>BSBN01001712.1:0-1258454 GCA_027924645.1 Cunninghamia lanceolata
CAATAAGAAATGAAGGTAAATAGCCATGGTTCTTTCATCACCAATCAAAATCTTTAAAACACATCTACACAATAAGAAGATAGTAGAGGGAGTACCGAGAAAGTAAAGACAACAAGGACTAAAATCAAACAAAAATGGCTGAAAAGAGGTGAGGTTTATGCCTCTAGTCATCAACTCTGAGATAAAATAGGGAATATGGATCCAAGTGTAGTTAAAAGTGGTATGCTAGAACTATAGAGAATGACCTTAGAGGAAAGGACCTAGGGTAAGGCCTATTTTAGAAGGAAGATCTACATAATTTATCTCACAAAAACTGATGAACATGACAAATGTAAGACACCCACTTTTGAGGATATAGAAAGATTACAATTTGGACTGCAACAAGAAATGGTAAGGGATTGGAGGAACCGTAATATCCCAAACATAAATTTTATGTAAATATTCTCAAATCTAAAATACTTAAATGATTTTGAACAACCAAATATAAAATATGTTAAAATCTCAAATACCCACAACAATTAAAAAAGAGACATGCACTCAAATTCACCCAAAAACTAGATATGTACTATCATGACCCAATCAAACTAATTTTTCTAAGATCTGATTTGAAACTCTTATGAAACCAACAAAAATTAATCTACAACATGTTTTAATCATTTTCTGATCACCAAGATGTGATGAAGGTGAGGTGAGAGCATACAATGATAAAATCGAATAAACTATATAGATTTGCTCACAAAAACTATGCCATAAAGATAGATTATATTTTCACACATAAATAGAAACTACACAATATGTTGGAGATGATCCTTATTAATCAAATATGAATAAATATTGAAATATATCAGATATTACAGCAATACAAATGATGGATAAATCTAAAATAATCTTTCTATATGCTGGAGCTCCCTTCTATGCAATCTTGCAAATACAAACTATTGAAAATATATGTTGAAAATCCAAAAAAGCTTTGAAGTACACATACAACCTCTGAGTGAGATTTCCATCAAGAAAACAAAATATTTTCACCCTATGATCTTCAATAATCCAAGGGGTTTCGTACTCAAATCCTGTAGTTGAACACAAGTGCTCATTCGGCAAAGAAAATTGATTAATTGGCAAAAGACAAAAACATGTGAGGCTACCTGACTTATATAGAAGTTGTGGGCATAGATAGAAACATCCTATTAGTCCAAAATAAATATTAATCAAAAATATTTTCAAATATTCCCTCTCAAAATAGGCCCCATAAAGAGTTGTCATAACCTCTTCTTACACCTAGCTATATTTAGTTGATCAAAGATGCTCTTCTTACACCCACTTACAATTGTCATAAATAATTATGAATATGATTTTCAAATAAGAAAAATTATAAATCCTCAAAAGTTTCCTTGTCATAAAATATTCCTCCACAAAATAGCTACCACTTTGCTAGAAAATCTAACTTATAACTCCCTAAAAATGGATTGCCATAAAAACTATCATAAACCTGTCATAGAATATGTCATAAAAGAAGATGCCAATTGATTTTAGAGCTAAATTATCCCATCTCCATGACTTCACATGCTCCTCTTGAGGAAATACTAAAAAATAATAATATTTTATTAATGACCCCTTTTATAAATAATTAGAAAAATAATTAATTCAGGTCCAAATAATCAATTTTAATTGAATTTATTTCCATAGCAATTTCTCCTTAACCCATGATAAGTATAGAAATGGGCATTTTGTCCACAAAACTAAATCAATTAAAAATGAGACATTACAAGTCCATTCTTCCCAAAATTGCTTACCCTCAAGCAATGCAAATTGAAATGTTCCAAGATTCCTAATTCTTCCCAAGTGGCATCCTTTGTAGTTGTGAAGTATAAAAATTGGTTCTAATTAATCTACACATAATCAAATCAATTATCTACTACACATTTGGATATGAATCACCGAAGACATCTACCTTGCTGTTGTCCTAAAAGGAAGGGCGAGGTTGTCTAGATTCTATCCCTTTGTCACTATTAAAATGGAAAAGGTACAACTAAACTGACTAATTTAAGAAAATACAAAAACTAAAGGGTTATTTTATAGAACATAGTATAGAAATGAAAAGGTGGGTTAGAGACAACCTAGCACTAAGGTACGGAAGCCACTGTCTAGGATGCCAATGCTTAGCATGGATGTCTACGCATAGCGGTGTCATCTGTATGGTGCAACACTAACCAAATCTTGATTCTCTATCTTCATGTCAGCTTTTCCAACCTTTCCTCAGGTCGTCAGACTTCTAAAAGTGACATGCAAATGCACAAAGCAAGGAAAAAGGGTTGGTTTGTATAGGATTTTTGCCTTAGTCAAGCCCCATTTTTTGTGTTTCCACCTCAATGATAACTAGATTGATAAATGATAAAAGTGTATGCTCTTGTATTCTGTGTGTCTAGAATAGAGGCAAGCAGTGAGAAGAAATAAATGCAATATACAAATATATAAAATCCTACTCAATGACTTAGAGTGGAATTTGTTGGAGATATCAGTGTGAGAGGACATGGTTGGTATACTGAGAGAGTGTTGGTCAAGAAGTATTGTCATTGATGACAACAATGATTAGAGAGTCAACAATGATTAGATGGCAACGAAGGTTAGAGACCAAAATTGAGTTGTGAGGTTATAGTAATATCCCCTCACAGGATGTTTCTATACTCATAATGGTACCTATGCAAAAGGTTTTGATCCATATGATAACTTGGTGAAAAATTGGCTAAGTATCAGACAGTTTCCTCAGTGCACAGTGTTATAGTTTCCTACTCCGCATTTGTCACAGATTGAAAATCTTGGTATGTGGTTTTGGTAAGTTGTTTGGTTTAATTAGAAGCATCTAAATCTAGAATTCCACCCTTCTTATGATTTCCAGAACATTGGCTACATTTTAAAGAAGTTTGGGATGACAGTGTGTAGTCTTATCCAGTGCAGTGTATATGATTGTTTGGTCCTGCATATCTCCGGTATGATACATTTCCTTCTGTGGTTCTAAGGTAGTATTGGCACATGTTTGGACATTCCAAATCCAAAGTTTCAAAGGTTGAAGCCTTCTGGAGTTTGAGATAAGTATTGTTTGAGTATCGCTATGTGGATAGACAGTGAATGACTGTGATAAAGACTGAGTTCTAGTACTATGCATTTCTTCACATGAAAACATTTTTCTATGCAGATTTGGAGATAAGTTTTCATATGTCTAAAGTGTAATCATTCCAAGTTTGAGGTAATTTGGAGGTCCAGTTGTTGAGTTATGCTTTGACATTCAATATGCTTCTGTGTTACTCTGCTCATGAAGCTGACCTGATGAAGTGCACCTGGTGCAAAGCATTTCAAAGGTTGGAGTGTTATCTAAGGATGTTCTATAGGTCATGCTAACCTAGGAGAGTGTACTTCACATTTAGTTCACTCTGTATGTGGATTTTGAGGTCAACCTATGATGTTCTACATGCCACATTCAAGCAGGCTAACCTAATTGATGATAAGAGTAAAGTGAATCTAAAAGGAGGTAAACATGTTTTGTAAGAGTTAATCAAGAACTATTTTAGGTTCACCCTGATCTATTTTCAAGTTTAAATCTTGGTGTGAAGCTTGTGGGAGAAGTTTAAGGATTTTGATTATACGCTACATCTCTTTGGGACGACCTAGTTGATGATTTTAAATGAAGCAGATATATATAGAGATTTGTTTTGATGCCTTGTGTGTGTGAGTGAAAAATAAAGTGGTGGTGTGCAAGGAAATGATGTATGTTTTATGATGTGACAAGTACCTACATATGTGAATTGAGAAAGAATAGAGAAGACAGAGTAATTATAGAGTAGAGTAGTGTTGTAATTCAGATTAGTAGAAGAAGGTTTTGATTATGCATCATTGGAACTGTGTTTCAAGCATATGAAGATGCAATTGTAACAGTTCAACTCTGGTAGAGAGCAACTCTCCCTTTCTATTCTAGCAGTGAGCCACCTTTCTTCTCCTTCTTTCTTTCTCAATGGGTAGTGAGTCCACTTGCAGTGAGCCATTTCTGTAATAATATTATAAGCGAATCCTCATCGTGGTTTTTCCCTTTTTGGGTTTTCCATGTAATTTAAATCCTAGTGTTCATGTGTTATGGTTTGTGGTTGTATGCTTCATGCTTAATCTTCTTTAATGATTATTGAATTTGGAAAATGGATTGGATGTTTAATCTGTGAATGTTTTAAAGAATACTGATTCACCCCCCTCTTAGTATTCTGAGTGTTCAACAATTGTTATCAGAGAAAGGTCCCTTGGAAGAAGCCTATCTGCTTGGGGAAGATCTTGGAGGCTGAACACATGGCATCTAGAAAGTTTCCTACTCCTCTGAATGAGATTCTTGCTGTTGAATTTTTAGAAGATGAATGCTTGTTTGCAAATAGTGAAGAACTAAAGATTGCTCTTGAAGACCTAGAGAGGACTGAGGAAGAAATCATAGATTTGAAGGAGAATGTGAAAGAAGCAAATGAATGTATTAGAAATCTGAAAGAGTAAGTTAAGAACCTTAAACAAAGGCATAAGGAGGACAGTGAAAAACTTGAGATTAGCAAATGAATCCATGATTGATTTGAAAGTGAAAGTTGAGGAAAAAGAAAGAATTAAGGAATATCTAAACTCAATGATGAAAGGCAAATCTGAAGATTGTACAAAACTTGAACAAGAAGTTGTGAAACTAAAATCAGATTGGAAAAGGCAAAGAGTTATGAAGAAAAATTTAAGATAAGTTCTACAAGGCTTGATGAGATGATTGCAAGTCAGAAATATCCCAATGATAAAGAAGGCTTAGGGTTTGAAAAAGGTGAAAGTTCAAAATAAGGTCAAGCATAAAAAATTGAAAACAAGAAGAACAATGGCAAGCAGATCTGGAATCAGAAGAAAGGAGCTAGAAGACCACCAGTTAGATAACCTAATGCTCAAAGGTACCCATCTTTCAATGGTTATTGTTATTCTTGCAATAAATTTGGACATAAGGCTACATAATGTAGGAGCATAGTAAATCAAAATGTACCATCTTTCTCTGGTCAATGTTTTAACATGCAAGAGAGTTGGTCACAAGGCCATTGAATGTAGAAGTCAAGAGATGAGGCTATGGCTAAGGATGTGGAAATAAAAGAAACTATTTTGAAAAAGTTTCTGTCCAAGTCTCTCTGGACAAGAGAAAATCAAAGCTACTTAGAAAATGAGCAAAGAGTTCAAAACCAAAGGAGGACCAACACTCTTATGGCTGGGGATATAAAGGAGATTGAAAATTTGGTGAAAGAAACTGAGGAGATAACTCTAAATGTGCTCAATGAGTTTTAGATTCCAACTGTTACTGAGACAGATAAAGAAGATCAGATGAATCCTGATGTGAGCACCTCAAGTGTAGTTCTAGATGTGGGTAGCGAGAAAAATGTACAATCTTCACCACCTCCTACAAACTCAGTGGATCAAGGTGTGATCCCTCCTTTGGAGAACTTAGGAAACAATGAAGAGATGAGGGAATCTGCTAAAGAAAAGAATACAGAGGAAATAGAAAATCAGGAAGAGGAAATTCTAGAACAAGTGGATAACACCTCTAGTCCGGAGATCAATGCAGAACAATAGGTACCTGCTGGAGAAAAACCTCTAGAGAATCCTACTGCACAAGTGTCTACTAAAGGTGAAAGAAGAGACACTGTTGGTGAATGCTCAGTAGCTTCACATTTGGATTTCTTAAGAGAATTTTTGGTCAAACAGAGAGAATTGCAAACTTACTTTGTCTGCTTCTGATTTTCTACAAGTGCCATCAACTAATGGACAAATAAACTTGGTTGGTATGTCTCCCCTTCAAAAGAGTAAATTGGGAACAATTTTTCAAGCCACAACTCAAGAAGAAATATTGAAGTCACATATTGAAGGTAATGAGATAATAAAAGAGGCTATGATAGTTTTTGAGAAAATCTTGCCAAAAGCTAAGAGAGATACTTCGTTGACTCCCACCTTGCAAATAAAGAAGCTCATGGATTTTGTGAACAACCATTTTGAATCTTTTGAACAAGCGGCAAAGAAGAAAGTTAGAGGAGAG
Source organism: Cunninghamia lanceolata (assembly GCA_027924645.1). Lineage (NCBI taxonomy): Eukaryota > Viridiplantae > Streptophyta > Pinopsida > Cupressales > Cupressaceae > Cunninghamia > Cunninghamia lanceolata. The sequence continues at coordinate 6,077 of BSBN01001712.1, forward strand.
ATTGATAGCAAGAGGTCATAGAGCTAAATGATAAGCTCTTTAAGGAACAAATTTTGTTAGAAAATAGCATTAAGTATGTCAAGATAACTATTAATGATGCAAATACATTGTATCAATTTTGCTTAAATTGGCCCACAACAACAAAAGATGTAAAGGACAAAATAGAAGGCTTTAAAAATCAACTTGTAAAGCTCTCGAGAACATATGATCCTTGGAAAGATCTAAATGGAGATATGAGAGACACAATATAGAAGGCTCATGTAAATATAAATAAATTACAAAATAAGGAGTCCATAAAGGACCAAATGAGCCAACTAAGAGAAGTTGTAGGTTTTGAGATAGCTTCCATGATGGGCCTGATCAGTGAAGCTGATAAGTTAAGGAAGATAACTGATCCCCCTGACACTACAAATAAGGTAGAAGATATGTTATCACAAATTAATGGGCATGTATAGTTTTTGAAGTATGCTAAGGCTAGATGGGATTCAAATGTGGTACAGCTAAAGAACATCTACAAACACATCCTGCCTAAATCTCAGTAAGTCTTGATTTCTCATATACATTTGCAGAAGGTTATAAGATATTTTCAAAATTTTTGTGTAGAAATTAGTTACTTAGGAGGAGCAATTTTTTAGTTTGTATATACTCATGCTCTCTGACAAAAGGAGATCCGATAAAATGTTCATAGCCTTTGCCATTGATGTCAAAGGGGGAGGGAAACATATGTGAAGAAGTTATTTTTGATGGAGAGATACAGACGTGGAAAATATTTGTTTCAAGGGGAGAACATTCAGAGATTTGGTTTTGATGGTTTTCACATCATGTGTTGCCATCAATGCCAAAGAGGGAGATTGTTGGGGATATTAGTGTGAGAGACATTACTGGTATATTGAGAAGTTTGACAGTCAAGAAGTGTTGTCATTGATGACAACAATGATTGGAGAGTAAACAATGATTAGATGGTAATGAAGGTTAGAGACCAAAATTGAGTTGTGAGGTTATAGTCCCTCATAGGATGTTTCTATACTCATAATGGTACCTATGCAAAAGGTTTTTGATCCGGAAGATAACTTGGTGAAAAATTGGCTAAGTATCATACAATTTCCTTAGTGCACAGTGTTATAGTTTCCTACTCCGCATTTGTCACAGGTTGAAGATTTTGGTCCGTGGTTTTAGTAAGTTGTTTGGTTCAATTAGAAGCATCTAAATCTAAAATTCCACCTTCTTATGATTTTTGAAACTTTGGCTACATTTTAAAGAAGTTCAGGATGACAGTGTGCAGTCTTATCCAGTGCAATGTATATGGTTATTTTGGTCCACATATCTCCGGTATGATACATTTCCTTCTGCGGTTCTAAGGTAGTATTGGCACATTTTTGGACATTCAAAATCCAAAGTTTTAGAGGTTGCAGAGTGTGAGATAAGTATTGTTTGAGTATTGCTATGTGGACAGATAGTGAATGACTGTGACAGTTCTAGTACTCCATATTTCTTCGCATGAAAACATTTTGCTATGTGGATTTGGGGATAAGTTTACAAATATTTGAAGTGAATTCATTCCAAGTTTGAGGTAATTTGGAGCTCCAGTTGTTGAATTATGCTTTGACAGTCAGTATGCTCCTGTGTTACTCTGCTCATGAAGCCGACTTGATGAAGTGTACCTGGTGTGGAGCATTCCAAAGGTTGGGGTGTTATCTAAGGAGTTTCTATAGATCATGCTAACCTAGGAGAGTGTGCTTCACATTTTAGTTCACTCTGCATGGGATTTTGAGGCTGACCTATGATGTTCTACATGCCACATTCAAGCAGGCTGACCTAATTGATGATAAGAGTAAAGTGAATCTAAAAGGAGGTAAACATGTTTTGTAAGAGTTGATCAGGAACTATTTTAGGTTCACCCTGACCTATTTTCAAGGTACGAAGCTTGCGGGAGAAGTTTAAGGATTTTGATTATACACTACATCTCTTTAGGATGACCTAGTTGATGATTGCAAATGAAGCAGATATATATAGAGATTTGTTTTGATGCCTTGTCTGTGTGAGTGAAAAATAAAGTGGTGGTGTGAGGAAATGATGTATGTTTTGTGATGTGACAAGTACCTACAGATGTGAATTGAGAAAGAACATAGCAGACAAAGTAATTATAGAGTAGAGCAGTGTTGTAATTCAGATTAGTAGAAGAAGGTTTTGATTGTGTCTCATTGGAACTGTATTCCATGCATATAAAGGTGCAGTTGTAACAGTTCAACTCTGGAAGTGAGCCACTCTCCCTTTCTACTCTGGCAGTGAGCTACCTTTCTTCTCCTTCTTTCTTTCTCAGTGAGTAGTGAGTCCGCTTGTAGTGAGCATTTCTATAATACCTTAACCAGTTATAATATATTGTGAGCTAATCCTCACCGTGGTTTTTCCCTTTTTAGGTTTTCCACGTAAAAATACCAGTATTCATGTGTTATGGTTTGTGGTTGTATGCTTCATGTTTAATCTGCTTTAATGATTATTGAATTTAGAAAATAGATTGGATGTTTAATCTGTGAATGGTTTAAAAGAATACTGATTCACCCCCCTCTCAGTATTCTAAGTGTTCAATAGAATTACATAATATCCCTATATGCTAGAGATAAAATGGAAGATGTGTGTGTTCAGCCCATGAGATGTGTGCAATAATGTTTAATAGGATTGTAAATGATTAAAGCACAAACAATAAGAACTATTGAAACTTTATCACCTCGTAACGAGGAGGTGAAAGTAACAAAATATAAATATCTTAGGATAGACTTCAACATCAAGCTTAGTTGGGAAACTTGTAGAAGGATGAGAATTTTGGGAAGTTGGTGAGCTCTTTTTACCTTACAAAACAAAAGTAAGGAGGTTGAGTTATGAAATGGGAAAAATATTTAGGTTTTATTTGGGCTATGAATAATTTTGGTGGTGCTTAAAAGGAAGTAGAGGAGCATAATACACTTCCTACACTAATCTATGAGATGAGGTATGTGTAAAAATTAAATTGATCATATAGCTACAAGGCAAAAGCAATATACCATAACACAATGATTTGTGTGGGGAAAACCATTTCAAGAGAAAAACCCCATACTCTAAAGAAACTCAATGTACTATTCAATTATCAAATAGTTAAATAATACACTTGTAGAGTCTAAGCTATTATCGAAGTATCACCAACAAGGGATTTGGAGTAATTATGGCAACATAATAGTACCTACAAAACTCACTATGAAACCTCCATCTCAAGCACCTAATAAATAGAAGAAGGAATACATGAAACCATCAAATGGTAATTAGACTGCCATGAGACAAAACCACCCAAAATGTGCCACCCAAATCCCTAGTCAAAATCTAAGACCAAATCCCAGGATGAGTCGACTAGCTAAAAATAGCATATTCCTTACATCTATCATAAGTTCATCACAATCCACTCACAAAGTTAGGTGCTCCATTATATCCAATCAAAGATGTGATGCAGTCATGGACAAAGGATCCAATTAAGTATTTTCCAACCATGCAGCCTAATAAATAATCACACAGGGGAACTCAACAAAACAAGATAAACATCAATATGATCTTTATTGATTAACAATCACAATTGATTTACAATCTACCAAAACAAGCTTACACTATGCTAAGCCACAATCATTGGTTATAAATGGGCACAACTATGTGTGAATTATAGAATTTAAATGATATTGCAATGCAATGCCAATGTTGAGGTAGGAACTAAACTAACTACCTTCCAATGACCATGAGAAATGCTTATATATCAACTTATAGCCTTGGGGATGATCTCAATGGGCCACAAGGAAGTGCAAAGCTTGATACCAAGTGTAACATGAAGTTGGACAAACATGTAGATGGAACCATCTAGAATAAATGTAGTGATGATGGATCAACTAATTTCAATGTGGTTCACAACATAAGCTCTCATAGGTCCAATAAATATGGAAATGAGTTTCTTTATTGCTGCAAGCTTCAGAAGGGTGTCACAAGATTCAAATAGTGGAGCTAGATGTCTTCCTATTATGCGCATTAATAAGCATAGAAGTGAATTATGACCTTGAAATGATCAAAGTCTCTTAGAAATAGTGTGGCATTCTAGTCTTAGTGTAGAACATTTATTCTCAATTGCATGATGAAATGTGTAACTGTAGTGAACTATGGTAGGATCTGTGGTGTCTAGATAATGACTGGAATGTTATTGAGAACCTACAAACATACCAAACAAAGTAAAATAAAATAGTTTTAGGTGATTCAAGATTGCTTGTACACCTTGGGATGCTCCTGCATCAAACACTTGGAGTAATTGAAAAGTGAGTCTCTCACTTTCTAGTGGATAGAGGAAAACCAATACAGTTTACCCTAGCCTTAGAAATCCAAGATGAGTCTTCTTTAGGCCTTCCTTTTGACTTCACCAAATACTCCTCATACTAGTTGTTACTAGTGCTTCTTCCAATCCTAATGTCTAAAATCTCCTCAATCTCTTTTCTTTGTTGTTGTGGTATTTGTTTCTCCCATTATACTTCTAAGCCACTATCTCCTAACTCTCCTTCATGGTACTGATATAAATATACAACATTGAATCCTAATGATATGCCCAAAGCTTCTAGTAACTCCACTTCATATGAATTTCTTGAATCAGACCTCTTGAAAATTATATAAGAACCAAACTTCTCCATCTTCATCTTATTGTATGTCCCAACTAGAAATATTTCTTTTCGTAGATATACCATCACTTCATCTCCAAACACATTTACTCTTTATGTATTCTTTTCTCATCAACCTTCTCCTTATATCTTCCATTCATTTTTCCCAAACGACTTCTTACCTGACTATGTACTTCATGTGTTCTACAAACTCTTCTACTTCCACACTCCTCTTTTATTCTTTATTATATCTCTCAATTATAATACAATCCTCAGAGTACTACCATATGCAATCACAAAATTTGTTTTCTTTATACCTCTATTTATTGAATTATTGTATGCAAATTCTTCTTGTGCTAGGACCATATCCTAATTTTGTGTCTTCTCTCTAACTAAACATCTTAGAAAATTGCCTAAACTCATGCTCACAACTTCTGTTTGTCCATCAGTTTATGGGTGATATGCTAAACTTAACTTCAATTTTTTTTCATCTTTGTCCGCAATGTCTTCCAAAAATAACCAACAAATTTAGTATCTCTGTCTAAAACAATACTCCTTAGAAATTCATGCAATCCCACAACTTCTAATAGATCAACTATGTGCACCACACCATTTATTGTTTTACATAAAATTAAATGATCCATCTTAGAAAATCTATCCACAACTATAAATATAGAATCATGTCTTGTTTGTGTCCTAGATAGTCCCAATACAAAATCCATACTAATATCTTCCCAAGAATTGGTAATGGTTGATACAAACCATCATTCTAATTACTCCCCTTTGCAACTTGAAAAATTATACAACTTTGAACAAATTTTCTCATATCCTTATATATATGTGGCCAAAAATAATTCTCATTCACTAATGCAACTATATTATCTATCCCAAAATTGAAGGGAAATATACAACCATGAAAGACAATTCCCACATAATCTTATGATAGATATTTATGCAAACAAGTATTCATAAATCCATATGTAAAAGAATATGCAAACATACCATCAAGATGACACAAGATATACCCTAGGAAAACCCTCCATGAGGGAAAAACCTATCCTCCAAAAACATCCACACCCATTGTACTATCTCATGAACAAAGATTACAATACATAGCCTCCATGAATACTTCTGAATCATTATGCTCCCTAATTACACTCCATGTGAACAAGCAAATGAGAATCATGTAACCACACATCCCAATCCATGCTTCCTCTCCTCACATATTCATCCTACAAGAGAAGCTCAATACAATGACAACCAACTATCCAACAAGCTAACCTCAACAACTACTCATGTGCTTGCTTTTATAGAGATAAGCTCACATAAATACAATATGTAGTATGGTAAAACCATGTATCCCAAAACCACGAGAATACAAAACCATTGACCCCTCATTTAATTATTGGTACTAAGTTTTCCCTTTTCCCCAATATCAAATAATTTCCCAAATAAATAATTAATTATTCTGTGTCCCACACACATAAAATAACTAACCCAATGTTACATACAACTTTTACAAGTGGCACCCAAATAAATATTTAATGTGGATAAACACATCACTTAAGAAGCACCACAAATAAATATTTATTTTACATAATTAAAATATCCAATGTTATGCAAGGTGTACAACACACCGATTTCACAACAGTTTCCCACTTATTGTATACATTGCATAAGAGTCAGTCAAAGTAAACTCAAACATCAAGGAAACAATCCATATGCACCCAACATGTACCATGTAAACATCCATGTGCTCCATCAAGATACCTGCAACAATAATCAAGGTGACCACCATCTCAAACAAGAACCCTCTCATTCTCCATCATGCAAAACCATGAAAGATAAGATCCTCCAAAGAGATATCACACTAAATTGTCACATAGAAGCAAGAAACCTACATCAACCGATATCCAAGTCTATCATTAGGTTGGGTAGCATGAAGTGACAGGTCCCATATTTTGAAGTGGCCCAAATTGTATTTTTTATTTTGTAAATTAATATTATAATTTCTTAATTTTAAAACTTCCACTTCTCTTTTCATGTTTGCTTCTATTGTGTGTTTTGTGCACTCATTTATTGGTTGTTCATTCAACCCATGTTTAAATATTGCACCACTTTGACATTAATTTATTTCTAATTCATACTACATGTGTGATTGCATGTGATTATATGCTTTTCACTCAATCTTGTCACTTGGGGGGTAAGTTTTTTTGCTTTTTTGTAGGTTACATGCATATATGATTGCTCCAAATGGGGGGAAAAGTGAGGGCATCTTTCATCTTCACCTTACATCTATAATGATCACTCACATGTAAGTATCATAGGTACACATCTTTGTTTTTACTTTGATTTCCTTAGCACATGTTTATTCCAAAATTATCATACTTATAGTTAGTTTTTCATAATTAATTTATAATGCTTATGTTCAACTTTTCATACTTAGTTTTCTATACTCAAATTATCAAATCATCATGCTCAATTTTCATCCCATTTTTATCTCTCCTTGACTTGTGTGCACCCTTGCATGGTAAACACAAAATAAAGGGATATATTACTACTAATTACACTCATTTAATTTACAAGTCACAAGTTGATTATGGTTGTTACTCCAACTATTCTACATCTAGTGTGCTTGTCTCTTTTCTATTTACTTTGGTACATGCTTGCTCATGTAGATTCATATGCATACCAAAGTTGGGGCAAAATATAGATGTGAAAAGTGCACCCATCACACTTTTAATTTTATGCCAATTTGATGGATATCCTAAGTACATAGTCGTACCATAGGATTTTGTCCAATTTGGCACCCTAACTAGCCTAAGACTTTGTTTATCACTCAAAAATACCATTTTATCTCTACTTAAATCAGTCTCTACTCTCATATCAACATTTTCTCTAACCAAGTTGGGATTTCATGGGAAACTTTGACCCAGTTCAGGTCCACATTTGTTGCCTTGAACCTATCAAACTTAATTAAAATGTAATTATGGACCCAAGTTGACTCAACCCAATGTTACCATTACCTACTGACTTATGTGCTAGAAAGTTTGAATTATTTCCTTAGAACTTGTATAAAATTGCATCACCCCTAGGTCATTTTCCATCAATAGGGATTATCTAGAATCACTCAATACCCATTAGCATCCAATATCAATCACTATCACCTCTATCATAACTTTGTCTTTACATAGATTATCACAATTACATTAGTGCTTCAATCTTCATGCACTCAGTCTACCACTCAAGCACTCATTGCACTTCATCTATTGCATCAATTTTGAAGCACTCGTTACATACATGTACCATATCATTGTCAACTACTTACACATTTGTTTCTTAGTTTGTCTTCTAATTTATCAAAACATCATTGAATTGGTCAATGAGGCTTAATTGTAATTCAGGAAGTCTCAAGGACTCATACTATTCATATGTAGCAAGTTCTAATGGTGCTTCTCAACACCTCCAAGTTTTACATTTACAAGTACAAACACAGACATACAACTTCAACATGTATTGAAACCTTGATTTTTTAGAGGTTAGGGCCACCTAGAAAGGTCAAGATTTCCTAAAAAGGTCACAACCATCCTCAAGAGGTTTAGGGTTGCCCCTATGACCTTGATTTATGTTTTTGCATAGTTTCAAATTTCACTATGTGCATTTTTCACAACCTATTCATCCTATATCTAGTCTTATATTCCATGTATCATATCTTTGTTACATTCAAATTAATTTCCTATTCTTCAAAATCTAGGTACACATTTATTTTAGCTATTTTATCTCTGTTTCAATTCCATATTCTATAGTTTCAAGTATATGTCCAAAATCAACTCATTTATCTAGTTAATTATTTATTGATTACTTACTAGCATATATTAACCTAAATATTTAATATAGGGGTTTTTATTCCTCTACACTTATTAACCTTCAAATTTATAAATAACCATAATCAAATTTTTCATATAATTTAAATGTGGCAATCAACTTACCAAACTTGTTTGATTGGTTTTAAGTAAACTCATACCGACAAAAATCTCTACTTCTTTTAGAATAGACTAAAATAGAATGTTTTTAACATTCACAAAGCCAAAGACAACCAAAGGGACAACTAACCCACCCAATTTATCTTTTCTAGTTTTCATCTTCTATTGTTTATCTTGATGACGAGATCCACTATTTTCTCAGCCTTCTCTTTAAATAAATCATGTAAAGAGGCCATTGCTAAAGTATCCATATAGGTGGCATGAATATCTACAATAATTTATCTCTAACTCAACTGCCTCAATTGTGCAAAATACACAAACACTCTCTCATTTTTATTTTGGTCTCTTCCATCTGTCTATTTCACATTGAAGATGATGTGCATTAGTACTCAACTGTGTTATGAGAATCTTTTTTTCCAAGTGATATTTCCCCTACATAGGCTTTTGATGGTGATCATATGTAGGATTAAATTCATCAAGATAATATTTCATCTTTCTCCTTAACTCCTTTTCCGATAAAGATGTGTAGAATTTATCTATAACAAAAGACTATGTTTTATCCATGTCTTATTTCTCTCATTTAATACTTCATTGGCAATAGCCTTAGGCCATCTATTTGCTCAAATTTATTTCAAATTTTCTAAAAGCAAAACCATAGTAGTTTCCTTAATAGGGAAAGTACCCATTTCTATTAGAAGAACCTCATAGGGAACCAAACTTTTACCTTGAATTTGCTTGTAATGAGGCACTTTTGAATCCTCTTTATTTCTCTCCATTTTATTTTTGATGTGCTACTGGGCCACAATTCACACCCATAAAACTTTGTTAGCAAAGGTGTATCGACCTTGCATCCTAGTCTTAAGAACCAAAAAAATATAAAATTTGGGCTATAGAACACAAAAATGAAAATTTTAGGGCTCTAGAGGTTGATTTTGGTCCAAATTGAAACATGCCTTAATTAGAGCAAGCTAGTTACAACAACATGGATCTCTTTGAGATATTCAATTTAGAAAAAAAGAGGGCTCAATCAACTTCCTGAATCAAAATCAATAGCCTTTAGAAGTTGTGCGTCCCACATTAGAAATGTAAGAGCATATATGACACATAAGAGAGTTGTAAGAGGGAGTTACACTTATTGACCAACTTATGATACATCATAAGACATATTTGAATGGATATAATGGTAAGCTTGTGAGTGGATTATGATGAGATTATGATTGTGATGGGTGCTTTGGATATAATTGTGTATCAATTTTCATTGACATTTCTGATCACACTCGGTGATCCATCATCAGGAAGAGGAATATTATGGATTGGATTGTAGACTAGGATTTTTTAAAGGCATTAGGGAAGGGGGTTACAAGGGGAATGAAAAAAAAATGGAGGGGGCTAATACCTAGATTAAAAACAAAAATTATAAATTAAATATTCATACAAAAGTACCAACCTATATTTAGTATATATTATCTATAGTGTGATCCAAAATGTCAATAGATAATATATATTAAATATAGGTTGGTACTTTTGTATGAATATTTAATTTATTTATATTTCTATTTTTTAATAGGTATTAGCCCCCTCCCTTTTCATTTTTCTTTCCCCTTGTAAGCCCCTCCCCTAATGCCTTTAAAAAGGCCTAGTTTGCAATTCAATTCGTAATATTCCTCTTCCTATTGATGGATCATTGAGTGTGATCTGAAATGTCAATGAAAAAAGATAGAAAGTTAAATCCAAAATCACTCATCATAACGTTGTGGACTATGGAAAACTCATACCTACTATTGATGTCCTTTATGGGAGATAAATTCTTTTCAAAGTTAAGCTTTTCGTAAAGCTGGGGATCAAGCTGTCAAAGCGAATTACAGACCACGCCTTCTAAAAATGTTGTAGGCACAATCTATATTTATGTAGTAAAAAATGGACACATGCCTTTTTATCTTCTAGTTTAGCTCCTAGGTCCCCGTGTTTACACTCTACAAGAAAATTATTCATCTTGATGAGAAATGCCTCTAAACCCATGTCAAATTGGACTAGGGGCCCAATTAATGTTTGAGTCCTGACCAAAAATGCCCCCTAGGACTTGGGCGCTCATGCCCAAGTCCACCTTGATTGGTCAGGGTAAAATTTAAGCATGTCGGCATAGGACTTTTAAATGGGTCCTTGCTTGTCATCTCTATCAAATAATTTAGGAAAGTTTAATGAGATAGCATATATAAACAAGTGTTTGAATTGATTTTCTTACAATTTGATGATAGCAAGGTTACAATATTGTGCAAAGGCAAATTCATGACATTCATTGTGTTTGTGGAAGACTCATGTTAGTATTGTGTTTGTTGCAGATTTGGAATCATCATCAACATCCTTATGAGTTGAAGAATCTTCATCCTCCTAAGGACTTCACCACCAAGGTGACATTATCATTGTGTTTGAATCATTTCATCATCATTTGAATTATCTTTAGCCTATGTTTTGTAAGGACACACTCTCTCTAGAAATGATGTTGGGAAAGTGTTGATGATGATGTTAGTCATAAACAAACATAGAATAAAAGTACACATTAACCTTTACTCATCTTGAAAGATGTGATGAATTCAGAGAATTCATGATCTCAAGTCTCCATTGATTAGTTCTTAATCTTTTGACGTTACTCAGAGGTTGATGTGTGTTGCTGTTTCTATTTTAGGGCCTTACGTAGATTTCATCATCAGGATCCTGTTTCTGATAAAGATGCTTCACATATAGTTATTCCTTATAAGATTTGCTTCAAATATTGTATCTATGTTTGAAACTTTGCATGATATTTATCCTTTTACATGCTTTAACTCAAATATGCTACGGATTTATAGTTGTCTACGAGATATCTGCATATTTCATGTATTTTGCTTCAGATTATCTATTGTTTGCAATTATGATGGTGAATTACTCTGAAATTGAAAGAAATTGAAATAGAACTTCAAATAATGTTGAGCCTTCAGTTATTGATCCACATACACACTTGATACTATCATTAGGAGAAGAAATCAAACCATATGTTCACCAGGATATTCCACAGCTAGACACAGTTGATGCAAACTTCAGAGGATGGTGAATGAAGACAATATATGCAACATGATGAGCACTCTAAGGGACATAGTAAATCAAAACATATATTCAGAATTCATACACAGATTACTCAAGATTTACAAAGATTTGTAATCAAAATACTCTTCTCTTTCATTCAGTATGCAAAAGACATGTACATATACAATAGCTTTGAAATGAGTCATGAATATTTGAGCAAACGGATTTCAATTAAGTTTCGAATGTCTAAAATGAGGCATCCCTACACCTTTTATAGAACAAGATGAGGGAGCGGTTACAATTGATCTACGATCAAGATTTATCTATTAAAATCTACGGTTCACATTCCTCATTGACTTTGTCAACATCTCTACATGGCACAGGTTGCCAGCTCGCAACCATCTAGACAACTTATACTTTCATAAGTACCTGATGCATATATTCCCTTTATGATGCATCATCATCAGGCTCTTTATCTTCATCATCACTTTCACCACTCTCGTTGTCTTCATCATCATGATAATTATCTCTTTGAATATGGACCTGCATAGCTGTCCTGATATTCTCATATTCTTGCACTATTTTCTCCAATTCTCCACCATCCTGAGTTCTCACTTTGATGATGGCATGTTTATGCACTTGATACTTGCTCCAGAGAGACTCTAACTTATTCCTCCTGGTGCTGGTCGTTTCATTATAATCCTCCACCTTGACCTTTATTCTCATTACTTTATCTAGCACTTCTTTCGTTAGGTGTTTGAGGGGGTCTTCAACAACTAGCTGGAAATTATTATGGATAGCTTTGATGACAAACTCCTCATCCTGATTTTCTATTTTGCCTTCTGCATCTCCTTCTAATGTTTCCAAAACTTCAACCTCATGGGACATCATATCGTGTAGCCTCATACTGATATTTCTTAGTTTACCATTGCATCTTTTAAGTATGTCATATTCAAACCTGATGTCCTTATTCCAGATATCAATCAATAGGGCTGTGTTATTATCTAGTATTTGATTCTTTATTAGAATCTGTGGATCAATCTTCTTTATTTCATCCAAAATGCCCACGATCCTTTCTAACTGAAATGACCTCCTGCCAACCTCCATCTGTAATTTATCTACCCTTTTCCTAGAGGCGCCTCAAGAATTCCACCTCTTCAAAGAGGCCTCTGCAACTTCTTCAGCTCCATCGAGTGCGGATGACATCAACTTCAACATTATTACTGATTCATGCCTCATGAGGTTCAACTTATTGACCTCCTCCTAAGAAATAGCAGTCAATGGGACTGCATGATCACTAGATGTATCATCAGGGTCAATTAACCCTCTTATATATGCATGCAGCTGAGCAATGTGCTCTTTATGCTGCTTATTCTTTTCCTTTTCTCTCTTAACTCTTTGAGTTAATGAATCTATAATGTCCTTACCTTCTTGGCCTTCCTGATCTTCATTGGCAAATCCCAAATCAACTGTAGTAATCTAGAACTCATCCAGAGTGATCTTGCCCTTTTCTTTATCAATTGCAGGAACAGCTACCTGGGCTGTTCTCTTGCCTGTATCAGGATCCCTTCATATTGCCAAAGTTATTCTGGCCTTTCTCTTTGGTTTTATCAGGGTGTCTAAAAATAATGTGGATACATCAAATTCCTACATCCCTATGCCTGTTTCTTTACCAATTTCTATTTTGAGCCACGAAGGAACCTAATCCTTTGGCTGCTGGCTTCCATCATATCATGATGACTACCCTAATCTCCAGTATCCACCACCATATTCGATGGGGAGGGTGATTTCCTTATTTCTTCCTCATGATGCTCCTCATGAGGGTGATCTTTGGGTGTATCCTCTTGTTGAGGAATTTCCTTTTCTGGAGGGTGATCTTGTTGATCATCTGCAAGTTTATCATGATCTTGATCTTTTGCCTCCTCCATGGGTATTTCACCAACCTTGGTGATTTCCTCATCATGAGGTATATTTGTTTCTGTAGATATTACTGTATCTACCCTAGGCTTGTCTACCTGATTTGCAGCCATATCCTGTTCTGCACTCATGATGACTACTTCTTGATCCTTGGGAGTAAGATCAACTGATGTATCTTTTTCTTTTGCTCCCTTGTCCTGGACCTCAACTACCTTGGGTTCAAGAGGTATTTCCTTTTGTTGTTTCTCACCCAAATCTAAAGTGTGGCCTTCTATTTCTGCCATCTTCACTTTCTCAACATGTTCTTCCTTGTCTGGAACACCCCCTTGATTTCCAGGACCTGCGTCCTGGCCATAGGTGAGATCAATTACTGCAGGACTGGTTACCTGCTCAATCAATGTATCGAGTCCCATCTCTTGGGCCATCTTTTCCAGGCTCTTTTCCTTTTCTATTTCCACTTGCTTTATCTCCTCCAACACTATTTGTACTGATGGAGTTCCATGAGGAGTTATCCATGTGCCAGCAGCAAGGGTTTCCATTCTCTGTGAAGTTACATCCTTCAGTACCTCATCATCGGATAGGTCAATTGTCTCATCCAATGAGACAATACCACTTTGGAGTATCCTAGAGGCCTCTTTTACCTATTCTTTTGCTTGTTCAGTTTTGAATTTTACAATGGTGGGGAGTGGAACATTATGCTGTAGCTCCTTCCTGAGTACCTCCCCACCTGCTCCCCTCAACATTATGGGAGTTTGCTTTATTTCATCCCTCATAGCAGTCCTTAGTTTCTTAGGTGTAGTGGTTACCACCTGAGGTGTTTTTCTCTTTCTTGTGAAGGATAAAGGACCCTCTTCTTCTTCAGATTCCTCTTCTAAAGGAATATCCCTCTCTTTGTTCTTATGTGAGGCTGGATCCTCCTTAGCTGCAATAGTATGTTGTGCAGTTGGCCTCTGGATCTGTTTAGCCTTTTGTTTACCTGGAGGAGGCTGTGCTGATGATGCCGATGCTTGGCCTGAAGCTGATGCTCCTCTTGATTGCACTACTTCCTCAGCTGTGGCTATTATTCTCTCAATAATAACCCCTTTGGGTTCTTCTTCAGTTTTCTTACCCTTTGAAGGTCTTTTGCTTTTATCAGGAGGCACTCTCTCTCCTTTAGTCTTTCTCTTCTCCATTAAGAAATCATCATACTCATCCTCAGCAAGCTCTTGTCTTTTCTTCTTGTTGTCCATCATGATGACAACACCCTTTTTCTTCAGTATGTTTATTTGGTCATCTACCCAAGCTTGGGTCAGCTGTAGTATCCTTCCAATGAATGGATCCAAGGAAATATCCTCCTGTATGGTGAGGTCTGGTGCAGAAATAGTATCATTGTATATCTTTTTCTCTTCATACTCATCAGCCATTATCCTTCCATCATCTTTCTTTAGTTGTGCTGGGATGGAGATGCAATCAAAGGTCCTGATTTGGTTAAGTGTTAACCTTTGGTACCTTCTTCTTCGAGCTTCAGCTTCATCTTCACAATCTGCCTAGAAGTCTTCAAGGCTCCTTTGATGGATGGGTTTCCCCATGATCTTCTGCATCCTCCCATATGGATCATATGATCTTACTAATGGAAAAGACTGGAAATTCATCATTTTCAAGCTAGCTATGGCCTTCTTGATATTCTCAGGGTCTGGGCACATGTACCAACCCATTGTGACTGGAAACAAAATGGGTGGAAGCTTGTTGTTTGCCTTATAGGCATTCAGTATTGTAGAAACTTGTCTTAGAAATTCCATTAAAACAACAACATCGGTAGGGTACCTTGGGAGCATGAGAGGCTCCTCCTCAAATCCTTCAATCCTGATATAGGAACAAGCTGCAAATTGGATAAACCAGGCTCCATGCCTGTAGATAACTTCTTGAGCTTCCATGTTCAGTCTCTTGGTTCTATCTTCTTCCATTGTTCTTACTAGGTGCATAGAAAATGCATCATTTACCAGTTTGTAATCTTGGAGGTAATTCACCCTTTGCAGTTGGCGATGATGATCCCATATGTGTGCATCATTAGTGGTGCCTCCAATTTTCCCATCTGTTATCAATGCATCGAACGTACCCTTGTAGGCACATGAATAAACAATGTATGATGTCATGTAAAAGGAATAATCCAGACCTCCTAGGCCCATCAGCTGCTCATCCAGAGCATCACTTATCATCTTGGACCACATGGGTTTGCTATCAGTGTAGAGACACATCAGGATGACTGCATACATCCAGTCCTTGAAGCTTCCAGCATCTGGCTAGCCTGTCACTCTGCTCAACAGCGCTATCATGTATTGGTATTCATCATCAAAATCATATTTATATAAATGTACTGGGAGCTTAGCTGCTATAGGATAGGGGTTATTCTTAGCCCTCCATTGATACATCTTCTTCTTGGTAGACTTCTTGTTATTCTCATATTCTACCTCTGATTTCTTCAGATCTATATTGGCAACCTTCTTGCCCAATGGCAAATCAAATGTAGCAGTAATGCCCTTGATTGACAGATCAGCATATATTCTGCCATGTTTCTCCACCCTCTTGGTTCCTGGGTTGTAGTTTCTTGCACATTCTATCACTAGCTCAGGGGTTTCCATAGAGTATGGGAAACCAGCTGCGTTCCACATCCCTGATACAAAGACCACATCCAACAGGGTGCTGTTATTTTTCTCATCGCTCATTTTAGCTGACCATGCAGCCAGATCCGTATTCCCTTGGTGTGTATCAGTGATGGCTCCATACTTGAATTGGACACCCTCAGGATGAGCAAACATAGGCTTTGAAAATTCAGCCTCTGACTTAGCTAGTCGTTTATCTGCCATGATTGCCTGCAATTAACACAACTTGGTCTTATAATCGATACATATACGAGCATGCATACACATTACATATTCACTATTCATCATGCATACTATTATCCTTTCCACATTTCTTTTATCCTGACATGCATAATTTAAAATTTCAAACCAGAAGACCCCATGACACCTGTATCTGCAGAACATGACAACGAGAGGGTTTCAATTACTTACTTGATGCGCTTATCCTCTTACTTATACCACAGTTATCTGAAAGTGATCTTGATACTGCTAATAATCAATTCTCTCATCCCGCTGTAAGCTGCGTGCGTCAGGATGTTGTTCGTCTGAAGGTCTGGAAGCTCTGTTCTCTGTAAAAACTAGTTTATAGCAATGTAAATGTAAAATAACCCTGTAAATTCACTTTTAACCCCTGAATCGGGTCACTTAGGGTAAAATTAGGGCAAATCTGGATGCATTTAATCTTAGTGGTCAATTTCCAAAACGGGAACTCGAGATCTTGCCAAGTGCATGTACCGGGTTCGTAATCGGCGGGAATCACCTACCACTCTGTATGCAATTAATGTCAATGGCGGCGAGGCATGGGGTGATCGCTGCAGGATAGGAGGATATCCAAATATTAGGTGATATTTGAATATTGGGTGATGACCTTACTTCTTGCTTAAGTGCCTCCCTCAGAATATCATGCTGACGTCACCATGATATTGGTTCAATCCATCGTCGACGCACTAAGACGTCATCGTCATGTTTTATGTAAGGGTGATTTTAGGAAACATACCTCCGCGAGGTAAAATGATGATGATGTCATCATCAGGTTGATTTTCTTTATTATCGAGATCAGATGATGCCATCAGGATAATGGCCTTTAAGGTGATACTTTGCTTCAGAATGATATTTAAACATCGGGGTGATATTTAAATATCGGGTGGTATTCAGAATTATGATCTTCGTGAAAATATGGTGTTATTTGACGGGTAGATATCTCTATTTGATGGGTAGATATCTCTATCACCTAAATTTGATGTCTAGATATTCAGAGCAAATGACTTTATCGGGGATACTTTGGATCGGGGTGATCTTTTATACGGTGACTGACATTTAAGAAATATGATCATCCTGCCTTTTACGAATATCAGGTTTGACTAGGATTTTGACCATTCATAACTTTTACATCCTAAGGAATATCAGGATGATCCAAAAGGCCAACCTGCATGAAATTTTGTGCTCTATCCACCCATGAGATCATTGACATGAAAATTTAACTTTGAAAACTGACCTTGTCGTGATGACTTACCTAGTCCCACTATGCAGGATCATCTGCACTATCTTACTTTTACCAGACCGCTAGCAAGCAGATAACACAAGCAAAGCCAAACAAAAGTTGGGTCCCTATTTTGCCAAGTCAAAATGGGGCGTGTTGTGTAACCATACAACAGAAAGCTTGAATGCTAACCTGAGATTTGACTAAGACATCTAAGGGACCGGTTTAGACATCTCACTGATCATCTTGGTGCTTTCAAATCTTGACTCGTTATTTTTGTTTCTCTGTGACAAGCATATTATCCAAATTCTAGGGTTTAGTGCATTGATGATTCTAGGGTTTGATAAAGGGCTTGGTTGAATCACATCTTTCCTCCGCAAACAAGAGCACAACATCACTAGTTGAGTCCTCATTCATCTTGCAGTGACTTGGCTTGGTTTTGTCCTTGAATGTTGTAGTGAAAGGAGGGTTTGATCTATTGCATTCATCATCTCATTCCTCTCTTTTCCCTACTAAACATTTTGGTGAACCCGTGTTTTAAAGAATTTACATCTTTATGAGTTTTGAAATCAGATTTTTCATTAATTCATATCATACTTGTCATTTTACATTGAAAAATCTTGCATGCATTTTGAAAAAAATGAAAAAAAAGCATTCTAGGCTTGCATAAAGGCGTAATTTTGCATTATTTTCATTGCATATCATTGGAAACATTTCATGATATCATATCTTGCATTTGCATATCTCATTTGTAATGGTTTTGTTGAAAATTTACATTTTACATATAACCTAGTTTTTTGCAAAAAGCTAGGGTTAGTAGTCAAAATCTTATTTCAGATTTTTCTACTCCTTTAAACACTCATTCAAAACTTATTTTGAGTTGTAGTGTTGCTTCACTGTGCATACTTGCATTCAAATTTCAAATTTTGCAATTACACAATATGTATTTCAACAAAAGAGAATAAGCATCTTTTTCACAAATAAGAAAAGTTATCACTATAACCTTTTGTGCAACACTTTTAACATTAAATTCACTTGGTAGTGTGTTTTTTTTCTTTGCAAAAAGCTTCAAAAACCCGATTTCCTCAAACTAGTGTTGTGGTGTACAAAAGTCTCTCATATTGGTAGTACTTGATAAATGCAAAACACTTCATTATGGCACCTTCTAATTGTTCCTCTTTGGTATCTTTACATGCATATATCAAAAAATTTGAAAGTCTTTACAAATTTGTTAATATGCATCTTTATGTTTTGACTCATATACAACCCATGTATGCTAAGGATATCTTTAAATGCTCTTCATTTAAAATCCTTTGTTATGTATCTAATTTTAATAACTTCATAGCTCTTATAAATGGATATCCTTGAATACTAAAGGACTTTAATAATTTCATCTCCATGAATTGTCATGAGAAAGATAATTCTCCTTTTACTTCTACTACAAGTAATAAGGGTAATCTAGCTTCACTTATTTCACCCTATGATTTGGATATCTCTCCCAAAGTTGTTCCCACTTGTGAGGACATTTTGGCGCAAGAGGATGAAATCATTGATACATTCCTTAGTATCACCCTACCCTCTCTTCATTCCAATTCTCTCCCTTTATAAGACAAAGCATTGGTGGATGAAGAAAGGTCTCTCACATTAAATCCTTTAGGGATGGATGCTGAAATTAATCAAAGTAAAAACAATGTTAATTCAATCATCACTAATAAGATTATTCTATCCACTAAGGGGATAGTGGACAAGTGCATTAATGTTCCTAAACTCATTGTGCTTGGGGCACCCAATGTGCTTCCTCGCTTCAAACTAGTGATTACGGTTCAAGGTGCTCCAACACCACCTAAACCCCTGGGTTACATTCTTAATATTACAAAACAAATTACTCAAGGAAATCAAGGTGTTCAATATGTGTCACATTATCCCACGGTTGCTCACACATATAACACCCATCACAATAAGCAAGGTAAGAAAGCACCGCATGTGCTTATTTCTCTTCCATCTTCTCAACCTATGCTTCCTCAACCACCTCATTTAATGCATAAAGTTGGTCAAGATTATGATCTTGTTGAGCAACTTCATGTTACTCTAGCTAAGATCTCTCTTTGGGAACTTATACAAACATTGCCTACATACCACATAATTCTCCAGGAAGATTTACAAAAGGTGATTGTACCACCGACTATTAAGCCTAATGATGTAGCTGCCCTGTTAGATTGTATGCATGTGACAAAAATAGACATTTTGTTTCAATAACATGAGTTACCCTCTATGGAAGTTCAGAAACAATATGAGCCTCTTATAATCTTTGTCACTATAAACAAAAAGTTGATAAAGCGAGTTGTGGTTGATAATGGTCCGGCTCTTAATGTTTGTGGTGTTGATTTGTTACACAAAATCAATGTTGACACAAAATCACTTAAACCATATAAGCTTAACATTCGTGGCTTTGATAATGTCAGTAGACCATCCCTGGGTACTATAACCTTACCTGTAAAGGCCGGACCTATGACATTGTCTACTCTTTTTCATGTCATGCCCAGTGCTCTTTCATATGATGTGATTCTTGGAAGACCGTGGATCCACACTATGAGGGTAGTTCCATCTTTCCTTCATCAATTATTAAAGTTTATTTATGAAAATAAACTTCACACCATTGAAGCTGATCCAGAGCTGAACAATTGTTTACAAATTGAAACACAAAAACAAGTCATCAATCACAATGATTTGAATAACTTAAATGTTGATTCATCAATACTTCTTGCCGCAAATAATGTTGTGTAATATTCAACATAGAATGCACTTTTTGGTGATGATTGGGGTTCATTAGACTTTACTCCTACCTTTATAGGGGAGTATAAACTTAATAACGCTGAAACATCAAAAATTGCATTGATATCATCTAAACAATCTATGGAAACACCTAAAGAATCTCAACCTTCTTTAGTCAATAAAGAAGACAACACTCCTAATTATACTACAGATTATGAGACCTATGAGGCCACACCATCTTATAAAGAGATTACCTCCCTCTATGGTCGAGGATTTAAAATCCTTTATAAAAATTGTGGCTATGTAGGTAATGGTTGTGGTGTAAAACAAGGAATCAGAGTACCTTTACAAGTTGCTGGAATTAACTACACGGTTGGTATTGGATACCGTTCTTTGAAGCCTACCATCATCCTACTCTTAATGTTAATTCAATATCAACAAGTTCAAGACTAAATATGATATATCCTAAGATGCTGGACATGAATTGTCCACCAGGAAATATCCCATTGAATTAGGTAAGTATTTCTCCCTCATTTAGACACACTTGATGTAACACTTATTCCACTTGCTCTCAAGGGTGGCCTCCTCCTAGATATATATGTTGTTAGGATTGTGTTGTGTTCCCTCATGTTGTGTTAGATATTGTTTAGGTATCCTTGGATGATCCTTGATACTCTTGTAAGGTCAAGGATACATGGAGACCACCTCTGTTGTAACCATTCATCTATGTGTTTCTCCATTCTTCTACTTTCCTCTCCTCTATTTTATTGTTGTGTGTTGTGCCTTGGGGGAATAACATTGTGGAGGATGTCTTGGGGGCAACCCAAGTCACTCTTGTCTCCTCTCTCAGTTTTATTGTTTACATTCTTCAGTGACTATACCAGTCGGCATATGACAAAAACAAACAAATATTGACAAGGACTGTGTGTCTCTTCAACAAGAAAGAAAAAATGGACCTAGTCCATATATGAAGATGGGGTTGATATATATATTTGATGCTTGACTAGAAGAATCACTTCATGTTGTGGGTCATATTGTGATATTTGTTGTAACAAACCTTTGCAATACTCTAAATGTGCTTCAATGCACTTTGGATTGTTTTGTATCTCACCTTATTGCTACACTCAATTCTGAGATACCTACAGTATAACCTCACGGCTATACTCGGTTCCAAACCCATAAGTGTAGCCTTGATCACTCTCATGTGATATGATTTCTATATAGCATTTGTGATTTGATTTGGTGGTTATCTTAGAGTAAGATTTTCTAACCAGAGCTTATATGTTATTGATTATCTTAGCAAATGATATCAATGTGTTTGTGGGAACATTCGGGGATTGTGGCACATGTCACTTTGGGGCATGGGCTTTGTGAAGGATCTTGTTCCCTTGCATGTTTTGACTCTACCTTAATGTGCTTAATATCGACAAGCAGGATCAACCACCTTAAGGTGGGGGCATATATAATGATATCTGCTTGATTACTTTTACACTGACAAAGCATGTTTGAAAGCCCTATCATGAGGCATGATGTTGTATCTCTTGTGCTAGTGCATATCCTTTTAAGAAAAATCCCTCATCGTGAGGTGGGATGGCATATCTCTTGAGTTACTATGCATCCTTTTATACAAAGCCCTCATCGTGAGGCAGGATGGTGTATATCTTGAGCTAGTGCACATCCTTTTATACAAAGTCCTCATTGAGAGGTAGGGTTGGATCTTGAGTCATTCACCCTTAAGCATGCCTTTGGCAGTTGTGGTAGCATAGCTCAACTATCAGATGTGTTTGGTGTGTTTTAGATAGTGGAGTGCAACGACGAGCTCCTTCCTATCACACGTGTTTTCCATGTATAAGACGTATAGTGTGTCTATGGTATACTATAAGGTGCTCGTGTATTCTGTGTGTCTTCCATGTGTTTTATGTGTCTTCCTTACATGTCTTATGTGTTTGTTGCATGGTCTAAAGTTGTGTGGTGATGAGCCCCTCCCCACGCTATATGTGTTTTGTGTGTCTTTACATGCGTGTTTTATTTACTTTAGTTATCATTATATATATAGATATTTAATTGCTTAATGATGTATTCTCTGTTGATAACTGAGAGGGGGGGGGTGAATCAGTTATCCTAATTATTTCCCTTATTGAACTTTCCTTTTAATTGAAGCAGCATAAAATCAAACACAAAACATTAACCATGAAATAAGAAACACATGACACAGTATTTTTGACGTGGAAACCCTGTTAAGGGAGAAAACCACGAGGTGATTAACCCAAGAATTATTCTCTGTTAGAAGAATAGGAAATTACAAAAATGGCACTTGCCAATTAGGGCTCACTGCCCGAGCACACTGCTCACAAGAGGCCCACTGCCTACAAAAAGACACACTGTCTACAAAGTGATGAGAATCACAGTCTTGAACTGATTGGAAGCATCTGCATATGCTGGAGTTCAGTTCCGGTTAGGTTCAGTACACTGATCTGCTGCACTTCATCTTTCCTCTGTTCTTTATTCTGCTATCTTTCACATACCGGATCCTTTTTGCTACCTCTGCTCTTTCTCTGGACTTATTCGCATATCTCTCCACACACACACACATTTCACAACTAAATCCATCCTCTATATATATCCGCACAAGTAATTTCATCACCTTTCTAGTCGGCATCCGGAACAGTCTAGTTTCTTACAAACTCTCATTCTGTCGGCTGAATCCTTCCTCACCAAGCAATGCGGATCAAGCATATACTTGTAGATATCATTAATCATGTCGGCCAAACATGATTCATGCCTTCACAACCTCTGTCATCAACAGTAACACATCCGGAAAGCAGTCTGAACCTCTGCCAGTCAGTTCTTCCTCTGTTTTCACTGTCTCTCAGAAATCCGGTACTCAACCATTCATATCTTTTTCCTTGTCCATCACCGGAGGCTAAATCCTTGGAATATACCACTCAAGGTAGTCCTCTTAACTTCCCCAAATCCGCACTGCACCAAGACACTTCCACTGAGAGGTCCGGACCAATCTGTCGGACCTTGCCACATGCTCTGTTCTTCTTCACCGGACCACAACATTCTTTATTCTGACTTCCGGTAGAGACACATCATGACCTGCGGATATGTGGGATGACCTTTGTTGCCATCAATGACAACAACCATGAATCCATATAGTGTCTCTTGCCAACAATCTCCCCCTTTGGCATTGATGGCAACACTTAGTGAAAAATGACTAAGTGTTTTCACTATGCTCCCCCTTTGCTGATGCTCTGTCTTTATATACAATTTCCGGAACTCCCCCTTAGTTGGATCCCTCATTTTTCACTGCTCCTCACTCCCCCTTTGACATCAATGGCAAAGGGTAGGGTCCGCATATCAAAATTTTCAAAAATTTCTTATACTTAGCCGCATATTTACATACTCACATATATTGAAGAATGTCTGCAAAGGATGTTTGTAATTGAATCATTTCGGTAGCCCAACTTTGCTTCATTCTGTCCAAAATTGAAATGTGACCACTTAACAAAAATGCAAACGCTTCTGCCCGCTTGAGATCTGTTGGATCTTTTGTTTGGGCGGTGGTCCTAGCATCACTGATGGCCTCATGCATGGTTTCCAACTTAGGGATTATAATCCTTCTAAGTTCTCCCATCCGGTTGGTGATGTTCTTCCTTTCCTTCTCAAGATTCTTTATTTCGTTCAAGACTGCAATAGTCTGACATTCTTGATTTATTATAGAGGAAGAGAGAGGATCAAAACTTTGAGATAAGCTTTGTAGCTTATCCTGTTCCTCTTTTATTTTCTTGTCAAATGCTGCTGTTGCCTTTGACCAGGATATACAAAATTTATAGATATCACCGCCATCCTTAAGAGCATTCTCTAAGCTCCTTATTCCAATGCTTACAATCTTCCTATCCTTAGAGATTAATTCTAATATTTCTGAAAATCTCTTATCCAAAAATTCCTTCCGGACCTTTTCTTCAGCTGATTTTTCTAAAGAATCAAAATGTGTATCAACACTGCTGACTAAGGTTTTTAGATTACCGGAAGTGGAGGCTGTCGGATCTATCTGGATTGATGGCATGATCTTTACAAGTATTCCGGAAGCAGCCTCTATCAACTCACAGTCTTCCATATGAGACTTCAGGAGCTTTTCATTTGCCTTGGCATTTGCAAATGAAGCTATCTTCATTGTTTGTACCGGAGAGAGAGAGTCAAAATCAAATGGGCCTTTTAGAAGCTCCGGTTCATCAATCTCTAGAGTTTCTTTGCTCAAAAATTGTTGAACAGTTTGTGCAGTGTCTCTTGCCAGAGACAGATGTTTCTTCTCTTCTGCAGTCTTAGAACTGTCAACCTCTTTGTCTTTCACCACTGCTTCCTTCTCCTGTAATTGCTCTTCTTCTTTAGATCCGGAGACTGTAGGGGAAACTGGAGGAGAGATGCTAACTTGTTCATGGGCCACTTCTTCTGGGGCAGAGGGTCCCAAGTCCTCACTTGTCTGTTCAGGGCTCACTTCTTCCGGAACAGAAGATTCCAAATCAGCAGCTGTTTCTGCACCTAAGTCTTCTACAACAGGAAGATTGAACCTTTTGAAGGCCTTCCGGAGGATCTCTTCTGTTTCTTGGGCCACTTTGTCAGTCTCACCAAGCATGAGTTGATTCATCCTGGCTTTGCTTCTGAACTCATCTTTGCAGTCCTTGAAGATAATGTTCATTGTCTTGGGATCAATTTGAGGATATAGCTGAATAGCTATCTGCTCCCGGATCTCAAGATCTTTGGCATGAGCATTATTCTTTCTTACTTCCATTTCCTTCTCTAGGCTTTTAGGAATGAGAGATATGATCTCAATGAAAGCCTTATTGTATATGTTCAGATATTTAACTGTGGCTTCCTGCAGAGTCTTTTGGTCTGCCTCACTGAAGTCATCATAGGATTCAGTCATTGGTTGAAGGTTTCCATCCACCGTGACCGACTTGATTATGCTCTCTAGTGACAGAGTGGGCTTTTCAACAGTTACCTCTGCCATTTCATCCTTGTCTTGGCCTGTGGAGGGCTTACCGGATCCTTTCTTTTTCTGTTTCTTTACTTCTCTTACTCCTTCATCTGATTCTGTTTCCTCTTCATCCTTTTGGCTTCCATAAGCCCTTGTGGCTTTTGCCTTTGATCTCTTACCGGATGCCTGGACTTCCGGTTTTGAACTTTTGGTTGAGGGAGGTGCAGATCTCTTTGTTGATCTGGTCCGGGTGGGAGCTCCAACCGGAGCACTTTCTTTGCTTTTCTCTTCTTCCTCGGCCTTCCTCCTCTTTTCCCGGCTGGCATCAAGTGCCTCCTTTGAGATACCTAGGCCTTGAGCAATGTGCTCTACTTCTTTTCTTACCTTTCTTTTAATCTCAGGTTCTCTGAGTTCTACATGTATTTTTACACTCAGCTCCTCAAAGGTTCCAAACCTTTCTGCCTTAGGATCTTTGGGCTGACTTAGCATGTGTTGAACATGCAGCTCCACTATCTGTTCATCAACTTCATACCCCATGGGCATGATCCAGACAGTCCTTGGCTCTACTGCCTCCATTAGGCACTGATCAGTGTCAACCATAAAGCACACTGAGTCCTTGTATTTCTCAATGAGAGACTGGGGAATTCTCTCTCTTGCTTGCATCATGCTCTGAAAGTTTTTGAAGTATCCCCATAGAGCTGAATTTCTCGCTTTTGCATCCCCAAGTCCATGCAAGTAGTCTCTTATCTGGACTGCAACAGGTTTGTCATTCTGCCATACCCATCCACTTGTTCCGGGTAGCTCATTCATGAAGTAGAAGAATAGACATACAATCAGAGTACCATACTTAAAGGAATTCTTCTTATCCTTCTTGATTTTCTGTATATTTTCCATTAATTGGCTTAGTAGTAGTTCGCAGAGATCATACTCTGCATTCTTTCTTAGCATCTCATAGGCAGTGTATACTGCAGTTCCGGATACAGAATTCTCCCTGCTGGAGTGGTAGATCTTGTATCCAATTATCATTGATGCATATTTGATATCCGGATCAGAGATGTCTTCAATGGTCATTGCCCTTTTGTCAAATTTTGATCCGGTGGCCTCAGTTACAATGTTGTTCTTGACAGATTTGAGGATAGGTACTCCTCCGGAGGAGTATAGGCCAGTTACTGCTCTAATTGCCTCTTTTGTGATCTTGCAGGGTCTATCTAGCCATAGAAAGTTGTCATGCATCCTGCTCAGTACATACCGGACCCATTCATTCTCTTCAAAACAGGGGAAATGAATAAATTGCTCAAATTGTTTCTTCTGAATATCCTTATACTCTGGTTTAAGCTCAAAAGCATTGTCAATCAGCTGCTTGTGATAGAGGTCTCTTAATTTGAATTCCCCAAATTCCTCAATGTTTGCATGTATGTAAACCCTAATGTCTTCGGTGTGTAAAACTCCGTGAGGAACACTAGAGAAGGCTCCTAGTGGGTCTACCTCCAATGATTTGTAGGGATGTTTCTTGAATGAGGGGCGAGGTCTATCAGAGATCTTAACTATGTTTGGAGTAGCCATTCTTCAAGGATTTGCAGTGAGGTAATGAAAAACAGAGAATACCTTATGCGCCTTCGGTTTGCACGGAGTGGTTGGATTGATTTCTTTATCCAATAGCTTTGGCAGGAGATCCTTGGTGTGCTTGAAGAACCTTGTTGCAGAGCTCCACTTTTCGCTTCTTCTCGAGTGCAGAATGAGCAAATGACCTTTGAGAAATCCCTTAAATTGCTCCGTGAACCCTAATACCTGTCTGCAATAAATGCTTCACCTACATCATTCCGGTTTGCCTTGTCTGAATAGCTTGGAGTATCCCGGATTAGTCCTGATCTGTGGATATCATCCGGATCTTTCAATCATGAATAAATCGAGGTAGCATATTACAAGATCATCTCAAACACTCTGTCCAATCCGCAGAACATGATAGTGCATTTCCGGATCTTTCCGGACCTTTTTGTAATCCTCTATCATACCGGAGCATCTCCCTGAACAGGTCTTATTTGATCGATCACAGCTTCTTCATAACTTCATGCGGACCTCTGAAAACTTGACTGAAGTATCTCAAGACTCATATCTACAAACCCTTTGATCCGCATCTTGTGCCACATCCGGTACCACTTGTTTGGCTGGGGGAACAAGATTTTCTTTGAGTCTCCCCCTGAGCCTGAGCTCACCTTTTAATTTCTGGAAGAAATATCAGCACCAGAGTCTGGTGCGGATCCAACCTCTATATTCTCTGAACTTTTCTTCACCCATATCTTGCTCATCTGATTCCTAACCTCATCCGCATTCATCTTTTGTTTACCCTTGTCTTGATTCTAATTATACACCGGACCTCTTTTGTCCTGATTCTTGTTTCTGCAAACTTTAGCATTATGACCGGACCTATTGCAGATTTGGCAAATAACATTTCTTTGCATATTTGACTGATATCCTCTTGATCTGCATTGATTAGCCATATGACCTACTCTATTGCATGTGAAGCATCTACCTTTGAATGATTTGTTTACTTGCATACTTCTGCATTCATGGGATTTGTGTCCATACCTTTTGCAGTTGAAGCATTGTCCGGAGAAGGATGAATTAATCTGATTCATTCTCATTCTGCACTGATTAGCTTTGTGACCAAAGTGGTTGCAGCTGTGGCAGTATCCATTGAAGGATGGATATCTTTGAGCATTTGGCTGTCTTACCGGAGGTCTTCTAGGCCTGCTTCTTGGATTTTCTGATCCAAGATTCTTCTGACCGGATCCGGAGCTTTCTCCTTTCTCATATCCCAAACCATACTTGTCATCTGTCCTCTTTTGACTTCCAAGAAGAACTTCAAGTTGAGCAGAACTTATCTTGAATTTCTCTTTATATTCATTTGCTGTTTGAAGGTCTCTTTTGAGAGAGGTAATTTGATCCTCAAGTTTTCCTTCATTATCTTTGGCATCTTCAAGATCAGATTCAAGATGTCTGATAATCCTGTCCATCTGGTGGCATTCTTCTGATTTTTCTTTAAGAGATTGTCTTAGATTGTCTTCAGCCTTTCTTTTTTCTTCAATCTCTTGAGTAAACTTTATAGTTCCTGATTCCATTTCATGTCTTAACATAATGACTTCTTTTGATAACTTTTCACTTAACTTGGTTTGCTCAGTCAATTCTTCATTTGTATTGCTTTCTTCACTTTGTCTTGCCAACTGTTGAAGCAGCTCCTTTCTCTTTTTCATAGAGAGACTTAATTTGTCTTTTAATTCTCTCATGAATTCATCAGCCTGTTTGAGTCTTTCCTTTAATTCACTGACTTCAGAATTTGACTGTTCAAGATCCTCAAGGGCAGTCTTGAGTTGCTCCCTTAAACCATATGCATCCATTTGAAATCCCAGATCTTCCTCAAGCTGTTAGGCTCTATTAGGAGGAACTTGGCTCTGATACCAATTGTTGATAACTGAGAGGGGGGGGGGTGAATCAGTTATCCTAATTATTTCCCTTATTGAACTTTCCTTTTAATTGAAGTAGCATAAAATCAAACACAAAACATTAACCATGAAATAAGAAACACATGACACAGTATTTTTGACGTGGAAACCCTGTTAAGGGAGAAAACCACGGGGTGATTAACCCAAGAATTATTCTCTGTTAGAAGAATAGGAAATTACAAAAATGGCACTTGCCAATTAGGGCTCACTGCCCGAGCACACTGCTCACAAGAGGCCCACTGCCTACAAAAAGACACACTGTCTACAAAGTGATGAGAATCACAGTCTTGAACTGATTGGAAGCATCTGCATATGCTGGAGTTCAGTTCCGGTTAGGTTCAGTACACTGATCTGCTGCACTTCATCTTTCCTCTGTTCTTTATTCTGCTATCTTTCACATACCGGATCCTTTTTGCTACCTCTGCTCTTTCTCTGGACTTATTCGCATATCTCTCCACACACACACACATTTCACAACTAAATCCATCCTCTATATATATCCGCACAAGTAATTTCATCACCTTTCTAGTCGGCATCCGGAACAGTCTAGTTTCTTACAAACTCTCATTCTGTCGGCTGAATCCTTCCTCACCAAGCAATGCGGATCAAGCATATACTTGTAGATATCATTAATCATGTCGGCCAAACATGATTCATGCCTTCACAACCTCTGTCATCAACAGTAACACATCCGGAAAGCAGTCTGAACCTCTGCCAGTCAGTTCTTCCTCTGTTTTCACTGTCTCTCAGAAATCCGGTACTCAACCATTCATATCTTTTTCCTTGTCCATCACCGGAGGCTAAATCCTTGGAATATACCACTCAAGGTAGTCCTCTTAACTTCCCCAAATCCGCACTGCACCAAGACACTTCCACTGAGAGGTCCGGACCAATCTGTCGGACCTTGCCACATGCTCTGTTCTTCTTCACCGGACCACAACATTCTTTATTCTGACTTCCGGTAGAGACACATCATGACCTGCGGATATGTGGGATGACCTTTGTTGCCATCAATGACAACAACCATGAATCCATATAGTGTCTCTTGCCAACATTCTCTTCATGTCTTCTTTGTGTATTGTGTGCTTCTTTACTGTATTCACTGTGTCTTATGTGATTGTTAAGTGTTTTCTTATGTTTTCCTAAGTCTGGGGGCTAAAATTAGTCCTTCAAACTTAGGTTGTGTCTTTATCCTTGTGTTTTATGTGTTTGATGTGTTTTGATATGCTTTGACTATACTTTAATGCATGTGTTGAATCGTAGGATTGCACACACATTAAAGTGGGGGGTAAATGTTATGGAGTAAAAAGTGGACACATGCCTTTTTACCTCCTAGTTTAGCTCCTAGGTCCCTGTGTTTACACTCTACAAGAAAATTATTCATCCCAATGAGAAATCCCTTGAAACCCATGTCAAATAGGGACTAGGGGCCCATTTAATGTTTGAGTCCTGACCAAACACCCAAGTCCACCCTGATTGGTCAGGGTAAAATTTAAGTATGTCAGCATAGGACTTTTAAATGGGTCCTTGCTTGTCAGCTCTTTCAATTAATTTACAAAAGTTTAATGGGATAGCATATGTAAACAAGTGTTTGAATTCATTTTCTTACAAGTTGATGATAGCAAGGTTATTATATTGTGCAAAGGTGAATTCAAGTCATTCATTGTGTTTGTGGCAGACTTGTGTTAGTATTGTGTTTGTTACAGATTTGGAATCATCATCAACATCCTTATGAGTTGAAGAATCTTCATCCTCCTAAGGGCTTCACCACCAAGGTGACATTATCATTGTGTTTTAATAATTTCATCATCATTTGGATTATCTTTAGCCTTTGTCTTGCAAGGACATGCTCTCTCTCTAACAATGGTGTTGAGAAAGATTGAATGCTAACCTAAGATTTGATTGAGGCAAATTCATAAACACCACAACCCCCAAACCCATTTTCTTCTTGTGTGTAGGTTATAGTTGCGGGAATTGTAGAAGTGAAGGTACATGGAGGTTGCTTAAGGAATCAAGATTCAAGATCTAAAAATAGAGTTCAAAAAATCCACTGTAGCAAACTTAGGTGCTAGCTCCAGTGTCCAGTAGGCAAATGAAACCCTGAAATCAACATCAGAGCATCATTTATGACATTTTTCTAGTTTTGAGATATTGAATATTGAGACTTTCTAGACTCAGGGGCTATCCCCAGAGTCTTCCGACATTTCATCTTCTGAGGGACATGTTTGGACATCTCACTGATCATCCTAGTGCTTTTAGATCTTAACTTACTATTTTTGTTTCTCTGTTATAAGCTAATTATCCAAATTCTAGCGTTTAGTGCATTGATGAGCCTAGGGTTTTATAAAGGGCTTGGTTGAATCACATCTTTCCTCTACAAACAAGAGAAAAAAATTAGTAGCCGAGTCCTCATTCATATTGTAGTGACTTGGCTCAGTTTTATCCTTGAATGTTGTAGTGAAAGGAGGGTTTGATCTAGTGCATTCATCATCTGATTCCTCTCTTTTCCCTACTAAACACTATCATTCCTTCCTTTTCTCAAATCTAGCACCATCTTAAGAATCAACACACATGTCATATCTTTGAGTGTGCAGGTCTTTCATTGTTAAGGGCAATCATCCAAGGCACCAGGGCTTTGATCAATCAAATCTCCACTAGACTCTTCTACCTGAACACCTGGAACTAGCAACTTCCATTCGTTGTGACATGTAGTCTTTTCTTGATACAAAATCCCATGCCATAGCTCAAGGATTGAAATCTTCATGGGAAGATAGAGAAAATATGAATTTTTCTAGACTTTCCATCAAGAGATATTGTTCCTTCTCCACACTTACTTCAGGCTCTACCTTGTCCTCTACTGGTCCCTTCTCCTGCAACTCTTCTCGCCTTGGTACTATGAGGGGTGCCTCCTCATAAATACACCTGGCCCTGTTGAGGTATGCAACTCTTTGCTCCTTCCACCCAGTAGGTATCAGTGCATTGAAAGTATTTCATCTGCTAAGGACACTCCTACCGATGGAATTCCTCCTTCAATGAGCACTGGTTGGAAGCTTTAAAGATCATCAAACTCTTTCTCTATGGACTTTCCAAGTGAGTTCCTTGTTATTGTTACCTCTCTAGTTTCTAATCTTAATATGGATTTGATTTCTCAAGAATCATCTTCCACGATGCATTCCTTTCTTCCAACGACCAACCCATCCTCAAACCCCGTGTTGGCTCTTAATGTGAACCATCTTCTTATCATGCCTCCTCTTGACTTACGTCATGGGCTAACAATAGGAAATGAGAATGATCTACCCCTCCTTGATGAGAACTCGTTCCTTTCCTACATTGTCCACTCTCCTACTCATTCAATTTTCTCCTTACATCTGGATAAGGTGGTTGTGCCTTGTCTCCCATTGTACCCCATCACTGAACCTCCCTCTATTCCACCTCTCCCCTCCCTCCATGTTCTTCCTGTGTATTCCTCTCTAGGTTTCAACAATATTGGTGCTAGCTCCACTAAACCTATTTCGAGCTTAGGATCCCCCATTATAATTGAAGATTGGGAGAATAAGTTCGTAGTTAACCTTTCTAACCTTTGCATTGACCCTCTTACACTAAATTTCTTTAAAAGATGGTTAGGTTTTGTTGTAACCCCGTCTTTTAGTTCTACAGTGGATGTTTTGATTGAAATCAAGAATGTAGTTCAATACTCGCAGAAGCCATAACTGATGAGATTAGACAAGATTGTACGGTGACACTCAAGCATGCAAAAACCCCCAAGTGGAATGTTCCAAAAGATGAGTTTTTTTCCTTCAAGAAACTCACAAAAAATAATGACATCATCATTGTTAAAGTTGATAAAGGGAATGCCATCGTTATCCTTAATAAGAAAGATTATGTTACCAAAATGATTGATCACCTAACCAATAGTGGTAGCTATAGAGTCCTCCCCCAGAATCCCATTTCTTAGATTGTTAAAAAAATTAAGCATGTCACCACTCATTCATCTTTTGATCAACTTACCAAGAAGCATCTTGTGCCTACTAAGGAAATTACCCCTCGTATTTATGGCACCCTGAAAATCCACAAACTAGGCATACCTCTTAGACCTACTGTTGACACCACCCATTCCTCCACCTATAAGTTAGCCACTTTCCTTGCTAAGTTGATCTCTTCTTGGGTAGGAAAATTAGATTCCTACATAAAGGACTCTATCCACTTTATTGAATTCATACAAGACAAAAGGTAGAAGATAATGAGATCCTCATTAGAGATTTAATGTGGTGTCCTTGTTTACAAAAGTCCCAGTGCACAACTCTATGGAGCTAATCAAATGCAAAACCAATGAGGAAATATTTTCTCTTGTTGAACTCTGTCTTTGTTCCACATTATTTACTTTCCAAAATGTGGTCTATGAGCAGTTTGACGGAGTTGCCATGGGTTCGTGTTTGTCCCCTATTGTATCCAATCTTTACATGTAGTATTTTAAGGAGTTATCTCTGAACTTCTTCCCCCTCAAGCCCAAATGGGGGAAGTGTTATGTTGATGACACTAACATTTGTTGGCCTCATAACTTGGACCAGTTAGACTGTTTCCACTCTCACCTAAATAGTTTGGTAGAATGCATACTAATCACCAAGGAACTTGAGTCCAACAATGAACTTCCTTGCCTTGATGTTCTTATCATTAGGAAAAAGGATAGTTCCTTTACTTGCCAAGTCCATAGAAAATCCACACACATGGACCTTTACATCCATGCATCATCTCACCATCATCCTTCCCAAAAAGCTGGTGTCCTTAAAAACCAGCCACCCGTGCTTATCACATATGTGATAAGGAGAACATTGACCAAGATCTCTGTCACCTACACCAAGTTTTAAAGATGAATGGTTACTATAATAAAAGCATCCTTAGATAATTTAAACTTGCCAAAAATCATGTTAATCCTAAACCTAAGCCTATAGTCCATGATTTTCCTGATGTTGCCACCCTCCGCTACATAGGACTTTCTAATAAAATCATCAAAATTCTCCCTAAGAAAGGCCTCTCATGTACTTTCAAACCCCTTTGCACTACTAAAATTTTTTTCCATTCCGCAAAAGACTCTACACAAAAGTTGCTCAATTCAGGAGTTTACAAGATCACTTGCTCATGTGGGAGGCCATACACTAGGGAAATAGATCGATCGATTAGCACTAGGATCAAAAAATATATTGTTGACATAAGACATGACTGCATCTTGAAATCTACCCTAGCGGAGCACTCCCACCATACTAACCATCAAGTTTGCCTTAAGGACACCCAAGTTTTGGTCAAGGAAGATAACTTTTTCAATAGGAAAGTCAAGGAAACCATCCTTATTAGAAGTCACCCTAATAATCTTAATCATGATGAAAGGTGGCTTCTAAGCCCAGCCTAGAAACTACTGTTGACACCCCTCCATTTGGACCCTCAACCCTCATAATCTCTCCTCCCCCTCCTTTCCTCTCCACATGGTCTCCTCCTTTACCACCTTTGTCTGATCTTCTTCTCTTCCCCCTATCTTCTTCCTTTCTTTCCACATTTGTAACCTGTGCTCTAACTTCCCCCTACAACCCCCCTTTTCTTCCTCTACTCTTATACCACCTTAATTGTTCCTCTCCCCCTGCCCCTCCTATGCGTATCTTGCCTTGGTCTCCCATGGTCCCCTGTCTTTAGTAGTAGTTTTTATTTTCAATCCTTAAGAATGTGCTTGTTTGCTTCTTCTATAATTACATGAGTGTATTTAGTATATGCATACCTACATACATTCATTTTTATTGCTTGTACTATATGTGTGTGTGTATAGGTTTATATGTTACTTGTAAATGTTTGCATGTAGTTGTAATGTTTATAGGCATATATTTACATAGATACAATTATATATATGCTTTTGTAATTAGATATATATATTAGATATATGTGCTTTTGTAATTTAATATATAAATATGTTTTTTTCAATTTAATATAGATTTGTATTTAAATATAACTTATTTATAGAAAAAAATTAAATAAATTCAAATATTTATTTAATTCCTTATTTTTGGATAGTGTAATAATGGCTCGCCACCTAAAAACATTAGTTTTGCAATTTTGCGCCAAAACAAAGGAAATTCAAATCGACATGAATGTGGAGATAACTAGACTTGCAAAAAGGGCCATCATTGCTAGGTTCTGTAAGAAGGGAGCATAATGAAAATAAATGGAGGATTGGATTGCAGAGCATTGGCTGATGAGGTCTAGATTATCATTCCTACCGAAAGGTTTTTTCTGCACATGCTTCAAAAATGAAGAGGAGCGCAACTCCATTCTTTCAGCATGACCATGGTTTTTTCAAGATGCCATGGTATACATCCAAAAGTGGTGCCCTCTTTTCAATACACTATCCTTTAACCTGCTGGAGAAAGTAGTCTGGATAAGGCTGTATAATCTTCCCATTGAATTTTGGATAGAGGAGTGTTTAAGAAAAATTTACGAAAGACTTGGTTGTTGGATCTAGAATGATGCAGATATATTGCAAAACAATTCCCATCTTTATGCAAGAATGCAAATTGCGCACATCTCTTCTATCCCTTGCAAAATCACTCTCAACTTCTAGGGGGCGATGGAGACAATCTGTGGAAGTTTAAACAACAAAATTCTTGTGCCTCTCATATAGGATTCGGGATCACATGGAGAAAGATTGTGTTGCAAGTATGAGGTAAACCAGTGTTGTCATTGATGTCAACATACTCATATTGCTTTGACAAGAAGGATTCAATGAGCAGTGTGCTGAGGATATTGAGAAAATTAGCCTCAGTCAGGAACAGTAAAGAACAGTGATGAGAAGAAGGCAAA
The DNA here is from genome assembly GCA_027924645.1 of Cunninghamia lanceolata. Classification (NCBI taxonomy): domain Eukaryota; kingdom Viridiplantae; phylum Streptophyta; class Pinopsida; order Cupressales; family Cupressaceae; genus Cunninghamia; species Cunninghamia lanceolata. The sequence continues at coordinate 41,880 of BSBN01001712.1, forward strand.
TGTACTGTATAGGATGCAAACCAGAGGATGCGGATTAAAGGGTTTGTAGATATGAGTCTTGAGATGCTTCAGTTAAGATTTCAGAGGTCCGCATGAAGATCTGAAGGAGTTGTGGTTGTCGGTGTAGAACCGGTTCCGGCAAGTATTCAGAGATGACAGAGGATCACAAAAAGGTCCGGTGAGGTCCGGAACTGTATAATCCTAATTTGCGGATTGGAAGGAGTCTTTGGGATGTCCTTGTGATGTGCCATCTTGAGTTGTGTATAATTTGGAGGTCTGGAAGTACCTCCTGCATTATGACAGTGGCGACAGACAGTGTTCTTGAAGTTTCGGATAAGGAGGATAAGAGATTTCAGTAAGTAAAGGAAATGCGGACGTACCTGGTCATTCAGGCAGGCTTGTGAAGGTTCTTGGATCATGTTGAGGTTTGTTGTTGGTCCACATTGATAGTAGAGCCCGGAATTGAAGATATTCTTCCGGATGAAGTTCTTGCTCTGTTTAGCCGACCGGATGAGTTGTTCATCCTGCGAATGTTCTTGTGGTGGCCGACCGGATGTGTTATTCATCTTGCGGATACTCTTATGGTTGTTTGCCGACTTAGATGTTTGTTCCTAAGTTGATGTCTTATATAAATAACGGTTTGTGAGTTCATTTCGTAGTGTGGATTGTGTGGATGAGTGTGGCATAGCGAAGAGAAGTGCGAAAGGCAGAGCAGAGGTTTTTGGGCTTAAATGGAACTGATCCGGACATGGTAGAGATGTCATTCTCCAGTTCAAGATTATGATTCTTATCACTTTGTAGACAGTGTGTCTCCTTGTAGGCAGTGGGCCTCTTTGTGAGCAGTGTGCTCGGGCAGTGAGCCCTAATTGGCAAGTGCCATTCTTTTTCTTATTCTTCTAACAGAGAATAATCCTTGGGTTAATCACCCCGTGGTTTTTCCCTTAACCGGGTTTTCCACGTCAAAATCTTGGTGTTCAAATGTGTTGATGTTTATCTGCTCTTGTGTTTATGTATTATGCTTTCATGGATGATTAATTGATACGCTGTTAACTAACAACGAAGAATCAAGTGTTTGAAAGAACAAGAAGTTTTATACAACTGATTCACCCCCCCCCCTCTCAGTTGTATGCCTTAAATCCAACAATTGGTATCAGAGCCAAGTTCCTCTGAAAGAAGCTTAACCGCTTGAGGAGATCTAGGATGTCGTCATACAAAAAGGATAGTCCGAAGTTCGATGGAACCAATTTTACTCTCTGGAAGGGTCGCATGAAATGTCACCTGGAATGTATGGGAAAAGCATACTTGGCCATGGTTTCAAAACCATATGTACCTCCACAAGGTGGTCCAACAACTCTGAATGAAATCACAGAAGCTGAAAACAATCTGCGGACCAAGGAAGCTCTTCTAAGCGCATTGAATGACTCAGATCTCTCAAATGTTATTGACCTACCAACTGCATATGAGATCCTAACTAAACTGGAACTTCTGTATGAAGGAGATGAGTTTGTCAAAAGTGCAAGGTTGCAAAGTCTGAAAGGGAAATTCGAAAGATTGAAGATGAGAGATGATGAAAACATCACTACTTTTATGCCAAGAGTGAATGATCTAGTGTGTGGAATTAGAAATGCTGGTGGAACTCTGGATGAAAATGAGATCGTTTGCAAAATCCTTAGATCCCTTCCTGCTGCCTACAAAATCAAGGTTGCTGCAATTGATGAATTCAGAGCCCACACAACTGTCACAAGAGAACAATTGGCTGGCAAGCTAGCTGCATTTGAAATGACCGAGTTTGGAGATGATCCTCCCAAGACTGAATCTGCCTTCAAAACTAGTGCCTATGTGAAAGACAAACAGAGAGTTGATCCGGGAGAAAACTCTTCAAGGAAGATGACATGGTATGATCAAGCAAGAAGAGACATGGAAGAAGAAGAAGCAGAAACAGCTCAACTTGAAGCCCTCATTGCAAAAAGACTACCAAGAGGATCCGGTAAGTATGAAGGAAAACTACCCTTTAAGTGCTTCAACTGCAATAAGATTGGTCATTTTGCTTCAAGATGTCCGGAAAGATCTGCAAGGTCTAATACTAACAGACAAAGGTTTCAAAAGAATTGCTATTATGTTCATGAAGAAGACGACAATGAAGGAGTAACAGATGATGAATCAGAACTAGGAAGCAAATCCAGAAATGAGTGGGTGTTTATTGCCATCAAGGAAGAAGATTCAATACTCTCTGAATCTGTCAATCACAAAGTTGTTGAAAAAGCTTTGGCTGCTCAAGTGGAGGAAAAGGATGATTGGGTCATTGACAGTGGATGTTCTCACCATATGACTGGTGACAAGAATAAGTTCTTGAATTTGGAAAGGTATGAAGGAGGAATGGTAAAGTTTGGTGACAATTCTGCTGGCAGAATCAGAGGCAGGGGAACTATTTCCTTTGATGGAAAGAGCAAAACAGGTAATGTACTATATGTTGAAGGATTGAAGCACAATCTTCTCAGTGTTGGTCAGTTAGTAGACAAAGGCTATGATCTTCGGTTTAAGAATGGAAAATGCAGAATCTTTACAAGCTCCGGAACTGAAATTGCATCCGGTACTCAGACAAAAGGTAATATCTTTCATCTGGTTGGTTCAAATAAAAGTTGTTTGTTTGTTCAAATTGATCAGAGTTGGTTATGGCATAGAAGAATGTGTCATGTAAATTTTGATAACATCATCAAGATAAGCAATACTCAGGCTGTAAGAGATCTTCCAAAATTGATGAAACCTACAAATAGTTTGTGCAAAGAATGTCAGCTAGGTAAACAAAGCAGAGTCTCTTTCAAAAGCAAAGATCAGTCTTCTACCGGATTGTTGGAATTAGTACATACTGATCTCTGTGGTCCGACAAGAATCAAGAGTCTGCAAGGTGATAGATATTTCATGTTGTTAATTGATGATCATTCCCGGATGATGTGGGTTACCTTTCTAAAAGAAAAATCAGAAGCATTTGAGAAGTTCAAAATCTTCAAAGCCTTGGTAGAGAATCAAACCGGATTGAAACTAAAGTGTCTAAGGTCTGATAGAGGTGGTGAATTTACATCTGGAGAGTTCATTGACTATTGTGAGAAGCAGGGTATAAGGAGACAATTGTCTGCTCCTAGGACTCCACAGCAGAATGGAGTAGTTGAAAGAAAGAACCGGACCATCCAGGAAGCTGCCAGGACAATGATGTTGGAAGCAAATGTTCCTCAGATGTTCTGGAAAGAAGCTATCAGCACTGCAGTCTACACTCTAAATCGAGTTCAAATCAGAAACAATACCGGTAAGACCCCCTACGAACTCTGGTTTGGCATCACTCCCACTGTGAAATATTTCAGAGTATTTGGTAGCAAGTGTTATATCAAAAGAGATGAAGATCTAGGAAAGTTTGATGCTAGAAGTGATGAAGGAATTTTCTTGGGCTACTCCACTCAAAGCAAAGCATACCGGTGTTACAATAAGAGACTGAGGAAGATGATAGAAAGCACTAATGTGAAAGTTGATGAAGGAATTAAGAAGCCCTCAAGATTTTATGAATTTGATGAAGATGACCAAGACGGTGTTCAGATTCAAGGAACTCAATCCTCTCCGGTAAGACAGAGTCAGCCTGATCCGGTAAATCAGGAAGAAGAGATAGGTTTGAATGAGCCTGATTAAGAAGCAGCAGTGCAGGATACTCCCAAAATTCTAAGGTATGTGACACTAAACCACTCTGAAGATCAGATCATAGGTGACAGAAACAAAGGTGTGCAAACTAGAAGGAATGTTGCTCAAAATCAGGATGAATGTTGTCTGATTTCAAAGATTGAACCTAAAACAATAAATGAGGCTCGCAATGATGAAAATTGGACCAAAGCAATGGAAGATGAATTAATGCAAATTGAGAAAAATCACACTTGGGATCTTGTTCCCAGACCTAGAGACAGGAATGTGATTGGAACCAAATGGGTCTTCCGGAACAAACTGAATGAAGCTGGTGAAGTTATCAGAAACAAAGCTAGATTGGTTTGCAAAGGCTACTCTCAAATAGAAGGAATTGATTTTGAAGAGACCTTTGCTCCGGTGGCAAGAATTGAAGCAGTCAGATTATTTCTTGCATTTGCTGCCTTCAAAGACTTCAAGGTATATCAGATGGATGTCAAGTCTGCTTTCCTAAATGGTGATCTGGAAGAAGAAGTTTACATTGAACAACCGGATGGATCTCAATTGTCTGATAATGATGATATGGTCTGCAAGTTGAAGAAAGCACTGTATGGACTAAAGCAAGCCCCAAGAGCATGGTATGAAAGGTTGGATAAGCATCTTGTGCAGATTGGATTCAACAAAGGTACTGCTGACAGTAACTTATATTTCAAAATTGTTCATGAAAACATTTTGATTGTTGAAGTGTTTGTGGATGATATCATTTTTGGAGGAAGAGATAGTATGTGCAAAACTTTTGCAAATCAGATGAAAAGTGAGTTTGAAATGTCTATGCTTGGTGAGATGAATTTCTTCTTGGGTCTGCAAATTACTCAAACAAAGAAAGGAATCTTCATCTCTCAGACCAAATATGTGAAAGAATTGTTGAGGAAATTTGGTATGGAAGATGCAAAGCCAATGAACACTCCCATGGCAACCGGATGTAAGTTGATCAAAGATGATGACTCCCCAAAGGCAGATCAGACAAAGTATAGATCAATGATTGGTGGATTGTTGTATCTCACTCAGACTAGACCAGATATAATGCAAGCTGTTGGTCTTGTGGCAAGATTCCAGGCTGATCCTAGAGAATCTCATGTTATGGCAATCAAAAGAATTTTTAGGTACCTGAAAGGAACAGTTGAGTATGGTCTATGGTATCCTAGAGATCCGGATTTCTCTCTTCATGCTTACACAGATGCAGATTGGGCAGGAGATGTGGATGACCGGAAGAGCACTAGTGGTGGAGCATTCTTTTTGGGGAAGAGATTGGTTTCTTGGCTAAGCAAGAAACAAGATGCAATATCTCTGTCTACAACTGAAGCAGAATACATTGTAGCAGCAGGTAGTTGCACTCAAATCTTATGGATGAAGCAGATGCTAAGAGACATTAAAGTTGAATATGAGGAGCCTATCACAATTTTCTGTGATAATTCAAGTGCAATTAATATTTCTAAGAATCCAGTATTGCATTCTAAGACTAAGCACATATCTATCAAGTTTCACTTTTTGAGAGAACAAGTGAACAAGGAAGAAGTCAGATTGGAGTATGTTCCCTCAAAGGATCAAATTGCAGATATCTTTACTAAACCTCTTCCCAAGGACTCTTTTGAATATCTCTGGGAGAAGTTAGGGGTCATGGCCCCTCCGGTGATGAACTAGGATGCACTGATGTGCATCAGTCTGGTGGATATCACAGTCATATCTTGTGATCCGGATTGATGATGGGGAGCTGCAACTAAGGGGGAGCAGCTGGTATGATTCTGATGTATTAGAATTGCAAGTATGAGCCCTTTGCCATTGATGTCAAAGGGGGAGAGAAGACATGTGAAAAACAAGTGGCTGATGATCAAAGGGGGAGCAGTAAATGAGGAGAAGACATGTTGCTGATAGGGGGAGCTGTGACAGAAAGGAGAAGTTCTTGTCTTGATGGTTTTTCACATCATATGTTGCCATCAATGACAAAGGGGGAGATTGTTGCAAGTATGAGGTAAACCAGTGTTGTCATTGATGTCAACATACTCATATTTCTTTGACAAGAAGGGTTCAATGAGCAGTGTGCTGAGGATATTGAGAAAATTAGCCTCAGTCAGGAACAGTAAAGAACAGTGATGAGAAGAAGGCAAATGTACTGTATAGGATGCGAACCAGAGGATGCAGATTAAAGGGTTTGTAGATATGAGTCTTGAGATGCTTCAGTTAAGATTTCAGAGGTCTGCATGAAGATCTGAAGGAGTTGTGGCTGTCGGTGTAGAACCGGTTCCGACAAGTATTCAGAGGTGACAGAGGATCACAAAAAGGTCCGGTGAGGTCCGGAACTGTATAATCCTAATCTGTGGATTGGAAGGAGTCTTTGGGATGTCCTTGTGATGTTCCATCTCGAGTTGTGTATAATTTGGAGGTCCGGAAGTACCTCCTGCATTATGACAGTGGCGACAGACAGTGTTCTTGAAGTTTCGGATAAGGAGGATAAGAGATTTCAGTAAGTAAAGGAAATGCGGACATACCTGGTCATTCAGGCAGGCTTGTGAAGGTTCTTGGATCATGTTGAGGTTGTGTTGTTGGTCCGCATTGATAGTAGAGCCCAGAATTGAAGATATTCTTTCGGATGAAGTTCTTGCTCTGTTTAGCCGACCGGATGAGTTGTTCATCCTGCGAATGTTCTTGTGGTGGCCGACCGGATGTGTTATTCATCTTGTGGATACTCTTATGGTTGTTTGCCGACTTAGATGTTTGTTCCTAAGTCGATGTCTTATATAAATAATGGTTTGTGAGTTCATTTCGTAGTGTGGATTGTGTGGATGAGTGTGGCATAGCGAAGAGAAGTGCGAAAGGCAGAGCAGAGGTTTTTGGGCTTAAATGGAACTGATCCGGACATGGTAGAGATGTCATTCTCCAGTTCAAGATTGTGATTCTTATCACTTTGTAGACAGTGTGTCTCCTTGTAGGCAGTGGGCCTCTTTGTGAGCAGTGTGCTCGGGCAGTGAGCCCTAATTGGCAAGTGCCATTCTTTTTCTTATTCTTCTAATAGAGAATAATCCTTGGGTTAATCACCCCGTGGTTTTTCCCTTAACCGGGTTTTCCACGTCAAAATCTTGGTGTTCAAATGTGTTGATGTTTATCTACTCTTGTGTTTATGTATTATGCTTTCATGGATGATTAATTGATATGCTGTTAACTAACAACGAAGAATCAAGTGTTTGAAAGAACAAGAAGTTTTATACAACTGATTCACCCCCCCCCTCTCAGTTGTATGCCTTAAATCCAACAGATTGTCCCAAAAAGAATCACAATATGTAGTGGGTGGAAAAAAGAAGGATATTTAAAGAAAAGAAGGAAGCAAAGATTCCCAAAGAGGTTGATAACCCTTTGACCATGGTGGTGTACTTAAAACCAAAAAATTCAATTTTCAATTAGGAGACCAAAATTTGGGAGGATGAAGAAGTTGTCGAACAAGACATATGGAATGAAAATCATATCTCATATATTGCTATTACCCATTTTATTTTCTAGCTCAATTAAGTGGAGCTAGTTAAGTTTTATAGTTTTAAGGGCACATGTTTGTTGTTAATGAGTGTTTTGCCAAGAGAAAAATGCCATAAAAGAACTTCAGATAAATACAATTGTTTATAATCAAGAAGAACCATAAAACATTGCATATTTTAAAAGGTGTTTTCATTATTTATGAATGTCAAATGAAATGGTCCCACACAAGCCGTGGGAATGACTACCATAATGCATTAGAAAAGGAAATGATGCATATAGAAATGAAAGCATATACAAATACAAGGGATCCGTCATTTCCTTGTAATGATGAACCCTCGTAGTTGAGCAGCTTCATCTTTAGCTTCTTCATAGAGGTCGCCCTGCTACTCCAAAATGTCTGCAAAGAGATAGGAGAAAATTGTGTTAAAGCTCGGGATACCTAATCCTTGTATATGCATGATGCAGGAGCATCTAGTGGTGTAAGGGCAATCTTGCATGACCCAAAAAGAAGTTAATTCAAAATAATTGTAGTTGTTTTCATTTCTTTCCATAATTAGTGTTTCTGGTTCCATAATATCTAGAATAATAATGTAGGACTTTCAGTTTTTCCAAAACTGCTAAAAATAGCGACCTGCCTATTTTAGAAAGTGTACCTGCTATTTTTAGAAAGTTTGCATTTGGGCATGTAATGAAGTAAAAACTTCCATAAAGTTACATAATAGAAATATAAGACCTTTGGCAAAGGAATCAGACAAAGATCATTTGTGAGCTGAAAGATATTAAAGTTTTTGTTTTCTGAAAAGCCCCTGAAAATTTTTAGAATGAGATATAAGGCACTAAAACTTCCCATAACATCCCAAAAAGTTGACAAAAATCTATTTACATATTTTTGGTGTGATAGTTCACATCACGAGCTTTTCGACGCTTAAAACGGTTTGTCAATCGGACACCTGGATCAAAAGTTATGCTTCCCAGAAGTTGACCTACTTCTGGAGGGAGTTGCAAATTTTGAAATTTAGCTGGAGGCCACCAAAAAGTGCTATTTATGACTATTTTGGGAACCCTGGGTAGTAGTAGAGTTAAGGGGGCCAGTGTAGAGTCCATAATAGGTGGGAAAACAGAAACCCTATCTAATTTCGGGTTACAGAAGGCTGAAGATTCTAGAGTCTTGAGGTTGGGAAAGCTGTCATGTGTGGCAGCTAGTAGAGGATTCATCCTCTTATTGTAATTGAGCTTCTGTAATGTAATGAGTTGCCCAATACAATAAAAGAAAGTTCTATTTGCTGTGTTCATTATCTGTTATTATGTGTTTTGTGATTTACCCCCTTTATCAACGCATCATCATTACATGCACGATTTACTCCTATAATGCATTACATCAGTCTGTAATCATCATATGTATCAGAGGAAAATAAAGAACAAATCTAAAACTCATGGTTTTCCCTAACAAGTTTGTCCAATGTGCAGATATAGGTAAATATTAATTGTAGATTTTATTCAAGCATGTGGAGAAAATGTGGCTCCCACAAGGGTTGAGCCCAACATGTTGAGGGCTACTATCATTGATGCCTTATCACAAAATACCATAGTAATGACATTCACTGCTTATGTAGAGGCAGTCATGAAAACTTTGAACAATCACCTCAAAGGATAAAAACAATCAAGTCAAGTACTCACAAGGCAACAAAAAATCAATTTCAATGCAATTTTACCAAGCATATCACAAAAGGATAGCCATGTCTGATCATAGAGGGATAGCTTCCAATAGCTTAGAAGCAATCCATGAAGAGAATGTCACTGAGCACATTGTCCATGCAAGAGGTATAGCCATATCATAAAGCAGGCATCATCCAAGAATAGTTTTTTTTCCCACTTTTGTCATGAATGAAGTGTAAAATTACTATTGAGTACATGAAATAGCCTTATATCATATCAAATCAATGCTATGTGGGACAGTCATAAGGAATCCATTATGCCATATCAAGAAGAATATCAAAAGAAATGGAGGATACTGTACATGAAGACTCAGATGCATCAGAGGGACAGAAGAGGAGTCTAGGCACAGTCAGCAAGACAAGAGGACGCAACAGTCATAAAAGACAAGAGACAGTCATGCTAGAGATAGACAGTCCTATGTAAGTACAAGTATGAAGTGTAGCCATAACATTTAAGGACAAGTACTTTTCATCTTTTGTCATGAATGAAATGCAAGATTGCTATTTAGACATATGGAGAATCCCACATCCATGCCAGAAAGGAGTTAAAAAGCAAATGGAGTAGTCATAGAGACATATTACGATCAACTACAAGTGCAGTCAAAAGACCAAAAGTACAACTTTCAATGCTAAATGATAATCAAATGGAGTATGCATTAGATAACAGTGAATTTAGTTAAGAAGCAGCATCAACCCCATGACACATATTGCTCCAACCATATGTGTAGCAGCAAAAGTGAGTATCTTTCAATGCTAAATGATAATCAAATGGAGTATGCATTAGATAACATTGAATTCAGTTAAGAAGCAACATCAACCCCATGACACATATTGCTCTAGCCATATGTGTAGCAGCAATTATAAAAGTGAGTATCATTTGTGCACATGAATAATCCAACTGATGAATAGTGTAGTTACAACAATGAGCAGAAATGCATACTCAGAGATCAATGCCAAATGCTAGGTATGGCTGTATAAGTTCAAAACAACAGACATTTATGTTCTTCTATAGGGGATACACAAGGGAATTCATATGGATTTTGTCATATACAGAAAAGCAAAAGAGTGAACAACATGTATGATATCATTACACAATGCAAAGGAGATGAACCTCATCATCCTTTTCTCATGATTAACCCCATCATATGGTATCTAAACAAAGAAAGGTAGAGATATCAAAAAATGGAGAAATCAAGTTCTCACTGCACAGGAAGAGCATCTACAGGTGAAAATGAAAGTTTGAAAGTGTGTGTTTTGCATTGTCATAGTTTGAGGAACAACATAACAATATACAAAAAGTATTGGAAAAGAAGGCAGTTGATATGATCAAATGTTGCTATATTTCAAACCCTTATCAGAATATGTGTAGAGCTTAGATATAGTAGCAAGTTGATGAGTTTCAAACCTTGAGGTTCATTCTTGCAAACTAGGAAATGATTAAAGAAAGCCCAGTTCGAGATCAAGAAAGTTACAGTCAAAAATACATTTTCTTTGCAAAATATCACCATATCATCGTATTGAAAAATAAAAGTAGCTACAGATTCAAAAGAAGAGCAATGTGTTTTCATACAGAAGAAGGATATCTTTCAGATGCACAAATAAATAAAAAAACCCATTTCGTATGCTTCAAATCGATTGCAAGAGTTTTGCGTTTCTTGCAAACCCTTGTTATATTATGCTCAGAAATACTAGATGGAGGCCGCGACCTATACAAATCAGTTCCATTTATCTTTTTTCAAATAGTATACATAGAGAAACAAGTATGTATTCCTTTGTTCATTCCATTTTTGTAGATACAGAGGAAATTCAAAAGTTTTTCAAGCTCATTTCAAACAAAAATGCTTAGGAATGCTATCAAATCACACCTTTGGTAGCGGATTCCACAGTGAGAACTCAGGGCAATGAAGAGAGATCAATAGTTGAATGACTTACCTATCTTTTTATGCTGATGCTATGTGGAAACCATAGAAATTTTCCTCCAAACGACCTTCACATTGGCCTCAACACAGTGAAGATAGATGCAAAGTGATCGGCCAAGGAAAAAACCAAAAAACAATGCATAAAATACCAGTCAGAATTGCGGCCTTAGAGGCCCAAAATCACCCTTAGAATTGACAAATGAAGGTCAAACTCTCATTTTAGCAACTTACCACACATTCTACAGAGAAAATTTGTATGGAAACCTTTAGAAATTGTAGAAAATGTTAAAGTTTTCTCTTCAAACCCCAGAGGCATGGCAACAGGGCAGAAAGGTGGAGAAAGAGAACAAAATACAAATGACATAGTTTAGGGTTTCGTCCCTTATTTTTGGTCGACCTAATGTGTTTTTTCTTCATTCTTTTTGACTTGTTTAAAAAAAAATCATTGCTATCCTTTGTGCATCGTGGGAAAGACTTCTAGTCTTTCAAAACCTATGAAAATCTCGTGATGCCACGCAACTTTTACCTTTTGATTTTTTTCTAAAGTAAAAAAAACATAATTAAAAGTTGAGGAGGTCGAGTGCCTTATATTTTGGCTAAGGAATGAGTTGGTGTTGAAATCATAAGGTGGGTATGATGGTATACATGAGGCATTGTAATGCATATGGAGTCATAAGGGTCCTTTATAATATGTTACATTAGACCTTCAAGGCATGAAATCATGATGATGTATATTGTGAAGTGTATGAATTGCTAGGGGTTATAAGGTGTTTTTATGTAGCAATGTAATGCGTAAAATGATGCAAGTGCATGAGGCATGTTGCATAGGAGAGATCTTTTTCATGTAAGGAGAGTTGTGTTTGTGCCTAGGAGTTATAAGTGTTTTATTTTGATTTTGCATAATCTAGAAATAGATTAAACGTTGTAAACAAATGATAAAGTAATGGGTTATGAATTACTTTATCACTTGTCATAAAAATGCAAAAGGCAATAAAAGGTAAATCTATAACACATGACAAAGTAAGTCTCGTCGATTACTTTGTCATTTTTTCACAATATTTAATTTATCTCCAAACTATGCAAAATTAGGAGATTGAATATTAATGTCCTAGTGCCATTATTTTTTGCATAGGTTTGTAATAAATTTGAAATGTAAAACATTAAGCTAAGGTGGTGTAATTACAAACCACTTAGTTAATGTTAATTAAATGTAGAAATAATTATATTTATGACATTTATTGTACAAAGGGCAAGTTGAGGATGCTTGTAGATGTGGTCAAAGAGATGTGGCTGAGCATTTATTGTGTAAATGCCAAACATTTATGATGCTGCAGGAGAGGTTGACAAATAGGTTGAGGAGTTATTTCATGGATTTGAATTGTTTTTAATGGCAATAAAGGGCATTAAGAGGCTGTTCTTGGAGCTTTTATGGTGGGTGATGACATGCCTTGACTTTTTCTTCATTGGGAACTTATTTTGGAGGACTTTAGACAGATATTTTGAGAACTTTTATGAGATGCACAACCATGGAGGTTTCTTATCCTTATATGGTTACAGTTGTTTGGAGTGTATATAGTCATTCATTTGACTCTTTGTTTAAGAGTTATGATCATGCAATTTTTGGAGTTAGTGATTTTCTGCAGTCCTTACTTAGTTTTGAGCATGCTTTGTAACTCTTTTGAGATATGAAATACAGAAAAGACCTTGGATACCATTGATAGTCAGATTTTGCCTTCTTATTTTTTGCAGTATTGTGTATCATCAAGTGATTGATCAAGTTATTTGTGAGGTAGTTTCATTTCCTTGTGACTTTGTCTCATTTTTCAATACCTTTTCTACAAGAAAGTATGTTTATGCAGGTTGCAAATTGTGTCTTAAAGCTGTATGTGGCTTTTTACCTATGAAGTTATCTGTCTTTTAAAGATTAATGCATTTTAATCCTTTTTGTGAAGTATTTATGTAAAACATGCAGTAATAGGTTGTGCAAATTTAGTTTTTGTTATCTGTAACCAAGTGTATAAATTTGAGTTTTCACAAACCTTATCAGTGTGGTGTATCACCCTTGTTTTATTTTCTTGTTTTCTTTTCATTTTTGAAGAATTCCTTTTTTCCTTTTCCTCTTTAAATCTAGTAGTTTCTAGGTGATAACCAGCTAGGAAGCTAACCTTCTCCAGAGGTCCTTTCCATCATAGGTGACCCACAGGTTTGGAAATATCCCATGTTTCTCCAGAATGCTAAGTTTCACAACTTAGCAAGGGTGCAATTTTGAGAGAACAATTTTTGGCATGCCCGGTGGGACTGTTAGAATCAAAACAATTCAGATATTACATTTTTATTGTTGGTTTTGATATGCAACTAGTAATTTTCAGACCTGTAAGAGTTTGAAATCTACATATTTGGTGACTTTGAGCTTTGGTTTAGTAAAATCAGTGCATTTTAGCTTATGAAAAGGATACAAACCAGAAGTAGTCCTTCACCCTTTGAGTATTTGCAATTATCCCCACCTAGGAGAAGAGGGATAACAACTGAGAAACCCAAGACAAATCGTGTTTATTCTAGGAGAGCCAAGTCTACTCCTCCTGCTGTTAGAACTCATACTGCCCCAAGAATCCTGGTTACAATGATTCTTGGAGCTAGAAATCAGCCATTTGTTGCATTCAACCAAGGCAACCCATTGAATTTAGCTCAGTATGATGACAGTCCTGTAGCTATTTTGAAAAGTTTACCATATTTTAATGGTGAAGATCAAACTACTCTAGTTGAACATATAAAAGATGTTGCAAACCTGTGTGCTATCCATCATGTGATAAAAAAAATGTGGCAATCAGATTGTTAGCAGCTTCCCTCAAAGGGAAGGCTTTGCAGTGGTTCAGAAGCCTACTAGTTAACTCCATAGATTCATGGGATCGTTTGGGAGAGGAGCTGTGCAGTTTCTTCAAAGACAAATTAGATTATTTATCATTGGTGGAGTAGCTGTCTACAATTAAGAGGGCTCCCCACGAGGTGATGTTGGACTTCAACCACCATTTTCAGAAGACATGGGATAGAATCCCACCAACGGTAAGGCCTACTGTTGACCATCCTTTCTTATATTATATGAGAGATTTGAATAGTGATATCTCTATTATGGTTCAATCTATGGGAGGAACATCCTTACCACAAGCTTATGCTATAGCTATAAGAGCTGAGAACAGGCTCATACATGTTGGTAAAATTTCCCCTAGACCTCCTTTGCTAATATTCTCTACTATTCAACCACCAATACCAATGCATGTACCTCCTATAGCTGTTATACCCGTTGCACCAGTGTTACCAACACCTAATATCCAGCCCAATAATTAGGAAAATAATATTCAAACTCAATCTTTTGAGTTATAGGAGATCAAAGGGCTGTTACAATCTTTTCATAACGAGATAGTGAACCTTAAAAGGCAACAAGCTCAAAGTTCTAGACCTTATTAGCCCCCATTTCAATCTAATTACTAGCAAAACTAGTCAAATAGGCCTCATTATCAGCCAAGTAATCAAGGTCCAAGACAAGCCTTTAACTCTAGGCCTTGTCAAGCTTATAACCCAAACATTGCTAGTTCCTCGAAGGAAATTGTACCCACGCAAAACAATTTGGCTCAAGACTATGATTGGTGCTTTCCTTGTAATCAACCCCATAACAAAAGTACATGTGCCAATGGGGTGATAAACCAAGCTTTGATGGATCAAAATAGTCCAGTAGTGCAGTCTAATGTGCCTATAGAAGCTCCTGTCTAGCAGCAAGAAGAATAGGTACATGAGACAACACTCCTTAACTAGCAAGGAGAGGAATTCTGTGGTATGAAAAAAGTTGGTTCTTCAATTACAACCAATACATGTAGCAAGAAGAGGGCTATAGATGAAGGGTAGAAGCTTGATAAAGTTCAAACCCATGTGCATCAAGTGCCAAACGTGGATAAAGGTGTTTCTAACCCATCAAATGTTGAGAAAATTCAAGTTTTACCAAGAAGTCAACCTTTGGTAGGCAAGGAGCAACCTAATCCACCAATTTAGCTAGCTTTTACTCAAGGTGATGTGATTACCCCCAAAAGCTAAGTTAAGTCAGGTACATCTGCTTTCAATATCCTCAAGCATATGAAAAAAGTAAATGTATCTGTCTATGTGAGATTTTCTAAGTATCCCTGGCCAAAAGGACTTGCTTCAATCAACCTTATCAAATTTAAGTTTGTCTCAAGAGTCTAGTATGGATAACTCTAAAGTTGTGTTGACAAATACTACTGGAAATAGTGTAGAACAACAAGCTTCAAAGGTTAAGCCCCCACCATTTTATGTGTCCTTGAGCATAGGAGATCATTTATTCCATAATTGCACGATTGACTTAGGTGCTAGCAGTTCAGTAATGCCCAACAGATTGTTGATAAGTTAGGAATTGAATATGAGCCATTGGAGAAGGGAGTTGTTCAGCTAGATGGGACTACTATTAGTACAATAGGTGTCATAAAGGGACTAAGTTTGACTCTTCATGCCTATCCAAATTTCTCTATCCCATAGGACATCTATGTCATTGAGTTACTTCCTTATTTCACTATTTGTTTGTCAAGGGATTTTACTGCAAAAATACGAGGTTACTTGTCCTCAGATTGGTCTTATATGTTGTTTAGAACTAGATACGGTACTAAGGTGACTATCAAGTTGGAGCCCATTGCCAAAGAACATATTGAGCCTTACACTCCACATCCCATCAATGCCAACTAGGTTGCAAGTGAACCAAGAGGAGCAACCGACTGTTCAAGAAGGTAGTACACAAATTGAATGTATACTAGAAGTTCTTCTTGATGAGTGGGCAGATCTGACTCATGTGGTTGGTCCATGTGAGCACCTAGAAGAGGTTGGTTTGGGTGTGTATATGATGCACGAACCTGATTCATTTATGCCTAATATTGAAAAAAGTGCAAAACAACAAGATGGACAGCAAAATAATGAGTTCTGGGAGCTATTTTTTGATGGCTCAAGGAGTAAAGTGGGTGATGCATGATTGTTTCCCCAAAGGGTAAGAAGTACTACTTAGCTTTTAGATTCTGTTTCAGCTATACTAACAACATGGCTGAATACAAAGATCTTATTCAAGGTTTGGAATGGACAAGACAAAAGGGTATTGGCTATCTAAAAGTTTATGGGGATAATGAATTGGTTGTTAATCAGGTGAGAAACCTCAATATTACAAGAAATGATTTTCTTAAATCTTACAAGCATAGGGTATGGGACCTCATGGAGGGATTTGATACATTTAATTTGATATCCATACTTAGAAATTAGAATAAACATACTGATAGGTTGGCTATTGTAGGGGTTGAATATGATATTCCAGAAGAGATAAGTAGTGATAAGACTAATCAGCATGTCAAGGTTGTTGTTAGGCCTGCTATACCTGATAATAATGTACACTGGAAAGTGTTTGAAAGTGACTAGTAGATTGTGAACTTCTTAAGAGAAGAAGCTAAATTCTCTCATACTAACCAAGAGAAGCTACAATGCCAGTATGGTGACCAAATCATTCAGCTCAAGAATAACAAGATGCCAAAAGGTTTGGTCACCTTAGAGTCCATTTTTAATACTGATGATGAAGCTACAAAACCCAAGGCCAGCATACAAGTTCAGCAAGACACTATGAAGAGTTTGAGATCTTTAAGGGTAAACTTCTTAAACTAGGCAAGGTATGTACAACAAAAGAAAAGCTAGCATTTATTCAACTTTTTCAAGAATTTAGTGACATTTTTGCATGAGAGTATAGTGATTTAAAGGGTTTTGATCCCCAGCTTGCTCAACATACTATTGAACTTGAGCCTAATGCCAAGCCTGTTAGGCAAAAACAGAGGCCATTGAATCCTAACTTAGAGCTTCTTATGAAGAAGGAACTAAACAAACTGATTGAGAGTAGCATAATCTTTCCTATTAAGCATACCTCATGGGTTTCTAACCTTGTGTTGGTTAGGAAGAAAAATGGAGAGATAAGACTGTGTGTAGACTTTCATGACTTAAATAGAGCTTCCTTAAAAGACTGTCATCCTTTTCTTTCCATGGAACAAATACTTCAAGTAGTCTCAGGATCAGAGAGTTTTTCCTTACTAGATGGTTATTCTGGTTATAATTAGATATTAGTGAAAGAGGAAGACCAGTATAAAACAATCTTCACCATAAAATGGGGGACTATGGCCTACAAGAACATGCCCTTTGGTTTGTCCAATGCTGGAGCAACCTTTCAAAAGGCTATGGATATGGCCTTTCAGGGCTTAATGTACAAGATTGTCTTAGTCTACCTTGATGACATTATTGTTTTCTTCAAAGATGCTAAGGATCATCTAAACCACTTGAGGCAGATTTTTGAGAAATGTAGGGAGTTTGGGATATCACTTAATCCCAAAAAATGTGTATTTTCTATCTATGAGGGCAGATTGCTTGGTTATGTGGTATCAAAATTGGGTATCACCATTGATCCTGAAAGAGTAATTGCAATTTTAGCTCTCCCCTTACCAACACACAAGAAAGGTCTGCAGAGTTTCATTGGTAGAATCAACTTTGTCAGGAGACTTATCCTTGATATTGCTGATTTGTTAAGTCCACTAACTGCTATGTTGAGAAAGAATGTGTCTTTCAGCTGGACTAGAGAAGGAAAATGGAGCTTTGAGCTTATTAAAGAGGCATTGGCAGTTGCACCTACACTTCTAAATCCTAATTTTTCTAGAGATTTCACATTGTACACTTATGGTAATGTTGACTCTATTTCTGCTATGTTGGTACAGAAGAATGATTTAGGTTTGGAGTAGCCTTTACCTTTTTTCAGTCAAGCATTGAAGGAATATGAGCTAAGGTATACCTTTGTAGAGAAATATGTGCTTATTGTTATAAGGAGTTTAAAGAAATTTAAACACATGTCAAATAATAAGATTAATCTAATGGTTGCTCATCTGAGTGTGAAGGAATTTTTGTTGAGTAAGGATCTCAGTGATAAGAGAGTTGGCTGGGTAACTAAGGTAATGGAATATGATGTGGACATTAAAGTTACCAAGCTGGTCAGGGGAAAAGGGCTATGTGAACAGCTTGCTGATGGTGTTATCAACAAAGAAGAACATGAACAAGAAGCTGTTCTATCATTGCAAGATCAAGAGCAAACAACTGTTTAAGTTCCTATTATTAGTTGGGTGCAAGAAATGGTTCATTTCTTGCAGACTGGTGAGTGTCCTCAGGGCTTGGATAGAGCCAAAAGAAGGTATTTTAGATTGCAGTCTATACCTTATGTACTCATTAACGACTTTCTTTTTAGGAAAGATTTTAATGGAGTATTGTTGAGATGTATTGAACCTAACCAAGTTGAAAGAGTGTTGCATGAATTTCATGAGGGGTCAGCTGGAAGCCATTTTTCACCTAGAGCAACAGCTCTTAAGGTGATGAAGGGTGGCTATTATTGGCCCAGTTTGTTTAAAGATGCACACTTGTGGGTCAAAAAGTGCAAGGAATGTGCTCTGTTTGTTGGAAAGGAGAAGTTGGTAGCCTTACCTTTGTTTCCGATTCAAGTTGAACAACCCTTTATGAGGTGGGGGTTAGACTTTATTGGAGTTATAAAGCCTCCATCTAGTGTTGGTCATAAATGGGTTCTTACATCCACTGATTATTTTACTAAGTGGACTAAAGCAGTCATGCTTAAAGAGGCCAATGAGTCTACTATTTTGAATTTTTATGAAGAGATGATTATCAGATTTGGAGTCCCTGAGTCTATTATTTTAGACAATGCCCTTGCCTTTGTTGGTTCCAGAATCTCTGATTGGGCTGTAAGAAATGGTATGTATCTGAATACATCCTCTAATTACTATCCGCAAGGTAATAGCCAAGCAGAATCCACCAATATGAACTTGATCAAAATTATCAAGAAGACCATGGATGGTAACCAGAGGGCCTGGTGTGATAGGTAAAAATTAGGTTGATAAGATCAAGCATAGCCATGAAAACCTAACCCTACCATCATCAAAGAATCTAAGCCAAATGAAATCAAAAGCATGCAATTAAAGAACAATATCACCTAGATTGTATGATTCCTTGTTTATGATGTGGATTGCTTCTTCAACAATGAACAATTATGAAGATTAAAGCTACTATGATGAATGGATGATAATGATAAAATGCTAAATGGATCCTAAAATGCTTAATATGCTTAGGATGATAATGTATACTTTATATGAATGCTAGATAGATGTAGTATGGAATGAGAGGGTGTTTATATAGAACTCAACCAAAATCAATCAACGGTGGAGATTTGGTGGCTATGTGGATGACTAAGATTAATTGATAGTCATAGATGAATGTGTACATGACCAGTGGAGGGAAGATAAGGCTCATATGTGACCGTGTACATAAAAAGTACTACATGTGAAATATATTAAATAAAAGATGTAGTACCACTTATCTTTTTTAAAGGAAAGAGGCACACATGTCGGCTCATGAAGATAAATGATAAGAAAACTTAATTAAATAAATAAAATGTATTTAATTAATTGGAAAGTGGGTTTGTGAATGGAATTTTAATTAAATAATTAAGATTTATTTAATTAAAATAGATAGAATGAAGATAATTAAAATAGCTAATGAATTAATTAAATAAATATAAATTTATTAATTAAGAGAAGAAATAAGTGATAGGGACATTGCTCAAGTGTGTTAGACAAATGCAGATGGTAGGTAGTGTGATATTTGAATGCTAATGATAATTAGGACAATTTTGGGTGTCTACATTTTGCCCCTCTTTGATACAATGTTCGTTAGAGCGTTGTGTCAAAGAAGATATGATAATTCGCTTGATAAACAAGGTGATGCCCCAGTGTAATTGGCAGGGGATGCCCCCTCGAGAGGTAAACCAGGTTAACTAGGAAGGGCTAGGTTGGCTCGCGATAAGATGAAAGGCTAGAAACAAGGTTGACACGAAGGAAACGGGGGTTGGGTGGGATGAATGGGATGGTTCAGAAGAAAATAGGCTTTGGCATAGAAGAATTAGGGTTTTGATAGGGGCTAAAGTAGGTACGTCAAGGGAAAATAGGCTCATTTGTGCTCATTTGTGTTTAGAAATCTAAAGAGATCCAGAGCTCCTTAGAGTTGTTGTGCAACGAGAGTTAGAGAGATATCAGGATGGTGATTCCACGCAAAGATCATCATGCCGAGCAAGTGAGAACACATGGACAACCAGAGGGAACAGGTGCACCGATATGTATCGAAACTTTTGCTAAAAGCATGATTTTGATAGGCTAGAAATGTCATAAATGTACACACATCACCAGAAGCAACTAGGTTTTAGGATAGGTCATGTAGGTCACTTAGGAAGAAAAACAGGTTGCTTAGCGTAGTTGAGGTTGCCTATAGGCATAGTTTAGTCACATATGGGAAAACAAGTTGCTTCCAGTCGACTAGACAAATAGATAGATAGAATGCGCATATAGTTAAAAGCAAGTCGCTTATGGGCTAAAAGTAGGCGCATATATAGGTTTAGCTCACTTAGAAAGAACAAGTGATCGCTTATAGAATATAGATCACTTAGGGGCAAAAAGTATGCTCATATAGACATTTAGCTCGCACTTAGTCAATAAGCAGTCGCATAGGAGTATTACAGAGGCTTGTACTATGGGATTGTGCCACCAAAGTAGAGGCAACCTAGCTTTAGGAGCAAATCAAGAGCTTCAGATTCACGGAGGACAGGTGGATCTTGATCTGTTGCATAAGTGATTGGGCCACAGAGAGATAGGGGGATAGGTGTAGGACCCAGTGGTGGCAGTCAAGGAGAGGGAGTTGCTAGTAGTCACTAGGGCTACCTTGTTTATGTATATTATGTTGTAATCATGATGAGGCCTACAGCCAATTGTATCATACATTTTTGATGGCTCAGCTTGTATATGTAGACACTTGTATATTGACAAATGTATATATATATATATATATATATATATATATATATATATATATGATGGCATTGATTATCTACCTGATGTTGTAATGGATGCACTTATGGTATTATGATGGTTATACATGTTGTATTTGTAATATGAATGTGTTTGGATGTTTATGCAAATGATATGAATATGCAAATGGAACTAATGGAAATGTATTATGTTAATGATAATGCAAATATGTAAATGGTAATGATATGACTTGGACTAATGCATATATATAGATGGTAATGATATGATATGTGATGGACCTATGTATGCCTAACACACTTGTTTTGTAGGATAAGAGATGCAGAAAAAGGACAATGGAGGGAAATGATTGATCTTGGTTGAGGACTATATAGACGGATAATGGAATGAATAGATGATGTGATGGCATGATAGCTTTAAAAGTAATTGCTCAAGAATTAAGAGAAATGCAATCCTTATGTTTGATATAGCATGTGGATGTTATGCACCAGGGTATAGAAGACCAAGTTGTCGAGATATCCAATGCAAAACTAACATACTACAATGTTGTCTAAACATATGAGGTCAACATGTTGACCCAACATACATAAGATATGAATAGAAGCTAGTGTTCTGAGATGGACTTTGATGCTACAAGCAATGGTTTGAGCTTATCTCGACTACACAGTAATATCTTGCTAGTTATATGTATGGAGCTAGTCTTGACATAGAATAGTCTCAAATACATACACAAGATATCAATAGCAGCTAGTGTTCTGAGATGGACTTTGACGCTACAAGCAATGGTTTGAGCTTATCTCCACTACACATAGTAATACCTTGCTAGTTATATGTATGGAGCTAGTCTTGACAAAGAATAGTCTCAAATGCATAAGAGACTGTTTAGCTTCTCAGATGCTAGAGATATTGATATGTAAGATGCTAATCCCAACACGTACAAGATATCAATACACATAGGAAGAGAATAAGATCATCTAGCAAACATGGCATACGAAAGCAATATGACCGTGCCCCATTCCGTACTTCATCACAACATACCAAGATATAGATAGATCAAGGCAGTCTTGATTAGGCATATAAAAGGGACAAGCTAAATCAAAAAATAAAACAAAAGATATTGTCATCATGTTCTCTTGCCAAATTTAAGTGCTCTTGGATGGATTAAGCTGACGCCTTGTTGAGAGGAAAGCTGTATCTTGTTGAAGGCTAAAGATGTTGATAAACTGCTATAGCAAATGTTGGCTTAAGGCATGTAGACAAATAACTTTTGGCTTATCCCTGATTGGTTAAAGTGCTTGAGCTTTCACTGATACACATAGTCGGCTTCTTGCTTGAGCTGATCAAAGAGAAGAAGGTGGAAGATGAAAGAAGATGAGGATGGGGTGGATCGTCTGTAATTGAGTACTAGATACTTCCTTCATATTCCAAACTGCCTACATACCTTGTATCCACGAGATCAAAGCACATTTAGGATATGATGAGACATGATGAATATGTAGTTTTGGGTTTATTGATGATGTAAGTGATGAAAGATAGAAGAAAGTGAGATGAAAGATTAGAGGATGATCAGAAGAATGATGAAAGAGGGGCTATCATCTTTGCCTGAATTAGAGTGCTTCCTTCACATCTTAGATTACCTACATACCCTGTATCCATGGGATCAAGGCTTTAACGATAGAACTGGTGATTTAGTTCTTGCATATTGTGCTATTGGTTGATGTCAAAAGGATCAAATTTATTGCTTGGATTTTTTCACTGTTTTGATTTTTTTGGTTTTTTTGGGAATGTTTTGATGTTTTTTGATGATGTTTGAGCTGGAATTGATTGTGAAGATGTGAATCCTAGTTGCAAATGTGTGCCATGTTTGACATTGGATGTGCGCTATGGTTGAAGTTGAAAGTTTGCTGTGTTATGAGCTTGGGTGTTCGCTATGTTATGAGCTAGAGCTAGAGGTATCCTGATGCAGAGGCATCCACACTAAAACCTTAACACACAGCATGGATGTCTGCAACCCTTCATCATCATCATCATATTTCCCTTTACACTGTCAGCATCATCATATTTCTCTCGCCGACTGATATCCTCCTGCAGATAAGCCTTCGCCCTTTCGCATGTCAGCAGCATCATCACGTTCGACTATCGGCAGCATCATCATATTCGGCAAGCGCGAACATCCTCCTGACGTCCACTGTTCATCTCACCGCAAAACACTTTCTTCACTATCTTCAGCATCATGATGTTCAACATCATGTTCATCAGCAGGATAAAGAACATCCGGTTCCTCCCATATATCTTGATGATGACAAACCTTAACTCCACGCACCTCTCCTTCGATGCTTACGTCACCCCGATATCCTGATGACGATTATCCTGATGACGATGACGTCACATGCAGCTCCTCAATATCCCGCTGCTCCGCAATATCCTGATGACGTATATCCTGATGATGATGACGTCATATCCTGCTATTGGCCAAACTTAATTTTTTTTTTCGGCCCGCGATCAACCCGATCTTCTTCCTTATGCCGATACGCTCCTCCTCGGCAACTCCTGATGATGATCACCCCGACGCTCATTCACTTCATGCAATCAACCGCATAATGCTCATCTCCACTTATCCGGATGGCGATGCCCGAAGCGACTGCAGGATATTCACCAAATTATCCTGATGATGCCGTTTTGACAAATTTCCAGCCTTAGCGGATTTTCACCGTTCTGATCCACCGAACCTCCTGGGATGACCCGATCCACTTCCAGGGTGATCTTCCAAACTCTAATCTATCAGCTCGACCTAGCACATACCCATGCTAGGGTTCTCAACATCTCTCGACGGTGATCCGGCACACCTGCATGCAAACAGAAAGAAAACTAAAACCTAACCTACTGTACATCGCCATTCCACCGATCTGACGAATCAACCGGTGGAATGGATCAGCGAATCCATGAAACCACCCAAAACAGCAAATCGATCACACAGTGGAGACCAAACAGAAAATAAACACAACAGGAATTCTTATTCGATTTCAAAAGATGCTATTACAATATTCAGTCTCTCCTCTCTCTCAGCAAAGCCTGATCGATGATATCCAATACCAACCGATCCTCAGGCATAAATAGGTTTTCCTGCGAGTACTACTGACCCGACTCCAAGCGGCTGGGAAATCTCTCCAGGCGGCTGGGAGATCCAACCGGACCTACAGCATGACAACTATCTAACAAACTAGCTAAAAATAGAAAGTATGGTCAGCATGACCTTATTACATGCATTGGTCTTATCAGACCTTCTTGAAAACATAAACAAGACTCAAACTAACTAACTGCCTCATGGAGGCCAGCTGTCAGGTAGGTGCTCCTGCACCATACTCCCCAACAGAAAAGAACTCATGTCCCATGAGTTTAGTATGTGGAAGTCCTCCACCTTTACACCTTGCCTTGTCAGTGTTCTGACCTGTTCCAGCTTTATCCTCTGCTGGCTCTTGGCTGCTCCAAGACTTCTAAACTGTAACTTGCTTTCTTGCAAGTAAATTCTCATGCCTGTGTTTGTCAGGTTGTCTGACCAGAACCTCTAGCTGAACTGCCTCTTGAACTTCTGCAATGTTCAACTCTATCTTCCTGTCAACCTTTATAGGACAAACAATAGTCCCAACTATGACAACATCCTTGGCATTCCTCTGAACTGGTTGCTGTTTGCAAACCTGTTTCTGCACTTGCTGCTGACCTCTGTCAGTCAAAACTGTAACTTTCTTCATCCTGTTGTCTTTAACAACTCCTTTTCCTGCAGTATCCTCATCTGCCTTTATGCCTGCTCCTATAGGCATCTGCACAAATTCCTTCTTTCCCATTAAAATGATTTTGGCTGCCCCCTGTGCTGTAGCATCTGCCTGCAATGGCATCAACATAATAGTCTTCCCATCCTTCTTGATGGTATAGGTATTAGCATACCCATCATACAGTACCCTTCTATCAAATTGCCATGGTCTACCCAACAGTAGGTGACAACATTCCATGGGCAAAATGTCACACAAAACTCTATCATGATATGCTCCAATCTAAAAATCCACATATGCCTGTTCATAGACAAAAAGTGATTGACTATCACTCACCCAAGATGCCTTGTAAGGGTGTTGATGTGGAATCTTTTCTAAATGCAGTTTATCCACCATTTCCTGAGATACCATGTTGTCTGTTGAACCAGTATCAATGACAACCTTACATATTTTACCTTTGCTCTTGCATATGGTCTTGAAAAGAGCTCTTCTTTGCATCATATCCTTTGATGCCTGCAAACTAATTCTCCTTAGCATTAATGCTTCCCCATCCTCAGGATATGCATAATAGTCAGGCTCCTTATCCCTTTGATAAGTGTTTGAACTCTGCACACTTTGCTCTACTTTCTCTTCTTGTACAAGTTGTACTCTCTTGTCATTTGTTCTATCATTTCTGGATGATGAACCTTTGTTTTCTGGACATTTGAAAGATGGATGACCAAACTCACCACAGGTGTAACATTTTCCTGAAAATGTAGTAGAACCTCTACCACCTCCAAATCTGCCTCTATTACCTTTCCATCCACCTCTGAAATCAGACTGTCCCTGTCCTTTACCAGTGTCTTCTTGACCCTCATTGGTTTGCCTTTGTGTAGGGGCTGATCCTCTTCCCCTCATATTGTTTCCTCTTCCTCTCATGGACTTATCTTGAGTCCTATTCATCTTTTCTTCAATCCTGATTGCCATTTGATAACAATCCTCCACATTCTTAGGGTTAGCTAAAACTAACTCATCCTGTATGTTCAATCTCAAACCAGCCAAGTACCTAGCCACCTTTTCTACCTCATTCTCATGATGACCAGATCTCATACTCAATTTATAAAACTCCTCAGTATATGCCTTCACATCCATTTCCTTCTGCCTTAAAAATTGGAGCTTCTTAAACATCTGAATTTCATAATCCCTAGGCAAGAATTTACCTTTGATCCTTGCTACCATCTTATCCCATGAAGTGATCTTTGACTTCCCTTGTTTCCTTCTCTCAGATTGTACATAATCCCACCATACCAAAGCATGACCTCCTAGCTTGGTCTTTGCAATCTTTACCTTCTGATCCTCAGCAACATCTTCACATTCAAAGTGATTATCAAGTGCAGCAATCCAATCCAGTAACTCATCTTCATTCAAACTTCCATTATACTTGGAAACATCAACCTTTACCTTAGGTTTATCACTCTGCACTGCCTTTAACAGTTTTGCCAATCTCTGGTCTTCAGCATCTAGATCTTCAGCTACCTCTTCATATTCTTCAACAGTATCTTCATCGTCTTCAGACTCACTGTCTGCCACTTCCCTCTTTTTGTTCTTTTCCAGGGCTACAAGCCTGGCTTGAAGTGCTTCAGCAAGCTCCTTCATCTTCCTCATCTCTCTGGCATGTTTTTCCTTCATCTCCTGCAATTCCCTTGCAGTCCCACTACCTTTCGGAGGCATTTTGTCAACCTCTCACTCAACACACAACACACAATCAACTCTACCTCTGCCCTTTCGGTGACATAATCAACACACAACAGCCCAGACCTTTTGCTGAGCTCTGATACCACTATGATGCAGAGGCATCCACACTAAAACCTTAACACACAGCATGGATGTCTGCAACCCTTCATCATCATCATCATATTTCCCTTTACACTGTCAGCATCATCATATTTCTCTCGCCGACCGATATCCTCCTGCAGACAAGCCTTCGCCCTTTCGCATGTCAGCAGCATCATCACGTTCAACTATTGGCAGCATCATCATATTCGGCAAGCACGAACATCCTCCTGACGTCCACTGTTCATCTCACCGCAAAACGCTTTCTTCACTATCTTCAGCATCATGATGTTCAACATCATGTTCATCAGCAGGATAAAGAACATCCGGTTCCTCCCATATATCCTGATGATGACAAACCTTAACTCCACGCACCTCTCCTTCGATGCTTACGTCACCCCGATATCCTGATGACGATTATCCTGATGACGATGATGTCACATGCAGCTCCTCAATATCCCGCTGCTCCGCAATATCCTGATGACGTATATCCTGATGATGATGATGTCATATCCTGCTGTTGGCCAAACTTAATTTTTTTTCGGCCCGTGATCAACCCGATCTTCTTCCTTATGCCGATACGCTCCTCCTCGGCAACTCCTGATGATGATCACCCCGACGCTCATTCACTTCATGCAATCAACCGCATCATGCTCATCTCCACTTATCCGGATGACGGTGCCCGAAGCGACTGTAGGATATTCACCAAATTATCCTGATGATGCCGTTTTGACAAATTTCCAGCCTTAGCGGATTTTCACCGTTCTGATCCCCGAACCTCCTGGGATGACCCGATCCACTTCCAGGGTGATCTTCCAAACTCTAATCTATCAGCTCGACCTAGCACATACCCATGCTAGGGTTCTCAACATCTCTCGACGGCGATCCAGCACACCTGCATGCAAACAGAAAGCAAACTAAAACCTAACCTACTGTACATCGCCATTCCACTGATTCGACGAATCAACCGGTGGAATGGATCAGCGAATCCATGAAACCACCCAAAACAGCAAATCGATCACACAGTGGAGACCAAATAGAAAATGAACACAATAGGAATTCTTATTCGATTTCAAAAGATGCTATTACAATATTCAGTCTCTCCTCTCTCTCAGCAAAGCCTGATCGATGATATCCAATACCAACCGATCCTCAGGCATAAATAGGTTTTCCTGCGAGTACTACTGACCCGACTCCAAGCGGCTGGGAAATCTCTCCAGGCGGCTGGGAGATCCAACCGGACCTACAGCATGACAACTGTCTAACAAACTAGCTAAAAATAGAAAGTATGGTCAGCATGACCTTATTACATGCATTGGTCTTATCAGACCTTCTTGAAAACATAAACAAGACTCAAACTAACTAACTGCCTCATGGAGGCCAGCTGTCAGGTAGGTGCTCCTGCACCATATCCACTTCCAAATAAGGCTTAACAAGTGCCCCCAGTATGGGGTGAGGTTTATTGTGGAGAAGAGGTGATGGATGGCGCGTGCGGATAAGATGCTAAGGTTCCAAATGATATAGTTACCCCAACAATGTCCAAAATATGATAGCTAGCATTGACAGAGGCAAGGATGGAAAGGCTTTTATTATGGATAAATTGTCAATGATGTTTGTACAAGGCAAAATGTGGACTATGATATGGATTATGTAGGTAGGATGGTGAAAATAGGCTATGAAGAGTGGTGATCAAACAAACTAAGTAGATGATGGGAGTTGGTCACTACACATACCCCCTATTTACCAGGTTTTCACTATGGTACTTATCCAAGGCATATGTTTACCAGGTTTTCACTAGAGGATGAATTATTTATCTTGTACTATTATTATTATTTTTGGTTATCCAAAGTGTCACAAAGTGGTTTTCACTATCAAGGATGGATTTTGTTTTTGTTTTTTGTTTTTTGGGTTGTTGGGATTCATGGATAGAACTTTTTTGAGATGGATGCTATTGATTGGTTCATCCAAGGGAATACCTTCAAGTGTGGAGAGAGTGTATGCACCTGATTCGTAAACTGTTGTGATGACAAAAGGACCAAGCCAATTTGGTTCAAACTTGTCCTGTTTCTCACGATGTTGCTGATTCCTTTGATTTTCTTTAAGGACAAGATCTCCAACTTGAAATTTGTGTTCTCTGATTTTTTTGTTATAGCTACGGCATAGACGGTTTTGATAGACTTGGAGATGGTTGAGTGTTGTAAGATGCCATTCATCTAGTAGCTCAAGATCATGGAGTCTGGATACGCAGTATTCTTCCTTTGAGATGGTATGTTGTAGAGATACTCGCAGTGAGGGAATCTCAACCTCAATAGGTAGGATAGCTTCAGTGCCATATACAAGAGCATAAGGTGTATCTCCAGTGGGGGTTTTGATACTTGTTCTATATGCCCATAATGTGGGATGGAGTTGTAAATACCAATCATGACCAGCTTCACTGATTGTCTTTTTGAGAATCTTGATGATTGTTTTGTTAGAAGCCTTATCTTGGCCATTACTTTGAGGATAATAAGGTTTTAGAGAATCTATGTTGGATATGGAACTTGTTACAAAGATCCCTAGCCTCTTAATTCTTGAAGGGATGACCATTATCAGTGACAATAGCTTGAGGAACTCCAGAATGGAAAATGATATAGTGTAGGATGAACTTGGATATTTGCTTGCCAGTGATATAAGTCATTGGTATGGCTTCCACCCACTTTGTAAAATATTCAGTGGGGGTGATAATAAACTTATGACCATTTGACAAAGTAGGATGTATTTTACCAATGAGATCAAGTCCCCACTACAAGAAGGGCCATGGAGTAGTGATAGGCTGAAGTTCATGTGCTGGTCTCTTTGCAAACTACTGTGCATCTTTTTCGATAGTTGGCCAATAGTATCCAGCTCATAGAAGTTTCTTAACAAGACCAGGGCTAGTGGATTGTGAACCACAAACACCTTCATGTACATCTGTAAGGCCACTTTTGCTTTCTCAGAATCAAGACATCTAAGAAGGATACCATCAAGACTCCGATGATAAAGGGTGTCTCCTAAGAGAGTGTAATGAGAGGATCAATGAATAAAGGTTTTGCGTTGGGTGTTAGATAGTTGGAATGGAAAGGTTTGATTGTGGAGATACTCATATAAGTCCTTGTACCACAATGAATTGGGACCAACAATTTCACATATAAGCTCAGACTGCGGTACTTCAAATGCTGGAATCAAAAATTGTTCAACCAAGCACTCACATTTGTGTGTATTGGATGGCATGTCTAGAAGAGATCTAATCATAGCCATGGTATATGCTGCTCTATTTTGTAACCTTGGGATTTGTTCAAAAGTGATACTATCAAAATATTTCTTGAAATCATCGACCATTACCTTATATGGAAGAATCTTCTCATCTTTTGTTTGATATTCATCTAAGACTTGTTTGATAACATGTGAGAACCACCAAAAACTTGTAGCTGTTTGATAGCCCATTGTATTGCCATGTGTAATCCTGTGATTAAAGCCTCATACTCTGCTATGTTATTGGTACATAGAAATGCAATTTTGTATGATTTGGGGATACAATCACCTTGAGGGGTAACAAACAATATCCCTACTCCTGATCCATGTTGTGTATAAGATCCATCAAAATATAGTTGCCACAATGTTGGTGAAGTTAAATTAAATAATCCTTCATTACAAAATTCTGGATGTATTGGATGAATATCTATGATGGGTGCTGCAACTAATTGATCAACGATAACTTGTCCTTTTATGGCTTTTTGATCCACATATTGTATGTGAAATTCACTTAAGATCATAACCTATTTTTCTAATTTTCTCGTGAGGATTGCTTTGGAGAGAAGATATTTGAGTGGATCAACATTAGATATGAGCTTTGTTGTTTGGATCAACATATAATGTCGCAACTTTTGGGAAGCAAACACTAATGCTAAACATGCTTTTTCCATAGATGAATAATTAAGTTCATACCCCACAAGAGTTTTGTTGATGTAGTAGATGGCTTGTTCTTTCCCTGAATCATCATGCTAAGCTAGAAGGGCACCCAATGCTGCTGTTGTTGATGATATGTAGAGCAATAATGGGCGATCAAGTATAGGAGGTACTAACACAGGAGATGTTGCTAGATATTCCTTTATTTTGTTGAAGGCCTATTGACACTTTTCATCCCACTTAAATAGTTCACCCTTGCGAAGAAGATGTTGGAAAGGATGACATTTGTCTGCTAGTTGTGAGATAAATCTATGGATGGACTGTAACCTTCCTTGTAGACTATGAAGCTGCTTGAGATTTGCTAGCAGAGGCATTTCCATGATAGCTTTTACTTTGCCTGGGTCCACTTCTATCCCTTGTCGAGACATAATGTATCCCAACAGTTTTCTAGATGTTACACTAAATACACATTTCTTTGGGTTTAGTCTGACTTGATATTTCTCTAGTCGATCAAAGATTTGTGCTAATACTTGTAGATGTCCTTCTCTTGTCTTGGATTTCCCTAGAATATCATCAACATAGTCTTCCATGATAGTGTGAAAAAGGTCATGGAAAATAACTGTCATGGCTTGTTGATAAGTAGCTCCAGCGTTCTTGAGACCAAAAGGCATTACAACCCAACAATATGTGCCCCATGGACAAATGAATGATGTTTTATCTTGATCTTCCTCTTCTATTCTGATTTGGTTATATCCTAAGAATCCATCCATCAAAGATAGCATTTCATGTCCAGCTGTGAGATCTACAATATTATCTATGCTTGGTAGTGGAAAGTCATCCTTAGGACATGCTTTGTTAAGATCTCTAAAATCTGTACAACAACAAACTCGTCCATTAGGTTTTGCTACAGGTACCAAGTTTGAAACCCATTCTGGATAATCAATAGGCTTTATGAACTTTGCTTCTAGCAGCTTCTGAATCTCTACCTTAACCAATAGAACTACTTGCGAATGCATTTTGCACAATTTTTTTTGATACGTTTTGCATTAGGAGATACTGCTAAATGATGTACCACAAGTGATGGATCTAGACCTGGCATGTCAGCGTAAGTCCATGCAAAATTTATATCTCTTTTTATGAAAAATGTTGTGAAGTCTCTTCTTTCTTGCTTTGATAGTGATGTTGCCAAAAAGTTATCTTTAGATTCTACTTTATACCCAAGTTCATGTCTTGTGATTGTTCAACTAGCACTGTTGATTTCTCATGATAGTGAGTGGCGACAGGAAGATCAACTCCCCCATCCTTAGGTGCCTCAGAGAGGTTTTCACCTTCTGATACATCCTTTTTTTTTACTTTTTCACGGTCAAGAGGCACCTTTTGATTTTCACCTAGTGACCTATCTTGTTTGATTTTATTTATTTCACTTTTGCAACAGAAGGATTTGATACTTTTGCCAAAATATGCTAGTTTAGGTAGATCCATCATGAAACTTGCTTTGTGATCACCCAATGGAATGCCTTGTCGTAAGCCCATGAATTCTGCAATAGCTTCATCATTCTCAAATGTATCTAATATCGGTGCCCCTTATTGGTGCCAATCGACAAGGTTAGGATATACGAGTGAAAGGGTAACGGACAAATGGTTATGGCTAGAGGAGGCTGTGGAAATCATGAAGAGGGAGTTTTCTTGAAAAAGGTTGGTAATATGAAGGAAGGAGTCATCGATGGTATCCGAACTAGAAGTCTCTCCTACCGAGGAAGGTCCAATGTCCATATCAGAAATACACTTAATGTCTTTGGAACGCTGTACCTCCGGCTGATAGCCAAGGCCTTTCTTGTTAAACTTCTTAGACACAACAATGGGTTCAATAGGTCCTTGTTCCTGTGATCCCAATCCACCATGTCCTTTGTAGCCCATGTTCTTTGTGATGTGAAGCCCATTGTTATATCTCTCCACTTTAAGTTGGACTTGGTCGTTCTCATCAAAGAATATCCAAGAGTTGATATCATCAATGTCTTCATTATCCAGGAATCCACCTTTAATGAATACTGTGGGTGGGGCTTTTATGATAGCTACGGATGAAGATGGCTTGGATATAGAAGGTTTGCCATGAGATTTGGGAGACAAGGGAAGAGTGCAACATAACAAGATTCTTGCAATGTGTACTCACCCAGGCCATGTTTGGTGTACTTGATATAGACATTGGAAGCGTCTTTACTAGATGATGGCTTGAGTAGGACGGATGGATCTACATATGATGAAGATGGGTATGCTTCGATGTTGATAGGAATGTGGTTTGGACTCTGGTATTTAGCTTGAAAGGCATGATAAAAATCAAATGGATTGGGATCATCATGGATAGTAATCTCAACACTGTTATGTGGAAATTTAAGACATTGATGGTATGTAGAAGGAACTGCTTTGAGGGCATGGATCCATGGATGACCAAGGATGATGTTATAAGGAAGCTCAATATCAAGGACTTGACAACAAGTTTCAGTGGTGACCGACCTAACTTGGTTAGGCAAGTAAATAATCCCTTCAGTATCTCTCTCGGCATCATCATATGCTCTGATAGTAATGACCTTGGAAGTGCCAATGTCTTTCTTAGAATATCCCAATTGTTTTATTAATTTCAAGGAACATATATTAAGACCAGCTCCGTCATCCACTAAGATTCGTTCGATACAACATTGTTTGACAAACACTTCAATGTGGAGGGCTTTGTTGTGTGAAGGATGAATGGAGGACTGGAGATCTTTGTCAGAAAGGTTAAATGACAAGGGGCTGTGATGATAGTGACCAAAGATTGGAATTGTGTGGTATCAATATCATTGGGTACTGAAGATTCTTGTAAAGCTTTGTCAAGGATAGCTTTGTGAGTAGGGGATATGCGAAGCAACTCAAGAATGGAAATGTGCATAGGTGTTTTGCCAAGGTGATCAAGGATATTATAGCTAGAAGATGGTTGAGGACGATGGATAGGTTCTCCTTGAATGGTAACATGACCTCTTCGAGTAGTTACAACACAGTCAGGTGCTTTGCCTTGGATGGTAATGGTAGAAATTTGAGCATGGTCAATGCGGCCAATAGTGGATGATTCATAGTTGTACTAAATGGCATTCCTAGCATGAGGGTTACTTGGTTTGTCATGAGATAGAAGTGGATTCTTGAAAGCATCTAGATCATAATTCGATGTCAGTTGCTATGCAGGTTGCGATGTTGGAGGTGTGATTTTAATCAAACCTTGATCGATGCAATCTTAGAAAACATGCTTTAAGCGCATACAACCATTTGTTTTGTGTCCTTTAACTCTATAGTAATCACAATACTCATTTTATTTGTACCAAGGAGCTTTGAAGAGAGGTTCACCGTTGGGTGTTGCATGCGGTAACATGATATCGCCTGCTTAGAGAAGCTTTCGAAAGATAACCTCCATAGGTTCTGCTAATGGTATAAATTATCAGCGAGGATTTGAAGTTTATCATTGTCGAGTGCGTTGAAAAGGTTGAGTTGTTGTAGAGGCAGCTTGAATGTTGATAGGAGCTTTCGTTATTTGTATGTTCCTTGCATCTACAACACCATCGTTGACAACATTCTTGTTCTTGTTCTAAAAGCGAGACTTATTGTTGGAATTTTGAGGATAGTCTTTATTATCATGAAAATATTAATAGTGCCTTTAGCAATTAAAGTGCGTTCAATGATGGTTCCTTTGGAAACAAGTTCATCAAAGGTACTAGCACTTTGCAATTGTAGTTGGAATGATAGCTCGGGATGAAGATTTTGAACAAAGATATCGAGCTGTTGTTTTTCAGGTATTTCCCATGATAGTTTGCTAGCCATATTACACCATCGTTGAGTAAATGAAGAGAAAGCTTCACCATTGCGATGTTTATTGTTGACAAGGTCATTCATGTTCACTTAATGTTCAATGTTAAAAGAAAAGTGTGATAAAAATTCATTTTCTAACTCCACAAAAGACTTTATGGCTGGAGGTAAGTGAGAGAATCATTCAAAGCTTGTCCCGCTAAGCTTCAGGGAAATAGTCTCAGAAGATATGTATCATCTTGAGAAACATCGAGACATGCCACAAAGAATGCTCTAAGATGGTCTTCCAGATTTCCTTTTCCTTTGTACTTCTCAAATTGTGGAATTTCAAAGTGCAGTGGAAAAGGTGTCATATGAAGTGACTTGTCAAATGGATAAGTGCATATGTTTTCTAAGGAAAATGTCTTCTTGATTTGTCCTACCACTTGGTTAATCATTTGTTGAACATCTGCTAGAGATAATTGCTATTGTTGCAAAGGGGGTAGTTGGTTGGGAGGTGAAGCGTAGTATGATGTATATTGATGTTGCTATTGTGGGATATATGAAGCCATGACCATTTGTTGAGGTTGCGTACTCACAATGTATGTCAAAGGATTGGTATGAGACACATATGTGTTTAAAGATTGCTATCCTTGAGACACAAGCGGTGGTTGGGTATATTGTGATGAATTAGCACCAAGGTTTTGCATCACATGGGAAGTGGAAGATGGATTGGTGTTGGTCAATGGTTGTGAATTTGGAGTTGGATTTGTGATATGGTAAGTGATGGAAGGATTGGTGGATGTAGAAGAAGGATGGACATTTGGGTTTGTATTTTGGACAACATGGGGATTGGTATATGTCATATGTTGGGTGACGATGGGAAAACCTTGGGTAGTGTAAGACAAATTGATGGTTTGTGAAGGATTGTAAGAAGATGGCGGAACTAATGTAAGTTGATCAACATAAGAGATTGCAGTGCTAGGATTAGCTTGTGAAACAATAGGTGGGTCACTCATGTCAATGAGACTAACATTGGGATTGTATAATGTAGTGGATGGATTCATGGAGATAGTGGAGACCATATTAGTAGTGATAGGAATATGGGATATGGTGTCCACATGTGATGCAATGGGGGTAGCAGATTGCGATGGTTGTGAAGCTTGGACAGTTGGTGTTGTTTAGATAGCTTGGAAAGCTTGCAAAATATGGGATATGGGGATAGCTTGTGATGTTTGAGGAGTTTGTACTTGGGCAACATGGATAGCTTGTGTTACTTGAGGCACAGATACGGTCATGGTGGGAGGAGTATGTTGGGAAACATGGAAAGGTGGAATGTTCAAATTTTGCGAAAGGAAAGGGAATACATTGGTTGGAGTTATCAAAGGTTCTAAAGTGTACTCGGAGCATGGTGGATCGAATGAAGTAACAATAGGCAATGAAAGAGATGGGTTGGAAGATGGAGTTTGTAATATGGTATGGGATGGTGTAACTATAGTAAGTAGTCCCTTTGCAACAATAATGAGAGTGCTTGGATCATGTTCTCGAATAGCGGATATGTCAAAGTCTCTTGGTAGTTTGGCTCCCATGCGGGCAAGTTGCAAGAAGTAGCGATTAGGATTAGATAAAACAAGCTTCTTGACTTGGTCCCATACTTGTGTGTCTTGATAGTCAGATAAATCTTCTTGGAATGCTCTTCATAAGTCACTGTAAAGGGGTGTGATTGCATTTGATGAGATGACTCTCCAATGGTGTACCCATGGGGCACAAACATGTGAGAAGGCATGCCGATTGTAAATTGAGTTGCATCTCTAAGGGGTGTTGATCGTGATTGTTGCATGGTGGCTTCCATCTCAGCTTGAAGTTTTGCTTCCATTTCAGCTCTATATTGGCTCCTAGTTTGAGGCATGATGGTTGATGTTGAAAATTGAACTTTAGCTTGTCAAGGTTTTGAGACCCAAAAAGAAGATGGTTTGCTGATTGTTTGGTTGCTGGTTTGTTGTTTTCTTTGTTGTTGTTGGGTTGGTTGGTTGCTAGTTGTTGGTTGAACTTCCCTAGAGAATAGCTCACACACTTAAGGGAAAAGTTGTTTGCTAAGGTTGTTGTTTTGTTAATGTTGCTAAAGCTAAAGCCAAAAGATGATTTTTTGTTGATTGATTGGCTGGATTGATTGATGTTTGGGTTTGTTGGTTTGAGATCTCAAAAAGATGAAAAGTTCACAAAGTCCAATTGGTTGGTAAGCTCAAAGCAAGAGACAAAGTCCAGGTATTTGCTAATGATCAGAGATAGGTCTGAAAGCTAATGCTGAAGCTAAACAAGCTAGAAGTGTAGCTAATTCGGCAGAGTCACTAAGATTTGCTAGTAATTCACCACAAGCAACAGGTAATAGCTCAGATGCAACTCAAAAAAGGCCAAGAGTGACTAGCAATAGCTTAAATGTGATCTCGTTTTGGTTTAGGGAACATGCTACAGTATTAACCAGAGGTGAGCCAATTTACTATAGGTGATTAATATTAACTCAGAAGCGATTTACTGTTGATCAGAGGCGACGTAGTTTAGACCAGAGGTGAGCAACTGTTGTTCAAAGGTGATTTAGTTTAGACAAAAGGTGATTGACTATTGGTTAAAAGTGATTTGATTGTCTGTATGCAGGCAGATAAAGTTCATAGGTGACTGTGTCTATTCAGAAAATATGTCTGAATTGTGTTTTTGACAAGAAAATAGTAATTTTAGTCATTCACACTCACAACAATTACAAACTTGTATAGCCTAGGCTAGGAAAGGACTGTATTTGTTGAGTCCCCTGGCTGTGCTTATTCAAAGCGAATAGCTTTAGGATCTTGGTAGCACCGGTTCCCCTCCATAGCACACACTTCTCACGCATACCAAGATCTAGGTTTCCCAAGGCTTGTCCCCCCACCAAACCTTAGGATTGTCCCTGCTATCTCTTCTAATAACCACGTGAATCAGGGTGGCTTCAAAGGTCCCACCTTTTGCATCAACAAATAGAGGGTTTTTGGCTACTACACAAAGTTGCTAATAAGGGCATTCGTTTGGGTGGCTATACGTGCGGCAGCGCTACTCTCCGTTATGGAGTCTCCCAACCTTCAAGGGTTATGCCTTGGAGGGTTTTGGGGGAGGTTGGCTGTCGGTATAACACAACAACACCTGTTGTTTGTGGCTTTTGATACAAACACTTTTCTTATATAGCAGTTCAAAAGGACTTGGCTTTAGCCCGTTACCGCTTGGGTCGTACCCCTTCTCACACCGGGAAGGCAGGCCCTCTAAAGATAATAACAAGTTCTCATACACCCAAGATCCATTTGATAGACAAGGGGAGAGGATACTTTTGCTATTAAATTTGGGTTACAATCAAGCACATGCAAGCAATCAAAAAATGATAAATCAAGTACAGAGTAAGCAATGATTCTTTTTAAGCACCAAGCCCAAATGTTCCTAAATTAGCAAAAAAAAGCACAAGTCTTGGACCGATCGGAGTTGCAACAAATATGTTAGTAGTTTGATAACCTCCTTTTCTTGGACAATTGATAAGATGCTATACAAATACCCAATTAGTAACCAAGAAAACTGAACTGCAAATGATAAAGACTAAAAATGACATAGTTTACCAGAGGCGATCAACTGTTGATCAAAAGTGAACTGTATTATGCCGCAAGCGAAATGTTACAGATCAGAAGAGATGCTAGTAATGCTAGATGTAAAATGATAAAGCTCATAAGTGATGCAAAAAAGCAACAGGTGACTGGTTATAGATCATAAGCGACTCATATCTGTGAAAAAAAATAGAATATAACAAAAACCCTAGTTTTGCAGAAAGCGATCCAGATAGCTAAAGGAGATCACTGTCAGGTTAAAAGTGATTCAAATAAAGGCATAAGTGACCACTGTTAGCTTGTAAGTGATGCAAAAAAGGTAATAAGCAACTATTGTTCGCTCAGAAGTGATCCCAAGAATGCTAAAAGTGGCAGGTTTCGGCTCAAAAGCGATGTGTTTGTTTAGGCAACGACTGGTTTTCTCTCCGAAGCGACTGGAACTTGTTGTAAGCGCTTGAAAAATTTGATCTTCACACAAAAAAACTTCAAATAACAAAGTTAATCAAGGACGTGAGTCCCACCGGGTGTGCCAAAATGTGATAGATAAAAATTAGGTTGGATCAAGCATAGCCATGAAAACCTAACCCTACCATCATCAAAGAATCTAATCCAAATGAAATCAAAAGCATGCAATTCAAGAACAATATCACCTAGATTGTATGATTCCTTGTTTATGATGTGGATTGGTTGTTCAACAATGAACAATTATGAAGATTAAAGATGCTATGATGGATGGATAATAATGATAAAATGCTAAATGGATGCTAATATGCTCAGGATGATAATGTAGACGCTATATGAATGCTAGATAGATGTAGTATGGAATGAGAGGGAGTTTATATAGAACTCAACCAAAATCAATCAACGGTGGAGATTTGGTGGCTATGTGAATGGCTAAAATTAATTGATAGTCATAGATGAATGTGTAGATGACCAGTGGAGGGAAGACAACGTGTACAAAAAAAATACTACATGTGAAAGATATTAAATAAAAGATGTAGTACCACTTATCTTTTTTAAATGAAAGAGGCACACATGTCGGCTCATGAAAATAAATTATAAGAAAACTTAATTAAATAAATAAAATGTATTTAATTAATTGGAAAGTGGGTTTGTGAATGGAAATTTAATTAAATAAATAAGATTTATCTAATTAAAATAGATAGAATGAAGATAATTAAATACTTAAAGATTATTTAATTATAGATTAGAGAAAACAGCTAATGAATTACTTAAATAAATATAAATTTATTTAATTAATAGAAGAAATAAGTGATAGGGACATTGCTCAAGTGTGTTAGACATATGCAAATGGTAGGTAGTGCGATATTTGAATGCTAATGATAATTAGGTCAATTTTGGGTGTCTACACCTAGCATACACAGTTAAAATCAACATTATGGACTGACATAATTACTCCAAAACGGTCAACGGGGCATTCACCTTTTATGTTGGTGTATGGCAAGAAAGCAAGGCTTCCTATCACACTTGAGTTACCAGCACTTGATTTGGTGAATCAGCTAGACATGTTAGAGGAAGGCCCTATGACAGTAAGGCTAGCTCAACTAGTTGAGCTTGAAGAGACCAGGAATGATCCCATGAGAAATATAGAGCATCATCAAGCTCAAATGAAGAGGTCATTTGAAAAAAAACCATCTCCAAGAATATTCTAGGAGGGTGACATAGTGCTAAAATGGGATGAATTAAAAAGAAAACTTAGAAAGCACTCTAAGTTCAATGCTTTTTGGAGTGGGACATATATTGTTTTAGAATGTAAACAACATAATGCCTTCCAACTGTCTAGGCTAGATGGTGACATGGAGCCAATCCCAGTCAATGGGATTCACCTCAAGCATTGCTTCTGAGGTATGAACTTACATGTTTGTACATATATCATGAAGTTTTTGTGTTAAATAAGTGCTGCTGTATAATAGATTAGATGCATTTTTCACTTCTCTAAGTGCGTTTCTGCATAGTTAGTTAGTTGTTCCTGGGTCTAGTTGTGTGGAAGTTGAAACTGTTGTAATGTACTACAATTATGTGAAGTAGGCAGCCATCACATGAAACAGTGAATACATGTATTCACTGTCACATATCATACCTATCTCCTTCATAGAACTATAATAAATTGTAGTAGTTTGCTAAGGAGGTGTTCTTGTTGATTATCCCCTTCTAGCCCATCAAGTAGATATATATCATTAATGACAGTGATTTTTTGTTGGTTCACTATCACCAACCATACACATGCACTTGATGGATTAGAAGAGGTTGTAGTCTGAAGTGAGTTGTAGTGGTGTGAAGGAATGTTTTTCAAGGTTTTGTCAAGTAAGAGTGACTCTATGCCCAACAAATAGTTTTAGGCAGCTGGTCTGGGTACTTAGCAGACAAGCACCACATAGATGTCGCTAGAAATGTTACCCATTTTTATTTTCTAGCTCAATTAAGTGGACTAGTTAAGTTTTATAGTTTTAAGGGCACATGTTTGTTGTTAATGAGTGTTTTGCCAAGAGAAAAATGCCATAAAAGAACTTTAGATTAATGCAATTGTTTATAATCAAGAAGAACCATACAACATTGCATATTTTAAAAGGCGTTTTCATTATTTATGAATGTCAAATGAAATGCTCCCACGCAAGCTATGGGAATGACTACC
The DNA here is from genome assembly GCA_027924645.1 of Cunninghamia lanceolata. Classification (NCBI taxonomy): domain Eukaryota; kingdom Viridiplantae; phylum Streptophyta; class Pinopsida; order Cupressales; family Cupressaceae; genus Cunninghamia; species Cunninghamia lanceolata. The sequence continues at coordinate 82,220 of BSBN01001712.1, forward strand.
ATAATGCATTAGAAAAGGAAATTATGCATATAGAAATGAAAGCATATATAAAGACAAGGGATTTGTCATTGCCTTGTAATGACGAACCCCCGCAGTTGAGTAGCTTCATCTTTAGCCCCTTCATAGAGATCGCCTTGCTACTCCAAAATGTCTGCAAAGAGATAGGAGAAAATTGTGTTAAAGCTCAGGATACCTAAACATTACATATATATAATCATTACATGCACAATTTACTCCTATAATGCATTACATCAGTCTATAATCATCATATGTATCAGAGTAAAATAAAGAACAAATCTAAAACTCATGGTTTTGTCTAACAAGTTTGTCCAATGTGCAGATACAGGTAAATATTTATTGTAGATTATATTCAAGCATGTGGAGAAAATGTGTCTCCCACAAGGGTTGAGCCCAACATGCTGAGGGCTACTGTCATTGATGCCTTATCACAACATACCATAGTAATGATAGTCACTGCTTATGTAGAGGCAGTCATGAACACTTTGAACAGTCACATCAAAGGATAAAAATAATCAAGTCAAGTACTCACAAGGCAGCGGAAAATCAATTTCAATGCAATTTTACCAAGCATATCATAAAAGGACAGCCATATCTTATCATAGAGGGGTAGCTTCCAATAGCTTAGAAGCAGTCCATGAAGAGAATGTCACTAAGCACATTGTCCATGCAAGAGGTATAGCCATATCATAAAGTGGGCAACATCCAAGAATAGTTTTTTTTTTCCCACTTTTGTCATGAATGAAGTGTAAAATTACTATTGAGTACATGAAACAACCTTATATCATGTCAAATCAATGCTATGTGGGATAGTCATAAGGAATCCATTATGCCATATCAAGAAGAATATCAAAAGAAATGGAGGATACTGTACATGAAGACTCAGATGCATCAGAGGGATAGAAGAGGACTCTAGGCACAGTTAGCAAGACAAGATACAATAGTCATAAAGGACAAGAGACAGTCATGCTAGAGATAGACAATCCTATGTAAGTACAAGTATGAAGTGCAACCATAACATTTAAGGACAGGTACTTTTCATCTTTTGTCATGAATGAAATGTAAGATTGCTATTTAGACATATGAAGAATCCCACATCCATGCCATAAAGGAGTTAAAAAGCAAATGGAGTAGTCATAGAGACACAATACGATCAACTACAAGTGCAGTCAAAAGAGCAAAAGTGCAGCTTTTAATGCTAAATGATAATCAAATGGAATATGCATTAGATAATAGTGAATTTAGTTAAGAAGCAGCATCAACCCCATGACACATATTGCTCCGGCCATATGTGTAGCAGCAATTATAAAAGTGAGTATCATGTGTACACATGAATAATCCAACTAATGAATAGTGTAGTTACAACTATGAGCAGAAATGCATACTCAGAGATCAATGCCAAATGCCAGGTATGGTTGTATAAGTTCAAAACAACAGACATTTATGTTCTTCTACAGGGGATACAGAAGGGAATTCATATGGATTTTGTCATATACAAAAAAGCAAAAGAGTGAACAACATGTATGATATCATTACACAATGCAAAGGAGATGAACCTCATCATCCTTTTCTCATGATTAAACCCATCATATGGTATCTAAACAAAGAAAGGTAGAGATATCATAAAAAGGAGAAATAGAGTTCTCACTGCATAGGAAGAGCATCTATAGATGAAAATGAAAGTTTGAAAGTGTGTATTTTGCATTGTCATATTTTGAGGAACAACATAACAATATACAAAAAGTATTGGAAATGAAGCCAGTTTATACGATCAAATGTTGCTATGTTTCAAACCCTTATCAAAATATGTGTAGATCTTCGATACAATAGCAAGTTGATGAGTTTCGAACCCTGAGGTTCATTCTTGCAAACTAGAAAATGATTAAAGAAAGCCCAGTTCAAGATCAAGAAAGTTACAGTCAAAAATACATTTTCTTTGCAAAATATCACCATATCATCATATTGTAGAATAAAAGTAGCTATAGATGCAAAAGAAGAGCAATGTGTTTTCATATAGAAGAAGGATATCTTTCAGATGGACAAATTAAAAAAAAAAACCTAGTTTGTATGCTTCAAATCAACTGCCAGAGTTTTGTGTTTCTTGCAAACCCTTGTTATATTATGCTAAAAAATACTAGATGGAGGTCGTGGCCTGTACAAATCAGTTCCATTTATCTTTTTTCAAACAACATACACAGAGAAACAAGTATGTATTCCTTTGTTCATTCCATTTTTATAGATACAGAGGAAATTCAAAAGTTTTTCAAGCTCATTTCAAACAAAAATGCTAAGGAATGCTATCAAATCGTGCCTCTGGCAGCGGATTCCATAGTGAGAACTCAGGGAAATGAAGAGAGATCAATAGTTGAATGACTTACCTCTCTTTTTCTGCTGATGCTGTGTGGAAACCATAGAAATTTTCTTCAAAATGACCTTCATACCGGCCTTAACATAGTGAAGATAGATACAAAGTGGTCGGCCAAGGAAAAAACAAAAAAAAAGGCATAAAAAACTAGTCAGAATTGCGGCCTTAGAGGCCCAAAATCACCCTTAGAATTGACAAATGAAGGTCAAAGTCTCAGTTTAGCAACTTACCACACATTCTATAGAGAAAATCCGCATGGAAACCTTCAGAAATTGCAGAAAATGTTAAAGTTTTCTCTTCAAACCCTAGAGGCATGGCAGCGGGGCAGCAAGGTGGAGAAAGAGAACAAAATGTAAATGATAGTTTAGGGTTTCATCCCTTATTTTTGGTCAACCTAATGTGTTTTTTCTCCATTCTTTTTGACTTTTTTTAAAAAAAATCATTGCTATCATTTGTGCACTATGGGAAAGAACTTCTAGTCTTTGAAAACCTATGAAAATCTCGTGATGCCACACGACTTTTACCTTTTGATTTTTTTCTGAAGTAAAAAAAATATAATTAAAAGTTGAGGACGCCGAGTGCCTTATATTTTGGATAAGGTACGAGTTGGTGTTGAAATCATAAGGTGGGTGTGATGGTATACATGAGGCATTGTAATGCATAGGGAGTCATAAGGGTCCTTTATAATATGTTACATTAGACCTTCAAGGCATCAAATCATGATGATGTATATTGTGAAATGTATGAATTGCTAGGGATTATAAGGTGTTTTGATGTAGCAATGTAATGCGTAAAATGATGCAAGTGCATGAGGCATGTTACATAGGAGAGATCTTTTTCATGTAAGGAGATCGTGTTTGTGCCTAGGAGTTATAAGTGTTTTATTTTGATTTTGCATAATCTAGAAATAGATTAAACGTTGTAAACAAATGATAAAGTAATGGGTTATGAATTACTTTATCACTTGTCATAAAAATGCAAAAGGTAATAAAAGGCAAATCTATAACATGTGACAAAGTAAGCCTCGTCGATTACTTTGTCATTTTTTCACAATATTTAATTTATCTCCAAACTATGCAAAATCAAGAGATTGAATATTAATGTCCTAGTGCCATTATTTTCTGTATAGGTTTGTAATAAATTTGAAATGTAAAACATTAAGCTAAGGTGGTGTAATTACAAACCACTTAGTTAATGTTAATTAAATGTAGAAATAATTGTATTTATGACATTTATTGTACAAAGGGCAAGTTGATAATGCTTGTAGATGTGGTCAAAGAGATGTGGCTGAGCATTTATTGTGCAAATACCAAACATTTATGATGTTGCAGGAGAGGTTGACAAATAGGTTCAGGAGTTATTTCATGGATTTGATTTATTTTTAATGGCATTAAAGGGCATTAAGAGGCTGTTCTTGGAGCTTTTATGGTGGGTGATGACATGACTTGACTTTTCTTCATTGCGAACTCATTTTGGAGGACTTTAGACAGATATTTTGAGAGCTTTTATGAGATGAATGACTATGGAGGTTTCGTATCCTTATCTAGTTATAACTGTTTGGAGAGTATATAGTCATTCATTTGACTCTTTGTTTAAGAGTTCTGATCATGAAATTTCTGGAGTTAGTGATTTTTTGCAGTGCTTACTTAGTTTTGAGCATGCTTTGTGACTCTTTTGGGATATGAAACATAGAAAAGACCTTAGATACCATTGATAGTTAGATTTTTCCTTCTTATTTTTTGCAGTATTGTGTATCATCAAGTGATTGATCAAGTTATTTGTGAGGTAGTTTCATTTACTTGTGACTTTGTCTCATTTTTCAATACCTTTTCTACAAGGAAGTATGTTTATGCAGGTTACAAATTGTGTCTTAAAGCTGTATGTGGCTTTTTAACTATGAAGTTATCTTCCTTTTAAAGGTTAATGCATTTTAAGCCTTTTTGTGAAGTATTTATGCAAAACATGTAGTAATAGGTTGCACAAATTTAATTTCTATTATCTGTAACCAAGTGTATAAATCTAAGTTTTCACAAACCTTATCAGTTTGGTGTATCACCCTTGTTTTATTTTCCAGTTTTCTTTTCATTTTTGAAGCATTCCTTTTTCCCTTTTCCTCTGCAAATCCAGTAGTTTCTAGGTGATAACAGCTAGGAAGCTGGCCTTCTTCGGAGGTTCTTTCCATCATAGGTGACCCACAGGCCTGGAAAGATCCCATATTTCTCTAGAATTCTAAGTTCTACAACTTAGCAAGGGTGTAATTTTGAGAGACAACAACTGCAACTATCAATATCATATCTCCTTCTTCCTTTATGTAAAGATTGCTATCTGTAGTACCTTTCTTGAAACCTTGTTGAACTAAGTACTTATCCAACCTAGCATACCAAGATCTAGGTGCTTGCTTGAGACCATACAGAGATTTCTTGACTCTGCACACCATGTCCAGATCTTCTAATTTCTGAAAATCATCTGGTTGCTCAATATAGACTTCTTCCTCTAGATCACCATTAAAAAATGTTGACTTGACATCCATCTTATAAACCTTGAAGTTCTTATGAGTAGCAAGGGCAAGAAACATTCTAATTGTATCAATCCTGGATACCAGAGCAAAAGTCTCCTCAAAATCAATGCCTTCAACTTGAGAATAGCCCTTACATACCAATCTTGCGTTGTTTCTCACAACTTCACCATCTTTGTTCAACTTGTTTCGGAACACCCACTTTGTTTCTATAACATTCTTATTGGTTGGTCTGGGAACCAATTCCCATGTTTGATTCTTTTGTATCTAATTCAATTCTTCTTCCATTTCTTTTATCCATCCATCATCTTTTCTATCATCAGAAAAAGTTTTGGGTTCTACCTTTGATAATAAACACAAGTTTACTTGCTCATATGCCTTTGCAAGCCTTCTCCTGGTCTGCACAGCTTCATCCTTATCTCCAATGATCTAATTTGTTGAGTGGTTCTTCTGAACATACTTTGCTAGAGTCTTAGGTATTTGCCTTGATTCTTGTTCCTTTTCTTCTTTCTCTTCTTCTTCTTCATCTTCAATGCATGGAAAGATATCAAATCCAGAGTCCAGAACTCTGATTCTTGCAAGATTTGATACAAATCTTCATCTACTATGACATTTGTGCTTTCAATCATCTTTCCCAGTCTTTTGTTATAGAATCTATAGGCCTTGCTTATGGTTGAGTAACCAAGAAAGATCCCTTCACCACTTCTTAAATCAAACTTTCCCAGGTCTTCTTCATCTCTTTTGATATAGCATTTTCTACTAAAGATCCTGAAGTATCTAACAGTGGGAGGTCTTCCATACCATATCTCATAAGGGGTCTTAGTGCTATTGACCCTCAGTTGCACTCTATTAATTAGATAGACAACAGTGTGAACTGCTTCCTTCTAGTACATGTCAGGTAGATCTGCATCTTTCAACATTACCTTAGCCATCTCTTGTATAGACCTATTATTCATTTCCAATACCCCATTTTGTTGAGGGGTCCTAGTAGTTGACACATGTCTCCTAATAGCACGATCTTCAAAAAACTTATCAAAATCATTTGAATTAGACTCACCTCCTCTATTAGTCCTCAAACATTTGATCGTAGTATCCATTTCATTCTCAACCATAGCATTGAAAACTTTAAACTTATCAAAGGCATCTGATTTTTCTCTTAAGAAAGTAACCCAAGACATTCTAGAATAATTATCAATGAGCAAAATGAAATACCTTTCACCTTGTTGACTCTTTACTCTTGTAGGGCCTCATAGGTCAGTTTGAATCAGCTCCAATAGCATTGAAGAAGAACAATCCTTGCTCTTGAAATTTATCTTTGTCTTCTTTCCCATTTGGCATTCCTTGCATAATGTGTTTACAGGCTTGGTTATCTTAGGCATGTCTCTCACCGTATGAATAGAGTTAATCTTTACCATATTGTTAAAGTTGGTGTGTCCCATTCATTTGTACCATAGCCAACACTCATTGGATTGATCCAATAAGCATGTTCTTCCATTTGCCTCCTTCAGATGATAGATATCACTATATGACTTGATGCCTTCTATAACTAGCTTTCCAAACCCTACCTTCCTGATTTCACAACCTTTGGCATGAAAGGTAAGATTGTATCCTTTACTGCACATCTGACTGACACTAAGAATATTATGCTTTAGCCCTTTGACATAGAGGTCATCCTCAGTCCTATTCTTCCCATCAATAGTTATAGCACCCTTTCTGCAGATTTGTGCTGACTCATCACCACCAAACTTAACAACTCCACCATCCCACTTCTTAAGGCTAATAAACTTTTCTTTGTCACCAGTCATATGATTAGAGCAATCACTATCAATTACCCAAGCCTTGGCTTCTTCTCTTACATGAAAAATATTCCATACAACCATTGATCTATCATTGTTTTAGTCAGCTTGCAAGGTATCAGTCTTTTCACATTTTCCAATATCATCCTTTTTGTCACCAACATTCAAGGCCATGAAAAGTGTTTCATCATTTGAATCATCATAATTCTCTTCTTCTGAAGAACAACTGCTCTTTATGGAATACAGGTTTATTTTGAACTTGTCTCTCTTGTTACCACCCCTTGATTCTTTAAAAGGACATTTAGAAGAAAAATGACCAATCTTTCTGCAATTGAAACATTTAAAAGGTAACTTAACTCTGTATTTGCCTATGCCTTTCTTCAAGGTTCTTATAAATTTTGCTTCTACCTCATCAAAGTCATCGTCTTGATCAGCTGCTTCATCTTCTGTCTTCTTACTTTCTTTGAATGCAACTTCCTTCTTTCGAACACCTTAGTCAAATTCTCAGATTTCAAAGGCTGTGAGAGAACCAAACAATTGATCTATTGTGTATTTATCTAAATCCTAAGATTCCTCAATGGCAGACACCTTATAACTGTAAGATTTCGAAAGAGATCTTAAAACCTTCTTCACAATCTCATCTTCTTTCACTTCCCCACCAAGACCTCTGATGCCATTGACTATTTATCCACTCGAAGCATGTAACCAGCAATGTCTTCATCTTTTGTCATCCTTAGGGTTTCAAACTTGCTCTTGAAAATTTGCATCTTGGCTTGCTTCACTTTACTATCTCCTTCATAAATACTTTCAATTTTATTCCAAACATCCTGAGCAGATGTACAAGCCATTACCTTCACAAGTTTTAAATTAGCTAGTCCACTCATGGTAGCATTCTTTGCCTTGGCATTTTTATCATACAACTTAATCTCATCTGCATCTATCAGATCACTAGTAGGAATAGTGTAACCCTTGACTGATTGCCAAATGCCATAACATAGAGAAGATAGATAGTTTTCCATCCTTAGCTTCCAAAAGGAGTAATTTGTTCCATTAAACATAGGTACCTTGAGAGATCTATTATTACCCATCCCAGACCTTCCTCAAGTGGTTAAGCTTCTTCTGAGTAACTCAACTCTGATACCAATTGTTGAACACACCAGGATACTGATAGGGCGGGGGGTGAATCAGTATCTAAACAAACCTCAAATCTTTTGGAGCAGATTGAAACTTAAGCATTACAATATCAACATACACATGAAAGATCAACACAATGCACATCAACACATAAAACTAGATATATGCGGAAAACCCAAGAAGGTGAAAACCATGGTGAGGATTAACTCACAATATATGAAGCTCAAAATTACAATTTTATTTAGGGCTAGAACCCAAGGAATCTACTACTCCCTACTGACTTTGTTTTAGGGCTTCAACCCAAGGAAGCTACTACTCCCTAAAAACTTTGTTTTAGGGTCACTCCCAAGGAAGCTACAGCTCCATACAGACTTTGTTTTAGGGTCATTCCCAAGGAAGCAACTACTCCTTGAACTGAGAATAAACTCAAAAATGATTATAGTATGACAATCCTTTTACTACCTGAAAACTAACATTGAAGCTCACACCTTTGATGATTGCACTTTTGCTTCTTCTGATGATTGGATCAATTAGTCACACTCTTTACTTCCCTTCTGTCACAAAAATGTCTTCAAGATGAATAAGGATAGCCTCCAATACTTATGCTCTTTCTCCCTCAGTCACACATCACAATGCATATCATATTCATATTCTGCTCTTTACACTTTCATGTTTTCATTTTCACAATCATTCCTCACCTAGACCAACTAGGTTTATAATATATACATGACATTACATTGATTTAATTACAAGTTGGCCAATACAACAATAATATTACATTTTACAAGTCAGCTAGAGATCACAACATGAAACATGCATAGGGCAAGCCCTATCATGAACAACACACTACTCCAAAAGGAAACACACGCCTTGCAGATCCCAATACATGTTTAGCCTGGTCCTAAACATAATTCATAGCATCATTCTTCAAGGAATAACATCCGCATGCTTCACAAATTAGTTCATCCTTAAGAAAGAACACATGAGGCTTATAGCACAACGGTCATTTCAACTTGGTAGTACTCATGAGTGATTGAACATTGATTTCTCTTCTTCTAGATGAGTTGGTAGGACATATACAACATCTCCAAACATTACTTGAACTCAACATTCTTCAGTCAGCTAGACAAAGGCATAACCTTGCAATATCATCATTCTGAACAACAACTAGTTCCAAAGAGAGCAGAGAACCACTTTGCAAAGCAAAAAGAGACAATATAAGATCATCAAGACCATATTACAATATTTAATATATCATTTCAAGCCACAACAAGTTGGGTCACATCATCAGCATATGTCTTGAGAACAATTAGGCATCCAAAATTGTTTGTATCACAACTGTAATTTGAAAACTAAGCTTGCAGACCTCTAAAACACCTAAAATTCATATGGATGCATTCATACATTGCTGTGAACATATCCTCAAAACCACATAGCCATATCTATCATTGCAGAGGAATGCAGAGCATTCCAAACAGTGTTCATCATCACTTGATTATGTCAAAGCACAGATTGAAACTCTGTCTTTCATAACTTTCACTACGGAGGGACAAAATATATGAAACTTTGGATTTAGCACCTTTACATCATACTGGAATTAACTTCTGAACCACATGACTATATCTTCAAATGTGGAGAAATGTAGAGAATTTTATCATGCAGTATTTTAGGCAATTCTTTACAGCCAAAACCTTCGCCAACTTTTGAAGGCCAAAACCTTCATATAACAACACATACATCCTTAGGAACAATAAGAAGGATCATACAACATGCCACAGGCCCTCAACAACATCTTCTCATCCTTAGCATAACTAAATGTATTATCATTCATCTTGGTGCTTCTAATTCCCATCTTAATATTTCATTATTCATCTTAGCGTTTCTAATTCCCATCTTAATATTCATCATGAAATCATCTTTGTTGACCATAAGCATGCTCAAAACAACTTGACTTGACACTGATTAGGGCATGACATCCAACCATGAACATCAACAACCCATTATGAACATCAGGAGCATCATTGAATATCAACAACCTTGAACAAAAACATCACCATTGTATCTCACTGCATCTCTATTACCATACCGGTATATCATCGTCACAAACCAAGTGCTGACCTCAATCTAAGTGTTGACATCGATGACAACACATATTGCCAACAAGATTGTGATGGATCCCTTTACAAATGAAGAAGTGAGGTTGGTAATTAATCAAATTCACCCATATAAGGACCCTAGCCCAGACAAGTTCCCAACTCTTTTTTTCCACAAATGCTGGCACTTTATGGGGAAAGAAGTGTGGGAATTGGTTGAGGATTTTTGGAGGTCAAGGAAGATGCTTGAAGATGTAAATAATATGATGGTGGTGCTCATTCCCAAAAAGAAGAATTACAACTCATTTGTTGATTACATATCGATATCTCTATGTAACTACATTTACAAAATAATCTCCAAGGTGTTCGCTAATAGACTCAAAAGTTTAGTTCCTTGCATCATCTCACAAGAGAAAATAGGGTTTACTCCAGGAAAGGATATTATGGATGGGATTATAATAGAAAATGAAGTGATCCACTCTATAAGGAAAATCCATGCAGAAGGGAGATGGAAGGGAGTGTAGGTGGCCAGGAATGTGGGGGAATTAATGCATCAGTAGTTTGCAAACGACACGGTCCTCTATGGTGAGTCTTGTCTTGAACAAGCTAGAGAGATAAAAGATATCCTTAACTCCTACATCTTAGCCTTGAGACAACTTATTAACCAAGATAAATGAAGGATTTTCTTTTTCAATACTAGCAAGGTATCCCAGAGGAGAATAGCAAATGAGTTGGGATTTGGGATTGACTAAATCCCATGTAAATATCTAGGTGTACCAATATTCAAAGGTGCGGTCACAACTAGTGTTTGGCACAATACCATTGAGAACTGCAAAGCAAAGGTTGAGTCTTACAAAGGGAGGTGGTTATCTCTGGCCAGGCGCATTCTGATGGTGAAATCAGTCTTGTCTGTAATAGAAAACTATCTTATGTCGTGTATTCAATTGACTAAGAAAGCCAATTCCAGCACGAATAACATCCTCAAAAAAAATTTATGGGAGGGATCAAACGATCAAAGGCATATCCCTCTTGTGCATTGGGATAAGGTGAGAGACAATAAAGAAGATGAAGGAACTAGAATTAGAGACCTTGGTCTGCAAAATTGTGCTCTTGGTGCAAAACTAATTTGGTGGATGCATTCTTCACTAGGTGACTTGTGGTGCAAGATCCTATAAAATAAATACCTAGATACAAGAGATCTGAGTAGAATTATTACCATTGCTAACCCCTGAATGGTTCACACATATGGAAGTTCATTATGGATTGCAGACCCATCATAACGAAGCATGTATCATTGGTAATTAACAATGGTAGGATGGCCAACTTCTGGTTCGACTCATGGAATGGGTTGGCTCCCCTGGAAGAGATTGATGACCTGACAAGCTATAAAGAAATCATGGAAGATATTTAGGGAGAGAGGGTTGTTGACTATGTGGTGAGAAAGAAGGATGCTTTCGAGCACCAATGGGTTTGGAGAGATGTGACCGAAGCCCCAATTAAGGAGAGAGCTAAATTAAGATTGAAAGAAGAATTAGATGAATGCAAGATATTCCTGAACACTAAAAATGATAAAATCATTTGGTGTGGCTCCAAATCTTGCACCTATTCAATTAAGATTGGTTATTAGATCCAGAAAGTTGGTATTGGTGGTGCTAGTTGGCCAGTGAATTTATGTTGGGCTCACATGGTGCTACCTAAGGTGGGTGCCTTTGCCTAGATGGCTATTCAAAAGAGGATTTTAATAGGAGATAGGTTGCACTCAATTGGGATTGCAGGTCTGAGTTAATGCCCACTTTGTAAGAAGAATTTAGAGATCATTGATCATATTTTGTTATAGTTACCATTTTCTAGTGAGTGTTGGGACTCGATCTACAATAAACTTGGATGTCTTTGTGGGCATCAAAATGATTTGCGCAAATGGTTCCAAAGCTAGCCATGATTACATACAATGTCTTGGTGGACTGATATATGGATCGTTTGTCCTTCAATGCTAATCTGGCATCTCTTGAAAGAAAGGAACATGAGGATATTCAATGATACAGAATGCTTAGTAGATTAGGTCTGTAAGAGGATTGAAGTGGTGGTTTGTGAAGTTTTGAACACAAAGTAGAAGGAGAAAAGGAAGGCTTCTTTTACAAGTTGGGATGACCAGATTATGAAGCGATGGACAGGGTTGAAGACTCTCTGCATTGGTCGATAATAGTAGTAGGGATTCCAAAGAAAGGAGAAAAATGATAAGTGGTTGGCTCCCTGCGGGGAAGACTAAAGATAAACTTTGATGGGGCCTTAGGTGTAGGGTGTATTATTCGGACGAGTCAGGAATCCTCATTTGGGCTTCCTCCAAAATCTCAGCTTTGGAACATATAATGAGGCTAAGATGAAAGCCTTGAAGGAAAGGTTGAGATTATGCATTCAAAAGAATATCAGGGAGGTAGACATTGAAGGGGACTCATTTATTTGGATAAGCGTGATAAAGAAGAAACAAATTCAAAATTGGAAACTTCAAAGACTAGTTGTAGAAATTTGGGAAATGTTGTATAAGATGAGTAGTTTCTCCCTACAACATTTATATAGAGAGGAAAACATGGCTGCCGACTTTCTCACTAATCAAGGTGTTGATCAATCAAATCCTTGCATAGTGTCTCATGTGGATGGAGTATGGGATGGATTAGTGGGAATTTTGCAGAGCAACAGTGAGATGGACTTATCAGTTTTTCCAACATATCCATTTGCAAGGATTTCGAGTACTATGAACTGGCATATGGAATATTTGGCAACCTCAGGCCATTCATTGAAAGTTCCTTATATAGGAGCATTCATTTTTAGACAAACACCACTAAAACAATGGCTACACGAATGGTTTGTGAGTGCAAATGCAGACTCATAGTGGTTGTAGAGGAAGAAGAAGAGAAGAATTTGAAATAGAGTGAAGGAAATGAAGAGGAGGAAGAGGAGGAGGAGGAAACTAAGGATGATCAGATTCGTAGAATATTTGTTGCCCCATTTGTTAAAATAGTGAGTGCCATCAAGAGTGTGATAGGGTCACACATTTTTGGCAATGGACATGTCTGTGACAACATATTGTATGAATAATTTATTATGAATGCCACAATAATCTTGGGTAGGAAGCAGAGTGGTAAGCTACTGGCACACAACTTCCTTCTACCACAACAACATGAGATGGCATACTTTGCCATTTTTGCTTTCAAAAAAAGGCCCCAATATGGTTCGATGGTTGGTGTTTTTGATACAAATGCAGTGAGGAAGAAGAAGGTGACGACTCAGACCTAGAGCCTTTTTAATGAAAGGATAAGGAGAAATAGTATAGAGACACTCAACTACTTTCTGAGTCAGTATAGAGATCTATTACCTCCATCACAAGTAGATAGGGCTTTTGAGCTTTCATCTTGTCGTACCCAACCTAATACTTCAAAATTAAATGCAACATGGGCGCATAAATCAAATCAATTGACTAGAATTCAATGCCTATAGCTGCACAGTGATTTGTAAGCTATATATGCATATGTAAAAGATGTATTTGGGGTTGTTGGTTGGCTACATTGGGTCACTTTTAGAGGTAGAAAGTTTTTTTGTATGCTTAGACCTTGTGGTTTTCTCCAGAACTAGGCGGATTTGATGGATTGTACTCTTTTGATGAGCCTCTCACATCTATGTACCAATTCACCAATGGAGAGTCTATCATTTTTTGTCCATTTCATGTCTGTAATGAATTTTTCTTCCTTTGTAATGGCTATTTAGCCTCTATAATCAATATAAACTAAAATTTGCCTCTCTCATTGTTCTTGCATTGTGTTTATTTGATATATGTAAGCTATATATTGTGGATAAAATGATCCCTTTCATACTTTCATCTCTCTGCCTTAACCTCTATTTGAATCCCCATGAGTCTATGTGAATCCCCTTTAGCATTGAGATCTTTACTGTGTTATGTCAGTTGCATTCAAACATCCTAAATCTTGGTGTATCATGTTTCCCTTTCTGTATTCCTTTTATCCCTTTTCCCTTGGAAAGTGTAGCATCAGATTTAGCTTAATTCTCTGAGCCTTAATCTCAAAAAGAGGAACCAACCTTCTCTGGAGGTCTGGTCTCAACTGCAAGGTCCCACACCATGAGACCAATCCCATGTTACTCTGAAATTGTTGAGACTATCAAAGATTCAACAAAAGGGTGAAATTTTAAGTGATAACAATTTTTGGCATGCCTAGTGGGACCAATTTGATGACCTTTATCATCCATTGAAGGATTTGGTGTGTTCTTAAGTGTATTTGCCTTTTAGGGTAGTCTTCTTCAACACCATGGCGACTCTGCTGAACAAATCTACTAGTGCAGCTAGTTCAATTGCTTAAAGCTTCATCAAAGATCAGGATTTCAGTGGTATTCCTGGTCTAACTTGCTTTTAGAAGCATCCCAAATCACCTGGGAACTCTCTTCTGGTATGTTCACAATCTCCAAAAGTAGACCTATTACCCTTGTTTTTAAAGAATATTTTTATGCATCTCTTCTTTTCAATGCTCTAGTATGTCAATCTATTATGGAGGTCATGGCCTTTTCCCCCATCAAGAATAGGCTTCCATATACCCATCATAACATTCACACCACTATCATGGCCTTGCCAAGAAACAAAAAATTTGTGGCCTTCAATGGTGGAATCCCTCTCGACCTTGCACAATATGGTGACATCCTAGTTTCAACTCTAAAGGCTATCCACTTTTTCATTGGTGAAAATTCCACTACCCCTACCGAGCACATCCAAGACATTGCCAATGTATGCTCCGTTCACAATGTTACCCAAAATAGTCATGGTAAGGCTCCTTGCTTCTTCCTTGAAAGGAAAAGCTCTCTATTGGTATAGGGGGTTACCTGCAAATTCAATCCATGAATGGGATGATTTAGGAACAAGGCTCTGTCAGTATTTTGAAGATAACATTGATCATTTGTCCCTAATAGAGCAACTGACCACTATTAAAATGGCTCCTTATGAATTCATGGCGGACTTCAATTTTAGGTTTCAAAAGACTTGGTATAGAATCCCACCATTGGTGAGACCTTCCCCTAATGTTGCCTTCTTGTATTATTTGAGATCCCTGAACAGTGATATCACTATCATGATCCAGTCTCTAGGAGGAGATGTGTTACTTGATGCTTATGAGGTAGCTATTAGGAAAAAAATTGTTTGATTATGGCTAGAATGATTGCTCCCAAGCCTCCAATGCCATTATTTCTAGAAGCCCCAGTCATGCAGCCAATTATGGCACTAATTCCTACAACTAATATGCCATACTAAGCTCCTAATCAACCCTATCAGCCTAGCGAGCAACCTTGTTAGGGGAACAATCAAGGACAAAGTCAACTGAGCTATGTTAGGACATTGAACTCCATAAACTCAACTGCTATGAGTAGATCAAGTGTACCTATTCCAATTTAGAACAACCTAGCTCAAGGTTATGAGTGGTGCCATCCATGCAATCCATCAGCAGTTCCAAAACAACAGATTGGATCTAGTCAGTAGGCTATAGTGAGACAAAGGCAAATGCAAGCCGAATGTGTGTTTTTGAATTGGTAAAAGGATGAGGGCGCTATGGAGGAGGTTGCTACGGAGTTTGCTCCAAAATTGGATGATACTGCCCTATTTCATGAACTGCCCAATCACATTGAAAATGAAGAAGATAGACATATGATAATGGATTTGCAATAGCATAAGGGCAATGAAGATGACGACAGATTGTTGTAGGTTGAGGCCCAATATGACAGTGAAATTCTAGCTCATGAGGAGGAGCACATGAGCAACCCTATACTAAAGAGTGCAAAAGAATTGGAGGAGGCTCATTTCAGGATGAGCTTGATGTTTTCTACCCAAACCTGAATAGTAAATCAATGCCTTTGGATGAGGCAAATCTTGAGCAGTTTGAGCAGGTTGAGGAGGTAGTCATTCCTCCAATTGATATGTAGGAGTCAGAGCATTTAGACCAACAATAGAATCAAAACAAAGACATGAGATCAACTCTACTGAGTTGCATGCCATCTCAGAGGGATGCTTTATAAGGCATTTGGCCCAGCTGGAGACATATGAGAGAAAGTCAGCACCTGTCATGCTTGCTTCAAAGCATGAGGTTGAGCATCAAGAAGGATAGATCAACCAATTTATCCACGTCCAAGTAGCTATATTTCCAATTAGTGCAGGTGGATAAGTGAGTTTTTCTTTTTCCTTGGGGAAGCATTTCACCACTTTGTTGTATTCCCACCCCATCCCCACCTCCTTTTAACTGCCCACAAGCATGAAAAGCATTGTACATTGTTGAGAAAGGGAAGTTAATTTCAAGAAATAGTTAATGGCTTTGTTTAAATCAATTTTTTGGTTGTTAGTTTAGGTTTAGGTTAGTTTTGTTTTTGTTTTAGGTTTCCCTTCCTCTAAGTGCTTTTGCATAGACAACATTTTCATTAGGAGATTGTTTGCCTTCTTGCTTTTTGTTTTGTCTTGTTTTCTAGAGGTAGTGTTCAGTTTTGTGTTGGTCTGGTCCATTCTGGTCATATTGTTGCAGTTTCTTTCAACCCTGTGCCCAATGGATTGTATAAGGGAGCTAGATCCCTGTGTTTAGCAGGTAAACACCCCTACATAGTCACCAAAATGTAGTCATATTTTGCCCAATCCAAAATATCTCAAAAATCCCTCTTTCCATCAAAGAAATCAGATCTACGAATGCCTAAATGGAAGGATGTCCCCTTTAGGAAATCCTAGAAAAAATCCCCAAAAAATTCTAAGTGTTTTGCCCTTTCTTTTGCCTTAGTCGACAAAATTTTAGTTTGGCAAACCTTTGGTTCATTAGTTCATAGATTCGCCAGTTCGTCAGTTTGTCGACTAAGGAATGACCAAGTGGGAAAAGGTCTAAGGAAAAAGAAAAGGTAGGTAAAGGAGCACTTTATCGGCAAATCTTGATGTTTGCGAGCCTCTTGGTTCACCAATCGACAAGTTCACTGATCAACGAATTTGCTGACTAACCAAGGTAAGGTGGAAGGAAATGACTAAGGTAAAGCAGTCAGAGAAATGGTGAAGGAAAGCAAAGAGTTTACCTTTGTCAGTAAACTTAAGGTTTGGAAAACCTTAAGTTCACCAACGGACAACTTTGCCAACAAAGGAAAAGAAGAAAAGCAAAGCGGTGAAGGAAGTGGTTTGTGGAAATGAAGATTCACCGATATGGTGAAAGGAAATGGCTAAGGCAAGGAAAGAAAAGGCTCTATTAGTGAGTCGGAGAAAACTTGAACTTTAAATTTTTAAAAGTTCATTGATAAGGCAAATCACTGACAAAAGCAAAGGCAAAGAGGTTCGCTAAAAGGAGAGAATGCTGAATAAAGAGAAAAGAGGGCTGACTCATTGGTTTGCAAAAGGGAAACTTTACCGACCAAGGAAGATGATGAGAAATAATAAGATAGGAAAAGTTTACAAAAGTGGAACTTTGCCGATAAGGCTAAAATATAAAAGAAAATCGGCTAAGGCATGGTTGGTTCGCGAAAGTGCAAAATCTCCAATAAGGTGTAGAAGAAGTCTAAGAAGCCTAAAGAGAAAAAGAGAGAGCCTAGTTCTCAAAATGAAGATTTTACTGATAAGGCAAAAGCAAAAGCTAAGTGGTTTGCAAAATGAAGATTTTGCCGATAAGGCAAAATAAAGGCGAAATAAAGTAAAAATCAATGTAATATCAAAGCATGTACTATAATCTATTGATTTAAAATATTTTAAAGTAAGTGTAAAATATTTTGAAGTATTGAAAAGGTTTTTAAAAGGCACAAATTTTTTGGCTGCCTTAAGACACGCTTCCAGGTGACGCCATTGTTGCAGGCTAGGGTCATCCAGGTAACTAAAATAGTGGAAACTATTCGATGCATAGGTACTAGAAATGAATCAATTAGATGAAGTACCCTCTTCAACCCATGCTTCTACAAGTCCTTCTAAGGACAAATCAGTGCTAGGGCATGAACATTCCTCAAGTTCTGTAGATCTTTTCACAGGGGTCGTGGGCCAAAATTGAATGTAGCATGGCCACATAAATCAAATCAATTGACCAGAATTCAATGCCTATAGCTGCATAGTGATTTGTAAAAGATATATATGCATATGTAAAAGATGTATTTGGGGTTGTTGGTTGATTGCGTTGGGTCACTTTCAGAGTCAGGAAGTATTTTTGCAAGCTCAGACCTTGTGGTTTTCTCCAGAACTGGGTGGATTTGATGCACTGTGCTCTTTTGCTAAGCCTCTCATGTCTCTGTACCAGTTTACCAATGAAGGATAATCTATCATTTTGTGTCTATTTCATGTCTGCAATGAATTTTTCTTCCTTTGTAATGGCTATTTAGCCTCTATGATCAATATAAACTAAATTTTGCCTCTCTTGTTGTTCTTGCACTGTGTTTGTTTGATAGATGTAAGCTATGTATTGTAGATTAAATGATCCCTTTCATACTTTAATCTCTATGCATTAACCTCTTTTTGAATCCCTATGAGTTTGTGTGAATCCCCTTCAGTGTTGAGATCATTACTATGTTATGTCAATTGCATTCAAACACCCTAAATCTTGGTGTATCACCTTTCCCTTTCTATATTCCTTCTATTCCTTTTCCCTTGGCAATTGTAGCATTAGATTTAGCTTAATTCTTTGAGCCTTAAGATTAGAAAGAGGAACTAGCATTTTTTGGAGGTTTGGTCTCAACTGCAAGGTCCCACACCTTGAGACCAATCCCATGTTACACTGAAATTGTTGAGACTGTTAAAGCTTCAACAAAAGGGTGCAATTTCAGGTGATAACATGAACTTGATATATGCTAGCTTAATAATTGGGGAACAAAAACATACCAAAGTTTCTCCCCTCAACTTGGGAATATACTTTTGTAACCAATCTCACCTTATACTTTTCAATACTACCATTTGAACTAATATTCTTTTTGAATAACCATTTTATATCCAACAAGTTTTCTTTCTTCCAGCAATGGTACTAAGTCCCATGTGTCATTATTTCTAAACACAACCATCTCATCATCCATAGATGCCTTCTAGGACTCAAAATTGCCCATATCCATCAACTCCTTTATAGTTCTAAGTTCATTAGTATTAGTAATCAAAATAAAAATACATCTCTAATCAAGAGGTCTATACTTGTCTGATTGTTGTCTTTGTCAAGTGGACTTTATTAAGAGCTAAGGCGGAGGTTCTACCTCCTCTTTGGAACTATATAAACAATCTAAGTTTTCCTCCTCTTTAGCTCCTTCAATCTAATGTCCCCTTTTTTTATGACCATTCTAACATCCTTGGATGCTCCAACTTTCTTGGAGAGTGACTACTTTTTCAAGATAGAATTCTAATAGTGGCAGTGAGCTCAGGAGGTTAGGACGAGTCCAATGGTACTTTTTGGATGTAATTTTGACATTTTGGGATTTCTCCACACTTCTTGGAGAAGCTTAATATTTTTTGAAAGGACTGATTTTTGCAGAGGTTGATTTCTTGAGGATGTAAGGGTATGTTGGTGTAATCAGAATTTGCATATGGGTTATTTTAGTATTTTCTGCAATTTAATAGTTGTGCGGAAAATAATTATTTTTAATTACAAAGCGATTTTATAGTTCATAAGTAAATTAAAATAATAGTCAATTTATATAGAAATGGAATAAAGGATTTTTCTATAATTTTATTAAATGATTAAAAAATATAACTTCTAGAAAGATCCCTTGGGGTTATAAAAAGAGGTTGAGAGAAGTCATTTCCACATTCTTGATGATAGATAATTGATAATTTCTAAAAACCCTAGTTTGGGAGTTGAGCATGTTTTCTGCAACCCTAGGAAAAAAACACTATGGTGAAGATTGAATTTGGTAAAGAGGTTTTTCCCTAGCCAATGCAGAGATGGATTCATCTAGAGTTCACAGGTGTGCAGATTGATTTAGTTTTTGAAGGATCTTGTGTAAGATTGAATATTTGAATATTTTTAAGCAAATATCAAATATTTTATGATATTGTAAGGGTTTCAAAACCCTACTCACCATTGGTGACTCAAGGAACGATAAATTGTAGATTGAATGGTGACACAAGTATTTTTGAAGGTTGGAGACTTTAGACATGGCCTATGATGTTATGTACAACTCTTCCTAGCCTAGTCACAACCATATATCAGCTGGTCATAGCCTCTCTTAGTGGCACTTTCATCTTCAACATTATTCCTACTATTCATTCTAAGGCACCATCCTTTTTGGGAGTCGATTTGGAGTTTGGGTATCTGATTTGGGTTCGTGGAGGGTAAGGAAGACAGTGCAACTTGTCTATGGAGCATTTCCCTCCATTTTGGTAGTTGTTTGCCCCTATTTGGTGGAATTTCATTGCTAGTTTAGTGCAAATTAAATATCAAAGTGTCATCATAGAGTTTATCTTTGATCAAAAGAAAGTGGTATCTCTTTCAAGTGTATTTGGCAACATTTTGGAGGTTAGAAATCAAGTATTCTTAATCTTTGTACTTCTAATTTTCTGGAACAACAATCTCTATGATTCATTGTAATCATTTACATCTCAATAAGAGGGTGCCAACTGTTTGACATAATGTCTTTATGAGATCTTTGAACATTGTGACAATTTTATGATAGTTGTATGATCTAGAATTATAGTTACAGCTGTTCTAAACATTTGCATTTAGAAAACACTTCATAACATATTGTATGAAAAGTGTTTAATGGAATGTCTAAAAGCTAAAATCAATAATATTGCAAGTTTGTTGACATATTTTGGTAAGGAAAATACAATGAATCCGAGCAATGCATGATTTGTGATGACATTTACAACAAATTAGAAAATATTCCATTCAAGATATTTCATTCACAAATTTCTAGTTCAAACTTTTTGATCTTTGGGGGTAGTTGAACTACATCTTTCTTCCCATCCTCTTCTAGTTGAAACACTATGGAAGAAGGCTTAATCTCTGTAAAATAATAGTTATATTGTATAGAATTTTTTTTCCATATGGTCCCAAATCTTGTACCCTTTCACACTAACACCATAGCCGATGAAGATACATTTCATTGCCATTGTCTCCAACTTTGACTACTTCTCCCTAGGCACATGTATATATGCCTCACAACAAAAAACTATAAGATGTTGTAATGAGGGATTTTTGCCCATCCATGCCTCCATAGGAGTCCTATCAATAAGAGATAATGTAGGATTAATTAGATAACAAGTCATAACAATTTCTTTTACCCATAACTTCTATTCCAAGATAGCTCCACTAAGCATACTCCTAAACCTCTCCATCAATGTCATGTTCATTCTCTAAAACTATATTTTGTTGAGGGGTATATAGACTTATATTATGTCTTTCAATCCCATTCTCTTTACATAATTTATCAAAATCTCTAAAACAAAACTCATTGCCATTGTTAGTCCTGAAAGCCTTAATCTTCCTTCCAATCTAATTTTCCACAAGAGCCTTACACTCCTTAGACTTACTAAAGACTTTAGATTTATTTATAAGGAAATACACCCATGTCCTAGAAAAATCATCTATAAAAGATACATAGTACATATATAGAAATTGAAGGAATATCAACATGACTGAATACATTTAAATGAATCAAGTCCAACACCCTAGAGGATTTATGAGAAATAGAATAAAATTAAACATGGTTTTGTTTTCCATATACAAAATGTTCACATAAATCAAATTCAAGAGTACAATCGTTCATCCACTCAAAATTATTTCTATTGTTTAGGGTCCTTAGACCTTTCTCACCTATATGGCCCATTCTCTAGTGCCACAACATTGTTCTTCCTCTAGGTAACTTTCTCCCTAAAGAAAGAGCTTGCTTGGGTACCTAGAAAACACAACCTCATAACTAGACACAATACTTATCGTTCCAATGGTGAAGGTGTAGATTCTATAGATCTCTTCCCTATATGAATATAAGAACTATTTCACTAGATAATGCATGCATCTAGCTAAAATAGAGTGCCCACATAAACACCCTTAATGAACACCATATCTCCTTGAACCATCTTACACCCTCTAGTAGAGAAAACAAACCACACACTTGCACCATTGATTTTTTTAACTAATAATAGGTTTTGTGCAAAATAAAGGATATGCAACACACTGTTGAACTCCTTCACTTGTCCATCCAAGAATCAAATTTGGACTTTGCCATGACCAACTATTCTCAAAATGAGAATCGCCATCTAGGTACACTTTCCCATCATCATATTCTTAATACTTTGAAAACCACCCTTGATGGGAGGTCATATGGAAGGAAGCCCTAGAGTCTATCAACCATGCACCTTATGGTGCATGAGTTTCTAGGGCAATGATAAATACATCTGCTTCATCTTAAGAAGACTTTTTAGACTTGTCATTTGTATCATTTTTCTTTCTTTCTTTCCTCTTGGCAGTCTTTGTGGAAGTACCCAATCTTGTCATAGTTATAACACTTAGCCTTGGACTTTCTAAGAGATTTAGATCTCCTATGGTATTTGGATCTAGACTATTCTTTCTTGTTGTCCATCTTCTTTCCTTTCTCCTTTAGTCTTCCATGAATAACTATGGCCTCCTTGGTAGATCTAGAAGCTTTCTACCGTATCTCCTCTAAGAGTAAAGTAGCCAATACCTCATCCATTTTGAGTTTCAAGGTAGTGTTCCAATTGTCATCACCACGTGATCCCATAAGTTTGACAAAGAACATAGTAGTGTCATGTAGTTCAATCCTCCTCTTTTATTTCACTCCAATAGAGTGCAATAGGGTCACAATCATATTGAACACATTCCAATGCTCAACCATAGAATCGTCACCATCCATTCTCAAGGTGTAAAACTTCTTTCTCAAAAATATTTTTTGACTAGGGATTTAGCCCAGTACAAGTCTCTCAATTTCTCCAAATAGATTGTGTAGTGGATTCTTCATGTACATTCAACAAAATGAAATCTTCCAAATAGATCCTAATGAACCCATTTGCCTTTCTATCAAATAGATCTTTGTTAGCTTGTGACATGGTGGTGGGTTTAGATATAGATATGGTATCCCATAGATCTCTTTCTACAACTATTACCTCCGTCTTGAGCTTTCACTACTCAAAGTTAGTGTTGATGAACCTCTCCATATTTATTCTTGATGTGCTTTCCATTTTCTTGCAACAAGATCTCCTTCAATGTAAGCTCCCACTCAAACAAAGATTAGAACCCAAAACCTCATCCCTAACACCTAGTAATCAAGGTGATGAAGTTATGATACCAAATTAAAGGAAGCAAAGGTGTAAAATATGCTTCCTACACTAATCTTTTAGAGGACATATGTGTAAAATATAAAAATTGATCATATAGTTACAATGAAATAAAAATAAAATTAATATACCATAACAAAATGATTTACATGGGGAAAACCCTTTTAGAAGAAAAACCACACACTCCAAAGCAACTCAATGTATTATTTAGTAATCAAATGGTTATGATACATTTGTAGATTCTAAGTCATTACATGTGTATCACCAACAAGGAATTTGGATAAATTTTGGTAGCATAAAAATACCTAGAAAACTCACTATGAAACCTCCATCTCAAGCACCCAATAAATAGAAGTAATACATGAAACCATCAAATGGTAATTAAGAAACCATGAGCTAAACTACCCAAAATGTGGTGCCCAAATACGTAGTCAAAATCCAATGCCCAAATCCCAAGAGTAAATAGCATATTCCTTACACAAATCATAAGCTCTAGTAGGCATGAGTTTTCCACAATCCATAACATTATGATGAGTGCTTTCGAGTTTAACTATGTATCTTTTTTCATCGGTGTTTCAGATCACACTTAGTGATCCATCATCAGGAAGAGGAATATTATGGATTAGATTGCAGACTAGGCCTTTTTAAAGGAATTGGGGGGGGGGTTACAAGGTTAATGAAAAATGAAAAGGGAGGGGACTAATACCTATTAAAAATAAATAAATAAATTAAATATTCATACAAAAGTACCAACCTATATTTAATATATATTATCTATTATATACAAATACATGTATATAATAAATAATATATAATATTGATTAAAATATAAACTAGAAATATATATAAATAAATATTTCAACCTATATTTAATATATAATACTTATTGGAAAATAGAAATATAAATGATTAAATATTCAAACAAAGATACTAACCTATATTTACTATATATTAACTAATATATTACATACAAATACATAAATATAATATATAATATTGATTAAAATATAAACTAGAGATATATAATTAAATATTTCAATCTATATTTAATATATTATATTTAAAAACAAAAGCACAAATATTAAATTAGAAAGAACATAAATATATACATATATATTATCTATAAATATGTTTTTTTATCAGCAAGCACTACAAGGGGGTAGGTCCCTTTCCATTAAAACATCAACAACAAAACAATAAAAGCATCAGTTCAACTGAGCGTGCCAAGAAAATAAAATCAACTGGTGGGCTTATGAAGGTTCCACATATATCTTAAGCCCTCTAAAAGCTCAAAAGCCCTATCTACTTGTGATGGAGGTAATAGATCTCTATACTGACTTAGAAAGTAGTTGATTGTCTCTATACTATTTCTCCTTATCCCTTCATTAAAAAGGCTCCAGGCCTGAGCCGTCACCTTGTTCTTCCTCATCGCAACTGCATCAAAAACACCAACCATCGAATCATCTTGGGGCCTTTTTTTGAAAGCTGGAATGGAAAAGTATGCCATCTCATGTTGTTGTGGTGGAAGGAAGTTGTGTGCCAGTAGCTTACCACTCTGCTCCCTACCCAAGATTACTATGGCATTCATAATAAATTCTTCATACAATATGTTGTCACAGACATTCCATTGCCAAAAATGTGTGACCATATCACACTCTTGATGTTGCTCACTGTTTCAATAGACGGGGCAACAAATATTCTATGAATCCGATCATCCTTAGATTCCTCCTCCTCCTCCTCCTCCTTTTCATCTCCTTCAATATCTTTCAAATTCTCCTCTTCTTCTTCCTTCGCAACCACTATGAATATGCATTTGCACTCACAAATCATTTGCTCGGCCATTATTTTAGTGGCCTTTGTCTAAAAATAAATGCTCCTATATAAGGAACTTTCAAAGAATGGCCTGATGTTGCCAAATATTCCATATGCCAGTCCATAGTACTCAAAATCCTTGCAAATGCATATGTTAGAAAAATTGATAAGTCCATCTCACTGTTGCTCTGCAAAATTCCCACTAATCCATCCCATACTCCATCCACATGAGATACTATTCAAGGATTTGATTAATCAACACCTGATTGGTGAGAAAGTCGACAGCCAAGATTTCCTCTCTATATATATGTTGTAGGGAGAAACTACTCATCTTATCCAACATTTCCTCTCTATATATATGTTGTAGGGAGAAACTACTCATCTTATCCAACATTTCCCAAATTTCTACAACTAGTCTCTGAAGTTTCCAATTTGAATTTGTTTCTTCTTTATCATGCTTATGCAAATAAATGAGTCCCCTTCAATGTCTACCTCCCTGATATTCTTTTGAATGCATAATCTCAACCTTTCCTTCAAGGCTTCCATCTTAGCCTCATTATTGGTTCTAAAGCTGAGATTTTTGGAGGAAGCCCAAATGAGGATTCCTGCCTCATTCGGATAATACACCCTACACCCGAGGCCCCATCAAAGTTTATCTTTAGTCTTCCCCACAGGGAGCCAACCACTTAGCATTTTTCTCCTTTCTTTGGAATCCCTACTACTATTATTGACCAATGCAGAGATAGTCTTCAACCCTGTCCATCGCTTCATAATCTAGTCACCCCAACTTGTAAAAGAAGCCTTCCTTTTCTCCTTCTTCTTTGTGTTCAAAACTTCACAAACCACCACTTCAATCCTCTTACAGACCTGATCTGCTAAGAATTTTGTATCATTGAATATCCTCTTGTTCCTTTCTTTCTAGAGATGCCAGATTAGCATTGAAGGACAAACGATCCATATATCAATTCACCAAGACATTGTGTGTAATCATGGCCAACTTTGGAACCATTTGAACAAATCATTTTGATGCCCACAAAGCCATCGAAGTTTATTGTAGATCAAGTCCCAACACTCACTATAAAATGGGAATTGTAACAAAATATGATCAACAATCTCTGAATTCTTCTTACAAAGTGGGCATTGACTTAGACTTGCAATCCCAATTGAGTGCAGCCTATCTCCTATTAAAATCCTCTTTTGAATAGCCATCTAGGCAAAGGCACCTACCTTGGGTAGCACCATGCGACCCCAACATAAATCCACTCACCAACTAGCACCACCAATACTAAATTTCTAGATGTGATAACCAATCTTAACTAAATAGGTTCCAGATTTGGAGCCACACCAAATGATTTTATCATTTTTAGTGTTCAAGGATATCTTACATTTATCTAATTCTTTTTTCAGTCTTAATTTATCTCTCTCCTTAATTGGGGCTTTGGTCACATCTCTCCAAACCCATGGGTGCTCGAAAGCATCCTCCCTTCTCACCATGTAGTCAACAACATTCTCTCCCCAAATATCTTCCATGATTTCTTTATAGCTTTTCAGGTCATCAATCTCTTCCAGGGGAGCCAACCCATTCCATGAGTTGAACTAGAAGTTGGCCATTCTACCATTGTTAATTACCCATGACACATGCTTTGTTATGATGGGTTTGCAATCCATAATGAACTTCTATATGTGTGAACCATTCGGGGGTTAGCAATGATAATAATTCTACTCAGATCTCCTATATCTAGTTATTTATTTTATAGGATCTTGCACCACAAGTCACCCAGTGAAGAATGCATCCACCAAATTTGTTTTACACCAAGAGCACAATCTTGCAGACCAAGGTCTCTAATGCTAGTTCCTCCATCTTCTTTATTGTCTCTCACCTCATCCCAATGCACAAGAGGGATATGTATTTGATCATTTGAGCCCTCCCATAATGTTTTTTTGAGGATGCTATTCATGTTGGAATCGACTTTCTTAGTCAGCTGAACACATGACATAAGATAGATTTCTATTACAGACAAGAGTGATTTCACCATCAGAATGCGCCTAGCCAGAGATAACCACCTCCCTTTCTAAGACTCAGCCTTTGCTTTGCAGTTCTCAATGGTATTGTGCCAAACACTAGTTGTGACCACACCTTTGAATATCAGTACACCCAGATATTTAAAATGGGATTTGGTCAATCCCAAATCCCAAATCATTTTCTATTCTCCTCTGGGATACCTTGCTAGTATTGAAAAAGAAAATCATTCTTTTATCTTGGTTAATAAGTTTTCCCAAGGCTAAGATGTAGGTGTTAAGGATAGTTTTTATCTCTCTAGCTTGTTCAATACAAGACTCGTCATAAAGGACTGTGTCATTTGTAAACTACTGGTGCATTAATTCCCCCACATTCTTGGCCACCTGCACTCCCTTCCATCTCCCTACTACATGGATTTTCCTTATACTTCTCCCAAGAGCTTCGGCCATAATAAAAAATAGAAAATGTGAAATAGGATCTCCTTGCGTCAAACCATTGGTGCTCTAGAAGAAGCCACATAGTGAACCATTAACTGGAATGGAGAATCTCACTATGTAGACACATTGAAAGATGCACTACATCCAATCTTCTTCGAAGCCAAATTTACTCAAGACTAGCATAAGGAAGTGCCAGCTTACTCTATCATAAGCTTTACTGATATCCAACTTCACCATCATGCTCCTCTTACACAAATTTTCTATACAGTGGATCACTTCATTTTATTTTTTAATCCCATCCATAATCTCCTTGCCTAGAGTAAACCTTGGTTGCTCTTGTAAGATGATGCAAGGAAGCAAACTTTTGAGTCTATTAGTGAACACCTTGGAGATTATTTTGTAAATGTAGTTACATGGAGATATCGATATGTAATCAACAAATGAGTTGTAATTCTGCTTTTTGGGAATGAGCACCACCATCATATTGTTTACTTCTTCAAGCATCTTCCTTGACCTCCAAAAATCCTTAACCAACTCCCACACTTCTTTCCCCCAAAAGTGCCAGCATTTGTGAAAAAAAAGAGTTGGGAACCTATCTGGGCTAGGTTCCTTCTATGGGTGAATTTGCTTAATTACCAACCTCACTTCTTCTTTTGTAAAGGGATCCATCAACATCTTGTTGGAAATATGTGTTGCCATTGATGTCAACACTTAGAGTGAGGTTAGCACTTAGTTTTTGATGATGATATACTAGTATGGTAATAGAGATGCAGTAAGATACAATGGTGATGTTGTTTTTCAAGGTTGCTGATATTCAGTGATGCTCCTAATATTCATAATGGATTGTTGATGTTCATGGTTGGATGTCATGCCCTGATTAGTGTCAATTCAAGTTGTTTTGAGCATGCTTATGGTCAGAAAAAATGATTTCATGGTGAAATATTAAGATGGGAATTAGAAACACTGAGATGAATGATGAAATATTAAGATTGGAATTAGAAGCACCAAGATGAATGTTAATACATTAAGTTATGTTGTGGATGAAAAGATGTTGCTGAGGGCCTGTGGCATGTTCTATGATCCTTCCTATTGTTCCTACGGATGTATGTGTTGTTATATGAAGGTTTTGGCCTTCGAAAGTTGGTGAAGGTTTCAGCTGCAAAGAATTGCCTAAAATACTACTTGGTAAAATGCTTTGCATTCCTCCACATTTGAAGATATAGTCATGTGGTTTAGAAGTTAAGTCTAGTATGATGTAAAGGTACTAAATCCAAAGTTTCAGATATTTTGTCCCTCCATAGTGAAAGTTATGAAGACAGAGTTTTAGTCTGTGCTATGATAGAATCAAGTGATGATGAAGACTGTTTTGAATGCTCTGCATTCCTCTGCAATGATAGAAATGGCTGTGCAGTTTTGAGGATATGTTCACAACAATTTATGAGTGCATCCATATTAGTTTTAGGTGTTTTGGAGGTTCACAAGCTTAGTTTTCAAATGATAGTTGTGATACAAACAATTTCAGATGCCTAGCTGTTCTCAGGACATATGTTGATGATGTGCGCCAACTTGTTATGGATTGAAATGATACATTGAATGATGTAAGATAGTTCTGATGATCTTATGTTGTCTCTTGTTGCTCCACAAATTGGTTTTCTTCTCTCTCTGGAATTGGTTGTGGTCTGGAATGATGATATTTCTAGGCTATGCCTTTGTCTAGCTGACTGAAGAATGTTGAAGGTATGCACCACAATGTTGTTGCTATGCAGAGTTTAAGGAATGTTTGGAGATGTTTTATAGGTCCTACCAACTCATATGGAAGAAAAGAAATCAATGTTCAATCACTCATGAGTACTGCCAAGTTGAAATGACCGTTGTGCTACAAGCCTCATGTGTTCTTTCTTAAGGATGACCTAATTCCAATTTGTGAAGCATGCATATGTTATTCCTGATGCTATGAATTATGTTTAGGACTAGGATAAACATGTATGGGATCTTCAAAGCGTGTGTTTCCTTCTGGAGTAGTGTGTTGTTCATGATAGGGCTTGCCCTATGCATGTTTCATGTTGTGATCTCTAGCCAACTTGTAAAATGTAATATTCTTGTTGTATTCGCCAACTTGTAGTTAAATCAATGTAATGTCATGTATATATTATAAACCTAGTTGGTCTAGGTGAGGAACGATTGTAAAAATGAAAACATGAAAGTGTAAAGAGAAGAATATGAATATCATATCCATTGTGATGTGTGACTGAGGGAGAAAGAGCATAAGTATTGGAGGCAATCCTTATTCATCTTGAAGACATTTTTGTGACAGAAGGGAAGTGAAGAGTGTGACTAATTGATCAAATCATTAGAAGAATAAAAAGTGCAATCATCAAAAGTGTGAGCTTCAATGTTAGTTTTTAGGCAGTAAAAGGACTAACATACTATAATAATTTTTGAGTTTGTTCTTAGTTCAAGGAGTAGTTGCTTCCTTGGGAATGACCCTAAAACAAAGTTTGCAAGGAGTTGTAGCTTCCTTGGGAGTGACCCTAAAACAAATTTTTTAGGGAGTAGTAGCTTCCTTGGGTTGAAGCCCTAAAATAAAGTCAGCAGGGACTAGTAGCTTCCTTGGGTTGTAGCCCTAAAACAAAGTTGTAATTTTGAGATTCATATATTGTGAGTTAATCCTCACCGAGGTTTTCCCCTTCTTGGGTTCTCCACATATATCTAGTTTTATGTGTTGATCTTTCATGTTTATGTTGATACTACATAATGTTGAAGTTTTAATCTGCTCTGAAGGATTTGAAGTTTGTTTAGATACTGATTCACCCCCCTCTCAGTACCATGGTGTGTTCAATAATTAGTATCAGAGATGAGTTACTCAAAAGAAGCTTACCTGCTTGAGGAAGGTCCAGGATGGCTAATAATGGATCTCTCAAGGTACCTATGTTTGATGGAACAAATTACTCCTTTTGGAAGCTAAGGATGGAAAACTATCTATCTTCTCTAGGGTATGGCATTTGTCAATTAGTCAAGAAGGGTTACATTGTTCCTACTAGTGATCTGATATATGTAAATGAGATTAAGTTGTATGATAATATTGCCAAGGCAAAGAATGCTATCATGTATGGACTGGCTAATTCAAAACTTGTGAAGGTAATGGGTTGTAGATCTACTCAGGATGTTTGGAATAAAATTGAAAGTATTTATGAAGGAGATAGTAAAGTGAAGCAAGCCAAGATGCAAATTTTCAAGAGCAAGTTTGAAACCCTAAGGATGACAGAAGATGAAGACATTTTTGGTTACATGCTTCGAGTCGATGAAATAGTCAATGGCATCAGAGGTCTTGGTGGTGAAGTGAAAGAAGATGAGATTGTGAAGAAGATTTTAAGATCTCTTCCTAAATCTTATAGTCATAAGGTATATTCCATTGAGGAATCTTAGGATTTAGATAAATACACAATAGATTAATTGTTTGGTTCTCTCACTGCCTTTGAAATGTGAGAATTTGACAAAGGTGCTCCAAAGAAGGAAGTTGCATTCAAAGCAAATAAGAAGACAAAAGATGAAGTAGCTGATCAAGACAATGAATTTGATGAGGTAGAATCAAAATTTGTAAAAACCTTGAAGAAAGGCACAGGCAAATACACAAGTAAGTTACCTTTTAAATGTTTAAATTACAGAAAGATTGGTCATTTTTCTTCTAAATGTCCTTTTAAAGAATCAAGGGGTGGTAATAAGAGAGACAAGTTCAAAACAAAACTGTATTCCATAGAGAGAAATTGTTCTTTAGAAGAAGATGATCATGATGATTCAAATGATGAAACAATTTTCATGGCCTTAAATGTTGGTGACAAAAAGGATGATATTGGAAAATGTGAAAAGACTAATACCTTGCAAGATGACCAAAACAATGATAGATCAATGGTTGTAAGGACTTCTTTTCATGCAAGAGAAGAAGCCAAGTCTTGGGTAATTGATAGTGGTTGCTCTAATCATATGACTGGTGACGAGGAAAATTTTATCAGCCTTAAGAAGTGGGATGGTGGAGTTGTTAAGTTTGGTGGTGATGAGTTAGCACAAATCTGCGGAAAGGGTGCTATAACTATTGATGGGAAGAACAAGACTGAGGATGTCCTCTATGTCAAAGGGCTAAAGCATAATATTCTCAGTGTCAGTTAGATGTGTAGTAAAGGATATAATCTTACCTTTCATGCCAAAGGTTGTGAAATCAGGAAGGCGGGGTCTGGAAAGCTAGCTGCAAAAGGCATCAAGTCATATAATGATATCTATCATCTGAAGGAGGTAAATGGAAGAACATGCTTATTGGATCAATCTAGTGAGTGTTGGATATGGTACAAACTAATGGGACACACCAACTTTGACAATATGGTAAAGATCAGCTCTATTCATATAGTGAGAGACATGCCCAAGATAACAAAGCCTGCAAACACATTATGCAAGGAATGCCAAATGGGAAAGCAGACAAAGACAAATTTCAAGAGCAAGGATTATTATTCTTCAATGCTATTGGAGCTGATTCAAACTGACCTATGGGGTCCTACAAGAGTAAAGAGTCAACAAGTTGAAAGGTATTTCATGTTTCTCATTGATGATTATTCTAGAATGACTTGGGTTACTTTCTTAAGAGAAAAATCATGTATGCCTTTGATAAGTTTAAAGTTTTCAATGCTATGGTTAAGAATGAAATGGATACTAAGATCAAATGTTTGAGGTCTAATAGAGGAGGTGAGTCTACTACAAATGAATTTGATAAGTTTTGTGAAGATCATGGTATCAGGAGACATATGTCAGCTACTAGGACCCCTCAGCAAAATGGGGTAGTGGAAAAGAAGAATAGATCTGTGCAAAAGATGGCTAGGGCAATGTTGAAAGATACAGATCTGCCTGATATGTACTAGAAGGAAGCAGTTCACACTGTTGTCTATCTAATTAATAGAGTGCAACTGAGGGTCAATAGCACTAAGACCCCTTATAAGCTATGGTATGGAAGACCTCCCACTTTCAGATACTTTAGTATCTTTGGTAGCAAATGCTATGTCAAAAGAGATGAAGAAGACATGGGAAAGTTTGATTCAAGAAGTGATGAAGGGATATTTCTTGGTTACTCAACCAGAAGCAAAGCTTATAGATGCTATAACAAAAGATTGGGAAAGATGATTGAAAGCACAAATGTCAAAGTACATGAAGATTTGTATCAAATCTCACAACAATCAGAGGACTCTGGATCTAATATCTTTCCATGCATTGAAGATGAAGAAGAAGAAGAAAAATAAGAAAAGGAAAAAGAATTAGAGCAGATACCTAAGACTCCAGCAAAGTATGTTCAGAAGAATCACTTAGCAAATCAGATCATTGGAGATAAGGATGAAGGTGTACAGACTAGGAGAAGGCTTGCAAAGGCACATGCACAAGTAAACTTGTGTTCATTATCAAAGGTAGAACCCAAAATTTTTGCTAATGCTAGAAAAGATGATGGATGGATAAAATAAATGGAAGAAGAATTAAATCAGATAGAGAAGAATCAAATATGGGAATTGGTTCCCAGATCAACCAATAAGAATGTTATAGGAACAAAGTGGGTGTTCCGAAACAAGCTAAACAAAGATGGTGAAGTTTTGAGAAACAATGCAATATTGGTGTGTAAGGGATATTCTCAAGTTGAAGGCATTGATTTTGAGGAGACTTTTTCTCTGATAGCCAGGATCGATGCAATTAGAATGTTTCTTGCCCTTGCTGCTCATAAGAACTTCAAGGTTTATCAGATGGATGTCAAGTCAACATTTATGAATGGTGATCTAGAGGAATAAGTCTATATTGAGCAACCAGATGGTTTTCAGATATTAGAAGATTTGGACATGGTGTGTAGAGTCAAGAAATCTTTGTATGGTCTCACACAAGCACCTAGAGCTTGGTATGCTAGGTTGGATAAGTACTTACTTCAACAAGGTTTCAAGAAAGGTACTATAGATAGAAATCTTTACATAAAGGAAGAATAAGATATGATATTGATAGTTACAGTATATGAGATATGATTTTCATTCCATATGTCCTCTTCGACAACTTCATCCTCCCAAATTTTGGTCTCCTGATTGAAAATTGAATTTTTTGGGTTTGAGTACACCATGGTCAAAGGGTTATTGACCTCTTTGGGAATCTCCGCTTCCTTCTTTTCTTCAGATATCCTTCTTTTTTCCACCCACTGCATATTGCCCTTCTTTTTAGGGTAGTCTTTCTCCATGTGATCCTGACTCTTATATGAGAGACAAAAGAATTTTGCTGTTTCGACTTCAACAGATTGTCTCCATCGCCCCCTAGAAGTTGAGAGTGATTTTGTGAGGGATAGAAGAGATGTGTGTAATTTTCATTCTTGCGTAAAGATGGGAATTGCTTTGCAATATATCTGCATCATTTTGGATCCAACAACCAAGTCTTTCATCAATTTTTCTTAAACACTCCTCTATCCAAAATTCAATGGGAAGATTATACAACCTTATCCAGGCTGCTTCCTCTAGCAAGTTAAAGGACAGGGTATTGAAAAGAGGGCACCACTTTTGGATGTATACCATGGCAACTTGAAAAAACCATGGTCCTGCTGAAAGAATGGAGTTGTGCTCCTCTTCATTTTCGAAGCATATGCAGAAAAAATCTTTTTGTAGGAATGATAATCTAGACCTCATCGGCCAATTCTCTGCAATCTAATCCTCCATTTGTTTTCATGATGATCCCTTCTTATAGAACCTAGCAATAATGGCCCTTTCTGCAAGTCTAGTTGTCTCCACATTCACGTCAATTTGAATTTC
This sequence comes from Cunninghamia lanceolata, assembly GCA_027924645.1. NCBI lineage: Eukaryota > Viridiplantae > Streptophyta > Pinopsida > Cupressales > Cupressaceae > Cunninghamia > Cunninghamia lanceolata. The sequence goes on from BSBN01001712.1 coordinate 116,474, forward strand.
CTCTGTTTTGGCTCAAAATTGCAAAACTAACTTTTTAAGGCAACAAGTCGTTATTACACTATCCAAAAAAAAGGAATTAAATAAATATTTGAATTTATTTAATTTTTTTTCTATAAATATGTTATATTTAAATATAAATGTATATTAAATTGAAAAAAAATATTTATATATTAAATTACAAAAGCACATATATCTAATATATATCTAATTACAAAAGCATATATATAATTGTATCTATGTAAATATATGCCTATGAACATTACAACTACATGCAAACATTTACAAGTAACATATAAACCTATACACACACATATATTACAAGCAATAAAAATGAATGTATGTAGGTATACATATACTAAATACACTCATGTAATTATAGAAGAAGCAAACAAGCACATTCTTAAGGAATGAAAATAAAAACTACTACTAAAGATAGGGGACCATGGGAGACCAAGGTAAGATAAACATAGGAAGGGTAGGGGAAGAGGAACAATTAAGGTGGTATAAGAGTAGAGGAAGAAAATGGGGGTTGTATGGGGAAGTTAGAGCACAGGTTACAAATTTGGAAAGAAAGGAAGAAGATAGGGGAAAGAAATGAAGATCAAACAAAGGTGGTAAGGGACGAGACCATGTGGAGAGGAAAGTAGGGGGAGGAGAGATTATGAGGGTTGAGGGTCCAAATGGAGGGGGGTCAATAGCGGTTTCTAGGTTGGGCTTAGAAGACACCCTTCATCATGATTAAGATTATTAGGGTGACTTCTAATAAGGATGGTTTCCTTGACTTTCCTATTGAAAAAGTTATCTTCCTTGACCAAAACCTGGGTGTCCTTAAGGCAAACTTGATGCTTAGTATGGTGGGAGTACTCCACTAGGGTAGATTTTGAGATGCACTCATGTCTTATGTCAACAAAATATTTTTGATCCTAGTGCTAATCGATTGATCCATTTCCCCAGTGTATGGCCTCTCACATGAGCAAGTTATCTTGTAAACTCCTGAATTGAGCAACTTTTCTGTAGGATCTTTTGTGGAAGGGATAAGTTTTTTAGTAGTGTAAAGGGGTTTGAAAGTACATGAGAGGCCTTTCTTAGGGATAATTTTAATGATTTTATTAGAAAGTCCTTCTATATACGGGAGGGTGGAAACATGAGGAAAATCATGGACCCTAGGCTTAGGTTTAGGATTAACAAGATTTTTGGCAAGGTTAAATTATCTAAGGATGTTTTTATTATAGTAACCATTCATCTTTAAAACTTGGTGTAGGTGACAGGGATCTTGGTCAATGTGCTCCTTATCACATATGTGATAAGCACAGGTGGCTAGTTTTTTAAGGACACTAGCTTTTTGGGAAGGATGATGGTGAGATGATGCATGGAGGTAAAGGTCCATGTGTGTGGATTTTCTATAGACTTGGCAAGCAAAGGAACCATCCTTTTTCCTAATGATAAGAACATCAAGGAAAGGAAGTTGGTTGTTGGACTCAAGTTCCTTGGTGATTAGTATGCATTCTACCAAACTATTTTGGTGAGAGTGGAAGTGGTCTAACTGGTCCAAGTTGTGAGGCCAACAAATGTTAGTGTCATCAACATAACACTTCCACCATTTTGGATTGAGGGGGAAGGATTTAGAGATAACTCCTTAAAATACTACATGTAAAGGTTGGATACAATAGGGGAAAAACATGAACCCATGGCAACTCCGTCAGACTGCTCATATACCATGTTTTGGAAAGTAAAGAATGTGGAATGAATGCAGAGTTGAACAAGAGAAAATATTTCATCATTGGTTTTGCATTTGATTAGCTCCATAGAGTCATGCATTGGGAGTTTTGTAAACAAGGACACCACATTAAAGCCAATGAGGATCGCATTATCTTCTACCTTTTGTCTTGTATGAATTCAATAAAGTGGGTAGAGTCCTTTATGTAGGAATATGATTTGCCTACCCAAGAAGAGATCAAATTAGCAAGGAAGGTGGCAAACTTGTAGGTGAAGGAATGGGTGGTGTCAATAGTAGGTCTAAGAGGTATGCCTGGTTTGTGGATTTTTAGGGTGCCATAAATACGAGGGGTAATTTCCTTAGTAGGCACAAGACGCTTCTTGGTAAGATCATCAAAATATGAATGAGTGATGACATGCTTAAATTTTTTAACAATCTAAGAAATGGGGTACCAGGGGAGGACTCTATAGCTACCACTATTGGTTAGGTGATCAATCATTTTGGTAACATAATCTTTCCTATTAAGGATAATGATGGCATTCCCTTTATCAACTTTAACAATGACAATGTCATTATTTTTTGTGAGTTTCTTGAAGGCAAAAAACTCATCTTTTGGAACATTCCACTTGGGGGTTTTTGCATGCCTGAGTGTCACCACACAATCTTGTCTAATCTCATTGGTTATGACTTCTGTCTAGTATTGAACTACATTCTCAATTTCAATCAAAAAATCCACTGTAGGACTAAAAGATGGGGTGACAACAAAACCTAACCATCTTTTAAAGAAATTTCGTGCAAGAGGCTCAATGAAAAGGTTAGAAAGGTTAACTATGAACTTATTCTTCCAATCTTCAATTATAATGGGGGATCCTAAGCTCGAAACAGGTTTAGTGGAGCTAGCACCAATATTGTTGAAACCCAGAGAGGAATACACAAGAAGAACATGGAGGGAGGGGAGAGGTGGAATATGTTGCCCTCTCAGTTGTTGTCCTTGATGTTAAATACACAAACTCTTAGGTTTGTGGCATAGTTGCATCATGACAGTTGATGTCAAATACACAAACTCTCAGGTTTGTGGCACAGTTGCATCATGACAGTTAGAATGGCAGAGGTACTGTTGGTATTTATGATGTTATTCATATGACATCATTTGTTGCAAGTTGGTGTGCTATGCATTGTTTCTCTCATTGCATTGTAGTGGTATTGTGGTTCTTGGCATTACAGTGGGCTCAAAAGCATAATGTTTTACAATGATCTTTTCCTAGCAATATGGATGTGTTGCAATTGATTGAGGCACTTGATTATTCTCTCTTGATCCATTATGCAAGTAATGTTCATTAAGGTTGACTTTGATATGGAAGGTTTCTTGCTTTAGTTTGATCAACATTTAGGTTCTTTAAAGATTGTGCATACTATGTCTTGATCACTTTCAAAGGAACACAAGAACTATTTGTTTCATTTCAAAAGGCATCATTGATTTCATTCTGGGTGATCTTTATGTGTTTAGAAGATAGTCAATTGTCTTAACTTTGAAACTCTATATTACTAAGGCATGAGGGGTTACACTTGTTTTTGTTATCATTTTATTGATCATTCCTCAATATCTCTCTTGTATCTTAAGAAGGCTTCATTTTGTTAAAAGATGTTAAGGTTGTGTGAAGGAGATTATAATTCCTAACTTCAAAGTTAGTGAAAGGCACCATATGATCATAAAAGTTGTTTTATGCAAATAAAAGAAATCATCTAAGCTAAGCATTTTGTTGGGCCACTTAAGTTAGTAACTTGCCCAATAGGTTTCAGTTTGAGAAGAAGGTAAAAGTTGATGTTTTTAATCTATTTGTCACTAGGCCCTTTTAGGGCACATCGGGACAGGCAATCAACATATGTATATAGTGAAAAAGATTGTTTTGGGAGCTCATTTTCTAAAGTTTAACTTTGGAACATACTGCTCTTGACTTAGAGTTTCTATCTTATGCAAGATATTGCAAGATTCAGTCGCAAATCTCTAGGACTTGACAAAGCTATATTGAGCTTCAGCTGGATAGTTTATTCTTGGACTCAAAGATTATTCTTTGTGAAGGTTTTTCAAACTATTAATGGGTAAATGGAGTCATTTATTGCTTTGACTTAGTCTGTGATTCTGTGAAGAGATAGCAAAAAGAACTTATTGTTTTGTTTCTTGAAGTTCTTCTATTGAGTTCTTTGTTTAAGGGGTTTGTTCACTATTGTATTATTGTTTCTTTGCTGAAGTTGTAATAGTCTTGAATGGTTGTTTGAGCTTGGGTTGTAATAGTTTAAAGTTAGAGAGTTTTGTTTGAGACTTGGAGTCTCTTTGACCTGAGAGGTCTCTCTGTCACATATGTTTGAGTTTATCCTTGTTTGAGCTTGGTGGTTGACATTATAATTTGATATTCAGTTATAAGACAGTTATAAATGGCATTTGGGTCGAGCACAAAATGGTTTTCTTGGTTAGGGTTTATCAAGTTTTATTGATGATACTTTCTCTTATTGGTAGGGTTTATCAAGCATGAAGTGTTAGGGTTTGAAAAAGATACAGTCATTTGACTTAATACAAGAATTTTCTGCTTTGGTGGAAGTTTTTGATTAATTATGTTAGTCTCTTAAAGGCATTAAACAGTTTATAAACTACTTTATTTTACCACTGTTGAGAAGGAAGTTTTGTGGTTATCTTGATTAGTTGGTTTAAACCTTGGGTTAAGATGTGTATTGATCTTAAAACATCTTTGCAAATGGAATCATTTGACCATATGGGTCTATCAGTTATTTGCTCAAAAAGAAAAGATTGTTCACAATTTAACTGTTTCAGTTATGAAAGGAAGCTAGGTGTGCGAAAATCGCTTCCTACACTAATCTAATGAGGGGAGGAGAGTGTAAATTCAATTTTATCTTTACAATTACAATGATGTTAACCCACTAATAGAGATATTGCAGAAAACACAAACAAGAAAGTGAGACAAAAGAAGAGAGACACAAGATATACGTGGGGAAAACCCTTATCGGATGAAAAACCCCACACTCTAAAACCTGCATAATGTATTATCAAAACAGAGAATGTTTACAACACACTTGCAATGCAAGCTCTTAGGAGTCTTCGACACTCATATCTAGAGATATTCTGGCAGCATAACAGTACCTGTCAGACTTGTAATACATCTCCTCTACAAAGCACCTGTTTATATAACAATTACAAGGCAAAAATGGCTCCACATTGGGATGGGCATCCAACATGGCCTCATGGCCCAAAATCCATGCTTATGGACACTTGTCCAACTATGTATGATGCTTTTGACACTTGTCAAGTCACCCCATCCCAAGGAGGTCACCTATTTCCAAAATGGGCTATAACAGATGCTCTTACGACTCTTACAACCGTCATAGAATCTGTCATACTTGTCATAACTTACAGCTGTAAGAGAATTTGTCATACATAGGCTATAAATAGAATATTCTCTTACAACATGTCATATTCCACCTTGGGGCACCCAAAAATGCCTTTTTCAAAGATGCTCTTTGACACATGTCTTCACTTGTCATAGAATCTCGTATTTTTGACTTACATGTCATAACTTCGTCATAGGAATTTGTCATGACCGTTTCGGTCAAAATTCCCTTACACAACATCCAAGATGTTGACACATGGAAAAATATTCCTACCACTAAGTGGGACACCTATCTCCTCATGTGAGGACAAAATTACATGTGGTCATAGGCCATGTAGGATGACACATCACCGTGCCAACTCCCACAATATGACAACATAGGATTTGCATCCAATTAATACAATAGGCAATAATTAAATAAATATAATGTAAAAGTACAAGGAATAACCAAGGTTGAGACACCTTAATTCCCAACATTCTCCCACTTGTTGAACACCTTGTAAGAGCCAATCGAATTAACATGATTTAACTGCTATAGGCTGAGAGGCCCATAGACTCCGAACACCATCTAAACTTCTCTGTTCCCACTGGCTTTGTCAATGCATCTACAACATTCTTCAAAGTATCTACCTTCTCCAAATTTACCTTCCCATCCTCTACCATGTCTCGCACGAAGTGAAACTGTACATCAATATGCTTTGTTCTAGCATGGAAAGTTGGATTCTTCACAAGGCAAATCGCACTCTGACTCTCACAACAAATTGTAATATGTCGTGCGTCAACACCAATATCTGAACACAATCTCTTAAGCTAAATGGCTTCCTTACAAGTATGAGTTTCTTCCATATACTTACCTTCTGTCGTGGACAAAGCAACCACAGGTTGGTGCTTACTCATCCAACTAATTGCACCACCAAACATAGTGAACACATAGGCACTAGTGGATCTCCTGCTGTCAATGTCACCTGCCCAATTAGAATCCACAAATCCATGAATACAAACTAAATGCATAGGTCTTGTAGCATTTCCATGATAGCAAATGGAATACTCAGAAGTACCCCTCAGATATTTGAACACTCTCTTAACTGTATCCCAATGTACCCATCTAGGATTAGCCATAAATCGACTAAGGACTCCCACTGCTTGGGCAATGTCTGGTCTTGTGTAGACCATAGCATACATCAAACTGCCAACAACACTAGCATAAGGTACTCTTCTCATGTCCTCCATCTCACTAGGAGATTTTAGACAACCATTAATAGACAACTTTGTCCCCAATGAAAAAGGAACACACAATGGTCTACAATATGCCATGCTGAACCTATCCAACATAGTCTTCACATACTTACTCTGGATTAACAAAGGTTTTTTGTTAGCTCTGTCTCTTCTGATTTCCATTCCTAGAATGTACCTGGCTGTCTCAAGATTTTTCATCTCAAATTGTGTTGACAACTGAGACTTCAAATCAGAAATCATATTCTTAAAATTCTCAATCAACAACATATCGTCAACATACAATGCAATAATGAGAATGCGATCATTGTCAAATTTGTAATACACACAATGATCAGATTTTGATCTCAGATATCCAATTGACAACATAAAGGCATCAAACTTCCAGTACCAAATCCTAGGGGATTGCTTCAAACCATATAGTGACTTCTTTAACTTGCAAACCAAATTTTATTTACCTTTCTCAATGTAATGCTCTGGCTGTGACATGTAGATTTCTTCCTCCAAATCACCATGAAGGAAGGTTATCTTCACATCCATCTGCTCCACCTCTAAGTCATAAGCAGTTGCAAGAGATAACAAGAATTGAATAGATGCCAGCTTTGCAATAGGAGAGAAAATTTCACCATAATCAATTCCCTACACTTGTGAATACCCCTTCACAACCAATCTAGCCTTGTACTTTTCAACATTGCCATCTGCACCAAATTTCTTCTTGAACATCCATTTGCATCCAACAAGTTTTTGTGCATTAGGCAAAGGCACCAAGTCCCATGCTTTATTCTTTTCCAAAGAAGCCATTTCATCTTCCATGGCCTCCTTCTAGGAACTTGCATCTTTCATGCCCATAGCCTCTTTCACAGTTCTAGGCTCATCAATATTAGTAAGTAAAGCAAAAGCACAACTAAAATCAAGTAATGAATAACTAAACCTATCAGGTTGCTTTCTTGTTCGTGTAGACCTCCTCAATGGCTGAGGTTGAGGTTCTATTTTTTCTTTTGAGCTTTTAGAGCTGGTAGAGCTCTCCTCATCATCAGGTCTTACAAGGTCTCTCTATTTAGTCTTCTTAGGGGTAGAAGGAAATTGAACCACATCCTCTTTCTTTACTGTTTGTTCTAGCTATAGAACAATGGGAGAAGGTGTTAGCTCTCTGAAGATAACACTTCTGCTATACAACACTTTTTCAGCCACATGATCCCAAAGCTTGTATCCTTTCACACTGACACCATAGCCAATGAAAATACATTTAACAACCTTGATCTCTAATTTATATTGTTTCTCCCTAGGCACATGTGCATATGCCTCACAACCAAAAACATGAAGATGTCTAACTAAAGGCTTTTTACCAGACCACACCTCCATAGGTGTCTTTCCAACAAGAGCTGATGTAGGAGATCTGTTTACTAGATAGCAAGCAGTGGCTACAGCTTCAGCCAAAAACTTTTGTTCAAGGCTTGCTCCACTAAGCATACTCCTAGCCTTCTCCATCAGTGTCCTATTCATCCTCTTTGCAACTCCATTTTGCTAGGGGTGTATGGAGTTGACTTATGTCTTTCAATCCCATGCTCTTTATAGAACTTGCCAAACTCTGCCGAACAAAACTCACCACCATTTTTAGTTCTCAAACACTTAATCTTTTTACTAGTCTGAATTTTAGCAAAGGCTTTAAAGTCCTTAAACCAACTAAAGACTTCAGTCTTGCTTCTAATAAAATAAACCCATGTCCTTGTACTGTAATCATCTATAAAAGATACAAAATATATAGATTTTGAAATTGAAGGAACATTAACATGACCAAACACATTAGAATAAATAAGATCCAATAAACCAGAAGACTTGAGAGAACTAGAGTAAAACTGAACACAATTTTACTTTCCATAAATGCAATTTTCGTAAAAGGCAAACTCGAGATTACAATCATTTAACCCCTCAATGAGGTTTTTATTTTTTAGGGTACACAGACCCTTCTCACTAATGTGGCCATATCTCAAATGCCATAACATAGTCTTTTCAGCAGGAAGTTTAACTTCCAAAGCATGTGCACTACCATCAAAACTAGTTACAACATATTTCTTCACTGCTCGTTCAGATGGCGGGGATGGAGTGACTACATCTCTTTTCTTTGAGTCAAAAGAACTATTGCACTATGCAGTGCATGCCTCCAGCTGAAACAGAGTACCTCTCTGAGTACCCTTTGCAAGCACCATAGATCCTCTAGTCATCTTGCATCCATCCTTTGAAAAGACAACCTACACACCTAGATCATTCAATATACTTACAGAAAGTAGGTTCTGTGCAAGGCCTAGAATGTGCATAACTCTAGTGATCCCGTTCACTCGTCCATCAGGGAATCAGATTGAGACTTCCATGACCAACAATCTTTAGATGAGAGTCGTCACCTAGGTACACTCTTCCACCATTGAACTCTTCATACTTCATGAACCAGTCTCGATGTGAGGTCATGTGGAATGATCCACCAGAATCAATTAACCACACATCATCAAATGCATGGGTGGCCAGGGTTGCGATGAAGGCATCACCATCATCTTGTGACTTGTCAGAATCTGAATGAGGAGCTTTCTTCTTCTTTTTCTTCTCCTTTCAGAAATGCCTGATTTTACTACAGTTCCAACAAAGAGCCTTGGACTTTCTAGGAGATTCGGATCTCCCACAGGATTTGGATTTTCCCTTATCACCTTTCTTGTCCTTCTTCTTCCCTTTCTCTTTGGGTCTTCCATGAACCGCAAGAGCCTCTTTGGCTGCCTCAAAAGACTTTATCCGCATCTCTTCAAATAACATCGAAGATACCACATCTTCCATCTTGAATGTGGTAGTGGTGCTTCTGATAGCCATGACAAGATGATACCACAAATCTAGCAAAGAACAAAGTAGGGTCATGGATTGATCCTCCTCCTCCATTTTCACACCCACAGATGTCAATTGTGCAACAATCATGTTAAAAGCATTCATGTGATCAGAAACAGATCCTCCATATTCCATCTTTAGAGTGAACAACTTCTTTTTCAGGAAAAGTTTGTTTACCAAGGACTTGGCCTGATAAACATCACCCAACTTCTTCCAAAGATCTTTCGTGCTCTTCTCCTCATGGACATTCAACAGGGTAGAGTCAGCTAAATAGAGTCTTATGAGACCCTTAGCCTTCTGATCTTTGAAGTCCCACTCATCTTGTGATATTACTATAGGTTTCACACCAGATACGGTTTCCCATAGGTCATGATCAACAAGTAGGTCCTCCATCTTGAGTTTCCACAACTGGAATTTAGTGCCATTGAATTTCTCAACCTCTAACCTTTCGGATGTGGTTTCCATCTCCTTGCTGCAATAAGATATAGAATAGTCCGCATAACACTCTCACTCAACCTAAGATTAGCTCAAAAACCCCCTACCCAACAGCTAGAACCAAAATTGGCCAGGCTTTGATACCAACTGAAAGGAAGCTAGGTGTGCAGAAATTGCTTCCTACACTAATCTAATGAGGGGAGGAGAGTGAAAATTCAATTTTATCTTTACAATTGCAACTATGTTAACCCACTAATAGGGATATTACAACAAACACATAAACAAGAAAGTGAGACAGAAGAAGAAGGACACAAGATATACGTGGGGAAAACCCTTATCGGGTGAAAAACCCCACACTCCAAAACTTGCACAATGTATTATCAAAATAGAAAATGTTTACAACACACTTGCAATGCAAGCTCTCAGTAGTCTTCGACACTTGTATCTGGATATATTATGGCAGCATAACAGTACTTGTCAAACCTGTAATACATCTCCTCTACAAAGCACTTGTTTATATAACAATTACAAGGCAAAAATGGGTCCACATTGGGATGGGCATCGAACATGGCCTCATGGCCCAAAACCAATACCTATGGATACTTGTCCAACTTTGTAGGATGCTTCTAACACTTATCAAGTCACCCCATCCCAAGGAGGTTGCCTATTTCCAAAATGGGCTATGACAGATGCTCTTACGACTCGTACAACCATCATATAATCTATCATAGCTATCATAACTTACAGCTGTAAGAGAATCTATCATACATAGGCTATAAATAACATATTCTCTTACAACATGTCATAGTCCACCTTGGGGCACCCAAAGATGCCTTTTTCAAGGATGCTCTTCGACACATGTCTTCACTTGTCTTAGAATCTCCTATTTCTGACTCTTATATGTCATAACTTCGTCATAGGAATCTGTCATGACCGTTTCGGTCAAAATTCCTTTACACAACATCCAAGATGCTGACACATGGCAAAATATTCCTACCACTAAGTGGGATGCCTATCTCCTCATGTGAGGACAAAATTACATGTGGTCATATGCCATGTAGGATGACACATCACTGTGCCAACTCCCACAATATGACAACATAGGATTTGCATCCAATTAATACAATAGGAAATAATTAAATAAATACAATGTAAAAATACAAGGAATTACCAAGGTTGAGACACCTTAATTCCCAACAAGTTATGGATTCAAATTGTTTCATGAAAGAAGGAAGACATTGTGAAATGTATAAAAGGCATGACATGTAAACACCTGTATGAGATTGATGAGTGTGTATTTTACATGATCATTGAGATTGTAACAGAGTGTTAATGCAAGATCATTTCTGAGTTGATGTGCACAATTGTTGTTATGTATTCTTGAGTCTCAAATAAATGAGACACTCAAGATCTGTATTGTAGAGAAATAGAGAAACCTTCTGTATTGATTTAAATTTTGTATTGTATTCATGAGATTGTATAAAAGCTAGTGAGGCACAAATAGCCAGTGAGGCATCTGTATTTGCTAGTGAAGCACATTTTGATTAAGCCAATGAGGCATTTACTGAGTGGTTTTTCTACCCCATGAGGGTTTTCCACTCCAAAAATCTTTGTCTTATGGTCTCATTTGTTGCATGATTCGTTTGTTCTTAATGCTTGTTTGTTCAGTTCTTTAATGCATAGTAGCTTGCATTGATAAAGGTTAAATCATCAACTGTTTCTATTTTTAAAGTTTGAAATAAAAGTGATTAAAGTGTTTTATTTTCTACAACACTGATTCACCCCCCTTCTCAGTGTTGTCAAGTACTCCAACAACTGGTATTAGAGTGTAGGTTCCCTATTAAAGTCTAACAGGCTTGGGTAGGCCCTGATAGTGGAGTACCAGGGGAAAGTGTAGAAGAAATAAAGGAAGGAAAGTTGTTAAGCAAAAGACTGTACAACAAACTTTAGTCAAGCGCAGTGATCAATTGTTGCCTAAGTCACCTTTGAAAGTTGACACAAAGTGTGATAAAGAAAATGACTTTATTGTTGAGATTGATGATGCAGAAGGAGACCTCTTTATAGATGAAGATGGACATGAATTTGATGAAGATGACTGTGAAGTGGATATTGAAGGAGAAATTTTATGTGCTCTAGAAATGAACAAGTATCTTGAAAAAGAGAACCAGGGATTAAAGGTTCAATTTAAACAAGAGAAGGACTCCATGACTAAGGTACTCTCTGATCTTACAAAAGTTTCTTTAGAACTTGAAGAAGTAAGAAATCTGATTGTAGACTTAAAGAGTCAAGTTGAAGAGTCTAATAAACTGATTATTAGTCTAGAAATTTAAGTTGTAGAAGCTAAAATAGTAGCTAATTTTACAAAATCAGATCTTGAAGTTAAATCTAGTGAATGTCTAAGACTAGAGTTGGAAATAGTCTCTTTGAGAAAGGATTTGGAAAAGGCTTCTTCTAAACTTCACAAGAATATTCAATTTGACAAGAGTACTGAATATTGGAATGACATATTGAGCAAGCAAAAACAATACAAGGATACTACTGGTTTGGGATATGAAAAAGGAGAGAGCTCTAAAACAAGAAATACTCCTAGGAAGAAGATAGACCTAACATTTTACTCTACTGCACCTGAACTTGAATCCAAGAAGAAAGCTAAAGTAAATATTGATGGTAACAAATCTTCAAGATTTCCACCTATCAGGTATAATTACTCACAATTCCATGGTTATTGCTATGCATGTCATGTTTATGGTCATAGGGCCAGAGATTGTAAAAGAAATAATTTTGGGTGGAATAAAGAGAAAATCTTTTATGGCTAGTCAAATCAGAACTACAATAATGCTTGTTATAATTGTAATAAAGTTGTCCATTTTGCAAGAAATTGTTGGATGCATGCAAGGTATGACTCTCTCAGATCACCTAGAAGAAACTGTAGACATAAAAAATTGATCAGTAATTAATCCCTAAGTTCACCCTTAATCTTAACCCTTACCCTTTGTATGAGATTTAATTAATTAATTAAATTAGTTAAATCTCCACTTTACTCCATTTCTCGTAAATAATAAATTAATTATAATTTATTATTTACTTAACCTAAACCTCTTGTTAATAATAAATTAAAATTAACTACTTTAATTTATTATTAACTTTAACCAAACCCAATCCCAAAAATTAAAAGAATCCCGTGCAAATTCATTTACCTACCTTCTTCCCGTGCAACTACCCAAACCAATTTTATCAAACTTTATAAAAAACTACCTTTGTTCCTGATTTGGGCCCCTAGAGAAATTACCATGGAGTTATGCAATTATTTGAGCAACCACAATCAAATATTTGGTAACATTTATCTAATTTATCTTTTATTTGGTGCATTTGATATGAATTTAGGGTTTTGTTTCATTGACAAATCTTTTGTTCAAATTTATATCTCTTGCATACACTGGTGAACCTGACATGAACCCATCTTCTAATTATTAATTGTTTGTGTAAAAGCTCTAGTGTTGAGTTTTTACAGATATGCAGAGGTTGGAAAAAGTTGAAAAAGCTTGATTTTTTTATAGTTTTTAGGCCATTTAACCCTTCATTTTATACAATCCTTATTGATCCTTGATTTATTTGCTGGGCACAGTGGTCAATACGCTCTACACTGTAGGAAAAGCAAACCAATTCAAGAATTAAAAAGTTTTTTTTATTATTAATGGTTTTTCTTGTTTTATTTTTTTGAGTGCTCCTATCAACACTTTGAGACTAGCGAAAACAAAAAAGAGAGTTCAAACATAAAATGGTTTGTTAATTGTCAGCATTTGTTGTTTCTTATTCAATGTCCAACATTTAAACAAAAGCCATTATATTTTGTTTCATCATTGAGCTGATGGTGATATTTGGATGCTATTGTTTACATTAAGATTCTTTTTTATAGTTAGCAACACTTGCTCAAATCTTATGACAGTTCCTCAAATCGTCACATAAAGAGAAGGTAGTTAAATTTTGTTACTTCCGATATGGCATTATAATGCTCAAACATTGTCTCACACTTTAAATAATCCATGCTAGAAAATTTTATAACATTATATGTTGTTTCTATCAACGTATTCATTGAATCTCCTATGGCTACAACTGCTAGAAATTGTTTAAATTCATTGGTTCATATCTGCATTTTTATTGAGCTTCCTATGTGTGTAGGTTGTTCCTTTCAATGTATTCTTTGAACTTCCAATGAATGAAACAAAACATTCATGCTTGTCAGTTGTTTCTATTGGCATAAGCTTTGAACTTATTGTTTGTTGTTATCAGCGTAATCTTTGACCTTTATATCTGATCATTATAGCACCCAGAAACTTGTTTCACATGGCTGCTCTTAACGACATATTCCTTGAATCCAACACTTCTATCTGAAATTATTTTTGAGGTGAGTTTAATGGGAGTGCAAACAGAAAAAGAAATTTTTTAAGATATTTGTATCAGTTGATTGTTTTTGCAGCACAAAAACTACAATGTGTTCGTTGCAATTTCATTAAGCCCAACAAAAATTGAAACCCTATTTATCCTCTCGGTGTATTTCCTTACTCAAAAATGTTAACTCATGCTGAAAATTTTCTAATCTTGTAGATTCATGCTAGCAAATCTTCTAAAATCATTGGTTGTTCCTAACAGTGTATTCCTTGAACCTCCTATGAGTGCAAGTGTAATAGCATCACAACATTGGGTGATTGTAAGGACTTGGTTTCAATATTGTTTATGTTCATGTTGTTTTGGTGATGGCGGTTTATTGTTTTATTAGCAGTTTCTTTGAATACCCATTGCCAAATGCTATTTTGGATAACAATACTTGTTAGATGCTTATATATGATTGTGTTTTGTGGTAGGATTTGATTGAGATCATGTTTTCTTTACATGTTCTGCACAAAGGACTACCATTTTGGCATTAAATGTTTATCAGGATTGACAAATTTTGAATAAATTTGGGTCATTTTGAGTGCAATGATTTGAACTTCATTTACCCAAATCATTTTGTAACTATTGGGTGTTCATTGTTTAAAAACCTTGCTATCATAACTGCCAGACAAGTGCATGACCATGAGACTAGAGAAAACTATAACTGTCAATGTAAAAATTTGCTACTAAGAAAACTATAATCGTCAACATCAAACTACCAGTGACAACAAATCATCAAAGTGCCCATTTTTTAGCTCTAGGAGGCTATTTCACTCAAACAGGCCTAACTTTTTCATTTTTCGTTAGATTTTCACACTTTTGTAGGCATTGGAAAGACAATTCAATGAACTATAGAAGAGAAATCCATTTGCTTGAATTCATCTCAGATTTTTTGGTATAATCATTTGAAATTCAGTCATTTTAAAACATCAAACATTTTCTTCTTGCCATGCATTTAATGTTTTTTATGGGTTTTTGCAGGACTATTCATCTTGTCCTAACGTTTTACTTGCAGTTTTACATTTGTCAAAAACTATTTTGCAAACTACCAATCAGTGTGTTATGATTGTCAGAGAATCTAATCTTGAAACATTGTGTCTTATTTTATAGATTAGATCACATCATAATAAAGGGTTAAAATTAACAAATGTTTGCCATGTCTTGTGGTTTGCATTTTTATCATTGAATGCATATGCTCTTCTCTTGCACCACTTGACAATCTTGAGAATCAAAAGCATTCCTTTAACATTTTGTATAACCGCCCACACATTTGGATTTGGAATTAAAATGAACCACATGCGAGTGTGAGGCAAAGGCGTTGTGTATGCTCTCTCCTTGCGCTTCATGTGATCTGGGAGATCAAAAACAATGTGCTTCCTTTCTTTTGTTACCCTTTAGAGTGGGCCTACTCTTGAGACACATCCACAAGGAGAACTCATTTGTGACCCCAAGTGGTACTTTTGTCTGGTTCGCTATATAAATTGAGGATAAGGAGAAAGCCAAGTCTAACCGGTATTAGTGCTTACCGTATAGTGCTAGCTCAAAAGGAGGTGTACCTTTGTGTCTATTAAACTCCTAGTAGGGTTAGTCAAAGCCTTTAGTGGCTTGTTGGATGCTCATAAGGTGCCGATCCATCAGATATTCACTACGAACCTTTGTTTAGTGGCCAAAAACCCTCTACTTGCTGATACAGGAGGTCGAATGATTGAACTTTGATAGTCGTCCCACATTTTCATAGCTTATGGTAGAGATAGAAAAGCATCTTAAGATCTGTGTGTCTTAAGGAATTTGAACTTGGAGTGCCTAAGAAGTGAGTGCAATCTAAGGGGTATCCCATAACCCAAGTTCCTATAGCTATACACCATAAGTAGGCACGGCTGGGTAAAAACAAGTGTGAACTCAGCAAGTATTGTCCTTTCCTAGCCTAGGATCGTGCATGTTTACAAGTGTTTGCAAAACACCAAGATGTCATAAAAAACAACCAATCTGATTATCGTGTGTCTTATATGATTGATGTGTGTGCCTGCCTAATCATCACTCTTAAACATTCTTTCCATCCATTCATTTCAAATCATCATATTGTGTTTTCTAATCACCACTACAACTTGTCTCCTATATCATTAACTTGGCCTTCAGAATTGGGAACCTATCATCCTTCCTTGTCACATCTTAAGTGGAACCTTGTCATTTTGAATCCTAAGAATATTTTTTAATTGACCATTCATACAAATCCATTCACTCCCAAAATCTCTTTCCACTAACTTGGACTCCCATTATCATATCGATCATTTATCAACATCCAAATCTTCAAGAGACTAAGACCTTTTTCTAATCAATCCCATTTCGATCCATTTGCTTAAGAGGCCCTGACCATTCTTAAGTTAGTGTATCCTTGCCATCTTATCTTTTCTACTCAATAAGCCCTGACTTCCCTTGAATAGAGGTGATATCTTAATCTCCTTTCTTGCTTAGGCATATCGTAACCCTGAGTGTTTTAAAGGAGCCCTTTATCCATATCCAATCCTAAGGTCCATCTGGTCTCTTTGAATCATCATTTTGACTCTATTTTTCAAGCCGTATCCATATCTCATTTTGATCCATATCATTTTCCCATATTTTGGAGTCCTTCATATCATCCATATATATCCATCCTGATCCTTAATCAATCTAAGAGCTTTTTGTTAGTTTCAAGACAAACAACTGAGAGGGGGGGTGAATCAGTTGTCCAAAAAATTTTCTTTTATTAACCAATTAAATCCTTCATGTAATTCAGCAGCATAATAATGAATCAATCATGGAAACACAATGCAACAATTCAAGAGCAGAAACACATTAACACATATGACACCAAGATTTAACATGGAAAACCCAGTTAAGGGAAAAACCACAGGGTGACTAACCCAAGATTGTATTCTCTGTTAAAAGAATAAGAAGACCAAAATAGCACATGCCAATTAGGGCTCACTACCCAAGCACACTGCTCACAAGAGGCCCACTGCCTACAGGAGACACACCGTCTACATAATAATAGATATTACATACTTGAACTAAAGATTAGCATCTTCACCATGCTTGAGTCAATTCCATTTAAGCTCAATACTTCTGCTCTGCCTTTTTCTCCTTTCTACCATGCTCTCATCTTCTCCCCGATGCTTTGAAATGACTTCACAACTCTTATCTATACAAGACATTGACTTTGGAATAATCATCAAAGTTTGCATACTTTATAGAGCAAAAACACAAATACAACTTGACTTATTACAAAAGACTTCATGCGAATCACCACACTGTCGGCCACACAGATCTGGGACTTAAATCTTCTTTAAAGAACATGCCATGCTTAATAGAGCATCTTCAAGAACATCCGCAAGATGTGTAAATCATATGGTTGGCCAAGTTTAGGAAGAATATCATCATCCGAAAGTAATTCTTCAATTGCAAGCTCAATCTTCAATGCAAACCACAACATGAATTGGACACAATCTAGAGACCCCCACAAGCTTGCCTGAATCACCAAGAACATCCACACTTCTTCTGCTTACTGAAATCATTCTCTTCTTCATTTGGAACCTCAAGAACACAGTCTGTCATTACTGTCATAGTAGAATAGATGCTTGCGGACCTCTAGACCATGAACCAATTGAGTTGTCAATTCAAATTGACTTCCTAAACACTCCACCAAATCCATAGAACAAGATATTGCATTTCTGGATCTCACCGGACCTATTTGTGTTGCTCTGTCACCTCTGAACATCTGCTAGAACCAGTTTTACTCATATGGTCATAACTTCTTCAAATCTTCATGTAGACCTCTCAAATCTTTACTGGATCACCTTTAGACACATATCTACAAACCCTTTGATGCATATCCTCTGATCTTCATCTTAGTTGGGATCTTCATTTCACTGTCTTCATTGCTCTTCTCTGTTCCTGATAGGACTAATTTTCTCAATATCCTCATCATACAACTCATCCAATCCTAGACATCAATGCAATATGAGTATGTTGACATCAATGACAACACCAGTTAGACCATACTTGCAACAATCTCCCCCTTTGTCATTGATGGCAACATATGATGTGAAAAATTGTTTTAACCATCAAGACAAGAACTTCTCCTCACTAACTGACATAACTCCCCCTATCAACAACAACCATTCACATGTCTTCTCTTCCTTTACTGCTCCCCCTTTGATTAGCAACCACTTTTTGTTTTTCACAAGTCTTCTCTCCCCCTTGGACATCAATGGCAAAGGGCAGATACTTGCATCACTCAGAATCATATAGACTGCTCCCCCTGAGTAGCAGCTTCCCATCATCAATCTGGACCACAAGATATGACTGTGAGATCCACCTGACTGATGCACATCAGTGCACCTTAATTCAGAACCAGAGAGGTAATAACCCCTCACTTCTCCCTGAGATACTCAAAAGAGTCCTTAGGTAGAGGTTTAGTAAAAATGTCTGTAATCTGATCCTTGGAGGGCACAAACTCCAATTTGACTTCATTCTTGTTCACCTACTCTATCAAAATGTGAAACTTGATGGATATATGTTTTGTCTTTGAATGCAACACTGGATTTTTTGATATATTTATTGCACTTGAATTATCACAGAAGATTGTGATAGGTTCCTCATACTCCACTCTGATGTCTCCTAGCATTTTCTTCATCCACAATACTTGAGTGCAACTACCTACTGCTACAATATATTCTTCTCTGCGGTGGACAGAGATATTGCCTCTTGTTTCTTGCTCAACTAAGAAACCAATCTTTTCCCTAAAAAGAATGCTCCACCACTGGTACTCTTCTGGTCATCCACATCTCCTGCCCAATCTGCATATGTATATGCATGAAAAGAGAAATCATGATCTCTAGGATACCATAAACCATACTCAACTATTCCTTTTAGATATCTAACAATCCTCTTGATTGCCATGACATGAGATTCTCTAGGATCAGCTTGGAATCTGGCAACATGACTAACAACATTCATAATGTCAAGTCTAGTTTGAGTACGATATAGTAGTCCTCCAATCATTGACCTGTACTTTTTCTAATCAGCCTTAGGAGAGTCATCATCTTTGCTCAGTTTACATCTGGTTGCCATGGGAGTATTCATTGGTTTTGAGTCTTCCATCCCAAATTTCTTCAACAATTCTTTCACATATTTGGTCTGTGAAATGAAGATTCCTTTCTTTGTTTGAGTGATTTGTAGACCTAAGAAGAAATTCATTTCCCAAACATGGACATCTCAAATTCACTTTTCATTTGATTTGCAAAATTTTTGCACATACTATCTCTTCCTCCAAAAATGATATCATCAACAAATACTTCAACAATCAAGATATTTTTATGATCAATTTTGAAGTACAAGTTATTGTCAACAGTACCTTTGTTGAAACCAATCTTCAAAAGATGTTTATCCAGTCTTTCATACCAAGCTCTTGGGGCTTGTTTGAGTCCATACAATGCTTTCTTCAACTTGTAGACCATATCACCATGATCAAATAATTGAAATCCATCCAGTTGCTCAATGTATCCTTCTTCTTCCAAGTCACCATTTAGGAAGGCAGACTTGACATCCATCTGATATACTTTAAAATCCTTGAAGGAAGCAAAGGCAAGAAATAATTTGAATGCTCCAATTCTTTCCACCACAGCAAAAGTTTCTTCAAAATCAACTCCTTCTACTTGGGAATAACCCTTGCAGACCAATCTAGCTTTGTTTCTGACTACTTCACCATCTTCATTCAGTTTATTCTGAAAGACCCATTTGGTTCCAATAACATTTTTGTTTCTAGGTCTGGGAACGAGATCCCAAGTGTGATTTTTCTCAATTTGCATCAGCTCTTCCTTCATTGCTTTAGCCCAGCTTTCATCATTGCATGCTTCACTCACTATTTTTGGTTCAATCTTTGAAATCAGACAATACTTTTCTGAGTCTTAACAAATCTTTCTTCTCATTTGAACACCTTTGCTTTTATCACTTATGATCTGATCTTCAGAGTGATTCAGTCTTACATACCTGGGAGTTTTGGGAATTTTTTGCACTTCTATTTCTTAAATAGGTTCATTCAAACTTATCTTTTCTTCCTGATTCTCCAAATCAGTCTGGATCTGAATTTCAGAAGGGGCTTGGACTTCTTGGACCAAAACATCAATATGATCATCTTTTTCATATTCATAAAACCTTGAGGGTTTTTCAATACCTTCATCAACCTTCAAATTTGTATTTTCTATAATCTTCCTTAATCTCTTGTTGTAACACCAGTATGCTTTGCTTTGAGTAGAATAGCCCAAGAATATTCATTCATCACTTCTAGCATCAAATTTGCCAAGGTCTTCATCTCTTTTAATGTAACATTTGCTTCCAAAGACTCTAAAATACTTCACAGTGGGAGTGATGCCAAACCAGAGTTCATAAGGGGTCTTACCAGTATTACTTTTGATTTGTACTCGATTAAGAGTATAGACAACAATGCTTACAACTTCTCTCCAGTAAACCTGAGGAACATTTGCTTCGATCATCATGATTCTAGATGCTTCCTAGACGGTGCAGTTCTTTCTCTTGACTACTCCATTCTGCTATGGAGTCCTTGGAGTAGATAACTGTCTTTTTATCCCATGTTTCTCATAGAATTCTATGAACTCTCCAGATGTGAATTCTCCATATCTATCAGACCTGAGACATTTTATGTTTAATTAGGTTTCATTCTCTACCATAGCATTGAATATTTTGAATTTCTCAAGAGCCTTAGATTTTTCTTTCAGAAAAGTCACCCACATCATCTAGGAGTGGTCATCAATTAATAACATGAAGTATCTATCACCTTGCAAACTCTTGATTCTTTCCGGTCCACATAGATCAGTATGTATAGAGTCCAAGAATCCAATAGAAGATTATTCCTTACTTTTAAATGTGACTCTGCTCTGCTTACCCAACTGATATTCTTTGCACAAACTATTGGTACATTTCACCAATCTTGGAAGATCTCTTACAGCCTGAGTGTTGCTTATCTTGATGATATTATCAAAATTCGCATGACACATTCTCCTATGCCACAACCAACTTTGATCAATTTGAACAAATAAACAACTTTTGCTAGTACCAACCAAGTGGAAGATGTTACCTTTTGTTTGAGTACCAAATGCAATCTCTGTTCCAGAACTTTCAAGGATATTGCATTTTCCATTTTTGAATCAGAGATCATAGCCTCTGTCCACCAACTGTCCAACACTAAGAAGATTGTGATTCAGACCTTCAACATACAGTACATTACTGGTTTTGTTCTTTCCATCAAAAGAAATAGTTCCTCTAACTCTGATTCTACCAGCAGAATTATCACCAAATTTTACCACTCCATATCTTTCCAAATCTATGAACTTATTTTTGTCACTTGTCATATGGTGGGAACATCCACTATTAATGACTCAGTCATCCTTTTCTTCAACTTGGGCAGCCAGAGCTCTTTCTATCATTTTATGATTGACAGATTTAGAGGGCATTGGATCTTCTTCCTTGATGGCAATAAACACTTAGTCACTTCCAGATTTGTTTCCTCTCTCTGATTCATCATCTATTACTCCTTCATCATCATCATCTTCATGAACATAGTAACATTTCTTTTGGAATATTGATCTATTTGGATTTGCCCTTGAAAATCTTTCTAGACACCTTGAGGCAAAATGACCATTCTTATTGCAGTTGAAACATTTGAAGGGTAATTTTCCTTGGTAATTTTCCTTCATTCTTACTGGATCCTCTTGGCAGTCTTTTTGCAATAAGGGCTTCAATTTGAGCAACTTCTACTTCATCTTCTTCCAGATCTTTTCTTAGTTTTTCATACCATGATAGTTTCTTTGAGGAGTTCTCTCCTGGATCAAACTTTTGTTTGCCTTTTGCAGAGGCACTAGCTTTGAATGCAGATTCAGTCTTGGGGGGTGCATATCCAAACTCGGCCAATTCAAATGCAGCTAATTTTCCAACCAATTGATCCCTTGTGATATTTGAAAAAGATCTGAATTCTTCAATAACAACAACCTTGTGTTTGTAAGTAGGAGGTAGGGATTTGAGAACTTTGCCAACAATCTCATCTTCATCCAAGATTCCACCAGCACACCTAATGCCACAAACAAGCTCATTTACTTTTGCATAAATGTAGTGATATTTTCATCTTCATTCATCTTCAAGTTTTTAAATTTTCCTTTTAGACTCTGTATCTTGGCACATTTAACATATTTGTCTACTTCATGCAGAAGTTCAAGCTTTTCCAAATCTCATATGCAGTTTTTAAATCTATGACATTTGTCAGCTCTAAATTAGATAAGGCACTTAGTAAAGCTTCTTTAGCCCGAAGATTGTCTTTAGCATCTTTTATTTCATTTATTCTTGTCAGACCATCCTTTGGAGGAACATACTTCTTTGAAGCCATGATCCAATATTGCATTCCCATACATTGCAAGCGACATTCCATGCGGCTTTTCCAAAGAGTGTAATTAGTTCCATCAAACCTTAGACTATCCTTCTTGTAGGAAGACATCCTGGATCTCCTCAAGCGGTTAAGCTCTTTTAGAGGAACTTGGCTCTGATACCAATTGTTAGTTTCAAGAAAGACAACTGAGAGGGGGGTGAATTAGTTGTCCAAAAACTTTTCTTTTATTAACCACTTAAATCCTTCATGTAATTCAGTAGCATTATAATGAATCAATCATGGAAACACAATGCAACAATTTAAGAGCAAAAGCACATTAACACATATGACACCAAAATTTAACGTGGAAAACCCGGTTAAGGGAAAAACTACAGGGTGACTAACCCAAGATTGTATTCTCTATTAAAAGAATAAGAAGAAAAAAATGGCACATGCCAATTAGGGCTCACTACTTGAGCACACTGCTCACAAGAGGCCCACTGCCTACAGGAGACACACTACCTACAAAATAATAGATATTACATACTTGAACTAAAGATTATTGTCTTCACCATGCTTGAGTCAATTCCATTTAAGCTCAATACTTCTACTCTGCCTTGCACTTGTCTCCTTTCTACCACGCTCTCATCTTCTCCCTAATGCTTTGAAATGACTTCACAACTCTTATTTATATAAGACATTGACTTTGGAATAATCATCAAATTTGGCATACTTTACAGAGAAAAAACACAAATACAACTTGACTTATTACAAAAGACTTCATACAAATCACCACACTGTCCGCCACACAGATCTGGGACTTAAATCTTCTTTGAGGAACACGCCATGCTTCACAAAACATCTTCAAGAACATCCGCAAGATGTGTAAATCATCCGATCGGCCAAGTTTAGGAAGAACATCATCATCCAGAATTAATTATTCAATTATGAGCTCAATCTTCAATGTGGACCACCGACATGAACTAGACACAATCTAGAGACCCGCACAAGCTTGCCTGAATCACCAAGAACATCCACACTTCTTCTACTTACTGAAATTATTCTCTTCTTCATCTGGAACCTGAAAAACACAGTCTGTCATTACTGTCATATTGGAATAGATGCTTGTGGACCTCCAGACCATGAACCAATTGAGTTGTCAATTCACATTGACTTCCTAAACACTCTACCAAATCTGAAGAACAAGATATTGCATTTCTGGATCTCACCAGACCTATTTGTATTGCTCTGTCACCTCTAAACATTTGCCAGAACTGGTTTTATTCATATGGTCATAACTTCTTCAAATCTTCATGCGAACCTCTCAAATCTTTACTGGATCACCTTTAGACACATATCTACAAACCCTTTGATGTGCATCCTCTGATCTTCATCTTAGCTAGGATCTTCACTTTACTGTCTTCACTGTTCCTAACATGACTAATTTTCTCAATATCCTTAGCATACAACTCATCCAATCCTTGACATTAGTGCAACAGGAGTATGTTGACATCAATGACAACACCGGTTAGGCCCATACTTGTAACAATCTCCCCCTTTGTCATTGATGGTAACATATTATGTGAAAAATTGTTTTAACCATCAAGACAAGAACTTCTCCTCACTGACTGACATAACTCCCCCTATCAACAACAACCATTCACATGTCTTCTCTTCCTTTACTGTTCCTCCTTTGATCAAAAACCACTTTTTGTTTTTTGCATGTCTTCTCTCTTCCTTTGACATCAATGGCAAAGGGCACATACTTGCATCACTCAGAATCATACAGACTGCTCCCCGTAAGTAGCAACTTCCCATCATCAATCTGGACCACAAGATATGACTATGAGATCCAGTGGACTGATGCACATTAGTGCACCATAATTCAAAACTAGAGGGGTAATAACCCCTAACTTCTCCCTGAGATACTCAAAAGAGTCCTTAGGTAGAGGTTTAGTAAAAATGTCTGTAATCTGATCCTTGGAGGGCACAAACTCCAATCTGACTTCATTCTTGTTCACCTGCTGTCTCAAAAAGTGAAACTTGATGGATATATGTTTTGTCTTTGAATGCAACACTGGAGTTTTTGATATATTTATTGCACTTGAATTATCACAGAAGATTGTGATAGGTTCCTCATACTCCACTCTGATGTCTCTCAGCATTTGCTTCATCCACAATACTTGAGTGCAACTACCTACTGCTGCAATATATTCTACTTCTGTAGTGGACAGAGATATTGCCTCTTGTTTCTTGCTCAGCCAAGAAACCAATCTTTTCCCCAAAAAAAATGCTACACCACTGGTACTCTTCTAGTCATCCACATCTTCTGTCCAATCTGCATCTGTATATGAATGAAGAGAGAAATCACGATCTCTAGGATACCATAAACCATACTCAACTATTCCTTTTAGATATATGAGAAACCTCTTGATTTCCATGACATGAGATTCTCTAGGATTAGCTTGGAATCTGGCAACAAGACGAACAACATTCATAATGTCAGGTCTAGTTTGAGTAAGATATAGTAGTCCTCCAATCATTGACCTATACTTTTTGTAATCAGCCTTAGGAGAGCCATCATCTTTGCTTAGTTTACATCCAGTTGCCATGAGAGTATTCATTGGTTTTAAGTCTTCCATCCCAAATTTCTTCAACAATTCTTTCACATATTTGGTCTGTGAAATGAAGATTCCTTTCTTTGTTTGAGTGATTTGCAGACCCAAGAAGAAATTTATTTCCCCAAACATGGACATCTCAAATTCACTTTTCATTTGATTTGCAAAAGTTTTGTACATACTATCTCTTCCTCCAAAAATGATATCATCAACAAATACTTCAACAATCAAGATATTTTTATGATCAATTTTGAAGTACAAGTTACTGTCAGCAGTACCTTTATTGAAACCAATCTTCAAAAGATGCTTACCCAGTCTTTCATACCAGGCTCTTGGGACTTGTTTGAGTCCATACAATGCTTTCCTCAACTTGCAGACCATATCACCATGATCAGATAATTGAAATCCATCTAGTTGCTCAATGTATACTTCTTCCAAGTCACCATTTAGGAAGGCAGACTTGGCATCCATCTAATATACTTTAAAATCCTTGAAGGCAGCAAAGGCAAGAAGTAATCTGATTGCTTCAATTCTTGCCACCGGAGCAAAAGTTTCTTCAAAATCAACTCCTTCTACTTGGGAATAACCCTTGTAGACCAATCTGGCTTTGTTTATGAATACTTCACCACCTTCATTCCATTTATTCTGAAAGACCCATTTGGTTCCAATCACATTTTTGTTTCTAGGTCTGGGAACAAGATCCCAAGTGTGATTTTTCTCAATTTGCATCAGCTCTTCCTTCATTTCTTTAGCCTAGCTTTCATCATTGCATGCTTCACTCACTGTTTTTGGTTCAATCTTTGAAATCAGACAATACTTTTATGAGTCTTGAGTAATCTTTATTCTCGTTTGAACACCTTTGCTCTTATCACCTATGATCTGATCTTTAGAGTGATTCAGTCTTACATACCTAGGAGTTTTAGTAATTTCTTGCACTTCTATTTCTTGAACATGTTCATTCAAACTTATCTCTTCTTCCTGATTCTGCAGATCAGTCTAGATCTAAATTTTAGAAGGGGCTTGGACTTCTTGGACCAAAACATCATTCTAATCATCTTCTTCATATTCATAAAACCTTGAGGGTTTTTCAATACCTTCATCAAACTTCACATTTGTACTTTCTATAATCTTCCTTAATCTCTTGTTGTAACACCAGTATGCTTTGCTTTGAGTAGAATAGCCCAAGAATATTCCTTCATCACTTCTAGCATCAAATTTTCCAAGGTCTTCATCTCTTTTAATGTAACATTTACTACCAAAGACTCTGAAATACTTCACAGTGGGAGTGATGCCAAACCAGAGTTCATAAGGGGTCTTACCAATATTGCTTCTAATTTGTACTCGATTAAGAGTATAGATAGCAATGCTTATAGCTTCTCTCCAGTAGATCTGAGGAACATTTTCTTCCATCATCATGGTTCTAGATGCTTCCTGGATGGTTTGGTTCTTTCTCTTGACTACTCCATTATGCTCTGGAGTCATTGGAGTAGATAACTATCTTTTTATCCCATGTTTCTCACAAAATTCTATGAACTCTTCAGATGTGAATTCTCCACCTCTATCAGACCTAAGACATTTTATGTTTAATTAGGTTTCATTCTCTACCATAGCTTTGAATATGTTGAATTTCTCAAGAGCCTTAGATTTCTCTTTCAGAAAAGTCACCCACATCATCTAGGAGTGGTCATCAATTAATAACATGAAGTATCTATCACCTTGCAAACTCCTGATTCTTGCCTATCCACATAGATCAATATGTACTAAGGCCAACAATCTAGCAGAAGATTGTTCCTTACTTTTAAATGTGACTCTGCTCTGCTTACCCAACTGACATTCTTTGCACAAACTATTGGTAGGTTTCACCAATCTTGGAAGATATCTTACAACCTGAGTGTTGCTTATCTTGATGATATTATCAAAATTCACATGACACATTCTTCTATGCCACAACCAACTTTGATCAATTTGAACAAATAAACAACTTTTGCCAGTACCAACCAAGTGGAAGATATTACCTTTTGTTTGAGTACCAAATGCAATCTCTATTCCAGAACTTTCAAAGATATTGCATTTTCCATTTTTGAATCAGAGATCATAACCTCTGTCCACCAACTATCCAACACTAAGAAGATTGTGCTTCAGACCTTCAACATACAGTACATTATTGGTTTTATTCTTTCCATCAAAAGAAATAGTTCCTCTACCTCTGATTCTGCCAGCAGAATTATCACCAAATTTTACCACTCCTCCTTCATATCTTTCCAAATCTATGAACTTATTTTTGTCACTTGTCATATGGTGGGAGCATCCACTGTCAATGACCCAGTCATCCTTTTCTTCAACTTGGGCAGCCAGAGCTCTTTCTATCATTTTATGATTGACAGATTTAGAGGGCATTGGATCTTCTTCCTTGATGGCAATAAACACCTAGTCACTTCTGGATTTGTTTCCTATCTCTGATTCATCATCTATTACTCCTTCATCATCATCATCTTCATGAACATAGTAACATTTCTTTTGGAATCTTGATCTGTTTGGATTTTCCCTTGAAAATCTTTCCAGACACCTTGAGGCAAAATGACCAATCTTATTGTAGTTGAAACATTTGAAGGGAAATTTTCCTTCATACTTACCAGATCATCTTGGAAATCTTTTTGCAATAAGGGCTTCAAGTTGAGCAGCTTCTACTTCATCTTCTTCCAGATCTTTTCTTTCTTTTTCATACCATGATAGTTTCTTTGAGGAGTTCTCTCCTGAATCAAACTTTTGTTTGCCTTTTGTAGAGGCACTAGCTTTGAATGCAGATTTAGTCTTGTGGGGTGCATATCCAAACTCGGCCAATTCAAATGTGACTAATTTTCCAACCAATTGATCCCTTGTGATATTTGAAAAAGATCTAAATTCTTCAATAGCAGCAACCTTGTGTTTGTAAGTAAGAGATAGGGATTTGAGAACTTTGGCAACAATCTCATCTTCATCCAAGATTCCACCAGCACACCTAATGACACAAACAAGCTCATTTACTCTTGGCATAAATGTAGTGATATTTTCATCTTCATTCATCTTCAAGTTTTTGAATTTTCCTTTCAGACTCTGTAGTTTGGCACATTTAACATATTTGTCTCCTTCATGCAGAAGTTCTAGTTTTTCCCAAATCTCATATGCAGTTTTTAAATCTATGACATTTGTCAGCTCTGAATCAGATAAGGCACTTAGTAAAGGTTCTTTAGCCTGAAGATTGTCTTCAGCATCTTTTATTTCATCTATAATTATCGAACCATCCTTTGGAGGAACATACTTCTTTGAAGCCATGATCTAATATTGCATTCCCATACATTGCAAGTGACATTCCATGCGGCTTTTCCAAAGAGTGTAATTGGTTCCATCAAACCTCGGACTATCCTTCTTGTAGGAAGACATCCTGAATCTCCTCAAGTGGTTAAGCTCTTTTAGAGGAACTTGGATCTGATACCAATTGTTAGTTTCAAGACAGACAAATGAGAGGGGGGGTGAATCAGTTGTCCAAAAAATTTTCTTTTATTAACCACTTAAATCCTTCATGTAATTCAGCAGCATAATAATGAATCAATCATAGAAACACAATGCAACAATTCAAGAGCAGAAACACATTAACACATATGACACCAAGATTTAACGTGGAAAACCAAGTTAAGGGAAAAACCACAGGGTGACTAACCCAAGATTGTATTCTCTATTAAAAGAATAAGAAGAACAAAATGGCACATGCCAATTAGGGCTCACTGCCTAAGCACACTGCTCACAAGAGGCCTACTACCTACAGGAGACACACTGTCTATAGAATAATAGATATTACATACTTGAACTAAAGATTCGCATCTTCACCATGCTTGAGTCAATTCCATTTAAGCTCAATACTTCTGCTCTGCCTTTCACTTTTCTCCTTTCTACCACGCTCTCATCTTCTCCCCAATGCTTTGAAATGACTTCACAAATCTTATTTATACAAGACATTGACTTTGGAATAATCATGTAAGTCGACATACTTTACAGAACAAAAACACAAATACAACTTGACTTATTACAAAAGACTTCATGCAAATCACCACACTGTTGGCCACACAGATATAGGACTTAAATCTTCTTTGAGGAACATGCCATGCTTTGCAAAACATCTTCAAGAACATCCACAAGATGTGTAAATCATCTGGTCGGCCAAGTTTAGGAAGAACATCATCATTCAGAATTAATTCTTCAATTATGAGCTCAATCTTCAATGCGGACCACCAACATGAACTGGACACAATCTAGAGAACCCCACAAGCTTGCCTGAATCACCAAGAACATCCACACTTCTTCTGCTTACTAAAATCATTCTCTTCTTCATCTAGAAGCTCAAGAACATAGTCTGTCATTACTGTCATATTGGAATAGATGCTTGCGGACCTCCAAACCACGAACCAATTGAGTTGTCAATTCACATTGACTTCCTAAACACTCCACCAAATCCACAGAACAAATTATTGCATTTCTAGATCTCACTAGACCTATTTGTGTTGCTTTGTCACCTCTAAACATCTACCAGAATTAGTTTTACTCATATGGTCATAACTTCTTCAAATCTTCATGTGGACCTCTCAAATCTTTACTGGATCACCTTTAGACACATATTTACAAACCCTTTGATGCACATCCTCTGATCTTCATCTTAGCTGGGATCTTCACTTCACTGTCTTCATTGTTCTTCTTTATTCCTTATAGGACTAATTTTCTCAATATCCTTAGCATACAACTCATCCAATCCTTGACATCAATGCAATAGGAGTATGTTGACATCAATGACAACACTGGTTAGGCCCATACTTGCAACACTTTTTACCATTCCAAATTGCTATCTATTTTCATGGTTACTACCCATGCCCAAGCCAAGAAAAACAATATGGAGTTCACTCCTCAGAATGGCAACCTCAATCCTTAGGATTCCTTGAAGAAGAGTCCATTCATGATCAAATCAATCCCTCTCAACAAAATCCTAGTTCATCATCATATTTTCATAATGATCCACTTGGAGACCTTTCAACTTATGTAGACATCCAAGATGATGTATCTGACCAACCAGGTACCCCCAAAACTCCTAGATCCACACATGACTATATTGAAACAAACCCAGTTGCACTTCAACTCTGACAAGATCCTAAAACCTAAAACTTGTTCATATTTCCATGGATCATGATCCTAATTTTTATATGCAATATCTTTGTGATTGTGGGGCTAGAGTCCCTAACGATACCTATGAGAGAGAAAAAGCATGAAGAAAATTAGAAAAAGCTAAGGCCAAAGCTCAAACTCATTCCTCTCTCCATCAACCACTTTCAACACCTATGTCAAACATTTCCCAATCTATCTCATCAATCTCATCATCACAAAATTTCACCTTGGGGATGTCTCAAGATACATCTACAATCAAACCCCCCTCTCTCCATCAACCACCTTCAATATCTATGTCAAACATTTCCCAATCTATCTCATCAATCACATCACGACATAATTTCACCTTGGGGATACCACAAGATATCTCTATTCCTACAATCTAGCCCCTCTCTCTCCATCAACCACTTTCAACACCTATGCCAAACATCTCCCAATCTATCTCATCACATACTTACATGTTGGGGATGCCTCTAGATTTCCAACCCATTCAGTCATCACTTGCACTTTCATCACTTCCTTCATTAGGGTCATCACTTACACCCCCGTCGATTCCACCATTAGGAATGTCACAATCTATCCCTATATCTTCCATATCAAAAACCTCCAAAATTCCCTCATCGCGATTAATCCCCAATACAACTCATGTTTCCATACCTCAAACTTCTTCTATCCACATCCATCACATCAATACTCAACCAACCCAAGTATCTACTTCCATACCCTTAGCCTCACAAAACTATAACCCTACCAATGTCTCATCCTCAAAACCCGTTGATCCCCAAGTCCTTTGACTACAACAACAACTCACCCAATCACAACTTTCCCAATCACTACAAAAAAAATTGAGACTCCAATTGGCCCAAACAATCCCAATTATCATCACAACATCAAAATCACCCACAAACACCACCCCAAACACAGTTCCACAATCAATCAATCAACACTCCACCCAATCAAGATGAAATTGAACGAATCATAGATAATCGGATTGGTGCTCGACAAAAGAAATACTCATTTGAAGAACTATACCCTAATCCATTTGACAAATCTTTAATCGTGGTACCTTTTCCTAAAAATCTCAAAATACCAAAATTTGACAAATACAAAGGAAAAGGTGACCCTAGAGATCATAAATGTGAATTCTACATCACTTGCATGGAATTTCAACACGAACCTACATACCTAATGAGACTTTTTCCTAAAAGTTTGGCTGGGTCAGCCCTTGAATGGTTCTCACGTCTTTGAGGAAACATCAAATCATTTGAACAACTAGCAGAGGAATTTGTCAAGAATTTTGCCTACAACATAGAACAAGAGACCTCCATGCAAGACCTTTATAATACCAAACAAAAAGGAGGGGAAACCCTTGCCTCTTTCCTACAAAGATGGAGACATATTGTTAGTAGACTTCCTTGCCATAATCTTGAGAAACAATTGGTTCCAATTTTTGTACAAAATCTTAATCAAGAGCTATCTTTTCACTTACAAGTACAATGCTTTGATTCATTTGAGGAAATAATGACAAAAGGAAAGATGATAAAAACAACTCTCATAAATAAAGATCTCATTGAAATTTACAAAGAGAATAACAATCGTGATTCCAACAACCAAAACAATGATAAATCTTGATACTGGAATCGAAACAAGAACATTGTGAATGATGGAATCACTGATACAAAATATGTCCAAAATGTGCAAAACAAACCATTTGTCCTCAATTCTTCATCAATTCATAATACACCTCGACATCATCCACCAAATATATAGAAGAAATTTACCCTTCTAGGACTGAGACCACCACGCAAATTTTCAGACTTAACAGAACCTCTTGAATCAGTATTTTAGAAAATTAAACAAGAAAACATGATCGAACTTCTTGAAATTGCTAGACCTTATGATGAAAGTTGACCAAAACCCTGTTGGTTTTGAGAAGATCAATATTGCGAGTACCATCGTGTCAATGGCCATGCCACTAATTCATGCATGAGATTGAAGCATTATGTTCAAGATCTAATTGATCAAGGAGAGATAAAAATAGATCAAATACCTCATGAGTCTCCCAATGAAATCTCAAAGCCTACCAAGAACCATTTCCTCCACATGGGATAAAAAATAATAGAGACAATAATGTTGATAATACCTCACACCATGAAGTCCACTATGACTATAGCAACCACAGCCTAGTTGGCTGTTTCGAAGCTTTATATCCTCATGTCAATGTTATAACTATTAGAGGTAGAACTCTCGAGTGTGATATCACCACACGAAGAGGCCATATCACTATTTGGGGAAATCCTTCTCTGTCTAATCTCACAAGATCTCCTGTTTCATCCCATAATGCTCCTAAATATAATATCTTGGATCAATTGAAAAAGACACCTGCCCAG
The DNA here is from genome assembly GCA_027924645.1 of Cunninghamia lanceolata. NCBI lineage: Eukaryota > Viridiplantae > Streptophyta > Pinopsida > Cupressales > Cupressaceae > Cunninghamia > Cunninghamia lanceolata. The sequence goes on from BSBN01001712.1 coordinate 149,164, forward strand.
ATCTCAATCCTAGAGCTTTTAAGAATGTCCCCCCAACACAAACAAATCTTGGATAAAGCCCTTGTAGAATCTCAAGTACTAGGTGATATTGATTTAGATCAATTCCAACCTATGGTGGGGGCTCTTACATCCACTCTTTGCCTCATCTTCATAGAACCAGAAAGCTCCTCTCTAGATCATTTCCATAATGAAGCCCTTCATCTAGAAGTTATTGTTAACCAACGTATCATGAAAAGAGTCCTGATAGATGGTGGATTAGCTTTGAATTTATGTACCCTCAAATTAATAAAACAACTGGGATAATCTGATGAGAAAATTGAACAGAAGTATCAAATCACGATTAGAGCTTATGATGACGGAGAAAGAAAATCGACAGGCACAATTAGACACCCAATGAAGGTTGGTCCTCTTACAATGAAACTACATGTCAGGTCTTAGATCTTGATCTCCCATACAACATTCTCCTAGGGAATCCATGGATTCATTCCATGAGATCCGTACCTTCCACATACCACCAATGCATAAAATTCCCATTTCATGATTGTGAGATTACCATACAAGTAGACCGTCACCCATTTCAATATTGCAGACAACTGGAGGGCCCCTATCGACATCAAAATTATTACCCAACTAATGAAGTTGCCCAACCATCATCCAAATACATTGACTCATCCACACTCACCCCATCTTCATCATCCACACCATCCACTTCCCAACCGTAGATCAAGGCTAAGATCAATGATAAAGGCGTGAAGGAATATACTCTATTTCATATCAATGAACCTCCTCTTTCACCTAAGAGCTATGGGCAACCTCATCAGATTAATCAAGTCTTAGTTACTCATCCGCAATTAAAAAATTTCAAATATTGGGGGCAAATGAGTCAAGAAACCATGGAGGAAGATATCTCTAAATGGATCTATAGTGAAGAAGATGAACATAGACAATTACCATTGAGTATATATCACAGAGGTTATCCTATCATTACAAAGTTGGGCTATAAAGAAGGTCAGCTTGGGCAACAACAACATGGATTATTAGAACCTTTAGAATTTCATCATTGACCTAAGCATGCTAGGCTAGGGTTTGGATCTGTGGATGATCATTATTAGTCATAACAACATGCATAAAACTTTGCACAACAAACCTTTATTATCTTGTAAAGTACGATCAATTTGAGATAAATTGATGACCCCAAGGCTCAGTTGATCAAGTCATGATTGTCTATCGTTACTCAGAGGTTGATGTGACATGTTTTCTATTTCAAGGGGTCTTACATTTGCTTAGATAATTAATATGACACTGTATTATGTACATTAACTCCACAAAGAGGTTAATTCTACTCCATTTCTAAAGATTACTGCGATATTTGCAAGTTTGATCAATTCTTCTGATTATTGATCAGCATGAACTTACACATTCTTCTACACTGCATATTTGTTTAAATGATGTGTCTATAAGTAAATATTTATGTGTTCCTCATGGATATTCATTTATATTGGCATGATATTTATCAATTTGACATGCTTCCTTCAAATATGCTTTGTATTTTCAATTGTCTACGAGATATCTGCATATTTCATGTTTATTTGCTTTTGATTATGTGTTATTTGCAATTATGGAGATGATCTGTAATGAAATTCAAATAAATTTAAAAGAATACTTCTAATTTTAGTGAACTTTTAGTTATTGAATCACATACACACTAGATACAGTCATGAAGAGAAGAAATCAAACCATAATTCACTAGGTTGTTCCACAACTAGGTATGGTTGATGCTAAATTCAAAGGAACAAAGAATGAAAACAATATATACATATATGAAAAGCACTCCCATGGACGCAGGTAATCAGTGCATATATCCAGATTTCACTCACAGATTACTTAGGGTTTACAATGATTTGTAATCAAAATAGCTTCTCTTTCATTAAGTATGCAAAACATGTACATTCACAATAACTTTGAAATAAGTCCTCAATTCTTCAGCAATCAGATTTTAATTAAGTTTTGAATGACTATAAGATTTCTCCCCTGCACCTTTTATAGAATAGGGTGAGGAGGTAGTTACAATTGACCAATGGTCAAGATTTATCCATTCAGATCAACGGTTGACAATCCTCCCATGACTTAGTCAACCCTTCACTTGTGGCACAGGTTGCCAGCTGACAACCATCTGTGTGACTTGCTATCTATAAGTATCCCATGCATATGTTCACTGAGTGATGCATCTATACTTATTCTTCATATCCTTCCTCTTCACGTTCTTCTTGCTCATCATTCTCTTCATCTTCATTACTTTCATTATCACTATTACTCTGATAAGCATATTCTTTCATGTGGACCTTTACTACTGTCCTGATAGATTCATATGCTTGCACTATTTTATTAGCCTCTCCCCCATCTTGGGTTTTGGCTTTTACTATTGCATGTTTATGAGACTGGAACTTAGCCTTGAGAGCTTCCAGTTTGCCTTTCCTACTATTTAATGTCTCATTATATGTTTCCACTTTAACCTTTATTCTCATGATCCTATTCATTACTTCCTTCATCAAGTGGGTGAGGGGGTCATCTGCTACAGACTTGAAATTATCATGTAAAGCCTTAATAGAAAAATATGCATCTTGATTTTCAATCTTACCCTCTATTTTCCCTTCCAAAGCTTCCAGGGTTTTTGCCTCACATGCCATCATGCTGTGTATCTTGACACTGATATCCCTGAGCTTGCCGCTACACTTCTTCAATACATCACACTCAAACCTGATATCTTCATACCATATACCTGTTAGCAGGGTAGTATTATTATTTAAAACCTTATTACTTATCAAAATTTGTGAATCAATTATCTTCATCTCACTCAAAGCACTCAAATCCTTTTCCAATTGAAATGACCTTCTTCATGTTTCATTCAACATCTTATCCACCTTTTTCTTTAGGTTACTTAAAGAATTCCACTTCTGTAGAGAGGTTCTTAATACATCTTCAGTGCCAGTGAGTGCTGAAAACATCCATTTTCCCATCACCATGGCTTCATGCTTCATCAAGTCCAATTTGGTGACCTCTTCCTATGATATGACAGTCAATGGGACTGCAGGATCAACTAGTGTATGATCTGGGTTAATTAACCCTTTTATGAAAGAATGCAATTGAGCAATGTGCTCCTTATGTACTTTATTTTTCTTCTTTTCTTTCTTCACCCTTTGGGTTAAAGAATCAATAATATCCTTCCCCTCTTGACCTTCCTGGTTTTCATTGGCAAAACCCATATCAACATTTGTGATCTAAAATTCTTCCAGGCTTATTTTGCCTTTTTCCTTTTCAACCATGGGAAGTGCTACCTGTGCAGTCCTTCTACCTATGGTAGGATCTCTTTTTATAGTGGATGTAAACCTAGCCTTCCTCCTTGGTTTCATCATGCTTTTAGCAAATAAGGTAGACATCAAAATCCTAGACCTCTGACACCTGCTCTATATGTATTTCTTTTCTAAGCCAATGAGGTATGTCACCTCCATATTCTTGGTGGCCCTTGTTTATATCATGAGTATCTAACTCCCCAGTACTAGCTTTTATCCTTGGGGGAGAAGGTATCTTCCTCATTTCTTCCTCATGCAATTCACCATGAGGGGGATCTTGTTGGAGTTCTTCCTGCTAAGGGGCTGCCTTTTGCAAAGGAGGATCTTATGGAATATCCATATTCTGATCCTATACTTTATCTTGTGATCCCTCCTTTGGAATGTCCTCCTCTTTCTTATCTTTCTCACCCGGTGGTACATTGACCTCCTGAAAGGCCTGTGTATTTGGCCCATGGGGATTACCCTGATCATCCTTGGCTATATCCTCTACCTCTTTATTAATATCTTGATCATGGGTGGTCGTTTCCTATCCTCCACCTATAGGTGCATTGTCATTTTGTGGCTTAGGGTCCTCCTGACCTGATTTATCTTGAGGCAAAGATGAACCTCCTTGAGTTTGATCAACACCAACATCCAATATGTCTGGATCACCCCCACTCTTTTGTTGAACCTCTGATATTTTTGGTTCCATGGATGTCTCATATTGTTGCTGATCCCAATCAAGAGTAGTACCAACTTTCTCTATATGCTCTGCCACTTTAACCTTCTTAGGTTCCTTAGGTGCACCATCATCTTTTCTTGGGCTTATATCACCCCTATATGCTAAGTCTATGGACGCAAGGCTAGTAACCTGGTGAATCAAATTATCCAGTCCTATCTGCTGTGCTACCCTTTCAGGACTATCTTGTTTAGTTTCTTCCAAAGGTTTTTCTTCCAACACCCTCATCTGGGCTAATGGAGTCCCATGAGGAGTCATTCTGGTGTTAGCAACCAGAGTTTCCATATTTTGAGCAGTCACCTCCGGGACTACCTCAACATTTGATAAATCCACCGTATTGTCTAAGGAGAAAGGAAGCTCCTTACTTGTCCTGAGCATTTCCCTTGTTTTCTCTTCATCCTTCTCAATTTTAAATTTAATTATCATGGAGAGAGGAACATCATGCTATAGTTCCTTCTTGAAAGCCTCACCACCTGCTCCTCTTAACATAATAGGGTCAGCATGGACATCTCCCCTCATAGTTGTTCTCTATTTTTTAGGTTGTGACATCAGGGGCACCCCTTTCCTCTTCTTGCTTGCTATCAACAAGTCATCATCTTTGGGTTCTTTATTCAATTGTTCTTCTTCCATGGGGTTTCCCTCTTCCAATTCATGTTGTAGGATTTGCCCTTCCACCTGCATCTCTGTGGTCTCAATAGTAGGCTTCAGAATTCTCTTAGTTTTCAATTTTTCTGGTGGAGGCTGTGTTGCTGATGCAGATGCCTAAGCTGATATGGATGTACCTATAGACTTGATGGCGACCCTCTCTATAATCATCCCCCTTGGTTCATTCTTACTTTCCTTACTTTTAGGGGGTATCTTCTTTTGTTTTTCTGTGGGTAATCTCTCCCCATTGGATTTCCTCTTTTCTATGAGGAAATCATCATATTTCTCATCAGATAATTCTTGCCTCTTCTTCTTAGTGTCAACAGTAAGGGAAACACCCCTCTTCTTTAATTTGGCTATTTCTGTATCTACCCAAGCTTGGGTTAGCTGGATCAACCCATTCATCATTTGATCCAGGGATACATCCTCTTGTTGTGTGAGATCAGGGGCCGATATGGTGTCATTATACACCTTTTTGTCCTTGTACTCATTAGACATTATCTTCCCATCATCTTTATGTAGTTGTACTGGTACTGGGATATAGTCAAATGCCTTGACTTGATTTAGGGTGAGCCTTTGATACTTCCTTCTCCTGACCTCAGCCTCATCATCACAATCGGTCCAAAAGTCCTCTAGATGTTTTTGATGTATCTGCTTTCCTAATACCTTCTACATCCTGCCCTAAGGATCATATGATCTGGCCATAGGAAATAGTTGTAGGTATATTAGTTTCAACCCTCCAATAACATGCTTTATGCTCTCTGAATCTGGGCACATGTACCAGCCCATAGATACTGGAAACAAAACTAAAGGTATCTTCTTTTGTGCCTTGTAGGCCTCAACTATGGTGGATACCTGTCTAACAAATTCCATCAAGACCACCCAATCGGTAGGGTATCTTGGCAACATAAGAGGCTGTCCCTCAAATCCTTCAATCCTAATATATGAAAAAGTAGAAAACTGGATAAACCATGCTCCATGTCGGTAGATAATTTCTTGAGCTTCCATGCTTAACCTTTTAGTTTTATCCTCCTCCATAGTTCTAACTAGATGCATAGAGAATGCATCATTTACCAGTTTATAGTCTTGGAGGTATGCCTTCCTTTGCAATTGAGGATAATGATCCCATATGTGTGCATCATCAGCATCACCACCAGCCTTGCCCACTATTTTCAGAGCATCAAATGTTCCTCTATATGCACAAGAGTACACCACATATGAAGTCATGTAGAACAAACATGTCTATCCTCTCAGGCTCCTCATTCCCTCATCCAATGAGTCACTGATGATTTTGGCCCATAGGGATTTGTTGTCTGCATATACGACCATCTGGATGATCCCAAACATCTAATTCTTGAAATTTCCAGCATGAGGCCTACCTGTCACCCTACTCAGTAGGGCAATCATATATTGGTACTCATCATCAAAGTCAAACTTGTACAAGTGTACTGGCAACTTAGCAGAGGCAATATAAGTGCTACTCTTCAATCTCCATTGGTACATCTTCTTCCTTGCATTCTTCTTGTTATTGTTATATTCTATTTCTAGTTTATGCAAGTCCACATTCACCACCTTCTTCCCTACCGATAAATTGAAAGTGACAGTGATGCCCTGGACTGAGAAGTCTGCATATATCCTTCCATGCTTCTCTACCCATCTGGTTTTTGGGTTGTAATTTCTTGCACATTCCACTACCAATTCCAGAGCATTCATAGCGTAGGGAAAACCAGCTGCATGCCACATACCTGAGACAAACACCCCATCCAGAATGGGATTATCCTTATCATTATCCAATCTTGTTGACCATACAGCCAGGTTTGTATCCCCTTGATGGGTATCACCAATGACCCCATATTTCAATTGTACCCCCTTTGGCTGCACAAACATGGGCTTGAGGAACTCAACCTTAGATCTATTCTTTCTAACATCAGCCATGGATTCCTGCAATAGACATGATACATTTTACCCTATGATATGCATATGTTTTTTCCTAAACAATATCATGTACTTCTATCACATCATGTACATTCTATATATTACCCTCCATTTTACCCCTCTACGAATCACCACAAGATCATACCCTAGTAAAGACAAAATACCCTACCTAGAATTACAGAAAATGAAAACGGGGTGGGTTTACAGTTACTTACCTGATAATGCTATCTTTTGGATTAGATGAGTGATTATGGGGAATGACTATAAACACACAAGATCACCTGTTCCATTTCGTTGAAGGATTTGATCTATTGATAGGTAGCTGTTGAGGGTTTGACTTCGGAGCTCTATAATTTCTTGATTTATCACAAGGTGAATGAAAATGACCTTTGAAATTTACCCTTTAAACAAATTAATAAGACAAATTAGGGTAAAAATGTGTAGTCTTGATTAAATCCGTCGATCACTTCCAGGGAATTTGTAGATGTCGCCAAGTGTTCAAATTGTATTTGTAATCGGTGGGAGTTCATCTACTGCTTTAATTGCATTTAATATTAAAGGGGGTGATCTTTGAAAGATTAGGGATATTCAAAAATATGACCCCCTCGGATAATATGACCCCCTGTTTACACAAGATAATTACGTCCAAAGAATCAGGTAATATAGTCAACGTTTGACTATAATGTATATCGGGTCATGGAATTAAGATCAGGGTAATCCAAAATATGACCCCCCTCTTCCTTTGAAAAAGATGATGATGACATCATCATGTCATCGATGTCCTTTAGTTATCATATTTTAATGACATCATCGTCATATTAGAAAATATGATGGATATTGGACATCTGACCCCTCGAGGATCAGATGGGATGATGATGTCATCATCGAGATGATTTCTTTCATTCATTGGAATTTGATGATGTCACTATCATATTCGCGTAGGGTGATATCTACGAAGAGGGTGATATTCATAATATGAATGATATTAGGAAATATGACCCCCCCGAGATATGCGAAGTTCTTTGACAGGTAGGTGTCAGCTCTTATTAAATTTGACGTCTACGCATCATACACCTAGCGATGATTGGGTGATATTCTAAGTCTGGGTGATCTTATCAAATATGACTGATATTATGAAATATGACCCCCCCGCCCAGGTAATACCAGGTTTGACCAAACTTTGACTGATCATAACTTTCTTTCCTTAGACAATTTTGGGGTGATCCAAAAAGGAAAACCTGCTTAGAATTTGGCATACTTTCTAACCATGAAGTTAGTAATGGCAACTACTAATTTTTACAACTAACCTCATATAGTGGCAAATCCATCCCCCTTCTAAGGTTACATGCATGACTGATTTTACCAAACCGCCCAAAGTAAAAAAAACAAGCAAGCCACAAGCAGAAAGAAAAGTTGGGTCCCTGTTTTGTCTAGGCAAAATGGGGCATGTTGTGTAACCACACAATAAGATCCACTAAGCATGAGTCAACCGATGTTGAGTTTATCTTAGACAAACTGGCACAAGCCTTTCCTGTGGTCGAGTCATTTAATTGGGACACTTTCATAGATCCTTTTGAAGCGGTCGTCGATGTCTTCAAGGATAATGCCATCTGTATCATCACTTATTCCTTTGATAAACCATCTTCCTAATCCACCCCATCCACTTCATCTCATTCATTATCCCTTGTATATCTAGATCTCATTGACTGGGACCAACAGGAACCTTTTGTCCTTGATGTATTTGAAAATGATGAGGCTATTGGTGAATTTCTGGGACTTCATACTCATCTACCTATCAAAGATCACAAGATTGGCTACACTATTGAACTACACTCTGATGCCTACTTTGGGGAATCCATTAAATTCCTTAGTTAGAAAAATATAAATATAAAAATAACGTCCCCTAGTGAAAACCACTTTGTGGCACTTTCAGACAATGAAAAAGTAAACATAAAAGATGTATCCGATGGTGAAAACCTCTCTAAGGCACCAGGGGATGAGGAATTTAACCTCCCCAAAGTAGGAGTGCACCAAGAAAAGTCCACTGTACTTATAAAATAGACACAGGAGATGAATCTTGGAACTACAGAAGAGCCCAAGATCACATATGCAACAAAGTCACTGTCAGAATCTGAAACACGCAAGTTTAATTCCTTCTTCAGAAAATAGGAAATCAATTTTGCTTGGTCCTATACACATATGTCATGATTAGATCCATCACTGATAGTACATCATTTAACAGTCCATCCAGGAACAAAACTGGTCAAGCAAACATTGAGAAAGATGCATCCCAAAATTGCCTTAATGGTCAAAGCAAAGTTAGAAAAGCTCTTAGCAGTTGGTTTTATCAAACCGATAGATTATCACAAGTGGATCTCAAACATTGTACCTATAGCCAAACCAAATGGAACTCTCAGAGTTTGTAATGATTTTAGAGACATCAACAAGGCTTGTCCGAAGGATGATTTTACATTACCAAACATTGATATCATAGTGGATCTGACAGCTGGACATGACATGCTATCATTGATGGATGGGTTTTCCAAGTATAACCATATTAGAATAGAAGAATAAGATCAAAATAAAACCTCTTTCATTTGTGTCTGGGGAACATACTATTGGCTTGTCATGCCCTTTGGTTTAAAAATGTCAGAGCCACATATCAAGAGCAATTACTGTTATTTTTCATGATATGCTTTACAAATAGATGAAAGATTATGTAGATGACATACTAGCTAAATCAAAAACTAGAGAGGGTCACCTATATGTTTTGGAAAACATTTTTTATCATTTAGAAAAGTACAATGTTAGGTTGAATCCTAAGAAGTGTGTATTTGGAGTAACATCTAGAAAACTCTTGGGCTATATCATGTCTCGAAGAGGAATTCAAGTTGATCCAGCAAAAGTTAAAGCTATAATGGAAATGCCTCCTCCTCAAAATCTAAAACAACTCAGAGCTTTGCAAGGAAAATTACAATCCATAATGAGGTTTATCACTTAGCTTGCAGACAAGTGTCAGCCCTTCACTCACTTGTTGAAGAAAAATGCATAATTTATCTGGGATCAAAACTGCCAAGAAGCATTTGACAAACTCAAAGAGTACTTAGGATCTCCTCTTGTGTTGGCACCACCTATTAATGGAAAACCCCTTATTTTATACATCTCAACAACATTAGGGGCTCTTTTAGCACAAAATGATGATAATGGTAAAGAACGAGCAATCTATTATATTAGCAGAACTTTGGTGGGCTATGAATTGAACTATTCACCCATTGAAAAGGCATGTCTCACAGTTTCCTTTACATCAAAAAATATTAGGCATTACATGTTGAGTCATCAAACTAAGCTCATATCAAAGATTGATCCTCTCAAATTTCTACTATCCAAAGGAGCTTTGACTGGTTGTATGGAAAAATGGGTGATGTTGCTTAGCAAATTTGACATTGAGTACATCGACAGAAAAGATATAAAGGGACATATAATAGTGGATCAACTACCAGACACACCAGTAGAATCAGATCATCCAATAGTGACAGAATTTCCTGATGAATCAATTCTAGAGATAGAAATTCTTCCATCTTGGCAATTATATTTCGACGATTCTCATACTAAGTGTGGCTCAGGATCTGGAATACTCTTTGTTACACCTCAAGGTGATTATATACCAAAATCATTTCGCATTCAATTTCCATGTACAAACAACATCGCTGAATATGAAGCACTAATCAAAGGATTGAAATTAGCTATAACCTAGAATATCAAAGAATTACAAGTTCATGGAGATTCTCAACTAGTGATCAAACAAGTAAACAATGAATATTAGATAAAAGATGAAAATTTAATGCCATACAAGAAACTAGTTGATACATTCAAAGCATATTTAAATAAAATCACATTTGCACAAATCTTAAGGCTTCACAATAAAGTTGCTGATGCTATGGCCACAATTGGTTCAATGATAGAGATGCCTGTAAATGATCCCAAAATCAAATTCCTGATAGAACAATTATTTATACCAGCTTTCAATATCCCAGAATCAGAGTTGGTATGTGATATTGTTGGTCCTAACTCCACTTGGTTCAATGAAATCTACCATTACCTTCATATCCAAATCATCCCACCAAATCTTTCAAAATCCCAATGTCATTCCTTCATTCACCATTCTTCCCAATATGTCCTCCTCGGTGACATGCTTTATTGAAGGTCACTAGATGGTGTCCTACTTAAATGTCTTAACCTGGAAGAATCCCAAACTACCTTGCATGAGATACACAAAGGCATATGTGGTGCTCATTCTAGTGGTCCTTCCTTAGTCATGAAATTGCTTCGCACAGGATACTACTGGCCTACTATGGAGCAGGATGCGCATGATTTTGTCAAGAAATGTGTGCCTTGTTAGTAGCATAGCGACCTAATTCATGCACCAACACAAGAACTACAAACTATCACTACTCCATGGCTATTCTCACAATGGGGGTTCATTCTCATTGGAAAAATACATTCCTCTTCCTTAGATGGCCACAAATTTATCATCACTGCTACTGAATACTTCACCAAATGGGTTGAAGCAATTCCTCTTACTTACATAACAGGAAAGAAAATATCTAAGTTCATCTTCCATTATATCATTTGCCGCTATGGTATTCGTCAAGCCATAATCACAGATAATGGTCGGCCTTTTAAGAATCAAGATGTCAAAGAGCTATGCAACAAATTCAAGATCCAACATCACTTTTCTACTCCCTATTATTCGCAAAGCAATGGCCAAGCTGAAGCAACTAATAAGACTCTTGAAAATCTTGAAGAAAATAGTGAATGAAGCTGGTAATGATTGGCACTTGCAACTTAATCCTACTTTTTGGGCTTATCGAACTAGTATCCACACTCCTACTCATGCCACACCTTATTCCTTGGTGTATGGTTCATAAGCTATTTTACCCATTGAGATCGATCTCCCATCCTTGCAAGTATCCTTACAACATTTGATTTCAGATGAAGAATATTGTGTGTCAAGATTACAAAAGCTTAAACTATTGGACGAGAAGTGCCTTACAACTCTTAATCATCTAAAAGATTATCAGAATCGCCTTCGCCGAGGTTACAACAAGAAAATGAAGCCTTGTAAATTTGAGCTTGGAGATCTTGTTCTAATAGAAAATCAAAGAAATATTACTAATCATACAAAAAAAGAGAATTTTAAACCTAATTGGTTGGGACCTTTTGTCATAACCAAGAGCTATGGATTAGGAGCTTACCAACTTTCTACTCTGGAAGGTCAACCTTTGGAAGAACCTATCAACATAGCCCATCTTAAACAGTTCTATACCTGACTCGGAGTATCCCAGTTAAAAAATAAAACTAAAATTAAAAAAATTAAAAAAATTAAAAAAAAAATTGTCCAATGGTGAAAACCACTTTGGTGGCTCCCTAGATAAGTACCATGGTGAAAACCTATTCACAGGTGATATGTGTAGAAAATTTGAGTTTTCCCCACCATCCTTTAGGTAGATTTTTCACATCACCCATCGCTCCATCATCCATAATAAAATTCATTCTCCATCATCCATCTCCCATCCATAATAAACTTTGTTCTCCATCATCCATCTCCCATCCATAATAAAATTCGTTCTCCATCATCCATCCCCCATCCATATATTGCAATGCGTATTTACTCAGTATCATTTGGTCATTGTCGTGTCCTCTATTCTGTGTTTCGTTATCACCATCTTTTTCCATTAGTCTCTTCACCTGATCCCATCCTAGTATTCTTTTGTCCACCTGTGTAGGTCTATGGGTCTTGGTACCTTTGGGTTCCTCATAATAAACTCTTGAGTTCATCTACATTTCCAGTCTCATGCAACCCCATAATAAAGTTTTCAACACTAGGTCATCATTGTCTCCCTCCATTAAAAAACACAAAAATCAAACAAGACAAACACAAACCAATTTTTGACACTCGCACGATCCAAGTCATATGTCAAAAACCCTTTGAAACTTTTAGGCAAAAATGCAAAAACTCAACACCTAGTGATAAGATCTTGACCGCAGTAATCAAGTTGTGGATTACTCATGCCAAACCATCCTTTACTTATCTTATCCCATCCTTTCCTTATCCAAGGATATATCATTCCCACAATAGGCACTTATCCATTTATTGTGTTAATCTTTGGCTTGAGATCTCACTAGCTTCGTCACTTATGTCAGGATTAAGTCTTTTGGTTCATGGTTTGCTTTTATGTCTAAGGGCAACATTGTGTATGCATGCTTTTTCTTGTTTTTCTTGTGTATTGACTCATTGTTGTCTTGTGTCTGTTATTGGTCCTTGCAACATACTTGCCACAACACCATCATGGTCTTTCATATCATGGTACCATTAGGCATATGCTTGCTCGTGACTTTACTCCTTTCTGCATTTGAAACATCATCACCCTGGTTCTTATACCTTGGTGCATAATGTTAGATACTATATCAAACATTAGGTTGCTCAAATTTTAATCTGCATAACTCCGCCCTCTTCTCTTCATTTCCCTTTTCAAGAGCCTATCCATCTCCTTCATCCCTACATATCCTCTTGAGGGGGCATTATATACCAATCCTTCATTTTTATGAGCCCCATGTGAGCCCCATCCCAACCCAACCCATTTATCCAATTCTATCCAAAACTTATGTTTTAATCTTCTTTGAAACGACATTGCTTCACAACATCGTCTCAAAGAGGGGCAAAATGTAGACATAAAAAATTGATCATTAATTAATCCCTAAGTTCACCCTTAATCTTAACCCTTACCCTTTGTATGAGATTTAATTAATTAATTAAATTAGTTAAATGTCCACTTTACTCTATTTCCCGTAAATAATAAATTAATTATAATTTATTATTTACTTAACCTAAACCTCTTGTTAATAATAAATTAAAATTAACTACTTTAATTTATTATTAACTTTAACCAAAACCTAATCCCAAAAATTAAAAGAATCCCATGGAAATTCATTTACCTACCTTCCTCCCATGCAACTACCCAAACCAATTTTATCAAACTTTATAAAAACCTACCTTTGTTCCTAATTTGGGCCCCTGGAGAAATTACCATGGAGTTATGCAATTATTCGAGCAACCACAATCAAATATTTGGTAACATTTATCTAATTTATCTTTTATTTGGTGCATTTGATATGAATTCAGGGTTTTGTTTCATTAACAAATATTTTGTTCAAATTTATATCTCCTACATACAGAAAGTATTCATCTCTTGATCAAAACTACAATATTTTGTGTTATAGATGCAATATGTTTGGGTATAAAGAACTATGGTGTAGAGGAAGGATAAAACCAACTAGAGGCTACATGTTCAAGCAAAAGTAAGTGAATGCCTTGGGTAAGGAAAAACAATATCCTATACTAGTTTGGAGAAGAAAACAAAGTCAAGAAGAAGGAAGTCCTAATCTTGTGCATACTGTACAAGAGATATCCATGAGTGTATAAAGAGTAGCATGAATCAAGGGGGAGTTGATTTGTAATGTATCTTTCAAACCCCTTAAACAATCAACAATAGAGGTTGTCATGATAATGATATGTTTGGTTGTGCTTTATGGCAGAGACTTATAAAGCACTTGACAAAGTTGTATGATTTCCTTTGGAAGCAATGACTTCAATATGTTCTTTTTGAGATCTTTGAACAATTTAGTCCATAATGGTGTTGACAATGTTGTGTTGGGGTTAGCATTGTTTTACAAGGGCATTTATGCTTCTTTAGAATGTTCAAAGGCATTATAGTTGTTCATGTCTTGCTCATGATTGGTCAGGATATTGATGTTGAGAGGCACAAGTGTTTAGTGCATTGTAGTGGATTGGTGCATTGCTTGAAGAAGAGTAATGATATTCATGCCTCATGATGCTTTTGATGCAGTTGATGCAGTTATTGATTCTTTGCTTTGCCAGTTGATTTCTTGATGTTATGTCTTCATTGCTTGTTATAGATGCTTGATACAAATTACAGTGATGCTTTCTCTTTGATGCTGTTACAATGATTCCCTTACTCCAAGCGATATTCCTTAATGACAGTGCCTAATGTGCTTAATTAGATCTTTAATGGACAATGTTCTTTTTAAGTCATTTTTTAGCATTATGCACTATAGTGGAGCAAGGAGTTCATGTAATCACAATGATGTTCAAAATATGAACAATGTCTTTGATTGGCTCTCAATAATGGCATATTGTGGAAAAATAGCTTCTTGTCAGTGAAGTAGTATGTTGCAGTGGTCAAGGATGTGCCTCACACCTCAGATGAATGAAATATGGTTATGTTATCTTTATGTTTTTCTTGCAGGGTAGAAGGTAGAAGACAATTCTTTTAATGATCTCTTGTTAATACTCTTATAAAGTCTATGATAGTGTGCCTTGTCAAAGTGCAATTTTTGAATACTAAGAACAATTAAGCAATCCTTAGTGTGGTTTGATGTTTTTATGACAATATTTTGTGTTGTTTGATACATGTGCTTGATGCCTAATGCCTTTGTGCAGTGCTTGATGCCTTGATTTATGCAGTGACAGTGGTTTGTAATAATGATTTCTTGTTATAATGATGACAAGACAATAAAAGTATAATGATGTTGCAAGGTGCATTTATGATAATACCATGTCATGTCCATATGTTTTGGAGTGTGTTTGTCATTAAAATTGTAGTCATTTGTCATACTTTTTTAGTTGTACAGTGCATGACACTTTCTATGACAGTTACATTATACTTGGACAGTGTTATGAGGCTGGTAAGACCTCAAGGGGAGTAGCATGGAGTTTCAGTTGGTGGTACAGTGATTCTTTATGGTTTCAGTTGATTTCAGATAACTCTTAATCTTTGAACTTACTTGATTCTTGACCTTTGAATTGTTTTGGACTGGTATAGTGACATACAGTGCTTCTAGATTCTGATGCACAGTGGATTCTCTACTAGTTTGATCATACAGTGATGATTACCTTGACTGATGTTTCTTAATGTTTTTTAGCTGATTCTTTAACCTTTCAGTGGTATATAGTGTTTTGACAAGTTTTTGGTGCTTTTAGTGGTATACAATGCCTTGACAGTTTTGGTAATAGTGCTTCATGCATTGTTTCATTGATTCTTTTTCAATTATGATGAGGAGTTTCAATGCATACAGTGTATTTCACATGTTTGATCTTATACATGTTTTTAGGGGGAGATTTCCTGTATATTTTACACCCTTGGTTCAGATTACATGTCTATTATTCTTTGATGGCCCATTTGTTTTTGTGGAATTATATTGCATTCTCCTATAGTGATGACACTTTGAGTATCTTCTTTCAGTGTGTGGTTGCTCATATCTGTTTGCATCATGACTATATGGTTTAGCATTAAACTCAGTTGTTGTGATTAGTTTTTTATACTTTTATAGTATATGTGTGATGCATTTTTGAGGCAGTGATGACAACCTGGAGACTATGTATTTGTGATGGTTCAATTTGTGATTCCTTCTTGTACCATGGACATTTTGAGGAAGTTTCTCTTTTGGCATATGAAATATTATACTGTGATAGAAATGGGAGTAGTAACAGTGATGTGATATCTTTAGTGGTACTATGCTTAATATAATGTTATTTTTTAGACTTTAGTGGTGTATCCTTATGCTGATGACATCTATGTTTTTTCTCTTCGATGGTCTGTTGATGAGGTTGAAGTAGGCTTTGTTAATACATCATCATTTATTCTTTATCAATCCAGAGGTGTCTAGAGCGATCTGTGATAAGATTGTTTGGTGGGGGGATTTTTGAATGGAATGGTCTATGACCAAGGATCGGTTTAGGGACCCTTGCACAGATGGAGTTTTGGTCGTCTTGCTCATGAAATAAACTACCTTAATTTTCTTGGAAAGAAACACTCTTGCTTGGAATGAAACTATTCTAACATTTCTGAAATACACAAACTCGCTAAAATAAACATTAATCTAATTGCTTGAAACAAACACACGTGCTGAAATGAATGTCTAATCTAGTTGTTGGAAATGAACACACTTGTGGAAATAAGAAATGGAAAGAAATGAAATCTATTGCTACTTCTTAAGCATGCAATTCTCTAAACATCACAGTGCTAAAAGAGATAACAAATCTAATTTTTATAATTTTCTATTTTTGGAGAATAAACCTATAGGTGAGAACAGATAACAAGAAAAATACACATAACAAATTGCTGCAAGGAAATAGACAGGAACAAAAATAACATAAACAAAATACCGAGAGATCTCCTCCAAGATGGGGTAGCGGGCCCTACTTTCCTAGCTAGAGACGATCCTCTTTGCTTAACAACTTCTTTTAAAAAAAATCTCCCTTTATTTGCATTTCTATTCTCAGTCAAAGAACATACATGCCTAAACTCAGAAGTTTTCCTTCTGCTGGAAACAAACTGTGATGAACAACTAATTGGTGAAAAATAGGAACTAACTTAAAAAGATGTGATGGCTCTCCTACTTATACAATCGAACCTTATTGGAAAGAGATACTAATTGCGAGTGTAACTGCAGCGAAGTGGAATAGCTAGTTGCATGCTTATTGAAAGGAAAATCTAGTTACTAACTAATTCCTATGAACTGGAACTGGAACAACTAGCTGTATTATTTGCTTAACTACACAATCAATTGTAAAGAACTCCAAATCCATGATTTGAATAAGGTGATTAGCTTGGAAAACTCCACGAGTTCCCTAAAACAGTGGGGTGCCTGGTGGTAGCGATAGCTGGAACTAATGTCTACCATCAGTTATCTGAGTCACCAAAGTTTAGTGACATGGTGGTGTGATTCAAAATTTGCGGTAAGGATTGAGGTGTTGGTTTGGACGTGTTGCTAGTTTTAGAGTATCTCCAAGAGCATTTTTTGGAGGTCATCAACTTGGGGGAGGATGATTCTTAAGAAGTATCAGCCTCTAGAGCTATTTGGAGTTTATCTGAAGTTCAACTGCTACAATCCTTATTTAACATCCACAACTTTATACCACAAATTATGAGATATGCACATAGAAAATGTCATTCAATTATCAAAATTAAAGAGATTTCATCAAAGCATAATGGAAACAAAACATAAGCATAATCAATTCTCAAGACAGATATAACTATAATAATATGTATTTATATGCCGATATCTTTTTTAAAAGTTTATCAGAACATAAAAATATTGATAATTAAATGAGTCAATTCTTTGGCTCATCATCTCCTCCCCACTTAGGTTATGTCATGTCCTCATGGCATCTACTACACTGCCCCATCAAGTATGTTCTTCCCCTCCATTATTGTGATGCAGTTATAGTCGTCATCACTATATTGGAATAGTTGTCTTCCCTTGGGATGGAACCCGTCATTCTCTTGAATCTTGTTGTACCATTTGCTGAATTTTTCCTGTGGTATTGGTTCACCTTGAGGATGGCTGAGTCTAGATGCTAGCATGAGTAGCAATGGCAGCCTAAACCTCATTCCTATCTAGTTTTGTTGCTTTTGTTGAATAATTGAATGAGCCTCCTGACTTTTGCATTCATCCATCGTATGTTTGTAGGGGAAACTGGTTCCCTTCTTTTCAGTACATTGGGAAGTGTCTCAAACTGTGCTCTATAGCTTGACACAACTGCATTGGGAAAGTAATCTGCAACAGCAAAGAAATCTGTAATACAAGAATTTAGATTTTGTATATATTGGCCTATGATACCCTACCTATAAACATTTGCTCTAAAAGTATTTTTGAACATGTAGCCTTCGGGCATTCATGCCTCATTAGCAGGCCAGTTGTCCTAGCAACAGTCTCATACTCCTCCATTCTATCTTTCCATAATCTGTTATTTCTCAATAGGGATAGATAGCTCTAGATTTGGAGTTCTCCTATATAAAGATTTAGCATAGAAGTATCGACATGACCCAGAATGTGGCCATGTTGGAAAAACCCATAGAGAAGATTCCTCTAGTCTGGTGGGTTTTGGAAGTAACACTCAACAAATTCTTTTTCATTCTCAAAATTAAAAGGCAAATTGTAGCTAATGCGTAACAGTTTCCATCTCAAAAATTGTTCTCTTAGAAAAAGAGTATACACACCTGAGGGTGCCCTTTGTGCTAATAGGGTTTCCCCTGTTTCACAGGTGAGAGCCAGATTTTGCTCTACCTTTGCTTTCTCCTGCCTCAATTTCTCCATCGCTCTCTGAAGATTTGCAATTTCACCTCTAAGTTGCCTGTTATCTCCAGTTAACTATAGATTTTGTGCATAAACATTTAAGGAAGTGGTGGTAGGGGTTTGTTGGGCTACAGTCTGCCTCAGTCTGGCAATTTGCTTGTCCTTTTGGGAAATCATACCCACTTTATTATCTACCTCCTTTTTCAAAGAAATAATTTCTTTCTCCTTTTCTTCCTTTTCCCCAATGGCCTTCACCTTTTTTGCCACCAGCTCTTCATCTTTCACTTTTACTTGCTGGGACAAGGCTGCCAACTGTGCCTTACACTGCTTTAACTCAAATTCAATATTTGAAATGGCAAGGGCATGCTGGGTGTCCTGTGCCATGGTATCTTTAGAGCAGGAACTCTCTGTCATGACGTGTTTGCCCTGCCTATGGCCATGTTGCAATGACTCATTCTTTGGTGCCTCCAGGGCATCATGCACATCAACTACCGCTAGAATGTCATTGCCGCCACCTTCCTCAATTGTTCCTTACTCTTTTGGTGGAATATCATTGCCGCCACCCTCCTTAGTTGCTCCTTGTTCTTGTTGGGAATTAAGGTGTCTCAACCTTGGTAATTCCTTGTATCATTTTCATTATATTTATTTATTTATTGCCTATGTTGTAAATTAATTTGTAAATTCATATTGTCATCTTGTGGGATGTGGCACGGTGATGTGTCATCCTACATGGAAGATGACAACTTGTAATTTTGTCCTCACGTGAGGAGATAGGTGTCCCACTTTATGGTAGGAATATTTTTCCATGTGTCAGCATCTTGGATGTTGTGTAAGGGAATATTGATCGTAACAGTCATGACAGATTCCTATGACAAAGTTATGACATGTAAGAGTCAGAAATAGGAGCTTCTATGACAGGTGAAGACATGTGTCAAAGAGCATCTTTGAAAAAGGCATCTTTGGGCACCCCAAGGTGGACTATGAAATGTTGTAAGATAATATGCTAATTATAGCTTGTGTATGACAGATTCTCTTATAGCTGTAAGTTGTAACTGTTATGACAGATTCTATGACGGTCGTAAGAGTCATAAGAGCATCTGTCATAGCCCATTTTGGAAATAGGTGACCTATTTGGGATGGGGTGTGTGGACAAGTGTCAAAAGCATCTTACAATGTTGACCAAGTGTCCATAGGTGTGGGTTTTGGGCCATGAGGACAAGTTGGATGCCCATTCCAAGATAGAGGCAATTTTGGCTTGTATTTTCTATATAAACATGTGCTTGGAGGAGGAGAAGTATTACAGGTTTGACAAGTACTGTTATGCTGCGAGTTTGTCTCCAGATACAAGTGTTGAAGACTCTTGAGAGCTTGCATTGCAAGTGTATTGTAAACCATTTTAGTTTTGTTAATACATTGTGTAGGTTTTGGAGTGTGGGGCCCGATAAGGGTTTCCCCATGTATATCTTGTGTCTCTCTTCTTCTGTCTCACTTTCTTGTTTATGTGTTTGCCGAAATATCTCTATTAGTGGTTTAACATTGCTATAATTGTAAGGATAAAATTGAATTTGCACTCTATTCCCCTCATTAGATTAGTGTAGGAAGCGATTTTCGCACACCTAGCTTCCTTTTAGTTCTCTTTGCGGACTGCCTTGCTAACTTGTCAGAGAAGTGGGGCCTGGTTCAATATCATCCTCATTTGAAGAAATAATAAAGGTGCAAGAGTGTCTTATTTGTGCAGGTCTAGAAGACGCTACTTCACCTGGTTGGCTCTGATGCTCTGCACCTTTTCGGAGCCTTTTGAAGCAAACTTCAGAAGGTTTTGAGGGCATGACGACGGCCTCGCTGGATACAGATACAATAGTAGAAGAGTGTTTTGTTCTTTTCTTCCTTGGTGTCAAAGCTAGAAAGTCCTCCCATTTTCTCTACCCATCCTCCTACTACACAAAATGGTTTTTAATAATTAAATGGATTAACCCTGCATGGCTAACCCGACCCTCTTTACTATTTTGAGTTGTCAGCATGTTTATCAATGTAATGTGCATAAAGGCAGGGATGTTTATTAGAAATTGCAAGTTATTGGCACCACACCTCAGGTGGGTAATCAATCTCATTCCAGGGCCGATTATTGTCCCATACTATTGGTAAAGAACTTCCTAACCCATAAGACTACAGTCTTCCATGGATCCAGAAGACTATTACTATCGGTGCCTTTTGTGGCACCTTTGCTAATAATGTATTGAGGCAAGGGCTCCGGAGTGACATGGAAGTTCTGAATTAACTCCTCATATGAGGGTTTAGTGGCAAGCAAATCAACTCCTACTGCAGCTATTCCAAAAATTTCACTAATGATAGTGGAATTGATTGGAATCCTTACCCCTTTTACCATTGTGAATGTCCTATGGAAATTTTTGACAAATTCTTGAACTAATTCCTCTTCGAAACCTTCGAACTTCTGCAAGAACTTGATCCACCCCACTTGTTGGAAAATCTGTGCACTAGCATCATTGATGATTGCATTTTCTGGCTCTACTTTCCTTTTGTGCCCCATGTCTTGTGATTATCTTTCTGTCTACTACTCTGGTTTGAAGAAATTCAATCCGAAGCAAGGGGTTTACACCGCAACTTCAATTTATGTGAAACTTTCCTTATTTTGGCTTGACAAAGAAGGAGGCTATTGAAGTATGAGTTGCCATCTGTAGGTTTGTTGGAAGAAATAATTACATGCGGGTTGGCATTTGTTTCGGTTGTCCTTTTGGTACTCATGGTAGATACTTTGGAGTGTTGCTGCAAGGTGGCGCATGTGAAATTTTGCTTTAGAGCTACCATTTTAATTACCTTCTATGTGTTTCTAGAGCTAATGCCATCCCTCTACGGCTTTATGTCAATTCAGATGTACTCCCCCTTAATTGGTCATCATTACTGTTATTATGATTTTGCAAATCAGGCTTTTATTCTGTTTTTGGCAATAATTTAAATCTCACCCGTTTTAATGACCAAGTACTATGATCTCCTTGGGGAATACATAAGATCTACTGTCAAGTACCCTATTGTCACTTATTAGCCCATAATCATTGCCGTGATTGCTAGTTTTTCGTGCCAAAAGTTGAAACTGCATGATGTTACTTTTTGAAACACATGGCATATTTATACACATTAAAATAATTATATAAGTTTTGAGAAGAGAGTATACCTGTGTAAATTACCCATGACTTTGACTATGTCACTTCAACTTTTTACTGAATTAATTTGCGTCGCACATTGGTCTTGTGCCCGATGGTAATTGAGAAGGTGGCACCCGCTTGGTATTCATCTAGAGCCATCTGGATCTATTCAGAGCCATCTGGATCTCGCTATATTGCAAAACTATATGTAGAATCTGCAAAAGATTTTTATTGAAAGGGAAGGGAATCTAAAGAAAAGACTACCATTGTTGGTTTTCAGTCTTTCCTCTAGGTAAAGCCACCATTGTTGGTTTTCAACATATGCCTGATTTTGTTTTTGTTTTCTAACAGGAGAGGCTACCATTTCTAGTTTTCAACCTCAACTACTTTATTCATTCAAGAATCATCATTTAGAGAATGATTCCCATGGAAGAAAGATCTTCCATAGAAAAATGTTCTATCCGAGACTAAATTTCGGTAGAGAATTCTTCTTTAGAGGCTCGTTTATGATATAGCTTCAATCTATGTCCGTTGACTAGAAAAACTCTACGATCTCCATCAATTGGAACTAACTGGACAGCTCCATTGCTGAAGGCTTCTTGAATTTCATAGGGCCCCAACCATTTGGTATGTAGTTTCCCTTTTAGATCTTGGTATTTAGAATTATACAATAGGGCCCAATCTCCTTGCTTGAAGTGCTTGTTGACGATGTGTTTGTCATGTCATTGTTTCCTTTGTTGTTGGATTAACTCTGTATGTTGTAGTGCCTCCATTCTCATCTCATCCAGCCTATTTAACTACAATATCCTTTGTTGTTGTGCCTCAGTCAAATCGATACCAACTTTAAGTGTTGTTTTTAATGTCTCTACCTCATATTCAATGGGCAGCACTAGGTGCTTTCCATAAACTAACTCATATGGCGTGAAGTTAGTGGTTGACCTCCAAGTAGTATTATAACCCCAAACAACTTATGTCATTCTATTGACCCAATTTGTCCTCTTGCTTGAGATTGTTTTGGTGAGAATATTCTCCAATTATCTGTTTGTTACTTCAACCTGACCATTGCTCTACGAATGATATGGTGAAGATTTCCTATGACTGATTTGATATCTTTCTAGGAATACTTTGATCATGGTAGACATAAATTGTGGTCCCTAATCAGAGACAAGAGCTCTGGGTGCTCCATACCGCTGCAAGATATGTTTGTACAGAAAATCTGCAACTTTCTCCTCCTTCGCTATTGGCAATGCTTTTGCTTCAACCCATGTGGTGGCATAGTCTGTGCAGACCAGAATGTAGTGATTTCCTCTAGATGGTGGGTCAATTGGTCCGAAAAAATCTATCCCCCATTTTTCAAATGGCTCTAAAGTCACTTGGGGATGGAGTGGCATCTTGATGGTGAAAGTTGGATATCCAATTCATTGACACTGATCACATTACTTGACATATTGATGAATATCTTTGGTCACTGTTGGCCAAAAATATCCAGCTCCTAGGATCTTGTGCCCCATTCTGATGGCTAAAAAGTGTCCACCAGAAGGTTCATCGTGACATGCACAAATTATCTCATACACCTTCGTTTCTTGCACACACCGATGTAATACATGATCAGGACAATTTTTAAAAAGAAAACCATTTACCCACTTGTATCTGGAGCTCTCCCGAACTAGCGATTTGATTTCTTTCAAATTGAAGTGTTGTGGGCATTTCCCTGAAACTAGATAATTAGCTAGATCAGCAAACCATGAAGATTGTATAGAGATAGCGAACAAATGTTCATCAGGAAAAGCATCATCCATTGGTTCCTTATTTCCCTGCACATTCAATCTAGATAAGAAGTTAGCAACAACATTATCTTTGCCTGGTTTATCAACAATGGTTATGTCAAATTCCTACAATAATAATAGCCATCTGATAATTCTACCTCCTACTATAGCTTTGTTCATCAGATATCTTATGGCTGCATGATCAGTGTGTATGAAGATTTTATAGCCTGTGATGTAGTGGCAAAATTTTTTGATAGCATAAACTACTGCCAGCAATTCTTTTTTAGTTGTGGTGTAATTTTTCTCGGCTGGGTTCAAATTTTTGCTGATGTAATATATTGCATGAATACCTCCAGACTCACTCAATTGTCCTAATACTACTCCAATCATCTGATTGGAAGCATCTGTGTGGATGTGAAACGACTCTCCCCAATTTGGTCCTTTTATTACCGGGGCTGTTATGAGGGCACTTTTGATGGCCTCAAACGACTGTTGGCATTCTTGCGTCCATTTAAATTTAGAATCTTTTTTTAGCAGAGTGAACATAGGGTCATCTTTTCGACTAAAATTTTCAATGAACCTTTTGTAATAGCCAGCATGTCCCAAAAATATTCTTACCTCGGTTCAAGTTTGAGGAGGGGGAATTTGTACAATGATTTTGACCTTTTTGGGATCTACTTTCAATCCCTCCTATGAGATGTGGTGACCAAGTATAGTTCCCTCAGTCATCATGAGGAAGCATTTTTCATGGTTTAAAGATAGCTGGTGTTCTTTGCATCTTTCAAGCACTTTATTTAAACTACTCAAGGCTTCATCAAAGGTTTTACCATGCACTGTAAAGTCATCCATATAGACTTCTACACAGGTATTCGCTAGATCAGCAAATATTGGCAAAACAACACATTCAAATGTGGCTGGCGCATTACATAATCCAAATGGCAAGACTCTATAGGCAAATGTCCCCCATGGGAAGGTGAAGGTTGTCTTATCCTGATCTTCTGAAGCTACCTAGATCTAGTTGTAGCCACTAAAACCATCCAAGAAAGAGAAATAGCGACTTCCAGCTAGGTTGTCTAGTACTTAGTCAATGAAAGGGAGTGGAAAATAATCTTTCTTTGTAGCTTTTTTCAGGTCCCTATAATCTATGCAGACTTGCCATTTTCCATTCTTTTTGGGCACTATTACTAATGGCAATACCCATCGACTGTCAAAGATAGGATAAATGAATCCTACCTGCAATAATTTCTCAATTTCCTCCTTCACTATGTCTTTTAAGGCTAGGTTGATCCTTCGTTGTGGTTGCCTAACAGGTCATACATCCTCAATATAAATATGGTGTGTACAAACACTGGGATGGATTCCTTTCATGTCTTTGTACTCCCATACAAAAGCCTAGGTGTGGTTTTGTAACAATTTTGCCAACCAAACTTCTTCCACTTCTGTTAACCAACTGCTGATAGAAAGTTGTTGGTTTAGAATAGAATTTGCTTTGTACCAATGTGGATAGAAAGGAGTTCTCTATATGCACTTAATAGCGTGTTTAAAGGACAAAGGTGAGGTATAACTTGGTGGTGAGTTTTCGCTTGTTGATAACTTACATGGGAGGCAATCTTTTCAGAGTATGGACAATTAAAAGCTTTGAAGGATGCTTTCAGGTCTCTTCAAAGCCATCTGGAGACCTCTTTCTGGGTAGCACTATATAAGGAGAGTTCACCATTTGGTTCCAGCTCCTTATATTCCTCATTACATTCTTCAAAGTGTTCTATTGTTATCATTGCCAACGAGGAGGCATCTTCTTCATCAGAATCCATCAAGTCATCTATCCATGATTTGTTTTCGTATTGCAGAAATGGTTTAGCCGAAGGATGGATAGAAAGTTCCTTAAGTCTTTTTCCATTTGAAATGGTCATACTTCTAGATCTACAGTCAATAAGTGTTGCTACTGTAGCCAACCAAGGTCTTCCCAGAATTATTGGGTAAATTAAACATTTCTTTCTTATCTGTAGGATAAGGAAATCAACTGAATAATCCCAAGTGTCTATAGTGACTATGATGTCCTCCAAAATTCCTTCTAGTTTGGTAATAGATAGGTCTGCAAGTTGTAATACAGTTGATGTTGGTTGAACGTGTGTTAATGCCAAAGATTCTAGAGTCTCTAATGTCATTACATTGATGGCAACACCCAAATCTATTAAAACATTTGAAACTGATACCCCTTTTATGTCTACCATAATAACCTGGCTCCTAGGATCCCCATATTTTTGAGGGATTAACTTGCCTGATAGGACATCCGCAAGTTTTCCTTCCACTTGGATAGTGTTGGGCAATTTCCTTTTTCTACCTGGAAGTTTTAGACACAAACTATTAATGGTCTAGTTTATCTCAGGAATTTCTTTTATCACCTATAACAAAGGAACTTCAATGTGCATTTTTCTAAGTTCCCTAATTAATTGGGATTCATCATGTGAGGGTTGGTTTTCCCTAGATTGTAGAGGAGCCTGTTTCAATCGTTCTAGGAATGAAACGGAGGTTTCCTTCAGAATCTCTTTTGTCTCTTTTGCTTTAGCCTTCTTATTGGACTGTTGTGTATCATCTTTAGGATTCACTTCTTCTTCAATGACTTCCTCAATAGGTATAGTTATAGGCACATTTCTATATTAGAGTTGGATATCATTAATCTCTACCACATTCAGGTTTGTTGTATTTGGATCAGTGTTGTACACCTGTTGTTGTGCCCTATTGTTCTTGGGGTTTGGAACTGGTTTTGCAGGTATTGATGGGTGGTTTACCTGCTCATTGGGATTTGCATTCGCAGGATGTGAAGGTCCCAGGAGTAAGGCTTGAGGTTGGTTTCCAAATCTCCTCATTCCTTGGTTGTATTGAGGAGCCCATTTTTGTTGATATTGTTGCTGGTTTGACCATTGTGGATTGGACCAGGATTGATTTGTCTAATCTTGCTAAGGCCATGAACCCCATTACATTGGCATTTACATTCCCTAGGGTCCATTATAAGAGTTTCCTCTTGGAGCATATTGGTTTTGAGATTGATTAAATCCATAAGTAGGTTGTTTCTGACCAATAAAATTCAGCTCTTCCTCATCTACTAGAACCTTTTTTAGTCTATTTTTAATCTCAAGAAGAAGGCCACATTCATTGGCAGGATGATTTTTCTTACAGATTTTACACAACTTAGTTCTATTCAAAGGGCATTCCCTAAGTGGATGTTTTTCCCTACAATGAGGGCAATAAATGGCTAAGGGTTCAGTATTCTTTTTACTAGCCTACATGTCATCCAAAGTGGTATTCAAATGAAGTACGATGTCAATTTTTAGATTTGCTAGTTCCTCCATTACTTTTGTAACATCACTATTACTACCCCTTTTTAAAATTCTCTTTTCAGCTCTTGTACGAGAATAGTTTCTGCAAACTTCTATAATTTCCTTGAAAGTTTGCTTATTAATATCTCCCTTACCCATCAGATTTAATGCCTCTCTACTGTCGTCATCAATCCCTCTTAGAAAGATGGTCTTACTTAGTTCCTCATCTAGGTTGTTTCCACACCTCCTATGGACAAATAAGAATCTATCCACATAGTCTTCTAAGTTCTCATCCTCCATTTGTTTCATGCAGAAAAGTTCATCTTTCTGATCCCTAACTTTACAGTAATCTTGATATTTATCAAGAAAAACTATTTCCATATCATCCCATGTAGTGATAGAGTCTACTGCCAAGCCCATGAACCATCTTAAAGTTGACTCCTTAAGAGTGGAAGGGAAAAGTTTCAGCGTCTGGTTATCTATAGCATAGTCATAAGTTTGACAGAGGACTTTGAATTCAAATAGAAACCAGTCTGGATCTTCTAACATTTTTCCCCTAAAGGTTGGTAAAAATGCAGGTGATATGTTTTTCATAGGAGGCTCATTTATCTCAAGAATGATGGCTATTGGATAAAAGAAGGTTCTGTTAACAACTAGATCTTCCTGATCACCCATGGTTGAGCATGTGGCAGATGAGTTGGAAGACTCTGATAGTACAGGCAATCCTTGATTGATCGGATGATCTGGAAGTTCTTTCAAAATGGCCTCCAGAGGTATATCTACTATAGGATGTCTAATGAATCAACCTAAGGCGTTCCTAGGTCTACTCATAAACTAATGGATCAAAAGTATTATTGACACCTTAAACCTACAATGATTTGTAGATTTATCCCCGGCAACGGCACCAAAAATGATAAGGTTGAAGTAGGCTTTGTTAATACATCATCATTTATTATTTATCAATCCAGAGGTGTCTGGAGTGATCTATGATAAGATTGTTTGGTGGGGGGATTTTTTAATAGAATGGTCTATGACCAAGGATCGGTTTAGGGACCCTTGCACAGATGGAGTTTTGGTTGTCTTGCTCATGAAATAAACTACCTTAATTTTCTTGGAAAGAAACACTCTTGCTTGGAATGTGACTATTGTAACATTGCTGAAATAAACACACTTGCTCAAATAAACATTAATCTAATTGCTAGAAAAAAAAACATGTGCTGAAATGAATGTCTAATCTAGTTGTTGGAAATGAACACACTTTCAAAAATAAGAAATGGAAAGAAATGAAATCTATTGTTACTTCTTAAGCATGCAATTTTCTGAACATCACAATGCTAAAAGAGATAACAAATCTAATTTTTTATGATTTTCTATTTTTGGAGAATAAACCTGTAGGTGAGAATAGATAACAAGAAAAACACACATAACAATTTGCTACAAGAAAATAGACAGGAACATAAATAATACAAACAAAATACCGAGAGATCTCCTCCAAGATCGGGAAGTGGGCCCTACTTTCCTAGCTGGAGACGATCCTCTTTTCTTAACAACTTCTTTCAGAAGAAATCTCCCTTCATTTGCATTTCTATTCTTAGTCAAAGAACATACATGCCTAAACTCAGAAGTTTTCCTTCTGCTAGAAACAAATTGCGATGAACAACTAGCTAGTGAAAAACAGGAACTAACTTAAAAAGATGTGATGGTTCTCCTACTTATACAATTGAGCCTTATTGGAAAGAGATACTAATTGTGAGTCTAACTATAGGTGAGAATAGATAACAGATAACAGGAAAAACACACATTAACTTGCAGGTGAGAACATATAACAGGAAAAACACACAACAATTTGTTGCAAGGAAATAGACAGGAATAGAAATAACACAAACAAAATACCAAGAGATCTCCTCCGAGATGAGGAAGTGGACCCTACTTTCCTAGCTGGAGACAATCCTCTTTGCTTAACAACTTCTTTCAGAAGAAATCTCCCTTCATTTACATTTCTATTCTCAGTCAAAGAACATACATGCCTAAACTCAGAAGTTTTCCTTCTGTTGGAAACAAACTGTGATGAACAACTAACTGGTGAAAAATAGGAACTAACTTAAAAAGATGTGATGGCTCTCCTACTTATACAATCAAGCCTTATTGGAAAGAGATACTAATTACGAGTCTAACTGCAACGAACTAGAACAACCAGTTGCATGCTTATTGAAAGGAAACTCTAGTTACTAACTAATTCCTATGAACTAGAACTAGAATAGCCATCTGTATTATTTGCTTAACTACACAATCAACTACAAAAAACTCCAGATCCACAATTTGAATAAGGTGATTAGTTGGGTGAAATCCATGAGTTCCCTAAAACAATGGGGTCCCTAGTGGCAGCGATAGTTGGAACTAATGTCTGCCATCAGTTATCTGAGTCACCAAAGTTTAGTGACATGGCGGTGTGATTCAAAAGATGCGGCAAGGATTGAGGCACTAGTTTGGATGTGTTTCTAGTTTTGGAGTATCTCCAGGAGCATTTATTGGAGGTCATTGACTCGGGGGAGGATGATTCTTAAGAAGTATCGGCCTCTGGAGCTATCTGGAGTTTATCTGAAGTTCAACTGCTGCAATCCTTATTTAACATCCACAACTTTATACCACAAATTATGAGATATGCACATAGAAAATGTCATTCAAGTATCAAAATTAAAGAAATTTTATCAAATCATAATGGAAACAAAACATAAGCATAATCAATTCTCAAGACAGATATAACTATAATAATATGTATTTTTATGCCGATATGTTTTTTAAAAGTTTATCAGAACATGAAAATATTGATAATTAGATGAGTCAATTCTTTGGCTCATCATCTATTGTTTCACATGATTGGCATATTCAGTTGTTGTCCTTGATAGTACTTTATCCCTCCTACTATAATACATGTTCATTTATATGTTCCTTCTTTGGTACTGACAGTGCGGTGATGTTTCAAGACATTATGGATATCTTGTGCTACATTGGCCAGTGATGGTATGATTTATTTTTCTTATTTTTGCTTATCATTTATTTCTGTAGCATTATGTATTATGGTTCCTAATCTATCTTTGAGGTAATTGCACAATTCTTCCTCCCTTTGTATTTGATGCAAAAAGGGGGAGAGAGAGTTGTGTTTTTCCATCAAGGACAAAGGGGGAGCTTGTTGCCCTCTTAGTTGTTGTCCTTGATGTCAAATACAAAAACTCTCAAGTTTGTGGCACAGTTGCATCATGACAGTTGATGTCAAATATAAAAACTCTCAAGTTTGTGGCACAAATGCATCATGACAGTTGATGTCAAATACACAAACTCTTAGGTTTGTAGCACAGTTGTATCATGATAGTTGGCATGGTAGAGGTACTGTTGGTATTTATGATGTTATTCATATGACATCATTTGATGCAAGTTGGTGTGCTATGCATTATTTCTATCATTGCATTGTAGTGGTATTGTGGTTCTTGGCATTACAGTGGGCTCAAAAGCATAATGTTTTATAATGATCTTTTCTTGGCAATATAGTTGTGTTGCAATTGAATGAGGCACTTGATTATTCTCTCTTGATCCATTATGCAAGTAATGTTCATTAAGGTTGACTCTAATATGGAAGGTTTCTTGCTTCAGTTTGATCAACATTTAGGTTCTTTAAAGATTGTGCTTACTATGTCTTGATCTCTTTCAAAGGAACACAAGAACTATTTATTTCATTTCAAAAGGCATCATTGATTTCATTCTTGGTGATCTTTATGTGTTTTGAGGAAAGTCAATTGTCTTAACTTTGCAACTCTATATTACTAAGGCATGAGGGGTTACACTTGTTTTTTTTATCATTTCATTGATCATTCCTCAATATCTCTCTTGTATCTTAAGGAGGCTTCATTTTGTTAAAAGATGTTAAGGTTGTGTGAAGGAGATTATAATTCCTAACTTCAAAGTTAGTGAAAGGCACCATATGATCATAAAAGTCATTTTATGCAAATAAAAGAAATCATCTAAGATAAGCATTTTGTCAGGCCACTTAAGTCATTAACCTGCCCAACAAGTTTCGGTTTGAGAAGGTAAAAGTTGATGTTTTTAATCTATTTGTCACCGGGCCCTTTTAGGGCATACCAGGATAGGTAATCAATAGATGTATACAATGAAAAAGATTGTTTTGGGAGCTCATTTTGTAAATTTTAACTTAGGAACATACTGCTCTTGACTTAGAGTTTCTATCTTATGCAAGATATTGCAAGATTCAATTGCAAATCTTCGGGACTTGACAAAGCTACAGTGAGCTTCAGCTAGACAATTTATTCTTGGACTCAAATACTTTGTTTGTTAGCACTATTTAGGTGACATTATTCTACTATTATTTTCATTTGAAGGTTTATTCTTTGTGAAAGTTTTTCAAACTATTAATGGGTAAATGGAGCCGTTGATTGCTTTGACTTAGTCTGTGATTCTGTGAAGAGATAGAAAAAAGAACTTACTATTTTGTTTCTTGAAGTTATTCTATTGGGTTCTTTGTTTAAGGGATTTGTTCACTATGGTATTATTGTTTCTTTGCTAAAGTTGTAACAATCTTGAATGGTTGTTTGAGTTCAAGTTGTAACAGTTTAAAGTTGCAGAGTTTTGTTTGAGACTTGGAGTCTCTTTGACCTAAGAGGTCTCTCTGTCACATATGTTCAAGTTTATCCTTGTTTGAGCTTCGTGGCTGACATTATAATGTGATATTCAGTTATAAGATAGTTATAAATGACAGTTGGGTCAAGCACAAAATGGTTTTCTTGGTTAGGGTTTATCAAGGTTTGTTGATGATACTTTCTCTTATTGGTAGGGTTTATCAAGCATGAAGTGTTAGGGTTTAAAAAAGATACATTCATTTGACTTAACACCAGGGTTTTCTTCTATGGTGGCAGTTTTTGATTAACTATGTTAGTCTCTTAAAGGCATTAAACAGTACTTTATTTTACCACTGTTGAGAAGGAAGTTTTGTGGTTATATTGAGAAGTTGGTTTAAACCTTGGGTTAAGATGTGTATTGATCTTAAAACATCTTTGTAAATGGAATCATTCGACCATATGGGCCTGTCAATTATTTTCTCAAAAGAAAAGATCATTCACAGTTTAACTGTTTCAGTTATGGATTCAAACTGTTTCATGAAAGAAGGAAGGCATTGTGAAATGTATAAAATGCATGACATGTAAACACATGTATGGGATTGATGAGTGTGTATCTTACATGATCATTGAGATTGTAACAGAGTGTTAATGCAAGATCATTTCTGAGTTGATGTGCACAATTGTTGTTATGTATTCTTGAGTCTCAAATAAATGAGACACTTAAGATCTGTATTGTAGGGAACAGAGAAACCCTCTATATTGATTCAAATTCTATATTGTATTCATGAGATTGTATAAAATCATGTGAGGCACAAATAGCTAGTGAGGCACAAATAGCCAGTGAGAAACAAATAGCTAGTGAGGCATCTGTATTTGCTAGTGAAGCACATTTTGATTAAGCCAGTGAGGCATTTACTAAGTGGTTTTTCTGTCCCATGAGGGTTTTCCACTCCTGAAATCTTTGTCTTATGGTCTCATTTATTGCATGATTCATTTGTCCTTTATGCTTGTTTGTTCAATTCTTTAATGCATAGTCTCTTGCATTGATAAAGGTTAAATCAACAACTACTATTTTTAAAGTTTGAAATAAAAGTTCTTAAAGTGTTTTGTTTTCTACAACACTGATTCACCCCCCTCTCAGTGTTGTCAAGTACTCCAATAGAATAAAGGGAGGTTCAACAATGGGGTACGATGGGAGACAAGGCACAACCACCTTATCCAGATGCAAGGAGGAAATTGAATGAGCAAGAGAGTGGACAATGTGGGAAAGGAACGGATTCTCATCAAGAAGGGGCATATCATTCTCATTTCCTATTGTTAACCCATGATGTAAGTCGAGAGGAGGCATGATAAGAAGATGGTTCACATTAAGAGCCAACACGGGGTTTGAGGATGGGTTGGTCATTGGAAGAGAGGAATGCATCATGGAATATGATTCTTGAGAAGTCAAATCCATATTAAGATTAGAAACTGGAGAGGTAACAAAAACAAGGAACTCACCTGGAAAGTCTGTAGAGAAAGAGTCTAATAATATTGAAAGCTTCCGACCGGTGCTCGCTGAAGGAGGAATTCCATCGGTAGGAGTGTCCTTAGTAGATGAAATACTCTCAATGCACTGATACCTACTAGATGGAAGGAGCAAAGAGTTGCATACCTCAATAGGGGCCAAGTGTATTTATGAGGAGGGAGCCCTCATAGTACCAAGGTGAGAAGAGTTGCAGGAGAAGGGACCAGTAGAGGACAAGGTAAAGCCTGAAGTAAGTGTGGAGAAGGAACAATATCTCTTGATGGAAAGTCTAGAAAAATTCATCTTTTCTCTATCTTCCCATGAATATTTCAATCCTTGAGCTATGGCATGGGATTGTGTATCAAGAAAAGACTAGATGTCACAACAAATGGAAGTTGCTAGTTCCAGATGAAGGTAGAAGAGTCTAGTGGAGATTTGATTGATCAAAGCCCTGGTGCCTTGGATGATTACCCTTAACAATGGAAGACCTACAAACTCAAATATATGACATGTGTGTTGATTCTTAATATGGTGCTAGATTTGAGAAAAGGAAGGAATGACAGTGTTTAGTAGGGAAAAGAGAGGAATGAGATGATGAATGCACTAGATCAAACCCTCCTTTCACTACAACATTCAAGGATAAAATCAAGCCAAGTCACTACAAGATGAATGAGGACTCAGCTACTAATTTCTTTCTCTTGTTTGCAGAGGAAAGATGTGATTCAACTAAGCCCTTTATCAAACCCTAGGCTCATCAATGCACTAAACCCTATAATTTGGATAATTAGCTTATAACAGAGAAACAAAAATAGTAAGTTAAGATCTAAAAGCACCAGGATGATCAGTGAGATGTCCAAACTTGTCCCTCAGAAGATGAAATGTTGGAAGACTCTAAGGCTAGCCGTCGAGTCCAGAAAGTCCCGATATTCAATATCTCAAAACTGGAAAAATGTCATAAATGATGCTCTGATGTTGATTTTAGGGTTTGTTTTGCCTGCTAGACATTGGGGCTAGCACCCAAGTTTGCTAAAGTGGATTTTTGAACTCTATTTTTAGATCTTGAATCTTGATTCCTTAAGCAACCTCCCTATACTTTCACTTCTACAATTCCCACACCTATAACCTACACACAAGAAGAAAAGGGGTTTGGGGGTTGTGGTGTTTATGAATTTTCCTCAATCAAATCTTGGGTTAGAATTCAAGCTTTCCCAACACCGTTGTTAGAGAGAGAGCATGTCCTTACAGGACAAAGGCTAAAGATAATCCAAATGATGATAAAATTATTAAAACACAATGATAATGTCACCTTAGTGGTGAAGCCCTTAAGAGGATGAAGATTCTTCAACCCATAAGGATGTTGATGATGATTCCAAATCTGTAACAAACACAATACTAACACAAGTCTGCCACAAACACAATGAATGCCTTGAATTCACCTTTGCACAATATCATAACCTTGCTATCATCAACTTGTAAGAAAATGAATTCAAACACTTCTTTATATATGCTATCCCATTAAACTTTTGTAAATTAATTGAAAGATTCGACAAGCAAGGACCCATTTAAAAGTCCTATGCTGACATACTTAAATTTTACCCTAACCAATCAGGGTGGACTTGGGCACGAGTGCCCAAGTCTTAAGTGGCCTTTTTGGTTAGGACTCAAACATTGAATGGGCCCCTAGTCCCCATTTGACATGGGTTTTGAGGGATTTCTCATTGGGATGAATAATTTGCTTATGAGTGTAAACACAGGGACCTAGGAGCTAAACTAGGAGGTAAAAAGGCATGTGTCCACTTTTTACTCCATAACATTTAGCCCCCACTTTAATGTATGTGTGATCCTACAATTCAACACATGCATTAAAGTACAGTCAAAGCATATCAAAACACATCAAACACATAAAACACAAGAATGAAGACACAACCTAAGTTTGAAGGACTAATTCTAGCCCCCAGATTTAGGCAAACATAAGAAAACACTTAACAACCACATAAGACACAGTGATTACAGTAAGGAAGCACACAATACACAAAGAAGATAGTGAAAGAATGCAATACACAGAGAAGGCATTAATGCAGTCACACAACACACAAAGAAGACATGAAGAGAATACATCATTAAGCAATTACTTATCTATATATATAATGATAACTAAAGTAAATAAAACACACATGTAAAGACACACAAAAACACATACAATGTGGGGAGGGGCTCATCGCCACACAACAAACACACAAGACACGTAAGGAAGACACATAAAACACATGGAAGACACACAGAATACACGAGCACCTTATAGTATGCCATAGACACACTATACGTCTTATACACGGAAAACACATGTGATAGGAAGGAGCTTGTCATTGCACTCCACTATCTAAAACACACCAAACACACCTGACAGTTGAGCTACGCTACCACAACCACCAAATACATGCTTAAGGGTGAATGACTCAAGATCCAACCCTACCTCGCAATGAGGACTTTGTATAAAAGGATGTGCACTAGCTCAATAAATATACCATCTTGCCTCGTGATGAGGGTTTTGTATAAAATGATGCACACTAGCTCGAGAGATATGCCATCTCACCTCATGATCAGGGCTTTTGCTTAAAAGGATGTGCACTAGCTCAAGATATACAACATCCTACCTCATGATAGGGCTTTCAAACATGCTTTGTCAATGTAAAAGTAATCAAGCAGATATCATTATATATGCCCCCACCTTAAGGTGGTTGATCCTGCTTGCCGATATTAAGCACATTAAGGTAGAGTGAACACATGCAAGGGAACAAGATCCTTCACAAAGCCCATGCCCCAAAGTGACATGTGCCATGAACCTTGAATGTTCCCACAAACACTTTGATATCATTTGCTAAGATAATCAAGAACATATAAGCTCTGGTTAGAAAATCTAACTCTAAGATAACCACCAAATCAATTCACGGATGCTATATAGAAATCATATCACATGAGAGTGACCAAGGCTACACTTACGGGTTTGGAACCGAGTATAGCTGTGAGGTTATACTGTAGGTATCTCAAAATTGAGTGTAGCAATAAGGTGAGATACAAAACAATCCAAGGTGCATTGAAGCACATTTAGAGTATTGCAAAGGTTTGTTACAACAAATATCACAATACGAACCACAACACGAAGTGATTCTACTAATCACACATCAAATATTTATATATATATATCAACCCCATCTTCATATATGGACTAGGTCCATTTTTTGTTTCTTGTTGAAGGGACACACAGTCCTTATCAGTATTTGTTTGTTTTTGTCATCTGCCAACTAGTATAGTCACTGAAGAATGTAAACAATAAAATTAAGAGAGGAGACAAGAGTGACTTGGGTTTACAACAAGGGAAGATGCCCCCAAGACACAACACACAACAATAAAATAGAGGAGAGGAAAGTAGAAGAATGGAGAAACACATAGATGAATGGTTACAATAAAGGCAGTCTCCATGTTTCCTTGACCTTACAAGAGTATCAAGGATCATCCAAGGATACCTAAACAATATCTAACACAACATGAGGGAACACAACACAATGCTAACAACATATATATCTAGGAGGAGGCCACCCTTGAGACAAAGTGGAATAGTTGTTACATCAAGTGTGGCTAAATGAGGGAGAAATACTTACCTGATTCAATGGGATATTTCCTGGTGGACAATTAATGTCCATCATCTTAGGATATATCATATTTAGTCTTGAACTTGTTGATATTGAATTAACATTAAGAGTAGGACGATGGTAGGCTTTGGCGGGCTTCAAAGAATGATATCCAATACCAACTGTGTAGTTAATTCCATCAACTTGTAAAGGTACTCTGATTCCTTGTTTTATACCACAACCATTACCTACATAGCCACAATTTTTATAAAGGATTTAAATCCTCGACTGTAGAGGAAGGTCATCTCTTTATAAGATGGTGTGGCCTCGTAGGTCTCATAATTTGTAGTATAACTAGGAGTGTTGTCTTCTTTATTGACTAAAGAATCTTGAGATTCTTTAGGTGTTTCCATAGATTGTTTAGATGATATCAATGCAAGTTTTGATGTTTCAACGTTATTAAGTTTATACTCCCCTATAAAGGTAGGAGTAAAGTCTAATGAACCCCGATCATCACCAAAAAGTGCATTCTATGTTGAATATTGCACAACATTATTTACGGCAAGAGGTATTGATGAATCAACATTTAAGTTATTCAAAGTATTGTGATTGATGACTTGTTTTTGTGTTTCGATTTGTAAACAATTGTTTCGCTTCGGGTTAGGTTCAATGGTGTGAAGTTTATTTTCATAAATAAACTTTAATCATTGATGAAGGGAAGATGGAACTACCCCCATAGTGTGGATCCACGTTCTTCCAAGAATCACATCATATGAAAGAGCACTGGGCATGACCTAAAAAAGAGTAGACAATGTCATGGGTCTAGCATTTACAGGTAAGGTTATAGTACCTAGGGATGGTCTACCAATATTATCAAAGCCACGAATGTTAAGCTTATCTAGTTTAAGTGATTTTGTATCAACATTGATTTTGTGTAACAAATCAACACCACAAACATTAAGAGCTAGTCCATTATCAACCACAACTCGCTTTATCAACTTTTTGTTTCTAGTGACAAACATTATAAGAGGATCGTATTGTTTCTGAACTTCCATAGAGGGTAACTCATGTTATTGAAACAAAATATCTATTTTTGTCACATGCATACAATCTAACAGGATAGCTACATCATTAGGCTTAACGGTTGGTGGTACAATCACCTTTTGTAAATCTTCCTGGAGAATTTCGTGGTATGTAGGTGATGTTTGTATGAGTTCCCAAAGGGAGATCTTAGCTAGATTAACATGAAGTTGCTCAACAAGATCATAATCTTGACCAACTTTATGCATTAAATGAGGTGGTTGAGGAAGCATAGGTTGAGAAGATGGAAGAGAAACAAGCACATGCGGTGCTTTCTTACCTTGCTTATTGTGATGGGTGTTATATGTGTGAGCAACTGTGGGATACTGTGACACATATTGAACACCTTGATTTCCTTGAGTAATTTGTTTTGCAATATTAAGAATGTAACCCAGGGGTTTAGGTGGTGTTGGAGCACCTTGAACCATAATCACTAGTTTGAAGCGAGGAGGCACATTGGGTACCCCATGCACAATGAGTTTAGGAACATTAATGTACTTATCCACTATACCCTTAGTGGATGGAATAAGATTATTAGTGATGATTGAATTAACATTGTTTTTACTTTGATTAAGTTCAGCATCCATCCCTAAAGGATTTAATGTGAGAGACCTTTCTTCATCCACCAATGCTTTGTCTTTTAAAGGGAGAGAATTGGAATGAAGAGAGGGTAGGGTGATACTAAGGAATGTATCAATGATTTCATCCTCTTGCGCCAAAATGTCCTCACAAATGGGAACAACTTTGGGAGAGATATCCAAATCATAGGGTGAAATAAGCGAAGCTAGATTACCCTTATTACTTGTAGTAGAAGTAAAAGTAGAATCATCTTTCTCATGACAATTCATGGAGATGAAATTATTAAAGTCCTTTAGTATTGAAGGATATCCATTTGTAAGAGCTATGAAGTTATTAAAATCATATACATAATCAAGGA
The DNA here is from genome assembly GCA_027924645.1 of Cunninghamia lanceolata. Classification (NCBI taxonomy): domain Eukaryota; kingdom Viridiplantae; phylum Streptophyta; class Pinopsida; order Cupressales; family Cupressaceae; genus Cunninghamia; species Cunninghamia lanceolata. The sequence continues at coordinate 187,996 of BSBN01001712.1, forward strand.
TTTCAAATGAAGAGCATTTAAAGATATCCTTATCATACATGGATTGTATATGAGTCAAAACATAAAGATGCATATTAACAAATTTGTAAAAACTTTCAAATTTTTTGATATATGTATGTAAAGATACCAAAGAGGAACAATTATAAGGTGCCATAATGAAGTGTCTTGCATTTATCAAGTACTACCAATATGAGAGACTTTTGTACACCACAACACTAGTTTGAGGAAATTAGGTTTTTGAAGCTTTTTGCAAAGAAAAAAAACACACTACCAAGTGAATTTAATGTTAAAAGTGTTGCACAAAAGGTTACAGTGATAACTTTTCTAATTTGTGAAAAAGATTCTTATTCTCTTTTGTTGAAATACATATTGTGTAATTGCAAATTTTAAAATTTGAATGCAAGTATGCACAATGAAGAAACACTACAACTCAAAATAAGTTTTGAATGAGTGTTTAAAGGAGTAGAAAAATCTGAAATAAGATTTTGACTACTAACCCTAGCTTTTTGCAAAAAACTAGGTTATATGTAAAATACAAATTTTCAACAAAACCATTACAAATGAGATATGCAAATGCAAGATATGATATCATGAAATGATTAAGTTTTGTAGTTAGGTTCATATCTAATGTAAAATCAGAAAATTAAATGTTTCCAATGATATGCAATGAAAATAATGCAAAACTATGCCTTTATGCAAGCCTAGAATGTTTTTTGTTTTTTCAAAATGCATGCAATATTTTTCAATGTAAAATGACAAGTATGATATGAATTAATGAAAAATATGATTTCAAAAATCACAAAGATGCAAATTCTTTAAAACATGGGTTCACCAAAATGTTTAGTAGGGAAAAGAGAGAAGTGAGATGATGAATGCAATAGATCAAACCCTCCTTTCACTACAACATTCAAGGACAAAACCAAGCCAAGTCACTACAAGATGAATGAGGACTCAGCTATTGATGTTGTGCTCTTGTTTGCAGAGGAAAGATGTGATCCAACCACGTCCTTTATCAAACCCTAGGCTCATCAATGCTCTAAACCCTAGAATTTGGATAATCTTCTTGTAATGGAGAAACAAAAACAAGTCAAGATCTAAAAGCACCAAGATGATCAGTGAGATGTCCAAACCTATCCCTTAGATGTCTTAGTCAAATCTTAGGTTAGCATTCAATCTTTCCCAACATTGTTTCTAGAGAGAGTGTGTCCTTGCAAAAAATAATCTAAAGATAATCTAAATGATGATGAAATGATTCGAACACAATGATAATGTCACCTTGGTGGTGAAGCCCTTAGGAGGATGAAGATTCTTCAACTCATAAGGATGTTGATGATGAATCCAAGTCTACAACAAACACAATACTAACACAAGTCTACCACAAACACAATGAATGTCATGAATTTGCCTTTGCACAATATCATAACCTTGCTATCAACTTATAAGAAAATGAATTCAAACACTTGTTTATATATGCTATCCCATTAAACTTTCGTAAATTAATTGAAAGAGCCGACAAGCAAGGACCCATTTAAAAGTCCTATGTCGACATACTTAAATTTTACCCTAACCAATTAGGGTGGCACCCAAGTCCTAAGGGGCATTTTTGGTCAAGACTTAAACATTAATTAGGCCCCTAGTCTAATTTGACATGGGTTTAGAGGGATTTCTCATCGGGATGAATAATTTTCTTGTAGAGTGTAAACACAGGGACCTAGGAGCTAAACTAGGAGATAAAAAGGCATGTGTCCACTTTTTACTCCATAATAGATGGATTGTCCCTACAACGTTTTAAGAAGGCATGGTTTGTAATTTACTTTGACAACTTGATCCCCATCTTTATGAAAAGCTTAACTTTGAAAATAATTTCTCTCCCATAAAGGACATCAATAGTAGGCATGAGTTTTCCACAATCCACAATGTTATGATGGGTGATTTTGGATTTAATTGTGTATCTTTTTCATCGATGTTTCAAATCACACTCAATGTTCCATCATCAGGAAGAGGAATATTATGAATTGAATTGCAGACTAGGCCTTTTTAATGGCATTAGGGGAGGGGCTTACAAGGGAAAAAAATAAAAGGGAGGAGGCTAGTACCTATTAAAAAATAGAAATATAAATAAATAAAATATTCATACAAAAGTACCAACCTATATTTAATATATATTATCTATCGGCATTTCATATCACACTTAGATAATATATACTAAATATAGGTTGGTACTTTTGTATGAATATTCAATTTATAATTTTTGTTTTTAATAGGTATTAGTCCCCTTCATTTTGTTTTTCATTCCCCTTGTAACCCTCTCCCCTAATGCCTTTAAAAAATCCTAGTCTACAATCCAATCCATAATATTCCTCTTCTTGATGATGGATCACCGAGTGTGATCAAAAACGTCAATGAAAATTGATACACAATTAAATCCAAAAGCACCCATCACAATCATAAGCTCGTCATAATCCACTCACAAGCTTAGGTGATCCATTATATCCATTCAAATATGTCTTATGATGTGTCATAAGTTGGTCCACAAGTGTAACTCCCTCTTACAACTCTCTTATGTGTCATAGATGCTCTTACATTTCTAATGTGGGAGGCACAACTTCTAAAGGCTATAGCTTTTGATTTAGGAAGCTGATTGAGCCCTCTTTTTTTTTAAACTGGAGATCTCAAAGAGATCCATGTCGTTGTAACTAGATTTCTCTAATTAAGGCATGTTTCAACATTTTTTTGGACCAAAATCAACCTCTAGAGCCCTAAAAATTTCATTTTTGTGTTCTATAGCCCAAATTTTACATTTTTTTGGTTCTTAAGACTAGGATGCAAGGTTGATACACCTTTGCTAACAATGTTTTATGGGTGTGAATTGTGGGCCAATAGCACATCAAAAATAAAATGGAGAGAAATAGAGAGGATTCAAAAGTGCCTCATTGCAAGCAAATTCAAGGTAAAAGTTTGGTTCCCTATGAGGTTCTTCTAACAAAAATGGGTACTTTCCCTATTAAGGAAACTACTATGGTTTCTTTTAGAAAATTTGAAATAAATTTGAGCAAATAGATGGCCTAAGGTTGTTTCCAATGAATTATTAAATGAGAGAAATAAGACATAGATAAAACATAGTCTTTTGTTATAGATAAATTCTACACATCTTTATGGGAAAAGGAGTTAAGGAGAAAGATGAAATATTATCTTGATGAATTTAATCCTACATATGATCACCATCAAAATCCTATGTAGGGGAAATATCACTTGGAAAAAAAGATTTGCATAACACAGTTGAGTACTAATTCACATCATCTTCAATGTGAAATAGACAGGTGGAAAAGACCAAAATAAAAATGAGAGAGTGTTTGTGTATTTTGCACAATTGAGGCAATTGAGTTAGAGATAAATTATTGTAGATATTCATGCCACTAATATGGATACTTTAGCAATGGCCTCTTTACATGATTTATTTAAAGAGAAGGCTAAGAAAATAGTGGATCTCCTCATCAAGATAAACAATAGAAGATGAAAACTAGAAAAAGCTAAATTGGGTGGGTTAGTTGTCCCTTTGGTTGTCTTTGGCCCTGCAAATGTTAAAAACATTCTATTTTAGTCTATTCTAAAAGAAGTAGAGATTTTTGTCAGTATGAGTTTACATAAAACCAATCCAACAAGTTTGGTAAGTTGATTGCCACATTTAAATTATATGAAAATTTTGATTATGGTTATTTATAAATTTGAAGGTTAAGAAGTGTAGAGGAATAAAAACCCCTATATTAAATATTTAGGTTAATATATGCTAGTAAGTAATCAATAAATAATTAACTAGATAAATGAGTTGATTTTGGACATATACTTGAAACTATAGAATATGGAATTGAAACAGAGATAAAATAGCTAAAATAAATGTGTACCTAGATTTTGAAGAATAGGAGATTAATTTGAATGTAACATAGATATGATACATGGATTATGAGACTAGATATAGGATGAATAGGTTGTGAAAAATGCACATAGTGAAATTTGAAACTATGCAAAAAACATAAATCAAGATCATAGGGGCAACCCTAAACCTCTTGAGGATATTTGTGACCTTTTTAGACAACCTTAACCTTTCTAGGTGGCCCTAACCTCTAAAAAATCAAGGTTTCAATACATGTTGAAGTTGTATGTTTGTGTTTGTACTTGTAAATGTAAAACTTGGAGGTGTTGAGAAGCACCATTAGAACTTGCTACATATGAATATAATGAATCCTTGAGACTTCCTAAATTACAATTAAGCATCATTGACCAATTCAATGATGTTTTGATCAATTATAAGACACGCCAAGAAACAAATGTCTAAGTAGCTGACAATGATGTGGTACATGTATGTAACGAGTACTTCAAAATTGATGCAATAGATGAAATGCAATGATTGCTTGAGTGGTAGACTGAGTGCATGAAAATTAAAGCACTAATGTAGTTGTGATAATCTATGTAAAGAAAAAGTTATGATAGAGGTGATAGTGATTGATATTGGATGCTAATGGGTATTGAGTGATTATAGATAATCCCTATTGATGGAAAATGACCTAGGTGTGATGCCATTTTATACAAGTTCTAAGGAAATAATTCAAACATTCTAGCACATGAATCAGTAGGTAATGGTAACATTAGGTTGAGTCAACTTGGGTCCATAATGACATTTTAATTAAGTTTGATAGGTTCAAGGAAACAAATGCAGACTTAAACTAGGTCAAAGTTTCCCATGAAATCCCAACTTGATTAGAGAAAATGTTGATATGAGAGTAGATACTGATTTAAGTAGAGATAAAATAGTATTTTTGAGTGATAAACAAATTCTTAGGCTAGTTAGGGTGCCAAATTGGACAAAATCCTATGGTACGACTATGTACTTAGGATATCCATCAAATTGGCATAAAATTAAAAGTGTGAGGGGTGCACTTTTCACCTCTATATTTTGCCCCAACTTTGGTATGCATATGAACCTACATGAGCTAGCATGTACCAAAGTAAATAGAAAAGAGACAAGCACACTAGATGTAGAATAGTTGGAGTAACAACCATAATCAACTTGTGACTTGTAAATTAAATGAGTGAAATTAGTAGTAATATATCCCTTTATTTTGTTTTTACCATGCAAGGGTGCACACAAGTCAAGGAGGGAGATAAAAATGGGATGAAAATTGAGCATGATGATTTGATAATTTGAGTATAGAAAACTAAGTATGAAAAGTTGAACATAAGCATTATAAATTAATTATGAAAAACTAACTATAAGTATGATAATTTTAGAATAAACATGCACTAAGGAAATCAAAGTAAAAACAAAGATGTGTACCTATGGTACTTACATGTGAGTGATCATTATAGATGTAAGGTAAAGATGAAAGATGCCCTTACTTTTCCCCCCATTTCGAGCAATCATAAATGCATGTAACCTACAAAAAAGAAAAAAAACTTACCCCCAAGTGACAAGATTGAGTGAAAAGCATATAATCCCATGCAATCACACATGTAGTAAGAATTAGAAATAAACTAATGTCAAAGTGGTGCAATATTCAAACATGGGCTGAATGAACAACCAATAAATGAGTGCACAAAACACACAATAGAAGCAAACATGAAAGGAGAAGTGGAAGTTTTGAAATTAAGAAATTATAATATTAATTTAAAAAATAAAAAATACAATTTGGGCCACTTCAAAATATGGGACCTGTCACTCCATGCTACCCAACCTAATGAGAAATATGTAGCCTAAGAAAAGACTCTCTACATTACAATCTACCCAATAACAACTTAATTATTCCACTCCAAAGCTCTACCCCAAAACTCAAACCCTCTAATCATGATCCCTTCTCTAATCACATTATCTAATATAAATAAATGCCCAAGACTAGAAGATTTGATGTGTCAAGATCCCAAGACCTAAAATGCTCCATACTACCAATAAATGCACTCAAAAAGTGATCATAGGGATAATAATGTTTAACATTAAATTTGAACCTTCAAATAATTCCTCATTAAATTTAAAATCTAATTATATCCTAGTATTCTAGATCTTACAAGCAAGTTATCCCTTATCAAACTTTAACTACAAGAAGACAATCTAATTAGATGATTAAAGCTCACATGAAATAAGCTCTCTTATGCTAGAAATTGCCTTGAAAACTTGTTCACATATTATGAACACCTAACTTCCATTGACCTTTCCTTGATGCACTCACTTTTGACTTGCTTTATGCATGGACTTGTGTGAGGGTTTCATGGAATTTAGAAACCATATGCCTACATGTGTGGGTATGTGGAGATTCTAAAGTTTATGCCATAATCTTACATAGTGTGAGATGCAATTTAATAGATCTTAGAAACAATCTACATCAAGAAGAATATATGCACATGTTCACTTATTCATTGCCCAAAACACACATAAAGACAAAATGCATAAGTGCATGCTATTTAAAATCACACATGATAAACCCAAGCAAATAAATATGAAATATTTTTGGGTCATTCAATATTTCTTGACCCCTAGGATGCTCTATTATAAAAGATGTTTCACTTTAATTTTTACATAAGACCATCCCTTTTTATATAATGATGCACAAGTCAAGTAGGATCAAATAATTTACATCTCTATGAATAAAGATGTAATATATCATGTAATAATAGAAAATTCTCTAGGTAAATCACCCTTGTTTATTTTTGGGGCATGTTCTTAGATGTTTTTTTACAATATTTACCCCATTTTGATACTCATTTGTGTACATTTGTTTCAAATGTATACATACTATTAGCACCCTCCTAAATTTTGCATTTCATACTTGCAAGTGTTGCCCTAGGTCCTTTCTTTTGTCCCATCATAGATTATTGACCCAAGAACTCATAAATGGGCCACCTTGGTCAAGCCATGTTCAAAGTTGTGCTTTGTACCCATCTAAATCATTATGTCATGCTCATCTATTGAAATTTCCAAGATTGGGGTGTTTTGGCTCAATATGTATGTTTAGGTAGAACTGCAAAGTTTCAATGCAAGTTTTCAAATTTTACAAGTTGCATTCTAACCTTCACTTTCAAATTCCCCTATTACTTGTAGACTTTTAGACTCCATGTGCAAGTTTACAAATTTTATAAGTTGCAATTCATGACCTTCACTTCTTGCTTCTTCTGTTTCTCATGGACTCTCAAACCTCACATGCAAGTTTATAATTTTTACAAGTTACATCTTAGCCTCCACTTCCTACTTCCTCCCTTGCTTGTGGAACTTTGGACACCACATGAAACATTTAAACTCTTACAAGTTACATTTTTATTATTACTTTTTTCTTTCTTCCTTGTGAAACTTCAGACCCCACATGCAACTTTTCAACTCTTGCAAGTTGCATCCTAAGTTCTACTTTCTTCTTCCTTCCTTACTTGTGGAACTTTGGACCCTACATGCATGTTTGAAACTATTGCATCCTTACTTCCCTACTTCATAATTCTACCATTCTCCTTCTTTCTCCATTCATTCCTTGGAAAACTTTTGGACCTCGTGTGCAAGTTTGTAACTTTTATTTGAATTTCATCCTAGGTTCTATTTTTTATAGCTTGTCTTTGCAAACTTTTCACCTCTTCCTACAAATTGGTTCCTTCTTCCCTACTCCACCATTTTGAGTCCCACTCCCTTCATTCCTTTCAAAACTTTTGGACCCTACTTGCAATTTTGCAACTTTAGTAAATTGCATCCTAAGTTCATCTTTTTGATATCGTGTCTTTGTAGACTTTTCACCTCTTCCTATAAATTGCTTCCTTGCTTCCTGGCTTTGCTATTCCATAATTCCACTATTCCTCCATACATATGTTGGCAGTGAGCTACCCCCTTGTTAGTGAGGTGTTCAATGCTAACCTCAGGATTTGTGACATGGCAGTGAGCCTCCCATGGATCTGGGTTAAGTTTGGTGTTTGTAGCAAATGTTGAAATCTCAAGATTTTGGTGCAATGGAAAATGATTCCAATAATTGGTATCAAAGCCATGGGTCACAGGTTTGAATCCCTCTAGTTGCATTGAGGGGGGGATTGTTGGCAGTAAGCTGCCCCCTTGTCAGTGAGGTGTTCAACACTGACCTCAGGATTTGTGACATGGTAGTGAGCCTCCCGTGGATCTAGGTTAAGTCTAGTGTTTGTAGTGAGCAATGAAAGCTCAAGCTTTTGACGCAACAACAAACGATTCCAACAACATATACCCTATGAACTTTTGGCCCTTCCCTACAAGTTAGAAATTGTATACCAATTTTTGATCCCTGCTAGTTTTACATTGTAGACTTCCTAGCCTCGTGCAATTTGCAAACCATAACTACAAGTCTTTCTTAGATTTTTATCATTTGATTAGTGTTTCTCACCTAATCCCTTGTATGTCTTGGCACACCATTAATGCCCTCAAATGAGTGTGATATAGATTTGCAGATATCAAAATAAAACTCGAGTATTGTTTGGCTCCTTAAAGACACAAATCCAGATGCAAGGCCATGTGCTATTGATGAAATGAGCATGACAAATTTGGATGTGATTATGGAACTCCCACATTTTCATGCCCACAAATTGATACGTTTGGTAACCTGTCTAGGCATGGAAAGGATATTTTCTCTACCCTATGGTACTTATAAACAAATCCAAGGGAGATTTCCTATAAAGATGGTTATTTTGATTGATGTCATGCATTGACTACAAGCAATCCATGTGACCCCACTCTAGGAATTGAGTAATCTAATGAAATGCTATATATGCAAGGATAGAAAAGGCTCAAGGGGTTGGTCTTTTGAGTTAACTTTCTTGCTTTATATGTCTCGGGTTGTTTTAGGGCATCAATTCTTACAAGTCAAGTATATAAGGGAAAAAAACATGCTCTGTAAATCATAAGAAGGGTTGTCAATTGAAGCTATGTTTGAAATTGAATGTCTCCATGGAAAATTGTAATAACTCAGGGGGATCTTTGAACCTAGCTATGAGTTCTCTCTTTCCACGTTTGTTGGCATGATTGTAATAGGAGTTAGATGAATGTCTGATAGTGTTGTAATGCATTGAAAACCTATTGTGATGGTCTTATCTTGTTTCATATGCATTTTTTGCAATTTTGAGATGGATTATTAAGCATGTTTAGTTATAAAAATATTTTATCTATGATTTTTATGTGTATGCAAGTTTGGTTCCATTTATGATTTATAGGTGTGCTCTTCCTCGCAAGTTGTGGCTTTATTGCCCATTGGAGTAGGCACTAATATAAGAGGTGAAAGACCAAACATATTCCCATTATACTATCTCTCATTCCCATTAGATTAAGAGTAGAGTTAGGTCTCACCATGCATGTATAATCTAGTAATGTAATTCATATTATATCCTATGCTATCCTAAAAACTAATAAATCTTTCAGGGATCATATAAGTGTGTTATCTCTCTTGCACATGCATATGTGAAGCTAAGTGGATTCACTTACTAGGGAATAGTACTACTTTATCTTATGGTGAATTTAAAGAAAATTCTCATTTGGTCATTTGGAGGTATTCATGGTCCAATTGCAACTAGAACTAACATGAGCTTAGTGACATACTTTGGAGCTCATATGCATCCCCGATATGGGTTTTAGGACCTTAAGATTAAAATATTTTATTTCCATTTAATTTTCATACATTAAAGACCTCAGGGAATGCCCCCTTTGGCCTAGAAGAACTTAAAACATGAGTTACCCATCCTGATTACTTAGCTAATTTGTGTCCCTTCCCAATCATAAGTTTTAAGCTATCCAACTTAAGTTGGTATCCTTGGCACTTAAGGTATAGTTTGTCTTTATGGATTTGGGGTTCCACAAATTTGAGAGCCAACAAATGGTGTCATTTCCAAGGATTAAGAACTTGAATGTTGAATTGTAAACCCTATGATTCAAGTTCTTCACAAGTACCAATAATGAAGAAAAAGGACTAGAAATCAGCCTAATGTGACCCATCTCCAACAATTAGTTTATAACCTTTTCTATTTATTCTTTGTACATTTGTGGATGGTGGTAATGGGTGGTCATGATAGGCTTGGGTCTTGGTTCCAACTCTATGATGTGTTGGAATCCCCTATTTGGTGGTAATCTTGGCAACAAACTACTAAACACCACACTATGCTTATCCAAAATATTTTGAATGTTAATATCATAAGTATGATGCTTACTCAAAGATGAATTAATAGGCATGCCTTCTATCAACAAATAATTGGTTGCCGATGTAACTTATCCCTTGTGGAAAGTCCTCTCCATCTTCTTAGCTATGACTACTCATGTTGATCTATCAAAAATGCCTGTAAGCACCATGCATTTTCCTTCCAATTTGAACTTTAATTCCATAGACTAATAATTATATGAAAATTCTCTAAGGGAATGTAACTCTTGTACTCCTAAGACCATGTTAGTTTCTCCCAATCTAACAACAAAAAAATTATCACATACCTTATGATCATTAATGGATAATTTGAGTTATCAAATTATCTTGGTCCATGGCATAGTGAATTTGTCAATAATAATGACATTGAATCTAGAAAAGTCTTTATCTTTCAATCCTCTCTTTAAAATTAGGCCTTCATAAATAAATGTTGGCAAGAGACACTATATGGATTCATGGTTGTTGTCATTGATGGCAACAAAGGTCATTCCACATATCCGCAAGTCATGTTATATCTCTACCGGAAGTCAGATTGAAGATTGTTGTGGTCCGGTGAACAAGAACAGAGCATGTGGCAAGGTCCGACAGATTGGTCCGGATCTCTCAGAGGAAGTGTCTTGGCACAGTGCGGATCTGGGGAAGTCAAGAGGACTATCTTGAGTAGTATATTCCAAGGATTTAGCCTCCGGAGATGGACAAAGAAAAAGATATGAATAGTTGAGTACCGGATTCCTGAGAGACAGTAAAAACAGAGGAAGAACTGACTGACTGAGTATCAAACTACTTTCCGGATGTGTTACAGATGATGATAAAGGTTGCGGAGGCATGAATCATGTTTGGCCGACATAATTGATGATATCTACAAGTATATGCTTGATCCGCATTGCTTGGTGAGCAAGGATTCAGCCGACAGAACTAAGTTTGTAAGAAACTAGACTGTTCCGGATGCCGACTAGAAAGATGATGAAATTACTTGTGCGGATATATATAGAGGATGGATTTAGTTGTAAAGTGTGTGAATGTGTGAAAAGGATATGCGAACAAGTCCAGAGTAGAGCAGAAGTAGCAAGAAGGATCCGGTATGTGAAAGGATAGCAGACTAAAGAACAGAGGAAAGATGAAGTGCAGCAGATCAGTATACTGAACCCAACCGGAACTGAACTCCAGCATATGCAGATGCTTCCAATCAGTTCAAGACTGTGATTCTTATCACTTTGTAAGACAGTGTGTCTTCTTGTAGGCAGTGAGCCTCTTGTGAGCAGTGTGCTCGGGCAGTGAGCCCTAATTGGCAAGTGCCATTTTTGTAATTTCCTATTCTTCTAACAGAGAATAATTCTTGGGTTAATCACCCCGTGGTTTTCTCCCTTAACAGGGTTTCCACGTCAAAAATACTGTGTCATGTGTTTCTTATTTCATGGTTTATGTTTTGTGTTTGATTTTATGCTGCTTCAATTAAGAGGAAAGTTTAATAAGGGAAATAATTAGGATAACTGATTCACCCCCCCCCCTCTCAGTTATCAACAATTGGTATCAGAGCTCAGTTCCTCCTAATAGAGCCTAACAGCTTGAGGAAGATCTGGGATTTCAAATGGATGCATATGGTTTAAGGGAGCAACTCAAGACTGCCCTTGAGGATCTTGAACAGTCAAATTCTGAAGTCAGTGAATTAAAGGAAAGACTCAAACAGGCTGATGAATTCATGAGAGAATTAAAAGACAAATTAAGTCTCTCTATGAAAAAGAGAAAGGAGCTGCTTCAACAGCTGGCAAGACAAAGTGAAGAAAGCAATACAAGTGAGGAATTGACTGAGCAAACCAAGTTATGTGAAAAGTTATCAAAAGAAGTCATTATGTTAAGACATGAAATGGAATCAGGAACTATAAAGTTTACTCAAGAGATTGAAGAAAAAAGAAAGGCTGAAGACAATCTAAGACAATCTCTTAAAGAAAAATCAGAAGAATGCCACCAGATGGACAGGATTATCAGACACCTTGAATCTGATCTTGAAGATTCCAAAGATAATGAAGGAAAACTTGAGGATCAAATTGCCTCTCTCAAAAGAGACCTTCAAACAGCAAATGAATATAAAGAGAAATTCAAGATAAGTTCTGCTCAACTTGAAATTCTTCTTGGAAGTCAAAAGAGGACAGATGACAAGTATGGCTTGGGATATGAGAAAGGAGAAAGCTCCGGATCCGGTCAGAGGAATCTTGGATCAGAAAATCCAAGGAGCAGGCCTAGAAGACCTCCGGTAAGACAGCCAAATGCTCAAAAATATCCATCCTTCAATGGATACTGCCACAGCTGCAACCATTTTGGTCACAAAGCCAATCAGTGCAGAATGAGAATGAATCAGATTAATTCATCCTTCTCCGGACAGTGCTTCAACTGCAAAAGGTATGGACACAAATCCCATGAATGCAGAATTATGCAAGTAAACAAATCATTCAAAGGTAGATGCTTTACATGCAATAGAGTAGGTCATATGGCTAATCAATGCAGATCAAGGGGATATCAGTTAAATATGCAAAGAAATGTTATTTGCCAAATCTGCAATAGGTCCGGTCATAATGCTAAAGTCTGCAGAAACAAGAATCAGGACAAAAGAGGTCCGGTGTATAATCAGAATCAAGACAAGGGTAAACAAAAGATGAATGCGGATGAAGTTAGGAATCAGATGAGCAAGATTTGGGTGAAGAAAAGCTCAGAGAATGTAGAGGTTGGATCCGCACCAGATTCTGGTGCTGATATTTCTTCCGGAAATTAAAAAGTGAGCTCAGGCTCAGGGGGAGACTCAAAGAAGATTCTGTTCCCCCAGCCAAACAAGTTGTGCCGGATGTGGCACAAGATGCGGATTAAAGGGTTTGTAGATATAAGTCCTGAGATGCCTCAGTCAAGTTTTCAGAGGTCCGCATGGAGTTATGAAGAAGCTGTGTTCGACTAAGTTAGACCTGTTCAGGGAGGTGCTCCGGTATGATAAAGGATTACAAAAAGGTCCGGAGAGATCCGGAAGTGCACGATCTTGTCTTGCGGATTGGACAGAGTGTTTGGGATGTTCTTGTAATATGTTACCTAGATTTATTCATGATTTAAAGATCCGGATGATATTCAGTGATCAGGACTAATCCGGGATACTCCAAGCTGTCCAGACATGGTAAACCGGAATAATGCAGGTGAAGCATTTATTGCAGACAGATATTAGGGTTTGCGGAGCAATATAAGGGATTTCTCAAAAGTTATCTGCTCATTCTACACTTGAGAAGAAGCGAATAGTGGAGCTCTGCAACAAGGTTCATCAAGCACACCAAGGATCTCCTGCCGAAGCTATTGCATAAAGAAATCAATCCAACCACTCCGTGCAAACCGAAGGCGCATAAGGTATTCTTCGTTTTTCATTGCCTCACTGCAAATCTTTGAAGAATGGCTACTCCAAACATAGTTAAGATCTCTGATAGACCTCGCCCCTCATTCAAGAAACATCCCTACAAATCGTTGGAGGTAGATCCACTAGGAGCCTTCTCTAGTGTTCCCCACGGAGTCTTACATACTGAAGATATTAGGGTTTACATACACGCAAACATTGAGGAATTTGGGGAATTCAAATTAAGAGACCTCTATCACAAGCAACTGATAGATAATGCTTTTGAGCTCAAACCAGAGTATAAGGGTATCCAGAAGAAACAGTTTGAGCAATTCATTCATTTCCCTAGCTTTGAAGAAGATGAATGGGTCCGGTATGTACTGAGCAGGATGCATGACAACTTCCTTTGGCTAGATAGACCCTGTAAGATCACAAAAGAAGCAATTAGAGCAGTAACTGGTCTATACTCTTCCGGGGGGGTACCTATCCTCAAATCTGTCAAGAACAACGTTGTAACTGAGGCCACCGGATCAAAATATGATAAGAGGGCAATGACCATTGAAGATATTTCGGATCCAGATATCAAATATGCATCAATGATAATAGGATACAAGATCTATCACTCCAGCAGGGAGAATTCTGTATCCGGAACTGCAATATACACAGCATATGAAATGCTAAGAAAGAATGCAGATTTTGATCTTTGTGAACTACTACTAAGCCAATTGATGGAAAATGTACAGAAAATCAAGAAAGACAAGAAGAACTCCTTTAAGTATGGTACTCTCATTGTATGTCTCTTCTTTTACTTCATGAATGAGCTACCCGGAACAAGTGGATGGGTATGGCAGAATGACACACCTGTTGCAGTCCAGATAAGAGACTATCTGCATGGACTTGGGGATGCAAAAGCGAGGAATACAGCTCTATGGGGATACTTCAAAAACTTTCAGAGCATGATGCAAGCAAGAGAGAGAATTCCCCAGTCTCTCATCGAGAAATACAAGGACTCAGTATGTTTTATGGTTGACACTGATCAGTGCCTAATGGAGGCAGTGGAGCCAAGGACTGTCTGGATCATGCCCATGGGGTATGAAGTTGATGAACAGATAGTAGAGCTGCATGTTCAACACATGCTAAGTCAGCCCAAAGATCCTAAGGCAGAAAGGTTTGGAACCTTTGAGGAGCTGAGCGTGAAATTACATGTAGAACTCAGGGAACCTGAGATTAAGAGAAAAGTGAGAAAAGAAGTAGAGCACATTGCTCAAGGCCTAGGCATCTCAAAAGAGGCACTTGATGCCAGTCGGGAAAAGAGGAGAAAGGCTGAGGAAGAAGAGAAAAGCAAAGAAAGTGCTCCGGTTGAAACCCCCACCCGGACCAGATCATCAAAGAGATCTGCACCTTCCACAACCAAAAGCTCAAAACCGGAAGTCCAGGCATCCGGTAAAAGATCCAAGACAAAAGCATCAAGGGCTTATGAAAGCCAAAAGGATGAAGAGGAGACAGAATCAGATGAAGGAGTAAGAGAAGTAAAGAAACAGAAAAAGAAAGGATCCGGTAAGCCCTCCACAGGCCAAGACAAGGAGGAAATGGCAGAGGTAACTGTTGAAAAGCCCACTCTGTCACTAGAGAGCATAATCAAGTCGGTCACGGTGGATGGAAACCTTCAACCAATGACTGAATCCTATGATGACTTCAGTGAGGCAGACCAAAAGACTCTGCAGGAAGCCACAGTTAAATATCTGAACACATACAATAAGGCTTTCATTGAGATCATATCTCTCATTCCTAAAAGCCTAGAGAAGGAAATGGAAGTAAGAAAGAATAATGCTCATGCCAAAGATCTTGAGATCCGGGAGCAGATAGCTATTCAGCTATATCCTCAAATTGATCCCAAGACAATGAACATGATCTTCAAGGACTGCAGAGATGAGTTCAGAAGTAAAGCCAGGATGAATCAGCTCATGCTTGGTGAGACTGACAAAGTGGCACAAGAGACAGAAGAGATCCTCCGGAAGGCCTTCAAAAGGTTCAATCTTCCTGTTGTAGAGGACCTAGGTGCAGAAACAGCTGCTGATTTGGAATCTTCTGTTCCGGAAGAAGTGAGCCCTGAACAGACAAGTGAGGACTTGGGACCCTCTGCTCCAGAAGAAGTGGCCCATGAACAAGCAAGCATCTCTCCTCCGGTTTCCCCTACAGTCTCCGGATCCAAAGAAGAAGAGCAATTGCAGGAGAAGGAAGCAGTGGTGACAGACAAAGAGGTTGACAGTTCTAAGACTGCAGAAGAAAAGAAACATCTGTCTCCGGCAAGAGACACTGCACAAACTGTTCAACAATTTTTGAGCAAAGAAACTCTAGAGATTGATGAACCGGAGCTTCTAAAAGGTCCATTTGATTTTGACTCTCTCTCTCCGGTACAAACAATGAAGATAGCTTCATTTGCAAATGCCAAGGCAAATGAAAAGCTCCTGAAGTCTCATATGGAAGACTGTGAGTTGATAGAGGCTGCTTCCGGAGTACTTGTAAAGATCATGCCATCAATCCAAATAGATCCGACAGCCTCCACTTCCGGTAATCTAAAAACCTTAGTCAGCAGTATTGATACACATTTTAATTCTCTAGAAAAATCAGCTGAAGACAAGGTCCGGAAGGAATTTTTGGATAAGAGATTTTCTGAAATATTAGATTTAATCTCTAAGGATAGGAAGATTGTAAGCATTGGAATAAAGAGCTTAGAAAATGCTCTTAAGGATGGCGGTGACATCTACAAATTTTGTATATCTTGGTCAAAGGCAACAGCAGCAATTGACAAGAAAATAAAAGAGGAACAGGACAAGCTTCAAAGCTTATCTCAAAGTTTTGATCCTCTCTCTTCCTCTATAATAAATCAAGAATGTCAGACTATTGCAGTCTTGAATGAAATAAAGAATCTTGAGAAGGAGAGGAAGAACATTACCAACCGGATGGGAGAACTTAGAAGGATTATAGTCCCTAAGTTGGAAACGATGCATGAGGCCATCAGTGATGCCCAGACCACCGCCCATACAAAAGATCCGACAGATCTCAGGCGGGCAGAAGCTTTTGCATTTTTGTTGAGTGGTCACATTTCAATCCTGGACAGAATGAAGCTTAGTTGGGCTACTGAAATGGTTCAACTGCAGACATCCTTTGCAGACATTCTGCAGTATATGTGAGTATGTAAATATGCGGCCATATATAGAAAATTTTTGAAAATTTTGGTGTGCGGACCCTACCCTTTGCCATTGATGTCAAAGGGGGAGTGAGGAGCAGTGAAAAATGAGGAATCCAACTCAGGGGGAGTTCCGGAAATTGTATATAAAGACAGAGCATCAGCAAAGGGGGAGCATAGTGTAAACACTTAGTCATTTTTCACTAAGTGTTGCCATCAATGCCAAAGGGGGAGATTGTTGGCAAGAGACACTATATGGATTCATGGTTGTTGTCATTGATGGCAACAAAGGTCATTCCACATATCCGCAAGTCATGTTATATCTCTACCGGAAGTCAGATTGAAGATTGTTGTGGTCCGGTGAACAAGAACAGAGCATGTGGCAAGGTCCGACAGATTGGTCCGGATCTCTCAGAGGAAGTGTCTTGGCACAGTGCGGATCTGGGGAAGTCAAGAGGACTATCTTGAGTAGTATATTCCAAGGATTTAGCCTCCGGAGATGGACAAAGAAAAAGATATGAATAGTTGAGTACCGGATTCCTGAGAGACAGTAAAAACAGAGGAAGAACTGACTGACTGAGTATCAAACTACTTTCCGGATGTGTTACAGATGATGATAAAGGTTGCGGAGGCATGAATCATGTTTGGCCGACATAATTGATGATATCTACAAGTATATGCTTGATCCGCATTGCTTGGTGAGCAAGGATTCAGCCGACAGAACTAAGTTTGTAAGAAACTAGACTGTTCCGGATGCCGACTAGAAAGATGATGAAATTACTTGTGCGGATATATATAGAGGATGGATTTAGTTGTAAAGTGTGTGAATGTGTGAAAAGGATATGCGAACAAGTCCAGAGTAGAGCAGAAGTAGCAAGAAGGATCCGGTATGTGAAAGGATAGCAGACTAAAGAACAGAGGAAAGATGAAGTGCAGCAGATCAGTATACTGAACCCAACCGGAACTGAACTCCAGCATATGCAGATGCTTCCAATCAGTTCAAGACTGTGATTCTTATCACTTTGTAAGACAGTGTGTCTTCTTGTAGGCAGTGAGCCTCTTGTGAGCAGTGTGCTCGGGCAGTGAGCCCTAATTGGCAAGTGCCATTTTTGTAATTTCCTATTCTTCTAACAGAGAATAATTCTTGGGTTAATCACCCCGTGGTTTTCTCCCTTAACAGGGTTTCCACGTCAAAAATACTGTGTCATGTGTTTCTTATTTCATGGTTTATGTTTTGTGTTTGATTTTATGCTGCTTCAATTAAGAGGAAAGTTTAATAAGGGAAATAATTAGGATAACTGATTCACCCCCCCCCCTCTCAGTTATCAACAATAAAATTATGGGTAGTCCCACTATCAATAAGAACTATGATTCACTATTTGGATAGCACTCCATGAACCCTAAATGGATGATATCAGGGTGCCCCAAAAGAGTTACAAGTGTACCATTACTTGTGTCTATACCAACATACAATCTTTTTAGTTTATACTCAATGGATTGCTCTTTTGTGACTTGTTGTAGCTTAGGCTCTTCATGGTTTAAATCATCAGTAGATATTACCTCAATATAATGGACTTGGATTTTACCAAAGCATTGGCGACAAAGCTCCCATGACTCTTTGTAGGAGAAACATAACATCTTTCTTCTAAGTTCATTTATGGTGGGACATTGAATCTTTTATATGCAAATCGTGATGGTGTGGGTCTCTAAGGGTATGATTTGAAGCCTCCTTTCTAAAAATTCCTCTTCTATGATCCAATAGTGGGTGGTTTTCATTGAGATGAAAATTTGTTCTTTAGTACATACACCTCAAGTGTCAAAGCCCTCTTAATAGGTTCTTAGAGGGATGATGGTGTACAAAAGCCTTAACTATACCCTTAAGGGGCTTAGATAATCCTTTAGTATAGAGGGAAGTGGTTCTTTTTTTTAAAACATCATGTACCATTACTATAATCCTCTAAAACTCTACCACATAGTTGTATATTGTACCATGGTGCTTCAACTATGCCATCTCTCTAAAATGGATCTCAAAATCTTGCCTCTCAAATCTATTAATCAATCTTTAACTAAACTCTTCATACATAGTGATAAGACTATGACCTTGGGTGATTAGGCCATGGTGTTGGAAAGAGACATTGTGTGGCTTCTTGATTTTTGTCATTGATGGAAACAAAGTCTATTCCACACATCTGCAACACATAGTACGTCTATACCAGAAGTCTGATTGAAGAGTGTTTTGGTTCGGTAAGTAAGAATAGAGCATGCAGCTAGGTTTGACAGTCAAGTCCGGATCTCTCAGAGGATGTATCTCAGAAAAGTACAGACTTGGGGAAGTCAAAAGGAGTACCATGACTGCCACATTCCAGAGATTGAGCCTCTAATGATGAAAAAGTGAAAAGATATGAGCACCTAAGTGTTGGGTTCTTGACAGGCAGAGTAGACTGAGTAAGAACTAACTGGCAGAGCATCAGACCTTAATCCGGATGAGAAATTGATGGTGATCAAGCTTCTTGAGGGATCATTCATGGTTGGCCGACATGATTGATGACTTCTAACTCTATTTCTTGGATATGCATCACTTTTTGATCATGGATTCAACCGACAGATCAAGGTTTAGTAAATATCTTGAGTATTCCAGTTGCTGACTAGAAAGATTTTGAAATCCTTGGTGTGGATATATATACCAGATGGAATTCGATATGAAGGTGTGTGTGGTGTGAAATAATGTGTGAAGAAAAATAGAGAGTAGTGTGGAAGCAGCTATACAAGTACAATATGTGACAGAACAACAGTACTAAGCAGAGGAAGAATGAAGTGCAGCAGATTAGTATATTGAGCCTAACCGGAACTGAACCTCAACATATGTGGATGCCTCTGATCAGTTCAAACACCTGGTTGCTTTCTATATACCTTGTAGATAGTGAGTCTCCTGTAGGCAGTGAGCCTCTTGTGAGCAGTGTGCTCAGGCAGTGAGCCCTAATTGGCAAGTGCCATTTTGTACTTCTATTCTTTTAACAAAGAATACAATCTTGGGTTAGTCACCCCGTGGTTTTTCCCTTAATAGGGTTTTCCATGTAAAAATCCTTGTGTTATGTGTATTTATTTCTTTTCTTCTCTTATGTTCATGTATGCTTATATGTTTTGTTACTGCACTAATTGTTAAGAAGAAAAGAAAGTTAAATAATTAAGATAATTGATTCACCCCCCCTCTTAGTTATCCACCTTGTTTCCAACAATTGGTATCAGAGCTAAGTTCCTCCTAACAAAGCCTAACAGGTTGAGGAAGATCTGGGAATCTCAATGGATATGTATGGTATGAGGGAACAACTTTAGTCTGCCCTAGATGATCTTGAGCAATCTCACTCTGAAGTCAATAACTTGAGGGAAAGACTCAAACAAGCTGATGATTTCATAAACGAACTAAAAGAGAAACTAAGTATCTCTATGAAAAAGAGAAAGGAACTACTTCAACAATTAGCAAGTCAAAGTGAAGCCAATGATACTAATGAAGATCTGAATGAGAAGAATAAGTTATGTGAGAAGCTATCAAAAGAGGTCATTATGGTAAGACATGAAATGGAATCAGGGGTTATGAAATTCACCCAAGAAATTGAAGAGAAAAGAAAAATTGAAGATAATCTAAAACAATCTCTCAAGGAGAAGTCAGAAGACTGCCACAAAATGGATAGAATAATCAGGCATCTGGAATCTGATCTTGAAGAAGCTAAAGATAATGAAGAACAACTTGAGAATTAGATAGACACTTTTAAAAGGGATCTTCAAACAACAAATGAATACAAAGAAAAATTCAAGATAAGCTCTGCTCAACTTGAAGTTCTTCTTGAAAGCCAAAAGAGGGTAGATGACAAGCATGGCTTAAGATATGAGAAAGGTGAAAGCTCTAGATCCGGTCAGAAGAACTCTGGATCAAGAAATCCAAGGTACAGGCCTAGAAGACCTCCGGTAAGACAACCAAATGCTCAAAGATATCCATCCTTCAATGGATACTGCTACAATTGCAATAACTTCGGTCATAAAGCAAATTAGTGCAGAAGAAGAATGAATCAAACTAATTCATCCTTCTCCGGACAATGTTTTAACTGTAAAAGGTATGGTCACAATCTCATGAATGTAGAAATATGCAAATGAACAATTCATTCAATGGTAGATGCTTTGCATGCAATAGAATGGGACATATGGCTAATCAATGCAAATCAAGAGGATATCAGTCAAATATGCAAAGAAATATAGCTTGCTACAATTGCAATAGATCCGGTCATATTACCAAATTCTGCAGAAGTAAGAATTAGGATAAAAGGGGTTTGATGCATCATAATCAAAATCAATTCAAAGGAAAATGAAAAGTAAATACAGATGAAGTTCAAAGGGAAATGAACAAGATTTGGGTAAAGAGAAGTACAAAAAATGTTGGGGATGGATCCGCACCAGAATCTGGTGCTGATATTCCTTTCGAAAACTAAATAGATGAGCTCTGGCTCAAGGGGAGTCACAAAAGAAAACAATTTCCCCCAGCCAATCAATTGGTGCCTAAAATTGGCATAGGGAGTGTTGCGGATTGAAGAGTTCTCAAAGAGATATCTAAATAACCCTTGGTAAAAATATAAAAGATCCGCAAGGAGTTTTAAAGAGGTTAATCATTCAAGATTGATCTAGTTCAACAGTCATCCGGTAAAAGTAGGATTTTCACAGTTAGATCCGGTATGATTCAAAATTGAAATACCTTGATCTGCTGATAAATAGGCTGATTAAAGGAAGGGAGATACATTGTAAGTTATCATTCTAAGTGCATCTCAGTGATCCAGAAAGATCTCTCTCAGAACAAGGAGAACAAGGCAACCAGAATGACT
The DNA here is from genome assembly GCA_027924645.1 of Cunninghamia lanceolata. Taxonomy (NCBI): domain Eukaryota; kingdom Viridiplantae; phylum Streptophyta; class Pinopsida; order Cupressales; family Cupressaceae; genus Cunninghamia; species Cunninghamia lanceolata. The sequence goes on from BSBN01001712.1 coordinate 209,584, forward strand.
TAAGTTGTGCATTTATTACAAATTGGAATTAGGGTTTACACAGAAATAAAAGGGTTCTTTTGTTCATCATTTGCACATTTGCATTCGAGAAGAAGAAAGAAAGAACTTTGCAACAAGATTGCTTCAACCCTCTCAAAGATCAACCACAGAATTTGATTCAACCAACGATCTCTTCGGCTCATATCGTGAACCCTAGAAGCATAAAAAGGTATTTTCCACTCTTGAATATCCCTCTCTGAATCCTTTGGATGATGGCTACAAATGTTGTTAAGATCACTGATAGGCCACGCCCTAAGTTCAAGAAACATTCTTACAAATCCCTAGAAGTTGATCCCCTAGGCGCATTCTCTAGCATTCTGCATGGGGTTCTACACGTAGAAGATGTTAGGGTATACATTCACACCAACATTGAGGAATTTGGAGAATCCAAGCTAATATATATCTATCAGAAGCAATTAGTAGATGAAACATTTAAACTTAAACCTCAATACAAGGCCATCCGGGATAAGCATTTTGGACATTGCATTCACTTCCCCTGTTTTGCAGAAGATGAATGGGTCCTGTATGTTCTGAGTAGAATACATGATAACTTCATGTGGTTGTTGAAGCCCTTCAAAATAACAAAGGATACAATTAGGGCAGTAACTGGTTTACACTCATCTGGTGGGTTGCCTGCTCTCAAGTCTATCAAGAACTAAACTATAAGTGAGGCTACCGGATCAAAATTTGACAAAAGAGCTATGACAATAAAGGATATCACAGATCTAGATATCAAATTTGCCTCTATGATAATTGGTTACAAAATATATCACTCCAGCAGGGAAAATTATGTATCTGGAACAACAATATACACTGCTTATCAGATGCTAAGGGAAAATGTTAATTATGATCTTTGTGAGCTTCTCCTGAACCAACTATTAGAGAATTTGTAGAAAATAAAGAAGGATAAGAAGAATTCATTTAAGTATGTGGCCTAATACTATGTCTCTTCTTCTATTATATGAATGAGCTACCCGGATCTAATGGTTGGGTATGGCAAAATGACAGACTGGTTGCCATTCAAATAAGAGATTATATGTATGGGCTTGGTGATGCCAAGGCTCAAACTACAACACTCTGGGGTTATTTCAAAAACTTCCAAAGTATGATGCAGTCCAGAGAAAGAATTCCACAAACATTGGTTGAAAAATATAAATATACAGTGTGTTTCATGGTAGATATTGATCAATGCCTAATGGAGGTAGTGGAGCCCAGGACAGTCTGGATTATGCCAATGGGCTATGAGGTAGATGAGAAGATCTTGGAGATGCATGTCCAACACCTACTAAGTCAGCCTAAGGACCTTGAGGTAGAAAGGTTTGGAACCTTTGAAGAATTGAGTGTGAAAATTCATGTTGAGCTAAGACAACTAGAGATGAAGAGAAAAGTGAGGAGAAGTAGAGGAAGTTGCCAAAAGATATGGCATTTTAAAAGAAGCAGTCGATGCAAATAGAGAGAAACTAGAAAGAGCAGAGAAAGAGAGACAAGATGTAGAAAAAGAAAGTGATCCGGTGCAAGCCCCCTCCTGGACTAGATCCTTAAAGGGTTCTGCACCTACCACCTCTAAGAGTTCAAAATCCTCCAAACTGGAAGCTAAGACATCCGAAAAGGGAGAAAAGAGAACAAAAACCAAGGCTACAAGATCCTATATAAGTCAAAAGGATGATGAAGAGATAGAGACAGATGAGGAGGTTAAGAAAATGAAGAAGAAAAAGAAAACTTATGTGGAATCATCTACCGGTAAAAACAAAGAAGAAGTAGAAGAATTTGTTGAAAGGCCTACACTCTCCATTGATGATGTCATCAAGGCAATTACTGTGGATGGGAATCTGCAACCAATGACAGAATTCTATGATGAGTATAGTGACACAAACAAAAGGATCTTGGAAGAAGCTACAGTTAAGTACTTAAACATATATAATAAAGCATTCATTGAAATCATCTCTCTAATCCCCAAGAGTTTAGAGAAAGTACTTGAACTCAGAAAAGACAATGCCAAGGAAAAGGATATGGAGATCCGGGAACATATAGCTATTCATCTCTATCCTTCCATCACTCCAAAACAAATGAACATGATCTTCAAGGATTGCAAGGATGAGTTCCGGAGCAAAGCCAGAATGAACAAGCTTATGCTCGGAGAGATTGATCAGGTGGCAAAAGAGACTAAAGACATCCTCTAGAATGCATATAAAAGATTCAATCTTCCTATGATAGAGGACATAAGTGATGAACCTTTTTCCATGGATGTCGAAGGATTAAGTACATCAAAGGAAGATTCTACTGAGAAAATTGCAGAAGAGTCAAAGGAGATAGGTGAGGAGAAGACCAAGGACTTGGATTCCTCTGTTCTGGAAGAGGAAGTCCATGAAGAAGTAAACATCTCTCTTCCGGATCCCCCAGTAGACTCAGGAACTGAAGGAGATGCAAGAAAAGAGGAGAAAGCAAGTCAAGAGGAGGAGAAAAAGGGAAGAGAAGAAGAACAAATAGAGAAGATCTATGATGACAGCTCTGAGGCTACAAAAGAAAAGAAGTCTATGGCAAGAGACACTACAGAAGTAGTGAAGAACTTCTTGAGCAAGGAATTAATGGAGATAGATGAACCAGAACTGTTTCATGGACCACTCAATTTTGACTCCCTCTCTCCGGTCTAGACAATGAAAGTAGCATCTTTTACTCAAGATAAAGCAAAAGAAAAGCTTCTGAAGTCTCACATGGAAGACTGTGAGCTAATAGATATTGCATCTGGTGTGCTAGAGAAAATCATGCCATCCTTTCAAAAGGATCCTTTGGCCTCCTCATCTGGTAATCTGAAATCTCTTGTTAATTCTGTTAGCACACATTTTGTTTCTTTGGAGAAATCAGTAGAAGAAAAAGTCCGGAAAGAGTTTTTGGGTAAGCGATTCTCTGAAGTACAGGGGCTCATAGCAAATGATAGGAGAAATCTGAATATTGGAATAAAGAGATTAGAAAATGCTCTTAAAGATGGCAGTGAATTATACAAATTTTGTTTATCTTGGTCCATAGTGACAGCAGACATTTCAAAGAAGGTGGAAGAATAAGAGGGTAAACTATCAAGTTTATCTCAGAGTTTTGATCCTCTCACCTCATCCATAATGAATCAAGAGTGCCAGGATATTGCCACTATAAATGAGATAAAGAGGCTTGAGAAGGAGAAGAAGAATAGAATAAGCAGAATGAGTGAACTAAGAGGGATAATTATCCCTAAGTTAGAGGCAATGCATGAGGCCCTAATTGATGCTTAGACCACAGCTCGGACTAGTGATCCGACATACCTAAAGAGGGCAGAAGCTTTTGCATTTTATTAAGTGGTCATATCTCAATTTTGGACAGGATGAAGCACAGTTGGGCAACAAAATTTGACCAATTGAAAACCAATTTTGCGGATATACTTAAGTATATGTAAGTATAACATGTATGTACTTATGCGGCTATGTATAGGTTGATTTTTGCAAATTTTGGTGTGCAGATTTCACCCTTTGCCATTGGTGTCAAAGGGGGAGTGAGGAGTAGTGAAAAATGTGGAATCTAGCTAAGGGGGAGCTCTGATAAAAGTGTACATAAGACAGGGCATCAGCCAAGGGGGAGTTTGCTATGACACTTTGTCATTTTTCACTAAGTGTTGCCATCAATGCCAAAGGGGGAGATTGTTGGCAAGAGACACTATGTGGCTTCTTGATTGTTGTCATTGATGGAAACAAAGTCTATTCCACACATCCGCAGCACATAGTATGTCTATACTGGAAGTCTGATTGAAGAGTGTTTTGGTCCGGTAAGCAAGAACAAAGCATGCAACTAGGTTCAACAATTAGGTCTGGATCTCTCAGAGGATGTATCTCAAAAAAGTATGAACTTGGGGAAGTCAAGAGGAGTACCATCACTGCCACATTCTAGAGATTGAGCCTCTGGTGATGAAAAAGTGAGAAGATATGAGCACCTAAGTGTTGGGTTCCTAACAGGCAAAGCAAACTGAGTAAGAACTAATCGGTAGAGCATCAGACCTTAATCCAAATAAGAAATTAATGGTGATCAAGCTTCTTGAGGAATCATTCATGGTTGGCTGACATGATTGATGACTTCTAACTTTGTCTTGGATATACATCACTTTTTGAGCATTGATTCAGCTGACAGATCAGGGTTTAGTAAATATCCTGAGTATTCCGGTTGCCAACTAGAAAGATGTTGAAATCCTTGGTACAAATATATATACCAGATGGAATTCGGTATGAAGGTGTGTGTGGTGTGAAATAGTGTGTGAAGAAAAGTAGAGTAATGTGGAAGCAGCTATACAAGTACAGTATGTGACAGAACAGCAACACTAAGCAGAGGAAGAATGAAGTACAGCAGATCAGTAGATTGAGCCTAACCGGAACTGAACCTTAGCATATGTGGATGCCTCTGATCAGTTCAAACACCTGGTTGCTTTCTATATACCTTGTAGAGAGTGAGTCTCTTGTAGGCAATGAGCCTCTTGTGAGCAGTGTGCTTGGGCAGTGAGCCTTAATTGGCAAGTGCCATTTTGTACTTCTATTCTTTTAACAGAGAATACAATCTTGGGTTAGTCACCCCATAGTTTTTCCCTTAACAGGGTTTTCCATGTAAAAATCCTTGTGTTATGTGTGTTGATTTCTTTTTTTCTCTTATGTTCATGTATGCTTATATGTTTTTTTATTGCACTAATTGTTAAGAAGAAAAAAAAGTTAAATTAAGATAACTGATTCACCCCCCCACCTCTCAATTATCCACCTTGTTTCCAACACATGGTACCACCATTCATGAGAAACTCATTTCAAGTGAAGGGTAGAAAATTTGATTGTCTCCTCATATATTAGACTCAAAGAGAAGTAAATGTTTAACTTTTGGATCCAAGCATAGGCTAAACATTTGTTGGACTCGTCAAATAAAGGAACTTTTTACCACTTTTTTGTCATTAAGGTCCCATGATGATGAGGTGAGAGCATATGGTGGATGAATAATGATTTATGTATCAAATAAACAACAATGCCTAAAAGATGCGATAATTTTGCATAATAGTACAAATATGTTGGATCTAAAAAGTATTTTCAAATTTATGTTGAAATATCATCAAATAAACAACATATAAATATGAATCAAATTTGTTATTACAATCTGTTATTTCAAATACAAATACTTTCTAGAAAATAAAATAAAAACTTTCAACACAAATACAACCTCTGAAACCAAAGGGATTTTTTCCTCTAATCTCCAAATCCAAGGGTTTTCATCCTTGAATTGATATTTGAACATAAGGCTTAAGCCAAAAATTATATGAAAAATGATAGGGCCCTCAAAGTCTAACAAGCTCCTAAATAAATAGCACTAGCAAGGCACAAATTTCAACATCTCATTTTCCCTCTCCAAAACAACAATTAATAAATTAATATTATTCTCTCCTCACAATAGTCCCACTTTGTCATGAATTCCAACTTGTAACTCCTCATTAATGAGTTGTCATAATATCTATCATGATTATCATGCCAAGTGTCTTGAGGGTTACAACAACCTTTTATGGAACCCATACTCCCATATGCATAAAATTATTTTAATTATTATAATTTTATTGGTTGCTTCTATTTCCTCTAAATATGGCTCCTTTATTAAAAATATTTTTATATCCTTATCAAGAAAATAAAGATAGGTCCCACATATGATATTTAATTAAAAAGGGAAATTATATGTATCTACTAGGTGGTGGATAGGATAAACTTGATAGGCAAGACCTTCCTCCTAATACTAATGTTGCCATTGCGGCATAAATGTATTAGTTTAAATTATTTATTTCTATTAAACTAGTGACTTGACAACTATTTTCCTTTGGGGTTATGACCTTGCTTGTTTGGTAGTTGTTTCATGTTTTGGAGTCATGCGGTTGTTTTTATTCTTGATTCTACCGGTTTAGTTTTAGAGCATGATCCCCTGCCACCCATTTTTTTGAGGATATGGTTGTATGCTTTAACTCTTCATTTTAATATATAATATTTTCATTTTAAAATTATCAATTCTATTTCCTTTCAAATCTATATCTATCAACCTATCTAGTTATGAAAGAATAATAATAAGACATTAATATAAAAATATAAAAAATGAAAAAAAACATCTTAATAGTTAAAAAAATCACATATGTTTCTAAAAATGTTGCATAACAACACCACACAATAGAAATCAGATTTTTAGAGTTATGCATCAGGTTGAAGATAAGTTAGGACATCATAATATGGCCACATACATTCTAAAAGGGAACTTAAAAATGAGGTGAAAAAAGCAAATAAAATGAAGTTTAATACCATTACATCACAAGTCCACCAAAGCCACAAATCCTCTTGGATCATTTGTAGACAATTATATACCCCCAAAAAATAATAGCCCCTTTAAGATCTCTCGTGTTAGGTTCTAAAACTATTCTCACCTCTATCGGCAATTATAGAAATATAAATGTATTTCTAAAATAAAGAGACATTTAATTTCTTTGCACTACTTATATTATTATCTTTATTATCATTATTACATTGTCAATTAAATTTAACTGTATGTTAGAAGGCTCATTAGAGGTTAAGGATTGTTAGGCTATGGTTTTATCAAGGGTGTAATTAAAATTTTAGGAATTTTTTAAGTAAGGAGTTTCATAAAATTTTAAATTATTTTTAATAAAAAATTAAATAGAAGTGAGGATTTTAGATGAGAAATTATAATAACTATATACAAATAAAAATTAAATTAAAGAAATACCATAAACTCTAAATAGACATAAAAAAATTTAAGTTGGTGGAGACTTTCAAGCCTCTCTCACACAAATGCTAACTTAGGAAGCAATCTCATACAAGGGAGCTTCAAGATCTATAATCTATAATATGGATATATAGGTCCCATAATATGAAGAAAAAATGTTACAAGATAAATTGAAATTTTATCTTGGAAAATAAGAGCCCCTTATATTTTAGCATTCAAATTTTAGTGGCTAAGCGATATATTTTCTCCACCAACTTATGGTTTTTTATCTACATGGCATCATTAGAAAGGGCCCATTGGATTTTAGGTAAATCTTTGGAGGGAAAATTTTCCTTTTTATATTTATGATAAATAAATTGTGGGACATCCAACTTTAAAAATATTAATTAAGATTTTTACTATTAGTTACTGTTATAAAATTTATAGAACCACATGATAGTAAAAACTCTCAAATTTTCTTAGTAACACCAATATCTTAAATTTGATGTATGTATGATTCCATTTAGCTATTTTAGCATAAAATACAATCAAAATTATAAAGACTGCATGACATGAAAGGGTAACTTGAGTTATTCTTTTACATATTTAATTTGTATATATTTTTCAAAATAAATTATTCCTTAATATTTAAAGGGTAACTTTTTTATGAATAATTGCTTTATTACATTTTATATACTAAAAAGAGAATAATACACTATTAAAAAAAAAGGGGCGGGGGGTGGAAGGCACACCCTCAAAGTCTAAGTGGGGTGTTAGCCCAAACAATAAGATGAGAAATCAAAACAAAGTCCAGCAATGCCAAGCCCAACAACAAGAAACAACAATGTCGCTAAGCGGCGAGAGCTACACTATTAGGGGGAGGATCATAGTCATCTAGTTTAACCCATACATTAGGAGGGATGGAACCATCATCAAGTAGTTCCCAACTAATGAGAGCACCCTCTTCTTTGTTGGGAAAGGTGTGTTGTACACCTTGCATAATGCTAATAATGTAAAAATAAATATTTAATTGTGGTGCATCTTGGAGATGTGGAAACCACATAGGTTACATTTTCGGGGACACTTGTATGTTGTATGTGACATTGGGATAAATATTTAATGTGGGTGTCACATTGGAAATATATTTATTATTGTGAAAACTTACTACCAAATATTTAATTTTGGGTCATGGTTTAGTGAGCTCATGGTTTTGAGGCACATGGTTTATGTAATACTAAAAGGAAGCAAGGTATGTGGAAACGCTTCCTACACTAATCTACTAAGGAAAGATTTATGCAAATTTTTCTACTTTAATAGTTACAGATTAAGATGCACATTAACAAAAAGATAATAATAACTTCCAAATACAAACACAAAACTCACAACACAAGATATGTGTGGGGAAAACCCTTTCAGGTAAAAAATCCCACACTCCAAAGCGGCCCAATATATTATTCAGGAATCGAGAAGATTACAATATACTTGCAGAGCAAGATTTTACAAGACTATATCCAACCAGAGATCCAGGAGGTAAATCAACATCTATAAGATTCTTACACAGAACCTCCATTTTCAACTCCTAATATATAGGAGATACAATACAATAAACTGTTACCGGTAATTACAAAACCATGAGCTAAAACCACCCAAAAGTGGCACCCAAATTATCTCCAATCAAAGATGCCTTGTGATGTGCCAAAACACACGCCAACACATGTAGCTCTCACCTTTACAGCTCTTTTATGTGTCCAACATGTTTTTACATTTCTCAAAAATAGGAGGTCCAACTTCCGGAGGCCATAACTTTTGATATGGGTGTCCGATTGATGAATCGTTTGAAGCATCAAAAAGCTTGTGAAGAGATCTATCACCCTGTAACCCACTTCGTTGGTTACAAGAATTTTTGGAGCATTTAGGGAAGTTTTTATTTTGATAATTGAGTTCAAAAAAAATTTTGGTAGTTTCAAAAAATAGAAACTTTAATATCTTGCAATCCAGATATGATCTTGAGTCGAAACTCACCTGAGATGTTTACTTAGATGTTCCGCACCTTCTAGGAAAATTTCAGGTCAATCTGAGGTCAAATGTAAACTTATTAAAAATAGTAAGTCCCGCCATTTTTAGCCCTTTTGGAAACTTTGAAAGTTCTAGATCATTCTTCAAGATAAAGGGTATTCGAAAAGACCAAAACTAGGAAGAATAGTAACCTTTCGAAGTTGCAAGGTTGAGGCACGTTTCTTAACATTCTCCCACTTATTAACACCTTGCAAGAGAAAAGGGAGCATCAACACCATGATTTAATTGCTAGGGATCGCGAGGCCCATAGACTCTAAACACCATCTGAACTTCTCTATGCTCACAGGTTTTGTCAAGGAATCTACAATATTCGTCAAAGTATCAACTTTCTCCAAGTTTACCTTACCATCCTCTACCATGTCAGGAAAAAAATGGTACTGGACATCAATATGCTTAGTCCTCACATGGAAAGTAGGATTCTTTACCAAACATATGGCACTCTGACTGTCACAACAAATAGTAATCTTCACTGCATCACACCCAACATCAGAACACAATCTCTTAAGACAAATGGCTTCTTTACAAGCATGAGTTGTTACCATGTACTCAACTTTAGTAGTGGACAAAGCGACCAAAGGTTGCCACTTACTCATCTAACTAATAGCACCACCAAACATAGTGAACACATAAGCACTGGTGGATCTCCTGCTGTCAATGTCACCTGCCCAATCTAAATCCACGAATACAAAGTGAATGATGAGGTCCTATAAGATAACCATGATAACATAATGAATACTCAGAAGTACCCCACAAATATTTGAACACTCTATTCATAGCATCCCAATGTATCCATCTAGGATTAGCCATAAATTGACTAAGGATTCCCACTGCTTGGGCAATGTCTGGTCTTTTACAAACCATCGCATACATCAAATTGCCAACCACACTAGCATAAGGAACTCTTCTCATATCCTCTGTCTCAAAAGGAGACTTTGGACAATCTACAATAGATAACTTTGTCCCCATTGTAATAGGAACAGTCAAAGGTCTGTAATCCACCATGTTGAATCTCTCCAACACAGTGTTAACATACTTACTCTGGCCTAACCAAAATTTTATGTTTCCTCTGTCTCTTCTGATCTCCATCCCTAGAATGTACCGAGCTACCCCTAGATTTTTCATCTCAAACTATGCCGATAACTAAGACTTCAAATCAGAAATCAAACTTTTACCATTCCCAATGAGTAACATATCATCGACATACAATGCAATAATGAGAATGTGATCATTGTCAAACTTGTAATAAACACAATGATCTGATTTCGATCTCTAAAATCCAATACTCAATACAAAGGCAGCAAACTTCTGGTACCACATCCTAGGAGACTGTTTCAAACCATACAAATACTTTTTTAACTTGCAAGCTAGATTTGCTTTACCTTTCACCATGTAGTGCTCTGGCTGTGACATATAGATTTCCTCCTCCAAGTCACCATGAAGTAATGTTGTCTTCACATCCATTTATTCCACTTCTAGATCATACTCTGTTACAAGAAATAACAGGAACTGAATAGATGTCATCTTTGCAATGGGAGAGAAAATCTCACCATAGTCAATTCCCTCCACCTAAGAATACCCCTTCGCAACCTATCTAGCCTTATATTTCTCAACACTACCATCTACACCAAATTTCTTTTTGAACGCCCATTTGCATCCAACAGGTTTTCATCCTTCAGGAAAAGGCACCAAGTCCCAAGTATTATTCTTTTCCAAAGAAGCTATCTCCTCTTCCATGGCCTCCTTCCAGGAACCTACATCTTTCATACCCATAGCCTCTTTCATAGTTCTGGCTCATCAGTGTTAGAAATCAAAGTGAAAATACAACTGGAATCATGCAATGAATAACCAAACCTATCAGATTGCTACCTTATCCACGTGGACCTCCTCAAAGATTAAGGTTGAGGTTCTTCATCTTCTTCTAAACTTTTAGAGCTACTAAATCTCTCCTCATTATCAAGTCCAATAGATTTTTTTGGTTCAACTTTCTTAGGGGTCGAAGGAAGCTGAACAACATCATCTTTCTTCTCTTCTTTCTCTGGCTGCAAGACAACAGAAGAAGGATTGAGCTCTCTAAAGATCACACTCCTTCTATACAAAACTCTCTCATCCATTTGATCACAAAGCTTGTACCCTTTCCCACTGATGCCATAATTGATGAAGATACACTTCAAAGCCTTGTTCTCCAACTTAGACCTCTTCTCCTTAAGCACATGTGCATATGCCTCACAACCAAATACTTGAATGTATCTTAATGAAGTATTTTTACCAAACCATACCTCTATAGGTATCTTATCAACGAGTGCTAATGTAGGAGACTTATTAACCAGGTAAAAAGCGGTAGCAACAGCTTCAGTTTAGAAATTTTGTTTAATATCAGCTCCACTTAGCATAGTCCTTGCCCTCTCCATCAATGTTCTATTCATCCTCTCTGCAACTCCATTTTGTTGAGGGGTATACGGAGTTGTCTTGTGCCTCTCAATCCTCTATTCTTTATAGAACTTGTCAAAATTTGTTGAACAAAACTCACCACCGTTGTCAGTTCTCAAACACATAATATTTCTATCCTTCTAATTCTCTACAAGAGCTTTAAACTCTTTAAATCTATTGGGACCTAAAATTTCATGCTAATTTTTGCAAAATTTTAGGTTCTGATATGAAAAAATCAATTTTAGCACTCAGAAATACACCTGTATAATATACTCCAGTGGCCTACTTTGAAGGGAGCTAAAGTTGAAGCTGAGTCTGCATAAAGCATTTTGGACTATAGAAGAATTGGTTTCACCAGTTATGTCAAGACCCCTTCTTGATAAGGCAAAGCTTGTAGGTTACAGTGCAAGAGAAGAGTGTGTTTCTGCAATAGTACCCATGATCACAACCTATCTTGCAAAGCAAGTATTTCATGACCTTGTGATAAGTTTAATTGAGCAAGAAGCATCTGCTGAGACAAAGAGTTAATGGCTCCATTGAGTTGAAGTCCAAAGCTGAGAGCTAACATTATTAATCAAAAAGGTGTCATGCCATTGCTAACATTCTACTAGTAAGCCCCTCAAATATCATCAGCATAAAAGAAAGAAATGATGAACTATGTCCTACTAATCTTTAGCTTTGCAGCATGGCTCTATAATAGGATGACTGCAAGGTCTTGAGTCTACCAGACAAATTTGGTTGTCTTGAATCACTAGAGCACCTCCAGTTAAGCTGTTGTAGAATTCTATCGTCACTACCTAGCGATTTTGGCCGTTTGACAAGCCTGTGACATCTAGATTTGAGTGATTGTCGTGAATTGAAGATTTTACTGAATTCTTTAAGCAGCTGAAGCTTCTGGAACATCTCAATTTGGAGAGCTGTGGGATGCTCACCTTACAGTCAGACATCCTAGATAACATGACAAAGCTTGAGTATTTAAATCTTGATGGGTGCAGGCAATTGGACGAGTTGCCTCATCACATCACAAATTAGGCTTCCTTGCGTGAGCTCTATTTAGAGGGGACTAGGTTAAGCGAGCTGCCAATTAACATCAGTCAACTCAGCAAGTTGAGAGTGTTGGAGATATCTTCAGGAGAAAGGTGTCTCCAGATGCAACCTTTACCAGATTCTATGGGAATTCTCAATCTTTTAGAGAGATTGGTATTATGGAACTCAGAAGTGCAATCTTTACCATTGAAGCAACTGACTAATCTTTAGACTCTGAGGATAAGGTATTGTCTAATTAGAGGATTGGATTTTTGGCATTCTTTGTTGAGTAACCTCAGGCAAATAGATCTATACAATACAAGAGTGTCCAAGATTTCAATTTCTAGAGATTGTTGTCCCAACCTTCAAACTCTGTGTGTTTATGATAGTAAACATTTGACTGAGGTTGACACCCTACCAACAACAGTGGAGTATTTAAGTGTGTATGGGTGTAAATTGCTAAGAAACATTAGTGGTATTTGTGGCATGGTAAAGCTTCAACAGTTGAAGCTACGGAACTATCCAAAGTTGCACACGCTTCCAAGTTTTGATAACTTAGTAAATCTCCAACAGTTGCGGCTATGGGAGTGTCCACGGTTGTAGATGTGTCCAAGTTTTGATAAATTAGTAAACCTTTGAGAATTGCGGCTATGGGGCTGTCCAGAGTTGGACACGCTTCCAAGTTTCCATAAATTAACTTCTCTGAAAGTATTCGAACTGAGAGGTAGCAACAAAATTGAGAAGATACAAGGTTTACAACACTGCACAACATTGGAGGAAATTTGTGAGGAATGCAATGAATTAGAAATAGAAATACAGGATGTAACCCCAGAGGTTCATAAAATGAAGGCTAGAGTACGCATTGATAGCTCATATGATTCTATAGAAGAGATGCCATTTAAAGATTTAAAATGTATCCTCCAACTCGTGATTCAGAGGAAATGTTGAGATCTTAGAACAATGATCACATTCAAAAGCATTGTGAGACAGCAGTGAAGAAAAGTGACCTAAATATAGAAGTACATAAACAAGTAGATGGCCAAAAAGAAACGAGTAAATATGGGTGCAGAATTGGAATATCAGAGCTATGATTTTAAGAGCCAGTTAGGGAAAAATAAAGAAAACATTATTGAGAAAACCCTAGAATCACACTACTCATCAGCAAAATAAATAAAGTTAGGATGAAAAAGTTAAATCACAGCGATCTTAGATATCATGCTGATGGATACTTTTTGGTGAGAAACATTTATACTCTCAGCGATTGGGCAGACATATATAATCGGGCTCAATTCCTTATTTCTCTCCGACTACAGATGTTTCTCTGATGAGGAGGAAAAAACAAGATTTGAAATGCAAGTTCCACTTATAAAAAATTAAATGATATGAGATTATAGTGGAATGAAATCTAAATCCCATATTTTGTGGAAAGGGTATAAGGTGAAAATTTATTTGAAAATATTTTTGCTCAGAAGTGAAATGCTTTTTGGGAAGAGTCGATCAAATAGGTAATTACTTACCTAAATAAATTGTCTATGTGAAAATGCATAAGGCGGCGAGTGAAACAAGTGGGTGGTAATTGTTTTTACCCAAATAAAATATTTACCAAGTAGAGGTGAAAATACACAATGAAAAATAGAATCCAAAAATCTATCAACACAGAGATTAAAATAAAGTATTATAAGTATCTTTTAACTAAAACAAGGAGAGGTAAATATTTTTTCACCTCTTGACAATAAAATTATAACATATTTTCACCAAGATATGAAACCAAGGAGTTATAGAGTGAAGGTTATTTCACCCCAATGACATTTTGTTAAAGATGGAAATAACTTTTATTAAATTATCCTGCACGGAAATACATAGCTCAGAAAGGTTGAAATTAATTTAATCAAACTAAAGATAGTTGATTAAATAAAGGGATGCATCAGGTGAAAGTTGAAGGGTTGTAACCCTAAAAATTGAATGTATATATGCCAAATAAAATCAAGTGGGAAAGTGAGAATCATCAGTAGATTAGAAAGCATCATGATTAGAAATAGGAGTTAGATAACTAGAGGGATCGATCAGTTGCTGAAATAAAACATTATGTTGTATATTGTAAAATCTTTTGAAATTGTATAAAGGAGAAAAATGCATAAATTGATGATTTAATATTGGTGTCTATTGTTTGTTGAGCTGAAAAATTATTTGCCTGTCTCCACATTGTTATTTCTCTGTTATTTGAACCTGAGTTTCCAAGTTGATATTTCAGTTTCATCGAGACACAGTTGCTAATTTTGTGTAATCAAATTAATTGGTTTCCATTAAAGAATTAAAATCCTTTTGATTGATTATAGTAACTTGGAATTAACATTTGGATCAGTAAGAAGAGCCCTATAATTGACAAGATTGCCATACTGTCTCCAACTCAATATTGTCTTATTATTCAAATTGAGGATCTACTCCATTTGTCAATACACACTTGCTGTCATTGTGTGATTCTGTTGATTGGTTCCTTCAAGCAAGGATTAAAAATCCTTTCAATAAGTCACAGTAACCTGATAGGATCAAGTGGATCAATGAGTAGAGTCTGTCAGTCACATTCTTGCATGTTTATACAAGGTATAAACAAACATAAGTGCCAAACAATCATAATTGTAACCAGTAAGTAAATCATATATCATATACACCTTGACTCCATTAGCCCAATAGAAATAGGCACTGGTCATACCAATTCCACTCTAGGATTCCATAAAATCTTATTCAAACAATTACATCTCAGATCTTAGTATTAGGAGTAGAAGTAGTTTGCAAGCTTTTATCTATTCCACACTTTATGCCATTGTGAGTAGATACCTAAATTCATTTGAGTCATACATTCCTTTTATCTGCTTCAGCTTTCAAGGTTCACCCGCCTAGGTTTAGCAAAACCTGAAGTGCAGGGAGTCATCAACCATTTAGGTTAACTCCGTCAGTTGGTTCAAAAATGTTGCAAGTCTAATCATAGAGCTTGGCATCCTCTTAGGGCTTGAAACCTACATTTTTGAGACCTAACAGAATCTATTAAAGACTTCAGATTTACTTCTAAGAAAATACACCCATGTCCTTCTACTGTAGTCATCAATGAATGAAACAAAGTAAACAAATTTTGAAATCGAAGGAACATTAAAAGGACCCAACATGTCATAATTTTTGGATTTAGGGCATACAACTGAGAGGGGGGGTGAATCAGTTGTACAAAACTTTCTCTTTCCTTAACCACTTAACTCCACAATGTTAATTAATAGCATAATATAAGATCAACCATGAAAGTACAATGCAACAAGTTAAGAGCAGAAGCACACTAACACACATAACACCAAGATTTTTGACGTGGAAAACCCAGTTAAGGGAAAAAACCACAGGGTGATTAACCTAAGATAATATTCTTTGTTAGAAGAAAAGAAAGAACAAAAATGGCACTTGCCAATTAGGGCTCACTGCCCGAGCACACTGCTCACAAGAGGCTCACTGCCTATAGGAGACACACTGTCTACAAAGGAATAAGTATCACATACTTGAACTAGTAAATAACATTTTCACTATGCTTGAGTCAGTTCCATTTAAGCTCAAACCTTTTGCTCTGCCTTTCACTCTT
Source organism: Cunninghamia lanceolata (assembly GCA_027924645.1). Lineage (NCBI taxonomy): Eukaryota > Viridiplantae > Streptophyta > Pinopsida > Cupressales > Cupressaceae > Cunninghamia > Cunninghamia lanceolata. The sequence continues at coordinate 225,512 of BSBN01001712.1, forward strand.
CCCTTCACTATCACATGCTCATCTCCACAAGAGCGCTTTTGAAATGACTTCGCAATCCTTTATTTATACATGACATCAACTTAGGAACAAACATCTAAGTCGGCAAACAACCATAAGAACATTCGCAAGGTGTATAATTCATCTGGTTGGCCAGTCACATAAAGAACACCTTCATCTGGAAGTATTTCTTCAATTTCAAACTCCAACTCTAATGCAGACCATCAACATGAACTGAACATAATCCAAGGATCTTCACAAGCTTTCTTGAATCACCAAGAACATCCGCACTTCCTCTACTTGCTGAAATCCTTCTCTCCTACATCTGGAACCTCAAGAACACAGTCTGTTATCACTGTCATGAAGGAATAGGTTTTTCCAGACCTTCAAACCACAAACTGATCTACTTGACACTACACAAGGTTGTCCTAAACACTTCCTTAAATCTGCAAAGTGGGATAATGCATTACCAGACCTTACCGAACCTATCTGTCTCACTCTATCACCATTGAGCACTTGTCAGAACCGGTTCTACTTGAGCGACCAGAACTTCTTCAGATCTTCATGTGGATCCCTGAAAACTTGACTGGAGCATCTCAAGACTTGTATCTACAAACCCTTTAAACCACATCCTCCGATCCTCAACCTGTCTTGGACTTTTACCTTGTTATCATCAATGTTCTTCACTATTCCTAATTGAGACTAATTTTCTCAATATCCTCAGCACACAGCTTATCCAATCCTTCTCATTAATGCAACATGAGTATGTTGACATCAATGACAACACCAGTTCAACCCATACTTGCAACAATCTCCCCCTTTGTCATTGATGGCAACATTATGTGAAAAACCATCAGGAGGACAAGAACTTCTCCTTACTGTCATAGCTCCCCCTATCAACAACAACTATTCTCATGTCTTCTCTTCCTGTACTGCTCCCCCTTTGATCATCAACCACTTGTTTTTCACATGTCTTCTCTCCCCCTTTGACATCAATGGCAAAGGGCCCATACTTGCAACTTGATAATCACACTTGCTACTCCCCCTGAGTAGCAGCTACCCAACACCAATCCGGACCACAAGATATGACTGTGATATCCACTAGATTGATGCACGGTAGTGCATCCTAGTTCATCACCGGAGGGGCAATAACCCCTAACTTCTCCCTGAGATACTCAAAAGAGTCCTTGGGAAGAGGTTTAGTAAAGATATCTACAATCTGATCCTTGGAGGGCACATACTCCAATCTGACTTCATCCTTGTTCACTTGCTCTCTCATAAAGTGAAACTTGATAGATATGTGCTTGGTCTTAGAATGCAACACTGGATTCTTAGAAATATTTATTACACTTGAATTATCACAAAAAATTGTGATAGGCTCCTCATATTCTACTTTAATGTCTCTTAGCATGTGCTTCATCCATAAGATTTGAGTGCAACTACCTACTGCTGCAATGTATTCTGCTTCAGTTGTAGACAAAGATATTGCCTCTTGTTTCTTGCTTAGCCAAGAAACCAATCTTTTTCCCAAAAAGAATGCTCCACCACTGGTACTCTTCTAGTCATCCACATCTCCTGCCCAATCTGCATCTGTATATGCATGAAGAGAGAAATCATGATCTCTAGGATACCATAGACCATACTCAACTATCCCCTTTAGATATCTAAAAATCCTCTTGATTGCCATAACATGAGATTCTCTAGGATCAGCTTGGAATCTAGCAACAAGACCAACAACCTGCATAATATCTGGTCTAGTTTGAGTGAGATACAACAGTCCTCCAATCATTGACCTATATTTTGTCTGATCAACCTTGGAAGAGTCATCATCTTTTCTCAACTTGCATCCAGTTGCCATTGGAGTGTTCATTGGCTTTGAGTCTTTCATCCCAAATTTCCTCAACAATTCTTTCACATATTTTGACTGAGAGATGAAGATTCCTTTCTTTGTTTGAGTGATTTGTAGACCCAAAAATAAGTTCATTTCTCCAAGCATTGACATCTCAAACTCACTTTTCATTTGACTTGCAAAGGTTTTACACATATTGTCCCTTCCTCCAAAAATGATATCATCAATAAATACTTCAACAATTAAGATATTTTCATGATCAATTTTGAAATACAAATTACTGTCAGCAATACCTTTATTGAAACCAATCTTCAAGAGATGCTTCTCCAATCTTTCATACCAAGCCCTTGGGGCTTGCTTCAGTCCATATAGTGCCTTTTTTAATTTACAGACCATGTCACTATGATCAGACAACTGAAATCCATCCAGTTGCTCAATATACACTTCTTCTTCCAAATTACCATTTAGGAAGGTAGATTTGACATCCATCTGATACACCTTGAAATCCTTGAAGGTAGAAAATGCAAGAAATAATCTGACTGCTTCTATTCTTGCCATCGGAGCAAAAGTTTCTTCAAAATCAACTCCTATTTGAGAGTAATCTTTGCAAACTAATCTGGCCTTGTTTCTGATTACTTCACCGGCTTCATTCAATTTGTTCTGGAAGACCCATTTGGTTCCAATCACATTTTTGTTTCTTGGTCTGGGAACAAGATCCCAAGTGTGATTCTTCTCAATTTGCATCAGTTCTTCCTCCATTGCCTTAGTCCAGTTTTCATCATTGCATGCTTCATTTACTGTCTTAGGTTTAATCTTTGAAATTAGACAATACTCATCTGAATTTTGAGCAATTCTCCTCCTTGTTTGCACCCCTTTGCTTTTGTCACCTATGATCTGATCTTCAGAGTGGTTTAGAGTTACGTACCTTAGAATTTTGGGAGTCTCTTGCACTTCTAACTCTTGATTAGTCTCATTGAGACTTATCTCTTCTTCCTGTCTTACCGGATCAACTTGAATTTGTTTCTCAAAAGATACTTGGATACCTTGAATCTGAACACCATTCAGATCATCTTCATCATGTTCAAGAATTCTTGAGGTTCTTTCAATTTCTTCATCAACCTTCACATTTATACTTTCTACAATCTTTCTCAATCTCTTGTTGTAACACTGGTATGCTTTGCTTTGAGTAGAATAACCCAAGAATATTCCTTCATCACTTCTAGCATCAAACTTTCCTAGATCTTCATCCCTTTTAATGTAACATCTTCTACCAAAAACTCTGAAGTATCTTACAATGGGAGTAACGGCAAACCAGAATTCATAAGGAGTCTTACTGGTATAGTTTCTAATTTGAACTCAGTTGAGTGTAGACTGTAGTGCTGACAGCTTCTCTCCAATAGATCTGAGAAACATTTGCTTCCATCATCATGGTCCTGGATGGTCTGGGTCTTTCTCTCAACAACTCCATTCTGCTGTGGAGCTCTAGGGGTAGACAATTGTCTCTTTATTCCGTGTTTCTCACAAAAGTTTATGAACTCACCGGATGTGAATTCTCCACCTCTATCAGACCTCAAACACTTCAATTTTAATCCGGTCTCATTTTCCACCATAGCCTTGAATATTTTGAATTTCTCAAGAGCTTTTGATTTCTCTTTCAGAAAGGTTACCCACATCATCTGGGAATAGTCATCAATTAGCAACATGAAGTATCTATCACCTTGCACACTCCTGATTCTTGCCGGACCACATAAGTCAGTGTGAACCAAGTCTAATAATCTGGTAGAAGATTGTTCCTTGCTTTTGAATGAGATTCTGCTTTGTTTTCGCAACTGACATTCTTTGCACAAACTATTTCTAGGTTTTACCAATCTTGGAAGATCTTTTACAGCCTGAGTATTACTTATCTTGATGATATTATCAAAGTTCACATGACACATTCTTCTATGCCATAACCAACTCTGATCAATTTGAACAAATAAGCAACTTTTACCAGTACCAGCTAAGTGAAAGATGTTACCTTTTGTTTGGGTACCGGATGCAATCTCTATTCCAGAACTTTCAAGGATTTTGCACTTTCCATTCTTGAATCTGAGATCATAGCCTTTGTCCACCAACTGTCCCACACTGAGAAGATTGTGTTTCAATCCCTCAACATATAATACATTACCGGTTTTGTTCTTTCCATCAAAAGAAATAGTTCCTCTACCTCTGATTCTACCTGCAGAGTTATCACCAAACTTCACCGCTCCTCCTTCATACCTTTCCAAATCTATGAACTTGTTTTGTCACCTGTCATGTGGTGAGAGCAGCCACTGTCAATGACCCAATCATCCTTTTCTTCAACTTAGGTAGCCAGGGCTTTATGATTTGTGGATTCAGAGGGTATTGGATCTTCTTCCTTGATGGCAATGAACACCCAGTCACTTCTGGATTTGTCTTCTTTCTCTGATTCATCATCTGTTACTCCTTCATCATCTCCTTCATGAGCATAGTAACAATTCTTCTGGAATCTTGGTCTATTACTGTTTGGCCTAGAAAATCTTTCCGGACACCTTGATGCAAAATGACCAATCTTATTGCAGTTAAAACACTTAAAAGGCAATTTTCCCTCATACTTATCGGATCCTCTTGGTAGTCTTTTTGCAATAAGAGCTTCAAGATGATTTTCTTGAAGAGTTTTCTCCCAGATCAAACCTTTGCTTTCCTTTTACTAAGGCACTTGCTTTGAATGCAGATTCAGTCTTTGGAGGATCATCTCCAAACTTGGTCATTTCAAAAGTAACTAGCTTACCAACCAATTGATCCCTTGTGACTGTTGTGTGAGCTCTGAATTCTTCAATTGCAAAAGCTTTGATTTTATAAGACTCGGGAAGGGATCTGAGAACTTTGCCAACGATCTCATCTTCACTCAGGGTTCCACCTGCATTTCTAATTCCACAAACCAGCTCATTCACTCTTGGCATAAATGAGGTAATATTTTCATCATTTCTCATTTCCAATCTTTCAAATTTCCCTTTTAGACTCTGTAATTTTGCACATTTAACAAACTGGTCTCCTTCATGCAAAAGTTCCAATTTCTTCCAAATCTCAAAGGCAGTTGGTAGATGAATAACATTAGAGAGTTCTGAGTTGGATAATGCACTTAAAAGAGCCTCTTTGGTCCGCATATTGTTTTCAGCACCTGTGATTTCATTTAGGGTTGTTGGACCACCCTGTGGAGGTACATAAGCCTTTGTGACCATGGACCAGTATGCAAATCCCATGCACTACAAGTGATATTCCATGCGACCTTTCCAAAGAGCAAAGTTAGTTCCATCAAACTTCAGAATATCCTTTTTGTAGGACGACATTTTGGATCACCTCAAGTGGTTAAGCTCCTTTCAGAGGAACTTGGCTCTGATACCAATTGTTGGATTTAGGGCACACAATTGAGAGGGGGGTGAATCAGTTGTACAAAACTTTCTCTTTCCTTAACCACTTAACTCCACAATGTTAATTAACAGCATAATATAAAATCAACCATGAAAGCACAATGCAACAAGTTAAGAGCAAAAGCACACTAACACACATAACACCAATATTTTTGACGTGGAAAACCTGATTAAGGGAAAAAACCACGGGGTGATTAACCCAAGATAATATTCTCTATTAGAAGAATAGAAAGAACAAAAATGGCACTTGCCAATTAGGGCTCACTGCCTGAGCACACTGCTCACAAGAGGCTCACTGCCTATAGGAGACACACTGTCTACAAAGGAATAAGTATCACATACTTGAACTGGTAAATAGCATCTTCACTATGCTTGAGTTAGTTCCATTTAAGCTCAAACCTTCTACTCTGCCTTTCGCTCTTCTCTTCGCTATCACACGCTCATCTCCACAAGTGCACTTTTGAAATGACTTTGCAATCCTTTAATTATACATGACATCAACTTAGGAACAAACATCTAAGTCAGCAAACAACCACAAGAACATTCGTAAGGTGTATAATTCATCCGGTCAGCCAGTCACAGAAAGAGCACCTTCATCCGGAAGTATTTCTTCAATTTCAAGCTCCAACTCTAATGTGGACCATCAACATGAACTGAACATAATCCAAGGATCTTCACAAGCTTTCCTGAATCACTAGGAACATCCGCACTTCCTCTACTTGCTGAAATCCTTCTCTCCTACATCTGAAACCTCAAGAACACAGTCTGTTATCACTGTCACGAAGGAATAGGTTTTTCTAGACCTTCAAACCACAAACTGATCTACTTGACACTTCACAAGGACGTCCTAAACACTTCCTTAAATCCGTAGAGTGGGATAATGCATTACCAGACCTTACCGGACCTATCTGTCTCACTCTGTCACCACTGAGCACTTGTCGGAACCGGTTCTACTTGAGTGACCATAACTTCTTCAGATCTTCATGTGGATCCCTAAAAACTTGACTAGAGCATCTCAAGACTTGTATCTACAAACCCTTTAAACCGTATCCTCTGATCCTCAACCTATCTTGGACTTTTACCTTGTTATCATCATTGTTCTTCACTATTCCTGATTGAGACTAATTTTCTCAATATCCTCAGCACACAGCTCGTCCAATCCTTCTCATTAATGCAACATGAGTATGTTGACATCAATGACAACACCGGTTTAACCCATACTTGCAACAATAATGAATCAAGTCTGACACCTCAGAAGATTTGTGAGAACTGGAATAAAACTAAACATGATTTTGTTTTCCATAAATGTAATGTTCTCAGAATCAAACTCAAAATTATAGTCATTCATACCTTGAACAAGATTTTTATTTTTCAGGGTCCTCAAACCCTTTTCACCAATGTGACCAAGCCTTTGGTGCCATAACATTGCCTTCTCAGCTGGAAGTTTCATCTCCATGGAATGGGCACCCTTAGGTATCCAAAAAGAATGACCATCAGAAGTAGATGCAACAGTCCTCTTCGCTGCTGGTTCCAATGGTCAGGATGAAGACTCTAAAGCTCTCTTCTTAGAAATAGAGGCACTATTGCACTAAACCACACATGCATCAAGCTAAAATAGAGTGCCAATCCAAACACCCTTAGCCAACACCATAGATCCTCTAGTCATCTTGCATCCTCCATTCAAGAAAACAACCTGCACACCCACATCATTCAACTTACTTACAGAAAGAAGGTTCTGTGTCGAACCGGGGATATGCAAAACACCATTGATTCCCTTCACTCATCCATCAGGGAATAGAATCAAGGCTCTTCCGTGGCCAACAATCTTCAGGTGAGATTCATCACCCAAGTACACCTTTCCACCATCATATTCTTCATACTTCAAAAACCAACCCCGATGTGAGGTCATGCAAAAAGATGCACCAAAGTCAATAAGCCACACATCCTCAGATGCATGCATTGCCAAGGCAGCGGCAAATGCTTCTCCTTCATCCTGAGAGGACTTGTTAGAATCTGAATCATAATTCTTCTTTTTCTTATTCTCCTCCTTGCACTTCTTGCAAAAGTGACCAAGTTTTTCATAGTTCCAACATAGGGCCTTGGACTTTCTGGGAGACTTAGATCTCCCATGAGTTTTGGATCTTTGTTTTTCTTCCTTCTTATCCTTTTTCTTTCCCTTCTCTTTAGATCTACCATGAACTGCAAGAGCCTCCTTAGCCAATTCAGAAGACTTTCTCTGAATCTCTTCAGACAACAATGGAGAAACCACTTCATCCATCTTGAAGGTGGTAGTGGTACTCCCAATGACCATAACAAGGTGGTCCCACGAATCTGGTAAGGAACACAGTAATGCCATACATCGATCCTCCTCCTCCATCTTCACACCAATAGAAACCAACTAGGAAATAAGCATATTGAATGTATTTAGGTGCTCGGTGATAGATCCTCCGTCTTCCATCCTCAGAGAATACAATTTCTTTCATAGGAATAACTTGTTCACCAGGGAGTTAGCTTGATAAACATCTCCAAGATTCTTCCAAACCTCCTTTGCAGTCTTCTTCATGGATATTCAAGAGCACTGAATCAACCAAACAGAGTCTTATCAAACCTTATCTTTTCGATCTTTAAGATATTAGTCTTATTGAGACATTGCCATTGGTTTTGTACCAGATATGGCATCCCAAAAATCTTGATCTACAAGCATGTCCTCCATTTTGAGTTTCCATAACTCGAAATTACTGCCATTAAACTTATTTATCTCAAACCTCCCAGATGTTCTCACCATCTCTTACCTACAACAAAGATTTCAAAATCATCTACACAAGATCCCACTCAAATGAAGATCAACTCAAAACACTCTCTACCCAACAACTAGAACCAAAGGTGATTAGGCTTTTATACCAATTGAAAGGAAGCAAGGTATGCGGAAACGCTTCCTACACTGATCTATTGAGGAAAGATTTATGCAATTTTTTCTACTCTTGCAATTATATATTAAGATGCACATTAACAAAAAGATAATAACAACTTCCAAATGCAAACACAAAACTCACAACACAAGATAGATGTGGGGAAAACCATTTCAAGTAAAAAACCCCACACTCCAAAGTTGCCCAATATATTATTCAGGAATCAAGAAGATTACAATATACTTGCAGAGCAAGATTTTACATGAGTATATCCAACTAGAGATCCAAGAGGTAACTCGACATCTATAAGATTCTTACACACAACCTCCATCTCTAGCTCTTGATATATAGGAGATACAATATAGTAAACTGTTACTGGTAATTACAAAACCATGAGCTAAAACCACCCAAAAGTGGCACCCAAATAATCTCCAATCAAAGATGCCGTGTGATGTGCCAAAACACACACCAACACGTGTAACTTTCCCCTTTACAGCTCTTTCATGTGTCCAACATGTTTTTACATTTCCCAAAAATAGGAGGTCCAACTTCCAGAGGCCATAACTTTTGATCTAGGTGTCTGATTGACGAACCATTTGATGCGTCAAAAATATTGTAAAGAGATCTATCACCATGTAACCCACTTCATCACTTACGGCAATTTTCAGAGCATTTAGGGAAGTTTCAATTCTGATAATTGAGTTCAAAACTTTTATTGGCAGTTTCAAAAAGCAGAAACTTTAATATCTCGCAATCCAGATATGATCTTGAGTCGAAACTCACCTGAGATGTCTACTTAGCTATTCCTCACCTTTTGGGAAAATTTTAGGTCAATTTGAGGTCAAATGTAAACTTACTAAAATAGTAAGTCTCACCACTTTTAGCTCTTTTGAAAACTTTGAAATTTCTAGATCATTCTTCAAGATAAAGGGTATTCAAAAAGACCAAAACTGGGAAGAATAGTAACCTTTCCAAGTTGCAAGGTCGAGACACTTTTCTTAACAAATACCACCAAGTGGTTTTGTGCAAGCTTGTCTTTATGAAAGAAAGCACATGAGTAGTTGTTGAGTTTGGCTTGTGAAACCTTTGGCTTGTTGGCTAAGGTTGGATTGAGTATCTCTTGTAGGTTGCATATGTGATTATAGTAAGTATGGATTAATATGTGTGGCTATGTGGATCTCATTTTATTGTTCACATGGAGGAATGCAACTAGAGTGCTTAATGTTTCAGAAACATTGCATGGATACTTTGTAAGTGTATTATAATCTTATTCATAAAGATAATACATTGTGTTTTATGGGTGCTTTTGGAGGTTGGGTCTTTCTCTTGATAGGATTTTCCCAAGGTACATTTAGTATCATCTTGTGGTAATCTTTGTTATTATTTTGGATTGTGAATTCTAAATACTTTTTTTGTATTTGTTTTTCTCATGAGGGTTATGTGGAAATGGTATATTTTGTTGCAAATTTCCTTTCATTCTTCTTGGTCTTCATCTACTGGTTATTGAGTGTGAATAGGAGTAATGACCAAGTCTAGGCAAGGAAGAAACTTTCTAGAATCTAGCCAACTACGAGCACCATACCCACGAGAAAAGGATGATGGCAATTGAAGGAAAAAGACCACTCATGGATAGAACGATCCCTGGCTCATTTCAAATGCTAAAATCCATGTGATTGGGATCCATCATCCCTTTTGGCAAGTTGGCTACATTTGTGCAACTATGCCCATGTGGAGGGGAGTGACCTTGGTGGAAGGCAAAAGAAGTCAACACCTTGTCAACTATTCAAGGGGCATTGCCCCAGTGATCTAAAAACACACGTAGATGGGAAAATTCAAGTGTAACTTTGTTTTCTTGCACTTGAATCTACATAAGCACATTAGAGAAAATCATAGCTTTAGTGTAAAGTGAGAAATGAATATCAACTACATAAGCAATAAAAATAATAGAATTTCTATCTTCCCAAATGCTAAGAAGAATCTCCACCCTAAAATCATGCCAAATCTAGGTAAATTTGAAAGGGAGGCAGGGCTAATCTCCCATTAGAACCATATGACACAAGAAGGAAGCAAGCCTGAATGGCTCTAATAAGAAGCCATGAATCCAAGTCCAAGTTTCTTGGGCTCTAGTACAAAATCAAAAAAGTTACTTGAGAGTATTAGGTTGTTTGGAAAAATGAACAACAAGGATTAAGAACTCCCAGATGAGACAAGTGAGAGCCAAGTGGAAGACCTTGATAAAGAATGCACCATGCAAAATGAGCAAGCTTGCGCTCAAGAATTGTTGACCAAACAATCTAAATCTATAGTTCCAATTTCTTAGAGAGGATTGGAGATGCCAACAAATATTTAATTGGGACACCATGGGGAGATGAGGTATGTGCCACAAGTATCCCTTACAAGGCTTGTAATTATGAAATGGTGTATCTAGATTCCATTTATAATATTTCCACTAGAGCTTGAAAGTCCTAACCCACATTTTGTGAACCATGTGGGGCTGGAATGGTGTCAATGACTATCTAGAAAGTCATGATCCTGGTTGGATAATTGAAATTTCAACTTATCCTTAGGCTAAGTTAAAAAGTTCTTGGTGGCTAAGTTGAAAATATTTGGTAGTTTTTTAATTCCTCTATTATAAAACCTCAAAGCACAAACCCAAGGGGCTTTGGCTAGAGGTTGGTCTTGAGAAGATAGGATTAGAGACCACCAAATGGATTGTCGATTGATGGAAAGGCCATTGCAAAAATCATGACCAACCCACAAATTCTAGGGCTTGGTGGATTCCCAAGCCTTCTATATGTTCTTGATAACAAATGTTCCTCATATTTGGATAGGTTCCTTAATAATGAGAAGAGTATGAAGCACAAGGCCTTTCCAAGTTGGTGGCACAAAGGACAATCTAGAAGAAATACAATGTCGAATGAGGAATTTCTAGGCATCCTCACCTTCCAAGGCCTTGATAATCCACTTAGCACAACCTACTAGGCCTTGATAGAAAATTGAGATTTAAACCCCTAGAATCATGAGGGAGACAACAATATTCTCAAGCCACATGGTGAAAGGCTATGTTGCCTTCAAAAAAGGAAAAAGAAAATCTGTAATTAGTTTCTCAATTTTCATGTAAGAGGCCTTAGAGGGGAACCAAAAAGAAGAGTAATATACATGAGTAGCAACTAATATTTTAGAGCACACCTAAAATTTACAAGCTAGAGAGAGAGGCTTAGTAACCCAATAAACCGGTTTCTTCTCAATTCTAGATATGATGGGTAGTAGGAGAGGCCTGAAAAGAAAAGGGAATGTCAAAAAATTTGGAAAGCTCCCCATGGTCAATCTATTTGTAACAAAATGAATCTAACTAGCTAGGATTAGGAAGAAAATATTTCCTATAGCATTAAGTCTTCTTCCATTGAATAATCAAACTTGAAGCCTTGTAGAAAATGTCAAGGTAATGAAGAAGCCTGCTTGACATTATCATCTTCTTTAATTAAAGTAAGAAAGGAATCATCCATAAAGTGACCATTGACAAGATGGTTAGATTAATTGGGCAAGACAATGACCTTCACAAGTTGTTGAGAGACTACATGGGTCAAGAGGTAACTAAAGCCCTTAGTAGAAAGCACATAAAGTGTGAGGGCTAAAGGGAAACCTTTACAAATAGACCAAAAGAGCCTTAAAGAACTGTATTTCTATCCATTAATGGTGATGTAAATATAGGCATTTTAAAAAATCATCTTAACAAAATGCACAAAATGGGGCCCAAACCCCAAAGCCTAAAGCATGGAAAGAATGAAGGGCCATTAAATATAGTCACAAGCCTTGGCAACATCAATTTTGAGAAATAGTGTAGGTTTTTTAGAGTGTCGATTCTGGTCCATCCCTTCCTAGACAACAATGATGATGTGAAGGATGTATTGTGACTTAATGAAACCAATTTGCTCAGAGTGGGCTAGCTAAGGAAGAAGATATTTTAGATTGAGAGCATAGGCTTTGGTAATGATTTTGTAGGAGATATTTGGCAAGGTGATGGGAAGTTAATTGCAGATATCCTTTGGGTCACTAGATTTAGCTATGATCTTAATATTGCCCTTGTTAATTAAGTTCTCGAGGGAATTACCATGGAATAGTTCCAGATGAAATTTGTGGAGATCTTCACCCACAATATTGTAAGGAAGATAAGGTAGTAGAACAACTTCCTACACTAATCTTGAGGGGAGAGATATGCAAAAAATTTAGATCTGTACAACAGTTACATAAATAAACACAAATAGAAATCATACCACAACACAGTAGTTATGTGGGGAAACCCTTTTTGGGAGAAAAACCCCACACTCCAAAGCCACCCAATATATTATTCAGGAATAAAAAAGATTACAATATACTTGCAAAGCAAGATTTCACAGGAGTATAACCAACTAGAGATCCAGAGGCAACTCAACATTTATATGACTTACACACAACCTCCATCTCAAGCTCCTGATATATAGGAGTTACAATACATTAAACCGTCAAAAGTAATTACAAAGCATGAGCCAAAAACCACCCAAAAGTGGCACCCAAATTATCTCCAAGTAAAGATGCCTTGTGATGTGCCAAATCACACACCAAAACATGTAACTCTCCCCTTTACAACTCTTTTAAGTGTCCAACACATTTTCACATTTCCCAAAATAGGAGGTCCAACTTTCGGAGATCATAACTTTTGATCTGGGTGTTCGATTGACGAACCATTTGATGCGTCGAAAAGCTTGTGAAGAGATCTATCGAGATATAACTGGCTTCACTAGTTACAACAACTTTCAGGTCATTTAAGGACTTCTAAGTGCCTCAAATCTGAGTTTGAAACTTTTTTCAGTAGTTTCTAAAAACATAAACTTTAATATATCGCAATCTAGGTATGATCTTGAGTCGAAACTCACCCGAGATGTTTACTTGGCAGTTCTACACCTTTTGGGAAAATTTTGGGTCCATTCAAGCTCAAATGTAGAGTTACTAAAAATAGTAAGTCCTACCATTTTTAGCCCTTTTGGAAACTTTAAAAGTTCTAAACTATTCTTCAAGATAAAGGGTATTCGAAAAGACCAAAACTATGAAGAATAGAAACCTATTGTAGTTGCAAGGTTGAGACACCTTTCCTAACATTCTCCCACTTGTCGAACACCTTGCAAGAGCAAAGAGAGTATCAACACCATGATTTAATTGCTAGGGTCCAAGAGGCCCGTAGACTCTAAACATCATCTGAACTTCTATGTGCTTACAAACTTAGTTAATGAATCTACAACACTCATCAAAGTCTCTAACTTAACTAGCTTCACCTTTCCATCCTCAACCATATTTTTAACAAAATGATACTGTACATCAATGTGCTTGGTCCTTGCATGAAATGTTGGGTTCTTAGCTAGGCAGATCACACTCTGTCTGTCACAATAAACTGTCACTACACCTTGTTTTATTCTAATATCTGAACACGGTATTTTAAGAGAAATGGCTTCTTTACAAGCATGAGTAGCTGCCATTTACCCAGCTTCAGTAGTGGAAAAAGTAACCACAACTTGTCACTTACTCATGCAACTAATTGCACCACCATAAAGTAAATACATAAGAACTACTAGATCGTCTTCTATCAACATCACCTACCCAGTCTAAATCCACATAACCATGAATATCAAGGGAATGCATGTCTCATATCAAATTACCATGATAACACAAGGAATACTCTAAGGTACCCCACAAATATCTGAAGACCCTTTTAACTACATCCCAATGAACTCTACTAGGATTAGACATGTATTTGGAAAGAACTCCCACTGGTAGGGAAATTTTTGGTCTAGTACAGACCATAGCATACATCAAACTTCTGACTGCACTTTGGTAAGGCACTCTGCTCATGTTTTCCATCTCTGATGGGGATGTTGGACATTGTGAAGCAAATAACTTCATTCCAACTATAAAAGGAATACATAATGGTCGACAATCTTGCATGTTAAAACCTCTGTAAATCTAAATTGACATACTTACTTTGGCCAAGCCATAGTTTTTTGTTCACTCTATCTCTTCTTATTTCCATCCCAAGAATGTGTTTTGATGCACCAAAATATTTCATTTCAAATTTAGCTGCAAGTTGAGACTTTAGTTTTGAAATCATTCCTTTCCCTTTACCAATAAATAACATATCATCAACATATAATGCAATAAAAAGGAAATGATCACCATCCTATTTATAATAAACATAGTGATCAGATTTAGAATGCTCAAATCCCAAACTCAATACATATGTATCAAATTTCTGGTACCGCATCCTAGGACTTTGTTGGAGGTCATATTCTTTAATTTACAAACCAAATTACTTTTACCTTTCACCGTGTAGTGCTCTAGTTGTGTCATATAAATATCCTCCTCCAAATCACCATGAAGGAATATCATTTTCACATCCATTTGCTCAACCTCTAGATCATAAGCAACAACAATAGAAAGCAAGAATCTAATGGACATCATTTTTGCAATAGGAGAAAATATCTCACCGTAATTAACACCCTCAACCTGAGAGTAACCTTTCGCAACTAACTATGCTTTGTATTTCTCAATACCTCCATCTAAACCAATCTTTTTTCTTGAACACCTATTTGCAACCAATAGGTTTTCATCCTTCAGGTAATGGTACTAGGTCCCATGTATCATTCTTTTTCAAAGCTATCATTTCTTCATCCATAGCAATCTTCTAGGACTCTACATCATTCATACCTAATGCCTTTTCTATAGATCTAGGTTCATCTATATTAGTATTCAAAGCAAAAAACATCTCAAGTCATCAGGTGAATACCTTTTAGGTGGTTGTCTATGCCTTGTAGACCTTCAAACAAGCTAAGTTAGAGTTTCTTCCTCCTCTTCTAATGATTCAGAGCTAGATGAGCTCTCCTCAATTTCTTGTCTATCTAGGGGCCTCGATTCAACTTTCTCAGGCGTAGATGGGAGTTGAATCACATCTTTTTGTTCACTTTATTCTAGCTGTAATGTGATAGAGGAAGACTTAGTTTCTCTAAAAATAACACTTCTACTATATATTGCCTTTTGTGCAACAGGGTCCCAAAGCTTGTATCCTTTCACACCATAACTATACCCGATCAAGATACATTTCACAGCCTTGTTCTCCAACTTTGTTCACTTCTCCTTTGGCACATGTGCATATGCCTCACAACCAAAAACTCTAATATGTCTTAGTGAAGGCTTGTGCCTCGACCATGCCTCCATAAGCGTTTTATCAATAATAGCTGATATAGGAGACCTGTTAATCAAGTAGCAGGCAGTGGCAACAACTTTAGCCCAAAACCTTTGTTCTAGACTAGCACCACTAAGCATACTCCTACCCTTCTCCATCAGTGTCCTTGTTTGTGTTAGACTTAGGGCACACAACTGAGAGGGGGGGTGAATTAGTTGTGCAAAACTTTCTCTAATTTACACAATTAAATTCTTTTTGTGATTAGTAGTATATTAAACATGAAATATAATGCATTCAAATCAAAGGCAGAAACTCATCAACACATAAGACACCAAGATTTTGACGTGGAAAACCTAGTTAAGGGAAAAACCACGGGGTGATTAACCTAAGAATGTATTCTCTGCTAGAAGAATAGAAAGAACAAAATGGCACATGCCAATTAGGGCTCACTACCTGAGGACACTGCTCACAAGAGGCTCACTACCTACAAGAGACACATTGTCTACAAAGAAATAAGTATCACCTACTTGAACTGGAAAATAGCATCTTCACCATGCTTGAATCAATTCCATTAAGCCCAATACTCCTGATCTGCCTTTTGCTCTCCTCTTCACTACCAAACACTCATCTCCACAAGGACACAATACAAATGACTTCAAAATCCCTTATTTATACAAGACATCAACTTAGGAATGAACATCTAAGTCAGAAACCATCCACAATAACATCCACAAGATGTATAACTTATCCGGTTGGCCTGTCTCAGAAAGAACACCATCATCTGAAAGTTTGTTTTTCAAATGCAAACTCCAACTTCAATGCAGACCACCAACATGATCTGGACATGATCCAAAGATCACCACAAGCTTGCTTGAATCACCAATAACATCCACACTTCATTTGCTTACTAAAATCCTTCTCTCCTTCATTTGGAACCTCAAGAACACAATCTGTCATCACTGTCACAAAGGATTTTATGCTTGCAAACCTTTTGACCATGAACCAATCCATTTGATACTCCACAAAGACTCCCTCAGCACTCCATCAAATCTACAAAAACATGATAGTGCATTTCCGGATCTCATCGGACCTATCTGTCTCACTCTGTCACCATTGAACACTTGCTGGAGCTGGTTTTACTTAAACAGTCACAACCTCTTCAGATCTTCATGTGGACCTCTAAAATCTCTACTAGACCACCTTAAGACACATATCTACAAACCCTTTAATCTGTATCCTCTGATCCTCATCCTATCTTGGTCTTTTACCTTACTGTTTTCCCTGTTCTTCTCTGTTTTTGATTGAGACTAATTTTCTCAATATCCTCAGCACACAGCTAATCCAATCCTTATCATTAATGCAATAGAAGTATGTTGACATCAATGACAACACTGGTTAGGCCCATACTTGCAACAATCTCCCCCTTTGTCATTGATGGCAACATATGATGTGAAAAACTGGTTTAACCATCAAGACAAGAACTTCTCCAAGAACTTCTCCTTACTGTCACAACTCCCCCTATCAGCAACAACCATTCACATGTCTTCTTCTCCCTTAACTGCTCCCCCTTTGATCAGCAACCACTTGTTTTTCACATGTCTTCTCTCCCCCTTTGGCATTAATGGCAAAGGGCACATACTTGCAGTTCCAATACTTCAGAAACATACTTGCTGCTCCCTCTGAGTAGCAGCTTCCCATCATCAATCCAGATCACAAGATATGATTGTGACATCCACCGGACTAGTGCACCATAGTGCACCTTAGTTCATCACCAGAGGGGCAATAACCCCTAACTTCTCCCTGAGATACTCAAAAGATTCCTTGGGAAGAGGTTTAGTAAAGATATCTGTAATCTGATCCTTGGAAGGCACAAATTCCAATCTGACTTCATTTTTGTTCACTTGCTCTCTCAGAAAGTGAAACTTGATAGATATATGTTTAGTCTTTGAATGCAACACTGGATTCTTGGATATATTTATTGCACTTGAATTATCACAGAAAATTGTGATAGGCTCCTCATATCCCACTCTGATGTCTCTTAGCATCTGCTTCATCCACAAAACTTGAGTGCAACTACCTGTTGCAGCAATATATTTTGCTTCAGTTGTAGACAGAGATATTGCCTCTTGTTTCTTGCTTAGCCAAGAAACCAATCTCTTCCCCAAAAAGAATGCTCCACCACTGGTACTTTTCCGGTCATCCACATCTCCTACCCAATCCGCATCTGTATATGCATGAAGAGAGAAATCATGATCTCTAGGATACCATAGACCATACTTAATTGTCCCTTTTAGATATCTAAAAATTCTCTTTATTGCCATGACATGAGATTCTCTAGGATCAGCCTGAAATCTAGCAACAAGACCACCAGCCTGCATAATGTCTGGTCTAGTTTGAGTAAGATACAACAGTCCTCCAATCATTGACCTATAATTTTTCTAATCAGCCTTAGGCAAGTCATCATATTTGCTCAACTTACATCTAGTTGCCATGGGAGTATTCATTGGTTTAGAGTCTTCCATTCCAAATTTCTTCAAAAATTCTTTTACATATTTGATCTGAGAAATGAAGATTCCTTTCTTTGTTTGAGTGATTTGCAAACCCAAGAAGAAATTTATTTCACTGAGCATGGACATCTCAAACTCACTTTTCATTTGATTTGCAAAGGTTTTACACATACTGTCTCTTCCTCCAAAAATGATATCATCAACAAACACTTCAATAATCAAGATGTTTTCATGATCAATTTTGAAATATAAATTACTGTCAACAGTACCTTTGTTGAAACCAATCTTCAAAAGATGTTTGTCCAATCTTTCATACAGGCTCTTGGGGCTTGCTTTAGTCCATACAGTGCCTTCTTCAACTTGCAGACCATATCACCATGCTTAGACAATTGAAATCCATCTGATTGCTCAATGTATACTTCTTCTTCCAAGTCACCATTCAAGAAAGTAGACTTGACATCCATCTGATACACCTTGAAATCCTTGAAGGCAGCAAATGCAAGAAATAATCTGACTGCTTCAATTCTTGCTACCAGAGCAAAAGTTTCTTCAAAATCAACTCCTTCTATTTGAGAATAGCCCTTGCAGACCAGTCTGGCTTTATTTCTGATTACTTCACCAACTTCATTTAGTTTGTTCCGGAAGACCCATTTGGTTCCAATCACATTCTTGTTTCTAAGCCTGGAAACAAGATCCCAAGTGTGATTTTTCTCAATTTGAATCAACTCTTCCTCCATTGCTTTGGTCCAGTTTTCATCATTGCAGGCTTCATTTATTCTCTTAGGTTCAATCTTTGAAATCAGACAATATTTATCTAAATTTTGAGTAATTTTCCTTCTAGTTTGCGCACCTTTGCTTTTGTCAATTATGATCTAATCTTCAAAGTGGTTCAGTCTTACATACCTTGGAACTTTGGGAGTTTCTTGCACTTCTGCTTCTTGATCAGGTTCATTCAGACCTATTTCTTCTTCCTAATTTACAGGATCAGTTTGAATCTGACTTTCAGAAGAGGATTGAACTCCTTGAATCATTACACCATTTTGATCATCTTCATCATATTCATAAAACCTTGAGGGTTTCTCTATTCCCTCATCAACCTTCACATTTGTATTTTCTATCATCTTTCTCAGTCTCTTGTTATAATACCGGTATGCTTTGCTTTGAGTAGAGTAACCCAAGAAAATTCCTTCATTACTTCTAGCATCAAACTTGCCTAGATCTTCATCTCTTTTGATATAACATTTGCTACCAAAGACTCTGAAATATCTTACAATAGGAGTAATGCCAAACCAAAGTTCATAAGGAGTCTTACCAGTATTGCTTCTGATTTGAACTCGATTGAGAGTATAGACTGTAATGCTGACAGCTTCTCTCCAATAGATCTAAGGAACATTTGCTTCCATCATCATGGTCCTAGAAGCTTCCTAGATGGTCCGGTTCTTTCTCTCCACTACTCCATTCTGTTGTGGTGTCCTAGGAGCAGACAACTGTCTCTTAATTCCATGTTCTCACAGAACTCTATGAATTCACCGGATGTGAATTCTCCACCTCTATCAGACCTCAGACATTTCAACTTTAATCATGTTTCATTCTCTACCATAGCCTTGAATATTTTGAATTTCTCAAGAGATTCTAATTTTTCCTTTAGAAAGGTTACCCACATCATCCGGGAATAGTCATCAATTAGCAGCATGAAGTATCTATCACCTTGAAGACTCTTGGTTCTTGCCGGACCACAAAGATCAGTGTGAACTAAGTCCAATAATCCGGTAGAAGACAGTTCCTTGATTTTGAATGTGACTCTGCTCAGCTTACCCAACTGACATTCCTTGCACAAGTTGTTAGTAGGTTTCACCAGTTTTGGAAGATCTCTCATAGCTTGAGTATTGCTTATCTTGATGATATTATCAAAATTTACATGACACATCCTTCTATGCCATAACCAACTCTGATCAACTTGAACAAATAAGCAGTTTTTACCAGTACCAACAAAGTGGAAGATATTACCTTTAGTTTGAGTACCGGATGCAATCTATGTTCTGAAACTTTCAAAGATTTTGCATTTTCCATCCTTGAATCAGAGATCATAGCCTTTGTCCACCAACTATCCAAGACTGAGAAGATTGTGCTTCAAACCTCAACATACAGTACATTGCCAGTTTTGTGTCTTCCATCAAAAGAAATAGTTCCTCTTCCTCTGATTCTACTAGCAGAATTGTCACCAAACTTTACCACTCCTCCTTCATACCTTTCCAAATCTACAAACTTATTTTTGTCACCTGTCATACGGTGAGAGCATCCATTGTCAATGACCAAATCATCCTTCTCTTCAATTTGGGCAGCCAGAGCTCTTTCCACAGTCTTAAGATTGACAGATACAGAGGACATTGGATCTTCTTCCTTGATGGCAATGAACACCCATTCATTTTCGGATTTGTTTCCTATCTCTGATTCATCATCAGTTACTCCTTCATTATCATCATCTTCATGTACATAGTAACAGTTCTTTTGGAACCTTGGCTTGTTAGGATTTTGCTTTGAAAATCTTTCCGGACACCTTGAGGCAAAATGACCAATCTTATTACAATTAAAACACTTAAAAGGTAATTTTCCTTCATACTTACCGGATCCTCTTGGCAACCTCTTTGCAATAAGGGCTTCAAGTTGAGCAGTTTCTACTTCCTCTTCTTCAAAATCTTTTCTTGCTTTTTCATACCATGACAATTTCCTTGAAGAATTCTCTCTCGGATCAAACCTTTGTTTACTTTTAACAGAAGCACTGGCTTTGAATGCAGATTCAGTCTTAGGGGGGTCATCTCCAAACTCTGTCATTTCAAATGCAGCCAATTTCCCAGCCAATTGATCTCTTGTGACAGTTGTATGGGCTCTGAATTCTTCAATGGCAGCAGCCTTGATTTTGTAAGAAGCAGGAAGGGATCTGAGAATTTTACCAACAATCTCATTTTCATCAAGACTCCACCAGCATTTCTAATTCCACAAACTAGCTCATTCACTCTTGGCATAAAAGTAGTAATATTTTCATCATCTCTCATCTTCAGTTTTTCAAATTTCCCTTTTAGACTCTGTAACCTTGCACATTTAACGTACTGATCTCCTTCATGCAAAAGTTCCAGTTTATTCCAAATCTCAAAGGTAGTTGGTAGGTCAATAACATTTGAGAGCTCTGAGTCAGATAATGCACTTAGAAGAGCCTCTTTGGTCCGTAGATTGTTTTCAGCATCTGTGATTTCATTTAGTGTTGTCAGACCACCCTATGGAGGTACATACTGTTTTGTAACCATAGACTAGTACGCCATTCCCATACACTGTAAGTGACATTTCATGCGACCTTTCCAAAGAGAAAAGTTAGTTCCATCAAACTTCAGACTATCCTTCTTGTAAGATGACATCCTGGATCTCCTCAAGTGGTTAAGCTCCTTTTAGAGGAACTTGGCTCTGATACCAATTGTTAGACTTAGGGCACACAACTGAGAGGGGGGGTGAATCAGTTGTGCAAAACTTTCTCTAATTTACACACTTAAATCCTTTTTGTGATTAGCAGTATATTAAACATGAAATATAATGCATTCAAATCAAAGGCAGAAACTCATCAACACATAAGACACCAAGATTTTGACGTGGAAAACCTGGTTAAGGGAAAAACCACGGGATGATTAACCCAAGAATGTATTCTCTGTTAGAAGAATAGAAAGAACAAAATGGTACATGCCAATTAGGGCTCACTGCCTGAGCACACTGCTCACAAGAGGCTCACTGCCTACAAGAGACACACTGTCTACAAAGAAATAAGTATCACCTACTTGAACTAGAAAATAGCATCTTCACCATGCTTGAATTAGTTCCATTAAGCTCAATACTCTTGCTCTGCCTTTCGATCTCCTCTTGGCTACCACACACTCATCTCCATAAGGACATGATACAAATGACTTCAAAATCCCTTATTTATACAAGACATCAACTTAGGAATGATCATCTAAGTCAGCAAGCATCCACAATAACATCCACAAGATGTATAACTTATCTGGTCGGCCTGTCTCAGGAAGAACACCATCATCCGGAAGTTTATTTTTCAAATGCGAACTCCAACTTCAATGCGGACCACCAACATGATCTAGACATGATCCAAAGATCACCACAAGCTTGCCTGAATCACCAATAACATCCACACTTCATCTTCTTACTGAAATCCTTCTCTCCTTCATCTAGAACCTCAAGAACACAGTCTGTCATCACTGTCACAAAGGATTTTATGCTTGCAGACCTTTTGACCATGAACCAATCCATTTGATACTCCACAAAGACTCCCTCAGCACTCCCTCAAATCCACATAACATGATACTCCATTTCTGGATATCACTGGACCTATCTATCTCACTCTGTCACCACTGAACACCTGTCGGAACCAGTTTTACTTGAACAGTCACAACCTCTTTAGATCTTCATGCAAACCTCTGAAATCTCTACTGGACCACCTTAAGACACATATCTACAAACCCTTTAATCCACATCCTCTGATCCTCATCCTATCTTGGTTTTTTACCTTATTGTTTTCCCTGTTCTTCTCTGTTTCTGATTGAGACTAATTTTCTCAATATCCTCAGCACACAGCTAATCCAATCCTTATCATTAATGCAACATAAGTATGTTGACATCAATGACAACACTGGTTAGGCCCATACTTGCAACAGTTTATTCTTTCTGCAACTCCATGAACTACTGTGGAGAATACGGATTTGTCTTTTGTCTTTAAATGCCACAATCTTTACAGAATCTATCAAAATCATTAGAGCAAAATTCACCGCCATTGTCAGTCCTCAAACATTTTATTTTCTTTCCATTCTGCAACTCAACCATTGTTTTAAATTCATTAAATCAACTAAAAACTTCATATTTACTCTTTAGAAAATATACCCATGTCCTTTTGTTGTAATCATCAATAAAAGAAACATAATATGTGTAATTTCCAATGGAAGCAACATCTATAGGACTAAACACATCAGAATGAATAAGATCCAATACACCACAAGATTTATGAGAACTCAAGTAAAATTGAATGTGGTTTTGTTTACCATAAATGCAATGCCCACAGAAATCAAAATCAAGATTACTATCAGTCAACCCTTCAACAAGGTTTTTATTTTTCAAGATCCTTAGACCCTTTTCTCCTATGTGGCCTAATCGCTGGTGCCATAACATAGTCTTCTCTGCAAGCAATTTTGATTCAAAAGAAAGAGCATCCTTAGGTACCCAAAAGCCACGACCATCCATTGAAAATGAAACCATCTCCTTTTCCAATGAAGTAGTCACATATTTGCTTTTCACAAAAGTACTATTGCACTCAACAGTGCATGCATCAAGCTTATATAGTGTGCCAAGTATGAGACCTATAACAATCACCATAGCACCTCTAACCATCTTGTATCATGTATTAGGAAAGACTACCTGCACACCCGCATCTATTAGTTTGCTCATAAATAATAAATTTCATGTTAATCTAGGGATATACAACACACCATTAATCCTTTTTGTTCTACCATCAGGAAATTGGATTTTAACTTTACCACGACCAACAATATTTAAATGAGAATCGTCACCCAAGTGTACACCTTACCTCCATCGAATTCTTCATATTCAAAAAACCAATCTCTATTAGGGGTCATATGGAAGGATGCACCTAAGTTAATTAACCATGCATCATTACTTGCACGAGTGGCCAAAGATTTAATGAACACATCAACATCTTCCTTCTCGGACTCATAATCAGAATCAAATTTCTTCTTTTTCTTCTTTATAGTCCTTACGGAAGTGTATAGGCTTACCACAATTCCAATAAATAACTTTGGACTTTCTAGGAGATTTGGATCTCCCCTTGGACTTGAATTTGTCATGCTTCTCGCTCTTCTTGCCTTTTTCTTTAGGTCCTCTATGAACACTTAGGGCTTCTTTGGCATTGATGGATACCTTCCTCCTCATTTCTTCATAAAGAAAAGAAACCATGACATCTTCAACTTTCAGGATAATAGAAGTGCTCCCAATCGCCATAACAAGATAATCCCTTGAATCAGGCAAATAACAAAGCAGGATCTGACATCTCTCCTCTTCATCTATTTTTACGCCAACTAATGCTAATTGAGCCACCAAAATATTGAATGCTTCCAGGTGGTCTAAAATTTGTCCACCCTCTTCCATTCTCAAGGAATACAATTTCTTCCTCAAGAAATTTTGTTCACTAAAGATTTGGCTTGATATATTTCACCAAGTTTCTTCCATAGTTTCTTTGCAGAGGGCTCTCATGGACATTGATTAAAACATAGTCTATTAGGCACAATTTGATTAGACCCTTAGCTTTACGGTCCATAACATCATATTCAACAGCCAAAGTAGCATCTATGGGCCTTGAAACTTTTTCATCAATAGCATCCCACAAATCTCGATCAATTAATAGATCCTCCATCTTCAGCTTCCACATCTCAAAATTATTACAATTTTTTTTTCTACATCTATTCTCCTTGATGAGCTCGCCATCTGAAAATCCTTGTAACAAGATAACAAAATATCTTCTGCACAAGCTTCCACTCAAAACTAGATTAGTTCAAAAAACCCAACAACCCACAACTGAAACCAAAGGTGATCAAGCTCTAATACCACTTATAAGGAAGCTAAGGTAGCGGAACAACTTCCTACACTAATCTTAAGGGGAGAGATATGTAGAACTTTTAAGATTTATACAGTAGTTACATAAATAATCATAAATAGCAATCATACCACAACATAGTAATTACGTCGGGAAACCCTTTTCAGGAGAAAACCTGCACACTCCAAAGCCATCCAATATATTATTCAAGAATAAAAAATATTACAATATACTTGCAGAGAAAGCTTCCAAAGGAGTATAACCAACTAGAGATATAGAGGCAACTCAACATCTATATGACTCTTACACAACCTCCTTCTCAAGCTCATGATATATAGGAGATACAATACAGTAAATTGCCAACGGTAATTACAAAACAATGATCCAAAAACCACCCAAAAGTGGCGCCGAAATTATCTCCAATCAAAGATGCCTTGTGATGTGCCAAATCACACACCAACACATGTAACTCTCCCCTTTATAGTTCCAATACTTTTTCACATTTTCCCAAAATAGGAGGGCCAACTTTCAATGGTCATAACTTTTAGATTTGTATAATAGTTACATAAATAATGATAAATAGCAATCATACCACAACATAGTAATTACGTGGGGAAACCCTTTTCGGGAGAAAACCCCCACACTCCAAAGCCATCCAATATATTATTCAAGAATAAAAAAATTACAATATACTTGCAGAGAAAGCTCCCATAGGAGTATAACCAACTAGAGATCTGGAGGCAACTCAACATCTATATGACTCTTACACAACCTCCATCTCAAGCTCATGATATATAGGAGATACAATACAGTAAACTGTCAACGGTATTTACAAATCAATGATCCAAAAACCACCCAAAAGTGGCACCAAAATTATCTCCAATCAAAGATGCCTTGTGATTTGCCAAATCACACACCAACACATGTAACTCTCCCCTTTACAGCTCTTTTAAGTGTCCAACATGTTTTCACATTTTCCCAAAATAGGAGGGCCAACTTCCAGAGGTCGTAACTTTTGATCTAGGTGTCTAATTGACAAACTTTGGTGTGTTGGAAAGCTCTTGAAGAGATCTATCAAGCTATAACTAGATTTTCTGGTTATGACAACTTTCAGGCTATTTAAGGACATCTAAGTGCCTCAAATTTGAGTTTGAAACTTTTTTGGCAATTTCTAAAAACATAAACTTTAATATCTCGCAATCCAAGTATGATCTTGAGTTGAAACTCACCCAAGATGTTTACTTGGAAGTTCTGAACCTTTTGGGAAAATTTCAAGTCTATCTAAGCTCAAATGTAGAGTTACTAAAAATAGTAAGTCTTGTCATTTTTAGCCCTTTTAAAAACTTTGAAAGTTATAAACCATTCTTCAAGATAAAGGGTATTCAAAAAGACCAAAACTAGGAAGAATAGAAACCTTTTGTAGTTGCAAGGTTGAGACACCTTTCCTAACAAATATCCCAAAGAGATTTATAAAGCTCACAAGTGAATCCATCTATACCAAAGGCTGTCATTTGATATAGTGAGCACAACCTCACGTAGGTCCTCTTTTTGAGCAATTGATCACAAAGAATGCATTGAGATGTGGAAACTTGAAAAGGCACCACATTTAGGCATTGTTACAAAGTAATATTCTATTCTAGAGTATCCTCTTGGGCAATAAAGTCTTGCTCATAGTTCCAAACAAAAGCTTGGAGGATGTCAGGAAGCTCCATTAAAAGTTGCTGACCATCCTTGATTTTTTTGATGGCTTGAGAAGTATGATGAGCTCGTAGGGCCTACAAGAATTCTTTAGAGACCCCATCTCTAACTTTAAGCCAATTAAGTTGAGCTTTGATTTGGGAACCTCGAGCTAAATGAAAATCAACAACTTGGTTTTGGTGGTAGAGTCTAGTAACATGTAGCTACACAGTTGAATTGAAGGGTCACACCTCCAAACTGGTGGTGGCTTAGCGAAGCTCTAAGATATTGTACTTATAGGAGTAGAGATAGAAATGGGCAAGTTGGCACCCATAAATCTAGAGGAAGTAGGATGTGCATTTGATAGTGTCATTCCACCAAGCAATCCAACCTGTCTCATGCATGGGACGTGGCTCCAAACTCCAAACATATTGAGTCTGTGCCACCGTGGCCTTGTGAGATAACAACAACATGTTTAGAAAAAATTGAGTCCTCATGACCTTGGGTTTGGTAAGTTATCATTTAATGCAAAATTATACTAAATAGCAGTATGAAAGGACAACATCTGACAAAGGCTCAACTGGCAAGGCATAACAACTGAAAAATGAAAAGAAAGATTGGGCTAACAACATGGCTCTATCAATCCATTTGTTTAAACTCTATTAAGACTAGATTTGAAGTTACTCCATGTGTACCACATTGTATGATTGTGATGGTGGCCAAGATTGGGATAAAAAAAGCCCTAATATATTGCACATATAGTATCGAACCTCTCTTTTGTTAGTTATCCATTTCATAGGCAGATCCCTGCATTTACCATAGACCATCTCAATCATATTAGAATCACTCCATGGAACCCAAGTGGAGAAAACGTTGAATTTATAATCCATCTCCAAAGAGTAGATCACTCAACAACAAAATTAAAGAGGCATAAACATTAATAACACCAAAAGAATGATTATTAATGTTGAAAAGAACTCACAATGCTTAATTGGTGGGGTCACATCCCTGGTCAACTAAGTCTTGATGCCACATAGGAGAGAGAAAGATGACAACACCACCACAACCTATCTCATGATTACTACACAAAAATGATTGGCAAGCCAAGTAACACAACATGCAATAAAAAGTGAAAAACTAAAAAATTTAGCCTCTTGCAAATAGAGAATGTTCAGACTTGGAAATCTTTGTCGAGTGTCACACACGAAATACTTCCTTGGGAGGTCTATCAAACCTCAAACATTCTAGGAGATAAAATTCATGTGCAAGTGTCGAGGGTCACATCCTCACTATCCATCTCATCAAGAGTTGAATAGTTATTTTACAAAAATTCCTCCCATGAATTGAAACTACCTGTCCAAATGAAATATTGGCTAGGTCATCATTTCTCTGGCACATACTCACCTTCTTCCAATGGCCCAAGTGAGCTATGAGATCTCTGTTAGGCCACTAGGGGTGGAGAGGTGTAGCAAACAATGGGAATTGCTTGAGATGATAAAATAGATGCCGTTAGCGACACTCTAGTGACTTTCGACTTATTAGCCTCCCTAGACATCTCCCTTTGGGATTAAATCATAACTTTTCCCAAGTCCTGAGATTTTAAAGCCATGCCTTAATTTTTTTTATTGCAAATCTTACCATCAAACTTAAACCTAGACTAACACATGGTAAATTATTTTAATCTTGTAACTACATTTTAAAAAATTTATGTCCTAATCAAAATAGGAGCCCCAAAAGGCCATGGAACCTCATCCTTATAACCCTCAATTTTTTGCATCCACCTATATTCTTGAGCATGTTGAGAGCCACCTAAAACCAGTCGAGCTCTCACCACATTGAACGAACCTAAACTAAATATCCATGAAACCTTGATAGTGTTCTCACCCATTGAATTCTCATAAAAATACAACTTTTATTTAATTAATAAACTATTATTATGTGACTTTTATTTACTTAATAGACTATTATTATGTGAATTTTTGGTCTAAACAGAGTAATTTTTGTAAAATTTATAAGAAGCAAATAAGTAAGTGTTATGCTAGTAGTACCTCTGACAGGAATTAATATGTACTAGAGTTTATGTCATTGGATTCTCATTGGAATGACCCAACTATTGACTATTTGATCATTAAACCAGATGATATTTAAATAAAGTGATGGGTGTGCATCCTTAAGAAGCCAGCAGCCACTCCTGAATTGCTGTCAAATGCAGCTTTTACATTCTTAAACAGTATTGAATCTGCCTATGAACAACTATCTCTGTTGAAATACAGCTACAGACTATTTCCATCTTACTGTAGCAGTAAAGGCATAAATCAATGCAGACTGATTTAGGTGGGCTATAACCTTAATTCTACAAAAATAATATTGACGTGAAATGCAAGATTATTCTCTTGCAATGTAATATAGTCAAGCAGGTCTGTGGAACAATATATTCATTGCAAAGCCAGTCAACTGTTCTAACCATCATAAGATGAGATCTATAAATTATACTAGGATATTTATTGTAGAATGTTACTGTGATGGTTATCAAAGCAGACATATATCCCAATAGCTTGATTTTCATCATGTGCTTCACAGTTCAATAATAATACGAATCAGGCATCGTGCCATGATTCGAACCCTAAATAAATAATACAAAATGTGGCAACGTGAATTTTAAGAATAGCAATCATTATCCACAGCAGCACTTTGCTTCCAATTTTGTGAAAAACTTAGTCGTAGGCAATCAAGTTGAACGAGTGGATTTTTTATTATTTTAAAAATTCTTTGACGAGACTATTCAAATAATATAATTATTTTCCCAATATCACATGAAATATAAACACATCTCGATCTTCGTACCCTAAGTCAGGTCTCTATTTTATCGGTTCTTTGAGTGGAGGTATAGTAGAAATATACTTAGAGACATCAAATTTCCACAGTTTATAATAGTAAGATCTGATTGGATATTAACTGTGTATTAATTTTTTTTACATCATTTCAGATCATACATCATGATCCATCCTTAGGATGAAGAGAGTAAGAGAGGAGAATAAAAATGGTAAATTGCAGACCCAGGGCCAACTAAATATAGGAGGTGCGATAGGGGTCATGGAAGCCAAGAGACAAAAAGGAAGAAAATAGGAGAAGAATAATGAAATTAACAAAGGGAAAAAAGAGTACAAACAAATCTAGATATCACAATATGTCAAAAGGAGTATCTTGATAAGAAGGAAAGAACCAAGAAGAGAAAAAGAAGAAAAGAAGAGGGATAAGAGCTAAAAATTAAAATTGATAAATAATAAAAAATTTAAAATTAAAATTACAAAATCAACCAAAAAGAAAAGAAAAATAAAGGGACCCCAATCATAAAAATCAAGGAAAGAAATAAGACCCACCTAAGAAATACCAAAAAAAAGACAAAAATCTACCAAACCTATATGTTGAAGTCCCTATTGCATGAGCTAATGCAATTGTACTAATGAGTGCCTACAAGCACACCTAAAAGCAAATACGCCTATATGCAAGTAACCAAACCTACTTACCTATAAAGATAACAACCTACAGGCAAAGGTGTAAAAGAAAATCAACAAAGGGGAGTAGAATACAAAGAGGACAAACAAAATGGGTAAGAAAGAATGAGGTCAAAACCACACAAAGAAGCATGCAGTTAAAGAATTAAAAAAGAAAACCCAATAAATAAGTTAGGAAAACTAAGAACCCATGACATACATACCTACATACATGCAAACATGCAAACTTATAAAGAAAAGAAAAAACGTGTGTACCAAGGACCAAGACAAATCAAAAAAATGAATCAAACACAAGAAGGAAAAGAGTTTGACAAGAATAGGATCAAGAAGTACACGGGGAAAGACGGAGAGAAAAAAGGGGCCAAAGGGTTGCAGCCAAGGATAGAGAGGAGGGTGCAGGAAAGAAGAGGTTGGAGGGAAGAACAAAAAAAGGATGGAAGGAGTCAAGATGATGGGGAAGAGGAGGTTCGGATGTGGGTTAACATAGGTTGCCAAGAATGAC
This sequence comes from Cunninghamia lanceolata, assembly GCA_027924645.1. NCBI lineage: Eukaryota > Viridiplantae > Streptophyta > Pinopsida > Cupressales > Cupressaceae > Cunninghamia > Cunninghamia lanceolata. The sequence continues at coordinate 255,764 of BSBN01001712.1, forward strand.
TCAGACTCCAACCCATGTCACGATTGAGGTTAGAGGGGTGATTAAGGATTTCTATGGCCTCCTTAATTTTTCTCTTGAAGAAGTTGTCTTCTTTTCCCAAGATTTGGGTGTCTTGTAAACAAATGTGGTGTTTGGTGTAGGAAGAATGCTCAGCAAGGACAGATTTGAGGACTTGTTCATGTCTAATATCCGCACTATGCTCTTTAATCCTAGACCTAAAAGAATGACATGTTTCGCCAATGTAAGGGGTGCCACAAGAACATACAATCTTGTAGACTCCTAAGCTAAGAAGGAGGTCTTTGGGATCTTTGGGTGAGGGGATGTGGTTTCTCAAGGATGAAAAAGGTTTGAAGGTGCACTTGAGGCCCTTTTTTAGAAGGATCTTGGAAAATTATATTAGAAATGCCTTCAACGTAGGGGAGAGTGGCAACCAGGAGGTCAGGAGGATTAATGGCCATGAGTTTGGAGATCAGGCAAGACTTATCTTGTTGGAATGCTCTCATAATCTATTTTCTCTTAAACCCATTTAATTTGAAGACTTTGTAAAGATGGGCAATCTCTTAGTCTAGGTTTTCATCATCACAAATGCAATAGGCTCTAGTGGCTAAAATTTTTAAGACACCAACTTTTTGAGCAGGGTGGTGATGAGAGGAGGCATGAAGGTAAAGGTCGGTGTGGGTGGCTTTACGATACACATGTCAGGCTAAGGAACCATCAGGTTTCTTGATGAGTAAAATGTCAAGAAAGGGGAGTTGGTTATTTATTTGAAGCTCTTTGGTAAAAGTGATACAATGAGCTATGCTATTGAGGTGCAGGTGGAATTCTTCTAATTTCTCGAGGCCATGGGGCCAACAAATGTTGGCCTCATCAACATAGTGTTTCCACCATTTTGGCTTGAGAGGGAAGGAGTTATGGGCAATTTCTTCAAAATGCTCCAAGTAAAGGTTGGCCATGATGGGGGAAAGAGGGGATTCCATGGCGACACCATCCACTTGTTCATAAACCACACCTTGGAAGGTGAAAAAAGTAGATCTTAAGCATAACTCCAGCAATGAGGCAATTTCATCATTAGTCTTGCATCTATTGATCTCAACGGAATCAAGAATCAGAACTTTGGCGAATAAGGAGACAACATCAAATCTAACCAAGATGTCATTAGATCGTATAACTTTTTATCTTTGATGAACTCAACGAAATGGGTAGAATTCTTGATGAAGGAGTAGGATTTACCCACGAGAGGGGAGATTAATTTGGAAAGGTAGGCAGCTAACTTGTAAGTCGGGGAGTCAATGGTGTCCACAATGGGTCTTAGAGGGATCCCAACCTTGTGGATTTTAGGAACACCATAAATGCAAGGGGTAACCTCTTTGGAAGGACAAAGCTGCTTCTTAATAAAGGTGTCAAAAGAAGAAAGAGAGATGAACGATTTAACTTTTTTCAAAATAGTTGAGAAAGGGTTGCAAGGAAGGATTCTATAGCTTTGGTTATCAGAAAGAAATATACTTTACATATAAAATTCATTGTTTTCAAAATGAACATATAAAATTGTAATGGTACCTACTTGGTTCTATGTTCATTTTGAGACCTTGTTTTGATATAGTATATATTGACAAATGGTATAATTTTATGTGACATTGGACTCATTCTTTGAGTGTTTACTTATCCCTATACACATAAATGCTCTAAAATACTTAGCTCCCAACTTATATTTATATGGACATACTTCAATACATTAATTTTATTTTGAGCATTTATTACACTTTTCCATAAAATTCCTAGATATAGCTATTATACACCTGGATATGACCATTTCCCCACCCAGGATCATTTTTGTGGCCATTGGATCAACCTCACAATCAGACTTGATCCTTGTCTTTCTAAAATTCTAATTCTAATTTTGGTCGATTGTCCCCCTTTATTTTATTACCCTAAGGTGACTAAGTTCATGCTTTGTGAAATTCAAATATTATGTGCTAGCATTTAAAGGCATTTAATGTACATCCAAGAATATTTTACTCATTCACATTACAACACTTCAATTGGCATAATAAAAAGAATCTAAATCTACACTAACATTCTAAGAGCATTTGTATGGTTGAAGAACATTGTCCTTGATCTTTCACCTAAGTTTTATGGTTGACCTAAGAGAATGTGTCCCCTTGTGACTCTAACAACAATCCTCCAAATGTATTTTTAAATACTACTAGTCCTTGAATACTAGAAAAGGTAGAAGAAACAAGGGTGCAAATCAAGCAAAACCAAAATAAGTGTTGTGTAAATTACCAAATCATTTCCACAAGTGCAAGACATTTCCATGATCATGTGCTTGACCTCAATCCCTAGACTTTATCTATCATGCCCAAACTTTCATCTGGACATAACACACACACAAAAAAAAAGTAACCCAACTAGGTTTTTTCTAAATTGTCAACCAATATTATAATTGCAAGCATGAAAAATATTGCAAAGTTTCTACTTAATTTAAGAAATGAATAACGACAATACAAATGATTGAATTTAAAAATATGAAAACTCAACGTATTACAATATCACTTAAAATAAAAGTAAATAGACTACCTTAATAAACTCGTAAGTTAATTAAAATGTTGATTTAGATTCTTTTAGATACAACTATCTACGTACATAAAAATAATTAATTTAATAATATTTATTTATTTCTCTGACAAGATTATATTAATTTAAATCTTAATCTCATAATATTATTAATATTTAGATAATATACTATACTAAACTAGTTTATGTATTTATTAAAAAGCAAAATATCTAACTTAAAATAATTTCTTTTATTATTAATTAAAATGAAAATAAAAAGTATCTAATTTTAAAAGTCAATTATTACACAACATTGGATACTAATATAAATATTTGGTTTCCTTGTTAATTCCTTCATTTTTTATCTTTTCCTCTATATGATCTACTAATCTTTTCCAAACCCTAATACCATTTTGCTTCTACAGATGATGAAGGGGGTAAATCATAAAACACATAATAACAGAAATTACACATAGAAAATAGAACTTTCTTTATTGATTTGGACAACTTATTACATTATAGAAGCTCAAATACAATCAGAGGAATCAACCCTCCACAAGCTGCAACACATCACAGCTTCCTCTCACAAGACTCTAGAATCATCTGCCTTCTGTAACCCAAATCAACTAGGGTTTCTATTTTCCTGCCTATTCTTGACTCTACACTTCCTCCCTTGACTCTACTACTGCCCAGGGTTCCCAAAAATGGTTATTAATAGCCTTTTTGGTAGCCAACAACCTAATTTTGAAATTTGCATCTCCTGCCAAAAATAGGTCAACTTCCAAGAGCCATAACTTTTGATCCAGATGTTCGATTGACGAACTGTTTTATGTGTCAAAAAGATCATGGAGTACTCTATGCGCTAGAAACTCACTATGCCGGTTCCAGCCATTTTCGGGCCCGTACGGGGCTGTTTAGTGCCTCAAACCTAAGTTTGAATAATTTTCAGGCATTTTTCAAGAAATGAAAACTTTAATATCTTTTAGCTCGCAAATGATCTTTGCGTGATTCCTTCACCAAAGGTCTTATTTTTCAGTTATAAAGCTTTCTGTAAATTTTCACTTCATTCCGTGCCCAAATGCAAACTTTCTAAAAATAGCAAGTTGCTATTTTTAGCAATTCAGAAAAATTGAAAGTTCTACATCATTATTCAAGTGATTATGGAACTAGAACCACAAATTTTGAAAAGAAATGGAAAGAACATCAACAATTTTGAAACACATCTTTTTTTGGGTAATGCAAGATTGCCCTTACACCACTGGATGCTCCTGCATCAGACACCCAGGGTAATTTGAGAAGTGACCCTATCACGTCTCAGGTGTTTGTGTGAGGAAAACCTCTACCTTAGACAACCAAAAAGAATCTTCAACATGCCTTCCCTTCCATTTCACCAGATATTCTTCGTATTGCCTGTTTCAAGTACTTCCCACACAGCTATCCAAGATCTCTTCTATCTCCTCTATTGAAGTAGATACCGGAATACTCCACTGTTCTTCTATCGGTCGATCCTCTATTCCACCTTCATGATATTCTGATAAATCAACAATGCTAAAAATAGGGGAAATGTTGATCCCACTTGGCAGCTCTACCTCATATGCATTTCCTGAATCATGTTTCTTCAAAATTCTGCATGGTCCAAATTTCTTCATTTTCAGCTTATTGTATGTTCCAATTGGGAACCTTTCTTTTCTCAAGTGAACCAGGACTTCATCTCCTACCTGGAACTCCTTATATCTCCTCTTCTGATCTACCTTAGCCTTGTACTGAATATTCATCTTATTAATGTGCCTTTTCACCTCTTTGTGCAAATTCTTCATGCGTGCTACAAAGTCTTCAGCCTCGGCACTTGTCTTTTCTCCTTTGTCCAGATTCCTTAACTCTGAAGCATTCCTTGGACTATTCCCATATATAATCTGGAATGGTGATTTACCAGTACTCCTATTTACAGAATTGTTGTAAGCAAATTCTGTCTGTGGCAAAATCAAATCCCATCCCTTGGGCTTATCTCCTACTAAACATTGTAGCAGGTTACCCAAACTCCTATTCACCACTTCTGTTTGTCCATCAGTCTGTGGATGGTGTGCATTTCATCAAACCCAACAACCTCTATCTGCAACTATGTTGGTCTTCCCACTCCTGTGCTTCAAAACAAAAGTATAGCTCTGCAAAAACTCAACCCATTTTAAGTTCCTTTGATTTAGCTTTCCTTGACTATTAAGATACTACAAAGCCTAATGATCAGTATATAAAATAAACTCCTTTTGTCTCCATTTCTTCAAAGCCTGAACTATTGCATAAAATTCCTGATCATAAATAGAATACTTTTTCTTGGCATCATTAAGCTTCTCACTAAAATAGGCAATAGGCTTACCCTCTTGGCTCAAAACAGCTCCTATACCACTACCACTAGCATCACAATCTACCTGAAATACCTTATTGAAATCTTGAAGTGCCAAAACAAGTTGTTCTATGACTTTCTGTTTCAATGTATCAAAGCTCTTGTCTGCTCCTTTAGTCCATCTAAACTCTTTTCTATCCCCTCATTGTCTCAGTTAGGGGTGCACAAATGTTACTAAAATTCTTGATAAACTTTCTATAAAAACTTGCCAAACCATGAAAAGATCTTACCTTGGAAGCACTCCTCGACATAGGCCATTCAATAATAGCCCTCACCTTCTCTGGGTCCATCTTAAGACCTTCCTCTGAGACAACAAATCCCAGGTATACCAACTCCTTCTTTGCAAAACTACATCTCTTCAGATTAATCAACAACTTCTCCTCCCTCAGCTTCTCTAAAACTCTTCTAATATGCATCAGATGCTCATCCCAAGTCTTAATAAAAATCAAAATATCATCTAAATAAACAATAACAAAACTTCCCAAAAATTCTTTCAATACCTCGTTCATGAGTCGCATGAATGTGCTCGATGCATTGGTTAGCCCAAATGGCATGACTAACCACTCATACAAACCCTCGTTTGTCTTGAAGGTTGTCTTCCATTCATCTCCTTCTCTGATTCAGATCTGGTGATACCCACTCTTCAGGTCAATCTTTGTAAAGTACTTGGCTCCACTCAAACAATCCATTATGTCATCCATTCTAGGCAATGAAAATTTGTACTTGATTGTGATGTTATTGATGGCTCGAGAGTCTGTACATATTCTCCACTCTCCATCTTTCTTTGGTGCTAGTACTGCAGGTACCGCACATGGACTTAGGCTCTCCCTTATTAGTCCCTTCCTTAATAGCTCTTGAACTTGTCTGTTCAGCTCTTCACTCTCTACAGGAATCATTCTGTGGGCTACCTTATTCGGCAAACTAGTTCTTGGTATAAAATCCATTTGGTGACTTATCTTCCTCATCAGTGGTAAACCCTCTGGTACATTGTCAGAGATAATGTCCTAAAATTCTTCCAACATATTTAAAACTTCTGCTGGTACATCTTCACATTTCTCTTGACTAATCTTAGGAATCGATGCAAAACAATGATGCTCATGCTTCATACCCTCCAAAAAAATTTTACCATCTACCAGCAAATTATGGTAGTACTACATACCTTTTCTTCCACCTCTTTCAAGGGCTTCAATTTATGACAAACTCCATCTTTTGTTAGGGAATATGTGTTTGCATGGCCATCATGGACAGTGCTCCTATCATACTTCCACGGCCTCCCCAACAACATATGACATGCATCCATTGGTATGATATCACACAACACCTCATCATGGTAGTCTCCAATCTTGAACTTCACTAAACACTGCTCATTGACCAAAGTTCTATGGTCCTTCTACAACCATGTAATCTGATATGGATGCGGATGCTTTCTTCTTGTCAACCATCTCCTCTGAAATAAGATTATCAGTGCTCCCACTGTTATTAATAATATCACAACACTTACCTTCACATTTACGCCTTGTGCGGAATAAACTCTTCCTATGATTTGGTTATTTTTCCTCATTCAACAAAGTTCTTCTGACAACTAGGGTTTCTCTCCTTTTAGCATCTTTAGAACGCTCAGACTGTGCATCTTCATCTACATGTACAACTCGTGCATTACCTTCAGGTCTTTGATTTGTCCTTCCTTGATGTTGTGGGCACTCGTATGCTTGATGCCCTTCTTCTCCACATTGGAAACAGATTCCTCTGAAACCTCCTCTTCCAGGTCCTTGCCCAGGTCTACCTCTTCCTCTTCCTCTTTGCTCACCATTGTTCTGGTCATGAGGGTAGTAGTTATTATCTCCTCTCTAATTTCAACTAGTGCAAGCTTCTTCACTTTTATTTGAATCTTCATTTCATCCCCCATAGGGTCTTCCACCAGTTCTTCCACCTTGACCTCTTCCCCTTTTCTTGTTGTCAAATCTTTTATTCAGCTTCCTTCAGGATACTAGTATGCTCTTATATCTTTTAATTCAGCTTCTCTTCCACCTTCAGGGAAACTAGTCAACTTGCACTCTTGAATACTTGGCCTCAACCCATTAATGTAACGAGCTACCTTCTCCTTATTTGGCTCTGCATGGCCTGTCCTAATAGTAATCTTATAAAACTCTTTTGTATACTTCTTGACAGACTTGTTACCTTGCTTCAATCCTTGCAGCTTCTTCAATAGCTCCATCTCATAGTCCACAGGAATGAACTACTTCAGTTTCTCCACCATCTGATCCCATCTGGTGATCTTTCCTTTTCCTCTTCTATTCCTCTCTAACTAGACCTCCTTCCACCAAACATTTGCATGGCCCATCAACTTTGTTTTTGCAAACTTGACCTGATCTGAGTCCTCCACGTCTTCATACTCGAATTACTCCTCCATGTCATTGATCTAATCAATGAGCTGTTCTTGATTCAAATCTCCAGAATATGTAGAAACTTTGATCCTGGGCCTCTTTCCAATCTTAGAAATGGCCCTCAACAACCTAACTTTTGCATGATCTCCTGCAACTTCTTTTTCTTCCTCAGATAGCTCTTCTTCAGCTTCATCTTCGCTTTCTTCTCTTGTTCTCAGCTGAAACCCTCTTCGTAGCTCCTCTTGCAATGCATTGATTTATCTTTGCAAGACTCTAAAACCCTCTTCCATTAAAGCATTCCTCCCAATATGATTTCTTCATGGAGGCATCTTGATCTCTGCAACAAACCCACAACCTCAAGTCCTGGTGCAAACTACCTCATGGTTGGTGATCTGTCTACACACTTAGGAACCCTTTCTCTGATACCACTTGATGAAGAGGTAAATCATAAAACACACAACAACAAAAATTGCACACAGAAAATAGAACTTTCTTTATTGATTTGGACAACTTATTACATTACAGAAGCTCAAATACAATTAGAGGAAGCTCAAATACAATTAGAGGAATCAACCCTCCACAGGCTGCAACACATTATAGCTTCCTCTCACAAGACTCTAGAATCACCTGCCTTCTGTAACCCCAAATCAGCTAGGGTTTCTATTTTCCCACCTATTCTTGACTCTACACTTCTCTTCCTAACTCTACAACTGCCCAGAGTTCCCAAAAATGGTTATTAATGGCCTTTTTGGTGGCCAACAACCTAATTTTGAAATTTGCATCTCCCACCAAAAATAGGTCAACTTCTGAGAGCCATAACTTTTGATCCAGGTGTCTGATTGACAAACCATTTTATGCGTCGGAAAGCTCACCGAGTGCTCTGCGTGCTAAGAACTGGCAACGTTGTTTTGGCCATTTTCGGGCCCATACGGGGCCGTTTAGTGCCTCAAACCTGAGTTTGAATAATTTTCAAGCATTTTTTAGGAAACGAAAACTTTAATATCTTTCAGCTCGCAAATGATCTTTCAGGTCTTATTTTTTAGTTATGAAGCTTCCTATAAATTTTCACTTCATTTCGTGCCCAAATGCAAACATTATAAAAATAGCAGGTTGTTATTTTTAGCAGTTTGGAAAAACTGAAAGTTCCACATCATTATTCAAGCGATTATGGAACCAGAACCACAAATTTTGAAAAAAAATGGAAAGAACATCAACAATTTTGAAACACATCTTTTTTGGGTGATGCAAGATTGCCCTTACACCACTGGATGCTCCTGCATCAATAGATTTATAGAGGCTTCCACTAAGGGTTTGATTTTCTACATTTTGTTAGAGATTTAATTCTTACATTAACATTACTTTCCCTTCTTTTTTTTCTAAATTTTATAGTTTATCATTCGAATGAGTTTTTCCAACCATTAATGGTTTTAAAACTTCTCTAGAAATAATAATTTATTTAAATTAATTTTATTAATATTGTAGCTACAAAAATTTCATGGATCTGTGAAGTGAAAGGAAGCAAGGTATGCAAAAACACTTCCTACACCAATCTAATGAGGAGGGTATTGTGCTAATTTTAATCTTTGCAGTAGCAAAGAAGAAGATGCACAACATAAAACATAAAATTAGCAATAAACAAATAAATACCATAACACCAAATATATGTGGGCAAAACCTTTTCAGGAGAAAAACCCCACACTCCAAAAGCCTACTCAATGTATTACAAATCCAAAACAAGATTACATACACTTGCAGAGCAAGTTTCTTATAGGAGTACAACACTTAATTCCTGGAGCAATTTTGGCAGCATAATGGTATCTGCAGACTTAACCATACAAACTACTCCTCAAACCTCCAATTTATAGACTTCTAGCAAACAAGAAACCATTTGTAGTTTACCAATACCATGTGCTAAACCTTCCATGAGGTGTGGTGCCCAAGATAGGCAAGATTCTAGTCCAAAATTAGGCTCTCATGTCTAGGTAAGTGCAAGAAGATGGGGGCCCAAAAAGGGGTCTTAAGTGGCTACTTTTTTTCTGAAATCAGGAAATGCTAGCCTTGGATGAGAAATTGAGCATAGTTAAACTCAAAATTTAGAGATTCAACCAAAACAATGTTCGTAATGCTTCAAGTCTACTTTGTAAACTACTAATTTTTTTTTAAATGGTATTGGTTAAGGGGTTCAAAAGAGGAAGCCACAGAAATTGGTGTTGTTTCTATCAAAAAACATAACATAGCATGTTTTGTGGCTCCCTCAAAAGGTTAACTTTTTTTTGGTATTTTTCAAATCACTCCGGTGAGAAATTAACTAACATGTAGTTTATGCCCAATTTTTCTGATAATTTTTTGATGAATATTTGATTTTTTTACTAATTTTTAAAGTGGACACATCCTAAAAAATAGAAATTTGGCCGTGCTACCCCTATAAATTTTGAAAACTAATTGAATTTTTTTTTAATGTGTAGAATGGAGTCTAGTTTCTAAATATGTAATTTTTTTAAAATTTTAATGAATGGTTAATTTACAATGAAAAAAAGACCAAACAGTGGTTTTTGCCCAAAACCGGACACACAAACAAAAGAAATTAAAGATGAAAGGATTAACATTGTCAAAATGTGAAAAAAATTACATCGTTAAATAGCTAAGAGAAAACCTAACATTACCCAGGTGTTTGATTTGTTCAACCTTGAAACACGTGCAAATCTAAGGGTTAGCACGAACAAAATAATGTGAAATCTTGTAGAATTTGCAAAAACATGTCTGTGGATGTTGAAAAGGCACTCCAAGCCTTTGGCTTGGAAATCCAAAGCAAATCCCAAGCCTAAGGCTTGGGGTTCCCAAAGCACAATACAACGCGAGCGCGTTATAACGCGCTCACGTTATTTTGTCCTTTCTTCCTTTTTTGCATGTTTGCTAGTGTTTTCCCAGTTTGACATAATCCAAGCACGTTATAACGTGCTCGTGTTATGTCTTCCTTTGAATGAGTTATGTTCAAGTTTCATTAGTATGTTTCATGTATGTTTATATCTATGCTTTTAGGTATGTATGCATGTACATGTATGCATGCTTGTATGTATGTACATGTATGCATGCTTGTATGTATGCATGTTTGCATGTATGTATGTATGTATGTATGTATGTATGTATGTATGTATGTATGTTTGCATGTATGCATGTATGTATGTATGTAAGTGTTTTGGGTTTAGTGTATATAAGGACCTGAGCCTGTATAGTTTTGAGGGTTGAGGGTTGAGGGATTAGGGCTTAAGTAATAGGTAGAGGGTTGAGGGTTATAGTTGAGGGTTAACATTCAAGTTGTTGAGTGTATAAGATTAAGTGTGTAAGGCACAAGGATTAGGGTTTAGGGTAGTGGGTTTAGGGTTTACGATATGGATTGAGGGTATATAAGGCATAGGGTGACTTGGGTTGAGAGCACGTGTGGTTTAGGTTTAATTTAAGTATAGGGTTGAGGCACAATATTCAAGGTTTAGGATATAAGGGTGAGGTTATATGGTCTAGGGATGAGGTTTTGAGGGTGTAGGCTTCAGGGTTTAAGGTATAGGGTTGATGATTGAGGGATTAGGACTTAAGTATATTGTTAAGGGTATAGGGTTGAGGGTTTAGGGATAGGTTTTAGGGTTTAAGGTTTAAGGGTTAAGGGTTGAGGGATAGGGTTTAAGGTTTAGGGGTAAGGGATTAGGGTTTAAGGTATAGTGTCTTGGGTTGAGGGTTTAGGAATAGGGATAGCATTTAGGATTTAGGGATGAGGAATTAGGGTTGAGGGTTGAGGGTTGAGGGATTAAGGTTTAAGGTGTAACTTGTAGAGGGTTGAGTGTTTAGGGATAGGGTTTAGGGTTGAGGGATTAGGGTTTAGGGTTGATGGATTAGGGTTTAATTAATAGTGTTGAGGGTTGAGGGTTTAGGAATAGGGTTAAGGGTTGAGGGATTAGGGTTTAGGGTTGACAGATTAGGGTTTAATGTTGAGAGTTGAGGGTTGAGGGTTGAGGGATTAGGGATAGGATTGATGATCAAGGGATTAGGGTTAAAGTAGAGTGTTGAGGTTAGAGGGATTAGGGATAGGGTTTAGGGTTGAAGGTTTAATGATTGAGGGTTGAGGATTTAGGGCTGAGGGTTAAGGGATTGGGGTTTAAGATATAGTGTTGAGCGTTAAGGGTTTAGGGATAGGTTTTAGGGTTTAAGTTTTAAGGGTTAAGGATTGAGGGATAGGGTTCAGGGTTTAGAGATAAGGGATTAGGGTTTAAGGTATAGTGTCGAGGGTTGAGGGTTTAGGAATAGGGATAGAGTTTAGGGCTAGGGATGATGGATTAGGGTTGAGGGTTGAGGGATTAGGGTTTAAGGTATAGTCTCAAGGGTTGAGGGTTTAGTGATAGGGTTTAGGGTTGAGGGATTAGGTTTTAGGGTTGATGGATTAGGGTTTAAGGTATAGTGTTGAGGATTGAGGGTTTAGGGATAGGGTTTAGGGTTGAGGGATTAGAGTTTAGGGTTGACAAATTAGCGTTTAATGTTGAGAGTTGAGGGTTGATGGTTTAGGGTTTAGGGATAGGGTTGATGGTCAAGGGGTTAGGGTTAGAGTGTCGAGGGTAGAGGGATTAGGGATAGGGTTTAGGGTTGAAGGTTTAAGGATTGAGGGTTGAGGTTTTAGGGATGAGGGTTTTGTTGGTTTTAGGATAGACAACTGAGAGGGGGGTGAATCAGTTGTCACCAAAACTTTATGTTCTTTAAACACTTAAAGCCTTCTTATATTTATAGCATAATAATGATTCAATCATGGAAGCACAATGCAATAACTTGAGAGTAGAAACACATTCAACACATATAACACCAAGATTTTAACATGGAAAACTCAATTAAAGGAAAAACCACAGGGTGACTAACCCAAGATTGTATTCTCTGTTAAAAGAATAAGAAGAACAAAAATGGCACTTGCTAATTAGGGCTTATTGCCCGAGCACACTGCTCACAAGAGGCCCACTGCCTACAGGAGACACACTGTCTACAGAATAATATAAATATTACATACTTAAACTAGAGATTATCATCTTCACCATGCTTGAGATAGTTCCATTTAAGCTCAAAACTTCTGCTCTGCTTTTTGCTCCTTTCCTCTTTTCTACTTTCTCATCATGACCAAGGATACCTTTGAATGACTTCACAATTCTTATTTTTACATGAGATCAACTTTGGAATGATCATCAAAGTCGACACAACATACTTTATTCTATTACAGAGCAATTACAAAAATACAACTTGACTTGTTACAAAAACTTCATGTGCATCACTACCCTATCAGCCACGCCTATCTGGGACTTCAATCTTCTTCAAGGAACATGCCATGCTTTGCAGAACATCTTCAAGATCATCCACAAGATGTGTAAAATATTTGGTCGGCCAAGATTAGGAAGAACACCATCACCCAAAAGTAAATCTTCAATTACAAGCTTAATCTTGAATGTGGACCGCCAACACGAACTGGACATAATCTATAGACCCCCACAAGCTTGCCTAAATCACTAAGAACATCCACACCACTTCTGCTTACTCAAATCATTCGCATCTTCATACGAAACCTCAAGAACACATTCTGTCATCATTGTCACATTAGAATAATTGCTTGCAGACCTCCGGACCATGAACCAATTGAGTTGTCAATTCACATCGGCTTCCCAAACAAGCCACCAGATCCATAGAACAAGATATTGCATTTTCAGATCTCACCGGACCTATTTGTGTCACTCTGTCACCTCTGAATAGCTACCAGAACCAATTCTACTCATATGGCCATAACTCCACAAATTCATGCGGACCTCTCAAATCTTGACTGGATCATCTTTAGACACATATCTACAAACCCTTTTATGTGCATTCTCTGATCTTCATCTAGCTGGGATCTTCACTTTATAGAGCTTCATTGTCTTCACTATTCTTCTCTACTTCTGATAGGACTAATTTTCTCAATATCCTCATCACACAGCTAATCCAATCCTTGACATCAATGCAATAGGAGTATGTTGACATCAATGACAACACCAGTTAGGCCCATACTTGCAACAATCTCCCCCTTTGTCATTGATCACAACATATGATGTGAAAAAATGTTTTGACTATCAAGACAAGAGCTTCTCTTCACTGACTGACATAGCTCCCCCTATCAACAACAATCATTCATATGTATTATCTTTCTTTACTACTCCCCCTTTGATTAGAAACCACTTTTGTTTTTTACATGTCTTCTCTCCCACTTTGACATCAATGGCAAAGGGCACATACTTGCATCAATACGTCAGAATCATACAAACTGCTCCCCTTGAGTAGTAGCTTCCTATCATCAATTCGAACCACAAGATATGACTATGAGATCCACCAGACTGATGCACATCAGTGCACCTTAATTTAGAACCGGAGGGGTAATAACCCCTAACTTCTCCCTGAGATACTCAAAAGAGTCCTTGGGTAGAGTTTTAGTAAAAATGTTTTCAATCTAATCTTTTAATGGTACAAACTTCAATCTGACTTCATTCTTGTTCACCTACTCTCTCAAAAAGTGAAACTTGATGGATATATGTTTTGTCTTTGAATGCAACACCAGATTTTTTGATATATTTATTGCACTTGAGTTATCACAGAAGATTGTGATAGGTTCATCATACTCCACTCGGATGTCTCTTAGCATTTGCTTCATCCACAATACTTGAGTGCAACTACCTGCTACTACAATATACTCTGCTTCTGTAGTGGACAAAGATATTGCCTCTTGTTTCTTGCTCAGCCAAGAAACCAATATTTTCCCCAAAAAGAATGCACCACCACTTGTACTCTTCCGGTCATCCACATCTCTTGCCCAATTAGCATCTGTATATGCATGAAGAGCGAAATCATGATCCCTAGGATACCATAAACCATACTCAACTGTTCCCTTTAGATATCTGAGAATTCTCTTGATTTCCATGACATGAGATTCTCTAGGATCAGCTTGAAATTTGGCAACAAGACCAACAACATTCATAATGTCAGGTCTAGTTTGAGTAAGATACAATAGTCCTCTAATCATTGACCTATACTTTTTCTGATCAGCTTTAGGAGATTCATCATCTTTGCTCAGTTTACACCTGGTTGTCATGGGAGTATTCATTGGCTTTGAATCTTCCATCCCAAATTTATTCAACAATTCTTTCACATATTTGGTTTGTGATATGAAGATTCCTTTCTTTGTTTGAGTAATTTATAGACCCAAGAAGAAATTTATTTCCCCAAACATAGACATATCAAATTCACTTTTCATTTGATTTGCAAAAGTCTTGCACATACTATCTTTTCCTCCAAAAATGATATCATCAACAAATACTTCAACAATTAAGATATTTTCATGATCAATTGTGAAGTACAAGTTCTTGTCAACAGTACCTTTGTTGAAACCAATCTTCAAAAGATGTTTATCCAATCTTTCATACCATGCCCTTGGGGCTTGTTTGAGTCCATACAATGCTTTCTTCAACTTGCAGACCATATCACCATGATCAGACAATTGAAATCCATCTGGTTGCTCAATGTATACTTCTTCCAAATCACCATTCAGGAAGGCAGACTTGACATCCATCTGATATACTTTGAAATCCTTGAAGGCAGTAAATGCAAGAAATAATCTAACTACTTCAATTCTTTCCACCGGAGTAAAAGTTTCTTCAAAGTCAACTCCTTCTACTTGAGAATAACCTTTACAGACCAATCTGGCTTTGTTTCTGACTACCACACCGTCTTCATTCAGTTTATTCCAGAAGACCCACTTAGTCCCAATCACATTTTTGTCTTTAGGTCTAGGAACAAGATCCCAAGTGTGATTTTTTTCAATTTGCATCAACTCTTCTTCCATTGCTTTATACCATCTTTCATCATTACATGCTTCACTTACTATTTTTGGTTCAATCTTTGAGATCAGACAATACTTCTCTGAATCTTGAGCAATATTTCTTCTTGTTTGAACACCTTTGCTTCTATCACCTATGATCTAGTCTTCAAAATGATTCAGTCTTACATACCTAGGAGTTTTGGGAATTTCTTGCACTTCTATTTCTTGGACAGGTTCATTCAAATTTATCTCTTCTTCCTGTATTTAAGGATTCTCCGGATCAGTCTAAATCTGAACTACAGAAGGGGCTTGATCTTCTTGGACCAAAACATCATTCTGATCATCTACTTCATATTCATAAAACCTTGAGGGATTTTCAATACCTTCATCAACCTTCACATTTGTACTTTCTACAATCTTTCTTAATCTCTTGTTATAGCACTGGTATGCTTTGCTTTGAGTAGAGTAACCCAAGAATATTCTTTCATCACTTCTAGCATCAAATTTGCCAAGGTCTTCATCTCTTTTAATGTAACATTTACTACCAAAGACTCTAAAATACTTCACAGTAGGAGTGATGCCAAACCAGAGTTCATAAGGAGTCTTACCAGTATTGTTTCTGATTTGTACTAGATTAAGAGTATAGATAGCAGTGCTTACCGCTTCTCTCCAGTACATCTAAGGGATATTTGCTTTCATCATCATGGTTCTAGATGCTTCTTGGATGGTCTAGGTCATTCTCTCCACTACTCCATTCTGCTGTGGAGTCCTTGGAGCAAATAACTATCTCTTTTTCCCATGTTTCTCACAGAATTCTATGAACTCTTCGGATGTGAATTCATCACCTCTACTAGACCTAAGACATTTTATGGTTAACCCAGTTTCATTTTCTACCATAGCCTTGAATATTTTGAACTTCTCAAGAGCTTTAAATTTCTCTTTCAGGAAAGTCACCCACATCATCCAAGAGTGGTCATCAATTAGCAACATGAAATATCTGTCACCTTGCAGACTCCTAATTCTTTCCGGACCATATAGATCAGTGTGTACTAAGTCCAACAATCTAGTAGAAGATTGTTCCTTACTTTTAAATGTGACTATGCTCTGCTTACCCAACTGACATTCTTTGCACAAACTGTTAGTAGGTTTCACCAGTCTTGGAAGATCTCTTACAGCCTGAGTGTTGCTTATCCTGATGATATTATCAAACTTTACATGACACATTCTCCTATGCCACAACCAACTCTAATCAATTTGAACAAATAAGCAACTTTTGTCAATACCAACCAAGTGGAAGATGTTACCTTTTGTTTGAGTACCGGATGCAATCTCAGTTCCAGAGCTTTCAAAGATTTTGCATTTTCCATTTTTGAAATGGAGATCATAGCCTTTGTCCATGAACTACCCAACACTGAGAAGATTATGCTTCAGACCTTCAACATATAGTACATCACTGGTTTTGTTCTTTCCATCAAAAAAAATAGTTCCTCTGCCTTTGATTCTGCCAGCAAAATTATCACCAAATTTTACAACTCCTCCTTCATATCTTTCCAAATTTATGAACTTATTCTTATCACCAGTCATATGGTGGGAGCATCCACTGTCAATGACCCATTCGTCCTTTTCTTCAACTTGAGAAGCCAGAGCTCTTTCTACCATTTTATGATTGACAGATTCAATGGGCATTGGATCTTCTTCCTTGATGGCAATAAACACCCAGTCACTTCCGGACTTGTTTCCTATCTCAGATTCATCATCTATTACTCCTTCATCATAATCATCTTCTTAGACATAGTAACATTTCTTTTGGAATCTTGATCTATCATGATTTGTCCTTGAAAATCTTTCCGGACACCTTGAGGCAAAATGACCAATCTTGTTACAATTGAAACATTTGAAGGGCAATTTTCCTTCATACTTACTAAATCCTCTTGGCAGTCTTTTAACAATAAGGGCTTCAATTTGAGCGAATTCTGCCTCATCTTCTTCTAGATCTTTTCATTCTTTTTCATACCATGATAATTTCTTTGAGGAATTCTCTCCTAGATCATACCTTTGTTTGCATTTTACAGAGGCACTAGCTTTGAATGTAGGTTCAGTCTTCGGAGGTGCATCTCCAAACTCAGCCAATTCAAATGAAGCTAATTTCCCAACCAATTGATCCCTTGTGATATTTGATAAAGATCTGAATTCCTCAATAGCAGCAACCTTGTGTTTGTAAGCATGAGGTAAGGATCTGAGAACTTTGGTGGCAATCTCATCTTCATCCAAGGTTCCACCAGCGCATCTAATGCCACAAACAAGCTCATTTACTTTTGGCATAAATGTAGTGATATTCTCATCTTCAGGTTTTTGAATTTTCCTTTCAGACTTTGTAGCTTGGCACATTTAACATATTTGTCTCCTTCATGTGGAAGTGCCAGCTTTGACCAAATTTCATATGCAGTTTTTAAATCCATAACATTTGTCAGCTCTTAATCAGATAAGGCACTTAGTAAGGCTTCTTTATCTCGAAGATTATCTTCATCATCTCTGATTTCATCTATAGTTGTCGGACCATTCTTTGGAGGAACATACTTCTTTATAGTCATGTTCCAATATTGAATTCCCATACATTGCAAGTGACATTCATGCAGCTTTTCCAAAGAGTGTAGTTTGTTCCATCAAACCTTGGACTATCCTTCTTGTAGGAAGACATCTTGGATCTCCTCAAGCGATTAAGCTCTTTTTTAGAGGAACTTAGCTCTGATACCAATTGTTGGTTTTAGGAAAGACAACTAAGAGGGGGGGTGAATCAATTGTCACCAAAACTTTTTGTTCTTTAAACACTTAAAGCCTTCTTATATTTACAGCATAATAATGATTCAATCATGGAAGCACAATGCAATAACTTGAGAGTAGAAACACATTCAACACATATAACACCAAGATTTTAACATGGAAAACCCGGTTAAGGGAAAAACCACGGGGTGACTAACCCAAGATTGTATTCTCTGTTAAAAGAATAAGAAGAACAAAAATGGCACTTGCCAATTAGGGCTCATTGCCTGAGCACACTGCTCACAAGAGGCCCACTACCTACAGAAGACACACTATCTACAAAATAATATAAATATTACATACTTGAACTAGAGATTAGCATCTTCACCATGCTTGAGACAGTTCCATTTAAGCTCAACACTTCTGCTCTACTTTTCACTCCTTTCCTCTTTTCTAATTTCTCAGCATGACCAAGGATACCTTTGAATGACTTCGCAATTCTTATTTATACATGACATCAACTTTGGAATGATCATCAAAGTAGACACAACATACTTTATTCTATTACAGAGCAATTACAAAAATACAACTTGACTTGTTACAAAAACTTCATGCGCATCACTACCCTGTCGGCCACGCCTATCTGGGACTTCAATCTTCTTCAAGGAACATGCCATGCTTCATAGAACATCTTTAAGATCATCCACAAGATGTGTAAAACATTTGGTTGGCCAGGATTAGGAAGAACACCATCACCCAAAAGTAAATCTTCAATTACGAGCTCAATCTTCAATGCGGACCGCCAACACGAACTAGACATAATCTATAGACCCCCACAAGCTTGCCTGAATCACCAAGAACATCCATACCACTTTTGCTTACTCAAATCATTCGTATCTTCATCCAGAACCTCAAGAACACAGTCTGTCATCACTGTCACATTAGAATAATTACTTGTGGACCTCCAAACCATGAACCAATTGAGTTGTCAATTCACATCAGCTTCCCAAACAAGCCACCAGATCCACAGAACAAGATATTGCATTTCTAGATCTCACCGTACCTATTTGTGTCACTCTATCACCTTTGAATAGCTGCTAGAACTAGTTCTACTCATATGGCCATAACTCCTTCACAAATTCATGTGGACCTCTCAAATCTTGACTGGATCAGCTTTAGACACATATCTACAAACTCTTTGATGCACATTCTCTGATCTTCATCTAGCTAGGATCTTCACTTCATAGAGCTTGACTGTCTTCACTATTCTTCTCTACTTCTGATAGGACTAATTTTCTCAATATCCTCAACACACAGCTCATCCAATCCTTGACATCAATGCAACAGGAGTATGTCGACATCAATGACAACACCGATTAGGCCCATACTTGCAACAGGTTTAAGTCTTAAGATATAGTGTCGAGTGTTGAGGGTGTAGGGATATGGTTTAATTTTTAAGGGTTAAGGGTTAAGGGATAGGGATTAGGGTTTAAGGTATAGTGTTGAGGGTTGAGGGTTTAGGGATAGGGTTTAGGTTTGAGGGATTAGGCTTTAGGGTTTAGGGTTGACGGATTAGGGTTTAATGTTGAGAGTTGAGGGTTGAGGGTTTAGGGTTTAGGGATAGGGTTGATGGTCAAGGGGTTAGGGTTAGAGTGTTGAGGGTAGAGGGATTAGGGACAGGGTTTAGGGTTGAAGGTTTAAGGATTGAGGATTGAGGCTTTAGGGATGAGGGTTTAAGGCTTAAGATATAGTGTCGAGTGTTGGAGGTGTAGGGATAGGGTTTAAGTTTTAAGGGTTAAGGGTTGAGGGATAGGGATTAGGGTTTAAGGTATAGTGTTGAGGGTTGAGGGTTTAGGGATAGGGTTTAGGTTTGAGGAATTAGGGTTTACGGTTGATGGCTTGGGGTTTAATGTTGAGAGTTGAGGGTTGAGGGTTGAGGGTTTAAGGATAGGATTGATGGTCAAGGGATTAGGGTTAAAGTAGAGTGTAAAGGGTAGAGGGATTAGGGATAGGATTAAGGGTTGAAGGTTTAAGGATTTAGGGTTGAGGCTTTAGGGATGAGGGTTAAGGGATTAGAGTTTAAGATATAGTGTTGAGTGTCGAGGGTGTAGGGATAGGTTTTAGGGTTCAAGTTTTAAGGGTTAAGGGTTGAGGGATAGTATTGAGCCCGTTGAGGGTTTCGAAATAGGGATAGAATTTAGGGTTTAGGGATGAGAGATTAGGGTTGAGGGTTGAGGGATTAGGGTTAAGGATTGAGGGATTAGGGTTTATGGTTTAGGGTTGATGGATTAGGGTTTAAGGTATAGAGTTAAGGGTTTACGAATAGGGTTGAGGGTTGAGGGATTAGAGTTAAGGGTTGAGGGATTAGGGTTTGATGTTGAGGGTTGAGGGTTGAGGGTTGAGGGTTGAAGTTTTAGGGTTGAGGGTTTAGGGATAGGGTTGATGGTCGAGGGATTAGAGTTAAGGGTTGAGGGATTAGGGTTTGACATTGAGGGTTGAGGGTTTAGGTTTTAGGGATACAGTTGAGGGTCGAGGGATTAGGGTTAAAGTAGAGTGTTGAGGGTATAAGGATTAGGGATAGGGTTGGAGGGTTAGGGATAAGGGATTAGGGTTTAAGGTATAGTATCGAGCCCATTGAGGGTTTAGGAATAGGGATAGCATTTAGGGTTTAGGGATGAGGGATTAGGGTTGAGGGTTGAGGGATTAGGATTTAGGGTTGAGGGTTGAGGGATTAGGATTTAGGGTTGAGGGATTAAGGTTTAGGGATAGGGTTTAGGGTTGAGGGATTAGGGTTTAAGGTATAGTGTTGAGGGTTTAGGGATAGGGTTTAGAGTTGAGGGATTAGAGTTAAGGGTTAAGGGATTAGGGTTTGATGTTGAGGGTTGAGGGTTGAGTGTTGAGGTTTTAGGGTTGAGGGTTTAGGGATAGGGTTGAGGGTTGAGGGATTAGAGTTAAGGGTTGAGGGATTAGGGTTTGACGTTGAGGGTTGAGGATTGAGGGTTTAGGGATAGGGTTGAGGGTTGAGGGATTAGGGTTAAAGTAGAGTGTTGAGGGTATAAGGATTAGGGATAGGGTTAGAGGGTTTAGGGATAAGGGATTATGGTTTAAGGTATAGTATTGAGCTCGTTGAGAGTTTAGGAATAGGGATAGCATTTAGGGTTTAGGGATGCAGGATTAGGGTTGAGGATTGATGGATTAGGGTTGAGGGTTGAGGGATTAGGGTTTAGGGATAAGGTTTAGGGTTTAGGGTTGAGGGATTAGGGTTTAATGTATAGTGTTGAGGGTTTAGGGATAGGTTTTAGGGTTGAGGGATTAGAGTTAAGGGTTGAGGGATTAGGGTTTGACGTTGAGGGTTGAGGTTTTAGGGTTGAGGGTTTAGGGATAGGGTTGAGGGTCGAGGGATTAGAGTTAAGGGTTGAGGGATTAGGGTTTGACATTGAGGGTTGAGGTTTGAGGGTTTAGGGTTTAGGGATAGGGTCGAGGGTCGAGGGATTAGGGTTAAAGTAGAGTGTCAAGGGTATAAGGATTAGGGATAGGGTTGGAGGTTTAGGGATAAGGGATTAGAGTTTAAGGTATAGTATCAAGCCCGTTGAGGGTTTAGGAATAGGGATAGTAGTTAGGGTTTAGGGATGAGGGATTAGGGTTGAGGGCTGAGGGATTAGGGTTGAGGGTTGAGGAATTAGGGTTTAGGGATAGAGTTTAGGGTTTAGGTTTGAGGGATTAGGTTTTAAGTTATAGTGTTGAGGATTTAGAGATAGGGTTTAGGGTTGAGGGATTAGAGTTAAGGGTTGAGGGATTAGGGATTGACATTGAGGGTTGATGTTTGAGGTTTGAGGGTTAACGGTTTAGGGATAGGGTTGAGGGTCAAGGGATTAGGGTTAAAGTGGACTGTCAAGGGTATAGGGATTAGGGATAGGGTTTAGGGTTGAAGGTTTAAGGATTGAGGGTTGAGGCTTTAGGGCTAAGGGTTAAGGGATTAGGGTTTAGTGATATGGTGTAGGGTTTAGTGATAGGGTGTAGGGTTTAGGGTTGAGGGATTAGGGTTTATGGTTGAGAGAATAGGGTTTAAGGTAAAGTGTTGAGGGTTTAGGGATAGGGTTTAGGATTTAAGGTTTAAGGGTTGAGGGTTGAGGCTTTAGGGTTTAGGATTAAGTGAGACCTAGATGGCTAAGGATGGATGGCGAGGTAGACAAGGAGAAACTGAGATACATAGAGAGGGGAGAGGTAGAGAGGTGAGGGGGAGAGATAAGTGAGATATAGAGAGGTGAGAGATAGAACATGAGCTAATGGAACTAGAGGTGAGATATTGTAAAGGTGCTATCAAAGGTGAGATAGGCACAAATATTTATAGATCAATCTATAGTAGGACAAAATGTGAGCGCATTTTGTCCTACTATAGAAACGGTAAAAAATCCTAGACCCCCGTGATCCAGGCCCACATGCTCTATTTTCATGTTGATTATGCACATGTTTCAACAAAAAAGAAGTGCTTTCATGCTGTTAGGAAGTTCACATGCACATTTTACACATTCAACCACCTTTGCATGATCTTTCCACCACCTTTTCTACTTGCCAACTTGAGAAGGAGGAAATAACATAGTTTTCACATCAAATTTGATATATATCTATTCAAGTTTTAATTTTTGTAGTGTTGCAATGTTAATTGTGATTCAATTTTAGGAATTTAACATTATAGATTGGTTAATAGTATTGTTGTTACTAATTATATTTGAGTGTTATTCAATTTAACATTGAAAAGGAAGCAAGTGGTGAAAAACTCAAATTGTTGAGGAGTTTGATGCAAGAAGAAAAAAACACTACATAATTGGGTACTCTCTCCATTCGAATCTCCATTTTTTAGGTATGTCAAGTATTTACATGCATGTTATTTACATTTTCCTTAATTCTATTTGAATTAATTTATTATGCTTTATCATACATGTTTATATCACTTGTATCCAGTATGCATAATAAAAGACTATGTATACATATCTTGTGTTTATATAATAGACTATGTTTTAAATTAGTTCATGGTATGCATAATAAAAGATATCTCAAAGGTCAACATTAATTAAAATAGACACATTCCAAATCAAGAAAGCAGCCTACAATCTCACATGATGCCATGTATATTTTCTACACTTGGGCTCTTTAATAATTATGTGTAATAAACAGACCTTAATATACCATGATGTCAAACTATACAAGAATAAATCCTTACAACATAATAAAAATACAATCCCACTATTATGTTGTCATATTAACAAGTTAAAATACAAATGAATAGGTGCCAAGATCATACAAGTATGCACATGACATGATGATTTGTATGCACATATCTTGGGCTAGGACATTCCCTATGCACCTATTCATGATGATTTGTATGCACATGACACAACAATATTTCAAAATTTCCTAATTGTCCTTTGTTAGCACATGATGGTGGTTACCTTGATCGACTATAAAATTTCCTAATTGTCCTTCACAAGCCACCCAAATCCTAGTAGCCCTACTACCAATAAAACACCTTCTCAATTCCAAATCCTAGTAGCCCTAGTAACAACAAACATGTCAAATTGGGTCTGCCTCAACCTTTTCAAGCATGAAGTCCCATGTACTCTTCACTTGTAGCCTCAATAGGTGACTCTCCTTTGACCTTATCCTCATCTAGGACTGAATGAAAATAAGTCTTCAGTTCATAGATTTTTTTGGTTGATAGATGATACTAACATTGCACCATATGAGGACTGTTCTACACTGACAGGATCAAGTGAGATACATTCTTTCAGAAGCTCAATTGTAGGTTCATGGAGTATCCATACGTGAAAGATGTCATGCTTTTGTTCTTCCTGTACAATTCATGACTAGGATGAGTGCGAGTCAAAGGAGTGGGTTGACGAATGGTAGTTAAGTTATCTTAGCCCACTTGACACATATCGACCCCCGACGACACTAGAACTAACACAGATAGAATCATTAGTTGACTTTGACCACATATCAGATCTAGTTCAACTAGGTAATATATCTATTTGCATAGTTTTTGAAATTCCTAATGTCATCTTATTTTGTAGTGTTTTTGTAATGTTGACTAATTTCATCTAATTTGCTACACATATCAATGTAGGGCATGTATATGCAGTTATTGCAGATGACGATAACGAAGAGGGAACATATTATTACTTGTGTCGTTGTGTTGAGGCCAAAAAGAAATTGGAGGCCCCAGTTACAGATGGAGAAAACATCAAATACCCTACAGGATCAGTGGTTATTACTGGAACATGGCTTAGAAGGTACCCACATAAGAGTGTTAATGTTTGGTTGTTTTAGGACTTTGACACACATCGGAAGATTCTTCATTACTCGAACCTTGTCGTGGCATCCAATGTTCATTTGATACAATATTGAGGTAGACCTTTGAACAAGACCTTGTGGAAGGTGTGTGAGTCTGACCATGAAGCAATACTTGACACAATAAAGAGTAGAGCAAACCCGGATGGTTCATTGGATTAATTTGTAAGTATTCACATTGATTTTGTAAAGTCATATTACATTGAGTTGTAAGTATGCACATTAATTTGTAAGGTTTGTCTTTTTTTATTTGCTGCCGCATTTTTACACATATACACATTTTTACATCATCATGTTATGCTTCATGGGGTTAGACCTAAGTGATGGATGAAGTTGATCTTGAGAATAATGTATAAAATATAGGTAATGTATAAAATATAGGTGTATCTAGGTGTCATGGTTTCTAACTAGATAATAGGTGTCTCTAATTGTGTTTTAGGTATATATGATATGTCAACTAGGTAGATAGAGACTAGAAAAAAGGTATTTAATCTAATCTAGATGTCTTACGTAGATACTATATATCAATGACCTATCTAGAGACTAGAATAAGGTATAATCTAGAATGATCTAGGTGTCTTCTAGGTAGGTGTCTTCTATAATTTAATCTAGGTGTCTTAGGTAGGTACTATATGTCAACTAGGTCACCATAATAGGTGTCTTAGGTAAACTATAATCTAGGTGTCTAGTTGACTTAGGTCTAGACTACGATAAGGTATAAAGACTAGGTGTCTTAGGTCTACTATGTCTATAAAATCTAGATACATACTATAAAATAGGTGTCTTAGGTGTCATGTACGTCTACTAGAATACATGTGTCTTAGGTCTTAGGTGAGGTCACATGAGCTTCCACCTTCACGTGGTTGACCTTGTTAGTATAGAATATTTATATTTCTTGAAGCTAAGGTAAGCACTTTTTCTTAATAGGAAAATTTTATCGACTTCAGTTGCACTAATGGTGTAGGGGCACCCAAGTTGTCATGCTTCCAAGAGGGGTCAAAAAATAAAATTTTGTTTTGATTGAGTCAATTATATGTAATAAGGTCTTCTAAGACCATTTCATATATTTTTGAGTCAGTTTGAGTCTTTGAGTCTTGTTGCAAAAAAGTGTCAATGTTGTCAAGTTGCACAAAGCAACCTTTGCATTTTGGGTGTCTTGCTTTTGATGCGATTAAAATGATAGTTCCAACACATCCAGATGGGTATGTTTAATCTATGCATGGTCCTATTTTTCACCCAAACATGCCTAAACAGTCTGAGCTACATTGTACCGACGATATCCCTGAAGAATCCAAAGTGCAAAAAGATAGTAATTTTTGATGAGTTGTTACTCAGAAATTGTGTCACTTAGAAACATTTCATCTAAGGCAACATGATCATGTATGGTTCCTCTACAATAACCTCTCTCAGGTTTTTATATCTCTGAGGCATTTTCCCGTGGTGAAAGGTTTTCTGCTGCCCCAAAAATTGTCAGGAGATAGTGTAAAGTTGCAAAGGGGTGTAACTTTCATCCTTCTCCTGATGTGACCAAAATGACTATTCCAACGCATCTAGATGGGTACATTTACGCTAGGTATGGTCCTATTTTTCACCCAAACATGTCGAAACAGTCCGAGATACATTGTACCGACGATATCCCTAAAGAGTCCAAAGTGCAAAAAGGCAGCAATCTTTGACGAGATGTTACTCAAAACCTGTGTCGCTTAGAAACATTCTGTCTGAAGAAACGCGATCATGTAGGGTTCCTATACAATAACCTCTCTTAGTTTTTTTATATCTCTGAGGCGTTTGCCCGTGGTGAAAGATTTTATGTTGCCCCAAAAATTGTCAGAAGGAGGTAGTGTAAAGTTGCAAAGGGGTGTAACTTTCGTCTTGCTCTTGATGCGACCAAATAGACTATTCCAATGCATCCGTATGGGTACATTTACGCTAGGCATGGTCCTTTTTTTCACCCAAACATGCCGAAACAGTTTGAGCTACATTGTATCGACGATATCCCTGAAGAGTCCAAAGTGCAAAAAGACAACAATATTTGATGAGATGTTACTCAAAAACTGTCACTTAGAAACATTCCATCTGATGAAACGTGATCAAGTAGAGTCCCTCTACAATAACCTCTCTCAATTTTTTATATCTCTAAGGCATTTGCCCATGGTGAAAGGTTTTTTGCTGCCCCAGAAATTGTTAGGAGGTAGTGTAAAGTTGCAAAGGGGTGTAACTTTCATCCTGCTCTTGATGCGACCAAACTGACTATTCCAATGCATCCAAATGGGCACATTTACACTAGGCATGGTCCATTTTTTCACCCAAACATGCCGAAACAGTTTGAGCTACATTGTACTGGTGATATCCTTGAAGAGTCCAAAGTGCAAAAAGCCATCAATCTTTGACGAGATGTTACTTGAAAACTATGTCACTTAGAAACATTATGTCTGAGGCAACGTAATCACGTAGAGTCCCTCTATAATAACTTCTCTTAGTTTTTTATATCTCTGAGGCGTTTGCACATGGTGAAAGGTTTTCTGCTACCCCAAAAATTGTCAGAAGGAGGCAATGTAAAGTTGCAAAGGGGTGTAACTTTTGTCCTGCTCCTGATGCGACCAAACTAACAGTTCCAACACATCGGTATGGGTATGTTTAGGCTAGGCATGGTCCTGTTTTGCACCCAAACATGCCAAAACAGTCTGAGCTACATTGTACCAACGATATCCCTAAAGAGTCCAAAGTGCAAAAAGGTAGCAATCTTTGACAAACTGTTACTTGAAAACTGTGTCACATAGATACATTCTGTTTGAGGCAATGTGATCATGTAGGTTCCCTCTACAATAACCTCTCTTAGTTTTTTATATCTCTGAGGCGTTTTCCCGTGGTGAAAGGTTTTTTTGCCCCAAAAATCGTCAGAAGGAGGCAGTGTAAAGTTGTAAAGGGGTGTAACTTTTGTTCTTCTCCTCGTGTGGCCAAATTGACAGTTCCAACGCGTTTGGATGGGTACCTTTAGGCTAGGCATGGTCCTGTTTTGCACCCAAACATGGTGAAACAGTCCGAGCTACATTGTACCAGCGATATCTCTGAAGAGTCTAAAGTGCAAAAAGGTAGCAATCTTTGATGAGTTGTTACTCAAAAACTGTGTCACTTACTAAGGTAACGTGATCGCGTAGGGTCCCTCTATAATAACCTTTCTTAGTTTTTTATATCTCTGTGGCGTTTGCCCGTGGTGAAAGGTTTTCTACTGCCCCAAAACTCGTCAAAAGGAGGCAGTGTAAAATTGCAAAGGGGTGTAACTTTTATTCTTCTCCTCGTGTGGCCAGATCAAGAATTCCAACGCATCTGGATGCGTACATTTAGGCTAGGCATGGTCTTGTTTCACACCCAAACATGCCGAAATAGTTCGAGCTACAAACACTAACTAGTCTTCAATCTTCAAACACTACAAATACCATGATATCCTACATAAAGTTGTCTTTTAGCCTTTTATAAAGGCATGCCCATCAAATTTAACCGCATAGAGATGATTGTTTGTATTCCAAATTCCTTTTAAATACTGACCTTCCAATCATTTTTCCCGCCCTCATATCAATTAAATATGACCTTCGATTATGATATGGCGCTTGAGCTTATGAGAGTTTACCAGAGACGCTGGTTGAGTTAGGTTGAATGGCCGGTGAACTAATGACTTAAAGACACTTTAGTAGGTTGATTTAAGTGATAGTAACTTGTGATTATAAGTCAATATTAAATTAAAACAAAAGTGCACTTTACACACAACAGGCAATTGAGGGTTTTCAAGTCTTAAGAAAAGTAGATTCTTTTTAGGGTTTAATGCCCAATATGCAAACCCTAACTATCAATAAGAAAGACTTAAACATTATAACTTTCATTAAGAGATATCTAGGACATTTCAGAGACCTTAGGGACATTAGAAGAAAGACATTAGAGTATGACACTTATCATAGGCTTAGGGTTCTAATACATGAACAACTTGACATTTGAATCAAACTCATGACTCCCCTTGATAAATATAACTCTCCTTGATGATGACATTGAATTATGATTATGAAAGCTTGTGTCTTCTCTAACTTCTTATTGCATGAAAAAAACCACATCCACCATGAATATGAACCTTGCGTCATATCAACCTTCCAAGATAGACCTTATCATGAAAGCCATATTCACAACAAAAACTTGCATGAACAAAACCACATCCACCATGAACATGAACCTTACATCATATGAACCATGTTTGTCTTGTGCAACATCAACATGAATTGAGAGACCTTATCATGAAAACCCTATTCACAACATCATGCACCTCATGACCATCACCTACCTTGAATCACTGTATCACCTTATCAACATCATGGCATCAACCTTGACATCAATGACAAACAACCTTGACCCTTTGACTTTAATGACAACCTTGAACCTTGATTGTTGATGACTTATGGAAGCCTATAGCCCCAATATTATGTTGCATACTAAAATTAGGTAAGACTCAATGTACTCTCATAACCTCACCTTATATGCAAGAGGAATTACATTTAATAACCACAATGGTCATCAAGTGCTCATAAGCATATGATTTTGACTATCTTATTCAAAACAACAAACATACTCTTTGCATCCCAATATAGTATAATAACAATAAATTAAGAAATATTTTCAATTGACCAACTCATAAAGAATATGGATTAGCATACTCATTTGAATATTTTCAATTGAGCAACTCATAAAGAATATGAATATTTTCTGTTCAACATGATGATTCATTTTTATTTTAAATACAACTTTTATCTTTTAGTTCCAGAATGAGGTTTAGATGATACTTGAATAACAATAGATGGCTTATTGGATCAAAAAACATCCTATGTGATACAATTGGACTTTAAATATTTGAAGTAACCATCTACAAATATCCATTCAAACGTGGATTTATAATGTAAGTATTAACCAAATATCCATATAGGCATGCATCAATATCTGATGATATAAGTATAACATATATACAAAATAGCCATATAGGCATACAATGTCAACTATATGTAATATGAAATATATGTCCACAAATTCCATATAGGCATACAATACAGGAACACAATAAAAGGTCATTCCCCTTTGGTTGGTGAAGAGAATAGATCATGGGCAGCCTTTGATCTTCTAGGGGATGGAGACGCGTATGTGGGTGGTCTACTATGAACCTGAGGGCGAGGGTTGCTCCTCCTATTTAGTTGTTCGTGCATCTATAGTTGTTGCAATAAAAAGTATAGACATTAATATATAGAAATTGCATGTTATAAAAAATGAAACATTTAACAAAATAATCACTTACCGCTACCATATAATTTGTCTCCTCATTTGCCTTAGTAGCAGGATTAGGCTGTGGTGATGTCATGTCCTATAGAAACCATCCAGATAGAAATTAAACTTCAAATCAATAATCTTTTTATTTTTAAAAAATAAACAACTATAACAATAAATGTAAATTGAAATTTACTAATCTGCCTCATACCCCCGTCAATGGCATGGAGCTATGAATCGCAGAGGACACACCATGCTCCATTGCCCTATGAACATCGGGAGGTGTCTCTGCAACCTACATCATCTGGAAATAAAATAACATTATTCAATTACGAAAACTATAATAGTGATGCAAATCATGGCTCCTAACATGCACACACGTTCACCTAAACATGGAAGTACACACAATAAAGCACACAAGTCAAATACAAAAATCTAGTAAGTACAATTCATTCATTAAACTATTTATTTTATTACCTCCGTGAAGCTTTGAAGTACACCATTGCTGGCAGGTGTTGCCATGAAATCTCCAATATTAACCTATTCAACATCTAAAATCAGATATTAGAATACCATTCATATAACGATGTTATTCACATGTAACATTTATAATTGTTTACTAGTTACATACCCTGATAGTAGATGATGTAGTGTAATATATAGGTGGAGAACCACTGAAAACTACATCAACACTATGACCCTAAAATTTCATTAAAATCATCAAACTAATCT
This sequence comes from Cunninghamia lanceolata, assembly GCA_027924645.1. Lineage (NCBI taxonomy): Eukaryota > Viridiplantae > Streptophyta > Pinopsida > Cupressales > Cupressaceae > Cunninghamia > Cunninghamia lanceolata. The sequence goes on from BSBN01001712.1 coordinate 286,098, forward strand.
AGTTAATCTTGCATTTCAAAAATAAATTTAATAAGTTAAATTCAATGAACTTGCTAAGATTTACCTGAGTATCAAGCCCGAAAGTCTCACTCAGGAGGGCATCTGTCATCACCATCTGCTCAGCTGGAGATGTAGCATGCGCACCTACATCATGACTATCCATGGGGTCATAACCACATGCTAACCCGCAAGTCTGACAAGTATGGGGTGGAACCATATTCGAACTCTCCCCCGGGCCATGCTGTGCTATAGGACTATCATGTTGTAAGATGCTCTAGGTCAAGGCACTAATGGACTGAAGTATCTTGACCTCAACACTCTCCTTCACAATGGAAGGGATATAAACATGCTCATGGGCCAGTCTGGTGAGTGCTCATCTCACTGGTCAACACGTGCCCCAGGTCTATCTTGTGCTGACCCCCTACCTCTACCCTGGAACTCCCACATATGAAAATAATTTAGCACTTTATTTTTCACAAACTCGCAATAGAGTTTCCTCAAAAAATATTGCAGGACCTCATTATTGTTGCATGGAGGATAGTCAAAAACCATCCACCACCTCTGCGCAAAATTGTCCCTTGTCTCTTGGTTGTTACACCAATTGATAGGGAACCTCTTACATGTAAGGGGTAGAGATTCATTTGTTCGTGGGTCTGTAAAAATAGAACACAAGTCAAGTTTTGTAATTTGTTCCTTTTTAACTTGTTCATATGACAACTTGTCAGTATAATACTCTCTAAATTCTCTCCTCTTTTTTGTCCAACTAGTGATTTGCTTGCTTATTGAATCTACATTTGATAACATAGATTCAAGGGATTGAGCAAGTGTGGATCTATGCAAGGTTGAAGTTGCAGGTTCTTTCAACCTTGCAATTATGTCCTCAATTTGTTTCTTATTATTTTCAATTTGTCCCATTATATTTTCTTGTGTTCCAGGGACATATTCAGGAATAAATGGAGGTGTTTGTGGTTGGGGTTCTTCTTCAGCAAGTATTTATTGTTCAGTTGATGGAGGATTTTGTGGATTTTCAGGAGGAGGAGGAGGTGCAATATCAACTCTTGTAAATTTAAGAAATTTACATCAAAAACTATTTTAACCTACCTATTTAGCAACAAATTCACACAAGAAAGCAAATAAAACTTACTTCTTTGATTTCCCCAACGTCGTGGTGGCATTTTGATGATGAATCGGTGAGAAATAGCTAACGATTGGACCTTAGATAACGCGAGCGCGCTCCTTTCTTTCTTCAAGCCGTGGGTTTCTTGCAATTTGCTGTGAGATAATGAAATAGAACACTACTTTTTTTATATATAACAGCACATAACGTACTCGCGTTATAATGTAGGTGCGTTATAACATGAGTGCGTTATGTCTTGGTGTAGGCTCAAAAACACCAAGCCATAACGCGAGCGCGTTATAATGCGCTCGAGTATTTCTATTTTTTTAAAGTTGGCCACTTTTTGGCCCCCCAACTTTTTGCACCCACCCGTCTAAAGTAAATTCCCCTATTTTTGACCCTTACGATTGTCATAGAACCCATCATAACAGGCTTAAAAATAGTCTTTCCATAATATACCACTAAGTGGGCATCTTTTGACAACTAATATACTAATTTTCAAGGCACCAACATGTGGCAAAAGTGCCAACTAAGAAAACAAACGCCCATTTTGATGGAGCACAAATATTAAATGCTACGGAAAAATATTAAACAAGAAATGAACTTAGGAATTAACAAGGTTGAGACATCTTAATTCCCAACATGAAGATCTAGAATGATAAATGAATTTGTTCCATTTTATGTTTGATAATATTTATTTTGTTTTTGTTTTGATATGGAAAGGATGGATATATATATATATATGGCAAGGATTCAAATGTTAATGTCAAAGATTAATAGCAAGGTTTCATATTTTATTGGTGAAACTTTATGATAGAGGGGAGGCAATATTGGTGAAACCCCAAGGGGACCATCCCCCTTGAGGTGTCACGACCCCATAAAGGGGTCCATGGCACCCTAATGCGCCATGACTCCTTTGCGGTTAAGGGGACCCCACACCCCAAGGGCCACACCATGTTGTGGCTATGGGATTAGGGTCTCCCAAACCCCACATCCAAACAACAAGCAAACAACTTTGGTAACTTGTTTATTATTTGAATCTTGACTATTATTAGCAACGATAATACTACTATTTTTCAAAAATATTTTTACTTTTATAAATATATGAATATAATACATATAAATATGTACATAAAAAAACTTTTAAATTCAAATTATTAACATATATATATAATAATAATAATAATAATTATTATTATTATTATTATTATTTCCAAGTTTGTACAATAAGAAAATGAAACGTAATAATACTTATTTTCTTTATATGAAATAGAATAGAATGAAAAGAATTAGAAATCAATTATATATATATATATATATATTAGAATTGAATAAAAGAATGGATACCATTTTCTAACTTAAATTCTTTTGTTTTAACTCCTTGCTACAAGATGATTAAAAGCAAGTTTTCAGAAGATAAAGAAGAAGAATTATGCAAAAATTTCAACTTCCAATAGCTTCTATCAGAGCGCCACCATTACAGTTTTCAACCAAGTGAAAAGAAGGAAGAGAAAATAATGAATTGCCAGCATGCATCATAAATTTATTTCTCAGGAAACACTTGTTAAAAATATATATAAACATTTTATTCTTTCTTTTCTAAACTAAATGAATAAAACAACAAAATGAAAAAAAATGAATTTCTCATTTAACTCAATCTTTCTACAAAATTTGTTATATCTTTTCTCATACTAAAAATTAAAGGTCAACAATAGTTTCTTTTCTACATGTTCTTTTTCAAATAAAAAACATAGATCAACCTCACATGGAGGTTTTAGTTAATCAACTTCTTTTAAACATTGTTGTATGCTTCTCAAATTCTCCTATAAATCTACAATTAAAGAATAATATACTTGTATTCAACAAATTGAGAAATTTCTCTTCTCCCAACCTTAGGGTTTGTTTATAAATGCATCCCCAAGCTAGGAGGTTCTCAAGAAAACTAGGTTTCACAAAACATACACAAACAAGTCTACACAAAGAATACACTATCAACACAAATTTTCCTAAGGTTGAAACAACATATATGAATCTTCAATATATCCATGGTAGAGGGGGAGTCAATGGGAGCCCACTCCAATGGGGATAAGAATCATAATAACATATCTCCACAACATTATCATTATATAATAATCTCCACAATAGAATCATCTATCCCCCACAATCAACATCCCACCAGACACCACCAGCCTCCATAATCAACATCACACCTAAATCACCATCACATAACCATTCTTCCATAGCAACATCACACCAAAACTCCACCATATCAGTAAAATATATAAACATCTATGGCCCTCACACCAAGATTTCCTTCACAAGGAAATTATAAAATTTCCCCAAAGGAGGCAACACCCTCTCTCAACCCCACACATGGGTTGCTCTCAATCTAATTTGGAGGACTGGGCCCAACACAAAAATCCTATCCCAACACACATACATATAAATAAAAGCACTCAAGATCTCCTCAAGAAAACACATTCACAATCAATAGCATTTTTTGAACAAAAATTCAATATTTAATTTAATTACAATTTTTGATTGAAGATCTCACCTCTAATAGCTTCCCAAAATGTAGAAATATTTCCTTGAGAATACTTCTCAATCTTCTATTCAATCCTTTCTCTTTTCAATTCACACTTTGAATATCCATAGAAACAATTTACTAACAAATCAAGAATTCATTTCTCAACCATAAGATCCCCTTACTCTACCAAAAAAATCATTATAAAGAATGCAAGATGACTATTTCTCTTCCCCAGAGGAGTTGACTCTTGACCTCCCCATGCACTTTTCGCCACTTTCTTCCTAAGGGACTTAAGAAGGGTTAAAAATTCACTAAAACATAAAATCTATGCACAAACAAGCACACAACGTATAGGTAAATAGCCTAGGCACTTAATTTCACAAAAATAATAATGAAAAAGACTATTAAAATCACTTAAACAACCATTAAAAATAAACATTACATTTAAATACATTTCTCACAATGAAGACCTTAATCCCTCAAAGGCCTAGGTCAAGGTATCACAAGGAATTCACAACAAAGATTTTCTTGAGAAACTCCAAATATTTGCATTAGCCATGAATCACTTGCATACTTGAAACAACTGTCACTACAAAATAACTGAAACCATAATCAACATAATCATCTCAAATTAAGCAATAATCATTAAAATAATTTAAACCTAATGAACTCAATCAATCTTACACACAATTCATATAACAATGATATTTCATATAATTTCTGCCTAATTTCCATCATTAATATAAATGAAATCCATTCATAATGATAAAGTGAGAAAAACATAACTTTAAATTATGTGAGTAAACCAGAATCATTAACTAACTATATTATCATAATAATGTCATGAAGATTATTTATCTAACCATAATATCAAAATCCACCCTATCCAATAACAATATAATAATAAAATCTAATCATAGTAAGACAGTGTATCTTCAATAAGTCTGACAGGTAAAAATAAATTCACTACAAAATAGTTGGGCCTCACGTGAGCCCACATAAAACAAATAGAATATTATGATCTTGAGGCAATAAAAAATTGAGACATGTTCCATTCCAAATATTGAGACATCACATATTCATGAATCTTCATGTGGATCATTCATTCTTCAATCACAACACTAATTACCTTTAATTATTACATTTTCTTTTTGTACATTAGCATTTAATGTTCCTATTTCCTTATATATACCCATAGCACATCATTTAATTAACCTAGGTTGTGTTTCTTATTTGTACGCTTTTGATTAGATTGACCTACATTAAGTTTAAAGAACGGTTATTTTCCTTTACATTTTTGGTGAACCCATACAATCTTACACCACCCAAGGGTTTTGTTTTAAGATTTATACCAATTCGCTAGTTTTGGGTATTTCAAATATGATATTAATATTCTTAATTTATCAAATTTACTAGCGTTTGGATTTATTCATGTGTATTATACCTAGAATACAATTTGTGTATAAATAGTGACATATCTTTTCACCTACCCTCCCACCTTAGGATATTCTACCTTATAGCTCCTCTTAGGTCTTTCTCCTTGGCTGATATTGATGTATACATTTTAGACTTTGATAGGTTCTTATCTTTCATTACATATCATCTTTCTGTCCTTGATATTACCATAGCACATTTTTATAAGGATGTGTATTTTATGGAGGGATTGTTCTATCATGCCTCATCTTTTCCATTCTTCATTTATTTGATTATTTCTCATACATGCCTATTAGATACACTTATGTCATTTATCCATGAGCTTCATGATGATCCTATGGCTTGTTTTTTATAGGAAGCAAGGTACGTGGAAATGCTTCCTACACTAATACCTTGAGAGGAGGTATGTGCAAATATATGATCTTTACAAATTCATGAAAGAGAAACACATAAAAACATGAATAATATTATACCACATCATAGGTGTACATGGGGAAAACCCTTTCAAGTAAAAAAACCCCACACTCGAAAGCAACCCAATGTACTATTTTATAATCTCAACACAATTATTATACACTTGCAAAGAAAACCTTTAAATGAGTATCGTCAACATACAATTATAGAGTAATTCTGCTAGAATAACATTACCTTCAAAATAACCATATACAACTCCAAATCCAAGGCAACAATATATATGAGAAGCTTCAAACTAGAGACTATAAATGGTTTTTAAAAACCATGAGCAATGCCAAGAGAGCTATGGTACCCGAATGGTCAAGGCACAAATCCAAATGCCCCCTCGTCTTGGTCTTCTAGGCTATTTTTAGCTTATTCCTTATGACATGTCATATTTCATATTTGATCACCCAAACTTGGGTACCCTAATTCATCCTCACTCAACCCATTCAAAGATGTTCCACAACAAGTTTCCAAACTTGGCATAATGCTAGTCAATATTCTAATGTAACCTCCATCTTGCATGCTCTTACACATCATAAGAATTTGTCATAAGTAACTCCCGTCATGATGACTCAAGATGCTCTAACACACCTTCCAAGATGTCAAAACATGGCCAAGAGTTCTACCTCAATGTGGGATACCAACTTCCTCATATAAGGAGAGAATCACTAAAGATGAATAATAGTACCACCTCAAAATGGGATGCCAACTTTCCCATGTGAGGACAAAGACACTAAAGATTAACATTAGGAATTCAAGGTTGTCACACCTTTTCCCAACATTCTCCCACTTGTTGAACACCTTGCAAGAGAAAAAGGAAACACAAATACTGAAATCTAACTACTATAGGCTATGAGGCTTGTAGACTTACCACACCACCTAAACTTCTCTATGTTCATAGGCTGCATCAAAGAATCTACAATTGAATCAAAGTATCAAGCTTATCTAGCATCACCGTCCCATCCTCTACCATGTCACGAACAAAATGGTACTAGACATCAATGTGTTATGTCCTCACATGAAAGGTCAAGTTCTTTGTCAGACATATGACACTCTAACTATCACATAGAATTGTAATAGCTTCTAGACTCAATCCCACATCTGAACACAATCATTTAATCTATATGGATTCCTTACAAGTATGAGTAGTTTCCATGTACTCTACTTCTATAGTGGACAAAGTGACCACAACTTGTTTCTCATTCATCTAACTAATAGCACCACCGAACATAGTGAAAAACATAGCTATAATGTCAAAAATTGCATACCGTACAATTATCACATTATGTTTTAGGTTCAATTTAGTCTCCATCCCTCGTAGCATGCTCTAGGATCATTTTAGCCTAGTCTTTTTCTTGTACATGCTCCTAGTGCTAGCGTGGTGTTGTGTTTTTATATGTTTAACTCTATTTCACATGTTGCCATGTGCTCCCCTATGTCTTAAGTTTTGTTCCCATCCTATGAAGTCCCTGAGCATGTTGTACTTGGAAGCTAGTGTAGTGCATGGATGTCTACATGGTATGCTTCCATCCTTTGACTGTATAGTCCAATAGTGTATTTTCTAACTTGTTAGTGTCTTTTTAGCTTCCTAACATTTTTTTGTAATGATCGTACACCTAGTTTTTGGAAGTCCAATAGTCACATATGCATTTTGAATATCTTTTGAGATTCCCTCTCCTTCTTTCAAGATAGGACTGTCATTCTCTCATGCATGCTTAATCTCTCCAAGACAACCTACAAAATTCTACAACATGTTGTAACATTCAAACATTTTTTTGCACCTCCTTAGCCTCATCAACATCCTCCATTGTCTTCATGAAGATCTTTCTTTTTTCTTATATAATTGTTCATTAAATCTTGTATTTTCATTATTCCCTTTTATCATTATGGAGCTATCACCTCCTTCCTTTCTCCTAGATTACACACTAGGGTATTTCTCCCTATAGATTATGGATTAATTCTTATAGATTTATTTACTTTATCATTTTTGTTCTTAGTCATAGACGTGCATGTAGGCTAAGTGCACACACTCTCTGATTTTTTCTCTACATCATTGGCTTCTCGTGGAGATCAAAAGACTAAAATAGGGCTTGACCTATTCAGGAAAGATCCTAAGTAGCCCCAACCTTTCCTTCTATCCCATAGAAAGTTTCTTAGGGCTTATCTCACATGAAGGTTTCATTTTCTCTCTTCCTCTTCACTTTCATTTTAATATTTCATTTAAACTAGTTGGTTTAAATTGATTTCTTCATTCCTATACATTTATGGATATACCTGGTGGTTTTTTTGTTGTTGCTGTCTTTATATCCCTATATATAGAGCCATATAAATTTTCACAATAGACTATAGTTTTCCATCATCCTAGGATGACAATGCATGGAACAAACACCAGCGCATCATGCTTATATCCCAAATAGTGAACATCCTAGGTCACTCACTAGGTTCTTCATTTCCTATTCCTTCTTCTTCTAAAGTCTGTCATTCATTTTTCTATTTCAACATTTTGCTATTTTCAATTTCCATAATGCAACTCTCATTAATTTAATTAAAATTTAAAATAAATTAACTTATATTTTACATTTTGGTGAACCCAATAATTTGAAACAACATCTTCTTTTCCATTTAATTTTCTTCCAAAAACAAAATAAAAAATTCAAGAAAAATTTAGGCGTTGGCTTGAACCCTATTCCAGTCCTAAAGGAGAGAAGTGGCGGCCTTTGACCATATCATCTACACCTTTCTTCTTAAACTATACTTTATCATGTCTCCCATACATATGAGTGGTTTTGTCCTTTATGACAATCCTCTCTTCGATGAATAATTCTCTCTTGTAGATCACGAGTCTTCTTTATTTTCACCTTTATCTCACGATTGTATCCTCCTCTTCTTTCTCCACTCATTCTCTTTCTTTAGAGGAGGCTCCTTTCCTTTCTAAGGACAATCTGGAGCATGATGACATCATTGACCATTTTCTTAACATCACCTTGCCTACTCTTTGTGCCAATGTTTTCCCCCTCAGTGATGAGGCATTATTCGATGTCGACTCTCATCCCACATTAGATGATGTGAAAAGAGATCTCAAACATATAATCTTTTAGCTCCTTCTTCTAAACCTTATATTCCTAATGTACAAACTTTCTTGACTAATTCATTCTTTATGAATAGACTTAATGCACTCATTGTGGTGATGCTTGATAAGTCCATCAAAGTTAAAGGTACAAATTCTCGCATTCTTCCTAAAATTATTGTGCATTGGTTGCCTGATTCACCCCACCTTCTCATCTCATAATTACTATTTGGGCTATCCCTAATTACCCCCAACCTTCTAATTTCTATACTCTTATTTCCCACTCTATATCATGTAATATGCCTATGATTACCAATTTCCATGCAGTAGCTCATACATATAACACCCAATAAAATAAATAGGTTAATCCTATTCCTATTTCTCTTCCTATATCAACTCATATTCTTCCATCAGCTCCTCATCTTCTCATGAAGAACACCAAGGAGTATGATCTTGTTGATAATTTTCATGCTACTCAAGCTAAGATCTCTCTTTGGGAGCTAATACAAACTTCTCCTTACAATAACATCCTTCATCAAGCCTTGCAAAAGATTCCCATTTCATCTTCTATGAAGCCAACTAAGTGGCTTCTCTACTCAAGTGTATTTATACAACTACAATTTATATCACTTTTCTCTAATCTAAAATTCCTTCTCTTGAAATTCAACAATTAAATGACCCTCTTATTATCATTATTGCTGTCAACTCTATTGGAATTTTAAGAAAACCCTTATTGATAATGGTTTTGATCTTAACATTTTTAGTTTAGACTTCCTAAAGCATGTTTAGGTTGATACCTCTTTTATTTATCATTTTGACCTCTCAACCAAAGGTTTTGACAATGTTAGCTGCTAGACTCTAGGCACTATTACTTTGCCTATTGAGTTAGGCTCTATCACCTTACCCATTGTGGTCCATGTGATGCTAGGGATTATTTTATATAACCTCCTTCTTGGTAGGCCATGGATTCATGTGATGGGGTAGTTCCATCTACTCTATATCAGTCCATCCAATTCATTTATGATGGAAAGTCATTTATGATTAAAGTTGATCTTGACCCATTATAGTATTGTCAAAAAATTGATTTTAGTCTTAAGAAATGTTCTCCTACTTCTACTCTTCATACTCTTCTACCTTCTTCACATAAACCATACACACCATCATCACCCTCTATTGATGTTGTGCCTCTTCATCATACTAGTCTTACGCAAGGCTTGGTGATGACTAGGGCTCCTTAGACTTCATCCCTATATGGAACATGGATCCACATTCTTATGGTGGAATAATTCCATCATCTTCTATTCATTCTTCTACTCCTCCAACATGCAGATATACATCTCATTTTGACAATGCCGGGTGATGCGGATCCTCCTATTTCTAAATTGGAAACATTTTATGGGCATAGGTTCAAAAGTCTCTATAAATAGGGATACAATTGAAATGGCCTTAGGTGCATGAGGAAAGGAGTTAAGGTCCCTGTGGAACCTACACCACACCATTCTACTATGGTTTTAGGTTACTGTCCTTCTCCTCTATCAATTTTTTTTTCTTTCTACATCGGTTGATATCTCCATCACTTATTTTCATGCATTACACCTTTATCCCCAATAGGAATGGTTAAATCCTCCTCCATATACTTCTTCTCAACCCATTTAAAGAATTGAACCTTCTTGTATTCCATACAAACAAGAAGACAAATCCTACATGCAGCTTGCTCATCCTCTTGAACATATTCTTCCTATGCTCCTAAAATCCCACTTGATCACTCTTCCTCTTCCCACACACAAGAAATTCCCTAAACATATCCAATTATCACTTTATTCTTGTGTATATCATCAAGTGTTGAGCCATTCCACCAACCAATGTTGAGCATTACAAGATAAAGTCCAAAACCTTATTGATGCATGTGTCATCGCCCTTTCTTCTAATGATACACCCTTCTCTTCTTCACATGATACAAGACATTAAGTTTTACCTCTATCCGGTTCATTCTACACTATAATTATTCTTCTTCTTCATTTCTATACTACCTCTATTATGGCATTGAGATCGCCTCTTCTCTAATTTGAGAAACATCTCTATCATAATATTGAGACCTATTTGGCATTGAGATTACCTTTTTCATCACATTGAGACTACCTCCATTTCAATTACTTACGCATGATATTGAGACTACCTATATCTTTCTCTCTTGTATTTGCTCATTTTTTCTCATGTGCCTTTGGGCCTCTCTTTATCTATGGTGTTCTTATCCACTATGTGACACTTGTGCATGTTGTCATATTATGCTGGCACAACTCTAGGTGCTACCATAATCCATCTTCTTCGGTAACAATGCAACCATCTTCATCTCTATTGTCCTCATCTACATTCTAAGGGGCATGTGAGCTTATTCTATGGGCACACATCCTTCCTAAGGATCCCTTTCCTCTTTCTTCCCCGTTAACACTACCTTAAGATATTTGCATGTAATATCCAAATATTTAAGGGGGGCATATATTCTAACCACATGTGAAAATGCACATAGCTACATTCACATGTACAAACACTCATTATCAACATGCTTTCCAAATTAAATCATGGGAATGGTGATTGATCAACAAGGAGTGTTTTATCCACCACTATATATTTTGGATTGCCTAGGAACATAGCACACTAGTCTAAGCGGTCTTACATTTTGTCAAACATCCAAATCACCTAGCAACAAGGCACACTAGTACAAGCGATTCATTTTTTCTAATGATTCCTAGTGATAGAGTAAGCTAGACCTTGAATCATGCATTTTATTCCCATGATTCCTAGTGATAGAGTAAGATAGATATTGAATCATGCATTGTTTCTCTTCATATGGATTAGTTTATTCTTTCTGAATTAAATACTCTAGTCATCGCATTCTTATAATATAATATTTCCTCTATTTTCCTTTTCCATATATATGTTTATGTCATTCAGGTGTATTTATTTTGTAAGTTTTATATTGAACATCTAATGTGTCTATGTTGTATGTTTTATGTTTTTTGACATCATTGTATTATAGGTTTTATTTTTCTAACATGTGGTTTTGTAGATTCTTAGCCAAGGGGAATGGGTTCCTCATATAAACAGTTTTTGTGTATGCTTTAGCATAGCTATATCACTTAGTGACATTAGCTTGCTAAAGTGGGGGTAGAATGTAGCATCAAAAATTGTATACTATGCAATTATCACATTATGTTTTGGGCTTGATTTATTGTTCATTCCCTGTAACATGTTATAGGATCATTTTAGCATACCCTTAGCCTTTTACTTGCTCCTATTTTCAATGTGGTGTTGTGTTTTTCTATGTTTAACCTTATTTCATGTGTTCCCCTATGTTTGTTTTAAGTTTTATTCCCATCCTATGAAGTCCCCAGGCACATTATACTTGGATGCTAGTGTGGCATGTGGATGTCCATGTGACACATTGCCATCCTTTGACTTTACAACCATACAATATCCATTTTATAACTTTTTAGTGTCTTTTCATCTTCCTATTATTCTTTTGTAATAGTCGTATGCCTAGATTTTGGTCATCTTTTCATTTTGAATGTCTATTGATCTTCCCTCTCCTCCTTCCAAGATTAGAATCTCATTCTCTCATGCATTCTTGAGCTCTCCAAGACAACCTACAAAAATTTTCTAGCATTTTGTTGCACCTCCTTATTCTTTTGAGAATCCTTCGATGTCTTCATGAAGATCAATTTGATGATCTTTGTTCTTCTTTATTTGTTTCTTATCTTGTATTTTCATTGTTTCCTTTTGGCAATGTAGAGTTATCACCCCCTTCATTTATTCTACCATACATAATAGGTTATTTCTCCTTGTAGACCAGGGATTAATGCTTATAGATTTATTTACTTTATCATTGATGTTCTTAGCCCTAAACACACATAGGATAAGTGCATATAATCTCCAATTTTTCCTCTATATCATTGGCTTCCCATAGAGGTTGAAAGAATAAAATAGGGGCTTGACCTGAGGGAAATCTCCTAAGTAGCCCCAACATTTTCTTCTATCCCAAAATAGGTTTCTTGGAGTTTATCTCACACTAAGGTTTATTTCTTCTCTTCCTCTTCTCTATCATTTTGATATTTCATTTAAACTAGTTGGTTTAAACTGATTTCTTCATTTCTGTACATTTTAGATATATTTGGTGGTTTGTTGTTGTCTTTGTATCCTTACATGCATAGCCATATAGATTTTCACAACAGACTAGAGTTTTCCATCATCACGTAGAATGGATACCAACGTAACAACTTGATGATAGCACACTACACTTGCATCCAAAATAATAAACTTCCTAGTTCACTTTCCAGGTTCTTTATTTCCTATTCTTTCTACTTCTAAACTTTGTTATTCATTTTTGTATTTCAGCATTCTATTATTTCTAGTTTCCATAACCCATCTCTCATTAATCTAATTGAAATTTAAAATAAATTAAATTATCTTTTGCAATATCCACTAGTCCAAATCTCCTACTATCAATAACTGTATTTAAATTATCATATGCCCTACCTAATCTGAATCCAAAAATCCATGAAAATCATTTGAGTGATGGTCTCCTATAAATCACCATGATAGAAAATAGAGTTCTTAGAGGTACCCTACAAATATCTGAAGACCCTCTTCACTGTCAAATCAATAATAAAGTTCTTAGAAGCACATCAATTAAATATCCAATAGCAAATATAGTTCTTAGAGGTATTGTAGCAAGACCTCTTCAATTTCTCACAAGCTTTCGTCTCTTAGTTATTTCATGCTTCCCCTATATGGCCACAATCACTATCAAACAGGAACCTCATCAATGTTTGTTTGGAGTAGTGTAACCTTGAACAACCTGCAACAGTTGTTAGCTAAAACATAACACCACAAAACTTGCAAGTTGACAGGGGAAGACTACAACTAATTTGACTTGACACGCAAATTATAGTGTTGTAATTAGATAGCTCATTACAAGATAGGACCATTAACAATTAATTTAATGGTAGACAAATTGCCTATATTTAAAATCTCTATGTTTAATTTCTTTAGCTAGCTAATTCTGTTGCTGTAATTAAATATTTAATTACACTTTAATAAGTTTACTTAGGGCTTATTTTTAGTCTTAGGTTATTACTAAGTCATATTAGGGTTTTCTCTAACTTGCAATTATAAAATCAAGTTCTCACATGTAATTCATGAATCTTTTTCATTAATTGCATCCATTTTATTGTACAAATTATTTGTCTTTGCTTTTTTCTCTTGTGGAAGCTAAATCTTAGGTTTTGTAGGTGATCTTTGTGGCTTGAGTCAATTATCAACTCCAACACTCTCTTGTACTTTTTTTCTCTATAGAAGGTTAATCTTGGCTTGTAGAAGATTCTAGTGTTTCAGGTTTATCATAAACTTCAACAAATTCCCTATCCTTTCTACTTCTAAACTTTGTTATTCATTTTTGTATTTTAGCATTCTATTATTTATAGAACTTTTCCATAACCCATCTCTCATTAATCTAATTGAAATTTAAAATAAATTAAATTATCTTTTGCAATATCCACTAGTATATCTCCTACTGTCAACATCCCCTACCTAATCTGAATCCACAAATCCATGAAAATCATTTGAGTGCTAGTCTCCTATAAAATCACCATGATAGCAAATAGAGTTCTTAGAGGTACCCTGCAAATATCTGAAGACCCTCTTCACTATATCCCAATGAACTCATCCAGGATTATCCATGAAGCATTTAAGGACTACCACTACTTGGGTAGTGTCTGGTCTATTACAAACCATAGCATACATTAATCTCCCAATGACACTAGCATAAGGTACTCATGTTGTATACTCCATCTCACTAGGAGAAACTAGACACTACTAAACTAATAACTTAGTCCCCACAAAAATGGGAACACACAACAATTTGCAAGTTGTCATGTTGAATCTCTCCAACACCAAGGTCATATACTTTCTCTATCCTAACTAAAGCTTTATGTTTTCTCTTGGTAAAAGTTTAGAAATGTGTCACACTTTTGGCCAAATAAATAGTTTCTATAGAAATTGTTTCTCCCTAAATAATTTTAGGAGAAAAGGTTTCACCTGAAACCACATAGCACCTATGTGGCATTATATGGCATAAAGAGTTTCGCTTAAAACTTTTTCGCCCAAATTTTTTTAATTTATAAATCTAATTTTGACTTTAAAAAGAGTGTTTATTTACATAGAAAGTTTCAAGCAAGAGAGTTTCACCCAAAACTTTTCCTAGCGATGTCGTCTCACCTGAAATTGTCTATGTCGCATCCCATGTGGCAGCCAACCCCCCATTTTCAACAATTAGAACAAAAATTCAATTTCAACTCCAAATTTATCCAACCAAATGGTATTTTCATAAAAATTTGAAAATACCCTTTGGTAGATCTCTGAGTCTAAAATTTATAAATATATTTTTTTTCATATTTCGATTAGTTCTATTAGGATTATTTTTAAATTTATTGCAAGTAGGTTATTATAATCAAACATGCAACTGATTAGAAATTTAAAAAAATAAAATATACTTAAATTTTTTGAAAATATACAGTGCACTAGAGGAGAAAATCATTTCCAAGAGGGTATAATTTGTATTTTTTAATGATAAAAAATTTAGACAAAAGTTGACATCCCATGCAAATTATGCCAATTTGAGTAAATTTGACTTTAAAATTTTATTAAAAAAAAAATTTCATCAAAAATTAATTTTTTTCTCCATGCACTAGATTTTCAAGTTACCTAAGTGGGAAAAAATTCAAAAAAAAATTGCTTTAATTTTTGCGACATTTGATCAACCTCAATTTTTTTCATTTTTTTCCATAATTAAATTTATGCTCTTAAATTTGTAAAAAAATATATCCAACTAATTTTTAAAATTTTGAAAAAAATATAAACATATATCATTTTAAAATTAAAAACATAAACTTCACTTTTAGGCGCTCCAAGTTGGAAAACTATATTTGTGTTGACCATTTCCTTTATAAAAGTGTGACACAATTATGAACTTTTACCCCTCTATCTCTTCTATTCAACATCCCCAAGATGAACCTGACAACCCCTAAGTATTTCATCTCAAATTGTGTTGAAAGATGAGAGTTCAATTCACAAATCATATCCTTACCATTACCAAAAATAACATATCATCAACATATAATGCAATAACAAGGAAACAATCACTATCCATCTTATAATAAATGCGGTGATCTAATTTGGATATCAAAAATCCTAATCCCAACACAAAAGAATCAAACTTTTATTACCGCATCCTAGGAGATTATTAAGACCATACAAAGATTTCTTCAACTTACAAACCAATTTTTTTTACCATTTTAATGTAGTGCTCTAGTTATGTCATGTAAATTTCTTCCTCCAAATCACCATGAAGGAAAGTTGTCTTCACATCCATCTACTCAACCTCAAGGTCAAAAGTTATTGTAATAGATAATAAGAACCAAATGGATGTCAACTTAGCAGCTAAAGAGAAAATCTCACCATAACCAATTCCCTCAACTTGAGAATATCCCTTCAAAACTAATATCACCTTTTAATTCTCAACATTACCATCTAAATCCATTATCCTTTTGAACACCCATTTGTATCCAATGGGTTTTCATTCATCAGGAAAAGGTATTGTGTCCCCTGTAGCATTTTTCTTAAATTCAACCACTTTTAAGGACTCTACATCATCCATACCCATAGCCTCCTCTATAGTCCTAGGCTCATCAATGCTAGTGATCAAAGAAAAAACACATCTCCAATCAGGAGGACTATACCCATTTGGTTGTTGTCTTTGCCAAGTGGACCTCCTCAATGATTGAGGTGGAGGTTTTATCTCTTATTTGGAACTCTTTGAACTATCTAAGCTCTCTTCCTCTTCAAGTCCTATGTGGGCTTCTGGTTAAATCTTCTCAATCTTTGGAGGTAGATGAAACACATCTTTCTTTCCATCCTTTTTTTGCTGCAATTCTATGGAAGAAGGTTTAACTTCTCTAAAGATAAAACTTTTGTTATATAAAAATATCTTGGCCACAGGATCCCAAAGCTTGTACCCTTTCATATCAACACCATAGCCAATGAAGATATATTTTATAACCTTATTCTCCAACTTAGACTACTTATCCCTAGACATATGGGCATATTCCTTGCAACCAAAAACTCAAAGATGTCTCACTGAGGGATTTTTTTCTTGACCACACCTCCATAAGTGTCTTCTCAACAAGAGCTATTGTAGGAGACCTATTAACTAGGTAACATATTGTGGCAACTGCTTCTACTCAAAACTTTTGTTACAAGCCAGCTCTATTAAGCATACTCCTA
Source organism: Cunninghamia lanceolata (assembly GCA_027924645.1). Classification (NCBI taxonomy): domain Eukaryota; kingdom Viridiplantae; phylum Streptophyta; class Pinopsida; order Cupressales; family Cupressaceae; genus Cunninghamia; species Cunninghamia lanceolata. Next base: position 303,039 of record BSBN01001712.1, read on the forward strand.
GCCCTCTCCATCAACGTCATGTTCATTCTTTCTACAACTCCATTCTATTGAGGGGTGTATAGAGTTGCCTTATTTCTTTCTATCCCATGATCCTTATAGAATCTATTAAAATATGTTAAATAAAACCCACCCCCATTATTAGTCCTCAAAGTCTCAATATTCCTACTAGTCTCATTCTCTACAAGAGCCTTAAACTCTTTAAAATGATTGAAGACTTTAAAGATTTACTTCTATAGAAATATACCCATGTCCTTCTATTGTAATCAACAATGAAAGAAAGATAATATATAGATTTTGAAATGAAAGGAACATTAACAAGACCAAAAACATCAAAATGTATCAAATCCAATACCCTAGAAGATTTATGAGAACTAGAGTAAAACTAAACATGATTCTATTTTCCATTTACATAATGTTCACAGAAATTAAATTCAAAGTTGCAATCATTTAACCCTTCAACAAGGTTTTTATTTATTAGGGTACTTAGACCCTTCTCACCTATGTGACCCATCCTCTAGTCCCATAACATTATCTTCTCTATTAGTAGCTTCCAATCTCCAAAGCATGAGCACCCTTAGGCACTTAGAAAGCACGACCATCGAAAGTGGATGAAACACTCCTCTTTGTTTCTAGTTCCAATGGTGAAGGTGTAAATTCTATAGATCTCTTCACTACAAGAATAGTTCAAGAACTATTACACTAAACCATGTATCCATTTAATTGAAATAGAGTGCCAATGTGAACACCCTTAGCAAGCACCATAGCCCCTCTCACCATATTGCACCCTCCACTCTCTAAAACAACCTTAAAAAGTAGATTCCATACCAAACTAAGAATATGTAGTACTCCATTGATCCCCTTCACTCATCCATTATGGAATCAAATAAGGACTTTTCCATGACCAATAATCTTTAGATGAATATCATCTCCAATGTACACCATCCCACCATCATATATCTTCATATTTTGTAAACCAACCTTGATGTGAAGTCATGTGGAAAGAGGCATTAGATTCTATCAACCACTTACCTTCCAATACATGTGAATCCAAGGCCAAGACAAAGGCATCACCATCATCCTGGGAGGACTTCTCAGATTCATCATAAAAATCTCTCTTTTTCTTCTTTTTCTCTTCCTTGCAATCCCTTGGATTTGGATCTAAACTTGTCTTGCTTCTTATCCTTCTTCTTCCTTTTTTCTTTATATCTACCATGAACAAATATGGCCTCTTTAACAAATTTGGAAGTCTTTCTCTTCATCTCTTCAAAAAGTAATGATGCCACCACCTAATCTATTTTCAACTAGGTGGTAACTTGCTCCTAATATCCATAACAAGGTGGTCCCATGAATTTGGCAAAGAACATAGTAAAGTCATGCAATGATCCTCCTCCATTTTTACTTCAATGAAGTTTAGGTGGGTAAAAATCATGTTAAAGGCATTAATATGGTCAACAATGGATCCACAAGGTATACAACTTCTTTCTCAGGAAGAGTTTATTCACCAGGGATTAACCTAATAAATTTCTCCCACATTCTTCCAAAGTTTTTTTGTGGTGGTCTCTTCATGAACATTCAACAACACTGAATCAACCTAATAGAGTCTAAAAATATCCTTCACCTTTCTATCCAACAAGTACTAGTCTTCTTATTTTATTCCAATAGGCATGGTTCTAGATATTACAACCCATAGATCTCGATCTATGAGCATATCCTCCATACTGAGCTTCCATGGATCAAAATTTGTGCCCAAAAAATTATCCATTTCTATTCTTGATGTGCTTTCCATTCCTTCCCACAATAAGATCAAAACTCCTTATGAGAAAGCTCCCACTCAATTGAAGATTAGTACCAAAAACCCTCAACACAACACCTAGAATCCAAGGTGATATGGCTCTAATACCAAATGAAGCAAGGTACACTAAAATGCTTCCTACACTAATACTTCAAGAGGAGGTATGTGCAGATTTATGGTCTTTACAATTTCCGGAAAGAGAACACATAAAAACATTAATAATATTATACAACAACATAGGTGTATTTGGGGAAAACTCTTTTAGCTAAAAACCCCACACTCCAAAGCAATCCAATGTATTATTCAGTAATATCAACATGATTACAATACACTTGCAGAGAAAGCCTTTACAAGAGTATCACCAATATACAATTTTGGAGCAATCCTGATAGCATAACACTACCTACAAAATAACCATATACAACTCCAACTCCAAGCACCAATATATATGAGAAGCTTCAAACTAGAAACCATAAATGGTTTTAGAAAACCATGAGAAAGGCCAAGAGAGGTATGGAACCCATATGGTCAAGGAATAAATCCCAACACCCCCTTGGTTTTGGTCTTCCAATCTATTTTTAGATTATTCCTTACAACACATGTCATGTCATAAATGTCATATTTGAGCACCCAAACTTGGGCACCCCAATTCATATTAATTCAACCCATTCAAAGATGCTCCATGACAAGTCCAAACTTGTCATAATAATGGTCAAGATTCAAATATAACCTCCCTCTTACATGCTCTTACATGTCATAAGAATTTATCATAAGTAACTCTCATCATGATGACTTAAGATGCTCTTACACATGTTCCAAGATGCCAACACATGGCAAATAGTGCCACCTCAATGTAAGAGGCCAACGTCCTTATCTGAGTACAAAATCACTAAAGACAAACAATAGTGCCACATTGAAATGGGACACCAACTTTTCCATGTGAGGAGAAAAGCACTAAAGACAAAATAGTAAATACAAACAAATTAATAAATATGAACATTAGAAATACAAGGTTGAGACACTTTTTCCCTACTTAGTAAAGATAAATATCATGTTATAGTGACACATCTAGTATGATGGCTATTGATCATATCACAGCTTCCTCACCTATGAATGACATTGTTATACCTCTTGATGACACATTGCTTACATGTCATGTTTTCCCTATGTACATAGACTCATGTGCTTTAATATCTTGGCTTCTTTTATACATGATTATGAGTATAATGATGATCATTTTTCTACATCTCATGTTGTGACTATGGATGTGCATGATAAATATGTCTTACCTTCACCTACACATGATTACTACACTTATTCTATCACTAGTGATTGTAAATGGTGGAAAATAGTTGTTTACCTAGATGTTGCTAAGTTTTCAACTAATTTCCCTTTACTATGAATAAGACTAGATGTAAGAAATATTTTTTCTACTTTTTTATAAGAGAAAACAATAGATTTGTCTAGCCTTAATCAAAATGTGTTTGAACTTATTAAACTCTATTCAACTAGCTAAAACAATGACCTGGGAGTTGAAGAAACTAGACTAATAGAACATAGATGGTGCAGACACGGTCAGGAGGGTCCACAAAGTGAACTATCCAGGTCGTGCAACTAGAGTAAACACAACGGAAACAACTAAAAGATATAAAACAAATGCAGATTCAGTCATTCAGTACATCATCAAATTCAAATACAAATTGGTCGGCAACATGCAGGCTTTCAATTAGGGCTCACAGGCCTGCTTATAGAAAATCAGGTTACACCAAAAATAGCTTTGAAGCTCCTTCGTAAAAAATTCAAACTATGAACTTATCCTAATGATCATCACTATCCAGTTCTGCTTTCCTAAGGATCTATTACATCAATATATATATCATCTCTGGTACAAAAAATTCATCTGCGTCAGCCAAGGAAGATCACAAACTCTAATAAAGAGTTGTAACGTGTGTACACGAATAGGTTAGACCTAAATGAATAGAACTCCTCCGCAAATGAATGGAATGATGTGCGGATCTCAAGGAAGGTTGGCCACGAACCCAAAGTACATGGAATGATGTGTCGTTAAGATTTGAAGATTCTGAAATGCTCTACAGGTCTTCTCCTTCAGCTGATTATCAAAGATTGTTAGGATGCTCTACTCTGAGAAAATAGTTGATCTTCTAACAACGATAACTTTCTGGTACTTGATCCAAATTCTTTTAAAATTGGATATGATGTAGATGAATGAATCTAGATGCTAAGTCCAGCTCTGCAAGATCTGAAATGCAACTTGCGACAGAATACGGACCAAAATACAGAAACTACTACTAACTGAATTGCCTAAACTAAATTGGAAAAGAAACAAACTAAAATGCAACAAATTGAAATGCAAATGTTTTTGGTTGATGTAAGGTTGATCTTGAACCAGGGATGCTCCTGCATCAGACATCTAAGGTTATTGAAAAAGTGAGTCCCTCACTTTGCTGGGGCTAGAGGAAAACCAAGACGATCCACCTCAGCCTGAGAAATCCAAGATGAATCCTCTTATTGTATGCCTTTCCACTTCACAAGATATTCTTTGTATTGTCTTCCTCTAGTGTTACGTCCATCTCTGCTATCCAAAATGTCTTTAATCTATTCCAGTGCTTGTTGTGGTAACTGCTTCTTCAAGTCTTCTTCAATGCTGTCACTAAAATCTGCTTCATGATACTAATATAAGTCTGTAATGTTGAAAATAGGTGATATGCCCAATGTCTCTGGTAACTTTACTTCATATTCACTTCCTAAATTAAATTTCCTAAGTATCCTACAGGGTCCAAACTTCTTCATCTTTAACTTGTTATATGTCCCAACTAGAAATCTTTAATTTCTCAGGTACACCATCACTTCATCTCCAAGTTCAAACTCTTTATGTCTTCTCTTCTCATCTGCTTTCTCTTTATACTTATTGTTCATCTCCTCTAAATGCTTCTTCACCTGATTATGCACTATCTCCATGTGTCCTACAAACTCTTCTACTTTTGTACTTCTCTTATCTTCCATAATGACATCTCTCAACTCTACAACTCCTCTAGGGTTTTCTCTGGTAACAATATCAAAAGGTGTTCTTCTGGTACTCCTATTCACTAAATTATTATATGCAAACTCTGCTTGTGAAAGAATCAAATCCCAACTTCTTGCTTTCTCTCCAACCAAACATCTCAACAAGTTTCCCAAACTCCTATTTACTACCTCTGTCTATCCATCTGTCTGTGGATGAAATGTTGAACTGAACTTCAAATCTATCTTCATCTTCTTCCAGAGTGTCTTCCAAAAATATCCAATAAATTTTGTATCTTTGTCTAAAATTATGCTCTTAAGTAATCCATGCAATCTCACAATCTCCTTGAAAAATAGGTCAGCTGCATGCACTGCATCAGTTGTCTTCTTACAAGGTATAAAATGTGCCATCTTTGAAAATCTATCTACCACTACAAATATTGAATCATGTCCTCTCTGTGTCTTCAGCAATCCTATTACAAAATCCATACTTATGTCATCCCAAGGTCTCTCCGATACTGTCAAAGGTTTATATAATCCAGTATTGTGACTATTCCCTTTAGCAACTTGACAAACTCTACAACTTTACACAAGTTTCCTAACATCCTTATCCATCTGAGGCCAAAAGTAGTGTTCACTCACCAAAGCTGTTATTTTATCAATGCCAAAATGTCCTACCATTCCACCACTATGTTTCTCCTTGATCAAATTATCTCTCATCAAACTTCTAGGTATGCACAATTGATTTCCTCTGAACAACATATCTTCTTGAATGAAATAATCCAACCATTTACTCCTATCTGTCACAACAGGTTCCTTACATGCTTTCCAAGGTTCTGAAAAATCAAGGTCTTCTTCATACATGTTCTTCAATTCTTCAAATCCCAAAACTTTAATTCTCATCTCTATCAACAAGTTCCTTCTCCTACTCAATGCATCTGCAACTTTATTTGATTTTCCACTGTTATGCTTCAACACAAATGTATAACTCTACAAGAACTCTACCCATCTCATGTGTCTCTGATTTAACTTTTCTTGACTGTTTAAATACTGCAGAGCTTGATGATCTCTATACAACACAAACTCCTTAGGCAACAAGTAATGTCTCCACTTCTTCAAGGCTTGGATTATGGCATAGAACTCTTGATCATAAACTAGATATCTTATCCTTGCATCATTCAACTTCTCATTGAAATATGCTACAGGTCTACCTTCTTGACTTAACACTACTCCTATTGCATTCCCACTTGCATCACAATCTACTTGAAATATCTTATTGAAATTCAGTAATGCCAACATAGGTTGCTCTGTCACTTTCTGCTTCAACAATTCAAAACTTTTATCTGCTCCTGATGTCCACTTGAAATATTTTCTGTCTCCTCTTATTGTCTCTGTCATAGGGTTACAAACTAAACTAAAATTTTTGATGAACTTCCGGTAGAAACTAGCCAATCCATGAAATGATCTGACTGCTCCAATGCTCTCCGATGTAGGCCATGTTAGACTTAGGGCACACAACTGAGAGGGGGGGTGAATTAGTTGTCCAAAACTTTCTCTTATTTCACACTTAAATCTTCTTAGTGATTAGCAGTATATCAATCATGATACATAATGCAATTAAACAGCAAGCAGAAACTTATCAACACATAAGACACCAAGATTTTGACGTGGAAAACCCAGTTAAGGGAAAAACCATGGGGTGATTAACCCAAGATTGTATTCTCTGTTAGAAGAATAGAAAGAACAAAATGGCACATGCCAATTAGGGCTCACTGCCCAAGCACACTGCTCACAAGAGGCTCACTGCCTACAAGAGACACACTGTCTACAGAGTAATAAGTATTACAAACTTGAACTGGAGAATAGCATCTTTACCATGCTTGGATCAGTTCCATTTACGCCCAAAAACTTCTGCTCTACCTTTCGCTCTCTTCTTCACTACCACACTCTCATCTCCATAAGACACACTATAGAATGACTTTACAATCTCTTATTTATACAAGGCATCGACTTAGGAACAATCATCTAAGTCAGCAAACACCTATAAGAACATCTGCAAGACATGTAATACATCCGGTCGGCCAGTCACAGGAAGAACACCTACATCTGGCAGTTATTCTTCAAATGCAAACTCTAACTTCAATGCAGACCACCAACATGAACTGGACACGATCCAAAGATCACCACAACCTTTTCTGAATCACCAAGAACATCCACACTTCATCTGCTTGCTAGAATTCTTCTTTCCTTCATCCGAAACTTCAAGAACACAGTCTGTCATCACTGTCGCAAAGGAATAGGTGCTTCCAGACCTTCAAACCACTAACCAATCGAGTTGACACTTCACATGGACGTCCTCAACACTCCCTCAAATCCGCAGAATGGGATAATGCATTACCGGATCTCACTGGACCTATCTGTGTCACTCTGTCACCTCTGAACTCCTACCGAAACTGGTTCTACTTGAGCGGCCATATCTTCTTCAGATCTTCATGCGGACCTCTGAAAACTTGACTGGATCATCTCAAGACTCATATCTACAAACCCTTTGAACCGCAACCTCTGATCTACATCTTAGCTAGGATCTCCACTTCACTGTCTCCATTTCTCCTCTCTGCTCATTCAATCCTTCTCATCAATGCAACATGAGTATGTTGACATCAATGACAACACTGGTTAGACCCATACTTGCAACAATCTCCCCCTTTGTCATTGATGGCAACATATGATGTGAAAAACCATCAAGACAAGAACTTCTCCTTGCTATCACAACTCCCCCTATCAGCAACAACGATTCACATGTCTTCTCTTCCTTTACTGCTCCCCCTTTGATCATCAACCACTTGTTTTTCACATGTCTTCTCTCCCCCTTTGACATCAATGGAAAAGGGCTCATACTTACAACTCCAATACTTCAGAATCATATCTGCTGCTCCCCCTGAGTAGCAGCTCCCATTAATCCAGATCACAAGATATGACTATGATATCCACTGGACTAATGCACCTCAGTGCACCTTAGTTCATCACTGGAGGGGCAATAACCCCTAACTTCTCCCTGAGATACTCAAAAGAGTCCTTAGGTAGAGGTTTAGTAAAGATATATGTAATCTGATCCTTGGAGGGCACAAACTCCAATCTGACTTCATTCTTGTTCACTTGCTCTCTCAAAAAGTGAAACTTGATAGATATATGCTTAGTCTTAGAATGCAACACCGGATTCTTAGATATATTTATTGCACTTGAATTATCACAGAAGATTGTGATAGGCTCCTCATACTCTACTTTAATATCTCTTAGCATCTGCTTCATCCAAAAAACTTGAGTGCAACTACCTACTGCTGCTATGTATTCTGATTCAGTTGTAGACAAGGATATTGCCTCTTGTTTCTTGCTTAGCCAAGAAACCAATCTCTTTCCTAAGAAGAATGCTCCACCACTGGTACTCTTCTGGTTATCCACATCTCCTGCCCAATCTGTATCTGTATATACATGAAGAGAAAAATCATGATCTCTAGGATACCACAAACCATACTCAACTATTCCTTTAGATATCTAAAAATCCTCTTGATTGCCATGACATGAGATTCTCTTGGATCAGCCTAGAATCTAGCAACAAGACCAACAGCCTACATTATATCTGGTTTAGTTTGAGTGAGATACAACAATCCTCCAATCATTGATCTATACTTTGTCTGGTCTGCCTTAGGAGAGTCATCATCTTTGCTCAACTTATATCTGGTTGCCATGGGAGTATTCATTGGCTTTGAATCTTCCATCCCAAATTTCCTTAACAATTCTTTCACATATTTGGTCTGAGAAATGAAGATTCCTTTCTTTGTTTGAGTAATTTGCAGACCCAAGAGGAAATTCATTTCACCAAGCATAGACATCTCAAACTCACTTTTCATTTGATTTGCAAAAGTTTTACACATACTATCTCTTCCTCCAAAGATGATATCATCAACAAATACTTCAACAATCAAGATGTTTTCATGATCAATTTTGAAATATAAGTTATTGTTAGCAGTACCTTTGTTGAAACCAATCTTCAAAAGATGCTTATCCAATCTCTCATACCAAGCTCTTGGGGCTTGCTTCAATCCATACAATGCCTTCTTCAACTTGCAGACCATATCACCATGATCAGACAATTGAAATCCATCCGGTTGCTCTATATACACTTCTTCTTCCAAGTCACCATTTAGAAAGGCAGACTTGACATCCATCTGATATACCTTGAAATCCTTGAAGGTAGCAAAGGCAAGAAATAATCTGACTGCTTCAATTCTTGCCACCGGAGCAAAAGTTTCTTCAAAATCAATTCCTTCTATTTGAGAGTAGCCTTTGCAGACCAATCTGGCTTTATTTCTAATTACTTCACCAACTTCATTTAGTTTGTTCCGGAAGACCCATTTGGTTCCAATCACATTCTTGTTTCTAGGTCTGGGAACAAGATCACAAGTGTGATTTTTCTCTATTTGCACCAGCTCTTCCTCCATTGCTTTAGTCCAGTTTTCATCATTGCAAGCTTCATTCACTGTCTTAGGTTCAATCATTGAAATCAAACAATACTCTTCTGAATCTTGAGCAATTCTCCTTCTTGTTAGAACTCCTTTGCTTTTATCACCTATGATCTGATCTTCAGAGTGGTTCAGTCTTACATACCTGGGAACTTTGGGAGTTTCCTACACTTCTAATTCTTGATCAGGCTCATTATGACTCATCTCTTCTCCCTGAATTATCGGATCTGTTTGATTCTAAGTACCGGAAGGAGTTTGGGCTCCTTGAATCAGAACACCATTCTGATCATCTTCATCATATTCATAAAACCTTGAAGGTTTCTCAATTCCTTCATCAACCTTCACATTTGTACTTTCTATCATCTTTCTCAGTCTCTTATTGTAACACCAATATGCTTTGCTTTGAGTGGAGTAACCCAAGAAAATTCTTTCATCACTTCTACCATCAAACTTGCCTAAATCTTCATCTCTTTTAATGTAACATTTGCTACCAAACACTCTGAAATACCTCATAGTAGGAGTGATGCCAAACCAAAGTTCATAAGGAGTTTTACCGGTATTACTTCTGATTTGAACTCGATTGAGAGTATAGACTGCAGTGCTGACAGCTTGTCTCCAAAACATCTAAGGAACGTTTGCTTCCATCATCATTGTCCTAGATACTTCCTGGATGGTCTGGTTTTTTCTCTCCACTACTCTATTCTGCTGTGGAGTCCTAGGAGCAGACAACTGTCTCTTTATACCATGCTTCTCACAAAAATCTATGAACTCACCGAATGTGAATTCACCACCTCTATCAAACCTCAGACATTTCAATTTTAATCCAGTTTCATTTTCTACCATAGCCTTGAAAATTTTGAACTTCTCAAAAGCTTCTGATTTCTCTTTCAGAAAGGTAACCCACATCATTCGGGAATGGTCATCAATTAATAGCATGAAATATCTATCACCTTGTACACTCTTGATTCTTGTTGGACCACATAGATCAGTATGAACTAAGTCCAATAATCCGGTAGAAGATTGATCCTTACTCTTGAATGTGATTCTTCTCAGCTTACCCAACTGACATTCTTTGCACAAGTTATTAATAGGTTTCACCAATTTTGGAAGATCTCTTATAGCCTGAGTATTGCTTATCTTGATGATATTATCAAAATTCACATGACACATTCTCCTATGCCATAACCAACTCTGATCAACTTGAACAAATAAGCAACTTTTACCAGTGCCAACCAAGTGGAAGATATTACCTTTAGTTTGGGTACCGGGTGCAATCTATGTTCCTGAGCTTTCAAAGATCTTGCATTTTCCATTCTTGAACCGGAGATCATAGCCTTTGTCCACCAACTGTCCAACACTGAGAAGATTGTGCTTCAAGCCTTCAACATATAGAACATTACCAATTTTGTTCCTTCCACCAAAAGAAATAGTTCCTCTTCCTCCGATTCTATCAGCAGAATTATCACCAAACTTCACCACTCCTCCTTCATACCTTTCCAAATCTATGAACTTATTTTTGTCACCTGTCATATGGTGAGAGCAACCACTATCAATGACCCAGTCATCCTTTTCTTCAACTTGGGCAGCCAGAGCTCTTTCTATAACTTTATGATTGATAGATACAGAGGACATTGGTTCTTCTTCCTTGATGGCAATAAATACCCATTCACTTCCAGATTTGTTTCCTATCTTTGATTCATCATCTGTTACTCCTTCATTATCATTTTCTTGATGAACATAGTAACAATTCTTTTGGAACCTTGATCTGTTAGGATTTTGTCTTGAAAATCTTTCTAGACATTTTGAGGCAAAATGACCAATCTTATTGCAGTTAAAACACTTAAAAGGCAATTTTCCTTCATACTTACCAGATCCTCTTGGCAGTCTCTTTGCAATGAGGGCTTCAAGTTGAGCAGTTTCTACTTCTTCTTCTTCCAGGTCTTTTCTTGTTTTTTCATACCATGACAGTTTCCTTGATGAGTTCTCTCCTAGATCAAACCTTTGTTTACCTTTTACAGAGGCACTGGCTTTGAATGTAGATTTAGTCTTAGGGGGATCATCTCCAAACTCGGTCATTTCAAATGTAGCCAATTTGCCAGCCAATTGATCTCTTGTGACAGTTGTATGGGCTCTGAATTCATCAATGGCAGCAACCTTGATTTTGTAAGAAGCAAGAAGGGATCTGAGAATTTTCCCAACAATCTCATTTTCATCCAAGACTCCACCAGCATTTCTAATTCCACAAATAAGCTCATTTACTCTTGGCATAAAAGTAGTAATATTTTCATCATCTCTCATCTTCAGGTTTTCAAATTTCCCTTTCAGACTCTGTAACCTTGCACATTTAACATACTGGTCTCCTTCATGCAAAAGTTCTATTTTTTTCCAAATCTCAAAAGCAGTTGGTAGGTCAATAACATTTGAGAGCTCTGAATCAGATAATGCGCTTAGAAGAGCTTCTATAGTCCGCAAATTGTTTTCAGCATCTATGATTTCATTTGCAGCTTTTGGACCACCTTGTGGAGGTACATACTATGTTGTAACCATAGTCCAGTATGCTATACCCATGCATTGCAAGTGACACTTCATGCGACCTTTCCATAGATTAAAATTTGTTCCATCAAACTTTAGGCTGTCCTTCTTGTAAGACGACATCCTGGATCTCCTCAAGCGGTTAAGCTCCTTTTAGAGGAACTTGGCTCTGATACCAATTGTTAGACTTAGGGCACACAACTGAGAGGGGGGGTGAATTAGTTGTCCAAACCTTTCTCTTATTTCACACTTAAATCTTCTTAGTGATTAGCAGTATATCAATCATGAAACATAAAGCAATTAAACAGCAAGCAGAAATGTATCAACACATTAGACACCAAGATTTTGACGTGGAAAACCTGGTTAAGGGAAAAACCACAGGGTGATTAACCCAAGATTGTATTCTCTATTAGAAGAATAGAAAGAACAAGATGGCACATGCCAATTAGGGCTCACTGCCCAAGCACACTACTCACAAGAGGCTCACTACCTACAAGAGACACATTGTCTACAAAGTAATAAGTATTACAAACTTGAACTAGAGAATAGCATCTTTACCATGCTTGGATCAGTTCCATTTAGGCCCAAAAACTTTTGCTCTGCCTTTCGCTCTCTTCTTCGCTACCACACTCTCATCTCCACAAGACACACTATAGAATGACTTTACAATCTCTTATTTATACAAGGCATCGACTTAGGAACAATCATCTAAGTCGGCAAACACCTATAAGAACATCTGCAAGACATGTAATACATCCGGTCGGCCAGTCACAGGAAGAACACCTACATCCGGCGGTTATTCTTCAAATGCAAACTCTAACTTCAATGCGAACCACCAACATGAACTGGACACGATCTAAAGATCACCACAACCTTTCTTGAATCACCAAGAACATCCACACTTCATCTGCTTGCTAGAATTCTTCTTTCCTTCATCTAGAACTTCAAGAACACAGTCTGTCATCACTGTCGCAAAGGAATAGGTGCTTCTGAACCTTCAAACCACTAACCAATTGAGTTGACACTTCACACGGACGTCCTCAACACTCCCTCAAATCCGCAGAATGGGATAATGCATTACCGGATCTCACCTGACCTATCTATGTCACTCTGTCACCTTTGAACTCCTGTCAAAACTGGTTCTACTTAAGCGGCCATATCTTCTTTAGATCTTCATGCGGACCTCTGAAAACTTAACTGGATCATCTCAAGACTCATATCTACAAACCCTTTGAACCACAACCTCTGATCTGCATCTTAGCTGGGATCTCCACTTCACTGTCTCCATTTCTCCTCTCTGCTCATTCAATCCTTCTCATCAATGCAACATGAGTATGTTGACATCAATGACAACACCAGTTAGACCCATACTTGCAATAGGCCATTCAAAAATTTCTCACTTTCTCAGGGTCCATCTTCAATCCTTCCGCAGAAATCACAAATCCCAAATATACCAATTCTTCCTTCATGAAACTACACTTCTTGATGTTTATCAGTAATTTCTCTTCTCTCAGTCTCTGCAATACTTGTCTAAGGTGTTGCAAATGTTCTTCTTTTGTCTTCCTGAAAATCAGAATGTCATCCAAATATACAATAACAAACTTACCCAAGAATTTCTTCAAAACCTCATTCATCAATCTCATGAAAGTACTCGGTGCATTTGTCAATCCAAAAGACATCACTAAGCACTCATACAATCCTTCTTTTATCTTAAAAGTAGTCTTCCATTCATCTCCTTCTCTGATTCTGATCTGATGGTATCCACTCTTCAAATCTATCTTTGTGAAATATTTTGCTCCACTCAAACAATCCATAATATCATCCATCCTAGGTAAAGGAAATCTGTACTTAACTGTGAACTTGTTGATTGCTCTAGAGTACATGTACACATTACCCATTCTCCATCCTTCTTTAGTGCTAACACTATAGGTACTGCACAAGGGCTCAAGCTTTCTCTGATCAGACCGTTCCTCAACAACTCTTGTATTTGTCTATTCAATTCCTCATTCTTTGTTGGTGTCATTCTGTGTGCTGCTTTGTTAGGCAAACTAGCTCCAGGTATAAGATCCATGTGATGACTGATACTTCTTATTGGTGGCAATCTTTCAGGTACATTGTCTGATATGATGTCTTCATATTCTATCAGCAACTCAGTTATCTCCTCTGGTTATGAGTCTTCAGCCTCCTTCTTCAATGTTTCAAGCTTCTTAAGAATCAAAGCATAACACATATTCTCATGTCTCAAACCATCCAGAAATTGTCTTCCATCTACCAGACAGATTCTAGCATTCCCACATACTTCATTCTTAGGATCATCCTCCAAAGGAATCAAATTAATTCTCTTTCCATTTGATATTATAGTGTATGTATTCTTTCTTCCATCATGTATATCTTTTCTATCATACTATCAAGGTCTACCCAACAAAATATGACAAACATCCATAGGCATAATATCACACAATACTTCATCATGATAAGATCCAATATGAAATTTCACCAAATATTGTTCACTCACCAGTACCTTATGATCATCTTGAATCCATGCTATCTAATAAGGCTTAGGTTGTTTCAATCTTTCCAACTTTAACTTAGTTACCATCTCCTCTAAAACTAGGTTATCTGAACTACCACTATCAATTACAACTTTACAACATTTACCTCATGATTTGCATCTGGTTCTAAACAAACTTTTCCTTTGTGGTGGTCTTCATATGTCTCTTATTGAAATAGTGCTCTCCTCATGACAAGTGATTCTCCTTTCTTAGGTCTACCAATTGAACTGGGTGATCCGACAGGTTCTTCTTCCACATAGGCTGCTCTTCCATTGTTCTCTGATCTCTTGCTTGTACTCCCTTGATTACATTCAAATGCTCTATACCCTTCACCTCCACACTTGAAACAAGTTCCTCTAAATGTTCTCCTATCAGGTCTTAGATTCCTTCTCTTCTGTATCCTTCACTCCAGTATGGACTAGGGTTTCCTCTGCGGTAGACAGTTCTATCATCTCTCTGGTATGCACTGTTGTCTTTATCTTCTTTCTTGAATGTATTCTCTTATCTGTTATGCTCCGCATATGATCTCTCTCCTCTGGAAAATGTTCTACCTCTCTGAAATTTACCTCCTCTGCCTCTCTATCTCTTATCATGCCTCTTATTCAACTTCTCTTCAACTTTCAGGGCAAACTGGTATGCTTCTTCCAGTGTTGTCATCCTCACCAAACGTAGTTCTTCTTGAATGTTCAATCTCAGTCCATTGATGTATCTAGCCACTTTCTCCTTGCTTGCTTCACTATGTCTTGTCCTTATGATCATCTTATGAAATTCTTTAGTGTACTCCTTCACAGATTTCTCCTTTTGTCTCAAGTTTTACAATCTCTTCAACGGTTCTAACTCATAGTCAGCAAATATAAACTAATTCTTCAATTTTGTCACCATTATGTCCCATTTTGTAATCTTTTCTTTTCAGGTCTTCTATTTCTATCCAACTAAACTTCTTTCCACCATATAGCATCATGTCCTTTCAACTTTGTCTTTGCAAATTTTACCTTCTCCAGATCTTCAACTTCTTCATACTCAAAGTATTCTTCCATGTCATTTATCCAGTCAATCAACTCTTCAGGGTCCAAATTGCCAGTGTAATTAGGTACATCAAATCTAATTCTCTTTCTAATTTTTGAAATAGCTCACAACATCTTGACTTGATCTGATTCTTCTTCTTCATCACCTCCTAGGGTTTCACCAATTTGATCAACAGATTGAAATTTCTCTTCGTCATCACTTTCAACATTAGGTCTAGGTGTCAATCCTCTTTGCCTATCTTCCTTGACAGCATCCAATCAAATTCTCATCATTTCCATCATCTCATCGATCCTACTAGCCATTGTTCCAACCGCAGGCATTCTCCTCGACGGCATCATCCTAGGATCAAGTGCAAACTACCTCAAGTTTGGCGATCAGGCTACAAGGTGACAACTGCTTTACAATCAGCGATCGGTTGCAACACAAGTAACTTGTCTCTGATTTGATGATCTATCCATAGGAAGATATCATAGAATTCCTTAACCAACTTCGCTCAATTCGCTCCCAAAGATTCAAACTTTTGCTCTGATACCACTTGGTGCAGACACGGTCAGGAGGGTCCACAAAGTGAACTATCCATGCTGTGCAGCTAGAGTAAACATAATGGAAACAACTCAAAGATATAAAGTAAATGTAGATTCATTCATTCAGTACATCATCAAATTCAAATACAAACTGGTCGGCAACATGCGGGCTTACAATTAGGGCTCACAGGCTTGCTTATAGAAAATGAGGTTCCACCAAATATAGCTTTGAAGCTCCTTCGCAAAGAATTCAAACTATGAACTTATGCTAATGATCATCACTATCAAGTTCTGCTTTCCTAAGGATCTATTACACAATATATATATCATCTCTGGTACAAAAGATTCCTCTACGTCAGCCAAGGAAGATCACAAACTCCAATGAAGAGTTGTAACATGTGTACACGGATAGGTCAAACCTAAATGAATAGAACTCCTCTACAAATGAATGGAATGATGTGTGGATCTTAGGGAAGGTCGACCACAAACCCAAAGTACATGGAATGATGTGTTGTTAAGCTTCAAATATTGTGAAATGCTTTGTAGGTCTTCTCCTTCGGCTGATTATCAGAGATTGTCTGGATGCTCTACTTTGAGAAAATAGTTGATCTTCTGATAGCGATAACTTTCTAGTACTTGATCCAAATGCTCTAAAAATTGGATATGATGTAGATGAATGAATCTAGATGCTAAGTCCAGCTCTACAATATCTAAAATGCAACTATGGTAGAATGCGGACCAAAATACAGAAACTGCTACTGACTGAACTACATGAACTGAACTAGAAAAGAAACAGACTAAAATGCAAATGTTTTTGGTTGATGCAAGATTTCTCTTGAACCAGCGATGCTCCTGCATCAGTAGAAGTACAAAATACAAAAATGACTAATAGAACAATAAAATACAATAGACAAGGAACCCATAAGTCAACCTGGGAAGCTCACTGGCCTAGATGTTAACACATTATGCTATTGTCCTTTTCTTGTGCTATTGTTTAGAGTAGTTAGAAAATATAGGTTTATGGGAATATTCATAGATGTCTTGCACATAGGAGAGTAAAGACACCAAGACCAAAGCCCAAAATACACCCAGAAATGTACATAAGTAAAATAAATATATTTTACAAGCTAATTTAAACAAAATATTGAAAGTACAAAGAGAGAGAAGAAGAGAACAAAACCTTCATGTGATTGTAGTCCTTTAAGAATTTATTTTGGGATAGAAAGCCTGAGTTTGAACTACTTAGGAGCTTGCCACAAATGGTCAAGTCCCTTGTTTGGTCTTTTGACCTCCACAAGGAGTTAATAAAAAAAATATTGGAGATGGTGTGTGCTCTTAAAACTCTATGTGCATATAGAGCTCAAGAACATCGATATAAAATAAATCTATAAGTATTAATCCCTCGTCTACAAGAAGAAACACCCTAGAGTGTGTATATTTGGAGAATAGGTGGTGATGGTCACCAACTATTTTATCAATGGTAAGATTGAAATTAATAGTAATAGAGAGAGATAATAAAATGTAGGAAACAATAGAGATGCTCACCAGTATGTTGAAGAGGCAAACATTACCATACAGTAAGAGAGATTGTGTGGGAGATCAAGCATCCAAGAGCATCACTAAAAGAAGTTTCAATAGCATTTTCCCAAAAGAAGCTTCAACAATGGAGGAATAACCAGTAGGTAATAGCCAAGAGAGATTCACACTTGTGTCTTCCAAATTCAAATTTTACTTTTTCCATAAGGCTAGTAAGGAAGTTAAAGGGTCACATTTGAGCACAAAGGCATTTTTTCAATAGATGGGCATTACAACAGGTAATAGTATGATGCAGAGCAGGGGTTATCTTCTTAGATTACTAGAAAGATTCAAAACATAAACTTGACTGGTTGCCCAAGCACTTCCATTCTCCTCTCTCATACAACATGGTTTTCAAAGGTTGTGAAATGTACCAAAGATGGTTTATTGACACAGACCCCTTGTTGAACCTCTGACACACTTTGAACCTCACTAACATAACAAGTTTAGACCACCAGGACTCACCAAGAACTCTGTCCCTTATTCTTCTCTATCGTTCTCTTTCAAACAGGCCTATTGGCTTGTAGCCCTTGAAATAGGGTTTTTCTAGCATAACTTGAGGAAACAATTGCAAACCCAAAACCCAACTGTCATTCTAGATACCCTTTTGGCTTCCTCACAACATATCAATCTTGGGGTTATGGTTGATTTGGAACATAGATCTCTAAAATTGATTGTTCTTTCTACAACTAGGCCTAATTAGGCCACTTTTACAAACCAAGTGTATGAATACTTCACTCCAAACTTCCAATTCCTACTCCAGGGATTCAGTGAGGTTACAAGAGGCCTGAATATGCAAGTTTTATGGGCCATGCACTACATCTAGTCACTTTTCCATCAGATCACAAATCCACCTTAACTTGTAGGCCTAATACATGAGGATATTAGGCATAGTTTGATTCAAACAACTCCCACTTCCTATTCCCTACACCTGCAACCCTAAACATTGAAACACATTCTATCTAAGACCATTCCACCAATTTATAGATGGTAACACTGGTGGAATGGGTCAAAATCCCATTTTTTTGTACAAACCCTCAACCTTAGGGTTTTCAACCCATTTTCGGAATCTAGACCACAAAATCCTCCAAACTTAATGAAAACTACCCTAACCAGACTCAAATGAATTCTAACTCATGCTCCTTCAATATTTTATGCACTTCAATTCATGACACTCCTGTAGAGAGCCGTACAGAACGTGGGAACAACAAATAACACAGAAAATTGCAAGAAAACATGGATATTTTATTATTTTTATCTTCAATAACACCTTCATCATCATTTCCTCAAAGGTTTTTCAAATGAATATAAACATTGAGCATCAGATTTGAACGGTTCTAACCAACTTTCAAACTGCCATGACTATTCAACCTCCTCCAGACATAAGGGAATGGCACAATGTCTTAATGAACATGTAACTTTTTCACCCCTACAATTGATCTTATGACCAAAAACATATAAGCTGACATGTAAGATGGTCTAATCAGACCTTATTACAACAAAATTGGACTTGAGAACACAAACACAACATTTGATCAACATTTTGATGTGACTAGGACAAGGTGCCCCTGTACCATAGTAGGTAGTTGGGTGGGAAGCCAACGATATAAATTTTAAAAAATCATAGGCTCTTAGCACCTTATATAAACGTCTACGTGTCACATTATTGTCTTGGAGAAAATGCTCAAATATAAGAAAAACAACATGGCATCAACAAGAATTATTAGAATGTTATATAAGAATTAGCAAAATGGTGAAGGAAAAGACTAAGGTCATAGGCTTAGTGTATCTTGAAACATACTAGGGAAGTGGAAACCAAAGAAAGTCCAAAGCATAGTGTGATAATTGTAAAATATGCAAGTTCTAACATTATGTTTTGTCCCCACTTTAATAAGTTTGTGCTACTAGGTGATGAAGCTACACTAAAGTGTTGAAATAAAATACTAAAAGTAATGTCATAAAAAAGGATACAATGGAGGATATGTGGTAGTTCTTTGAGTGAGAGAGTCATACCCCCAAGCTAGGAACCTACAAAACAAATATGTTATTACAACACTAAAATACCATAGAAGAAATCTTATATGGCAAGAAGAACTTGACTAATAGAATGTTTCTATCAAAGACAACAATTAATGCTATGAAGAGAAATTAATATAATTGGTATGAGAAGAAAGGGATATAGTTGATACAAGGAGAAAAAAAGATAATCAATACTAAGTGAAATGACATGATTCAAGGTCTATCTTACTTTGTTGCTAGGAATCATGAAGATAATTTGGCAAAATGAATCATTTGTACTGGTGTGCTATGTTGTTAGGTGATTTAGTTGTTTGATAAATTTTTGGGTCATTTGGACTAGTGTGCTCTATTGTTAGGTTATTTGAACATATAGTGGTTGACAAGATACACCTTTGTAATTAGTCACCATGCCCACACTTTAATTCAACAAGCCTACCGATTGTATGCAAAATTTTAGGGGAAAAGTATGCCTCATCCTATTGTTACCTAGAATTGGTTGAGAGGTAAGAACAAGAATATTTTGAAAATTTGGAATTTTTGAGAAAAGTAGATGCCCCATGAAATGGGCAAGAAATAACAAGCAAAGGATAGGAAGTTTTTGATAGTGCTTAAAAGGAGAAATTTTTGAAAACATTTAAGAAGTGTTGTTATGGGTAGTGATCGTGAGACAAAAGTTATAAGGTGTGGAAGAATGTAGAATCTAGATTTGCATGGAAGAAACTACACACAAATCAAAGTTACTAGTGAGAAGAAATAGCAATTTCTGTCGAAGAGGGAAGAAGAAGGCATCTAGAAGTTTTGAAAACATTAGAAAATTATAAATTGTAATATGTGTGTGTGTGTGTGAAATTTCTAATATTTTAAAATTTAGTTCACTATTCACCTTAGAGAATTTAAGCACCTAAGAGAGATTTTATAGTGAAAATGTTGCAAATTTCTTTGCATGATGCTCCCATCCATAGGATTTTTTGTAGGAATTATGGAGATAGAAGACATGAATAGAAGGATAGGTGTTAAGCAATTTTTTGGTTATCTTTTGCACACAGACTTTGTTATCTTTTTAGTGCAAACTTGAAGTGAAAATTTTATGTATCTTTTTCAAGCTTTATGAACACGAGATAGTTCTACACACATTTTTGTGAGTTTTAAAGTTGTGAATGTGATTGTTTGAAGAGTTTCCATCCTTCAAAGTAGCTATCCACTTAGCTAGAGAAGAAGGATGAATGATTTTCTAGATAAGTGTTTTGTTGTTATTGCATGCATGTGTTAAGTTGTTTCCCTATTTTTTCTTCGTATTTTATTTACCTGCAGGTCCTTTCATCTTGTTAATCAACCTGTGTGAAAGCATTCTTTACTTTGGTTTGTTATGAAAATTTAGAAAATCATAAAAGGAACAATAGGTGTTCCTTGCTTTGGTTGGTTAAATTTCTAGAAAAGCACAAAAATAAATCATAAAGTTTCCTTTCAATAGTTGTAGTTTTTACTTCAAATAAGCATTAAGTTATTAAGATAGTTTATTTTCAAGTAAATTTCATTTGAATCATAAGCATGTATTTTTGTAGTCTAATTTTAGTTAGCTATTTGGAATCAATTATAATTTTGTTCAATCATTTCCTTTAAATTCAGTTGATTAGTTAGGTGTGTGTACAATTTTACTTTGAGAAAGTAGGATGAATCCTAGGAAAGGATTTACAAACTACCCTATTACATATATCCTTCAGACACCACCCAGGTTGACAAAAGATGATTATCTATTAAAGTGCAAGATTCAATTACATCTCATCACCAACACAATAGCGCCAGTCACCATACTAGTAGCACCCTTAAAGACTCTAATTGGAAGCTCAAAGACCTAGGTATGAGAAATACGTTTCTAATATGCATGTATATTTATGTTAATGTAGAATACTAGAATTTTTATCTATACTTTAATTACATTTCAAGATAAAGATTGATTAGAATTTGTTTTGTTTTTGTAGCTAGAGTATGTGAGTGGCTTGAATTTATTGGTGGAGTTATAGCTGAGATGGTCCCTCAGTTGTATCCTGAGCATGGTGTACAAGCTAACTACTAACCATGTCAGACTAGGGGATAGAACATAGAGAATTTTGAACCCATAGTGAAGTTGTGAGTGGCATATGAGTAAAATAGAGAGAAGGTGGATCGAGACATGATAAAGTTGGTAGTGATAATCGTAGAGCATGATAGGCAATGGGCAAAGGTTCATCTGTTGAGGTTAGACATAACAAGCGCATAGACAGTTGCCCTTATAAGCATAGATCACCCCTGCATGTAGGGGTTGATGGAATAGATAGAGAGGATGTAGGAAAGTGAGACCCATCTAATAGGATAGGTTGTAGAGCTTAGAGGTGTGCTTTGAGCATTCTATACCCGAAGTGGATCACACCCACACACACTCACACTCCATGGCCTCAGTGTGATAGCCAGGCCTGTTGCCACCTTCCACTAGATTTGCCACCACATATAGAGGGGTCAAAGACCCATGTACCACCATAAGATATTTGATTGTATAGAGACACCACATTTTTTTTATATTGGTGTATACCTTTTTATATCAATGAGATATGTACAAGCATTAGAGATATATACCTATATAGATATTGGGTTTTGAGTATGTCATCTATTATGCAATTATCATGTTGTGGATGCTTTTTATATTTGATTGAAATTTCATTGACAAAATGTACATGTATGTTAAATGTGAATGTTTTTATCATGTTTTGATTATGGTAAAGATGTATGTATAGAAATGAAATTGTTTAATCATATGTAATAAAACACACAACTAAACAATAGAATAATACAATTAATTAATCATTTGCATAATTAATTAATTAATGTGAGAGAAAATAATTTATCCTTAATGAATAAATGGGAATAAACCATAGATATAGAAATCTTTAGGATGTTAAAGAAAGACCTAAAAATTTTCAAAATATGGCCCAAGACACTTGAGATCATGTTTGGAATAAATAACAATTGTATGTTTTTATGTAAGATGTGAAAAACATCTAACAAACATATGTATTGTGTTTAGAAGAAAGCATCCTACAATCAAAGAGGATGTAAGATACCTAAGAAACTATAGCACCTAGAATTGTGCATGTGGACAAATGACATAAGGCACATCATGACAATAAAATAGAGAATGGAACATCACACATATGTCACATGTGATGAAGAATAAATATGGTAAAAAGGAGAATGAGAAAATTAAGCATAGAATTGATGAAGATGAATAGCATTGACCAGTTATTTGAGGGGTTGACCATCTAACATATAGAGGCCATAGGCCCTAGAACTATAAATAGAATAAATAGGGATCTAATCAGTTGGGATAAACTTTCCTTTAGTATCAGTTTGAGACCAATCTTTTTTAAGCTTTTCTAGATTTCTTGCATGCCATTATTCATGAAAGGAAGCAAGGTATGCGGAAACAAATTCCTACACTGATCTAATGAGGAAAGCTATGCAAATTTTAATCTTTACTAGTTACAGGTTATTATATGCACATTAATAGAAAGGTAATAACACATCAAAAACAAGTACAATGCTCACAACATAAGATATACGTAGGGAAAACCCTTTCAAGTAAAAAAAATCCCACTCCAAAACCTACACAACGTATTATCAAACCAAAATATGATTACAACACACTTGCAATGCAAGCTCTTTCAGGAGTACGCAAATGCCAATTCTCATTCGCATCCCATGACCTTTCTGTTAGATCTAGGGCACACAACTGGGGGGGTGAATCAGTTGTGCAAAAACTTGCTTCTATTTTGAACACTTGATTCTTCTTTGTTAGTTAATAGCATATCAGTTAATCATTCATGAAAGCATAATGCATAAACACAAGAGCAGATAATCATCAACACATTAGACACCAAGATTTTGATGTGGAGAACCCGGTTAAGGGAAAAACCACGAGGTGATTAACCCAAGGATTATTTTCTGTTAGAAGAATAAGAAAAAATGAATGGCACATGCCAATTAGGGCTCACTACCCGAGCACACTGCTCACAAAGAGGCACACTGCCTACAAGAGACACACTGTCTACAAAGTGATAAGAATCACAAACTTGAACTAGAGATTGACATCTTTACCATGTCTGGATCAGTTCCATTTAAGCCCAAGATACTTCTGCTCTGCCCTTCGCTCTTTCTCTATACCACTCTCATCCGCTGCTCAACACACTTTGAAATGAACTCACAAACCTTTATTTATACAAGACATCGACTTAGGAACAATCATCTAAGTCGGCAATCAGCCATAAGGACATTCGCAAGATGATTAATACATCCGGTTGGCCACCACAAGAACATTCGCAAGATGAACAACTCATCCGGTCGGCTAGTCTGAACAAGAACTTCATTCGGAAGAATATCTTCAATTTCGGGCTCTACCACCAATGCGGACCGACAACATAACCTCAACATGATCCAAGAACCTTCACAAGCTTGCCTGATTAACCAGGTACATCCGCACTTCCTCTACTCACTGGAATCTCTTCTCCTCTTCATCCGGAACTTCAAGAACACAGTCTGCTGCCATTGTCATACTAAACAAGGTGCTTCCGGACCTCCAAACTTTGTACAAACCGAGATGACACATCACAAGGACATCCCAAACACTCCTTCCAATCCGCAGAGTCTAACAATGCTCCTCCAAATCTCACCGGACCTTTTTGTAACACTCTGTCACTCCGGAACAGCTCCCGGAACCGGTTCTACTTGACCGATCACAACTTTTTCATATCTTCATGCGGACCTCTGAAATCTCAACTAGATCATCTCAAGACTCATATCTACAAACCCTTTAATCCGCATCCTCTGATTCTCAATCTATTGAGTACATTTGCCTTCTTCTTATCACTGTTCTTCATTGTTCCTGATTGAGACTACTTTTCTTAATATCCTCAACACACAGCTCATCCAAACCTTCTTACCAATGCAATATGAGTATGTTGACATCAATGACAACACTGGTTAACCTCATACTTGCAAACTTTCACATTCTCTAGCCGCTTATTTATCAAGCCTCTTTGGCGGTTATCCAATGTCAGTTTTTCCATGTTGGCCAATAACAAACTAACTGACGATGCCTTTATTAAATATAGGCCATTTTTTGCTTTGGGGGTGTTGCACTCGCCCCCCTTGCACTCCCTCGTTAATTATTTTAGGGGGAAATCATAACTGACAAAGTCACCAAAATTTACCTTGTTGCATGTACCCGCAACCCTGCAACATGATCAGTCACCACATACTAGCAACTTGTCACACCTGTCATTTCAACTCTTACATGTCATAGAATCTATAATAACTCATGACACATGACCACAAGGTGCCGATAGATGGAAAAACTATGCCAAGTCAACATGGGATGCCTACCTCATATGAGGACAAATTTTACAAAGAAAATTACAATAGTAGGCAAGAATAAATAAATACATCATTAGGAACTTGAAAAGGTTGAGACACCTTAATTCCCAACAATTCATACCCTACAACTAACCATTACTTCTTCCATTAGGATTCCTTGTTTGTTTCCCCATCATTTGCCTTAAATATTGTTACTAATAGTTGAATATTGTAGACGAAGGGAAAGCAACTAGATTTACCTAAGGATACATTGCCACAATTCAAAACTTACTCTCTTCGAAGATACTTCTAATCTCAGGTGCGGATTTTCTTGTTTTCATAGATTAAGGTAGATTTGTTGTTAATTAGATTAGTATGTTTATGAAATTTTAAAAACTTGTGTCTATGAAAGAGTGCTTTAGGTAGATTAGAGTAAATTTGATTTGTTAGGAGTTATTTAGGTTTAATTTTATTTCTTTGGTGAAAAGTCTCTTTTGTTTATACTTGTACTTCTAAACACATTGTTTTGAATTGGAAAAGTGTCTCACTTGAAAACTTGCTTCAAAGCATTCCATTCATTGTTGAAAAGCTACTTTTAAGTAGATATGTGCTTCCAAGCATTCTCTCCAATCATTTATTTAAAGCTTTTTATTGCTTCATAAAAATTGATAATCAAAACCTTAATCACACAACACATAGTTTCCCAAGAAGAATTCCCCATTGGAATCCTTTAGTTTATATAGAGTGATTTAGAAGAAACACTAGGGAGCCCCTTTAGTGGATCTAGGATTCAAACTAGCAAACAAACCGTTCACACAAAAACATAGACAAAAGTAAGAAGAGAAAAGGAAAAAAATATTACTCTCTAATTATTGAAAAAAAAAAGATTTCCTTCAAAAAGAATTATTTGTCTATTACTTTTTGAAAAATGGAAAGGAAAAGTATTGTTCATTGCTTTGTGTTTCTTCTCTATGCAATCCAAGAGGATCTAGGCCATTCAAACCTAATACAAATCTTAGGGTTGCACAATGGAATGCCTAGTTTTATCAATAGGACTCTCATCCTAGTCAACACCCTTGGTCCAACAACACATCATGACTCCATGTCAGCAATACCATTCAACTCAATATGTCCTAATGATTGTAAGTAGTTGTCATAATTGCAAATAGAAATATGAACAATCACTTTCCAACTAACACATCTTATTCCTCTGTTATTTCTCTCTCTTATATAAATATGTGCATAGACATTCTTTGTTAGGATAGACAAATTGCAGAAGACGGAGTGAACTTTAAGGAGAAGGACCATACATCCATTCTTAAGTATCACTGTACAAAACTAGTAGAGATATCTTAAATACATATATGGATTCTGCCTGTGAACAACTATCTCTGTAGAAATACAGCTGCAGACCATTTCCATTAGTCTGAGCTCTTACTGCGGCAGTAAAGACTTAAATCAATGCAGACTGAAGGAGTTGGGCTTTAACGCTGTACTTCGCCACTTCAGCACCACTTTAATTTTATAAAACACTATTGACGTGATTATTCCATTGCAGTGTAATATTGACAAACAGGTCTGTGCAACAATATATTTGCAGAGCCAGTCAACTGTTCTAACCATTATAATATGAGGTCTGTAAATTACATGATTAAGATATTTATTGTAGAAACTTTATGTGATGGTTATCAAAGCAGACATATCCCAATAGCTTGATTTCCATCATGTGCTTCACAGTTCAAAAGTAATGCGAATCAGGCATCGTGCCATGATTCGAACCCTAAATAAATAATACAGAATATGGCAACGTGAATTTTAAGAATAGCAATCCTTATGCACAGCAGCACTTTCAGGCAAGCTTCCAATTTTGTGAAAAACTTAGTCGTAGGCAATCAAGTTGAACGAGTGAATTTTTTATTATTTTAAAAATTCTTTGACGAGACTATTCCAACAATATATTTATTTTCTCAATATCACATGAATCATAAACTCTTCTCGATCTTCGTATCCTAAGTCAGGTTTCTATTTTATCATAACTAGCAAAGAATAGCCAAGAGAGAGAGAGTCACATGTGTGTCTTCCAAATTTAAAAATCTTTTTGCATAAGT
Organism: Cunninghamia lanceolata; assembly: GCA_027924645.1. Classification (NCBI taxonomy): domain Eukaryota; kingdom Viridiplantae; phylum Streptophyta; class Pinopsida; order Cupressales; family Cupressaceae; genus Cunninghamia; species Cunninghamia lanceolata. The sequence continues at coordinate 330,090 of BSBN01001712.1, forward strand.
ATAGTGAGGAAGCTGAAGGGTCACATTTGGGCACAATATAATTTTTCAATGGATGAGCGTTACGTAAGAGTAGGCAACTAGGTGGAAATCTATTTGTTTAAATTTTAAAAACTCATGGGACAGTAGCATAGTAAGCATGAGTTTTCCAAAGTAGCATGTTGTGCAAACATCTACACATTTTGGCACAATGATAATTTTTCAATGGATGAGCGTTGCGACAGGTAAGAGTAGGCAACTAGGTGGAAATCCATTTGTTTAAATTTTAAAAACTCATGGGACAGTAGCATAGTAAGCATGAGTTTTCCAAAATAGCATGTTGTGCAAACATCTACACATCATGTTGTTGTCCTAGACAAAATGTTCAAATTTAAGACAAACAATGTGGCATCAACTAGAAATAATAGAATGTGATACATAAATTCATAAATTGGTGAAGGAAAAGGCTAGGGCCATAGGCTTACTGTATCTTGAAACATGCTAGGGAAGCAGATACCAAAGTGAGTGCAAAACATAGGGTGATAATTGAAAAGTATGCAATTTTTAACATTACATTTTGCCCCTACTTTAACGGGTTTCTGCCACACTAAAATACTGAAATTAATATCATCAAAAAGGATATAGTGGAGGATATGTGATAGTTCTTCAAATGAGGAAGCCATGCCCCCAAGCTAGGAACTTACAAAACCATAATTTTAGAAATCATAATCCTACAAAATAGATATGTTAGTCCAACACTAAAAATATTGTAGAAAAAAGCTTATATGGCAAGAAGAATGTGACAGATAAAATGTTTGTATTAGAGACAAAAACTAGTGCAACAAGGAGAAATGAATATAATTGGTACGAGAAGAAAGGAATATAGTCGAAAGGAGGAGAAAGGAAGATAATCAGTATGAGGAAAAATGACATGATTCAAGATCTAGCTTACTTTGTCACTCGAAATCATGAAGACAATCTGGAAAGATGAATCACTTGTACTAGCATGCTCTATTGCTAGGTGATTAAGATGTTTGATAAATTTTGGGATCACTCGGACTAGTGTTCTCTATTGCTAGGTGATTTGAATGTATATAATAGCTAACTAGACAAACCTCATTGATCAGTCACTGTAATGTCCCCTTTTTAGCGTGATCCTGTTTTATGATGGTTTAGCCTATCACTGGCCCTCGTAGGCTAACTCAGATGGTTAGAGGGTTCCTTTTGGCAGAGTTTAGTGTGTTTTCTCCATCAGAGCTTAGTATGGGTTTAGGTTTGGCCTTCGTTGGACTCAGTTCTACACACTTACTATTTATAGTAAGTCATCTTTCCAGAGTTTCTATTTATAGCAGGGTATCTGGTCATGTGGTGGTTTCAGTGTTGTTCCCCAGTTTTAGCTGGTGATAAGGTTGTTTAGAGGTCTCTGGTCCTGAGTTGGAGGCTCTTGCTATTTTTAGCCGACAGAGGTTGATAGAGATGGACCCCTGCTATTTTTGGTAAGTTGGTTGGATGCACAGAGGGTGTCATGGTGAACCCCCGAGTTCAGATGAAATTGGAAAATGATGTCTAATTATGGAGATAAGTGATTTTTAATTATTATTAAAGGTAATATTTAATAATAATTAATTATTATTATAAGGTGGGGTCATATAATGATATTAAAGTCAAATAATAAAGTCATGGATTAAAGTGCTCAAGTGAAGTTATATTATAAAGTTTTTGAAGTCACTTTATATTTAATGGGGCCATGACCCATCATTAAAAACACTTAAAGTACATTTAATATTTCATGGATTGGAGCACCCATTTATGAGACTTATATAAAGTTTTATTAAAACCCTAAAAATGGATTTGAAAAAGGATTTAAATGTTATTAAGGAGTTTGAGAATATAAAAGGTTTCAAAAAGCAAATCAAATCATTATTGAATGATCACTTGAATTTGCTTTATGGTTTTCTGGAGAAGACAAGGGTTTCTGTATATCAGCCATTGAAGAACGTTCAATCTTCAATGTATTTGCAATTTTGAGGCTGTGAAAGATCAGCTGAATTATTGCCTGTGATTTGGCTTCACTCAGAAGTCAAAATAGAGCTAAATCGGTGAAGAATATTTGAAGTATACATTTCAGAACAGTTTATTGTTGGAGACCATTTATTATTGCTGCTATGAGTCATTGCCAGGCCATTATTCATTGTTGCAAGTACCTGTACTAGGCCGTACAGTCCTCTTTGCTGCAGTACAGCTCTGTAGATTTGGCTTGAGGAAAGCTCATTCTAGATTGTAATTGGCTGCCACATCTTCATCAGCATAGGAGCTTCTCCCAACCAGGTTTTTATGTTATTTGCATGCTCTTATCAGCATTGTATTTGGCTTTGGAATTGAATGAAGGAGATGTAAGTTGCAAGACAACTGTTTGTCTAAATGACTCTAGCTGAAAGCCAACATAATAATTGCATATTGAGCTGTTGTGATCTTTATATCAGCATTATACTTGGTGTTGCACTTGGAAAAGGAGTTATAAGGTTGCATATCATATGTTTGTTAAAATGTCTATGGCTGTAGCTTACATTTCCATACGCTAGTATGCATGCCAAGTGTTTGTATTAATGTCTAGTGGCTGTAGGTGCACATTTTCCATGTATAGATCATATATATGCATTTGAAAAGACAAAAAGAATTGCATTTACATCTTAGCTCTTTACTTAGACATTCTATTGTTCATTTGCAAGCATTTAAAACACATTTGTCATCATTGCAAGCAAGTATAATCAGACTGAAACACAGTACCAGCAAGCACATACATTACATGCAAAGTGATTGACAATATTCCTTGAGCTATAAATCAGCAAGTTAGGGACAGATTAGTCAAGGGATATTACAGTGGTATCAGAGCGGTTTCTTGCCATCCTGTTGGGAAATCATAAATTTGAACAGTTGCATGTCAAGTTTTGAGGTTGCATGTTAGTGATCAGCACTTGCATGTCAGTTTTAATGGTTGCATGTTTGTGGGTTAAAACAAATATTCAGTGAATTAACATCTAGCATCATTTGAGTGACCAGCACTCATCAGTTCAGTTATGGGTTACTACAGTATTGTAGGGAAATCTAGAGAAGAGATTGAACAAGACGACATTAAGTTCAGGGAAAGCTATGAACGGGAAGCCCCTCGACTCTTTGAAGACTATCAGAGTATGCGAGATGATTTTAAAGCACGGTACTCTCTTAATGATTTTTTGAACTTTGTTGTCACCTTGAGTCCTAAAAAGATTGGATTGGTAAAGTATATTAGGAGGGTGTATAAGGAGAAAATCTCATCTAAAGGTGCAAAATCCAGTCATGGGCATAGTGTGAGCAGGTATGGTAGAACTACTGAAGTAGATAATGAAGATGGTTCTACATCTAAACTCAATGGACAGGTTACAGGAACTCCCATAATGAGCAAGAACGAAATGAGAAGGCAAAATCTATGCTTTTCATGCAAAGGATTTTGGGAGCCTAACCACCAATGCACAGATAATAAGGTAAAGAAGCTTGAGGAAGACCTCGTTGTGACACATAGATGCATTGAAGAAGAAGTCACGAAGAAGGCAGATTTGGAGATGCACATGTTGCATGAGGATGTTGGTGTTCATGAGTCACATCATTTGGAAGGACCAAGAGGATCCCATAATGAAGCCATTGAGATTAAGGAGACTTATACACATGCAGATTTACCTTGCAGTCATGGGGCAGAAATTATGGCACATGATACACTCAATTTTCCTATGAAGACACCCGTTGAACCAACACTTGGCAATGGACAGTTAGTAGAGGATGAAGTTTTGGTTGAATCTCTTGAGGACACTACAGATAAGTATGATGTAGCTCCTGGTTTTCTGATTTAAGACAGCAGTCATAATGTCGAGCTTACTCATGATATAGCAGCCATTTCTCGTGAAGATGATGGATGTGTGGAGTCCCCTAACATTGACACTTGAGATTTGGGTGTTAAAAATGAATTATGTGATGAGGATTCAAGCCACAACAAGTCTGATTTTGCAAATCAGACCTTGGAAAATGAATCAGAAAATTCACTTAATGGCGATGAGTCCCTGGATCACTCTACGGATGGATATGCAGATGCTTTGGAAGAAGAAGTGTGCGAAGATATTGTCAAATCATCAGCTTCTACCATGCCATTAGAGCCATCCTATGAGGTACATAACACCGGTACCTTAGTTGATGATGTGTGCAGAGTTGAAGGCACACATATTGATAGTTACCAAATAGTAAGTGATGATGATTCAACCTCTTATCATAGTGCTGATTATAAATCAGAAAATTTGTGTGGAGGTGATGTGTCACAGGGGTATCATCATTTAGCTGGGCAATTGAAGGTTAATGATAATATGATTGCTACAGCCTTGGAACATTTTGATGTTGCTCGACAGATGTTGGCAACCTATGGTTGGAGTACTCCTGAGATGGATGAGCATGGTGATAGTGGCTTTTCCCTAGCAGAGTTCCATGCACTCCGAGAAGCTATTGGAATAATGAAACATAATTATTTGCAGCTACTTGTTGATAGGGACTATCTTCTCGAGTGGGATTGTACTTGTTATGATGCACTGAAGGGAAGGGAAGAGGAGGTTGACGAGCTCACTCATGAGCTTGAGGTGACTATAGATTCTTTGAAGAGCACTCAATTGGCACTTCAGGAGTCACAGTCACAAATAGATGAGCTTAGCGTGGCACTGAGACTGGCACAGCCTTCACCACCTACAGATACAGTTTAGGTTTCTATGGCAGCAGTTGGTGAGGAGCATATACCCATGGATAGTAGTGAGGGGCACATTGAGGATGTGGCTACATCCATTACTCTTATTGGTGTAGGTGATATAGATGGGTTTAGTGCATTGGGTGAGAGTAGCAGAGAACCATATGTTACTTCAGGTGTTATTGAGGATAGTCCCCTTACAGATGATGCAAAGCAGGTTATTGATAGCTCGTGTGATGAGGTGGTTGATTTTGTTGAGAGGGTTGCCAGAGTGCCTACCCAATTAGCCATTCAGGATCAGGGACATGAGCCATCTTCTGATTCTAGTGTCGTGAGTGATGAGACTGACGAGGAGGGTGTTCCCCACGACTATGACGGTCAGCCATTGACAGAGGTGGGAGCATTTTATCTTGGCTGCATGATGAGGAGTGCTCATCACTTCTCCTTTAGTCCGCACATGGAGGATTTGTTGATGCATCGTTGTGGATTGGCTCAGGGTTTGTACCATCCATTGAAGGATGGAGAGTTGCCATCTTCAGAAGGTGGGACTAGAGGCTGCAAGTACTCAACTTAGTTGTTTGCGGGAGATTACTTGCGCGATCAGAGGTTGGATTACCATCATGCGGATGAGTACCTTACAGAGTTTGCTACTTCTAGGTTTCAGGAAGATTATGGTGTCAGTGGGCATGATGGCTTGGTTAGTTATCACATCCATGGGAGTTTCGCAGAGGGTGTAGAGAGATATTGTGTTGCGGAGGCTTCTAGATATTTTTGTCTTTTCATGGCGGATGGATGTGAGGTTCAGTTGCATTGGGATCCAGGTGGTGACGGAGTTGGCACTGCAGTTTGGATGGGTCCCAATGGTTTGCTTCACCTTCTTCAGCATGGTGAGGTTGGGATCAGATTAGAACAGTGGAAGTCAGAGGTTGATTCGTATAGCGGACTTGCAATCTGGTTGTGGGATCTAGGAATCCTTCTGTTTAGTAGATTGCGCTATGTGGTGGTAGTTGTTCACCGCAGTACTGAGCATGGTACAGTCTTATTCAGTGGGTGCAGTGGACAAGTAGTTGGGCATTCTACAGAGTGATTTGGGATCCCGACATTCAGCTGAGTAGTGACTGCAGAGTTTGGGATCCTTCGTGTGCATCAGGGTTCTAGCCAGAGTTCATTGGTGAGTATTGTACTATGTACATGGTGTGGATTGTTTGCAATTACACCTTGGGTTCTCATGTACATCAGTTGAGTTTGATGCACAGTTTCAGTGCGCATGGTTTGGACAGTTGGTCTGTTATCTATATTTGCACGGTTGAGTTTATGTTGGTACTGCAGCAGTTGTGTTTCCACGAGGGACATTTCACAGCTTTCTTTTGGACCTCCGATGGAATGGTGTTTCTTAGCAGTAGAGATTGCTTGGGGACAAGCAATTTCAGGGAGGGTGGACTGTAATGTCCCCTTTTTAGCGTGATCCTGTTTTATGATGGTTTAGCCTATCACTGGCCCTCATAGGCTAACTCAGATGGTTAGAGGGTTCCTTTTGGCAGAGTTTAGTGTGTTTTCTCCATCAGAGCTTAGTATGGGTTCAGGTTTGGCCTTCGTTGGACTCAGTTCTACACACTTACTATTTATAGTAAGTCATCTTTCCAGAGTTTCTATTTATAGCAGGGTATCTGGTCATGTGGTGGTTTCAATGTTGTTCTCCAGTTTCAGCTGGTGATAAGGTTGTTTAGAGGTCTCTGGTCCTGAGTTGGAGGCTCTTGCTATTTTTAGCCGACAGAGGTTGATAGAGATGGACCCTTGCTATTTTTGGTAAGTTGGTTGGATGCACAGAGGGTGTCATGGTGAACCCCTGAGTTCAGATGAAATTGGAAAATGATGTCTAATTATGGAGATAAGTGATTTTTAATTATTATTAAAGGTAATCTTTAATAATAATTAATTATTATTATAAGGGGGGGTCATATAATGATATTAAAGTCAAATAATAAAGTCATGGATTAAAGTGCTCAAGTGAAGTTATATTATAAAGTTTTTGAAGTCACTTTATATTCAATGGGGCCATGACCCATCATTAAAAACACTTAAAGGACATTTAATATTTCATGGATTGGAGCACCCATTTATGAGACTTATATAAAGTTTTATTAAAACCCTAAAAGTGGATTTGAAAAAGGATTTAAATGTTATTAAGGAGTTTGAGAATATAAAAGGTTTCAAAAAGCAAATCAAATCATTATTGAATGATCACTTGAATTTGCTTTATGGTTTTCTGGAGAAGACAAGGGTTTCTGTATATCAGTCATTGAAGAACATTCAATCTTCAATGTATTTGCAATTTTGAGGCTGTGAAAGATCAGCTGAATTATTGCCTGTGATTTGGCTTCACTCAGAAGTCAAAATAGAGCTAAATCGGTGAAGAATATTTGAAGTATACATTTTAGAACAGTTTATTGTTGGAGACCATTTATTATTGCTGCTATGAGTCATTGCTGGGCCATTATTCATTGCTGCAAGTACCTGTACTAGGCCGTACAGTCCTCTTTGCTGCAGTACAGCTCTGTAGATTTGGCTTGAGGAAAGCTCATTCTAGATTGTAATTGGCTGCCACATCTTCATCAGCATAGGAGCTTCTCCCAACCAGGTTTTTATGTTATTTGCATGCTCTTATCAGCATTGTATTTGGCTTTGGAATTGAATGAAGGAGATGTAAGTTGCAAGACAACTGTTTGTCTAAATGACTCTAGCTGAAAGCCAACATAATAATTGCATATTGAGTTGTTGTGATCTTTATATCAGCATTATACTTGGTGTTGTACTTGGAAAAGGAGTTATAAGGTTGCATATCATATGTTTGTTAAAATGTCTATGGCTGTAGCTTACATTTCCATACGCTAGTATGCATGCCAAGTGTTTGTATTAATGTCCAGTGGCTGTAGGTGCACATTTTCCATGTATAGATCACATATATGCATTTGAAAAGACAAAAAGAATTGCATTTACATCTTAGCTCTTTACTTAGACATTCTATTGTTCATTTGCAAGCATTTAAAACACATTTGTCATCATTGCAAGCAAGTATAATTAGACTGAAACACAGTACCAGCAAGCACATACATTACATGCAAAGTGATTGACAATATTCCTTGAGCTATAAATCAGCAAGTTAGGGACAGATCAGTCAAGGGATATTACAGTCACCATGCCCATGATTTAATTGGACAAGTGTGTTTATTATATGCAAAATTTTAGGGGGAAAGTATACCGCCACCTGTTGTTACCTAGAATTGGCTGAGAGATAAGAACAAGAAGATTTTAAAATTTTGAGAATTTTGAGAAAAGTAGATCTGCCGCCATGAAATGGGAAAGAAATAACAAGAATATGATAAGAAGATTTTTTATAGTGCTTAAAAAGAAATTTTAGAAAATGTTTAAGAAGCGTTGTTACAAGTAGTGACAATGAGACGAAAGTTATATAGTGTGGAAGAATGTGGAATATAGGTTTGCATGGAAGAAATGGCACACAAATCAAAGTTGTCATTGAGAAGAAATAGCAATTTCTACCAAAGAAGGAAGAAGGATCATGTAGAATTTTTTAAAACATTAAAAAAATAGAAATTTTAATATATAAATATGAAATTTCTAATATTTTAAAATTTTATTTTTACTATTCATCTTAGATCATTTGAGCACCTAAGAGAGAATTTCAAGAGAAAATGTTGCAGAAATGAGAGTTCTAGCCTACCAAATTGGAACAACTTTGAGAGCGTGTCAAGCAGGGTATTTAGCTCAAAGAGGTGCACTCAAAAAATTAATTGATTTTGTCATTTTTTAAGAAAGTGGGACCCACGGGCAACACTAGCATCCATGGGACACATAGGCATCCAAATTTCATGCCAACCTCCAAAGTGGGCACTAGCATCTAAGCTTCAGCTAGCATCCAAGAATTGCGCCAGCTTTTGAAAGACATGCTAGAGTTCGATAGTAGAAATAGAAAGGAAGTAGAAAAAGAAGAGAGGAATAAGAATGTATCTGTATACATGTAAAGTTTTTTACTACCAACAAATTTTTGTATAGAAATAAAAATGTTGATAAAATTTTGGTTTGATTTTTGTAAGGCTTGCTAGAGCTTTGAGAGAGATCAGGGAGCTAGATGCTCTCCTTATTAAAGTCATGAGAGGTAGACCTCACACATGCCAACATCAAGCATCTATGAGATGTCAAGTTATATTGGGTATAATAGATGCCAAAGATGTGGTACAAAGAGCACATGCTAATAGCACTGATGGAGAAGTGGGACACAGACACATCAGTGTTCTGCATACTAACTGAGAGATTACGATGACATTAGAGGATGTGTATCAGGTTCTACACCTCCCCTTTTGAGGTTGACTTATGGCCATCATGGACCAAAGGCCACCTGACTATGTGAGAGTAGGACATATATATGCACTTGGTTGAGATATTCTAGGGGATCGATCAAGTCACATTGTCTCGAGAAGGATGCAACAAAGGAAAGAGGAGACTCCACATATATAGAGGATCATGCTTGTGACTATGGTGATGTGTATGGCCATGGATAGTTGAGGCACACATAGTTGGCACGTGATCATGCTATATTACCCAACTAGTTCCACATTAGGTCCTATCCACACTTGCCATACTTAAGATTACTTAGGTCATTTAATATTTGTGTCTCATGTCATAGGATTAAGACACTTATCATGATCTTAAAGTTTGTCCTAGGGTTTCATACTTATCTTAATAACAAGGGTTTCCTCATTATACTAGTGTACCATTTTGTAATATGCATCTAATCAATTCCTTAGCTTTATAACATTTTCATTACTTCTCTCTTGTGTGGAAGGTTGTTTTGATTGCAGGTGATCCTTTTCTCTTATGGAGTTCTTCATCAACTCTTACATGACATTAGAGCTTTAGATCTATAATCCCCTTCTCTTTTTTTAGAAAGTTTTCACCAAGAAATTTTATATGGTGCATCCTGGTATAAAATAAACCTCATGATTAAGTCCAAAACGCCCAAGAACTTATAAATCGATATAAAACTTGATAAGGTTTGGTGCTAGAAATTTTTTGGTCATTTTTGGGGTTTGACCAAAAGTTGGGTCATACCAGTCTATACAATTATGTATGGATTCGAATGGCCTCCATACTATACATACACTATGATACACCATTGTTATGCTAAACCTACATCATATTTGTTGTATTTTGTCTACGCGATCGATGTCCCGCTTTGCGTCAAACATGTGTAATTGTACGGGTACAATCATTTTTATTTTTTAAATTATTTTTTGTAGTAGACAACACTATGCAAGCGTCAACACTAATAGCACTACAACAGGTAGCGGGTGGTTCCAGACCCTGCTCACAGTTAGATCACATTGGCTTAAAGTGCCAAGTTAAGTGTCACCACACCGTCGAATCTCACCACTTAACTGTGACCAGGCCAAGTTATGATTTTCCACCCTCTAACCACCACCACTCAACCCATGCTAGTGATGTTGCTTGAGATCCACCCAAATAATTTAGGGGATCTTTTCTTTGGTTCTAAGGAGGCTATTTTTTCAAGAGCCGTAACTTTTTTCCCACGAAGTTAGATTTTTGAGTTCTTATAGGTATCAAAAAGATAATTCCAAGCACTTCATTGCCATCCACCTAATTTTTCTATATTTTCCCTGATACCTATTATAATTTGGTTTTGAAGTCAATTTTTCTATTTTGACTTGTACTTTAGATAATTTACAAAATATGGAGCCATTTTTATGTTGCAAGGGTTCCAATTTCATTTTTTTTTAATCTCTAATTGGTATATGAGGAGTCTATCGTTGTAAATTATAGGTTTTGCAATTCACCTTTCTATAATCACCTTAACTAAAGAGAACTATAATTCTTGGCAAGTTGGCATCCTGAAACATCTTAGGTAGCTTCATCTCTTGCCCCATCTCTATGGACTTGTTCCTAAACTAGGTACTCATTGGTAGAGGCAAACATGGGCTAACATGAATGATCATGTCCTTGGATTGATTGGTTCTACTATTAATGGGGACACTTTTTGGGAGATCTTAGATATCACCTTAGAGACTAAGTGTCCATGCATAGTTTGAACCAGTATTTGGGAGATCTATGTTATCTGTTGGGACCTAAAAAAATCAGCTCCCAAACATGCATTATTTTGCCCCAAAAAATCCATTAAAAATTCCCACTTTTGCCTTTGCAGTCAAAACCCCCTATTTAGATCCAATCTAAGACAATTTGTAGGGGGTTTTCTTCCAAAATTCTAAGTAAAAAGTCCCCCTAAGTCAATGTGTTTTCTTCCCTTAGAAAAATTGGTTCATCTAAGCCTTTGGTCAATAAATCGGCAAAATAGTGGACTGGCGAACTTGCCGACTAGGTTCACAAATTCATGACTTTGTTGGTTTGTTGATTTGCCAATAAGGCGACCAGGCAGCAAAAAAAATAGGGTTTGAATGAAACAGAAGGGACATTGGGAAGTAAAAAGTTTTCTAAGGCACAAAAGAAAGAAATAAAACTAAGTCTTTTATTAGCAAAAGTTTTAGTTCATGAACTTGAAAGTTTGTTGACTAAAGAGTTAGTCACTATGAAGATTCGCTAACAAAACAAAGGAAGGAACAAAGGTGGAGGCAAAAGGTAAAGAGGAAAAAACTAAGTCCTTTGTTGATGAATCGGCTGGTTCACAAACCGCTGATTTTGCCGATAACAATTCACCATTTCAAAGTTTTGTTGACTTCGCTGACAGAGGAAGGATTCACCAAGCAAGGACAAAGATAAAGTAAAGAAGAAGTTCTAAGGGAGAAATTGAAGGGAATTTGAAGTCTTGGTCGGCAAACCCTTTGGTTCATAAACTCATGGTTTCATCGATAAAGGGTTTGACTATAAGGACTTTCCTTGACAGCGAAGAGAGATTCAAAGGTAAAGGGAATAAAGGCTTAAGGCGAAGGGATGACCAAAGGAAGGTTAGCCGTGGGACAATTTCCCTGACAGAGGAAAAACCAAAAGTGAGCAAGCCTTGGTCAGAATGAAGAATGGTTAGTGAACCTTTAGGTTTGCCAACAAGGTGGTTTGCCGCAGGGATAAATCATCGATAAAGGAGCAAGAAACAAAGAAGAAGGAAGAAGTCAGAAAGGTTTGCCATCGGAGGATTTCACCAACAGCAAAGGAAAAAGAAAAATAAAAGAGATAGAAGATGGCTAAGTGAATGAAAAGAAAAGAAGCTAAGGAAGCGGCTTCATCAGCAAAGTGGGTAGTTTGTGAACCATTTGGTTCGCTAACTGCTCGGTTCGCATCGAGCTAAATTTACCGACAAAAGGCAAAATGGAGATCAAAAGCAAAAAATCAAATGAAAATCATATGCTTTGTAAAGCATAATATAAATGTAATGGTTTAAAGTATTTTAAACTTAGTTTAAAATATTTTAGAATGTTATAAAGGCTTTACATGGGCATTCTAGCAGACTGTATTTCAAATGCCTATCTGCCTAAAATCGTGCCATAATTGTAGGGATTGTGCAGGTGGATTGGTGCCCAGAAATAAATGATTGCAAGTGATCAGTCAGTTGCAGGTGGTTGAAATAGTAGAGATCTTCAATGCAAAAGGACTAGAATTAAATTAAAGGATAAAGCATCTCAGCGGCCAAATCTTTGTTGATACTTTCATTCTAAAAGGATGTCAAAGGATGGGCACTTGCAGGTTTTCAAAGTTGTCAGGGAATTGGCATTTCTTCCAATCTGATAGATTGTCTGACAAGGCCATGGGCCAGTTTTTAATACAGCATGGTTGTACTCTTTGACAGTGTAGTGAATGGAATGGCGTAGAGAGCTTAATGGCTATATATGCATTTCTTTCAGATGCATTACGGGTTGGTTGGTTCTTTGTTGGTGGTTGGAGGCTATGTAGGTCCAAAAAGACTTCTAGGGATCCAAATTATGCCATGTCCAGTTGCAAAGAAGTAATGGAATGGTGAGAGATGTGAAAGAGAGTGTGCAGTAGGGATTGTGTAGAGAATGTCTCCATGATCATTTGTATGTATTTAGGGTCTTTCCTCTTATCACATTTGTTGATAAGTTTGTATCGAGCATTTAAAAATGTGACAACATTTTAAATATATTACAAGCCTTTTAATTGTCATTTGCTCTTTACATTTGAATGCATGCAGTTCTTTTCTAGATTATTAAGTGTGTTTGAAGCACAAAACCTGCAATCTGATAAAGCGTATGCCTAGATCAAATTTACTTTGTTTCCCTTCCATTTGTTTCTTTTCTATCATCTATGACTCTGTAGCCCAATTGGATTCGCACCAGTCTTGCCTCTACTAGACCAATATCACATTTTTTAAATCAAACAAATATTTACCAATGGTTTAGGGGAAAAACTATCTTTTTTGTGCATTTACATTTGCATAGATGTATCAACTATATAGGGGTTTTGTGACAGCCAGTTGTTCTTGGTTCAATGACAATCTTTGGGGACAAGACAACGAGTTGGGTTTGGTTGTCCATTTATTTTTAGTTGTTCATTTGGTTTGAACTCAATACCTATTAAGGTATACCCCTTGGAATATCCCTCTAGAGCCTAGCTGAGCTTGAAGTGCAGGGGATGAAACCCACTCCTGTAGAGCTGACCTTTAACCCTCTATGTTTTGTTGATATATTAATTATGCTTACATGATGACAACCCTGGCCTTTTGAGTGTAATTATGTCCTAGGAAGTGGAGCAGTGGTTTTGGGACCCAACATTCTCCATTCACAAATTATCATGTTATGGATTGTCTTGTGCCCCTTGCTGATTGTGATAATCTACCATATGATGATGCAATAGAACAAATTTCTTATGATGAAGAGATTGAATATCTTGATGACATAGAGACTTCAAGCTTTGTGTTCCTTCTCCTCCTACTAATACATTCATTGATTCTTTGGCTTCTATGACTCCTAATCCAGATTCAGAGGCTCCATCTTCTTTATCTTGGAGTTAGTATCCTAAGGTTAAGGACTCTTGCATTCCAGCATTTGTAGATTCATCTCCAAGTGGTCATATTCAAACATGTTGTGTGGACACTACATCGTGGAATGGATAGTATAGTTAGATGGCATACATTGAGATCACATCTCCATCACTTGTTGAATTGAATGATTCTTTGTAGCAAGTATGTATCAATATTCTAGATTTCATTCATTTGGATGAGTACTTGATAAATATTACAGGTTTGTGTTGTGAGTCCCATCTTTCAAACTTTATAAACATGCTTGAGGATATTCATCTACTCTTTGATAACAAACTCATCATAGTTGTTGTCCCATCATCTTCATCTTTGGATCTTGTTCTACACCAGTTTCCACTTGGTCTTGACTTGTCAACTTCTTCATTGATTATGCTTGTACCTGATTTAATTGTGGTATCATTTGATACCAACATGGTGAGACTTGAGCAAAGTCCAGAGACGTCATCATACTCATGATCTTTATTTCTTCTAATTCCTATTTGGAATGGGAATATATCGTGCATCTATACTTGGTTTTGTTTCTTCCCAAAGGGAGGAATATTGTTTAGCATTCTTAGATCTTCATCATCATCCTTTATCAGGCATCCACCATCATTGTAGGAGATTATACATTGTGGGGGATGCATAGTCTCTCTTCTTTTCTCCTCTGGGTGGACATTGATTGTACATTTGTGATATAAGTAGTCATCTAGGGGTCATATTAAGTCCTTCCTTCTTCACTTGTGCATGTTTTCTTTCATATTTTCTCTCTTCTAAAGAGGGGTTTTTCCTTTATAGGTTTGTCTCCTTTACTCTATTTGTGAGATACTTTTTTGTACATGGGTACCTAACATGGGCTTGTAGCTAGGATCCATTCCTTGCATCTTTGCATGCTTTCTCATTATCTCTAAGTTGCACTTAAGGGGGAGTGTTGGTGTGAACATGGTATATTACCTAACCAATTTCACATTAGGTCCTATTCGCACTTGCATACTTAATCTTACTTAGGTCATTTATTATATGGGTCTCATGTCATAGGATTAAGTCATTTGTCATGATTTTAATTTGTCTTAGGGTTTTATCCTTGTCTTTATAACAAAGGTTTCCTCATTGTTCTATTGTACCATTTTGTATGCATCTAATCAATTCTTTGGCTTTATATCATTTCCATACTTCTCTCTTATGTGGAAGGTTATTTGGTTGTAGGTGATCCTTGGCTCCTATGGAGTTCTCCATCAACTCTTACGCACATCTTCACAGGGGCCTCATCCACTACATTTGGGCAATGAAGGAGAGGGACACGGTGTTGACGTGGACTCGAAGTATGTTGGCCCACCTCTATCATGATTTGGGGTGCTAGTTTGGCATGAGACCTAGAGTCTAATGACATGCACTCTACTCTAGATGTGGGAATTCAAGCATATAAAAGTGATGCAATCAGTGGGTATCCCATTATGATAGGACTAGATGAGCCACAAGCACATGCATATGGATTGCAAAGGCCATGGCATTTCAGCAAGATTCTCCTTTGATGGTAGACATTTGATCAACTATCAAGGACAATTATGGTATGACACCAATATAGAGATATGTGATGATGGAAGAGCCACATATAGTAGATAGCCTAGATGTAGAGGAGAAGATGGCTTTGAGGTTTGTTGGACCATATTTTGGTGTCATTTTATTATGATAGAGTGACTAGGTAGTTCAGGTAGGTCCAAGGCATGCTAGCAGACATGCCATTATACAATAAATCACACTAGAGTGTTGTGAGACCATAAAAATTGCCTTAACTCAATCTTATAGATATCCCACTATCAAATGACAAGGACCCTATCCAACCACTTACACTAGACCAAGATGATGTAGGGGTGACCCCACACTACATCACCTAGTGGGCTAGGGCCCAACCAACCCCCATCTATGCAACAAATGCCATTGAAAGAGATATTGGGCCACAACCAAGAAGAGATGATGTCAAGGAGGAGGACAAGGAGGATGAGGAGGAGGTGGATATTTGGGGGTAGCGGAGGCATAGCTAGGAAGGAGATAGAATCCATGAGAGGAGGCTACACTAGTAGGCATAAACAAGCAAAGGGCCTAGACCCAAGCTAGGTTTATATATTCAAGGGCCATAGGAGGGTCATGGACCACCATTGAGCAAGGTGAGAGTATTAGGCCCAAGCAACATGAGCCAAGGTAGGGCCCAACACAACAACAACTTTCTCCATACTAGCAATACCCTCTGACTCTAGCTGGCAAGTCAGGGACTGAAGTATGAGAACTGTGTTTTTAATGTACATGTATATTTATGTTTCAATAGAACACTAGAATTGTTATCTATACCTTGATTATATTAGGATGAATAAGATTGATTAGAATTTATTTTATTTTTGCAATTAGAGTACACAAGTGACTTAGCTTTATTGGTCGAGTTCTAGTTGAGATCATCCCCTAGGTGTATCCCAAGCATGGTGTATGAGCCAACTACTAGCCATACTAGATCGAAGAATGGCACATAGATATTTTTGAGCCCATAACACAACTGCAAGTGACATACGAGGAGCATAGAGAGAGGGTGGATCGAGGCACGACGAAGCTAGTAGCAATGATCATGGAGTGTGATAGGCTACAAGATGAGGTTGATCATCTGAGGTTAGACAAAACAAGAGCACATGTGGCTACCCCTGTAGATATAGATCAGCCCTACACATAGGGGTTAATGGTATAGATAAAGAGGATGCAGGAGAGTGAAACCTATCTGATAATAGAGGCTACAAAGCTTAGAGGTGCATTGTTAGCATTCTAGACTCACAATGGATCATATACAAACTCACATTCTGTATCCTTAGTGTGATACCCAAGCCCACTGCCACCTCCACTAGATCAACCACCACCAATAGAGGGGTGTGAGACCCACACATTACCATGAGATATTTGATTGTATGGAGACACCACATTTTGTTATATTAGTGTATACTTTTTTGTGTCAATGAGATATGTAGAGACATTTGAGATATACACACACATAGAGATTTTAAGTTTTGAGTATGCCATGTGTTTTGAGATTATCATTTTATGGATGTTTTTTATATTTGATTGCATTTGATTGACCAAATGTACATGTATGTTAACTGGGAATGTTTTATCATATTTTTTATTATGATAAAGATGCATGTATAGAAATAAAGTTGTTTAATCATATGTAATGAAACACACAACTAAACAATAGAATAATATAATTAATTAATCATTTAAACAATTAATTAATTAATGTGAGAGAAAATGATTCATCCTTGATGGAAAAAATAGAATAAACCATAGATATAGAAATCTTTAGGATGATAAAGAATAACTTTTTTTTTTTTAAGAATATGACCATCGTGTTTGGAATAAACAACAATCATATGTTTGTATGTAAGGTGCCATAAACATCTAACGGATGTATGTATTATGTTTAGAAGAAAAGATCCTGCAATCGAAGAGGATGTAAGATTCCTAAGAAACTGTGGCCCCTAGAATTGTGCACGGGGATAGATGACATAAGGCACATCATGGCAATAAGAGAGAGAAAGGCACCTCATGCATATGTCTCATGTGATGAATAAATGTGATAAAGAAGCAATGAAAAAATTAAGCATAGAATTGGCGAAGATGAATAGTGTTGATCATCTCTTTTAGGGGTTGACCATCCAATGTAGAGAGGACATATGCCCCAAAGCCTCAAATAGAAAAATTATGTAGGGACCCAGCTAGTTCGAGCTAAATTTGCCTTTAGTACTAGTTGGGGCCATGTTGAGAATTTGTGACCAATTTTTTTTAAGTTTTTCTAGGTTTTTTTTGCATGCCATTGTTCATACAAGTAGACATTACTTCTTCTTTTAGGATTCCTTGTTTGATTCCTTATCCTTTGCCTTAAATATTGTTTCCTTAAATATTGTTACCAATAGTTGAAGATTGTAGATGAAGGGAAAGTAGTTAGATATTCCGGATGATACATTACCACAATTCAAAACTTTCTTCTTTTCTGAGATGTTTCTAATCCAAACGTGGAGATTTTCTTATTTTCATAGATTAAGCTAGATTTGTTGTTAATTAGATTAGTATGTTTATGAAATTTTAAAATCTTGTGTGTCTGTGAAATAGGTGCTTTAAGTAGATTAAAAAGTAATTTTTTATTTTAGATAGATTAAAGCAAATTTTATTTGCTAGGAGTTATTTAGATTTAATTTTATTTCTTTGGTGAAAAGTTTATTTTATTTAGATTTGTACTTCTAAACACATTGCTTGGAATTGGAAAAGTTTCTCATTTAAAGACTTGCTTTAAAGCATTCCACTCATTGTTGAATAGTAACTTTTAAGTAGATATGTTCTTCCAAGCATTCCCTATAATCATTTGTTTAAATCTATTTGTTGCTTCACAAAAATTGAGAATCAAAGCCTTAATCACGCAACACATAGTTTCCCAAGAAATATCCCCCAAATGGTTTTTTAGAATCCTTCAATTTATTTAGAGTGATTAAGAAGAAACACTAGGAAGCCCCTTCAATGGATCTAGGATTCAAACTAGCAAACAAACCATTAACACTAGAAAACACAAACAAAACTAAGAAGAGAAAAGAAAAAATAATATTATTTTCTACATATTAAAAGAAAAATTCCTTCAAAAATAATTATTTGTCTATTAAGTTTTTAAAAATGGAAAGGAAAATTATTTTTCATTGCTTTATGTTTCTTCTTTGTGTGATCCAAGAGAATTTGGGGCATTCAAACCTACTGCAAAACTCAAGTGTTGCATAATGGACTATGTAGTTTTGTCGATAGAATCCTCATCCTATCCAACACCCTTGGTCTAAACCACACATCATGACTCCACGTCAGCAATACCACACAACTCACTATGTTCTAATGATTGTGAGTAGTTGTCACAGTTTCAAACAAGAATATGAACAATCATTTTCAACTGAAAAATCTTATTCCTCTCTTATATAAATATGTGCATACACATTCTTTGTTAGGATAGATAAATTGTAGGAAATGGATTGAATGATAAGGAGAAGGACCATACATCCATTCTCACATATCATTTTACATAACTAAGCATAATACAATCTTGTTGTTATAGTTCTAACTATTTTTTCTTTTTTTTTGTTCAATGTTCTTTGCATACATTTTTAAATCCTTATACAAATCTTTTACACTCATAACCTAAATGAATATCTTTTATTGGGTTGTCCTCTAGGCTTTACCCATGTGATCTAGATCATTGGTACCATACCACACCACTTTGTGTCATTTTTTAATAATATTAGGCTGAAATTTTGAATAATCATCTCTATTTTATGCCCACTCATAGGAGGTCTAAGTACAAGAAGTTAGGGCTTTAAACACGCGACCCTTCATCATACCTTAATTCACATCCTTATATGGGAGACAAAACATTAGCCATGCTAACACTAGAGGTACTTGAGAAGATGATAAAGGATGCTTTGAAAGATAGCAAGAAGAATTGGAGGAACACCATACACATGAAAGAGCAAGCATCATTGATCAATTTTTGCAACTTTCAGATAAGTTCAAAACCCTACCAATTCTCAACAACCATTTGGTGGTCATATTTTGTATAAGGTACAAGGCAGTCTAGACATCCCCTGTTGGAAAAAGGGAGAGAGAACAAGGTAAAGTTGTAACTATGTAGCTTTAAAATGTTTTCAAATTTGAAATTAATAACATGTGTAAATCTGAAAAAAAATTCAGATTTAAACATGCTATTAATTTCATATTTGAAAACATATTAAAGCTACATAGCTACAACTTTACCTTTTTCTCTCTCCCTTTTTCCAACATTTGGTATCAGAGCTATTGGTTGCAGTGAGAGGGATTCTTTTTTTTGTAAGTATTGAAGGAATTTTGGTTGCAAGAGAAGTTCTATGTGTTAACATTGTTTTACAAATCTGTGAGTTTGGAAGCCATGGTATTTAACTCTCAGATGGATATTGTCAAAAGAATCTTTGTTGGGCACTTGAGGCTCAAGGTTATGGATCTTTATAAAGTTGATCTTGTGGTAGTGATTTGGAGCTTCATTTTGACAATATGTGTATATTCTCTTGTTTGGTGGTTTTATTCCTTTACCTTGTGGTCATGTGCAATAAAAGGGTGTTTATGTTGGATGGTTACTTCTGGTTCCTTAATCACATGGAAAAACACTCATTTCTTGGACTACAGTTTGGAGTGCTTATGTTGGGTTCATGGTTTCAGTCCATGGTTACATGAAAGCACCAGATGATTTATCACTAGTTGTATGGAGGTTTTGGAGTTGGTATTTTTATGATATGAACACTCCTAAACAACCTGGTTTCTCCTTTCTCATATTCATGCTATTTTGAATATGTAGGTTTTCACAGTTTTCTTGTTTCAAAAGATTGTGGGGTTTGTAGATCTATGATATTTCATTATTTCAGATGACATATTTGATGGTGTTCATTGGTGTGAATGTTTGGATGTTTACGTGGTTTCAAATTTATAGAGATATGGTTTTGCAGGTTTTACATGTTAACCAAAATCTGTGGTTTGTAGATCTGTGGAAAATTGTGTTCAAACACTTTCTGGATGGAAACAATTTCAGATTTACAAAGCTACTTGTTGGGTTCTTATGATCTATGGTTTCTCCTATGTGGATTTAATTGGCAAATCAAATCTAGAGTTGATTCTGGTCTTTAAGTCTTGGAAATCTACATGTTACACCTAGTTACATTTGTTATATATGTTTCTGATGTGGGGTTGAATCTATTTTTTCAATTATTAAAGGTTGAAGCACTAATCATGTTTTTCTCCTAAGAGATGTTACATGTGTGCAAATCTTGTGAATAAGCTTATGTGGGTTTTATTTGGTAGGCCTCTTCTTGGTCACCTTGATTACATTGGTATTTTTTTGTATTGAGACAAAAGGCTAGTTTGGAGTACTTGATTTAGTTATTCATTGGAATCTATAATAGTAAGGTTATGTTGCACGAGAAGCTTTTTTTCACTTTTAGTGGAGTTTTGGTAATGATGTTGATCATGATACCATGCATACCTTGGTATCACTTTCAGTGGGAGTTTTTTTCAGTTTCATAAGATCTTCATGTTAGTTGAAGAGGTGTTGACATCTTGGTTTTCCATGGAGGACTCTTGGAGTTTTTGGTGAGGTGTTAAGTTTATAACTTATTAGTTTTTTTATAAATGATCCTTGGTTTAGAGGATGTATAGTATTATGTCATTATGCACTCTTGATCATGAGTTAGAGTTTTTGGCATAATACAGGTGCTCTTGGGAGCAAGATATGTTCATTGGAGCATATGATCTTCTTTTTGAGAAGATGTTAGATCATGATGTCTTGATATGTTCTTGATTCTATAGTTGGAACTTTGACAATGGTTTGGTTAGTTCTCTTTGGTTTTGAAGTATTAATCATTTGTTTGGAGCTTCATGATTGTGCAGATTGCCTTTGAAGTTGACATGGATTGATTGCTAAAAACTCATGGATACTAGAGAGACTTGGGTGAGGCTTGATATCTCTTGAACTTAGAGATATGTGTTAGAAAGATTTCTCATTATGAAATGTCAACAAAAGGACTGAGAAGCTTACACTTGGAAATGTATATGAGTCCATTATAAACCTTATGAGAAGGTTGTCTTTATTATAAGCTTCTATTGCTTGGTGTTATATGCAAGGACAATCTTGTATCCCACTCTTGATCTACTTGGCAGGTAAATGATCTAATAGGTGTTGCCCACCTGATTATTAGATGCATTCTTTATATGTATCTTGTCTTCTCTTTTACACTAGTCTTGAAAAGGATTGTTGAGAAGTAGATGCATGGGTTTATGGATTTCTATTGTTCTCATTACTATTTGATCTTGAGCTATGGAACTAGTTCTAAGGATTTGTTTTGGAGAGGTACAGAAATGGTTTTTGGTTTTTGGGCTTATTCCCTTTGTTGTGGGAATGTTTGGCTAGTTTGATCTACTTTCAGTGAGAGGTTAACATCTATTGCTTCCATGCTTTCATCATAATTTGGATGTTAGATGATGATACCTTATTTAGTTTGGGAGTGTTGAAAGAGATCATACTTTACATAGTTTGGCACAGGTTAGTGTGGTATAAAGACATGGTATGATTTTGCAGTTTCTCTTTCCTAGTATATTGTCTTCTTCTTAAAGGTTCTTATGTTTATGGAGTTGAGGTTTGTATTGGATTCAAATGTTATTGTTGTTAACAATAAATTGGTAGCTCCTTGATCTTTTTCCTCATTGGTGAAGAGGACTTGGGAGAGTTATTCAGAGATTGGTTAATGAGAGATGTTTTATGCATATCATTATATGTTTTGACACTATATGGTAGAGGAGTTAGCCACATCCTCTACGAGAAGTGCTAAAGGAGGATTTGTAAATGCCTTGATCTTATTTTCAGATTTGACATTACCCGTGCTTTGCTCTTTATTGTCACAAGATCTTCTTGGTTGTCTCGGTTTGTAGGTTATTGGTGTGAAGATGATTTTGTATGTTTCACTATTTGGATCTACAAGTTGTGTAGGCTTAGTGGGTTGCCTTTACCCATTGGTTGCATTGAAGACTTGGATGTGGACTGTCAATATCCATAGATTCGTTCAGTGTTATTGCAGATTTTGTTTGTTGGCCTTGTCTTTGGTCATTTGTACATTGGTATGTTGCATTGAGATGGGAGGATGGATGATTAGTAGGATTGTTTTACAGGGATTTGATTACATTTTTGGGTTGGTATGTTGATGGCATGGAGTTCTACCTATGATGATATGTTTACTCTGGTTTTGAGGTATGATATTTTGGATGAGCTAGCAACTTGTTGTGGTTGCTTTTCCATTTGGTATGAGTGTGGTAGACACTCAGAGTCTTATGTTATCATGTGATTTGATGCTTATGTTCATGTTGAGATTGGTTTAGGTTTTAGTGACAATTGATATGTTCCACCTTGGCATGTTTCTTGTTTATCATGGGTAACATGATGTGAGGAGTTCTTGTTTGAGATGATGGTTATCATGGTTGCTTTTGCAGGTATCTTGTTGGAGCACAAAAGTATGTTGAAGAATCAATGGTACATTGATGGCTAGGGATATTTTTTCCTATGATTTAAAGTTTAATTATATCATTCAAATTTATTGCAATGTATAATGTCAAGTTGGAGAATGTTGGGATAAGTTGCCATTAACTTGCAATCTTAACCAATTCATATGTCTCCAAAGTTCTTGGAATGTGTTCCCCAACACATAAGGACTTTGAGAGATTAATTATTTATTAATTATATCACTTTGACTTTTACAATCAATTCCTATGTGATAAGGTCAAACTTGGGCATCCATTTTTAGAGTGGGGGCCATGAAGACTTTGTTGACTTCTCCTAAGTCTATTTTAAGAGTTTGATAACTCCTAGTAAGTGGGAGTTAAACTTGGGCATCCCCTTTTGATGGGGACTTATATTTAGACTTGGAATTGTGTTTTTTTATGTACATGAGTGGATAATATTGAGACACCTTGCATGGATATAATGTTGGAGTTAACTACAATGTTAGAGATGCGTGAATTGGATATTACTTGCATGAGGTCAAAAAAGATTGCATGTTACTTGCATGTACTTGCATGTTGTTGCATGTTGCTTGCATGTACTTGCATGTTGCATGTTACTTACATGTACTTACATGTTGTTGCATGTTACTTGCATGTGCTTGCATGTTATTGCATGCTGCTCCTATGGACTTGCATGTTGTTGCATGTCACTTTCATGTGCTTGCACATTGTTGCATGTCACTCCTATGGACTTGTATGACCTTGCATGTTGTTGTATGTCACTTGCATGTGTTTGCATGTTGTTACATGTCACTTCTATGGACTTGTATGACCTTGCATCTTGTTGTATGTCATTTAAATGTGCTTGCATGTTGTTGCATGTCACTTACATGTTGTTGCATGTCACTTCTGTGGACTTGTATGACCTTGCATATTGTTGCATGTCAGTTATATGACCTTGCATGTTGTTGTATGTCAGTTTTGTGAGATTGCTTGCAGAACACTCCAACTCCAGAAACTTGCAAGATGGTACATCTCAGTGTTTCAGGCAATGGGTATCAATTGCATGTTGTTGCAAATGCTTGATGTTGTTGCAAATGCTTGCATGTCAGTTTTGAGATATTACTTACAGAACACTCCAACTCCAGAAAGTTGCAGGATGGTACATCTTAGTGTTTCAGGTAATGGGTATCAGTTGCATGTTGAATTAGGTGTTTGCATGTCACTTGCATTTACAAAACAAGGTAATTCAAAATAACTTTGGGGACATCAATCTTACATGTTTTTTGCATGAGATTGGTGTGTGTTGATCACTTCAGTTAACAGAAAGTGATTGGGCAAACTTGGACACCTAATTTGAGGACTTTCTGTTATTGCTTTTATTTAGAAATGTATTTGATGTTGGCAAAGTTTACTTGAGAAAAATTGGGCACTCACATCAAGGACAAGCAATTAACTGAAGGCTTGACTTTGTTTGACTTTAGTCTTCTTTATTTGGAGCATTGGATTTGCATGAGCATTGGTTTCTATGTTATCAATTACAATTTATTATAATTGAGTTTCAAGCTTTCAAATTAAGAAGCTCTTGAATTAAAGAAACTTTTGAAATTAATTAAGAGCCCCATACATTTTCCAGAGAGTTGAATTGTGAAAAAGACTTAGAAGAAAAAAGCAAGAAGCCTTTTTGACTTAGAAGAAAAAAGCAAGAAGCTTTTTTTTTAAAGTTTTTTATAGGTTTGAAGATTGAAGAAGCTTTGCCGATGATGGCATGGTTCGGTGGTTAAGTCACTCAGGATGTAGTGGCGGCTACCAGAGTTCAAACCCCCGCTGGGCCGACGAGCTCACAAGGCTTTACGCCTTCGCTGGGCTAATGAGCTCGCGGGTTTGAAGTGTTCTTCCTAGGGGATGAGGTCCCCCAGTTGTGGCCTCACCGGTTCATTGCTCTGGGCAAAAGCATTCACGTGGAGCCGGAGGGCGTGTT
The DNA here is from genome assembly GCA_027924645.1 of Cunninghamia lanceolata. NCBI lineage: Eukaryota > Viridiplantae > Streptophyta > Pinopsida > Cupressales > Cupressaceae > Cunninghamia > Cunninghamia lanceolata. The sequence goes on from BSBN01001712.1 coordinate 354,900, forward strand.
GCACCAGCGTCGCCGACCACGTTAAAAAGTTTACCAGGTGCATTTAAAAAAAAAAAAAAGATTGAAGAAGCTTTTGAAGTGCATCAAAGAATCAAAGGATTTCAGTATTGAATGTAATCTTTCACAAGAGATTTTATACAAGCATAAACACCTTTGGTGTGGAGTTTTTTCGCTTAGGGATTTCTCCACGTAAATACTCATCTTCTTCTTGCAAGCTATTTTCTTCTACTACATTGATTAAATTGGAGAAATACTCTAACATCTAAATTGAAAGTAATTTTTAGATTTACACATGCTATTAATTTAATATTTGAAAACATTTTAAAGATACATAGCTACAACTTTACCTTGTCCTCTCTCCCTTTTTCCAACATCCCCATGTTTGAAGGAAAGATTGGCATGGATGCCCTGGATAACTAGCATAACCAACTCTACACATTTTACATAGTTAACCAATTTTTTCATCAACAAAAAATTACACATGCTCTTCTAAAAGTTTCTTTTAGTGAATAAATGATGAGATAAATATTGTACAACTCATGAGGATGATATAAACATGTATCTATAGACACATGGAATGGTCTCATCATAGCCCACAAAGAAACCTTCTACCCTGTAGGAAACTATGATGACCAGTACATCATGTTTTCTTAGTTGCACCAAGGCTAAGATCAAATAGTGCAAGAATACACAAACATATTTCATACTTTGGTGTCAAAATGGGGAATCCAAGATTTAGAATAGTATTCAATTTGATATGGATTTCCTATAAATCTCTTCCATTGGAGAAGCCTATATGTTTGCTTACAAATTGGAAGCAAAGATGATGTTCAAAAGCAAGACAAAAAATTTATGTATTCTCATAAGAAAGCCACATTCTAAGTCCTTAAAGCTAAATTCCAAACCAAGGAATGGTCATCAATGCCATCCTCAGAAGAAGCAACAATTGTAACATGATCAAAGAACTGAGCAATCCAAGACTGGTAAGTGGTGCACAATTCATAATTTTAGTACTCATTGTAGGAAAGAATAATGTGCTAGGAAGACTCTAGACATCGCCACATTTGAAGGAAAGATTGATGTGGGTTCCTTAGATAACTAGCTTAACCAACTCTACTCGTTTTACATAGTTAATCAATTTTTTTATCAAGAAAAAATCACATGTGCTCTTCTAAAAGTTTCTCTTAGTGAATAAATGTTGGAATAACTATTGTACAACTCATGAGGATGATATAAACACATCTATAGACACATGGAATGGTCTCATTGTATCCCACAAAAGAAAAATTCTACTCTATAAGAAACTATGATGACTAGTACATCATGTTTTCTTAGTTGCACTAAGGCTAAGATCAAATAGTACAAGAATAAATAGACATATTTATACTTTGGTGTCAAAATGGGGAATCCAAGAATTAGAATAGAATCTTTTTTAAGTATTGGTTAGGTTTAATACCCCATATTCAATTTTATATGGACTTCTTACAAATGTCTTCCATTGGAGAAGCCCACAAGTTTGCTTACAAATTGGAAGAAAAGATGATGTTCAAGAGCAAGACAAAAAAATCAAATTCTCATAACAAGCCACAGTTTAAGTCCTCAAAGCTAAATTCCTAACCAAGGAATGGTCATCAATGTTATCCTCAAAAGAAGCAACAACCACAACATGATCAAATCATTAATCAATCCAGGATTGGTAGGTGGTCCACAAATCACAATTCTAGTACCCATTCCATGAAAGAATATTATGCTAGGAAGACTACTTGTACATCTTATAAAAAAAGGTACCAACACTACTACAACACAAGATAGAGGTAAGAAAATCATGGAGACTAAGCCAATTTCCATGGTGGGTACCACAAATATCTCTACTTTCCTTGTAGATACCATGGAAGGAGAAAGATTGTTTTCACTCTCATATGTGATTAAATGGATAACCAATGTATTTCATAGTTGATAATGGAAGTCAGAAGAACCTAATTTCTCCTCAAGCAATTCATAGAATTAATTTTCATAGATGCCTCACCCACAACCATATTTCATTGGATGGTTCAATGTAGGTTCTAAAAAACATGTCACTCAACAGTGTCAACTAGTGTACAAAATTAAACCTATTTAGGATATAATCCTTTGTGGTGTCTTTCCATTAGAGGTATGTGATACTCTACTTGTGGACCATATATTTATCATCAATATACATATTATATTAAGCAAATCCAATAAATATAGTCATAGATGTTGATGATAGAATGTCACATCTCAGACTTTCAGATTTACTTAAATTGGTTGATTGCAATAGAAATCAGTAAACATTAATTGATGATATGGATATTGATATATTATTTGGTTTAAATTTAGTTGGTTTGGCTATATTTTTGGGACTAATCTATTGATGGTGGTATGAGTGTGAATTTTGCAGGTCTTGTAGAAGGCAAGGATATGGTTCATGTAGGGGGGGTCCTAGCTTCATGGCAACACGCGTCGGGTTTTATCTGGTGTTCTGACACACACATTTATGTAGAATCCATGTTGTTTCAATGAATGATGCATTTCATATTTTTGACAAATGTTGCTTTGAGTGTCTTGAATCGATGGAAGGTTGTCTTCATATTGATTCGATGAGTTTTTGCATTATAGTAAGTCGATTGATGTTGCTGAATTTTCCTTGTTTAATGATTGTTTTCTTTGAACTTTTCCACTTTACTCGATAATTGTTGCCTGCCTGAAAAACAAAAGAGAAAATAAATTAGTCTTGTTTTATGGCTCTAGATAATATGGTAATAAATATTATTTCTTAGAAAAAGATTATATATATGTGTGTGTGTGTGTGTGTGTATACAAAAATATAAAGAAAAAAAATTATATATTAATGGCAATTATCCTTGTGCCTATCTTTGCAATTTGTTTTAATAAAGAGAATAAAAACATTATAAAAGAAAATAAAAGAACTTCTTATCAAACTAAAAAAATCTATATATATTAAGATATATTTAGTTTGTTGGGAGGGGAGAGCCTTGGTTTTTAATAGGATAGAAAGCATGCCACGCATGCATCAAAGGGTTTAAGAATTTCCAAATAGAGAAAATCTTGCATGTACGTAATGGGAGGAGGGAACTACTGGTGGCAGGATTGTAGGAAGAAAAAAATTAGGTTTTTCCTTAAGAAAAAGGAGATAAAAGAAAGCTTTGAAAAGATATAGGACACGCACTCAGGAATTGGAGAGAATGGTAGAAAGAAAGAGGAGAAAATTGGAGTGAATAGCAACACCACATAGAGGTCTTTTACAATCCTAGCTTGGATTACAGGTATTCTTTTTGTCTTTCAGCACTTTGTCTGAGAATTGCAAAAATGTATTGACTTTCTCCAATTGAATTGGCAATTGAATCTTTATCTGTTGTTACCTTCTACCTTGAAAACTGCATTTCAATTTGTTTAGGCCTACGAATTTATCCATATGGCCTCATTTCTTTTTCTTCATCCTTCTAAGAGGACTAACAACTAGAATCGATAAGCTTCCCTGGGCCGGCCTTTTCCTTACCTTCTCTTAAAACAGATCGGTTCTCGTTTCTGCCTTTGGTCTGAACTTTCTTTTTTTATGTTGGATCGGATTCTGTTATTTTTTTTGTTAAATCAATCTCTAGTAACTGATCAAATCTATTCTATATAGAGCCTTATAAAGAATGAAATCTGCTTAATGAGGGTAAATTGACCTTTCTAAGTCATTATACGTCAATTTTTTATCATCCAGCCACCTTCTTATCTCATGGCAATCTAATCTAAATCCTCATCAAACTACAATTAGATAAAGCTTTTAAACACTTCATTTCATTATCTTTAGAAAACTAAATAACGGCCTCAAATTTAGCTTGGGCGAATAGCTAAGCTTAGAATCGATTGGATAAAGGTATTGAACCATTCACTTATCCTTGTCTTGAATGATTAGCTAAGATAGAAGGCTTTCTGAAATCTTTACTCAAAATAGTCGATCCAGGCTAATATTGCCATTTCAATCTTATAATCCTGCCAGTTCATGCTTAAGATGTAACTGTGTTTGATATTGGGAAAAGACGTCGTGATTTTAAAATAGTCGATCCCACCAAAAATCATGAGATCTGGGCAGCAGTCAGCAAGGTTATACTCAGTCAATATATTTATCCCTTAATAGAGTATTTGACCAGGCATCACTTGGGTCGATTTTGCCTTTTAGAGTCTCATAGAATTATCTCTTTCCTTCTGAATCGACCACTCACTAGAATCAATCTATATGCTTTAAGTTAGTGATCCTTGAGTAAGTTTTCCTTAGTGATAATTAAATATTCTTGTACTTGTTTGAGTTTTACCATTCTAAACACCCTCTTTAACTAATTTGATTGTGAGATCTACTTTTGTAAATACTTCTTGCTTTCGAGTTTAATAGAAAACTTAAATTGTATTCTTTGGGGGTGTTTTCTTGAAAAGTTTGGGTAGTAATTTGAGAACCCCTTTTATAAAAATAATCGGACATCAAGAAAATTGTCATCATTAATCCATATATAAGATTTAAAGGGATCCCTGTAATTCAAATCAAAATAATAACTATTTCAAATTATTTTTTTAATATATATCAATGAATGTATAAGCTAATGTTATGATTAAATTTAGTCTTTCTTTTTAGAGGAAAATAGAATTAAAGTACTTATAAGAGTAAGCCCTAGTGTTAGACAACATCCTAAGAATACTTTATGGTTTACTTCAAATGAAAAACTTGTAACTTTCACCTCATCCGAAAAATGCTTAAAAATAACTGCTTGAAACAAATGATAATTGAGAATACTAATATGACTTCCTAGTCTTGAATGTTTTATGCGTGGAGTACATTATTTCATCTTTTATTTTTGTAATCATGTTTTGAATGGAATTGGCATAAGAGATATTTGTTTTCTCAAAGGTCTTATGTTTTTGGAAAGTTGCCTTCCAGGACAGGTGTCGAGTATGGGTCCTCAAGGAAGTGAGTTTTCTTTTTCAAAACTTGCATGCCGTTACTACGGTTAAATGCTTTGGCCAAAGCAAATGGAGTGTTGAAACAGACACATTCACCATTGAAATAGATGGTTATTTGCCTAGTTCTTATGTTATATTTTTCCCTGCCATATCCTATTGATGAGATGTTGCATTCATGTTAGAATTACATGTAGATTGATAGGCACACACTAGATTCCACCCTACACTTGTTTACAGGTTGCTAGGCCCTTCGAGTAGGGTCAGGTATTCCTCAGTTTGAGGGATTCCTGGGAAGCGCAAGCTTCGTGATTGGGCAGAAAAAGTGCCTAAACCATGTTCTTGTCCTTCGACGCAACAGATGACCAAATAGTCGATGCAGGTCGAGGATTGATTATTGGATTTATTGACTTGTTGACAGTTGTACTACTACTTGTAAATTCAAATGAATTGTAAGGCATTATGCCATTATTGAAAAACTTGTATATTTTGATATAGAAAAATTCTATAATTAATTTCAGAATGGTGTAAAGATACTTGATTGGATGTCAAACTTGTGATTAAAATCTTGCAATGATATTAGAAATTACCGTTATCACTTCTTCCTTATTGATGCTTTAGTTACATATTTCACTTAATGTTAAATGTGGATTTTACTTCAGTAATTATGATGTGGAAATTTTTAGTACTTTACATTTTGGTATCAGAGTGATGGTTCTACTCTAGGCCTTTTTGGAACCATTACGTTAAAGTTGCAAACTCTTTGCAAATAGTACATCATGAACACTAGAAACTCTGGATGTAGAGCAGCAAACCTAGGATCTGGCAGTAACCCCGACACTGGAAATAATGAAGAAGCCAATGTTGGGAACAATGTTGGCTCTGATGCAGGAGGGGTTAATTCTAGAAACAATAAGGCAAACAATAATAACAATGCTAGATAGAATAATGATGGACATAATAATCAACTGACTCAAATCCTAACTCTCTTGTCTCAGCAAGGAACTCTCTTGACTCAGTAGGGAACTCAAATGAACACTATGGAACAAGAAATCAAAGGGATAAGGGGGAATCATAATGAGGAAAGGAGAGAAGAAAACAAAAATCTTGAAGGTGAAGTGAATGGGAACAATCAGAACAAAATTGCTGAGGAGTTAGGAAAGGATCTCAAAAAGGTTACTCCTAAATTTGATGGTAAGACTATAGGTGATGGAGCAGAAGCATAGATTATTGATATGGAAAAATACTTTGACCTCCATGACTTGTCTGTTGAAACTAAAGCTATATGGGGATCCTATCATCTTACTAGGGAAGCTGCTACTTGGTGGGACAATGAGAAGGGTGAAAAGAAAATGCTACCAAGAGAAGTTATGTGGGACCGCTTCCTTGATCTTTTCAAGAAGAGATGGTTTTCACAGCTCTATTTTGACAAGATCCAAAACCTCACTCAAGGAGGTATGACTGACTCGGTATTGGGAGAAATTCTCTCATCTGTTGAAATATGTTCCACAGTATCAGCTTGATGAAAGGTTCAGGATTCATAAGTTTATTTTGGGATTAAGGCCACATATTGGATCAAATGTTGATATGCATAATCCATTAACCATGGATGAAGTGTTTGAAAAGGCTACTAAACAGGAGCAGAAACTGTAGCAGATTTCAAATTGCTATAAGAGTCAAGATGTGAAGAATGGGAATAAAAGGTTTCAAAATGACAATCGCAGTCAGGGTAATAGTAGCAATCAAGGAAACAGTAAGCGTCAAATAAGGAATCTTAAGAGAGGCAATAACTACCAGGAAAAGAATAATGGGAATCGAGGTGGAAATAATAATAAGAGAGGCAGCTATGGCAAAAATGACAATAATAACAGGAGGGATATGTCATCTAGACACAAAGGACCCAGAGATGGATGTTACACTTGTGGAGGAGAGCACTATGCTAGTGCATGTCCTCATCGAACAGAGAATCAGAGAGATGGAAATCGATATGGAGCTCCTCAACACTAGATTCATGCAACCATAGATCGTCGTCGGGCAAATTTCCAAGCTACACCCATACAAATGTTCGGTAAGCTCTTTGGCCTTCCAGTTTCTATTTTAATTGATACAGGAGCTACGGAATGTTTTGTTGATCCTAAAATTGTAGCTAAGTTATCTATAAAACCTGGACACATGGAAAATTCTTGGATGGTGTAGTATGGTAACAATGCAGAGAAAAGAGTAGATTCATGTCTAGTATGCAGTGAATTAGATCTTCCTAATTTCCAAATGCAAGTCAATCTTTATGTTGCACCTCTAGGATCTTATGATGTGATTCTTGGAATCAATTGGCTGTCTGAACATAAGTCCTTAGTAGATTGTAAAGATAAAGTAGTAAAATGCCTTGATGACTTTGGGAATCAGGTAGAAATTCATGGATCAAGAACACCCCTTAAGCTAAGACAGATATCAGCTATGCAATTGAAAAAAGCTAAAAGAAAGGGTTGTTCTATCTATGCAGTGAAGATAAGAGATCTAGATAATCAGGAACCATCTTTTGACAACTATCCTATTCTTAGAGAATTCAAAGATGTCTTTCCTGATGAGTTGATAGAACTACCACCTAAAAGAGAATTTGATTTCTCTATAGATCTAATGCCAGGAACAGAACCACAATCTAAATCACCTTACCGAATGACAACAATAGAACTATATGAACTTAAGGCACAGTTAGAAGAATTATATAAACAATGGTTTATCAAACCTAGTGTGTCACCTTGGGGCACACCATTCATCTTTGTAAAGAAGAAAGATGGAACATTACGGTCGTGCATTGACTATAGAATGCTCAACAAAGACACTATTAAGAACAAGTATCCGCTTCCTAGGATAGATGAGTTGTTCGACTAGATGAAAGGTGCAAAGGTATTCTCCAAAATAGACCTTAGATCTAGTTACCACCAGTTACGGATTAACGATGAGGATATCTCTAAAATAGCATTTAGAACACGATATGGTCACTACGAGTTCACCGTAGTACCATTCGGGTTAACTAATGCACCAGTAGCTTTTATGAACTTGATGAAAGTGTGTTTAAGGATTGTCTTGATGAATTTGTGTTGGTATTCCTAGATGACATTTTAATCTATTCAAAATCAGTAGAGGAACATGAAAGATGCTTAAGAATAGTCTTACAGCATTTGAGAGAAAGAAAACTTTTTGGCAAGTTATCTAAGTGCACATTCTACCAAAGTCAAGTGCACTATCTTGGCCACGTAATATCAGCAGATGGGATAGCGGTGGATCCTAAAAAGATCAAGGCAATAATGGAATGGTCTGCACCACAGACTATAACTAAGTTTAGAAGCTTTATGGGACTGGCAGGATACTACAAGAAATTTGTAGAGGGATTCTCGACAATTGCAGCACCCATAACCTCGTTGCAGAAGAAGGGTAAGAAGTTCAATTGGATAGATAAATGTGAATAAGATTTTCATCTATTGAAGGATAAACTCACATCAGCACCTATTCTGACCATACCTGACCCAAATGGTCATTTCACAGTGATTACAGATGCTTCTGGTGAAGGTGTGGGAGGAGTGTTGATACAGAACGGGAAAGTAGTGGCATATGAATCAAGGAAATTGAAACAACATGAGTTAAATTATGCACCTCATGATCTTGAATTGTCCACCATTGTTCACACACTCCAAATGTGGAGGCACTATCTCTTGGGTAAGCCATTTGAGCTTAAGATAGATCACTTGGGGCTCAAATATATCTTCACCCAACCTAATCTCAATGCTCAACAGAGAAGATGGCTAGAATTCCTTAGTGAATATGATTTTGGAATCAAGTACATAAAAGGCAAAGAGAATAGGGTAGTAGATGCTCTTAGCAGGAGATGACATCTGGCTGCTATGGTGACCACTAGAACCAATTTGAGATAGCAGGTAATCCAAAACTTGCAAGGGGATGAGCACTATGAGCGGGTTAAACAAGCATTAGAAGCAGACCCCACAGATCATCGATTTGATGGATATGTGATAGAATCAGATGGGCTTCTAAGATATCAGGGGAAAATGTATATTCTAGATTTAGGTGAATTGAAGAAATTGGTTCTCAAGGAGATTCATAGTGTTCCATATTCTGGACACCCAGGAGTGAGCAAGACTATGGAAGGATTGAGGCCATTGTACTTTTGGCCTAAACTCAAGAAGGATGTAATTGAGTTTGTTGATTGATGTTTAGAGTGTCAATGCATCAAGGCAGAACATGTCCATCCTGCAAGAGTACTTTGTCCACACAGTGTCCCTGAGTACAAGTGGCGGGTTATTAGCATGGACTTTATTTAGGGATTGACCATGTCAAAGAACAGGCATGATGTTATCTTAGTGGTAGTGGACAAACTGACTAAAGTGGCTCATTTCATTCTTGGAAATCTTTCAGATGGGTCACTGATCTTAGCGAAGAAGTTTGTATAAGAGATCTTTCGACTACATGGAGTGCCAGATATGATCATCTCAGATCGTGACACTCGCATGACCTCTAGGTTCTAGACCACACTTAATGCATCTTTGGGGACTAAGTTGAACTTTAGTACATCTTATCACCTAGAGACAAATGGTTAGACAAAGAGAGTTAACCAAGTAGTGAAGGACCTTTTAAGGATGTACTATATGGTCGAACAGTACAAATGGGAGGAATATTTTCCATTGTAGAGTTTGCATTGAACAACTCATACCATGCATCCTTCGGTATGGTACCATTTGAGGCTCTTTATGGGCGCAAATGTAGAACTCCAATCAGTTGGGACAGGGTTGAAGATCGAATAGTAGTTGGACCTGACATGTTAAAGGAAATGGAAGATTAGATGAGGCTAGTCAAAGAGAAATTGAAATAAGCCTCGGATAGATAGAAAAGTTATGCAGATAAGAACATATCTTTTAGGCAATTCTCGGTGGGTGACAGAGTGTTTTTAAAGGTCAGGCCACATAAGAGTTTGATTTCGTTTGGCAAGGCTTCCAAACTAGCCCCATGATTTGTAGGACCTTTTGATGTTCTTGAAGTGATCAATCCAGTTGCATACAGAATTGCACTACCACCAACTCTCACCAAGATCCATAATGTTTTTCATGTGTCTTTGCTCAAACCTTATCATCCTGATGTGTTGCATATTCTTGATTGGCATGCTCTGTAGGTACAAGATCCAGGAGTGGTGCTAGTGGAGCCCATTTGAATCTTGGAGAAGCACAATGTTAAGTTGCATAATCGAGACATAGTGCAGTATAAGGTCCAGTGGGACCAATATTCAGTGGATAGTGCCACTTGGGAGGATGTTGCAGATATTGATAGATCTTTTCTGCATTTGGGAAACTAGAATAGATTTTTATTTCATGCATATTTAGATACCTTGATACTCATATGATGATACAATATTGATTTGATACTTTATTGTTTTGCTTGATGGAATAAGACATCGAGATGACGTCTCTTCCAACTGGGGAAGGATGTCACATATCAGACTTTTAGATTTACTTAAATTGGTTAATTGCAATAGAAATCAGTAAACATTAATTGATGATATGGATATTGATATATTATTTAGTTTAAATTTAGTCGCTTCGGCTATATTTTTGGGACTAATCTATTGATGGTGGTATGAGTGTGAATTTTGTAGGTCTTGTCGAAGGCAAGGATATGGTTCAAGTAGGGGGGTCCTAGCTTCATGGCAACACGCGTCTGGTTTTATCTAGTGTTCTCACACACACATTCATGTAGAATCCATGTAGTTTCGATGGATGATGCATTTCATATTTTTAACAAATGTTGCTTTGAGTGTCTTGAATCGATGGAAGGTTGTCTTCATGTTGATTTGATGAGTTTTTGCATTATAGTAAGTCGATTGATGTTGCCGAATTTTCCTTATTTAATGATTGTTTTCTTCGAACTTTTCTTTTCTGCTTTACTCGATAATTGTTGCCTGCCTAAAAAACAAAAGAGAAAATAAATTAGTCTTGTTTTATGGCTCTAGATAATATGTTAATAAATATTATTTCTTAGAAAAATATAATATATATGTGTGTATATACAAAAATATAAAGAAAAAAAGTATATATTAATGGCAATTATCCTTGTGTCTATCTTTGCAATTTGTTTTAATAAAGAAAATAAAAAACATTATAAAAGAAAATAAAAGAACTTATCAAACTAAAAAAATCTATATATATTAAGATATATTTAGTTTGTTGGGAGGGGAGAGCCTTGGTTTTTAATAGGATAGAAAGCATGCCACGCATGCATCAAAGGGTTTAAGAATTTCAAAATAGAGAAAATCTTGCATGTACGTAATGGGAGGAGGGAATTGCCAGTGGCAGGATCACAGGAAGAAAAAAAATAAGGTTTTTCCTTAAGAAAAAGGAGATAAAAGAAAGCTTCAAAAAGATATAGGACATGCACTCAGGAATTGGAGAGAACGACAGAAAGAAAGAGGAGAAAATTGGCGTGAATAGCAGCACCACAAAGATGTCTTTTATAGTCCTAGCGTGGATTACAAGTATTCTTTTTGTCTTTCAGCACTTTGCCTGAGGATTACAAAAATGTATTGACTTTCTCCAATTGAATCGGCAATTGAATCTTTATCTATTGTTACCTTCTACCTTGAAAACTGCATTTCAATTTGTTTAGGCCTGCAAATTTATCCATACGGCCTCATTTCTTTTTCTTCATCCTTCTAAGAGGACGAACAACTAGAATCGATAAGCTTCCCTGGGCCAGCCTTTTCCTTACCTTCTCTTAAAACAAATTGGTTCTTGTTTCTACTTTTGGTCTGAACTTTTCTTTTTTTTTTATGTTGGATCGGATTCCATTATTTTTTTTGTTAAATTGGTCTCTGGTAACTGATTAGATCTATTCTATAAAATGCCTTATAAAGAATAAAATCTACTTAATGAGGGTAAATCGACCTTTCTAAGTCATTATACGTTGGTTTTCGATCATCCAGCCACCTTCTTGTCTCATGGCGATCTGATCTAAATCCTCATCAAACTACAATTAGATAAAGCTTTTAAATGTTTCATTTCATTGTATTTAGAAAACTAAATAATTGCCTCAAATTTAGCTTGGGAGAATAGCTGAGCTTAGAACTAATTAGATAAAGCTATTGAACCATTCACTTATCCTTGTCTTGAATGATTAGCTGAGATAGAAGGCTTTCTGAAATCTTTACTCAGAATAACCGATCCAGGCTAATATTGTCATTTCAATCTTATAACGGCCTACCAGTTCATGCTTAAGATGTAACTATGTTTGATATTGAGAAAAGACGTCGTGAATTAAAAATAGCCCGATCCCACCAAAAATCATGAGATCTTGGCAGCAGTTAGCAGGGTTATACTCAGTCAATATACTTATCCCTGAATAGAGTATTGGACCAGGCATCACTTGGGTCAATTTTGCCTTACAGAGTCTCATAGAATTATCTCTTTCCTTCCGAATCGACCACTCACTAAAATTGATCTGTATGCTTTAAGTTAGTGATCCTTGAGTAATTTTTCCTTAGTGATAATTAAATATTCTTGTACTTGTTTGAGTCTTACTATTTTTTTTTATTCGTAAGCATGGAGGTCACAAGGGGGACCTCCTCCCCATCAACATATCCAACTTAGAAACCACATAAGCCACTAATGTTACTTGGGGGATTCAAACTTGGTTCTCCATCTTGAGAACCATATGGCCTTGTCATTTAAGCACAACCCCTTTCACTATTTGAGTCTTACTATTCTAAACACCCTCTTTAACTAATTTGACCGTGAGATCTACTTTTGTAAATAGTTCTTGCTTTCGGGTTTAATAGAAAACACACATAGAGAGAATAAGAAGATCAAATCTAAGTGAAAGGTAAAATTCAAACACATTTCATACAAACTGAATGCCAAATTTAGTTCAAACACTCACACACACACAAAATGAATGCTAAAGTTCAAGCACACACTTCACACACACAATTTAGTAAGTTACATAATTCAACATGCTAATTTTCAATTCACACTAAGTGAATGTAAAAGTTCAAACTTACCTAAATACACAAATAGTAAACAGATTTAATAAGTGAATAACAAAGGTAGTTCACTCACATTTCATACAGAAAAAATAAATCCACAATTAAATCAAACAAATTAAGGGGATGTAAAAGTTCAAACATATTCTTCACATAAGCAAAGTGGATATCAATACACAAAAAATAAGTGGCTCAAATCCAAGTGAATGTCAAAGTTAACTCACTTTCACACACACAAAGTGAATATAAAAGTTAGTTCATACACATTTCATACACACAAAGTGAATGTCAAAAGCTCGCTCAAATAATAAAGGGGTGTCAAAGTTCAAATGCACACTTCACACAAACAATAAGTGGATGCCAAAGTGTACACACTAAACAAAGTGAACTCCAAAGTTCAAATAAATAACTGGATGCCAAAGTTCAAACACACATAGAAAGTGAATGCCAACAGTTCAAACAATAAGTGCACACAAAGTGATGTCTAAAGTTCAAACACATTTCAAACAAATAAAGTTCAAAGACACTTTAAATAAACAATCAATGCATGTCAAAATTTAAACACACACACAAAATAAATGTCAAAGCACAAACACACACTTCACACAAACAATAAATGTAAACAAAGTGCATTCAATTTTAAACATAAGACGTGAAACACATATAAGTCAATGCTAAAGTTCAAACCCATGCTTCACACAAACAATAAATATATCAAATTAGAGTCATAAAGTGAATTCAATTTTAAAAATACAAAGTGAAACAAACATAAGTCAATTCCAAAGTTCAAACCCATAATTCACACAAACAATAAGTATATCAAACTAAGGTGAATGTCAAAGTTGCACTCCACACAAACAATAAATATATTCCAAAGTGAAACACGCTAAATAAATGTGTTTAAAATATAACTTACTAATAGTATAACACTAATTATGACAATGATAATATATTTCATTGTGGTTGAATGGGAGGTCATAGTTCTCTAATGGTTTCTTTATGATTTAGTTCTTTAATGGTTCATTCACAATTTAGTTCATGTTGCTATTCATGTAATATCATTCCATTATTTTTATTTGCCAAAAACATAATTAAATTTCTTATCTTATTTATATCATTGTCCACCAACTACTACATTTAAAGAATTTCCAATAAAAATATAAATATAAACTATCTAGTGATAGGCCTATATCTATGTGCGTCTATCGGCCATTTGATAGCACCTTTGGTGCTTTTACTAGTTAATAAATAATTAATCTTTCAAAGTCTAAGGTGTTGGCAAACACATTCCAAGAACTTTGGAGACACATGAATTGGTTAGGATTGCAAGTTAATGGCAACTTATCCCAACAGTGACAATTGTAATTGATAATATGAACTAGTATATTTATATTTAAAAAATATATGTAGTATGTCGAGAGATATCTTAGGTTTGCTTTTTGCATTTTCCATATTGATTTTCTTTATTTTTTCCAATTTCTTTTTTTAGTTCCATATTTTTTGCTCACCTTTCTATAATTTTATTTTTTATTTTCTCCAATTTCTTTTTTGATTTTGATTTTAATTTTTTTCTATATATTTACACAGAAAAAATGAGTGCTTTCATCTCCACCCCGATGTCACTGTAGAATGTCTCTCGGCATAATTATCACTTTCTAATTGACACGTCTAATTCCTCTCTTGTATAAATATGTACATAGTCGTTCTTTATTAGGCTAGACATTGTAGAAAGTGGATTGAATAATAAGGAGAAGGACCATACGTATGTTCTCATGGATCATTGTATAGAACTAAGCATAATGATAAGGCCCAATAGTGTCTCAAGGATTGTTATGTTATGGTCCCATGGAGAAGCTGGCTAATTTTTTTCATGGAAAATTAGGAACCTTTTTTAATGAAGGGATCCTATAAAATTTTAAATTATTTTTTGATAAAAAAAATTGAAGTGAAAGTGACAAATTTTAGATGAAAAATTATAGTAATATAAAATGAAAATAAATTAAATTAAAATTTAAAAATGTTACACAACCTGTCAAATAGATATAAAATTCCTTAAGTTGGTGGAGGAAATTTTTGACCTCCCTCTCACCAATACCAACTTAGGAATCAATCCCAATGAAGGGGCTTAAAGATCATAATTATGGAAGACAAGTCTCATAGTTTGAAGAAAAAATTATTACAAGATAAATTAAATTTGTATCTTGGAAAGTAGGAGCCCCTACTTCTTAGCATTCAAATTTCAATGAGAGTGGAGATAAAATTTTGCCAAGCAGCTTATGATTTCTTTTAATTTGGGTGGCCTCATTAGAAGGCACCCACTAGATTTTAGGTAAATGTTTTTTTTATTTTTTATATTTATGATATTGGAATGTAGTATTGAAGTTTTTAAACTAATGATGCCAGCACTAACTTTTAAAAAATTCTCTACTAATATTTTTACAACATTATATATTGGAATAAAAGAGTAAGAAAAACCAAACCTCTTTCACATTCAAAACTTGATAATTTATAGAACTGTTGTCTCTCAGATTTGCACCCTTGCTGAGTTATAAAACTTGGCAATCTGGAGAAACATGGGATCTTTCCAGGTCTGTGGGTCACCTGTGATGGAAAGAACCTCCGAAGAAGGCCGACTTCCTATTGATACTACACCTATACTTCTTGTACTAAAGTCTTTGCAGAGAAAAGGGTAAGAAGGATTGCATTAAAATGAAACCTACTGTCTAAGGTGATGCACCAAAAGATCATATGAGACTACACAGAACCGACACACTACAGAACCAGTAATAATAAGGCTCTCCTACACAACCCAACAAATCATAATCCATGCATCATTAATTTGTAAGGAGGCTAAATAAAACAGTTCTGTAAAGGAGAAAGATTGTTTTCTCACCACTCAAAAATGATTGTTATTCCTTGCACATCTCACAACCTGCAAAAAAACATATGTATCCCTGCATAAAGGCACCAACATGAAATACAGCTCCAAGGACAAAGAACATCACAAAGATCTGTACTAACACTAAGGACACACAATATCAGAAGAAAATGGGAAGGTATAAACTGCTTATTACTGCTAAAAAGGGTGTTACAGTGTTGTATATCTCTGAAAATGGGTTACAAGATTGTTCACTTCTACAAAAGAACTTAGAAAATTACAATATACAGAGTAGTGAATAGCAAGAACCTCTGAATAATGAACAAGGAAGAAGACTATATACTTCCCAAACAGCTTGTAACAAGATAAGCATGAGCCACCTCCATTTTCGTACATCTCATAAATGCCCTCAAAATATCTGCCCAAAGTCCTCCAAAATGGGTTCCCAATGCAAAAATAGTCAAGGCATGTCATCACCCACCATAAAAGCACTTGAAAATGCCTTTAAATGCCTTGAAATAAGTCAAATTTGTGCAATAACTCCTCAACCTATTTGTCAACTTCACCATGCAGCATCATAAATGTCTGATATTTTCACAATAAATGACATAAATACACAATTTCTGTATTTAATTAACATTTGACTAAGAGGTTTATAATTACACCACCTTAGTTAATGTTTTACAACCCAAATTTATACAAACCTATGCAAAAAAATAGCATTTAGGACACAACATTTAATTTCCTGATTTTGCATATTTTGGGGACCAATTAAATGTCATGAAAAGATGACAAAGTAATCGACAAGACTTACTTTGTCATTTGTGATAAATCTGCCTAATGTTGCCTCTTTGCATTTTTATTACAAACGATAAAGTAATTCATAATTCATTACTTTATCGTTCGTTTACAACATTTAATCTATTTCTAGCTTATGCAAAAATGACATAAAAAATGTCTATAGCTCCTAGGCAAAATGACATGACTCCACATACACTCGCACTACCTCTCGCATCTCATAGCTATGTCAACACACTTTACAAGCCCTAGCCATTTCCATTTTTGCATACATATCACGTGTCATGCCTATAAGGCTTAAAGCAATATATTTTAAAATGACCCTTATGACTCCCCATACATATATCTCAAATAGAGCAACATACCCACCTTGTGATCTCAACACCAACATGCCTTAGACCTATACTTCACTTTTATACCACCTTGCAACTCCCTCACCAACGTGCCTTAGCAAAATATACCCTCTCGACCCATAAGCTATTATAATGTTTTTCTTTGACTTTTAAATAGAATCAAAAGGCAGAAAAAAATGTTACACGGCCCCATGCACAAATGATTAGGTCTTAAGACTTCCAAAAGTCTTTACCACGGCACCAATGGATAAAAATGATTGTTTTTAAAACAAAATTCAAAAAACATCATCGATTGGAAATGGTCGATTGATGAAAAGAAAGAAAGAAAACCTAAATCTTATCATTTGCATTTTTATTCCTCACCTCTTCTCACTGCCGCGCCGCCATGAGGGTTTGGAAGGCAAGAAAAATGAATCATTTTCTGTCGATTCTAAGTCTATCTGGCTGATTTTCTAAGGCGAAGTGTAAGGTAAATGGTTCCTTTGAGGTTTTGACTCCTTGAAATCAATTTTTTGGCCGATTTTAGACCTTTGTGGTTGTGTTTTGATGTATCTTTTATTGTTGGCTGACTATGGTCGACTTCCTTCGAACTTGATTTCACTGTGCTGAGGCCGCCATTTTGAGAGCCGTTTGAGGAAAGAAAACTGTGATTGGCATGGTGATCGACAGAAAAAGAGGTAAATCGCTTTTGTTGTATATTGCTCTTCATTTTTTTAGATTCTCTCCTGCATTTTTGCTACTTGGGGCCGCGATTCTGAGTATTTTATTCTTCAAAAAAAGTTGAAAACTTTAGAATTTTCCTTCACACCTGATGATCTCTCTGTATTTCCCTTGGCCGACCAATGGCATGGATCAAATCCTCAATGCTACACTTTTGCGGTGTTTGCATGATTTCTTTCATGGTATCAAATCTCAGATAATATTTTGCCATCAATCTTCCTGGTTCTAGTGGCTTTAATGTAAATCCATATTCATCAGTCAAAACCATCCCAAAGCATGCTAATTCATTGACATTCTGTACACATATTTCCTTGAGACACTTCTCCAGGTGTTCAAGTGTAGTTCCCTTTTTAATACCATAATGTTCAGGATTTTGTCTAATCCTGACATATAAAAATGAACATTTCAACCACTCTATTGCCAAGCTTATGTTAGAGACAGTCAACTGAACTATCTCTACATTTAGGTGCTTAGTTATTGTTGAAAGCAATTCGGATTCCACCATTTCAGAGCCACTCAAAAGGTTCTCATAAAGATGTTTCGTTTCTTTTCTTGTCATGATAATGACCAATCCACTGTCATCAAACCGTAGGCGGCCTGCCCTCCCACATATCTTTCTGGGGCCGCGATTTTTGAGGAAATCTGAGTAGTTGCTTAAAATGAGTTAAAATCTTTAGATCTTTCCTACTTTTCTGCATTTTTTGGCTCCAAACGATAAAGTCTTGACAAAAAAACTTGAAAAATGACATTTCTGTGTATTCTTATGCAATATTTTGAAGAGACTCCCCCTTGGTAATAAATCTGTCACAACAACAAGATGTTCGGGTGCATATACAGCTCCTATGAACAACACCACATTTGGATACCTGATTTCTTCCTTGACACAATTCCTTAATTGAGAATTTTGATGAGTCCTTTGAAACTAAAGGATTAGATGCTTTAGATACTCTGAGCTTTGTTCCAGCATCTGTCTTTACTTTCTTCACTTTAACACCTCTAAATTCATAATATTGCTCTTTTTTTATTCAAATATGCCATCACTGGTATCTTTCTAAGTATTTTGTTAAAAATGAGTTTTTTAGAAAGAAAAGTCATTTTCTCTTATATCTGCAAAGCTAGCTACAGTAACTAAAATGTTGCTTCCACTTTCACAAAAATTTCTTACTATTCTATGCAAAGCAGAGCATGCATTAGCTGCAGCTACAGAGATTTCTTGTGTTTTTCTTTGTTGTTGAAGAGAAGAATATTCCAATATTCGTTCATTAACTTCCATTAGTCTTTGATAAAGTACCCGTGATTGCATCAGATAATATTCTATCGCTAGTAAATCTTCTTGAAAGTCTTCTTTGGCACTTTCCAAATCTGTTATTACCTTGTTTATTTCTGCACTAGCTGTTCCATAAATTTTCCACGCACTCTTAAGTATATGAGTTGGTAGGCCAAGCCTTTCTGCAATACTAATTGCATTTGATCGTCCCGGAATGCCCCAGAGAAGCTTGTATGTTGGTCTCAAATTTTCTTCATCATACTCCACACACGCATTCTCAAACCTGTCATTATTGTCAAGGAAAGAAATTGTAATGTTCCCACCTATACTTCAAAGTTTTCAGCTCCCCTTGATGAGTTGTAGCTACTGTCAAAAGAGAACCACTATAGGCAAAAGACTCAAGCAGTGACATACCTAATGCTGCTCCTTCCAAAGGGTTTGTTCCTACACCTACCTTTGTGTAAGCTCGAATCCTTCACTGGCTACGACTTGATTCGGCATCTCCAAGCATTTTGGTGTTTACACGAGCTTGGACCATGACAAACCTGAAAAACTTGCAAAAAGAAATATCTCTGTGCATGTTGCATTCAAAAATCTATATTTTCTTTTTAGTGCTGACTTGAAAAGGCAATGGAATAGTTTAGTTGTTCTTTTCTTTAAGGAAATAGTGAAAAAAAAAAACTTCTTTTTTGTGCTTTACACTCTACAATGGAGAAAATCTATAAGATGTTTGTCGTTTCTTTCTTTCTCTGATGAAAACTATGAGAATCTTACAACTGTGAGGATCATTGCTCTTTCTCTTGACAAACTGTGACTCTTGTCTTTGCTATTCTGTTGTGTTGGCTTTCTAAAATCTACTCTGATCTTTAATGAACTTTTAGAGTCACTGTCATCATGGTCTGTCTCTGATGTGAATGTATGAAAATGCATGGTTCGAAATAGCCTTCAATCTATTGAGGCATGGTTTAAAACTAGAGAGTCTTCTTGGTTATATCCATAATGAACATTGACAGCCACAATAGCATTTTGACCATTATAGAGCTCCACCTTCTTGAGACAATCAGAAGACATAGTCTTAAACAAAGTTTTCTGAGGATAAAACAATTGGTGTGAAGAGGTATCACATCTTGTATGGGAATTTGTTGTATAGTATCCTATTGCTATACATACTTTATGACAGCAAGATGACTGCTACTACCTGAATGTTCTTGATTATGTGACATATTCCTTCTCTGCCTTAACTGTCCACAAGATGAAAACGATGATTGTGATTTCTCACTATGTATAGAAACATCATGGCCTCTTACAAACCTCTACGTTATTTGCTCTTCTGATGCAAGCTCTACAAAACTATGACATGATCTTTTTTATGCTCTGTCACTATTGCTCCCTATCATTCATTTCCTGTCATGCATATTCATTTTATGGATATTGCTGCTCCATTGTACTACATGATTCTTGTTCCAATCTGTTTGTCATGACTATATGCACTAACTTTAAACTGTTTATTTCGATGATTTGTTGATCATCTTGTTGTTTGCCTTATTTAGACCTCAAGTTGTCTCAAGCCTACTTCAGGGTTGTTCTATGTTTATCACTGTTTTAAAACTTCCGACCCATCATACTTGACAATCTATTTTGCTTTGGTGTTCAATACGACTATGGGACTTAGTCAATATGACTGCTCTTAAGATATGATTGTTCCTTTGCCAACAAAACACTGTGTCTATTGTCTTCTATTTGCATTTGCATACATTGCAATATAGTTGACCTTTTGTGCTAGATTTCTCCACTGAACCAAGGAAATAAAGGTGATAACTGTAAAGCAGCTTATGAAAATGCCCTTGTACTGGTACTCAGTGAAATAAAATGAGTTTGTAACCTTCATAAATAGTATCTCAGGCCTTAACATACTTAGCGACAACATTGTGGTCATTATCATCTTCCTCCTCTCTTTTCCTTCATGACTATCTTTATCACGGCCATGCATGTGACTGCCTTCCTGCTGACTGTTATTGCTCTTGACAATTGTAGTCTGCCTTCTGAATATGCTCCTTGGACTGTGTTTTTCGCATTTGTATATTGCATCTAAAATGTCCTGTAAGGTCTATGAGCTAGGCTCAACCCTTGTGGGAGCCACATTTCCTCCACTCATAATGTAACCTGATGAATCAAACAGAAACATAATTACACATGTATCTACACATGAAGCAAACATGTTAAGAAAAACAAGGACTTGCAATCAATATTCTTGATTTGTCTTCTCAAAGGTCCCTGTGACACTAACTGGTTTACTGCATCTGAAAAATAAATTTTATATTTATAAATGTATATCATATGATGCATGATGACTCGTCATTGCTCTAACATCAGTTTTTCCAAAAATTTTATGCAGATAACTAGGGGTAGCAAGGAGATAGCAGCTGAATGCGAGACACGCAGACAATATAGGATGACACAAGATACGGCAACAGGATGAAGGCTCATCATTCAGGCAATGACGAGTCACCCTATCTCATATGCATATTTGTCTTTTAGTTCTTTTATAAATGTATAGTTTGTCTTTTCACTTGCAATGAAACAGTTAGTCTTACGGCTTGTGTGAGACCTTATACACTTATTTTTTTCAATACAAATTGCTGATCTTTTAAAAGATTTGTACAATCTCTTAAATTTGAAATGCATCTGAATGCAACAATACAATGTAATCTTAATTTGTACCAAATATGTACATGGATATAATGCAGCAGAAATAAAAATGTACCTTTCTTTCCTTCAAAAATTGAAAAGCTCTACCTGATTGAGTTAGTAGTGAAATCTAGGTAACAAGAACCACTCGATAGTTTATAGAACCACTTGATAGTAAAAAATTGTTAAATTTTTTAATGAAAAGCTAAAAAATAATAATACCATATTCAAAAAAAAATGGGTGGTAAAAAAGTACACCCTCAAAGTCTATAAAAGATATAATCCAAAACAAAGACAGAAGTTTGAATGGGGCCAAGACTAAACATCACAAATAAACAAACTACTAAACAACTAAAATCCATTTTTTTACCACCAAACATCCTATAATTTCAGTTATTGATGACAGTTTTTACCACCCATTTTTTTTATACTACTAAACAACTAAAATCCAAAAAAACTGTCATTCAAAAAAATTATAGGATAAACTTTAGTTATATAAAAATAATAATACCATATTCAATAACTGTCATCAATAGGTATCTCTGTAGAAATCCAGCTGCAGACCATTTCCATTATCTGAGCTCTTACTGCAGCAGTAAAAACATAAATCAATGCAGACTGAAGGAGGTGGGCTTTAACGCTGTACTTCACCACTTCAGCACCACTTTAGTTTTATAAAACAATATTGACGTGCAGTGTAATATTGACAAACAGGTCTGTGGAACAATATATTTATTGCAGAGACAGTCAACTGTTCTAACGACTATAATATGAGGTCTGTAAATTACATTAAGATATTTATTATAGAAACTTTATGTGATGGTTATCAAAGCACACATATCCCAATAGCTTGATTTCCATCATGTGCTTCACAGTTCAATAGTAATCAGGCATCGTGCCACGATTCAAACCCTAAATAATACAGAATAAGCCGACGTGAAGTTTAAGAATAGCAATTCTAATACACAGCAGCACTTTCACGTAAGCTTCCAAGTTTGTGAAAAACTTAGCCGTGGACAGTCAAGTTGAACAAGTGGATTTTTTATTATTTTAAAAATTCTTTGGGGAAGCAATTCAAATATTCTCACATGAAATATAAACTTTTATCGACATTCATTCTAGATATAAAATTCACTGTTTTTAAATCACTCTACTTAATTATTATCCATTTCAATGATTAAATAGTCAATACTAATAGTCATTTTATATTTCATCCACTACAAAAAGTGAAAAATATTTGTCTTATTTTTATTAGTCAAAATTGACTTTTGATTGTTGAAGTGGATGATGTTTAAGAATAACCTTTTTAAATGAATATGTAAAATTTGCATCTCCATGTTATTTTTCACTTAGTTTTATGTTTATTTTGAGGAACTATAATATATGTATATATTGACAAATGGTGCAACTTTGTGTGAAGTTGGACTTATTTCTCAAATGTTTACTTATCCCTATACACACACACACTCAAATATTTAGCTCCCACCTTATATGTATACACACATACTCTCATACATTCATTTTATTTGAGCATTTATTACACTTTTCCATATGCCTTCTTAGATATAGCTATTATACACCTCGATATGATTGCTTCCCCACTCAAGATCATTTTTCCAATCACGAGGTCAACCTTGCAACCACGAACTTGAACCTTGTCTTTCTAAAATTCAAATTCAAATTTTGGTCAACCGACCCCCTTTATATTCTCACCTCGAGCCAACTAAGTTTGTGCTTTACAAAATTCAACATTATGTGCTAGCATTTAAAGGAATTCAATGTATTCACTTTGGACATCCAAGAATATTTGATGCATTCACGTTACAACACTTCAATTGATGCAATAAAAAGAATCTAGATCTACGCTATCATTCTAAGAGCATTTGTATGGCTGAAGAATGTTGTCCTTGATCTTTTTCCTAAGCTTTATAGGGTTTGACCTAAGAGAATGTGTCCCCTTGCGAATCTAATGATAATTCTCTAAAAGTATTTTTTAAATACTACCAATCCTCGGATATCAGAAAAGGTAGAAGAAATAAAGGTGAATGCAAATTACTAGATCATTCCACAAGTGTAGGACATTTTCATGATCACAAACCTGACCTCAATCCCTAGAAATGACCCCACACTAAGCAAATAGAATATTATGATCCCAAGGTAAATGATGGACTAAGATGTTCTATGTTGTTCAAAATTGACTCAAACAATTTGCAAGTGAGTCAAACCCCGACACAGTACATGAATCCTGTCCTTGCTAAAGGCACCGGTCCCAGTCACTCCTACTCTCATGGCAAAAGTTAGTCAAGTGGTGGAGGAATCGAGGGGGTGTTCTATTCTTGAGGAAGTAGAATATCGTGGATCATGATTGGAATGATCACATTGTTGACTTGAATGTGCTATTGTTAGTTGTTGCAATATTTTGACCTAAAGCCTCTCAAAGCACCATAGTCAACCACTACATGTTCCCAAAGTTCCATTATAAGTCAATTATAGTTTACCCAAAGTACCTCTACAAGTTAGCTCCAAGTCAACTACAAGTAAAAGTGACCCAAAGTACCCCTACAAGTTAATTATAGGTCAACTATAAGAGACCAAGTGATCTAAAGTGCCTCTACAAGTTAGTTATAAGTCAACTACAAGTGACCAAATGACCCACACCTTTACCTTCCATCCATTTGTCTCTCTACTACGCAACACCAATGCCCCATGATAGTCAAAGGGCCAACCAAATCATAATCTATAACTCAATGGAAAATCTTGTTGTAATAGGACACCATTTACACTGAGAAGAGCTATGAGTATAAACAAATGACATTCGACTTATCCATGCAACCTATGGGTATAGACAATCCACAAAACTACACAACTTGCAAATCTCAAACAATGCACAACTAGGTCGACCAAACAACATAGTCCCAAAATATGAAAACTCAATTATGCATCACTAATAAGCAAAACTAGAGACAATCATGTTAATTCCCCATGACACTAACATCGTATCCAAACTAAGATCCAACATGCCACTAATCCACAACAGGAACAATTGTAATCCAGAAACCCAACATGAACCACCACATAAATGTTGAGTGATGGTTCACATACCAACACTTCCACATTGAGCAGTCTACAACCAACCTCCTCAAACCTTACACGAAGCATGCAAGCAAATCTACAACTATCTCCATCTAGAAAAACCCCATGGGAATCACAATTTGAAAAATGGTCTCGAGCTGTAGATCTATAAATGCACAAGTTTTGGTTAACATGTAAAACCACCCATTTCAAAAACATGAATGCAAATCTAAATCCACTTATCATCTAGAATACCCATAAGCATAAAAACACCAAAATTATTAAGTTGGAAAAATGGACTTATCACAAATAAACAAAAACATAGATTTTGAATAGAAAATTTGCAAAACCCATAGATCCAAAACACCATGAATTTGAAACATGCAAGTACAACAATGGGGCTATTATAGGAACTTTAGGTCACCAAATAAGACAACTCCACAACCTCCAACATGTACATGTAGATAAAGGAACTAGGTTGTTCTAGAAGCTTTTGAGTCACAAACAGACCAACACCATACCCTACATGCAAAAGGTTGGTTCTATACCACTTTAAACAAGAGCTCCAAGTAAAAATATGCAACATGCAACCACATGACCAACTCCAAAAATACTCCTTCTCCATCCTACAAGTGCCTGCTATATTGTATTATGAAAAATGAGATCAACTACAAGATCCCATTCATACAAGGATTAATAAATTAGTTGATTCCTTCCTATAGATTCCCTTAAGCTTGCTAGGCTAATAAATCAAAAGGAAGGAATACGTAGAACCTAAACACCATGGATCCATCAAATGTAATGGCATACAAGTACATGCAAACAAGATGCAAGTACATGTAACCCACATGCAAGCACATGCAATCAATATTCAAGTCCATTTAAGTACATGCAACCACATGTAATCAACATGCCAAGTCTATGAAAGTACATGCAATCCACATGCAACCACATGTAAGCCACAAAACTAAATAGACTTTGATACCAAATGTGAGGAAAACTACTATACATGTACCTCTAGTACCAAAAAATTTACAAACCAAAAATCTAATACAGGTGCAAATAATCTATTCCCATAAAAGCAAAATCAAGACATAGAAATTTCCTACATTGACCCTTTGAGGAGAGTAATGTGAGATTCGGATCTAATATAATTTTAGCAGCATAATGGCATACAAAATATTACTTAGAAATAAACTACAATGGAATACAAGGAATAAAACATCCACACAAAGAGGTGACATAAGGTGTAAGCAGGGAAAACCCTTTTAGGTAAAAACCCCATCCTCCAAAAGCATTGACCCAATTTATTCTAGCAACAAAACCTGCTAGTATACACTACAACTTCATAACCTTAATGTGGAGATTGCCATCCTACTCTTCTAGAGGAAATTTGACACCATAATCCCCTACATTGTGCCACAAAGACCTCTCATACAACATCAACCCTAGCATCTAATATATAGGCAATAACCAACCAAGAAACCACTAATGTTTGGAAAACCATGAGCCAAAACATGGGAAGTATGGCACCCAACTCCATGACCCAAATTCTAACTCCAATCTTGCATAATGGGTCAACAAATCAAGAATAGGATATTCTTTTACATGTCATAAACCTACCAACCGAACTTGGATGCCCCTTTTTGTCATTTTCCACCTTTTCTAAGATGCTTTATGACATGCATCATAAACTATCATAAAATGGTCAAGATTTCAAGTCCACTTTGTAACCTCCCTCTCACATGCTCTTATGTGCTTCATAGAATCTCTTACACAATTATAATGTCATAGATGTTCTTACACATCTTACATAACATAATGCTATTACATATTCTTACACACACATCATACCAAGGAATACACGTGGCAAAATGATTTTCATAAGTGGGCCCCATTCCTCATGGAAGCACAAATCATAAAATAAATACAATTAAGTAAATAATTTCAAACATTAGGACTTGCAAGGTGTAGGACATGCCTAATCCCAACACTAAGAGTTCTACAATTAGGAGAATCAATGAACCACATTTCTTGAGGTATACTATCAAATAACTCATGAGATTATTTATGTTTTCATGCTTTCCATACCTATCTAACAGGGTAGTGGTAACAATAAAAATTAATAAAATTATTTCTTTTATTTACACTTTGATGAGCCATCATACTTTGCTCCAATGCTCTCATTTGACTATGGGCATGGAAGATGCTAGCAAAAGTGGTCCAATTTGGTTTTACTCCCACCAATTGCATTTGTTATGGAGTTTCTAAACCTTTCAACAAATCCATCATGTGCATTCTATAAGACAAGCTTTTTTAATATAGTTGTAATTGGCTCTTCATATGGCAGAGTTTCAAATTGTATTTGTAGTGCAAGCAAGCTTTCAAGTTAGGGGCATAGATCCATAATGCAGTTATAAAATTGCAAGAAAATTTTGAAACTCCCCACCTCTTTAACATTTTAGGATTTCAGGATGTGGATGTACTTCCATAATGCAATTACAAAACTATGAGCAAAGTCCAAAGCTCCCCACCTCTTCTGTATTTCAGGATTTTAGGATTTCAGGATAGGGATGTAGTTTCGTAATATAGTTATGATATTGTGAGCAAAGTTTGAAACTCCCTACCTCTTCAATATTGTAAGATTTTAGGATGGGGATGTAGTTCCATAATACAATTACAAAATTATGAGCAAAGTCCAAAACTCCCCACCTCTTCAATATTTAAGGATTTTAGGATGGGGATGTAATTTTGTAATGCAATTAAAAATTATGACCAAAGTTTGAAACTCCCCACCTCTTCAATATTTCAAGATTCTAGGATGGGGATGCAATTCTATAAAGCAATTACAAAACTATGAGCAAAGTCTAAAACTCCACACCTCTTCAGTATTTCACAATTTTAGGATGGGGATCATGCAGTTTTGTAATATTGTTATGAAACTACGAGCAAAGTCTACAACTCCCCACCTCTTCAGTATTTCAAGATTTTGAGCAGATGCAATTACAAAACTACAAGCAAAGTAAAAAACTCCATGTCTCTTCAATATTTTGGGATTTTATGAATCTACTTGTAGCTTTGTTAATTTTTTAACTATGATATTGAATTTACAACTTGACTCATGAGTAATTTTGTGACACTTCAAGACAATTAAATTTTACTCCAAATAACTTATGACCAAGACTAAAAGTTAATGATATCTGATTTGATCAAAACTTGAACAACATAAAACCTTTGTAAATGGATTGAAATGTTCCCCTCACCTTCAAGAGGATGAGGTGATCAACAAACTTTGACTTGATGGACTCAAAGTTTTAAAATGTTGTATTTAAAATTTGAGGACAACTCCATCTAGATGCTTGGTTCAAATTTGATTGACAAAACCTCAATGAACTCTATCAAGAATAAAACACCTCAAGTGAAATGATGAATACCCACATTGTCATCACCACACTTCAACCAAATATCACTATCATCCATAGAGCACTCCTTCCTCATAAAGAGGGTGGTCTATTTGATTCCTTGCTATAACACCTATTGTTGTCTTATGAACAATAGTAGTTTACCACCTATCCAATCAGTGTGAACCACACATATGCCTATGATGATTCATGCATAATAATGGTGAGTCAGATTTGATGAGTATATATTTTGATGAACCTAACATGAAGAATAAATCCTTTTGTGATGAGTTTTGTCACCTTTCTTTTCATTCCATCCTATCTCCTTTACCTCTTTCCCTCTCTACCCATTTTTTGCAATACCTATAGTGCCCCTGAATATGTGAAAATGGAAGGGAGATCAAGGGAAAGACCCTTCCAATGAACCACTTGTACCCCAAACTTTGATCTCTATGTTTCTCCTAATCCTCTATCTCTTATATCAAACAAATACAACTACGAGGACATTGAATTTAATGTCACTCATCAAGAGAAAGAGCAAAATGCAATACCTAATCAAAACTACACCACCTTTGACAATTCCACAAATGACCAATATCACGAAACTATTGTTCAATGAAGCCTAAGTCATTTAAGATCCTAACACATGTAATTTTGGGTTGAAATCCACATATAAGGCCCTAGTTTCATGACCTACAAAGATAAAACAACCTACATTAATGGACCATCTAGAAAATGATATAGAAAAAGTGCAAATAGCTAGAGAGGCCCTCAAGATGACATCAAAATTACCAAGCCTCCTCACAACAAATTTAACCAGAAACTCAACCAAAAGTGACAAAAAATAGAACAGTCCAACCTCTACCACATGAATGACATTACAATAAGCAACATAACCCTCCTCAAACTCACAAAACACAAAATACCAACCAATCAAATGAAGCAACCTTGAAATCTCTTATTGTCATGTCAATGCAATGAATTAGGGTACTTGAGGTAGGGTTGTTGAATAACCTCATCAAAACTAGACATGCAAATGTGGGACCATGGTCTCCAAGACAACAAACCCATCCCCACTCCTTTGTCACAATACAAAATGACCCAAATCAAGGGGAGCTCGACCACCCTCATATCTCAATTTCTATTCTTGAAATGTGACTAGCAAGTTATTCATACCTCCACCTTCTCCACCCTACAATGCAACTAACATGTACCAATATAGTGGGATTCTTGCAAATCAAACTTAGAGCTACATGACCCCACCTAGGTTCCAACCAATCATCCCCATCCACCAAAGATATCCAACATATTTTGAGATTCAATAACCACACTCAAGCTTCCAAGAACAAATAAATTATTAAACTCCACTGGTAGGATCCATTTTTGGAGGATTGCCTTGCCTTATACATGATCCCTTCAATGTGACTTTTCTTGAATATCTCAAAGAACCTCTAAATCATGCCATTCAAAATGTTGTGTTACCTTAATCCCTCTCCGTCCTTCCCAAGTTCAAGGGAGAGGGAGATCCCAATGTGCACATCAAGGCTTACACTACTATTCGTTGAGAGCTCGTGCCATGGGATACAATGGTTGCTTGAATCTTTCTAAAAACTTTAGAAGGCATCACCTTAAATTGGTATTGTTGGTTGCTTGAGGGTTTGGTTTATTCCTTTTGGCATCTTATCAGTGAGTTCATCATAGCCTTTGATATGATTAAACTTATCAAGACCAGTATCTAAGAATTCTTGAATGATAAACAAGACATCAATGAGTTAGTAGCCCACTTCTTAACCTGATGGAGACAAGTTCTCTATTCTCCAACAAGTGCACCACACATGGAGCATTAGGATCTGTGTAGGAATCAAGGGCAACACTGAGAGGGGGGGGTGAATCAGTGTTGTGTGAATTTTCAAATCCTTTTTAAACTTTAACTTTCAGAGCTCAAAAAGAAAGATACCATTTGATTTGTAAAATACATATGCACAAGACTATGAATACAGAAAGAGAATAAAAACTTCTTAAGTAAATCAAACAGACACAAGGAAGATCAATATGAATCATGACACAAGATATGCACGAGTGGAAAACCCATCAGGGGTAGAAAAACCACTCCAAAACTGCCTCACTGGCTTAAATGAAAAACTTCTTACAAATGTCTCACTGACATATACAAGGTCTCACTGACCACAAGCTTCACTAGCATAGAAAGGTCTCACTGACCACAAGCCACACTGGCATATTGTGCCTCACTGGCAAACCAAATTACCAACAAATGTAATAAGCAAATCAGAGGGATACTCTGTTTCCATTCAATACAAATATATGTCTGTCAAATACCCATTCTATTCAATCTGACATCCGGATACACTCAACAATCCTTTATTTTGATCCAATCAACACTGCATATCAATCCTGTATTCTAATCTATTCAACAACACTGCATATCAAATCTGTATTCTAATCCATTCAACAACACTTCACAACACTGTATGTTTCATCTCTATCCTTCTTAATTCCACCATCAATGCACCTGGAAAACAAATTTATACAAGTTGAATGTCTTTTCACTGCCTTGGAACCTTTCACATTCCTTCATCTGATCACACAAATTTTGCAATTATAAACAACAAGACTTTTGAAATTTCACTTCTCTGGAAAAACACATTTCCTTTTCTCCTGCAAATAAACTCTTCAATTTTTGATTCATGTTCCTGCAAAAACATTCTCATTGCAAAATAATAAATCTTCAACAAGACAAATTATCTTCATTAAAACCTTTTCATATCTACAATCTCTGCATGATGTTTCATATTCTCCAAAACACAAAAAATACTTCAATCTGATTATCTTTCCTTCAAACAAATTTTTCATTAATCCTCTTCAAATTTTTCTTAAAAAAAATCTCCTGCAAAATAAAAAATCTTTATCCAATTTGCAATAATCTCTCCCAATTTCTCTTCATGTTTGGATTCATACTCAGAGACAAAAATTATTAAAAGCATTTTTTGCCTTTTAACACTTCACTCAAAAATCTCTTCATAAAGACAAAAAATCTCCTTAAAAAAAATTAGTCCCTTTAAAAAAAAACTTCATCCTCCTAAAAATCTCTTCATAAGAATAATAAGAATTTCCTTATTAAAAAAAACTCCTTAAAGAAAGGACCGACCAAAAGGATTACAAGGAAATTACTTAAGTTTTTTTTTTTTTAAAAAGAAACTTTCTATCTTTGAATTCGGTCTTGAAAAAGGATTCTAAATACTTCTTAAAGTTTTCAAGTAAAACTAAAACCTTTTCCTTAATGCATAAACCCGTGCCCTCTTGGTAATTGGCGGTGGTAAGTTTAAATTTAAACATAATAAAAGCCCGCCCATTTTGAAAGACTTGCTCTATAGGTAAAAAGAAGGAAATGGGCCGGTTGCCCTATGGAATTTCATGACTTAAGTTTACAACTTAAGTTCTTTCACCTACTCGACCAGTCATCTTCAAATTAGAACAAAAACACCCCTTTTGTAATGACAAATAAGTCAAGATTTTGGAATTTATTAAGATGACTAATTGTTAGAATCTGAAAAGATTAATAACCCAGAAAACTAGTGCAAAGAATAGATATTAAAACTATGAATACAAATGATACGAAATCAAAATAGCAACACAGAGTTAGTCTCCAAGAGAGTAATGCAAATGCTAGAAGCAAAATAGCATTAAGAGGATGCAAAAGCAAAAGATACGAAATACAAGCCAGGTAGCATGCTTATATAGACTAGGAAGAGAGAGGAGGTGGCAACACCGACCAATGAGGAGCAACCATCTATCGGACTAAAGATAGCAAAGTATCTTCCCAAGATAGCTAATGGATGCTCACATGTAGGAAGGTGACACCTCGCAACTACTCACCTAATAAGACATGCTTTATTAACCTAAGCGAGATTAATAGAAGTGTAGGAAAAACCTAGGAATATAGGAAAAATAAATAATCCATCTAGGAAATAAAAACCTACACTAACACCCCCCCATAAGCGAAGCTTAGGTGGATGTAGAAATGGGTCCCGGCAAATCAAGCCTGATGAGGTACCCATGTACATAAAATTCCCCCCCAAATAGAGAGAAAAGAGACCCCCCCAAAAGTAGAGAGAGTCAGGACTCCGAGTGAGAGGAAGAAGCCCCCCCAGAAGATGAAGCATCCCGCACCCCCAGCAAAGCTCGCAAATAAAGGAACTTGCTCTCAGTGAAGGGTTTGGTGAAGATATCAGCAACCTGCTCGGAAGTCGGACAGTAGCGAAGGTCGATGACGTGGCCATGGATGAGCTCCCGGATGTAGTGCATGTGGACCTCTATGTGTTTGGTCCGCTGATGATGGACCGGATTCCGTGACATCTGAATAGCACTCTGGTTGTCACAAAATATGACTGATGGCCGTCTGATCTGGATACCAAACTCAGTGAGAAGATTCTGAAGCCAAATGGCCTCAGTAGAGGCATTCACAGCCCCCCGATACTCGGCCTCAGTAGAAGATAGAGCAATAGCAGATTGCTTCTTGCTCGACCAACAAACAGGACCTGAACCAAGTGAGAAGCTGTAACCTGAAGTAGACTTGCGATCCTGAGAATCGCCCGCCCAATCTGAATCTGTGTAGCCCACCAAGTCAAGCTCAATACCCGCTGCATAGTGAATCCCAAAACTGTGAGAACCCTGAATGTAGTGAAGGATCCGCTTGGCTGCTTTCCAGTGCAGCTCATGAGGCTCCTGCATGAATCGAGAGACCATGCCTACAGCATATGAAATGTCAGGTCTCGTATGAGTCAGATAAATGAGACTCCCAACAAGCTGTCGGTACAAAGTGCCATCAACAAGTGGAGAAGAACACTGAGCCTCAAGTTTGACTCCAGAAAGAAAGGGAGTCGGAGCAGGCTTACAGTCAGCCATATGAAACCTCGAGAGCAAATCTAGAGCATACTTGGACTGTGTGATGGTGATCCCAGAAGAAGACTGGTAGATCTCAATCCCGAGAAAGTAATGCAACAAGCCCAAGTCAGTCATCAAAAACCTGTCATGAAGGGCAGTTTTGACAGCCCCAATGGTGGATGAAGAACTCCCTGTGATCAGCAAGTCATCAACATACAGAACTAGAAATAGGAGTGAATCATCCTGCTGCAGAATGTAGACATTGGGATCAGAATGGCACCGAGTGAACCCAACTGATAGAAGGAAGGAATCCATCTTGGCATACCAGGCTCGAGGAGCCTGTTTGAGGCCATAGAGAGACTTCCGAAGAAGGCACACAAGTGAAGAATCCTTAAGGAACCCCTGTGGCTGCTCCATGTAGATCTCCTCCTGAAGGTCACCATGAAGAAAAGCACTCTTCACATCCATCTGGTGTACTTCCCAACGATTAGCTGCAGCAATGGCAAGAACAAGTCGGATGGAATTCATTCGGGCAACTGGCGCAAAAGTCTCAGAGTAGTCAATCCCAGGAACTTGGGAGAATCCTTTTGCGACCAAGCGAGCCTTATACTTGTCAACCGACCCATCTGCTGCAAATTTTGTCCGATAGATCCACTTACATCGAACAAGTTTTCTTCCCTTAGGAAGAGGGACAAGATCCCAAGTGTGGTTCCTCATCAAGGAACTATACTCCTCCTGCATAGCTGTATCCCACTCAGGAATACCAGAAGCCTCATGAAAAGACTGTGGATCTGAGGCAGTAGCAATGAAGACATGTGGAACATCCTGGAACTGTGAACGAGTTCGCCTGGTGTCTGATGGATCCCCAACCCAATCACCTGCAGACTGCAAGGTCTGTCTAGCCCAAAGTGGACCGGAAGATGGAGAATCTGGAGGAGAAGCATCAACCTCTGAATGATGACTAGGAGAGGGAGGAGGTGAGTCCTCTGAATCGCTCTCTGCATCAGAAGTGGAGGTAGAAGACTGCTCAGGTGAATCTGACTCATCAAAAGATCTGTCATGTATCCCAAGTGACTCCAATGTCAAAGTAGAAGGAGTTGGAGAAGTGATAGAAAGTGAGCTTGAAGAGCCCTCCTCAAACTGAACACTCCTCTCGATGAACAACTCATGTGTAGTAGGGTGGAGCAACCGATAACCCTTCACACCATCAGGATAACCTACAAATATGCAAGGTCTGCTCTGCGGATCCAAGGCCTTGCGTTTCTCTGTAGGAATGTGGGCCCATGCAGGAGAACCAAAAACTCGAAAGTGCTTAACTGATGGTTTCCGACCGCTCCAAGCTTCAAAAGGAGTGACTCCCTTCAAGGCTCGGTGAGGAACACGGTTCTGGATATAACAAGCACAGTTAATGGCCTCTGCCCAATACTGTGGTGCAAGAGATCTGGAGTGAATCATGCAGTTCGCCATTTCCTTCAAGGACCTATTCTTCCGTTCTGCAACACCGTTCTGCTGAGGATTGTATGGAACTGAATGCTGCAAATCAATCCCCTCTGAAGTGCAAAACCTCTCAAACCGATGGTTGACATACTCACCACCATTGTCAGTGCGCAAAACTTTGATGGCTTTCCCAGATTGCTTCTCTACAAAAGTCTTGAAGTCTTGAAAATGATCAAATACCTCTGACTTCTGTTTGAGAAAGTACACCCAAGTATATCGAGAAAAGTCATCAATGAATGTGAGGACATATCTAGCCCTGCTGAAGGAAGGATGCTGAAATGGACCAGCCAAATCACTGTGAACTAACTCCAGTATCTGTGAAGCTCTCCATGCCTTACCTTTGTCAAACTTTTCCTTAGGATGCTTACCAAGAATGCAACCTTGGCAAACACCACCTGAAAACTGAACTGAAGGCAACCCTGTGACCATGCTCTGCTGGTTGAGCTGTTGTAAGTAGCGGAAGTTAAGATGGCCAAACCGCTCATGCCATAATCTACTCACATCATTAGAATGAGTGAGCAAAACAATCGAAGGAGGATCAGGAACAAAGTGAGAAAACAGATAGAGCCGTGACTGATGATCTGCTCTCCCAACTGCAACTGTAGAACCACTGTGCAACTCACGAATCTCCACTGAATCAGGAGTGAACTCAACCCGCTTGCCTGAACCTGTGTGAGTGATCTGATATACCGATAGGAGATTAGTTGATAATGAGGGCACACAAAGAACATCATGGAATGTGCCATCCCCCACATCAACAGACCCTCTCCCACACACCTCAACAGGAGTGTTATCACCCATCAAAATAGAAGGCATAGTACACGGCTCCAAGGATGCAAGTTCTTCCTTAGATGAAGCCATGTGGTGTGAAGCACCCGAATCAAGAACCCAAGTGGATGGTGAAGAAGCAACTGCAACAAGGGCCTTGCCCTTTCCTTTCCCCTTGCTGTTTTCTTTCGCCTTATTAGACCCCTCATTAGAACTCTGTTTGATAGACTCAGGAACACTGATATTATTCTTCTCAAGAATGTGTGTCAAGTGATCAATTTGTTTCTTCAGACATTTATGTTCATCATGACCGGGTCTTTTACAATAGGCACATTGGACCCTCTCTTTCTTAGGCTTGTCGCCCTTGGAATATTGGGTCTCATTAGTTGCTTTTGAAGCAACCGTTATCTGATCCTTCTTCTCCTTGCTATTCTTTTGTTTCTTATCCTTACTATTGTTGTTACTACTTTGTCCTTTCTGTTCTTTTGTGCCTTGATTGGCAGCCAAGGCATGTGACTTAGAGGACTTAAGAGTGCCCATCTGGATTAGCTTGTCCTGTTCCCGAGTGAGATTGACAGCAAAATCATCTAAAGATGGCATGGTGAATTGAGTACCAAGTGCACCCTTAGTAGCATAGAAAGTAGAAACAAACACAGAATATTCTGAACTTAGCTTAGAGAGAATACTAAGAATCAGTTGTTCATCTTTCTTTTCAATTCCACATTGTTTTAACTGCAGCCTTAGTGATTTCAATTTGGTGAAGAAATCCTGGATTGTGTTGAAATTGCCTGGACTTAAACTAATTAGTTCATTTTCCAACATATGACCCCTCATTGAATCTTGTGTGCCAAATAGTGTTTCTAGCTTTGTCCAGATTTCATTTGGTGTATTCAAAGACTCAATGTGAAAGAGCAAATCAGGAGAAACAGACAAACACAATGTTCCATATGCCTCATCACATTTGTTAAACCACTTAGGCTTATCTTCATCTTTAGCAGGTTCAGTTTCAAGTCCCATAGTTATCCTATTTAATCCAGCTTTCCTTAAGTGAATTGTCATGCGTGATTTCCACTCAAAGTAATTGTATGGAGTTAGGATAGGCAGATTTGTTTGATCCATGATGAAGAAATGCAGAGAAGAAGTGTCGAAAAGAAGAGAACCCAACCAAGACAACCCCCCCTTTTCACTCAATCAAAGAACCCCCCCAAGAAAATATGATTTGGCACTTTATATTAGTGCGTTTACAACTACCACTAGCAATAAATACTAAGTGGTCTTGATTTCAATGCATTACAAACCCTCATGAAGAGCATATGCTGAAAATACAACTTTGGCATAATATCCAAAGACATAAACAGCACCACTGCAATCTACTCGAAAAATCATGCACTTTCAAAAAAAGAATCGCCTCGATACGAGGTCGTATGTGAAAGTTATGATCCTCCGAAGTTCCCAAAACGAGAACCGTGCAATGTCACGACTGAGAATCTGCAATTTCTGAAAAATCTTGGCATAAAAATCAAAAAACGACTACACTAGTGCATAGAGCACGAAAAAATAGCCAAAATCAAAAAAAATTTCGTGGGAAAAGGAGTCCGTATGAGCAAGAACGGAGCATTTGAAAACTGTCTTCAGAACTGCAGCTGCCAACGGAGAGGGGTCCTGCTGTAGCTTTCTGAGCGCGTTTTTGCAAAATATACAGACTGCATGCAAAAACAGAAAGATACCCAGATGGTTTTTCTGTGTTGCGAACAAAACCCAGAAGGCGTTTTTCTTGCAAATGCACAGAAGATGTTGCTCCAGTGTAAATGGAACGCCTTTAGCTACAAAAAACGACCCCAACAACCAAAAAACGACATGCAAAGGCTGAATCAGATGCTGGAACCTGCAATATTGATTCAAAGGACCAAACATGCAAGCTGGTTGTCAGATTTGAGCTCGAAACCCCGGTTCCGCAACTGTGTATGACGATCTCCGATTTCGGTGAAACGAAAGCCAAATCTGACTTTCTCAAGCCTCCTGGACGCGTTGGAACAGCCAGAAATGCTGCCAGTATAACCAGAAATGCTGCAATCACCCAGATTTCATAAACACATGTGCAACCCCAGAGATTAAAAAAATTTCCGTCAAACTTTTCTGATTCTCAAGATCATCCGAAGATGCAAGAGAAGAGCATACTGGGTTCTTCGAAAAACTGTAATAAGATTTATTAGCCCCCCCCCAATCTCTCAAATATGGAAACTAAAATCTACTCTTGCACATAGAAAAGCTCTGATACCATGTTAGAATCTGAAAAGATTAATAACCCAGAAAACTAGTGCAAAGAATAGATATTAAAACTATGAATACAAATGATACGAAATCAAAATAGCAACACAGAGTTAGTCTCCAAGAGAGTAATGCAAATGCTAGAAGCAAAATAGCATTAAGAGGATGCAAAAGCAAAAGATACGAAATACAAGCCAGGTAGCATGCTTATATAGACTAGGAAGAGAGAGGAGGTGGCAACACCGACCAATGAGGAGCAACCATCTATCGGACTAAAGATAGCAAAGTATCTTCCCAAGATAGCTAATGGATGCTCACATGTAGGAAGGTGACACCTCGCAACTACTCACCTAATAAGACATGCTTTATTAACCTAAGCGAGATTAATAGAAGTGTAGGAAAAACCTAGGAATATAGGAAAAATAAATAATCCATCTAGGAAATAAAAACCTACACTAACACTAATTACCATTTAAGTCATATTTAAACCTTGAAGAATATGACCTCATTGAATATCTCTAAAATGACAATTTGCTGCCACTCTTTTGTCTTGTATATTCTTTGCAAATCCCAAATACCTTGACAACACACTGAAGTATAAATCAACTTGAAAGCAATGAGGTAAATTGAGAACTCCTAAAGCATTAACTTGATCATAATATGAACAAGGACCATCATCTGAATACATCATTGAATATTCTAAACCACCAAAACTGCCATCAGAATAAAGTAATCAACCTATTACAACCTTGGATACATCTGCAAACTCATCCAACATAGAACCCTGATCTGAATGTGATCGTTGTAACACCCTGATAAATAACTTGATTTATCTGACAATCAACACACCATATGAACTCCACACCATATGAACTCCTGATTGATGTTCCTGATAGAGTAAACAATTCTGAAAGAAATTGTGAGAGACATGAAACAAGACCAACTGTATACTATGTCACTGAAAACGGAGATCAAATTACCAAACTGCAAATCATGTCATCTGAGTTTTATATTCAACGAAAGGATATTTCACTGCAATCAACACAAGATGATGTACTCTTGCAACAACACACAAGATGACATACAAGATGATGTATTCCTGATATAGTGACCTTCAGATGTTAACTAAGATCAACCCAAAATCCTGCAAGACCTTTTTGACATCAATGACAACCTGACTCTATCACTATGTGATCTCTTTTTGCATGTCATAAATGGAGAAAGGCAAGAGGAATCCTAGAAACTCCCTTACAATTCCTACAAAGATGCCCTAGAGATCACCCTACCATCAATCAAGCTACAATTAACAATGGAAGAAAAAAATACAAAAGTGTTAGGATTTAGGTGCCATCTACCTTGTAAATCCTATATCATTTTACATGGTTCCAACATTCTTGGAAAGTGTATTTAGGAACTTAGGGTGTTATTGGAAAATAATTTGTAATATTTAATCCCACCTATTGTTTGTAATACATTCATAAGGAAGGAGGGGTCCATTGGCAGTGGTAAAGATGACTTAGGGAGACAAAATCAATTAATTAAAGTTCCACCTCCAAGTGGAGTGCTTGGGAAAGAGTGGATGACTCTTGAGTTTCAAACTTGTGTCTTTTGGCATTCCCCAAGTTGGGCGCTTGGGAGAGTGAGGACAAGAATTTTTGGACGTCATATAAGGTGTCTTTTGGCATTCCCCAAGTTGAGCACTTGGGAGAGTAAGGACAAAGACTTTTGGGATGCATTTGTGATGACCTTTCACATTCCAGGAGGTAATCCAAAGGTTGGGGGCGTTTGAAATGGGAAGAGGCATTTTGGGTGCTATCTTTGATGGTTTTGGCTTCTCTTGTGTTTCAATAACTCTATAAATCGGTGCCTTGGATAGTGGTAAAAGGTGAGGAAGACAAAGGTTGCAGGAATGAGATAGAGAGTTGGATGTGTCAAGATTGTTCACAAGTACACAAGTGCTGCCATATTGGAGGCAAAGAGGAGAATAGAAGTATGATTGTGTTGTAATCTTGTTTTCAAAGTTAAAACATGCTTGGCATCTTTTCTTGGTGGAGTTTTTTTTCTTGCAAGGGTTTCTCTACATAAATCCTATGTTATGTGATGCAATCATGGTGTTTGCTGATTTAAATCCATTAAATATCTTCATGGTAATTCAAAGATTAAGAACACTTAATTTCAGCTTTGCATAAAAATTTCAGATTTCCATATTGTAGTAGTCTAAGACTTGTATCTCACCAATTGGTATCATAGTTTGATAACAAATCTTTGATGTTAAATCATTGGATTATAGATTGAAATTTCCCAACAAGAAGCAATGGAAGGTTAGTCACCAAAAACTATAGTAGTAATCAAAACCTTAACAACAACAATAATCTTTCTACACCCAAGATCTTTAAAAGTAATAGAAGCACCATGACAAATGAAGTCAGAGATACTCCACCTACTAAGAAAAACAAGAACAATAAAAATTAAAAAAATGACAACTATTGTGGAAGCAAAGATTATTTGAGCCTAGTAAACTAGAAAATTCACATAGTGGCTAAAATTATTGAATATGCTCCCTCGAGATAATTATCCTTAAAGGAACAACTACTATCAAAGGAATAATAAATAACAAAACAACCACACTTTTGATGACAACTAATACTGTAACCCTTATCATAGGCCTAGGGATTATGATCCTAAAAAATTATACTCATTGGACATGATACTAAGGGGCATGACATATAAACTTATCAAGATAATAATCGATTCATCTCCAAACTCTTAGAGGAACAACCATTCTTTTTCATAGACATGTTCCTTCATCCTTAGGATGGTCTAAACAATGGTAACAATTAGAAGCCCTTTGCCCCTAGAATTTTAAATATGTGAATCTATCAAAACCCTTCTCTTTGCATTGATGTAACAATGATGCAAGCCAACCTAGTTCTTCTAACCCCTTTACGTCTAGTTCTATGGTCATCTCCAACCTAGATAAATCAAGCTTCACCATCCAACTCAGTACAAAAGGAACAAACCAAAATTTTAGGGTTAATTGAGCTAGTCTAAAATGATAAAATCCAAGAGCCTCATACAACTAAGTCAATTGAACATAATTGGCACATACCATTTCTATAGTTTACCCTCCTGAGATATTATTGGTCCTTATGATCTCATAGAGGATCTCGAGAGAACATTCATAGATATATTTTTATGTACCTCCTAAGAAACTCTCCATCTCATTAGGCAACTCTCTTGGAGGCCATTTTTAAATATCTTAATCACATAACCCCCTTTAGAGGATCAAATCAATCAAATTGACTTGGACCTTAGCAAGCACATGTCTACAAGACTAAGCTAGCTAGAAGAGAATATCTTGCCTTATATTGACAAGTTTTGATCTATGAAATTTGCATCAAAAAGAACCCTAATTGATGGTGGGGCCACTATAAACATTATTCCTTTCTCCATATTATAGAGAATGGGATATGGTGAAACAAACATCACCTTTTGCAGGGATACTCTACATGGATAAAATAACCTGAAAGCCACCACCATCAAAAAATTACACTCCCAATCACTGTTAGACCTAAGATGGTTCCTACCATGTCTATATCATTTACAAGGACATGGGTTATGATATATTATTAGGAGGACCAGGCTAGATTCATATGATGAAAGTCATTCCTTCTAGCTTATTTGAGGAGATTGGGTTCCTACATCTAGGAAAGATCTATGTTTCCAAGGAAGACCCTAAACCATTCAACATGTTGAAAAAGGATATTACCAAGAATAGAGTTGGAATACCCATTGAATATGAGTTGTCTATTAACAAAGTTGTAATCCCAAAGCCTATACCCATTGACTATGAGTTGTCAATGAACAAAGTTGCAATCCCAAAGCCTACACTAAGCTATTCATTCATTCAAGAAAGAACATACTAGAAAGACAATTAAGGATCCAAGAACTTCTATGTTTGAAAAAGGAGAGAGTTCAAAATGATTCATGAATCTTTCCACAAAGATGAGAACAAAAATAGCTTGATTCCTAGAGAAAGATGAACCTTTTCAATTCCCTTTCAAATGAGATAACTAAATCTACATGATAAGTATTTTCATTGATGTTGAGGGAGAAGAATTTGAAAATAAACCCAAAATTACCATCAAGCCATCAAGAAATGAAGTCACTTTGAAACCATAAATAGATTGATGAGTCAAATACATAACTCATTTATTTCTATATATTTCCTGCTCTAAGACTTTGACTTTAGTCTACGGCATATATATATATATATATATATATATTACTATGATTATATTTGTCTTTTGGATGGATTATATGCATGTTTAGTCCTTATTTCCTTTAGATGAAATCTTTTGGCTAATTACTATGAATTATATTTTCAAATGCATATCTCATGGAATTTGTGTACAAGTTGTGTGTGATTGCATGAGGAATACAGTAAAGAACTTCCCAGAGGCCTCTGGACCCCTCCAGAGCCCCTATCTTCATGAAGAACCTAAACCCCGAAGAGCTCCAGATGCCTACAACCCTTCAAGAGAGTCATCAACCCCTTGAGTCAATGATTACTAAGGCCAATGCTAGGGTCATTTAAGAATCCAGTGATGCAAACTCAACAACATGACCAACTGTTCACTTCAATAAAAGCAACTTATTGACAACTCCAAAGTCCAAGTCCACATGTCACTTTGTTTTATGATAACTGAAGTAGCTGTCAATCAACACTCGTGCCACTCCAAGGATTTACTTAACCACTGATAATTAGATTAATACGAATTCTTGATGTGAAGAAGAATCACAAAAGGAACTACTAATGTATTAAATAAAGAAACTTTCAATCCCAATTTGTTGTAGTTAGGATCTAGTGTAGTTATTTCTTTCAATAAAGGCTTAGATGTATAAGTAGGAGCCCAGTAGTCTCTCTTAGTCAGTTCCAATTTTTAGACAAATATTACTGCTTTCTGTCTAGAGGAAAACCTCTTTTTTTCGCTCGTGTATCCATGTCCAATTGGGATTATTTTGAATGCAAATGAAAGCAAAATTATTTTGAAGATTGATTGAGTTCAAGAGGATCATCTCCAGTTGGGAAAGTAGGGTCAACTTCCCCAACTAGGAGGAGATCTCTCAGTATTTATTCTTGTGTTTCTCTTTTATGTTTTCTGTTTACTATCATTATGTTGTGCATTAATATTAAGTTATTGCATTTCTCCGAGTTGTGTAAATGTTTTAGATGTTAGCACCTGCAGGTTTGTCCTTTAAATTCTAAAAATACCAAAAACAGATATTTGTTATTCTATGAAGCAGCACTATTTTATTCAGAGTATTTCATTGTTATGGTTTTATAATTGATGCAGTTACTTCTAAGTTTCATTTCAAGCAAATAGAGTAGTTTCCCTTCAAAGCATGTGTGTTTACTTTCCAAACAAATAGAATAGTTTCCTTTAAAGCATGTGTGTTTCTTTCCAAGAAATTAGCATAATTTCCATTTCAGCATGTGTGTTTCCTTTGAAAGCACTTAGAGTAGTTTCTATTTCCAATATGTGTGTTTCTTTTAGCAAGTAGGATAAAGTGAATTCTATTAATATCCCTTTAGCAACCAACACAAACCATACATCCACAAGATTCGGACTCCACTCCAACCCCCCCACACTAAGAGTCTTACCGCAGATAGCTCCAGACACCTCTGGATTAATAACTTAAATGATGATGAATCAAAGACAACTACAATGAACTCATCATTTTTGGCACCGTTGCCGGGGAAATAATCTACAAATTATTATTGGTTAAGGTGTTGGTAAGATTTTTAAATGAGCACATTCCTAAATCCTTCAGTTTATGAGTAGGCCTAGGGATGCCTTAGATTGATTCATAAAGTGAACCACAGTTAGTACACCATTGGAACCTAATTTAGAAGAACCTCCAAATCATTTAATCAATCAGGGATCTCCCATACCACTAGAATCTCCTATTTTTCCTGGAACACTTTTCACAATGGGTGATAATCTCTTTGGAGGTGGTGAACATGATGAACCAGTTAATAATAGAACATTCTCTTATCCAATCTCTATAACCCCTAAAAGGATTGAACCACCCATGAAAAATATATCTCCTGCATTCCTACCAAATTTTAGAGGAAAATCTTAGAGTACCCAGATCAATTCTTGTTTGAATTTAAGGTTCTCTGTTAGACTTATGATTATGCCACAAATAATAAAAAATTAAAGCTTTTTCATTCTACTCTCAAGGAATCAACTTTATGATGGTTCATGGGCTTGATAACAGACTCCATAACTACATGGGATCAAATGGAAACTCTCTTCCTTGATAAGTATCAAGATTACTGTATAGTCAGGGATCGAAAAGATGAACTCTTCCAAATGAAACAAATGGAAGACAAAAATTTGGAAGATTATGTGGATAGATTCTTATTTGTCCATAGTAGATGTGACAGTAATCTCAATGAAGAGCTTAGTAAAACCATTTTTCTAAGGGGAATTGATGATGAGATAAAGGAAGCCTTAAACCTTATGGGAAAGGGAGACATTAACAAACAAAGTTTCACAGAAATTGTGGAATTTAGCAAAAACTACTCCCGAACCCAAGCGAGTAACAGAGTACAGAAGAAAGGAAAAGGTGGTGGAAATGATGTCACACAAGTTATGGAAGAACTTTCCAATCTAAAAAATGACATGTTACTTCATTTAAACACCACCCTTGATGGTATGCATGTTGATAACTGAGAGGGGGGGTGAATCAGTTATCTAAATTAACTTAACTTTATGTTCTTCTTTAATAGCTAGTGTAGCATCAAAACAAATAAGCATCCATAACCATAAAAGAAGAAACAAAGTCAATACACATAACACAATGATTTTGACATGGAAAACCCTGTTAAGGGAAAAACCATGGGGTGACAAACCCAAGATTGTATTCTCTATTAAAAGAATAGAAGTACAAAATGGTACTTGTCAATTAGGGCTCACTGCCTGAGCACACTGCTCACAAGAGGCTCACTGCCTACAAGAGACTCACTGTCTACAAGGTACAAGAAAGTAACAAGATACTTGAACTGATGAGAAGCATCCACATATGCTGAAGTTCAATTCTGGTTAGGCT
This sequence comes from Cunninghamia lanceolata, assembly GCA_027924645.1. NCBI lineage: Eukaryota > Viridiplantae > Streptophyta > Pinopsida > Cupressales > Cupressaceae > Cunninghamia > Cunninghamia lanceolata. The sequence continues at coordinate 399,646 of BSBN01001712.1, forward strand.
CAATATACTGATCTGCTACACTTTATTCTTCCTCTTCTTTGGTGCTACTATCCTGTCACATACCGGACCTGTATTACTACTTTTACACTGCTCTCTGCTTTTCTTTGCACTTCACAACACACCACACTACTTTTCACATCGAAATACATCTAGTATATATATCCACATCAATGATTTCAATCATCTTTCTAGTCAGCATCTGGGAAACTCAGAATATTTCAAAACTCTGGTCTGTCGGCTGAATCCATGCTTACTAAGTGATGCGTATCAAAAATATGGTTATATAATTCATCAATCATGTCAGCCAATCATGAATGATACTTCAAGAATCTTGATCACCATAAATAACTCATCTGGATTAAGGTCTGATGCTCTGCCGATCAGTTATTCCTTAGTCAACTCTGCCAAATAGGAACCAACACTTAGGTGCTCATATCTCTTCACTCTTTCATCACCGGAGGCTCAATCTCTGGAATATATTAGTCATGATACTCCTCTTGACTTCCCCAAGTCTGTACTTTACTGAGATACTTCCTCTGAGAGATCCAGACCTAACTGTTAGACCTTGCTACATGCTCTGTTCTTGCTTACCGGACCACAACACTCTTCAATCTAACTTTCGATATAGGCACACCATGTCCTGCGGATGGGTGGGATGAAGTTTGTTGCCATCAATGACAACACTCATGAAGCTACATTGTGTCTCTTGCCAACAATCTCCCCCTTTAGCATTGATGGCAACACTTTGTGAAAAATGACTAAGTGTCACACTACACTCCCCCTTGGCTAATGCTTTGTTCTAATGTACACTTTACCGAAGCTCCCCCTTAGCTGGATTCCACATTTTTCACTACTCCTCACTCCCCCTTTGACATCAATGGCAAAGGGTAGGGTCCGCACACCAAAATTTTCCAAAAACAATCTATACTTGGCCGTAAAAACATATATACATGTTTTACTTACATATACTGAATTATATCTGCAAAAGTGGTCTTCAACTATACCACTTTTGTCGCCCAACTCTTCTTCATCCTATTCAAAATTGAGATGTGACCACTCAACAGGAATGCAAAAGCTTCTGCCCTTTTTAGATCTGTCGAATCACTGGTCTAGGCTGTTGTCTAAGCATCAATTAGGGCCTCATGTATGGCCTCTAACTTAGGGATAATTATCCCTCTAAGTTCACTTAACCTACTTATTCTATTTTTATTCTCCTTCTCAAGCTTCTTTATTTCATTTAAGACTGCAATAGTCTGACACTCTTGATTTACTATGGAAGAGGAGAGAGGATCAAAACTTTGAGATAAACTTAGTAGTTTATCCTCTTACTCTTTTACTTTCTTCTCAATATCCTTTGTCACTTTAGGCCAGGATAAACAAAATTTATATATATCTCTGCCATCTTTAAGAGCATTTTCTAAGCTCTTTATCCCAATATCCATAACTCTCCTATCATTTGTTATTAGACTCTGTACTTCAGAGAATCTCTTTCCCAAAAACTCCTTCCGGACCTTTTCTTCTGCTGACTTCTCTAAGGAATCAAAATGTGTATGAACAAAATTTACAAGAGACTTTAGATTACCAGATGTGGAGGTTGAAGGATCCTTTTGGAAGGATGGCATGATCTTCTCCAATACACCGGATGCAGCTTCTATGAGCTCATAGTCTTCCATGTGAGACTTTAGAAGTTTTTCTTTTGCCTTTGCTTGAGTAAAGGATGCTAGCTTCATGGTTTGAACCGGGGAGAGGGAATCAAAGTTGAATGGTCCTTGAAGCAGTTCCAGTTCATCAAATTCCATCATCTCTTTGGTCAAGAAATATTTGACAGTTTCTATAGTGTCTCTTGCCGGAGACAGAGTCTTCTTTCTTTCTCTGTCTCAAAACTGTCTCATGGGGTCTTCTCTGTTTGGTCTTTTTCTTTTTCCTTTACTTCTTCTTCTTGACTGGTTTTCTCCTCTAATCTTTCTTCTCCTTTAGATCTGGAGTCTGCAAGGGAAACCGGATGAGAGATATTAACTTCTTCATGGATTTCCTCTTCTGAAGCAGAGGAATCTAGATCCTCAGTTTTCTCTTCACTTGTCTTCTTTGCCTCTTCTGCCACTATCTCAGTAGATTCTCCTTTGTCATCCATGGCAGAGGGTTCACCACCTTAAGTCCTCTATAATAGGGAGATTGAATCTTTTAAAGGCATTCCGGAGGATATCTTCTGTTTCCTTTGCCACTTTGTCAATTTCTCCAAGCATAAGTTGATTCATTCTAGCTTTGCTCCGGAACTCGTCCTTGCAGTCCTTGAAGATAATGTTCATTTGTTTAGGGGTAATGGATGGATAGAGCTGAATAGCAATCTGCTCCTGGATTTCTAGATCTTTTGCTTGGGCATTGTTTTTCCTTATTTCAAGTTCCTTCTCTAAGCTTTTGGGAATCAGAGATATAATTTCAATGAATGCTTTGTTATAGATGTTTAGATACCTGACTGTGGCATCTTGCAATATCTTCTAATCAGTTTCATTATATTTATCATAAAATTCAACCATTAGTTGTAAGTTCCCATCCACAGTAACTGATTTGATGATATCATCAATGCAGAGAGTAGGTTTTTCAACAAATTCCTCTGCCTTCTCTTCTTTGTCTTGACCGGTAGAGGGTTCACCGGTTGTTTTCTTCTTCTTCTTCATTTTCTTTACTTCCTCATCTGTCTCTATCTCTTCATCATCCTTGAGGCTTGTGTATGATCTTGTAGCCTTTGTCTTTGTTTTCTTTTCTCCTTTACTGGATGATTTTGCTTCTGATTTTGATGCCTTTGAGCTCTTATCAGTGGCAGGTGCAAAGCTCTTAGAGGATCTGGTCCGGGAGGGGGCTTCTACTGGAGCACTTTCTTTTTCTGCTTCTTCCTTTTCTTTCTCTACCCTTTCCATCTTCTCTCTGTTGGCATCAACTGCCTCCTTTGATATTCCATGGCTTTTGGCAAATTCTTCTACTTCCCTTCTTACTTTTCTCTTGATCTCAGGCTGTCTAAGTTCAACATGAACTTTTACAATTAGTTCTTGGTAAGTTCCAAACCTTTCTGCCTTAGGATCCTTGGGCTAACTCAACATGTGTTGAACATGTAGCTCTATAATTTTCTCATCTACTTCATATCCCATTGGCATGATCTAGACTATCCTTGGCTCCACTGCCTCCATTAGGCATAGATCAGTGTCTACCATGAAGCATACTTTATCTTTATACTTTTCAACTAGAGATTGGGGGATTCTCTCTCTTGCTTGCATAATACTCTGAAAGTTCTTGAAGTAGCCCCATAGTGTTGTATTATGTGCCTTGGCATCACCAAACCCATGCATATAATCTCTTATTTGTATGGCTACTGGTCTGTCATTCTGCCATATCCAACCACTGGATCCGGGTAGCTCATTCATAAAGTAAAAGAATAGACACAATATCAAACCACCATATTTGAATGAGTTTTTCTTGTCCTTCTTGATCCTTTGTAAGTTTTCTAACAGTTGGCTCAGAAGAAGTTTGCAGAGATCATAGTCACATTTTTCCTTAGCATTTCATAAGTAGTGTACACAGATGTTCCGGATACGGAATTCTCCCTGCTGGAGTGATATATCTTATAGCCAATTATCATAGATGCAAACTTGATATCCGGATCAATGATATCTTCTATAGTCATTGCTCTCTTGTCAAATTTTGATCCGGTTGCCTTACTCACTGTCTGATTCTTGACAGATTTGAGAGCAGGAATCCCACCGGATGAGTGTAATCTAGTAACTGCCCTAATGGCATCCTTGGTTATCTTGAATGGCCTCATCAACCATATAAAGTTATCATGCATTCTACTTAGAACATACTAAACCCATTCATCTTCTGCAAAATAGGGGAAATGGATGCAATGTCCAAAATGCTTGTCTCGGATAGCCTTGTACTGTGGTTTGAGTTCAAAAGCATCATCTATTAACTGATTGTGATAGATATCCAATAACTTGGATTCCCCAAATTCCTCAATGTTTGCATGAATATATGCCCTAACATCTTCTACATGCAAAACCCCATGTGGAATGCTTGAAAATCGCCTAGGGGATCAACTTCTAGGGATTTATAGGGATGTTTCTTGAATTTAGGGCACGGCCTATCAATAATCTTCACAACATTCAGAGTAGCCATCTTTCAAAGATTCAGAGAGAGATTTCAAAATCAGAAAATACCTCTTACACTTCTAGGGTTCACAATATGAGCTGGATCGAGTTGCTTGGATGAATCGACTTATGCGGTTTGATCCTTGAGAGGATTGAGATAACTTGTTACAGAGATCCTTTTCTCTTATTTTTGAATGCTAATATGCAAATGATGAACCAAAGAACCCTTTTATTTCTGTGCAAACCCTAATTCCATTTTGTAATAAATGCACAACCTAAGTTATTCTGGTTGCCTTGTTTTCCTTGTTCTGAGAGAGATCTTTCTGGATCACTAGTATCAACTATTAGCTATCTATCTATCTTTCCCAAATCATTCCACTTATCCACAGATCAAGATACTTCAAATTTGAATCATACCGAATCTATCTATGAGAATCTTGTTCTTACCGGATGATTGTTAAACCAGATCAATCTAGGAAGATTAACCTCTTCTAAACTTCTTGCGGATCTTCCATATCTTTACCAAGGCTCATTTATATGTTTCTCTGAGAACCCTTTAATCCGCAACTTTCCATGTGCCAATTTCAGGCACCAATTGACTGGCTGAGGGAACTTGTTTTCTTTTGAGACTCCCCCTGAGCCAGAGCTCATCTATTTAGTTTCCAGAAGGAATATCAGCACCAGATTCTGGTGAAGATCCATCCCCAACATTTTCTGTACTCCTCTTTACCCAAATCTTATTCATCTCCCTTTGAATTTCATCCGCATCTACTTTTCCTTTTCCTTTGTCTTGGTTTGGATTATAATGCACCGGACCCTTTTTGTCTTGATTCTTACTTCTGCAGAATTTGGTAATATGACTGGATCTATTGCAATTGTAGCAAACAACATTTCTTTGCATATTTGACTGATATCCTCTTGATCTACACTGATTAGCCATATGTCCCATTCTATTGCATGCAAAGCATCTGCCATTGAATGAATTGATCATTTGCATATTTCTACACTCATGAGATTTGTGACCATACCTTTTGCAATTAAAACACTATCTGGAGAAGTATGAATTAGTCTGATTCATTCTTCTTCTACACTGATTTGCTTTATGACCAAAGTTATTGCAATTGTGGCAGTATCCATTGAAGGGTGGATATCTTTGAGCATTTGGTTGCCTTACCTGAGGTCTTCTAGGCCTGTTCCTTGGATTTCCTGATCCAGAGTTCTTCTGATCGGATCCGAAGCTTTCACCTTTCTCATACCCCAAGCCTTGCTTGTCATCTACTCTCTTTTGGCTTTCAAGAAGTACTTCAAGCTTAGCAGAGCTTATCTTGAATTTCTCTTTGTATTCATTTGTTGTTTGAAGATCTCTTTTTAGAGTGTCAATCTGATTTTCAAGTTGTTCTTCATTATCTCTAGCTTCTTCCAGATCAGATTCCAAATGCCTGATTATTCTATCCATTTTGTGGCAGTCTTCTGATTTCTCTCTGGGAGATTGTTTTAGATTATCTTCAGTTTTTCTCTTCTCTTCAATTTCTTAGGTGAATTTCATAACCCCTGATTCCATTTCATGTCTTACCATAATGACCTCTTTTGATAGCTTCTCACATAATTTGTTTTTCTCGTTTAGATCTTCATTTGCATCATTGGCTTCATTCTGACTTGCTAATTGTTGAAGTAGTTCCTTTCTCTTTTTCATAGAGATACTTAGTTTCTCCTTGAGTTCATTTATGAAGTCATCAGCTTGTTTGAGTCTTTCCCTTAAGTTATTTACTTTAGAGTGAGACTATTCAAGATCATCTAGGGTAGACTGAAGTTGTTCCCTCATACCATACATATCCATTGAGATTCCCAGATCTTCCTCAAGTTGTTAGGCTTTGTTTGGAGGAACTTGGCTCTGATACCAATTGTTGATAACTGAGAGGGGGGGTGAATCAATTATCTAAATTAACTTAACTTTATGTTATTCTTTAATAGCTAGTGCAGCATCAAAACAAATAAGCATCCATAACCATAAAAGAAGAAACAAAGTCAATACACATAACACAATGATTTTGACATGGAAAACCCTGTTAAGGGAAAAACCACGGGGTGACTAACCCAAGATTGTATTCTCTGTTAAAAGAATAGAAGTACAAAATAGCACTTGCCAATTAGGGCTCACTGCCCGAGCACACTGCTCACAAGAGACTCATTGCCTACAAGAGACTCACTGTCTACAAGGTACAAGAAAGTAACAAGATACTTGAATTGATGAGAAGCATCCACATATGCTGAAGTTTAGTTTCAGTTAGGCTCAATATACTGATCTACTGCACTTCATTCTTCCTCTTCTTTGGTGCTGCTGTCCTATCACATACCGGACCTGTATTACTACTTTTACATTGCTCTCTGCTTTTCTTCGCACTTCACAACACATCACACTATGTTTCACATCGAAATACATCTGGTATATATATCTGCATCAATAATTTCAATCATCTTTCTAGTCGACATCCAGGAAACTCAGAATATTTCCAAACTCTGGTCTGTCAGGTGAATCCATGCTTACTAAGTGATGCATATCAAAAAGATGGTTATAGAAGTCATCAATCATGTCGGCCAATCATGAATGATACTTCAAGAATCTTGATCACCATCAATAACTCATCCGGATCAAGGTCTGATGCTCTACCGGTCAGTTATTCTTCAGTCAACTCTGCCAAACAGGAACCAACACTTAGGTGTCATATCTCTTCACTCTTTATTTCTCTTGACTTCCCCAAGTCTACACTTTACTGAGACCTTTGAGAGATCCAGACCTGACTATCGGACCTTGCTACATGCTCTGTTCTTGCTTACCGGACCACAACACTCTTCAATCTGACTTCTAGTATAGACACACCATGTCCTATGGATGGGTGGGATGAACTTTGTTGCCATCAATGACAACACTCATAAAGCTACACTGTGTCTCTTGCCAACAATGTAGGCCAGTAAAAAGAATAATAAACCCTTGGCCATCTATTGTCCTCATTGTAGAGAGAAACATTCACTTAGAGAGTGTCCTTTAAACTGGACTGAGTTATGTTGGATCTATGAAAAAAATCATCCCATGAATGAGTGCAGTCTTCTCCCTGAAATTAAAAATAGATTGAAAAAGGCACTAGAAGACAAGGAAGAGTTAAATTTTATTGGCCAGAAACAATCAAACTATGGATTTAACTAGTTTCCAAGTCAATATGCTCCAAGAAGTCCACCAATTTAGGGTACAAGCTAGTGGAGTGGACCATGGGGAGGCCCACTTCCACCAATGAAAATGCCACCTTAGTGGGGACTAGCATGGCCCCAATCAAAGTGGATGAATCAATCTTGGGTTACTCCCCAGTGGCTAAACCAACATCAGTATCAATAGTAGTGGGCACCTCAATATAACCAAGGAGCAAGGCGGTTTGGGAATCAACCTCAAGTCTACTTCTTGGACCCTCACAACTTGTCACTAGTAGAAAAGAAGGAAATAAATGACTAAAAATTGCAAATAAACTACTAGCTAGTAGTTTATTTGTAATTTTTGGTCATTTATTGCCTGCTTTTCTACTAGTGTGTAAATCTAAATCAGAATGACCAAGTGAATCAACCTTAGATGCATGCTCAGCCAGTACCAAATCCCAAAAATAACAGACCCCAACAACAAGTGTATAACACTTATCCCAATACAACCACCCTGAACGTGGTGGAAATTAATGAGATCCAACTTCGTCCCTGAAACATTCCTATAAAAGCTCCTTCTGAGGAAGTCCCTAATGAAGAGTAAGTGATACCTATCACTGAAGAACAATAAAAGGGTAAGAAGGCTAAGACAAAGAACTCAGAAGAAATCTCTAAAGCAGCTTTTGTTCCATTTCCAGAATGATTAAGACGGGCTCCTCCGGAGAAATCTAAAGAAATCCAAATTACTCAAGATGAATCTTAGCTAGTTAGGAAACTTAGAAAGATACATATAGAAGTTCCTCTATTACAAGTGATAAAGGATATCCCTGAAATAAACCAGACCATCAAAAGCCTATGCTTAAAGCTTCTAGGGAGGAAACAAAAATTACCGAACACTATTCAGGTGGAGGGAAAACTTGCTAATGTCTTGGCAGGCAAGTTGATTCCTCAAAAGTATGGAGACCTTGGAAGCCCTGTTATCTTAGTGGCGATAAAAGGAACATCAGTTTCAAATGTACTGATTGATCTAGGAGCTGCTATCAATGTGATGACTCCAAAAGCTTTGGTATTAACTCGTATACAACCAACCTCAACTATTTTACAACTTGCAGATCTGTCCATCACTAAACCAAAAGGAATTTTGGAGGATGTCATAGTCACTATGGACACTTGGGATTATTCGGTAGATTTTCTCATCCTTCAGACAAGGAAGAAATGATCAGGATATCCAATAATATTGGGTAGACCATGGTTGGCCACAGTGTCAGCCCTGATTGACTGTAGGTCTAGAATAATGACTATTTCCAATGGGAAAATACTAAAGGAACTCTTGATCTACCCTCCCACTAAGCCATTTTTGCAATATGAGAATAAACCTTGGGTAGATGATTTAATGGATTTAGATGAGGAAGATGCCTCCTCATTAGCAATGGCAACAATTGTGGAGCATCTCAAAGAATACAATGAAGAGTACAATGAGTTAGAAGCAAACAATGAAACTTCTCTTTACAGTGTTGCATAGCAGGAGGTCTCTGGATGGCTCTAGAGAGATCTGAGAGGTTTCTTAAGGGCATTCAACTATCCATATTCTGAAGAAGTTGTTTCTAACCTGAATTATCAACAAGCAAAAACCTTGCATCAAACTGTGCCTCACTCCTATCCACTAAATATGTTGATCAGTCCCTACAAAGACATTCATTTTCTTTATTGTGGAACTAAGCAAATAACTGTCTAAACCAATAAACAATTCTCCATAAGCAGTTGGTTGATAGAAACAGAAGAAATCAAACTGACAAAACTGTTGCAAACCCATACTCAAGCATTCTCATGGGAAACAAGGATATGAGAGGAATTCATCCTAGTGTATGTACACACCACATCTACACTAAAGATGTCCGTCCCAAGAGACAACCACAAAGAAGGATCAATCCTGCTCTAAGAGAAATTGTGAAGGAGGAAATAGAGGAATTATTGCAGGTAGGATTCATCTATCCTATCTTGATAGTCAATGGGTGTCACCATTAGTGATTGTACCAAAGAAAAATGGAAAATGATGAGTCTATATTGACTATCGAGAATTAAATAAAGCCACCAAGAAAGACTATTTCCCTCTTCCCTTTATTGACCAGGGGTTGGATAATCTAGCTGGTAGTCGCTACTTCTCCTTTTTGGATAGATTCAATGGCTACAACTAGATCTAGGTAGCTTCAGAGGATCAAGACAAAACCACATTCACATGTCCATGGGGAACATTTGCCTATAGGGTTTTGTCGTTTGGATTGTGTAATGTGCAACCAACCACATTTTAGAGAGTTGTGTTGGCAATCTTTGCTAATTTAGCCAACACATGTGTGGAAGTCTACATGGATGATTTCATAGTGCATGGGAAGACTTTTGATGAATCCTTGGATAGCTTGAACAAAGTGCTTAAAATATGTGAAGAGCAATAGTTGTCCTTAAATCATGAGAAGTAAGGAATAGTCCTAGGTCACTACATTTCACTGGAAGGTATGAAAGTAGACCTCAAAAAGGTTGAAATCATAGTACAAATACCTCCACCTCAAACTCAAACTAAAGTAATAAGTTTCCTAGGACATGCTGGGTATTATCGGAGGTTTATTGAAAACTTTGGTCGAAAGGCTGATCCATTGTTCGCCCTTTTGAAAAAGGACTCTAAGTTCAATTGGACCCCACAGTGTCAAGAATCATTCGAAGCCACAAAGAAATCCCTCATGACTGCACAATCATTAAAGGACCAAATTGGAGTGAGCCTTTTCATATTCACTCATATGCTTCCAATCAAGCCATTGGGGCAGTTTTAGGGTAGGTTAATGAGCCTAGAGGTATGCATGCTATATATTATGCTAGCAAAAATTTAAATCCTACAGAGAAAAATTATACAACCACAGAGAAAGAGTTATTGGCAGTAGTTTATGCAATCAACAAGTTATGCCACTATATTATAGGGTATAAAGTTCTCGTCCACACAGATCATGTTGCTATTTAATATCTTATTAATAAAATTGTAGTAGGGGGTAGAATTATTAGATGGTTGGTACTGTTACAAGAATTTGATATAACGATTTTTGATAAGCCTAGGAAAGATAATGTGGTTGTTGATTTCTTATCTATATTGACTGTGTAGGGAAGCAATGAACCAATGGATGATGCATTTCCAGATGAACACCTTTTTTCCATTTCCATACAATCTCCTTGGTTTGTAGATTTAGCTAACTATTTGGTTACAGGAAAATGTCCACTGCACTTTAACCAGAAGGAGACAAGATGACTCATCAAGGATAGTTCCAAGTATAAGTGGGTAAATGGTATTTTGTTTAAAAATTTCCCTAATTGTGTGTTGAGAAGATGTGTGCAGGAAACAGAAGTCTATGATATCATCCTAGCCTACCACAATGAACCCTCAAGAGGCCACTTTTCAGCCCTCTGAACTAGACACAAGATTCTAGGAGCTGGGTACTTCTGGCCAACGATGATAAAGGATATCCAACAGTACATTGGGTGATGTGATCAATGCCAACAAATGGGATGACTAACTCCTACTGCAGAAATGTTGCTCCATCCTCAAGTGGTCCTAGAACCATTTGAGAAATGGGGGATAGATTTTGTGGGACCAATTGATCCGCCATCCAGAGGAAACCATTACATCCTGGTTTGTACTAACTATGCCACCAAATGGGTTGAAGCCAAAGCTCTACCAACAACAAAAGAAGAAAAGGTTGTAGATTTTCTATACAAACACATTCTACATAGGTTTGGAGCCCCAGGGGTCCTTGTTTCTTATCAAGGGCTGCAATTCATGTCTCCCATGATTAAAGCATTCCTGGAAAGATATCAGATTAATCATAGAAAATCTTCTCCATATCATCCCCAGAGTAATGGTCAAGTGGAAGTGATGAATAGAGAATTGGAGAATATCCTCACAAAGATAGTTTCAGGCAAAAGGACTAATTGGACAGAAAGAATGACAAAAGTTGTTTGGGCCTATAACACCACCTAGAGAACCACTACTAACTTCACACCATATGAATTAGTTTATGGGAAGCATCCAATGCTCCCTATTGAATATGAAGTGGAAACCTTAAGAATAACACTAGAATCTGGTATTGATTTAACAAAGGCACAACAACACAGAATAATGCATTTGGACAGTCTGGAGGAAATGTGAATGGAGGTACTACATCACACAGAGTTGGTTCAAAAATAAAGAAAAGAATGGCACGACAAGCATATCATCACAATTCAAGAAGGGAGATTGGGCCCTACTATATGAATCAAAATATCAGGATCTCAAAGGAAAATTGCACACTAGGTGGTTAGGACCCTATGAAATCAAGGAAGCTTTCAGCAATAGTGTTGTTCAGCTATACCGACGAGTTCTTCTAGTAAACAGGCACAGATTGAAGTTGTATCACAAGCCAACCTCCAAAGAAGAATTCTCAGCAGAAATATAATCTCAAATAGAACATTTCATGATGGAGGACCTTTCTTCCATGGGGATTATGCTCTAAAAGAAGGTTGTAGAATGAATAAAATAGAAGGGTTGAAAACCAGCAATGGTGGCCTTTTTTGTCAAAAAAAATCAAGCAAAGTTGAAAACTAGAAATGGTGGCTTTGCCTAGAGGAAGGATTGAAAACCAGAAATGGCAGTCTTTCCTTTGAAATTCCCTTTTTCCAAAATAAATCTCCTTTTTGTAGTTTCTGCAGGTTTCGTATTATGGAATACTGAGTAGCTCCAGATGGCTACAGATAGCTCTAGATGGATCTCGATGAAGACGGATGCTACTATCAGCATATTGCTAAGCGCCAAGTCATGTTGCATTGAAAAATAAATTCAATAAAAAGTTAAATTGAAGTTATCTAAAGGAGTAAGTACTTTACATAAATATATTTCTTTCTTTAAAACTTGTATAATCACTTTAATATGTGTGTATATACATACATACATCTATATATATATACATACATACATACATACATATATATACATACATACATATATATATATACATACATACATATATATATATACATATGTGTTTATATATGTGTGTATATATATACACATTATATATGTATATATATTATATATATACATATATGTATACACACACACACACACACACACACACACACACACACACACACACACACACACACATATATATGCCATGCACCCCTTGCATGCTCCACATGCATTTTTCCCTTTTCCATGCTTGCACCCATGTCGTCATAGAAATTGGAGAAGTCATTTGAAGGATAGACACGTGGCAAAAGAGGGTTTGTTCTAAGATCTTGTGCACTTTTTGACAAGTATGAGTACCAGTTCATGATGATAACAACATTTTCAATAAATGCCATAAAAGGAAATAAATGATTAATTGGAGGGGTAATCATGATTATGAATTGTAATCATAAATGGCAATCAATAGCACAAGAGGTGGAGCAATGATCATTGTTGTCAGCTCTGGATTTGAAAAGAAGTTGCATTAAATGTGGCAGATGGAAATGTCCATTCTGCATGTTGCAACTCAGAGTTGGAGTTCCAAGGTACATGCCATCACTCCTAAAAAGACAGACAGGATGATTGCCAACTTGTCTGCACTCCATAAGCTAATTCATCATTGAACCATGAACAAAACAAAACAAGTTCATTTCTCTCTCCACAGTCACAGACCTCCATTTTTTTGGTACTGCTCTGCATTCTCTGGACTGGTAAAGAAGAGATTTCAACCATGGGAAATAAGAGAAAGGTTGAACTAGAAAACACAGTATTTGATCAAGCAAGTACAAATGTTTTTCGATAAGCTGGGTGGTTAGGTTTCTTGCAGAAGTTCGAAGGATTCGAAGCTGAATTGGTCGAAGAGTTTTTTGTCAATTTTCATCACACCTTCTCTACAATAAAGGGGGTGAGGATTCTTGTTAGCCCTACTATAATTAGTCAGATTTATGAAATTCCAAAAGTAGGTGCTGATTTGTTTCAAACAAAACCTTCGTATGAGGAATTAGTGCATAATTTTCATGTCGCTCCAGAGCCCTTGCCTTGTTATATCATAAGCAAAGGAGCGACAAAGGGCATTGAAAGGACCAGTCTTCTCGATCCATGGAAGACTGTGGTCCTGTGGATAATGAAAATTTTCACCTGTGATGGACAATATGGGGCATTTTTAGGGCTTGGTATGAGGTCAATAACTCATTTGAGACATGGGGCCAATAGGCCAGAATATCTAATAAATCTTCTCACCTTTTTGCACAATTGTCTAGTGAATATGATGACAAAAATGATCCACAATGAGGGTCAGATTAGTCATCATGGCCTTATACATTTGATAATGAAACACCATTTCATTTAATAAGAAGATGGGTAGAAGAAATGGGAGGATTTTTTGGAATTCAAACCCAAGAAGAAAAAGAAGAAGCATTAGGCTTCCACTGTGTCAATCTCAGCCGAGCCTCCAATGCACAAATTTAGATGGCTCTGGAGAGGTGCAGAGCAATAGAGCTAGAGGGAACTAGGTGAGAAAACAATGGCCTCTACCCCTGCTATAGCATGCCACCCACATATGTTTGTGATTTTGTCTAATGAAGAAAAAAGGGGAACAGCAGAGCCAAACCCAACAACCATCTCAAGGAGCTATTCTTCCCCTGAAGAACAAGAACAAGAAGAGGCTATTGCAGAACAAACCCCTAAGGAAAGAGAAACAAAGGAGGCCAGATGGAAGAATACCCCTGAAGAAATGGAAGAAGAAACACTTGAAATTGGACACTGAAAAGGGAAGATACCCATGGTGGATGATTCTGTTGACACTACAGAGAAAGAAACATGTCATCTATTAGCTCTATCAAAATCAGAGTATGAATTGAAACAATGTAGAGAACATTTGGAAGCCATGGCTTTGCAATTGAAAGCTAGAAGTGAGGAACTGGAGCAACAAAACCAGCAGGCTGCCCAGGAGAAGGAGAAAGATAAAACAATTTCTAAATTTCAAAAAGAAATAAACAAGCATAAAGCCACCATAGTGTAGAAAGATACTCAAATTGCACAATTTCAGTAGTGACCTACACAATCAGCCCCTGGACTAGCAACATTGAGCATCTATGAACTCAATCTTTGGCTATCTCAAGAGAACAATGAGCTCAGAAGGGAAATCAGGAAGCTCCGGAGAGACCTTGGGGCTCTCAGGAAGGAGAAGGTGGCAGTAGAACAAAGATTGGCCCCTTAGCCTATGAAACAGGGGATACCCTATTATCACAAAGGCTACCTTTAGGTATGTATGCTCTGTTTCTTAGAAAATAGTTTCTATGTTGGAAATTGTTGAGAATTAGCTGCAATCTACCTTTTGATTTTGAAAATGATAAAGAGTTTATGGAATGTTATGTGCAAAACCCCAAGGACCAACAAAATCTTTTAGGTGAATTTTTTCAACACGGTCATATAATGGGCCATGTAAATACTTCCATGTTGGATTTATATGTGGGCGAACTTCAAATTTGGAGCTATTTGCCCTTACTAAGGAATAACAAATTATGGGAAGAGTGCATGGAAGAATATAATGCAACTGCAACAACCATAGGCTTAATGATGAGGCATGAATGCCCAAAATCTACTTGGTTCACAAAATCTTTTAGAGTTCAAGTTTACAAGTAGGACATTATAGGCTTATATGTGCAAAACTTGAATTCTTATATTGCAGATTTTCAAGAAATTGCAGGATACCTCCCTAGTGCAGTTGTTACAAGTTGTCTCTTCAGTTATGAGGACCTACCTGAGTGCTTCAAGAGAAGAGAGCCCATTTCTCCATCCAATCTCAGATGGATGTTTGCCAAGGCACAAAAGTTAGTGGCTCTAATTCAGGAAAAGAAGCAAGATTAGATAGGAATGCAGTTTCGGCCACCTCTGTTATTAATGCCAGCTCCCCGCCTCAATCATCCTCTAGGGCATCCTATGAGGCAAAGAAAATTTGATAAGTGGTACAACAAGCTATTAGAAAATGATGGATTTGCACCAAAGGGTAGACTGATCTTCAAGTATAAGACAGAGGACTACAAATGCAGTGTGATCTTAGAGGAGAAGACCATGACTGATGATGAGGATGTTGTACATATTTTGCCATGAGGACATGGCACAGACTAAGCTGGGGGAGTGATGAGTCAAATACATGACTAGATGTTATGTTGTAAAAAGTTTCCCTAGGACTTTTCACCTCCTAGTTTAGCTCCTAGGTCCCCTTAATTTCGGTATGCATGTTTAAAACTCATCCTAGAGCAATTTCCCCTGAAACACGTGTCAATTGGGACTTAGGGGTCCACATTAGTGCTTAATCAAGACCCAAATCATGCCTTGGGACTTGGGCACCCACACCCTAGTCCAAGCTAATTTACCTGGACCTAAATCTTGGTTGTCAGCATAGGACCTTTAAAAAGGTTTCCCTTTGTCAGCCTTTTCAATTTGAATTATGAAAGTTTAGTGGGAATGCATATATAAACATGTTTAGGACTTCATTTTAAACCTAGATGGATAATGCGAACTTGTGGTATTGAGCTAAGGGATTTTAAGGCATTCATTGTGTTGCAGAGCATAATTGTGTTGTTATTTTGTTTGTTGCAGATTTGGCTTCATCAATCCATCTCCTCATGGTGTGAAAGATCTCCATCTCCATGAGGGCTTCACTTATAAGGTGACATCTATTTATGTTTCAATCAATCTATTTCATCATTCGATTTGGCCTCTATCCACCAAGGAAACACACTCTATCTAACAATGGTGTTGGAAGGCTTGAATGCCATTCTGGGGCTTAGCTGAGGCAAGCTCCTAAACACCACAACCCCCAAACCCCTCTCTTTGTGATTGCAGGTTATAGGTGTAGGATTTAGCAAAGTGGAGTTGCAAAGAAGTAGAGCAGAGGATAGAGATTTAGGATATGAGAAGAAATTGTAGAAAACTAACCCTACTAGACTAGGGTGTCTGCCCCATGGTCCTCCTGACTGCCATCTCCAAAAACTCTAAAGCAAGTTGCAATATTACATACCTCATTGTTCCAAATCTATAAAAAAACTACCCTATTGGACTTGGGCACTTGCCCTATTGTCCCTGAAGTTTCCACCTCTGAAAATTGAAATCCTGGTATGTTTCTAGTCTGTATTTAGTGCCTTCCTGTGTGATCATTTGTCATATCTTATTCATCTGTATCTGATTTCATATAACTAGGTTTTAAGGCTTAATTGAACTAGGGTTTGACATATCTATCAATCTAATCTATCTTTCCATATCATTCCTAAGTGACATCAACCTATAGCCGAGTCCTTTCCATTTGTAGTGACTTGGCTTGATTGTTGTCCTTGAATGTTATTGTGAAAGGAGGGTTTGATTGGATACCTTTAACACTATCTTCCACCTATCTTCTTTTCATACATAATAGACTCATTTATTTCTATATATTTCTTGCTCTAAGACTTTGACTTTACTCTATGGCATATATATATATATATATATATATATATATATATATATATATATATATATATATATATTACTGTGATTATATTTGTCTTTTGGATGGATTATATGCATGTTTAGTCCTTATTTCTTTTAGATGAAATCTTTTGGCTAATTACTATGAATTACATTTTCAAATGCATATCTTATATATATTAGTGTGATTATATTTGTCTTTTGGATGGATTATATGCATGTTTAGTCCTTATTTCTTCTAGATGAAATCTTTTGGCTAATTACTATGAATTATATTTTCAAATGCATATCTTATGGAGTTTGTGTACAAGTTGTGTGTTATTGCAAGAGGAATACAACAAAGAACTTCCCAGAGGCCTCTGAACCCCTCTAGAGCCCATTCCTTTGTGAAGAAACTAAACCCCAGAGAGCTCCAGATACCTGCAATGCTTTAAGAGAGTCATCCTCCCCTTGAGTCAATTATTACTAAGGCTAATCCTAGGGTCATTTAAGAATCCAGTGATGAAAACTCAACAACATGACCAATTGTTCACTTCAATAAAAGCAACTTATTGACAACTCCAAAGTCCATTTCCACATGTCACTTTATTTTATGATAGCTGAAGCAGTCATTAGTCAGTGCCCGCACCACTCCAAGTATTTACTTAACCACTAATAATTAGATTGATACGAATTCTTGATATGAAGTTGAATCATAAAAGGAATTGTTAATGTATTAAATAAAGCAACTGGTTCAATCCCAGTTTGCTATAGTTAGGATCTAGTGTAATTATTTCTTTCAATAAAGGCTCAAATGTATAAGTAGGAGCCCAGTAGTCTCTCTCAATCAATTCCAATTTTTAGTCAAATATTACTACTTTCCGTCTGAAGGAAAACCTCTTGTTTTCACTTGTGTATCCATGTCCATTTGGGATTATTTTGAATGCAAAATGAAAGGGAAATTCTTTTGAAGATTGATTGAGTTCAAGAGGATTATCTCTAGCTGGGAAAGGAGGGCCCTCTTCCCCAACTAGGAGGAGATCTCTCAGTATTTATTAATGTGTTTCTCTTTTATGTTTACTATCATTGTGTTGTGCGTTAATATTAATTTGTTGCATTTCTCCTCTATGTAAATGTTTTAGATGTTATCACCTACAGGTTTGTCCTTTAAATTATAAAAATACCAAAAAGAGATATTTGTTATTCTGTGAAGCAACACTATTTTATTCAGAGTATTTCATTGTTGTGGTTTGATAATTGATGCAGTTACTTCTGAGTTTCATTTCAAACAAATAGAGTAGTTTCCCTTCAAATAATGTGTGTTTACTTTCCAAGAAAATAGAATAGTTTCCTTTAAAGCATGTGTGTTTCTTTCCAAGCAATTAGTATAATTTTCATTTTAGCATGTGTGTTTCCTTTGAAAGCAATTAGAGTAGTTTCCATTTCCAGGCTATGTGTTTCTTTCAAGAAGTAGGATAAAGTGAATTCCACTAAGATCCCTTTAGCAACCAACACAAACCATCCATCCACAAATTCAGACTCCACTCCAACCCCCCCACACAAAGAGTCTTACCACAGATAGCTCCAGACACCTCTGGATTGATAAATTAAATGATGATGAATTAAAGACAACTACAATGACCTCTTCATAGATGAAATTCTACAAGAATTTCCCCTAGGCAAGACCCTACCCAAGTCAACAATAGAGTGGAAGCCTGTAGAGGTTATTATATCGAATGGTCCTAAAAAATTTAATGATTACATTTTTGTTGATGCCGAAGAGAATGGACTTGAAGATGATTATGGGGTTCCACTAAAATCACCAATAAATGGGATCCCCACACACAAACCTTCACTTAGTAGTTTTATTGGATCAAACAACGATTGTGAAATACCCCAAGTCTAGATCAAAATGATTAAAAAATTTATATACAAAGATGGATTAAATGTCAAAGAGTTTTGATGAAAGTGAATGGTGCATGTCATTATTGGAACAACAAACCAACGATCCTAGATTTACCTAAAGAATATGAGAACTATTCCATGAATTTGCATCCACTAGATAATAGACAAGTGAGCATCAATTTTGTTCTACCAGAAATAAAAAAGATCCTTGTACCCCACATGAACTATGTAAATTATTGCAATCTATTAGGGATCAAGAGCACATATGAAAAAACTTCATATATGAATTAGACATGCTTATGATATTTTGTTTGACAAAGTAGTTCCCTATTTGACTACATTCCATCGTCAAGCCTTATTTATGTTCTTAAAAGATCTACCACCCAATCCTCCAAAAATAAACTCAGTTAGAAGTTGAGAGGCCTCCACCCAGCCAATCAAAGTTGGGGATTTAGTACTCATAAATAGGAACTTAAAGAATAATAAATATAAAAAAGGAAAAAAGTTTCACACATATTGGAAAGGTTCATAACTAGTCAAGGAAGGTGTTGGTAATGGCACCTTCTTCTTGTGCACTATGGAAGGTGAGGAGTTTGGTGAAACTACCAATGCTCTCCACCTTAAGAAATACTACATTTAAAAAAAACTCACATGCATTGTATATTGTTCATCCCCCACCCTATTATGTGTAGTCAATTGCTCTTTTATCATTTTTGTACTAGTTGGAGTCGCAAGTCACTAATATATTAGTTGGGCCTCTACTAGGTCATGAGATTTCATCATATCACAATGTCATTTATCCCCTTTACATTCCTAACTATTTGAATAAATTAGTTTTGAGCTTTAAACTAATCCTCATCTTAGTCTCTATCATTTCTTAGTTTTATTCACATCATGTAGCCTAGCCTATAGTATTACCTCAAAGCTAACAGACAAATCTACCCAACGCTCCTTAGTAAGGGGAAGTCTTAGAAGCTAGTAGGTGCCCATTTGGTTGCATTTAGCCCCTTACTTGCCTTACCTAATTCTAAGTGATGAGTCTTCACTTCTTCTTGGTAGCGTGAGGTTAGGTTAAGAGGGTTCAATACTCCTAAAGTCAAAAGTAAAAAAGGAACAAAGCAAGAGAAAAGAAAACCATTCCATTATGTCCAAACTCTCGATTCTATATTTTAGTCAAAACTATGAGTGTGACATTCAAAAAGAAAAGGTATATATAAGAAAAACACATACATGGACAAGTTAGGTGAAACAACCAAGAGTTGTGCTTGCCTTTGAAAGGTCATCCTTGTTGAGGATACATTCCTTTACCCTAGATTTGACTTGTTGACCACCATTGATCTAAGTTTAGTAAGTATTTATAAAACTAGTTACCTAGTGATGTCAATTTAGATTTGGATTAGTCTTTTGTTCTTTATAAACTTATCTCTAGTCATTCCTTTCATTTTCCCCATTCCCATTTGATCACCTTTAAATCCTATGTCTTAGAAATCTAGTGAGCAAGTTATATATTAGCTAACCCCCAATCAACTTAGTCAAAATTAGGTAAATAACAATAATAATGTCCATAGCATATCTATATTATCTATAAGAAAATACATCATTGCAAATTGAATCCATACATTTGTGAAATCAATAAACATCCAAATCCATCATATACATATTGTACACACACATATGTGATGCATACATCATAAAACTAGAAAATACAAAAAGAGAAATAATGTATACATCTATACATCTACAAACCAAACTCTAAATCATCCATGTGCACAATGAGAAAGAAATACATACAAGATCAACTACAATAGGATATGAGTACATGTGAATCAAAATGAATCTATACATGTATAAGTATCAACGTCTAAGTATAGAAACTCCCTCATGGAAGGCATCAAGAATTAAAAAGAATCAACATCAACATGTATCGATACAAAATGTCCCCATGCAAGGAGGAAAGTCAAAATGCATCAAGTCAAAATCAAGAAAACTCTAAGTGTTCGTTGGGCAAATGCATACACTAGGTTGCCAAAAATTTTAATTGGTTAAAAAGTGCAAAAAAACTTAGATAAAAAAAGGATGGAATATGCATATTCCCTACTTATACACCTATATTTTGACTACAAATTTCCTAAACTTCACTAGCTAAAACTTGTAAATCTGACAAAAAATTGATTTAGGGAAAAGGGGTTTTCCAAAGAATGTGCCCCTATGGGACCATCTAAGGCCAAGAACATTCCAAAATCATGATTACCATATCTCTAGCTCTCTAATGTCAATTTTTTGCTCAATTTTATCATACTCAATCTAGAGCTCAAAAATATGTTGATAGCTAGAAAACGAATGAGGTTTTAAAACCCTAATTTTTAGTTTTATAGGCTAGATTTATCTCTGTTACATGTTGTATACGCCTAAAAATGACACAAATCATCCTAAATAAATATTCTAAATATTTATTCCCTTCTTCTATTAATTAAATAAATATTCTAAATTTATTTAATTGATTCACTGTTCCATAATTAAATAAATTCTATTTATTTAATTAAAATTCTTCTATTTGTCCTTCACAATTAAATAATCATAAATTATTTAATTAATCCCATTTCCTCTATCCTAAAGTTCTAAATTCAAAATTCCACCTCACCTTTTCCACCTCACCTTGTCCACATCATCAGGTTGCACATGTAATTAAATATATTTAATATTTAATTATCTTATTTTCCCTCACCCACATGGCCTATTTCTTCTCCAATCAGAGGTCAGTTAACCAATCAATCAAGTCTGTTAACTAACCTGTCAATTGAGTCAAATCCTCAATCAATCCAGTCAGTTCCACAATCCACTCTTCTAACTGATCAATCAATTCTGTTAACAGACCAGTCAATGGAGTTAACTCTCCAATCAGTTTTGTCACATCCCACCTTTCATGATGGAGCTGGGACACTTGTCACATTTCCACTGGTTGCACATTCCTCAACCATCCTCAACCGTTGATCTTCATATCTT
Source organism: Cunninghamia lanceolata (assembly GCA_027924645.1). Classification (NCBI taxonomy): domain Eukaryota; kingdom Viridiplantae; phylum Streptophyta; class Pinopsida; order Cupressales; family Cupressaceae; genus Cunninghamia; species Cunninghamia lanceolata. The sequence goes on from BSBN01001712.1 coordinate 421,345, forward strand.
CTCTCAACCGTTGATTCCTATTCCTCCGGGTCTATAAATGAAGCTTCATCCCTTCATTCTAATCATCCAGGCTTTTGACATCGTTACTCTGCAGAAATATCACCAGCGCGCCTTTGGCACCCATTTGTCATCTACAAGCTTGAGATCACCATTGTTGCATTGGAGCTCACCTTCATTGCATATCACACTACAGCCGTTCACCATCGACTTCCTCCAACAGCTTTTAAAAGATTGCACTCTCTGAGGGCTCATCTCATCTGCGAAAGGACGATTCGTGATAGGCGAACAACAGAAGTTTCGAAACGGAAGAGGTTTGCTGTGTTTGTTCATTGCTTTGTTTACCTGAATCTTCTTTGTTTCTCTATTCTGTTGATGTTTGGGTCATCTGTTATTCATTTGATTGATGCACTATTTTACCCTCACATTTTTGGCGCCCACCGTGGGGCCGTTGCCCCTTTATTTCATCATTTTTTTAGCTTTTTTTAAGGCAGGTTCCGTACAGGTCCCGCAGAGTCACGCACAGATTGGTTTGGCGCATCCGTTCATTTTTACGGCGCTTTTGAAGACTGTTACGGCGCTTCTGTAAATCCTGCGCATCTGTGCATTTCTGCGGCGCTTTTGTGGACTGTTGCTGCGCATAGGTTATAACTGCGCATATGTTGACTGTTACGGCGCTTTTACAGACTGTTGCTGCGCATCCATTAAAACTGCGCATTTATTCATTTTAACGGCGCATATACGTTATTTTACGGCGCATATGTTCTTTCAGCGCATATACGCTCTGTTTCAGCGCATTTGTTTCATTCTACAGCGCATTTGTTATCCTGCAGCGCATATGTTCATTTCTGCAGCGCATATGTTCATTTCTGCAGCGCATATGTTCATTTCTGCAGCGCATCTGTTTGGCAGTGAATTTTAGAAACATTGTTTTCTTCGCCAAACGCTTTATTTTTCATGAAATCTAGGCAAATTTGTACTCAAAATTTATGGAAACACCCCCCCGGACGCAATGGTGAGGTTAGATTTGAGCTAAGAGATCATATACATATGGTTTTATCCAAATCTTTACAAACTAGGGTTAGAAAATGCAAATTTCTGTTGACTGTTTCTGCGCATTCAGTCTCTGAAGTGGTGCTTCTATAGTAGGTAGTGATTTTAGGATTTCTTAGAAGATTTTTGCTAATGCTAACATCTTTGTAAGAATACTCTGGATCTGTTTTGCAGGTTAGGGCACTGGTTTAGACTCATCTAGTTGCATTTACTAAACTCACACTTCAATTTATAAAAGGACAGTAAAACGAACGTTCATACAAATTCCACATAGCCTTAACTAGGAAGAGAGTAATTGAACCATTGCAATATCTGCATAATGCTATCTTCCATAGTCCGATTATTGCTATCTTACAAACGGTAATGAACAATGCTATCTTTTTAACCACTTCAAAGTTAACAACCGCGTGAGTGCACAAGTAGAGTAGCCCATTTAGTTTTTATCTTTTAACTAGGGTGGATTAATCAGTGTATTCTGTGCTTGCGAATGACAATAGGCTTATGCTCTCCCCTTTTCTGGGTGATCAGAGTGCCAGACTTGTCATTCTATTTGTTTAACCTTTAGGAGGGGCCTGCCCTTGGATGCACGCTTGTCCAAGTGGGAACGACCCTCAGTGGTAACAGGCTAAAGCCAAGCCCTTCCAAGCCACTTAAAATAAATTGTGCTTGAGGTGAAAACCTCCTGCAACGAGTGCTGCTGTGTTACACCGACGGCCAACCTCCCCCAAAACCCTCTAAGGCGTAACCCTTTGAGGCTGGGAGACTCCATAACGGAGAGTAGTGCCGCCGCATGTGTAACCACTCGAACGGTTGCCCTCATTAAACACCTCTTGTTCTAGTGGCCAAAATCCCTTGTAATCCATTTCTAACCTAGGATCTTTGTGCTTGCTTTTGTTCAGTTTAATCCAAAATAGAGTCAAAAAAAAAAAAAAACCATAAAAATATCTGTGTTTGCTGTGTCTTCTTGCCATAATTGAGAAAAATTAGATCAAAAGACTGCCTTGCAACCAAGAAACCAAAAAGCATTGAAAAACATGTCCAAAACTTTGTAAAATCATGTGAAGAAACCAGAGTTGCACATTCATCCTCTGCTAGAATTGTGCATTTACCTCAACTTGTTGTGCATTTACCTTCTGAAATTGTGCCTCTGAAGCTACGTATCCAAAACAGTAGGCTTTTTCGGCCTTCTGCCAATTTCTGTCAAGATGACAAACCAATTAGACGCATTTTCTCAAAAAGTCCAATATCTGGAATTACAAATAAACTCAAGTCCCTCACCCCAAGAGTATATAGCAATTTCTCAACAAATCCAAGTCTTACAACAAGAAATGGCAATCTTGAAAGCCGAACGTGCCAGTACTAGCTACGCCTCTCCCCAAACTCATACATCTGTTTCCCATCTTAATGATGCTCATGACAAGGCAAACACCACCTTAAGTTGGAAATCCTATACCACCCCATCTACTAGTCCTCCTTCACCGTCTTCTAAGACCCATATCCCAAAGCATACTAGTTCTACACCAACACCACCATCTAGTTCCTCAAACTCTAAATGGATGACCCAAAAAGAATCAGATGAGTGGTGGGAAAGAGTTTTTCCAAATTTATACAACTGGAGAAAAGTTAGAGAGAAAGCTAAATCCCCTCATTCACCTATCCATACACCTACCAATGATGTGATCCAAGGGCTACTAGCAGAGAGTCAACCATGTCCCCAAATTCCAATCCTTGACCTTACCAAAAATCTTTCATGGCATTCGCAACCCCTTAAGCTTATCGAAGAACCTCCTACCATGAACCAAGGTCATGGTCCATCAAACATCTATGTGGTCAACCACGAAGCTATCCAAGAGCTATCCACTTCCATTCCAGCAACCCAAGAGGTATGTCAAGAGTCTAATCCTAAGCATGAGGAAACATTAATCCCTAGTCTAAGTCCAGATCAAATCCCTTTCTTGCAACCTATCCATAACATGTATCTTCTCCATGATCAAGATGATATCCATAATAATGAACCTCTCCATGAGCCACTTGATCCTATCCATCTCCCAACACCTCTACATGAGAAGGAAATCCAATTCAATCCCACGCATAACCTTTATCTTTTCTATGATCAAGATATTATCGCTGATGAAGAACATATACAAGAGAACTTTAATCCCATCATGCTAAATCCTATCTATGATCAAGATCCCATCTATGATGAAGAGCCTATCTATGATCAAGCAGACCATGATGATCCTCTGAGCCCACTTTATGTGTTCCATGGTCCTGAGCCTATAACCCCATCTAGTCCTATCCAAGATCCAACAACTTCCACTTCCCTTGATGAGACACTTGCCTTCCAAGCAAGCGTAGAAGATCAAACTAGTAATCCTCCTCCGCCATCCATTATCGACCATGCTACAAATCCCTCACTGTATATCCTTGGTCTTACCACCTTCATTCATGAGTGTTCCTCCTTAGAACACCAACCACCATTATCCTCTCTCTCATCTTCTTCATCCAATAAGGAACTTGTGTCTAATGTTCCACCTACACATAATCCCACTGTCCACCGCATACTCCAACATATGAACTATCAAGGTAAAGGCTTAGGCCTTCATGAACAAGGTATTTTGGAGCCCGTCCATGTCAATGTTCCTCCTCCTTCATATGGCCTTGGATACATACCCCAAGGTGAACAATCTCAAGATGTTGGTACGTCCTCCACTCCTTCAAAATCTCCCACTTTCCATCGCAAACCCTATCATATCCCCAAAACGTATGTCGCCATCCCACCTCCATCATCCTACAATTGTCAAAAGCATGTGACCATACACCTTCCACCATCCAATCTACCTCCGCTACTTCCAACTCCTAATATCCCTCCATACATTTTACCACCACTTCTTCCAACACCTTATCCATCCATCTATGACTCCTCTAAATATCCCAATCATGGCCGACAAATGCACATATTGTCTAAACAAGGAACTTTCACCAACCTCACTTCCACCATCCCACGAGGATTCAATGACAAAAATGTGGATGCCTCTACCTATAAAGTCACAAATCCTAAGAGTCCTCATGACCTAGGATATAAAAGCCAAGAATCAAAGAATTATCCATATCAAAAGCTGCATACACCCACACACCTCAATGCCAAATTGAAAAAAGTGTGGGTCCCCAAGCAACAAATACTTCTCTCAGAAGCTGCACAAATGCTGCATACACCCAAACCCATACCTTCACAGGTACCATCTAAAAACAAAATGGTTTGGGTGCCTAAGCAAAAAGCCCTCAAATTACATGAGGCATCCACCTCTCAAGAATTCCAACCATTCACTTTCTCCAATTCCATCCAAAAGTATCAAATCCTTCCATCCCACATGACAAACAAAAATCAAAACAATGCAACGTCTATGTGGGTCCCTAAAGGCCTATATCATTCATCCACCAAGAAAAACTCTCCATTGCTTCCTACACCACCTTCCCATCATCAGCTTCAATGTTTATCACAGTATGTGCAACCGTTGGTCATGGTTCCCTTCCATTCCACAACACTTCCATATCACTCCATCTCCCCTCCCCTCCACTACTATCCTACATATCTCCCTCATCCTATGGTCCATGCTTTTGCATAAACCTTCCTTCCATCCTTGCATAAGTCCTTCTGTATTTTGCATCATCATCCACTATCGCACCTTCCATAATCCACTATCTACCTACTTTGTCTCACTTCATGCATTCCCCTACCAACATCTATGAGCACACTTGACATGGTCCATGCGATGACATCTTTCTAGCGGGACTATCACGTTTCATGGAACCAGGCACTTAGGTCCCTCTCTTCCATATCCCACCTTCTCCTATCCAAAAAAAAAAAAAAAAAAAAGTAAAGAAAAATCCCTTCATCCAATGGTGAAAATCTGGCAAACAGGCGCCTTGGATAAGTACCATGATGAAAACCTGGCAAACAGGCGTCATGTGTAAGTTCATCTTCTATGTCACCTACACTTGGGGGCACTTTGTCTCATCAGCATATCACTTTTTTTCCTACCAATTTCCTTTCATACCATTTCCTATCCTATTCTCTATCCATTACATACCTATACTGTCCCATCCATCCATTCTAATCTTCCTTTTCTCTATTCTTTGGTCTTGATAAAGATTGGGGGCACAATGTTGACAAATGTTTTAGATGTCTCTTGGCATACCTTACCCCTCCAAACCATGCAAATCGTTCGTTATCCTCTCATACTCCTATCGTCATTAGCCTTATCATGAAAAATCCTACATACTCTACCTACAATGGGGCATGTTATACTTATGCGACATAGTCCTTGGAGATCACATCCTTGTTTCCTTCTATCCACTATTGCCCATCCTCATACCTACCCGTTCCATTCTTTATCACCCGTACATCTACCTATCCGTGGTGTTTCCTTGTCATCGGTATCATCTGTTCCATATCGTGTCTTGCCTAATCCATATCTGATCCATATCTGTTCCATATCTGATCCATATCTATTCCATATTTGATCCATATCTGTTCCATATCTGACCCGTATCTATTCCATATCTGATCCATGTCTATTCCATTTCATGTCTTGTTTGATCCATATCGTCTCATCTGATCCATATCTTAGGTCCATGGTCCAAGTCCGTGAACTACGTTGCCTCTGCGCCGTCACGTAGGCAAGGCCATTATTCTAATGCGCCCCCGAGGCTTCCATCTCTCACAAGGTCCCATTCGTCTCCTTTCTTGTCTTCATTCTTGTCGTCTTTCTTCTAGTCCATCCATGGTCCATTAGGGTTTACCCCGAACTACGTTGCCTCTGCGTCGTCACGTAGGCAAGGCCATTTAGCAATGAGCCCCCGAGGCACTAGGTCAGTCCCTTAGGGTCAGTCTCACCAATAAAGATTGTGGAATCTTCTCACCAAACAAGCAAGTGCAAGCAAAAGCCTGCTTTCAAGCAGAAATCCTGATGCAAAGCTTTAACCTATCCAAAGCAAAGAACAAACTCCTAAGGCCTTCTAAATGATTTTTACTCAAAATTATGGCAAGAAACAAACACATCTAAATGCAAAAATGTTTTATGAATTGGAAACATGGTTAAAAACATTGAGTCTTGATTTATGCTATCATGCCTTTCTATGCTACTCAAGGATGCCAAAAGCTAGATATGCTATGATGGGAGCATGATTATTTTCTTTGTTTGTTGTTTGTGGATTAAACTTTAGTAATGTGAAGCCTTGTCTAAGGACATGATCAGCAAAAGATCATCGAGGACATCAAAGGTATAACATGAACGGGGGCAATCCTTGCTTGTTGAAACGCAAGAGGTACTCAGGTCATCTAGATTCAATTTTGACTAGATGCTTGTATTAACTTGCTCAATCACAATCCATGTAAGCGATACTCAGGTCATCTCGGTTCAATTATACCTCGATGCTTGTATTCACTTACAACATTTCAGAAAAATACCAAAAATACAATGCCCAATGATGAAATAAAGCACTCTAAAAGCAAAGCATCCATCCTATATCCATTTATACATCCATACCATACCCCATGCAATAAAGATCCAACAATGCAGAGTATCAATGTTTATAAAAGCTTGTGAATCTTTCTATCGAGTCTTTCTTCTATCAATCAGATTTCTATCTATCATCATATCTTTCATCCTTGTCCAGTCAATCTGAGCAATGATCCAAATGCAAGGTCCATCCTTAATCCATACCAATCAAGTCAAGTCAATCTTGCACAAATGATCCAATCACAATCAGTGGTCTTGATCCTTGTCTGGTCGTAAACCAACTCGATCAGTTAATCAATCAATTGTCTTATACAGGATGTTGCATTGTCAAAATCAGACCAACACACACGTCTTACACGACATGCTTCATTTCCTGAAACCAGACACTATCCTTCATGTTGCTCTAGGGATCTATCATTCCCCGCCATGACAACACGCCTGCCATGTTGGTCTAGGGATATATCGTTCCCCGCCATGACAACACTGTCGTATATCATTATCAGTATATCATTGGTTTACCGCTTGACCGGGGCAATACCTTGTTTGTTCTTGTGTCATTTGTGCATACTTGCTTGCTTGCTTGTGTGTGTCATCATTCCATCTTGCATCGCGTATCATTCGGCTCTTTCTTCACCCATTTTCTTCAAACTTAACCTTCTTCATCGTGAGATTGTCCGTCTCACGCCTTCTGCCTTCTTCTCGTCCAATCTCCCGAGGGGGCATCCTATCGTCAGTAAACCTGTACTAGGGGCAAACTGGGGCATGTATCATCATTCAGACTATCAATTTCTTTGAAGCAACGCTGTAAACTGCATTGCATCAAAGAGGGGCAAAATGTATACGCCTAAAAATGACACAAATCATCCTAAATAAATATTCTAAATATTTATTCCCTTCTTCTATTAATTAAATAAATATTCTAAATTTATTTAATTGATTCACTGTTCCATAATTAAATAAATTCTATTTATTTAATTAAAATTCTTCTATTTGTCCTTCACAATTAAATAATCATAAATTATTTAATTAATCCCATTTCCTCTATCCTAAAGTTCTAAATTCAAAATTCCACCTCACCTTTTCCACCTCACCTTGTCCACATCATCAGGTTGCACATGTAATTAAATATATTTAATATTTAATTATCTTATTTTCCCTCACCCACATGGCCTATTTCTTCTCCAATCAGAGGTCAGTTAACCAATCAATCAAGTCTGTTAACTAACCTGTCAGTTGAGTCAAATCCTCAATCAATCCAGTCAGTTCCACAATCCACTCTTCTAACTGATCAATCAATTCTGTTAACAGACCAGTCAATGGAGTTAACTCTCCAATCAGTTTTGTCACATCCCACCTTTCATGATGGAGCTGGGACACTTGTCACATTTCCACTGGTTGCACATTCCTCAACCATCCTCAACCGTTGATCTTCATATCTTCTCTCAACCGTTGATTCCTATTCCTCTGGGTCTATAAATGAAGCTTCATCCCTTCATTCTAATCATCCAGGCTTTTGACATCGTTACTCTGCAGAAATATCACCAGCGCGCCTTTGGCACCCATTTGTCATCTACAAGCTTGAGATCACCATTGTTGCATTGGAGCTCACCTTCATTGCATATCACACTACAGCCGTTCACCATCGACTTCCTCCAACAGCTTTTAAAAGATTGCACTCTCTGAGGGCTCATCTCATCTGCGAAAGGACGATTCGTGATAGGCGAACAACAGAAGTTTCGAAACGGAAGAGGTTTGCTGTGTTTGTTCATTGCTTTGTTTACCTGAATCTTCTTTGTTTCTCTATTCTGTTGATGTTTGGGTCATCTGTTATTCATTTGATTGATGCACTATTTTACCCTCACACTCATGTCATTTGTCTTGTGGGTGATTTGGGAAAGGTAACATACATATTACTTTGTATCCCCACTCTAATGGGACATCATCCCATTCATGTTTTTTTACAAAAATTGAGCTGATCCCTTGTCTGAGATGCACTTGAGTCATGTTTTCTTGTTTGTTTTACAAGTCTTAGACGAGTGATAAGAGCTCATAGTCAAGGTGATATCTCTTAAATGCCAGTTCAATTGTAAGTAACCTTGTTTTTATTTTCATTTTCAATTTTATTTCGAAGATAGATTTATATAATGCTTGATTGTTTGAGTAATTTTTGTAGGTTCAGTTGTGGAACATCAAGCAAGGTAAGGCCCCATGTATGCCTATTTCAAGAAGTGATACCTACTCAATTGTTTAGATTTCCTTTCTCAAGGAGGCAAATATATAAATGCCTAAAATGGATAGGCATACATGGCAAGTCTGATAATGATTCAATGACCCAATACATGACCCACGTGGCATGAATAAAACTCTCTCAAACAATCCTAACCTAATGGAAGTGTTAACCCATAGGACCTCTCTCACCCTTTTTTTGTTCTTATTAGTCATTTGTTAAGAATTTGTACTATATCACTTGTCAAAAACTTGTATTTTGGCTTTTAATTGATGCATTCAGCCTATGTCTATTGATTTTCCTAGACAATCTTGTAATTAACCCAACAAACACATGTTTGCCATAATGATTGAAATACGAGTAAAATGACGAACACGCATGTTATATCTTTGATTGTGTAATTTCTTGAATGTATCTATTTTTGTACCATTTTTAGCTCTTGAGCTCTTGTTCTAATTGTGGATGAGCATATCCAACATAGATAAACTCTAATTCTTCTCTCTTCATATTGGATCTCTTCATATTAATAGAGTGGAAAACACTTTTGCAAGGGTCTTTTGGTCATCTCTTCTTGATATTTTTTTACTTTTTCTTATCGCCATTGTTATGAACAATATGTTTAAGTTTTGTAGAATGATTGAACCAAAATTCCCACACTTTTTTAAACTACACACAACCTTTAGGCTCTTCAAGAACACCATCATTATTTTCTTCATTACTTTGAACAACTTTTAGGCTTCAATACCAGTCATAAACAACAACATTCAATTTTCTTTATTTTTCTTCTATCCATTCGTTTGGTTTTCCCACCTTCTTTCCATTAGAGGAAGAGTCCATAGTTGAGAGGAGAGAAAGCATACCAAGCAACTAGGTCTCTAAGGGATAATTTTCCACCAAAAATTTGTGTTACACCTTGGATTGCTCCTTGTCCTAGGTTTGGAATTTTGTTTGATTTGTTTTAGATTAGTTTGTTTTAATAGATTAGATTAATTGTTATTATCTTAGTTTAGTTATTTCATTATTGTAATTTTGTTGCACTCTACACAAAAATTCAAATCTAGGACAAAGTGGTTTTTTTTAATTTGCTAGATTAAATTGGTTTTATTCTTACAAATTTTATTTTTAGAGCAACATCATTTTCCTTCAAATAATCTCAAACAATTAAAAAATATCAGAAAACCAATTGATCCTAGATTTCCAAAAATCACAAGTCTCAAAAAATCAAGCCATCTAAAAATCCAAAATCTAAATCAAATCACCTAATCTCCAAAATTAAAAATCAATTCAATCATCCTAAACCAACCCCATCTAAGATCTTAGGTCTTCAAAATGAAATCCATCCAACATCCTAGATCTTCCAAATCACCATCAACCCAAACATCCTAGATTTTTTTAAATTAATCAAAATCAAGTCATCTAAAGTCAAACCATATAAAGTCCTAAATCTTCCCATTCAAACAAAATCCAACACCTTCAAAGGTTAAACTCTAAAAATCAACCAATCCCAAATCCCAAATCTTCCAAATCAAATATTAAATCCCAAATCTATCAAATCAACCCCATTCTAATCATTTGAGGTTCTAGATCTCCTAAACCAATCAAAATCCACACATCTAAGAAAATCCTAATCAAATCATCCAAATTCATCCAACACCCACACTCAATCCATCTAAGAGCCTAGGTCTTCAAAATTAAATCACTCCAAAGGTCCTAGATCTTTCAAATTCATCTAAAATTAAATCAATCCAAAGATCCTACATCTTTCCAAACAAATCTAAAATATTCAAAAGCAAACCATCCAAATTCAACAATCCATCCAAAATCCAACATCTATAAATAATCCAAAATCCACAAAAAATCACGGCAATTACAAATCCATCTCATTTGGATGAGTCCCCTTGTCACAACCAATCTAAAAATCCCTTTAAACATGTTGTTGATAGTCTTGTGAATATACCAATGATACCTTTGACAACATTATTTTTAGCAAGCTTACCATAGGCTTTAATTGACCAACCATGAACAATCAAGACGCTTTAGACCAAGAACTAGCTAGCACTAGCTATCCCTTAAATCCAAATCAAATATCTATTGGTCATCCTTATGGTACCTTTGATAAGGGAAATACCACTCTAGCCCAAGGTCCTCAACCAATCCATATCTAAGCTCCCAACATTATGTAAGAAACTCATAGCCTCCACCTCCTATGCAAATATTACATCCTCAAAACTTTTGCAATCTAATCCAACCACCAATCATGTCAAACATACTTGTCCAAAATCTAATCCTATCTTAGACAACTCATCCCTGATGAATTTTATCTAAGTACTACTAGCACAAAATCCTAACCAAAATAGCAAGAGCAAAGTTATGGAGTCACTCAACATCACTAATCCAATGCCATCCCTCTTTAGCAAATACAAGTGCATTGTCAATAATGCAATCATCAACACAAATCCTATCAAGAATGTCCAAGATCCTCCTAAAGCCATCATCCCTAAAAGTCTACCTATGCGGGAAAAAAATGTTGACATTTCCAAAGGTCCATCAAATCCAAAATCCACGAGACCCATAAAAACCATAAGAGTCAAAGACCCCTCACCAATCTATGTGAAAAAATAGGGGACTATATCCATGCATTAATTTCTAAAGGAAAATAACTTTTAACCATCTTATCAACAAAATCAAATTAGGATATGTCAAGAGTTTATTCCAAATCATGCCCAACTTCATCCATGACCATATCAAGATCCAAGAACCCAAACTATTCCCTTTCATGGTCCAATACACTCAATGTCAAAAAACCCAAATTAATACCATCCCCAGACCACAATGCTATCACCTTGGTTCAATCACCATTGTTTGATTTGGTCTTCTCACAGTAGAACAAATTCAAACTACCAATTCTTGCCTATCTAAAGATGGATTTGTGTCTTATTTTCAAAGTGACAAGTATCTTGTTATAAATATAATGTGTCAAATCATGAACTATCAAGGTAATGGTTCAGGCCTTTGTGAGCAAGGAATCTTGGATCCAATACATGTTAATACACATCAAGGATTTTAGGGCATCGGCTATAAATCTCACAATGAATAATCTAAAGATGTTGGCAATACCTATGTGCATCCTAAGGAAACTTCTGTCAACATCAAAACAATCCCATTGCTCCTATAAAGATTTTGCTTCCACCAATCCTTTCATCAACACCACCATCCCTATCACCAAAATTGATCATCCATCACCTAAAATCACTGATCAAGATCAACAAAATCACACATCATTTGACTTATTCTAAAATGATGAAGCTATCACAAAATTCATGGGATTCCAAGATAATATTTCCCCGTGGGACAATAACATAGAATTTGGAAGTAATAATTTGGATGCACTAGACTATACAACAAAGAGCCCATAAGAATCCAAGGATCACTATGTTGTCAAACATTGGCATGCAATATCAAATCAAAATTAAGTCAAAAATTAAAATGGATAAAAAAGGAAACATGGACCTACAAATAAAAAAGGAAGCATACACGTAATGCGGGTCCCAAAACAAAGAGAAGCTATGAATCCAAGTGGTGCATCCAAATATGCATCTCTAGAGTCCAATTTCATCTTCAAATACAAAAATCTGCATTCCCCATCCAAAATCCAATCCAATGATCCAAAATCCAAATCTAAGCATCCCAATCCTTAGTTCAACTTCATTTAGGTCCCTAAAGCCCAAAATCCAATCATCTCTACAAGTCCCAAATCCTAAACACCTAAAATCCCAAATCCAAATCCAAAGCTTCAAAATCCATCATCCACTCCAATGTAAATCCAATCATAGAATGCAACATGGTGTGTGAAATTATTGGTCCTAATTCCCTTTAGTTGTATGAAATTTATGAGGTTCACACCTCCATAATCACATTCTTCCATCCAACTCTTAAATTTAACAAAATCCATTATCTAATGTACATCCATGGATAATTGTACCCCTTTAATCCAATCTTTTGTGTAATCACTATCCATACTTCATCCAACCTACCTTTTGATCCATTTTCTTTGGTAGCATCCTCTAATGTAGGGCAACGATGGTACAAAGTTTACATTTGGGAGAAGCTAACTTAGCAATCAAAAAGGTTCTCAACAACATCCTTGGAACGCAACACCAACAACACAGTCCATATGAAGCAGTTATTTAGAATGGGATATTGTTAGCTCACTATGGAAACAAACACTTGAATCCAAAAATTTAAATCACAAAAAAAAAAAAAAGCAAAAAGCAAAAAATCAAGAAACAACAAAAAAATTAGAAAAAGAAAAAGAAAAAAGTTTTTAAAAAGTCAAGAGAAAAATCATCCTTTGGTCAAAACCATTCTTATGGCACCTTGGATAAGTACCATGATGAATACCCATTCTCACGTGTCATTGTAAGTAAGCTATCTATGTGAACCCTACACTTGGCAGCAAGCTTCTCCCATCTTATCTACCCATCCTCTCATTCCCATCCATTTTATCTGCATATATATCCCATCATACCCGTTCCATCCTCCATTCCTACTTTCAACCTTGCTAAGGACAAGGACACAATGTTGAAACATGCTTTGGATGCCTCTTGGTATATCCCAATCTTTCATAGCAAATACTGCAATGTATTGTCACAAGCATTATAGTGCAACATCATGAGTGACATATCTAGAGTGGGGCATGATATTCCTATACAACATAGTTCTTCTAGATCAATCCATCCCCCATCCATCCCATCCTGAATCTTTCAACCCCATATCCATCCACTATCTACAATCCCTCCATCATTCCATCTAATCCTCCTTTCATCCTTGTCTCTAGACTTGGTTTTCCCTTGTCATTAGTTACAAGAAAAATGCTATCCAAATACATTCTAATGCAACAATCCCATTTGTACCCAACACAATTCATCCAAATGCCAACAATCCCAATCCACACAAATCTCACCAAGCAATATAGCAAATCATCCAAAAGCATCTATTGGTTTTACTCCTAGCACTACAAGCCTTGATCAATTCTAAATAAACCATCATTGTTGGGATATATCATTCCCAATCCTCATGTTGTTCTCAGGATATATTGTTCCCACATTAATAATGCTATCATCATCATCATTCAATCATTGTTTTTAACTTGATTAGGGGCAAAATCTTGTTTATATTCATATTGTTGTGCATGCTTACTTTCTTGTGTGTTTTATCATTTTGTTTTGCATATATAACGACCCTCACAATATATCACGACAATGACGTCATGGTCTTTCTTACCATGGTGCTATACAGCATATGCTTTCTTGTGACCTTTTCTTTTGGGTCAGTCCTTCATGTATATGGTATAACGCCATCATGGTTCCTCATACCATGGTGCATATGTGTCCTATGCTACAACAAAACCCAAGTTGCTCAACCTACTAACATGAACCTATCTTCCACCCCATCCATTCACATATCCCTCCACTCTAGTCCTCAACTAATCTAAATACCATTCATCCTTTAACTATTTCTATCCATTATCCCCAATCCCTTTATCTAAAATTAACATCCCAATCTACTCATACCTTTCTTCTCCATTCATCCCTAAACATCTTTACTAACATCTTTTTCATCCATTTCGAGAGCACACTTGTGTTCTTAATACCTGCCTATCCTCTCAAGGGGGGCTCCCTAAGCCATTATCAATCCATCCTAAAATCAAATCTCGATGCTTGGGGCATGCTATCACCAATGTCACCCAAGTAGACACCTAAATCTTACCATCACACTAGTTACCTCTCACATTCCCGCATAATCGAATTAGTTAAATTATAAATCATATTTATTTAATTAATTTATCTATTCTTCTAATGTTTATTAAATAAATTATGTTTATTTAACTAATTAATATAATCTTTCATCTAACATTTCAACAACAATTAAATAAACCATATTTTTTTAATCACCAAATCCCCTCTCATCATTAGTTGAATAAACAAATCAAGTTTATCAACTAATTAATCACTTGGACATTCCACCACTAGTTTGTTTAAAATAAACAAAGGCAACTTGCACAACACTCCAAAATGTACCTTTTGATCTCCACCCTCCATTTGAATTATGAAAATCTCCACCCTTCATCTCTCTCAATCCTTGTCTTATTTATTTGCACCTCTCCCAAGCTTTCACTTGCAAGTTTCTCATTTCCCCATGCAAATGGGTCAATCTCCACCCTCCAATGCACAAGATCAAATCTACACCATCCATGATCCTCGTCCAAAATCTATAAATCTCTCATCTAGGCCAATCTATTTTCAACAAGATAAGGCGGAATCAAAGCAAGGTTATGTTGCATGATTTGTGTGCAACTACATCTCTCTCTCCAACAACAACACATCTTGAGAATATACAAGACATCAAGAGTTTGTTTTGGGGAGAAGTTTATATATTGTAATTATTGGTTGCACTCTTTAGCTTAATCTGAGGTGTTGTTAGAATTGAAATTAGGTTATTTGTATGCATTGCATAGTTCCTTGTCTATTTCATATTTTAGCATACACACTTTCCAACAAAGCAAGTAGAATCAATAGGTAAATGATCAAACAAGGTCAACCTTCAAGCAATAAATAGAACAAACATTTCCTTTTATCAACATTATAACAAAAAAATAGACATTTATACCTTATTCCCATTTGTACATGTGTCAATTTGATCTGAAGGTGGTGAAAAGGGAAAGATTAAATTCATCATCAATTGATTTCATTTATTTTCTTGTATGCTTCTTGTTCAAATTGCACTTAATACAAAAGGGGAAAGAAATTTATCTTGCTAATTTTAGCATTTAGATTCATCTCCTTGGCATATAATAGTCTTTCTCTACATGAATGCAAACACATAAACACAAGAAAATACCCAAAAACATAGTTTGTTTCAACAATATTTTGTAATTGGATCTAATTCAATTGAGGATTCAAACACGTTTTAAAAGCAAAAAAATAATTCATAAAACCAAAATAAAAAAACAACAAAGCAAATGTTGGGACCTTCTCATTTAAGCAAAGCATAAGCTCTAAAACTAGTTCAAACATTCACATTGGAATGAACAAAGTTCAAACCAAATATTTAAGCAAATGAACAAATAATTAAAAAAGTAAATAAAAGCATCTAAATAGTTTCACTTCATTATTTTTCCCTTTGGTCACAATTTGCATATTAAGCCTATGTGTCCAGGTGTAAGAGAGGATTGGGTGGAAGCTACCTTAAGAGAGCTAAGGGATAATTCACCAACTCTTATAGCTACCAAAGTAGAAGAGAAAACCTAAGATTTAGAATATATTCAACATTAAAATGACTTGCTACAATAAATTGAGATAGCCCATTTAAACAAGGTCTTCAAACGAGTGATTTCCTTTTGGATACTCTCTTTAAATTTATTGGATAAAATGTAAACGAACTCTACCAAGAAGTCAATGTCTCATTCACAACAATAAACACCTATCTTATCATCACCACACTTTGACCAAATGTCCATGTAATCTATAGAGCACTCTTTCCTTATGAAAATGGTAGTCCATCTAATTCCCCTCTATTATACCTATTGTTTCCTTGAAAACAATAATAGTCTACCACCTATTTGATCAACATGAACTACACATGTGCCTACCATTGATGATTCACACATAGTAGTGGTGAGTCATAATTGGCAAGTATAGGTATAGTGTATATACTATCATGTTCTCCTTGTTTGTAAAGTAAGCTTCCCATAACTATATTGTAGAGGAAAACTAATGCATTGTAGAGTTAAACAAAATCTAGGGTTAAACATAACTAAACAGTCCACTTTATCATTGCATTCCTACATTTTATTATCGACCAAGGAGCATAAGCTTATGATGATGCTCACACTATATATGCCTTCAAGATTCATTTCTATCCTAAACTATCTCATACAAACTTATTCTAATCAATTTAATTGACTGGAATTCACATAAATAGAAGAACAACAAAAACAGTTAAAAACCTAGTTGCTATAGGTACCCCCGACATAAGCTGAAGATAGCTATATCCAACAGAGAATTACAAAATTAACTTGAAATACACATAATGAGAAAATACTTAACACTAACCTCCAGAGGACTTTAATGATGTATTCTATTCATGAATCACAACTATTAGAAATAGCAATCACGATTTCTTACTTACTTCACAATGCAATGTATAAGATAACATGAAACAGTCTAACTAGAAATGCATAAATAAATAAATGAATCTATGAAGCGAGAGTTAGTACCTTGAGTGGCCAGCTTAGGGAACTATCTCACTTCTTCTAGAAATTAAATCTACTTCAGATCTTCACACATTTTCATGACATGCAGTTGAATTCAATTCATATCATAGACAAAATCTTCTTCAAATTTTATTCAAAATCAAAACATGTCTGGAATAACTCATAACTGTAAAAATAGAGTAATGGCTATATAGATAGACAGTAAAAATAACAGCTAACTAATCAAAAAACTCATCCCCTAACTTATACAAAAGTGGGAGAGTTGTATGCGGTCTTCCAACTAACTGTGATCATCAATTCATCTCTGGCTATCAGGATATAGTTTTGAGATCAACTTATTAATTATCTAGAACAAAGGAAACAGAGTCCTATTCGAATAGAAATCCCACACAATGGCTCATGAATGAAAACACATAAGTTGTGGTTAGACTTCTAGAACAAGTCTTCTTCTTCTCTTGCATTTATTCCTCCATGATGACCATGTTCATCTCCATCGATCTTCACTTCTGGCACTTGGACTGCACTTTAATCAATTCCCCTGTTCTGCACTCTGCTGCAATTACTCATTCCCAGATGCTATGTCTTTGCTGCACAAGGTTAATTATTCCAATATATATACACAAAATAACTTCTCATATTAAACTTATGAAATCCTATCTATATTACATGCATATCAATAATTTAAATCATCCCCTTGATAATATAACCACCATATTCCATTTATCAGCATAAGTTTAAAGTCCCTGAGAAGTATATGTGAAACAACATTTAATAGAGTTAATGTCTGTAAGGTTCTTGCAGAATCATGTGAAAAGGTCTTTAAAAACATATAAAAACATTATAAAAGAAAGTCAATATTTCAACCCAACATTTCCCCCAACTTAAACTTTTGCTTGTCCCTAAGCAAAACCAAGGAACTAACATCTAGGGTAGAAAGTTATAATGCAAAGTGGTTTTTCTAAGGTCCATGTTTTCTTTGACTCCTTGTTTGAGATAAAATCCATTGTAACATGCAAGTCTCTCAATCCTGTTTAGCTCAGCACGCCTACACTTATCACTTCTCCCTCCTGTCCAGTCTGGCACTGGATAGAGAAGGATAGGAGGCTGATAAGTAAGAGGCAACCATGCTACTCTCTTTTGCTCTAAGATCTAGATGTACCTGTGTAACCTCTCAAACATATTCATGAAGTTGTAGAAAGAGTGGGGTTCCTTCTTTTGCAATTCTGGAGTTAGGCTATTCCACCTATTCTGCACATACCTTTGACAATTCTGAATGATAGACATTGCTAATCTATGTATTCTTCTATGATCCCTGAGTCTTAAATCCATGATCACCTTACCTGGACCTTTATGAGAAAGTAATGTTAGCCATTGGGTCAGGATCACTTCAAGTTCTAAGGCTTCTTTCCTAATTAGCAGTGGCTCCTTCTTTTCTTGCTCCTCATACTGGTCCATCAGTACTCCCCTGAGTTGTTCATTTTTAAAGTATGACATTAGTGCTCTGATTTGTAGGTCTCCAACATAGATGCAGGGGTTCCATTCTATGTCCTAATCCATTGGGTAATTATGTAGATAGTATTCACACAATTGGTCATGTTCTTCTAAACTGACTTCTTTGAAATAATTGCAAAATATGTGCCTTGAATGCAATTGACGTTGATTATTGATAAATCTATTAAACTAAAAACTAAGGAATTTCTCTTTCAGAAATAATGCATAAACCCTGGGTGGAGGTCTGCATCCAATGATTTGCTTAACTCTATCAATAACTTATGCCAGATGATCCTCCAACCTTTTGATTATCAAATCCTTTTCTGCAATTGATGCATTGAGACTATGTTTCTCTTTTTCCCAATTCTCTTTTTCTTGCTTAGTTTTATCAGTCAATTTCATTAGTTCAAAACCTAAAGACAGGGTAGTATGGTACTCTGGGGTCTTTGTCACAAGAGGTTGGAGAGTAAGTACTTCTTCTTCCTCAATTTTTGTTTATTTTTAGCCAATTGTGCCAACAAGTCTGAGTTAGAACCATGGCCATAAGTTTGGATCTTCTTCTCCAACTCCTAAATCCTTCTCTCTTTCTCTTTATCCTTCTCTTCATACCCCTTACCTGTTCCTCCAACTATCTTATTCTACCCAAGGCTTCTTGAAGTTCCTTCCTAATATCTCTGTCTTCTAATAATTCCTTTTCTTCTTCAACATTTTCATCATTTCTTTCTCTAGGAACATCAAAAACTTCTTTAGCAGAATCATCAAGCACAGGTTTTCCCACCTTTCTTATAGTAAACAAGTCTTCTGACTCAGAATCAGAAGAAGAAATATATATTTTTTTCCTTACAAGCATATCAATATTTTCACAGGCATCTGCAGAGACATCCTCAAGGGGTTTTTCTCCTCTATCTAAATCTAGATTCAGAGGAGTTGCATCATTGTCCTGCTGGCCTATATTTTTTCTTCTCCTCTCTGTTTCTCAACAACTTGTTCTTTGGCACCTTGCCTCCTTAACCTACCTAAGCATCTAGGTGTGATTGTTTCCTACTTATCTACCTTTTTCCCCCCTTTTATTGTCCCCCTTCTTCCTCTTTTCCCCTGCACTTCCTTCTTTTGTTGCATTCTTGTGTTTACTCACTCCCTTCCTACTCTTCTTTTCCTTACCAGATGTTGAAGGAGTGACTCTTTTAGTTTGAGGGGCGGATGTTGAGGGTTCCTCAGCTGATATAGACCTAAACTCTGGAGGGTTCTCATGTTGTGGCTCATCCTACTCAGTTTCAAGAGGAGGCTCAGGCTCATGTGGAATTTCATCTTCTGGTTCTAGTGCCTCTAAAAGTGTTGAAATGTCTACACATTGTTTAAAATCTTCCCATCCAATCTGTGGGTATTGAATCCTTAAACTCCTCTTTATTAGTAGAACTATTAAATAGTGGTGGGAAAGAGTGGTGTCTATATGTTGTCTCTGATATTCTGAAGACATCCTTTTCAACATACTATACAGATAATTTGGAACATTGACAGGTTTATCATGCTATAAATGATTGAGCAATTTAAGTTGTGCAGTATATAACATATTGTATCTACCATCACAGGCAATATACTTGATAATATAATAGGCACATTTCCCCCAAAAGAAGGGAAGAGATAGTCATTTGGTACCTTGTGTGGTAGAATCTAGGTGTTCACCTCTTGCACAGAACTCCTCCCTAACTGCGGTTGCATCAGCTCTAGCTGGGTACTTAGACCCTGTCCATGGCAACCCTGTGACCTGAGCAATAGCTAACTTAGAAGCATCTATAGTTAACCCCTTCACCATTGCTTCATCATATTGTAGAGTAAATGCAAATTCTTTCATCATATCATCATCAAACTCTATCAATTTTAGGAAGTAATCTAACCAATCTACTCTCGTGAAGAGCGGGAGAACCATCACATCCTCTAGTAGTTCCTTAGGTGCCGAAGGTTCTCATTTGATTATGTCTCCTCCCATTACTATTGTGAATTGCAAACTCTACAATGTCAATTTTCTGCACAATGTCAATTTCTATTGCTCAATTCCTGCTGCTTCAGCTCACCACCCCAAAAGAACCACTCTTACAATCTACCTCTTCTTTCCTTTGCACTATAACTTCCTTAGGGTACTAATTCACTTGTTGCCAAAATAAGGTAAGTTCATGGCATAAAATATTTGTCTAGTTTTCTTGAAAGGCAAGGTTTTCAAAGGCAAATGTTTTTCAAATGGCAAAAATTGAAAATAAGCCTCCCCCCAACTTAATTGTGAAGTGACCTCACTTCATGTGGTAGGTATTATGGAATGAGGAGAAGTGATTAAAAGAAATGGTGATAATATTCGTCACATGCATGAAATAAACTATGACTAATCATGAATATAAAAAGAAATCTAGTTGTAATAATTGAAAGTTATTGAATGTACATATGAAGTGGAAATTAATAATTAACATACCTTGGAAATTGTGAACAACTAAGAAGATTTGAGATGATATGCATGCGATGAACGAGATATAGGGTGATAGAAGGTGGCAGGTACGGCTGCAGAGATATAATGGGTTAACTAAAGATGATGGAGAAAAGTACCAATTCATTAATGTGAATTGATATGTGGAGCAATAGAATGAAGTAGTTTAAAATGGATACGGGCATGTGGAATGTGCGGGAGAATTTAGGTACTGTTCACTGTTGGGTGAATATTTTGTCGTCAACTTACTTATGGTAAAATGGTTATATCAACCACAGTGTAATGAGATAAATCTCTCCTCTCAGCAAGCGGAGGTTCCCTATTAACTAATACAAACTTATTTATACTAAAAATTAATTTTAGGGTGAAACCATGTTATCCATTTCTCTTTTTTCAGAAATGATGTTTACAATATAAAATATCACTTTCAAAATACAAATCAAACTAACCAAGAAACTCACGAGAGCACAAAGTCTATTGTTGCTCTTTTCACTGATGTACAATTTAGAACCCAGTAGGATAAGGTACAGCTCAAAGTCTTCTCTGAATACTACAACAAAGCATACGATCACAAAAGATAATAGTAGTTCAAAGCCTTTCCAATATCTTTTACTTCAAAACATAAAATCACAAACTAAAGATAATTGTTGTAGCACAAAGTCTCCACAACTAGCTTTAGAACATCTCCCAAATTATTCACACTCACACTACAATTTGATCAAGTAGATAATATAGTATAAGGAAAAGGAAATAAGAACAATTTCCAATACACCACAAGTTATTCCAATGCAAAGATTGAATGATCGCTTGCTTTTCTATTCACTTGATAAAATATGATTTACAATTTGAACACAAAGTCGCAAAATGCTCTTCAATTTGGCAGAGTTTCACTGTAATAACTAAAAGATGATAATTACAATGGAGGTCCTCTTGATTTATAAGAGAAACCAAGAGCAAAAATAGGAAAAGAAAAACTAACTATGACTTATTCAACAAAGGAGTCCTTTTTGATTTGAGACTTCCTACATTTTTACATGTAATTACATATGAGAAAAGTACATGTAAATATGTCCAAAATTATTTCAAAAGTACATCTGAAAAGTAGAAAATAAACTAAGTAATGAAAAAGCTACTTCAACTTGCACTGCCTTCTTTCTTCATGTGGCAATCATACATAGTGAACACTGCTTGCATCCCAAGACTGTCTGGACTAACAGTGTTCTTGAAAATAATTTGGGCTCTGACTATTGCATCTCTGACCGTGGTAATTGATTTTGCATGGCTTGTTAACTTGGTCTTCAGATTATCCAAAGTTAACTGATTGTCGAGAATATTATCCACGAAGGCTACTGAAAATGTTTTGTCCTCAAACTCCTTCTGAAACATATTCTCAAATTCCTAGATCATCTCTTCTGTAGAAAAAAAATGATTATCTTATGACACCAAATTGCATGGCAGCTCCTCCAACTTGTGCAAGAGACTAACATCACTTTGATCACTCAGCTTCCTTGTAGTTTCTAGGTCATTGATTAGATCTTTCAGCACACAGCTCTGATATGTCAATGCCTCCTTAGTCTCAGTATATGAATCCCTATTTGGAATGACACCAATTGATATTAAAGCACTTATTTTAAGCTTCCTCATCTCTACCCACTTATCATGATTTTGTTCTAACCGCTCAATATCCTAAGAAATAACATCAATCAAATCATCAAGTTCTACCCTGATTTTATCCATTTTGCTTGTTTTCTCAACTAGCTCTATAAGAAGAGAGATTCCCTGTGTGCGCATCCTTTCCAAATATTCTTCAAGCACTTTCCCCTTAAGATGAGTTTTTTCAACTTTCTGGATGATAGGATCTTCTACATAAATGACCTCAGGAGTCACTAATTCTGAATTCAAAGTAATCTTCCTTACCACTGTAGTTAGTTATTCTACCATTTCTTTATAATGATCCTTCATCCCTTTTTCTTTGTCAAACTTATGAATCAGAATATCCATTGTTGACTACATGTTAGTCTTTGCACTTTCATGCGTTATTTTGCCCATCTCAACCCTAGAAATAGAGTAATCATTCATACTGAAATTTTCTATGGTGGCATCCTGTGGGGGCCTTGCAATCTCCACAAATTTGTGCCCTTTGTCTCCCAGCATTCTTGAAAGAATTTTTGGCTTCTTTGGGGTCTTAGCCTTAGTAGGCACCAGCTTACTAAAATCAAAGTCATCTGGAGAGATGGCTTGTTTCTTTATTTTAGGTGTATATGCTGACAACCATGGAGGAAGCACATAAGTACTCACATTAGGATCCCTTTCCATTGTTGGTGTTACTGGAACTGCACTGGCACTGGAAGTAGAAACAATAGGTGGAGTATTAGTAAACACTACACCTGACACATTCACATTAGATACTTGTTCAGAACCCATTACAAAGTGATCAAATATCGAAGAATCTCCAATATCAAAAGACGAGGAGGACAGACTAGGAATAGACCCAAAAGAATGAAGAACATCATCAAAAGCAGTTTGAGGATTATCAAAAATTATTTTTGAAGGTGATGGAGATTCAGAAGAGGGGATATCAATGGGTGAAATAGATAGAGGAACTAAAATAGGTATGTCAGACAAAGGAGAAGAGACTCCCATTTCCTGTTGTACATTCTCCCGTGGAGACAAAACTTCATCTCCTTGTCCTTCTGTTGATCTATTTTCAACCTCCATTTCCTCGGTAGATGGCTCATCAGTATTATGTTTCTCAATTTCCATATCTTCTACCTCGGATTCTTTCTCTATAGCCTTTGACTTCTTTGTCACAAATTTGATCCTGGGTTTATGTGGTTTGGAAGAAGAGGGAATGCCACTCTTATTCTTCATCCTATTCTCCACCTTCTTACCTATTTGTTCTTGGATTTCAATCTCTGATCCCATAAGGAATTCTTTCAAAGCAATTCCCTTACCTGCTAACCACTTGTTGGTGTTAGCCAATATAGGTTCAAACCTTTTCCTTAGAGAAGTCAACTCTTTCTGAGACCACTGGTTAGGAGTAAGAGGAGAACAAGCAACCTGTTCAGTGTTATATCTAGAATCAATCAGCTCTTCATCATCCACCAAGTCTTCAGGAATATCAGCCAATCCCAGATACTCAATATGTTCCAAAGATAACCTGCTATAGTCCAATTTTCTGATATCTTCCTCTGTCCTCAAGTCCACCCAGACGTCTTCAACCATTGGCTCATGAAACTGGGTCTTCCTTTTGATTTTGTCTATTACACCCCTTTAATCAAACTTTGGTCTTCGTTTGAACTATTTCATGGTCACTAGCTACATTTCAGTTTCCATGGCTCTAGCCTTTGCAGCAGTTGATATTGAAAACCTGCCAACTTCAACTGGAAATCTGAATCTTGGTTTCTTGAGTTCCATTTGTTTACATAATTCCATTAGAACAAGTTTATCCAAAGGAAACCTTGGCAACATATAAGGATAACCTTGGAAAAAGCCAACCCTTAAATATGAGAAAGTAGGAAATTGTAAGAACATACATCCATAATCATTCACCACTGACCAAGATTCGTCTGAAACTCTTCTTTGCTCTAACTGAGGGTCAAAAAGACACAAGAACACTGTGAAGAAAACATCATTTACCCTCCTAAAGTGGTGAATAGAACCTTTCAATGTCAGTTGAGGATAGTACTGATATACAGGAACCACTCTTTTATCTCCTTTAGATGTTAAACCTAGAAAGATCCTCATGGAGGCTGCTATATACACAAGGTAAGAAGTCATATAGAATTTGAAAGTAGTGGATACCTTAGTCAATTGCTCATGCAGAGCATTGCTGATTTGCTCACCCCAAAAGATAACTTGTTTAACTTGAAGTATAACCTTGATAAAAGGGTACATCCACTCATGAAAAAGTGAGGAAGAAGCTAGCCCCCTTATCATGCTAAGAAGAGTTATGAGATCAACAACTTCTTTGACAAAATCATTTCTAGGAAAACTCCTCGGCCACCTGGATAAGTTTGACCTTGAAGTCTGAAGCCATTTAGTGTTAATTATCTTCTTAGCCTTCTCAAAAATTTTGTCATAATCTCTTTGACCTTCAGCAAAATCTAGTTTTATAACTTCTGTAATAGCAGGACACATGAAAACTTTATCAATGAATTATGGATCCAATCTGATTATCACATTGCCATTTGTATCCACCACTGCCCTAATGTCTCTGTTGTAGAACTGAGCGCATTGAAGAACAAACTCGGTATTATGAGTTGCCATAGGGAAAGATGACACCAAATGAATGTTGCTATCAACAATCTTCTTCATTACAGAACTAGGGTTATTAGACTTGGTTCTTTCCACAAACTCAGCCATGTCTACATGGCCAATCTCTATATCCTGAATGTCATCAACATTGGAAGTAACTGAGGTGATTGGAAAAACACCCTGGTACTTATACTTCATTGCTTTCAACTTCTTTGGAGATAACTCAGTCATCTGAAAAAGCTATCACCAGAAGGATGTCGACGAAGAGAGAAAATCTGTAGAAGAAACTGCAACAAAAAGCCATGATCATGCAATTAGGGGAAATACTTGTAATCTGGGAAAATTGCATGTCGACGATCACTACCATGGGGATACGCTTGAAAGGACTAGAACACAAGCAGGTCAAAAAATAGATGAAAGTGGGCTCAGGAAAGCAAAGTTGAAAATCTCCCAGAGTTAGAAAATTGAGAGAGAAAATGCATGGGCGGCAAAATTTTTTGCCCTTGCATTTGAGGGATGTATTGCAGGTGTCAGAGCGGCAAATTTTGCCGACCCTACATGTAGGTTGAATACAAGTGTATTGGCGGTGATTTTAACCACTTTTGCATGTGGAACAAGTTCTTATGTTTGAGCGGTAAAATTTGCCGATGTTACATGTGAGAGGTAGGTTATGGTGTTTGGGCGACAAATTTTGCTAACTTCGTATATGGGAGAATTGCAAGTTACATGTAGGGTCAGAGGATTTTGCCACTATTACATGTGTAGGGTGATTGTGTTTGGTGTTCAGTCAGCAAAATCCACTGACGGTGTATATCACTTCTTCAAAACCTTTGTGTAAGGACAGTGATTTTCACCACCCTTGCATGAGGGTAATCAAAACACAAGGCACAAGTATCGGTCGGTGATTTTCGCTAACGATACACACAAGCTTACAAATGGAAAAACCTAAGACTTAAAACCTATTCAAGAATCTCCACAAAGCACATGAAAGACAAGGATTCAGTGTAAAAGAATAAGCCATTTTAAAATGATGATAACAAACAGAAACACAATGCTTTACGAAGGTTTTTCAAAAGCTTGATAAACAAATGATAAATTCAAACAATAAAGTTTACAAAACAATCATTTTAAAGGATCAATGAAACCCTATTCTAAAACAGAAATTGACAAAAAATAACAACCTACCTCTGACAATAAGTTGAAACCCTAAGCGCGACCTTGGTGACCCAAAATTCATCCAAATCTGGAATCAATGCGATCAAGCAATCTTAGGAAGGTCTCAAGAGTCGATTGGAAGGTTTAGGGAAAAAGAAATAACAAAATAAAATGAGTTTACACATTAAAAAGGTTTAAAAGACAATATCTTAAAGCCAACATGAGTGGCAATAAATGCCACTGAAGTTCATGATTCACAAGATCCTACTCGGGCTGTGAAAATCGTTGACACAACATGTGTTATCCACATTGCAACGGCGGTAAAAATTACCGTCTTTGCATATTACCTTCAACAAAGAACATGTAATGGCGGCGAAAATTGTTGCTCGGACATGTTTAAATAAAAAACAAGACTAACATGCAAAAGCGGCATTTTTGGCTGACTTAACACAAAAATAGAAAAGTATGCAAGAGCGGTGAATTTTGCCGACATTGCATATGAAGACTTAAAAAATTACTAACACCCTA
The DNA here is from genome assembly GCA_027924645.1 of Cunninghamia lanceolata. Lineage (NCBI taxonomy): Eukaryota > Viridiplantae > Streptophyta > Pinopsida > Cupressales > Cupressaceae > Cunninghamia > Cunninghamia lanceolata. The sequence continues at coordinate 448,323 of BSBN01001712.1, forward strand.
AAATGATCAAAATTGATATTTTGACAAGCTTACGACCTAGTCGATTTTCATAAATCCCAAGGAATTGATCTAGAAGAATGTCACAAGCTATTCTATGATGTCAAATGACTTCGCACAAGACCAAGAGAACTTGTCTTGATTTGTGAACTTAGAGTGTAGGCTACGAAACAGACAAGTTTCATAGGGGTTGTCTACAAAAGCGAGCATAGCTGATTTTGTGAACAACAACTGGCTCTAACTAGGGAACTTCCTTCGATCATTCCTTGAAACGATCAAAGGGAGAAGAATCCAGTCTCTAAGTGCCTTCATCCATGCCATTGGGCCATATAGTCAAGCTACCAAAAAGAAATAGACATAAAAGACTAAACAAAAATGAAAAATAAAAACACAAAAACTATACAAATGTAAAAATGAACTTATCTGATACTTCAAGGATTGAAGTGCTTCAGATGTTGTCCACTGTGAGGCAGCAAGAATGGTGTTCCATCAAGATACTCCAACAAGAAGCTATTTTCACCACAAAGTTGATGAATGATGAACGGGCCTCTCCATGGGGAATCAAACTTCCCATGCATTCCTTTTGGTTCTCTCCTCTTGTCCCATAACAAGACTTGATCTCCAATTTGAAAATCATGAGCCCTTGCTTTTTTGTCAAAAAGCTTCTTCACTTAACTTTGATGTTCAGCAATACGATCTACTACCATAGCTCATTGTTCTTCAAGTTCAGTGAGGTACATGATTCTTTTGTCAATAGAACTTTCAAAAGTTCTATCTTCTACTGCCTTTGCCAACTTCAGTGCCAGCAACTCTAAAGTAATAGGTATTTCTGCATTCAAACCATACAAGAGCTGAAATGGTGACATACCTATCGCCCTTTTGGGGGTAATCCTATCTGCCCATAAAGCATCAAACAATTCTTTATGCCAAGTTCTCTGATTATCTTCCACCAGTTTCCTAATAATAGTAACCAGATTTTTGTTACTAGATTCTACTTGACCATTCTCTTGCGGATAATAGTCTGAAGAGAGAAAGAATGATCCCATGTTCATAACAAAAGCTAGTGATCTCATTGGAAGAGAAACAAGTACCATTATCTACTACAACCTTGTTTGGAACTCCAAACTGGGAAATAATATTTTCTTTAAGAAAATTACATACCACTTCAGAAGTAGCATGCTTTACTGGGATGGCTTCCACCCACTTGGTAAAATAATCAGTTGCGGTGAGAACAAAGTTGTGTCCCACACTTGACGGTGGGTTCACAGCACCAATGAAGTCGATTCCCCATTGCTGAAAAGGTTCTTCAATTACAATTGGCTTGAGAGGTAGTGCAGCCAACTTAGGCTTTCCAACAAACTGTTGACATAACTCACACCTACGTACCCAATTGTATGCATCCTGAAACAATGTGGGCCAATAGTACCTAGCCCGCAGAATTTTATGAGCTGTCACAGGTGCAGAAAAATGTCCTCCACAAGATAAATTGTGAAAAGACTCCAGAAGTTTGTCTTGTTGCATTTTATCCACACAACGAAGAAAAACTCCATCAAGGCTTCTTTTATACAAACCATTGTCCCATAGGACATAGCTAGCAGCCTTCAATTTGATAGTCCTTTTCTCTTTATAGGATAGATGAGAAGGACACTCACCATAGGTAAGAAAATGAGCAATATTGGAATACCACTCATCTATAGTAGTGACAAAAAGAACAATTGGCATATCCTCAACTTCTTCTTCTTCATCCCCTGTCTCTTTTGGTACATTGTTGGCAATCAACTGACACAAACCTCTACCATGCACAAGCTTGGTAGGTTTGATATCAAGATCAAACTCTTGGATCTTGGCAATCCAATTGCCTCTTTTGGTTTCAAACTCCTGTTGAGTTAGGATCGACTTTACTGTTGTGTCGGGCACCAAAACAATAGTGTGTGAATTCAAAATATAGAACCAGAAATGCTTTATCGCCTTGACCATGACATACACATGTTTATCCATATTTGAATATTTCAATTCATGAGCCTTCAGAGGACAACTCATAAATGAAATGGGAGATTCCACACCTTCTTCATTTTGTTGAACAAGAATGGCTGACAGTGTATGCTTGGAAGCATAACTATATACTACAAAATCCTTGGTATAATCAAGACAAACTAGAACTAGAGCATGAGCTATGGCCCTCTTGATGTCCTCAAATGTTGCTTTACCTTCTGCACTCCAACGAAAAGTAGTCTTACCCTTCATCATGTTGACAATGTGATGGGTTTTCTCTGCGAATTCAGGAATGAATCTCCGCAAAAAATTTACCTTTCTGAAGAAAGAGTGAACTGCAGTCTTACTAGTAGGCAAAGTAAGACTTTGGATAGACTTGACTCTTTTTGAGTCAATTTTAGTGCCTTCTTGGGACACAATATGAACAAGAAGTTTACCTTCTGTAACCTCGAAAACTGATTTCTTAGGGTTAAGAGAAATACCATTTTGTCAACATCTTTCCAGCACCTGTCGCAAATGATACGCATGATCATGACATTATTTGGAGAAAACAATCAAATCATCAAGATATACCACAATGAATTTCCCCATCTCATCTCTAAAAGCAAGGTCCATTGCTCTCTAGAAAGTGGCGCCAGCATTGATCAAACCAAAAGGCATCCTGTAGTATGCAAAAGTGCCCCAAGGTGTTGTGAAAGTAGTCTTGTACTAATCTACTTCGCTGACCTCTACTTGATTATATCCCAAAAAATTGTCTAACATAGACAGCATTTCCAAACCAGTTACAGTTTGCAACACTTGGTCCATGATGGGCAGGGGGTAGTTACCCTTTAGAGAAGACTGGTTGAGATTCCTAAAATCAATGCAGATATGGATTTCTTCATTCTTTCTTACAGGAACTATATTCGTGATCCAAGTAGAATGATGAATAGGAAAGATTATTCTTGCATTCAACATTTTCTGAATCTCTGAAAGAATAGTGCCTGATATTTTGGGATTATATTGCCTTTGTTTCTGCTTGTGAGGCAATGACCCAACCTTGAGAGGAATTTCATGTTGAATCTCCTTAGGCCTGAAGGACTTCAGATCATCATAAGAATACACCAAAACATCGATGTAATGGCGAAGGAGTGTAGTGAATTTGAATTTCTCGTCAGTAGTGCAACACTTCCCAATGTTGACCATTTTGGGATCTGCCTCAGAACTCAGATTTACTTGTTCAAATTCCATAGATGAACTTGAATCAAGTTGTTGTTGTTTAATGTATTTGTCATGCTTATCAAATAGCTTTTCCAGGGAAACCAAACCTTTTGGAATCTTATTCCCTTTTAGTTGAAGAAACTCTTCACCAGTTTGTGAATCTATTTCAGAAACGTATTCCCGCGGTGGAGATTCACTACCTTCAAAATAGAGCTCATCAAAGCTATCCGTCTTTTCCAAGAAAGATATGATTTGATTATCACCATTGAACACTTGCCAATGGTCAGCATTATCCGGTACACTTGGTCAGAACACTAACTCAATTGTGTACTTGTTACCTTTGAAGTCTTTATGGGGAACCATGAGGGTGGCAGAGACAACTAATGAATCAGCACGATCATAAAACTCTCTTGGTACTGTAGAAATGTCGAAAGCATCAAAACCTTCAATGCAATCCCAAACATGATTACGGTAGTGCCTCAACCTTTCATTTTTGGTCTAATATAAATTTCTCACTTGGCAAACAACTAATTCGGCATCTCCTTGAGCATGAATATTTTTAACACCTTTAGCATGAGCAGCCTCCAATCCGAGCAATAATGAGTCATATTCAACAGTTTTATTGGTATTGTCGAATTATAGCTTATATGAGAAAGGGAAGATATCACCTTGTGGAGATATCAAAACAATTCCGGCTCCAGAACTAGTAGAGGAACAACTACCATCAAATTCTAAAACCCAAACATCATTTGAATTTCTTACTTTGATGTTTCTGTTACTAGTGGATTCTTCTTCATCAGAAAGAGAAGATTCTGGCATCACTATGCTCTCATCTAAACTTTCATCTGATTTACTAGAAATATCCTCTGATTCTGCATTTAAAATGTTAGAGCTCTCATCTAATGAACTAGAAGTATCTTCAGTAGACAAGAAATAATTACCCATTCCCAAGGACTCAAACAAAATTTGGGCTTTGGGGTTGGTTGTTTGGGTAACAATATATTTTGCTTCTTTCTCAGGAAGCAACTTTTGCATGACGCCTTTAATTGGTATTCTTGCTTTGGATAGGTCCATGTTCAGTTCTCCACCCACATCTTTACAAAATTACGCCCGAGCAGAATGCCATAAGAGGCTGGAACATCAACCACTAGGATGGTCATCTTAATCCTCTTGTCTAGAAAGGCTGCAAATGCAAATTGGGCATCTTTGATTTGGCCCAACAATGGCACCTGCTTATTTTCCATGGACAAACATCTCCCAGAGGTCTTAGTTAAGGTGAGACTGAGGGCGTCTGCCATTATCGGAGGCCCTAGAATCTATTATGCAATTGCTCAACTTATGACCATTCACAAATAGAGAAACATAGAAAGGTTCTATTTTTCCTGGGGCAACAAGGGGAGTAGTGACAAGATCATTTTGGGTGAATTTGTTCTTTGAGGAATCATGGTCAACTTTTGGAAGGTCTTGTCCTGTAGGGACAGTCTTGTTTTTGACTTATTTAGCTAACCTATTAAACTGTTTAGGATTAGCTTGTAAATACTCAACCTCAGACATTTGGATTTTGGTCTTCCTAGCATGATCTATTATATCAAATAGCTAAAATGAACTAGGTATAGAGAAGGAAATCCATCATTCTGAGTTTTATTAGGGGTAATACTAGTATGAGGGACATAAGTAGAAGATACAGGATTGGTAGATGTACTTACTTGCTTATTGCCAACTGGGTCCTTCGACTAAAAAGGTAACAAGTTCCCCATTTGGCAATTGAGATCACTGGCTGAGGATCCTCTCTTGCCTTTCCTTTATCAACTCACTGATTTGACTAATTCTGAGACCTAGTAAAAACAACATATGCTCCATCATATACTTCTCCTTCTTTTTCAGCTTCATCTTGGTAATTCAGAAAGCCAATGGTAGAGTCGCTAGCTAATTCTTCTTCTTCTTCTGTAAAAAGATTAGCATCATTCTCCTGGTCCAACTTAGGTTGGAAAGAATGGTCATGTTCTGCTTCATAATAGCCAACTACTAATTTGACTGGTGTCGCTTTAATGGCGAGCTTCCCCTGAGTAGGAGGAAGACGATTTGGTTGCCCTTGATTTCTAGCAATGTTGGTTTGGTCGGAATGATTGGGAAATGTTCTCCTTGGTATATCCCCATAGGAAGGAGAGGACATACCTTGAAACATTTGTTTCTTCAGAGCTAGCAACTCATTCGCTAGCTTTTGCACCATAGGATCTGTGGTGCTCATGGAAGAGAATTATCAGTAGAAGAAGGACCTCTGTTTCTGTTAGAATTTCTTCTTATCTTACCTACAAGGATAAGATCATCTTCAACTTCAGTAGCCAAAATTTGAGCTATGGGGCCAGCCCGCCTTAGCAGAAAGCTCACCTTGGGAAGCTGAGTATTGATAAAGAAACACTTAAGATTCTCCTCTATTGGCTAAGCGGTTGTAGGAATCCTGTTTGTCAGCTTATTGAACTTAGCAATGAAATCTCGCATGGGTTCATGTGGCTCTTTCTTCATCTGTGTTAGCTGTGCTAACAAGGCATGTGCATCTTTTGCAGGTTTGAACCTGGCTTCGAACTTGATCTTGAGAGTGTTGCAACTCGTTATAGTTTGAGCTTGAAGATGGTAAAACCAATCTACAGCAGCACCTTGCAGTGTTTCCACAAAAAGTCTTACTGCTGCATCTTCATGTTCCACACCTAATACACTGCAAGCTATGCAGAAAGATGCAATGTGTTCATCCAGGTGGACTTTCCCATCACCATAGAACTTAGGAAAATTCTTCCTCGAACTACGAGGTAGTTCATGCAATGGTGGGATTAAATTCAAAGGACCAAAAGTGTTACCCCAAGGGCCTTGAGCTGCCATGGTGCACTGATTAAAGGGTGGGATAACAAACCTCTGTGGAATATGAATAGACAAAACTCTATTAGTACTAGAACTAGAGGCTTCACCTAGTATTGGAGACCTGGCATTAGTAGGAGGAAAACTCCTAGTTCATTGAAGTCGAGGTCGTGGAGGTAAAAGATCAAAGTTATTTTGCTGCACCAACTCAAATACAAGATCAATAATACCTTGAGCTCTCTTTCTTCTTATATACTGTGAATCTGCCAGAATGCAATGTACTCAACAAAATTTTAAAAAATCTCAAAACAATGGAAAAGAACTGTAATGCTTCAACTTAGAGCGTGAGGCTTCAAGTTGTGCATTCCTTCCCTAGTGGAGTCGCCAAAAACTGTTGGGTGAATATTTTGTCATTAACTCACTGATGGCAAAATGGTTATATCAACCACAGTGTAATGAGATAAATCTCTCCTCTCAGCAAGGGGAGGTTCCCTATTAACTATTACAAACTTATTTATACTAAAAACTAATTTTAGGGTGAAACCATGTTATCCATTTCTCTTTTTTCAAAAATGATGTTTACAATTTAAAATATCACTTTCACAATACAAATCAAACTAACCAAGAAAATCACGAGAGCACAAAGTCTATCATTGCTCTTTTCACTGATTTACAATTTAGAACCCAGTAGGATAAGGTGTAGCTCAAAGTCTTCATCGAATACTACAACAAAGCATACGATCACAAAAGATAATAGTAGTTCAAAGCATTTCCAATATCTTTTACTTCAAAACATAAAATCACAAACTAAAGATAATTGTTGTAGCACAAAGTATCCACAACCAGCTTTAGAACATTATTCATACTCACACTACAATTTGATCAAGTAGATAAGATAGTATAAGGAAAAGGACATAAGAACAATTTCCAATACACCACAAGTTATTCCAATGCAAAGATTGAACGATCGCTTGCTTTTCTATTCACTTGATAAAATATGATTTACAATTTAAACACAAAGTCTCAAAATGCTATTCAATTTGGTAGAGTTTTGTTGTAATAACTAAAAGATGATAATTACAATGGAGGTCCTCTTTATTTATAAGAGAAACTGAGAGCAAAAATAGGAAAAGAAAAACTAACTATGACTTATTCAACAAAGGAGTCCTTTTTTATTTGGGACTTCCTACATTTTTACATGTAATTACATATGAGAAAAGTACATGTAAATATGTCCAAAATTATTTCAAAAGTACATCTGAAAAGTAGAAAATAAGCTAAGTAAGGACAAACCTGCTTCAACTTGCACTGCCTTCTTTCTTCATGTGGCAATCATATATAGTGAATGTTGCTTGCATCCCAAGACTGTCCAGACTAACTATGTTCTTGAAAATCATTTATGCTTTGACTATTGCATCTCTGACCATGGTAATTGATTTTGCATGGCTAGTTAACTTGGCCTTCAAATTATCTAAAGTTAAGTAATTGTCGAGAATATTATCCACGGAGGCTACTGAAAATATTTTGTCCTCAAACTCCTTCTAAAACATATTCTCAAATTCCTAGACCATCTCTTCTGCAGAAAGAAAATGATTATCTTGTGACACCAAATTGCATGGCAGCTCCTCCAACTTGTGCAAGAGACTAACATCACTTTAATCACTCAACTTCTTTGCAGTTTCTAGGTCATTGATTAGATCTTTCAGCACATGGCTCTGATATGTCAATGCCTCCTTAGTCTTAGTATATGAATCCCTATTTGGAATGACACCAATTGATATTAAAGCACTTATTGCTTCCTCATCTCTACCCACTTATCATGATTTTGTTCTAACCGCTCGAAATCCTGAGAAATAACATCAATCAAATCATCAAGTGTTGCCCTGATTTTATCCATTTTGCTTGTTTTCTCAACTAGCTCTATAAGAAGAGAGATTCCCTGTGTGCGCATCCTTTCCAAATATTCTTCAAGCACTTCCCCCCTAAGATGAGTTTTTTCAACTTTCTGGATGATAGGATCTTTTACAGAAATGACCTTAGGAGTCACTTATTCTGAATTCAAAGTAATCTTCCTTACCACTACAGTCAATTGTTCTACCATTGCTTTATAATGATCCTTCATCTCTTTTTCTTTGTCAAACTTCTAAATTAGAATATCCATTGTTGACTGCATGTCAGTCTTTATACTTTCATGTGTTATTTTGCCGGCCCAGCTCAACCATAGAAATAGAGTAATCATTCATACTAAAATTTTCTATGATGGCATCCTGTGGAGGCCTTGCAATCTCCACAAATTTGTGTCCTTTGTCTCCCAGCATTCTTAAAATAATTTTTGGCTTCTTTGGGGTCTTAGCCTTAGTAGGCACCAGCTTACTAAAATCAAAGTCATATGGAGAGATGGCTTGTTTTTTTCTTTTAGGTGTATATGCTAACAACCATGGAGGAAGCACATAAGTACTCACATTAGGATCCCTTTCCATTGTTGGTGTTACTGGAACTGCACTGGCACTAGAAGTAGAAACAATAGATGGAGTATTAGTAAACACTACACTTGACACACTCACATTAGAAACTTGTTCATAACCCATTACAAAGTGATCAAATATCAAAGAATCTCCAATATCAAAAGATGAGGAGGACAGACTAGGAATAGACCCAGAAGAATGAAGAACATCATCAAAAACAGTTTGAGGATTATCAAAAATTATTTTTGAAGGTGATGGAGATTCAGAAGAGGGGATGTCAATGGGTGAAACAGACAGAGAAACTGAAACAGGTATGTCAGACAAAAGAGAAGAGACTCCCATTTCCTGTTGTACATTCTCCCGTGGAGACAAAACTTCATCTCCTTGTCCTTCTGTTGATCTATTTTCAACCTCCATTTCCTTGGTAGCTAGCTCATCAGTATTATGTTTCTCAATTTCCATATCTTCTACCTCAAATTCTTTCTCTATAGCATTTGACTTCTTTGTCACAAATTTGATCCTGGGTTTATGTGGTTTGGAAGAAGAGGGAATGTCACTCTTATTCTTCATCCTATTCCCCACCTTCTTACCTGTTTGTTCTTGGATTTCAGTCTCTGATCCCGTAAGGAATTCTTGCAAAGCAATTCCCTTACCTACTAACCACTTGTTGGTGTTAGCCAATATAGTTTCAAACCTTTTCCTTAGAGAAGTCAATTCTTTCTGAGACCATTGGATAGGAGGAAGAGGAGAACCAGCAACCTGTTCAGTGTTATATCTAGAATCAATCCACTCTTCATATCCACCAAGTCTTCAGGAATATCAACCAATACCAGATACTCAATCTGTTCTAGAGATAACCTGCTATAGTCCAATTTTCTGATATCTTCCTCTGTCCTCAAGTCCACCCAAACGTCTTCAACCATTGGCTCATGAAACTGGGTCTTCCTTTTGATTTTGTCTATTACACCCTTGTAATCAAACCTTGGTCTTTGTTTGAACTGTTTCATGGTCACTAGCTACATTTCAGTTTCCATGGCTCTAGCCTTTGCAACAGTTGATACTAAAAACCTGCCAACTTCAACTGGAAATCTGAATCCTAGTTTCTTGAGTTCCATCTGTTTACATAATTCCATTAGAACAAGTTTATCCGAAGGAAACCTTGGCAACATATAAGGATAACCTTGGAAAAAGCCAACCCTTAAATATGAGAAAGTAGGAAATTGTAAGAACATACATCCATAATCATTCACCACTGACCAAGCTTCGTCTAAAACTCTTGTTTGCTCTAACTAAGGGTCAAAAAGACACAAGAACACTGCGAAGAAAGCATCATTTACCCTCCTAAAGTGGTGAATAGAACCTTTCAATGTCAGTTGAGGATAGTACTGATATACATGAACCACTCTTCTATCTCCTTTGAATGTCAAACCTGGAAAGATCCTCATGGACGCTGCTATATACACAAGGTAAGAAGTCATATAGAATTTGAAAGTAGTGGATACCTTAGTCAATTGCTCGTGCAAAGCATTGTTGATTTGCTCACCCCAAAAGATGGCTTGTTTGCCTTGAAGTATAACCTTGATAAAAGAGTACATCCACTCATGAAAAAGTGAGGAAGAAGCCAGCCCCCTTATCCTGCTAAGAAGAGTTATGAGATCTCCAACTTCTTCGACAAAATCACTTCTGGGAAAACTCCTCGGCCACCTAGATAAGTTTGACCTTGAAGTCTTAAGCCATTTAGTGTTAATTATCTTCTTAGCCTTCTCAGAATTTTTGTCATAATCTCTTTGAGCTTCAACAAAATCTAGTTTTATAACTTCTGTAACAATAGGACACATGAAAACTTTATCAATGAATTCTAGATCCAATCTGATTATCACATTGCCATTTGTATCCACCACTATCTTAGTGTCTATGTTGTAGAATTGAACACATTGAAGAACAAACTCAGTATTATGAGCTGCCACCGAGAAAGATGACACCAAATGAATGTTGCTATCAACAATCTTCTTCATTGTAGAACTAAGGTTATTAGACTTGGTTCTTTCCACAAACTCAGCCATGTCTACATGGCCAATCTCTATATCTCGAATGTCATCAACATTGGAAGTAACCGAGGTGGTTGGAAAAACACCCTGATACTTATACTTCATCGCTTTCGACTTCTATGGAGACAACTCAGTCATCTAAAAAAGCTATCACCAGAAGGATGTCGATGAAGAGAGAAAATCCACAAAAGAAACTGCAAGAAAATGCCATGATCATGCAATTAGGGGAAATACTTGTAATCTGGGAAAATTGCATGTCGACAATCATGACTATGGGGATACACTTGAAAGGACTAGAGCGCAAGCGGGTCAAAAATGGACGAAAGCGGGCTAAAGAAAGCAAAGTTGAAAATCTCCCAGAGTTAGAAAATTGAGAGAGAAAATGCATGGGCGGCAAAATTTGCCGCCCTTGCATTTGAGGGATGTATTGCAGGTGTCAGGGTGACAAATTTTGCCGACCTTGCATGTAGGTTGAATACAAGTGTATTAGTAGTGATTTTAACCACTTTTGCATGTGGAACAAGTTCTTATGTTCGAGCGGCAAATTTTGCCGATGTTACGTGTGAGAGGTGGGTTATAGTGTTCAAGCGGCAAATTTTGCCGACTTCGCATATGAGAGAATTGCAAGTTACATGTAGGGTCAGAGGATTTTGCCGCTATTACATGTGTAGGGTGATTGTGTTTGGTGTTCAGTCAGCAAAATCCACCAACAGTGCATATCACTTCTTCAAAACCTTCGTGTAAGGTCTGTGATTTTCACCGCCCTTGCACAAGGGTAATCAAAACACAAGTTACAAGTATTGGTCGGTGATTTTCATCGATGATACACACAAGTTTTTAAATAGAAAAACCTAAGACTTAAAACCTATTCAGGAATCTCCACAAAGCACATGAAAGACTAGGATTTGGTATTAAAGAATAAGCCATTTTAAAATGATGATAACAAACAGAAACACAACGCTTTACGAAGGTTTTTCAAAAGCTTGATAAACAAATGATAAATTCAAAAAATAAAGTTTACAAAACAATCATTTTAAAGGATCAATGAAGCCCTATTCTAAAATAGAAATTGAAAATGAAAAATAACAACCTACCTCTGACAATAAGCCAAAACCCTAAGCACAACCTTGGTGACCCAAAATTCATCCAAATCTGGAATTAATGTGATCAAGCAATCTTAGGAAGGTCTCAAGATTCGATTGGAAGGTTTAGGGAAAAAGAAATAACAAAATAAAATGAGTTTACACATTAGAAAGGTTTAAAAGACAATATCTTAAAGCCAACACGAGTGGCAATAAATGCCACTGAATTTCGTGATTCTCAAGATCCTACTCGGACAACATGTGTTATCCACATTGCAACGGTGGTAAAAATTACCATCTTTGCATATTACCTTCAACAAAGAACATGTAACAGCGGCGAAAATCGCCGCTCGGACATGTTTAAATCAAAAACAAGACTAACATGCAAAAGCAGCATTTTTGGCCGACTTAACACAAAAATAGAAAAGTATGCAATAGTGGCGGATTTTGCCGACATTGCATATGAAGACTTAAAAAATTACTAACACCCTAAAAAGATCAAAATTGATATTTTGACAAGCTTATGACCTAGTTGATTTTCACGAATCCCAAGGAATCGATCTAGAAGAATGTCACAAGCTATTCTATAGTGTCAAATGACTTTGCACGAGGCCAAGAGAACTTGTCTCAATTTGCGAACTTAGAGTGTAGGCTACGAAACAGACAAGTTTCATAGGGGTTGTCGACAAAAGCGAGCGTAGCTAATTTTGAGAACAACATTCACCAAGTGATGGAAGAGAGCAACATGTAGATGGTGCTATGGGTGCCTTCAGCACAAGTTCTGACTGTTTAATTGGAAACACAATATATCAGGTCTCAACTGAGTCAGGTCCCAACTGAATGAATGAAAAATAGTCCCGATGGGAATAACTTGTTGTAACCATGGAAATTGTGTGGTGTGTGCATGTGATTTAAAAACAAAGAATTTTAATTTTTAGCAACAGGGGTTGAGTATTGTAACTCAACCTCCACATCAATGTACAGTGTTGGTGGATCAGTATCTGAAGGTGTATCATCTGGTGTCACAGCATCATCATCAGGAGTATCAAGAGAAGCATACTAAGCAGCTAAGGAAACAAGAAAGTCATCCTTCTGAAGTGGCTTTTTATACAATTTTAGCCTGTGCCCATTTACCAGTAGTGAAAACTAAACTTCATCAATAGTCTGCAATTAAACTGCACCATTAGGAAAGACTTGCTTGATCTCATATGGGCCTAACCAACATGACTGAAGCTTGCCCTTGAAGTCCTTATACCTTGAATCATAAAGGAGTGTCCAGTCACCTGTAGTGAATTCCTTTGTTTTGATGTACTTGTCATGCCATTTTGCCCTTTGTTTTTGTATGACCTCTGTATGATGAATGGCCTCCAATCGGATTTCATCCAAGGCATTCAAATGTTGTAGCCTTTCTTGTTGTGTAGTGGTCAAATCCATTCCTAGGTTCATTGTTATCCTCAGGGTTTTGTGTTCAAATTCAATAGGCAGGACTATTGTCTTGCCATAGACCAACTCATAAGGTGTAAACCCTGTAGTTGTCTTCTAGGTTGTTCTGTATGCCCAAATAGCTTCAGGGAGCCTAGAAACCCAATCTCTTCTATAAAGTTGCACTGTCTTTGTCAGGATGGTCTCAATTTCTCTATTTGTGACTTCCACCTAACCATTAGCCTGAGGATGGTATGGAGTGGATTTCTTATCCCTGATCTGATATTCTGCAACCAATTTGGTTATTAAATCAGATGTAAACTGTGGTCCTTGGCCAATTACTATTTCTCTTGGAACACCATACCTAGTGAAGATGTCTTCATACAAGAATTTGGCCACATTGCCATCTATGGCAAACTGTAATGCCTTCACTTCAACCCATTTAGTTAAGTAGTTAGTACATACTAGGATATATTCTTTGTTGTTTGATGTAGGAGATATAGGACCCACAAAATCCAAACCCCACTTGTCAAAAGGAGCCAATGAGATTTGTGGCTGCAAAGGCATCCATCACTTCTAGTAGGCCTCCCCATTCTCTGGCATCTATCACAACTCCTAGTGTACTTGACAACATCTTTATGAAGTGTTGGCTAGTAATATCCTATTGTGAGTATCTTAAAGGTTGTCCTCTTAGCTGCAAAATGTCCCCCACAAGGCTCATCATGACGAGCCTTCATTATATCAAATACTTCATCCTCCCTGATACATCTTCACATAATATTGTCTGGCCTAGTGTAAAATAGAAATCTAGAAATCCAAGAGTAAGAGAAGCATTTATGAACTAGCTGTCTCTTCTCCCTTGGAGAGAAGTATCCTGGAATATGCCCTGTAACCAAATAATTGGTTATATCTGCATACCATAGAGTGTGTATAGTGAGAGCAAATAGATGCTCATTAGGAAAAGAATCATCAACTACTCCATCTAAAGACCGTGTAGGTAATCTGGACAGAAAATCAGCAACAACATTGGTCTTGCTTGGTTTGTTAACAATTGTAATATCAAACTCTTGCAACAACAATAACCACCTGACAAGTCTACCACCTACTATGGGTTTATTCATCAAATATCTGATTGCTGCATGATCTGTATGGATGAAAACCTTTTAACCAGTTATGTAGTGCCTGAATTTATTAATTGCATAAACAACTGCCAATATCTCTTTCTTTGTCACAATATAGTATAACTCAACTCCTTGCAAATTCTTACTTACATAGTATATGGCATAGTCCTTGTTTCCTTCTTGTTGACCCAGGACTGCCCCAATGGCAAAATTAGATGCATCTATATGGATGTGAAAAAGGTAGTGACTAATTCGGACCTCTGAGGACAAGGGCATGTGTCAAGGATGTTTTTAGCTTTTCAAAAGAGATCTGACAATCTAATGTCCATTCAAATTCACTTTCCTTGGTCAGTAGAGTAAATAGAGGGGCAACAATCTTGCTAAAATCTTGAATGAACCTCCTGTAATATCTTGCATGGCCTAGAAAGCTCCTTACATCCTTCTATTTTTGTGGAATAGGTGGGGTATATATAATCTCAATCTTCTTTGGGTCAACCTGGATGCCTGCACTTGAGATGAAATGTCCCAAGACTATTCCCTGTGTCATCATCAAAAAACACTTTTCATTACTCAAAGAGAGGTTATGCTCTATACATATCTTCAATACCTTCTCCAAGTTGTGTAATGCCTCATCATATGTGTCACCATATGTGGTGAAGTCATCCATATAAATCTCCATACTGTCATGTGCAAAATCAGAGAAAATACTGAGGACTGCTCTTTGAAATGTAGCTAGAGCGTTACACAAACCAAAGGGTAAGACAGAGTGTGCATATGTCCCCCAAGGGAAAGTAAATGTTGTCTTATCCTAATCCTCTGGAGCAATCTTAATCTGGTTATAACCACTAAAACCATCAAGAAAGGAAAAATATTTCTTGCCTGCTAAAGAGTCAAGAACTTGGTCAATAAAAGGCAATGGAAAGTGATCCTTCCTGGTAGTAGTAATCAATTCTCTGTAATCAACACAGGCCCTCCATTTGCCACCTTTCTTGGGGACTATAACCAATGGTGAAACCCATTCACTGTCTGAAATGGGGTATATAAAGCCTGCGTCTAAAAGTTTCTGAAGCTTAGATTTAACAATTTCTATGAGGGATGGATTAATGCGCCTCTGCTACTGCCTGATTGATCTATATCCATCATCTATGTATATCTTGTGCATGCACAGGGCAGGATCAATGCCTTTCATATCATTGTAATCCCAAGCAAATGCTGTTGAGTGTGTATGTAATATTTCATGCAGGGATTGCTGTTGTTCATCAGCCAGTGTATTGTTAATGTTCAACATCTTACCTGGCTTGACTTCTACTTGTTTGGACAGTTCTTGAATGGAAGACAAATCAAGGCTGGGTAATACATGTAAGCATTACTGAGGTAATAATGCATGGAATATTTGGGAGACTTCTTCTGATGAACTGTTGGGTATTATGCTACTCAAAGGGTCTTGTAAGCAAGATAGGTAGTCTTGTTGCTGTGGATGTCTCCCACAATTATTTTGTATAACATGAGCAATTAATTCATCTTCATCTAGAATATTCAATAAAGGGTTATGTTCTATAGTCATCAAGATTTGCAAGGAATAGGCATCCTCATCCTCCAGGCTAGGCCAAATGGTCTACTCAATCTTATGGTATGGCTGGGCTGGTGGATATAAAACCAATTTCTTGGTCACTATCCCATTAGATATGATCATGTTTCTAGACCTACAACCTATAAATGCATCAACAGTGGTAAGCCATGGTCTACCTAGTATAAGAGGATATCCAACAAGATTAACCTTAGGCTGCAAAACAATGAAATCAGCAGGGTATTCCCAAGAATCTAATGCAATGACCAAATCTTCTATGACTCCTTCAGGTTTGACTGTAGACCTATCAGCTAATTGCAAGACTGTCTTAGTAGGCCTAAGGTTGTTTAATTGGAGTGTCTGCATTGTTTCCTTGGTCATGACATTAATTGCAGCTCCTAGATCTATCAAGGTATTCTTAATCATAGTGCCATTGATCTTTACATCCACCACTGGGCTACCTAGATCTGTGTATTTGGGAACAGTTATATTACCCAACATGATGTCAGTAAGATTACCTAAAACATGCACTGTCTGAGGGTCTATTCTCTTCCTTCTTGGCTTCTTTATGCAAAGATCCCTAATAGTTTTGGTATAGATAGGAATATCCTTGATGGCTTGGATTAAGGGAATCTTGATGCTTATATCTTTTAGCTGGCTGAGAAGGAAAGTATCAGCTTGGGTTGTTTGCTTTTACATGGCCAAGTGCTCAGGGAAAGGAGGAAACTTCTGTGGTAAGGTAGTTTGGGCATCTTGGGTTGATTCAGGTTCCAAGGGTGGCTTATCTGAGGATTCATCAGTGGGTTCTTCATCTTCAAGCTCGATAATTTGGGGAGATGAAGGTCCTACAAGTTGCTTCCCTGATCTAAGATGAACATTACTCACTTCCACCCCATAGGTGGGATATTGCATTACCTCGTTAGTACAAGCCTGTTGGACATGCTTGTTTTTAGGGTTAGGTGTAGGTTGGGTAGGGATTTGGGTAGGTCTAGGAGGTGGATTTTGAGGTGGTGGCATTATGGCTGGCTGTTGTGGCTGAGATGGAATCATATGTTGCTGAAATTGTGCATTTTGCTGCCATTGTTGGCCCTTGTTCCACTGAGGCTACCATTGTTACTACTGAGTAGGCCATTGAGGGTTATAGTTGGGACCTTGGAAATTCTATTGAGGCCATGAGTTAGGGTGTTGCTAGTTCCAACCGGCTTGTGGAGTAGGCCATTGGGGGTTTTTCCATGCATTTGGGTTACTAGGCCATTGTTGAGCATTCCAAACAGGGAAGTTCTAATTTGCAGTAGGAAAGGGAGAATTAAAACTAAGTGGATCAGAGGGTATACCTTGCCTTTGTTGCCAAGGTCTCGTTTGAGAAATGAAGAACAATTACCCATCTTCTCCTTCAAATTGTTGTAACTCAAGTCTTTCAATTTTTTCTTGTTGGATAATGGCCACCCTCTTGCATTTGCAATTGGCCTTCCTTTGTCTATTGCTGGGGCAATATTCAGTAAGCATTGTGTCTGCCTCTTCTTGTTTCTTCTTGATGTGAAGAGTGTCCAGCTGTGTAGCCATATGGCTAATAATGTCCTCCTTCATGTTGGTCAGTAGATTACTAATCTCCACTCTTGAAACTCCATTAGTTGCCTTGCCTGTGATGGCTGCTCTTTCTCCCCTTGGTTTTCTAGAAAATGCTCTAGAATAATTTCTACATGCTATGCAAATATCTTCAAAGGGAAGTTGAGATATATCCCATGTTCCAATGAGATCGAGGGCATCCATACAATCATCATTAACTCCTCTCAAAAAGACCAGCTTCAGTGATTCTTCAAACAATCTATTCAGAGGGTTTTTCTTCAAGGCAAACTAGAATCTTTCCACATGGTCTTCTAGTGGTTCATCCTCTTTCTGTGACATCCTAAAAATGTCATCTCTTCTCCTATCACGTCCTCTATAGTAGTCTTTATATTTTGCTAGGAACTTTGTCTTAATGGTGTCCCAGTCTGGAATGACATCTTTCCCCAACCCCATAAACCACCTTAAAGCAACATCTTTTAGTGTAGTAGGGAACAACTTGAGTCTGTAAGGACCAGTGGTGTAGTCATAACTTCTACACAAGACATCAAACTCGAATAGGAAAGTGTTAGGATCTTCGATCACCAAGACGTAGAAAATAGGCAATGTAGAAGGTGGTATATTTTTCAGAGTAGCAGCTCATGCTTGGTCCAGGATAGGGAATTCAAATGTTGCTTGTCCTGGAGGATCATCTACTGCAACATCTCCCATGGTTCTCAAAGTTCCTTTTGTGGCAGTGGAGGAAGTTGATGGAGATGTAGGGGGTGTTGATGAAGATGTAAAAGGAAACTCTCCTTTAGCACTTCCTATTGTGTAGTTGTTGAAATCAACTGTGCCCTCGTTATTCTAAGAAGTTGAAGGGAGGAATCTACCTCGGTTATCTCTCTGCCTCCACATACAATAATTTGAGCTTTATGTTTCAGTGGCCCTGCACAGTATTAGTAGAATGTCTGGTGTCTCTTGAAAAATGAATTTATTAAATCTAATGCTGAAATCAAGATTTAACTCTGAAAGCATGTAAAACTAATTTGAGACTATGAAGATAGCACCATCCTGGCAACGACATCAAAAATGTATAGGAAAACTAATGCGTTGTAGACTTAAACAAAATCCAGGGTTAAACCTAAATGAATAGTCCACTCTATCATTGCATTCGTACATTGAATTATTGACCAAGGAGCGTAAGCTTATGATGATGCTCACACTAAATATGCCTTCAAGACTCGTTTCTATCCTAAACTATCTCATACAAACTTATTCTAATCACTTTAATTGATTGGAGTTCACAGAAATGGAAGAACAACAAAAATAGTTAAAAACCTAGTTGCTACTGGTACCCTCGACATAAGCTAAAGATAGCTATATCCAATAGAGAATTATAGAATTATCTTGAAATACACAGAATGAGAAAAGACTTAACACTAACCTCTGGAGGACTTCAATGATGTATTCTATTCATGAATCACAACTATCAGAAATAGCAATCACGATTTCTTACTTACTTCACAATGCAATGTATAAGATAACATGAAACAGTCTAACTAGAAATGCATAAATAAATAAATGAATCTATGAAGCAAGAGTTAGTACCTTGAGTGGTAGCTCAGGGAACTATCTCACTTCTTCTAGAAACTAAATCTACTTCAGATCTTCACACATTTTCATGACACACAATTGAATTTAATTCATATCATAGACATAATCTTCTTCAGATTTTATTCAAAATCAAAACATGTCTGGAATAACTCATAACTGTAAAAACAGAGTAACGGCTATATAGATAGAAAGTAAAAATAATAGCTAACTAATCAAAAAACTCATTCCCTAACTTATACAAAAGTGGGAGAGTTGTATGAGGTCTTCCAACTAACTGTGATCATCAATTCATCCCTGGATATCAGGATATAATTTTAAGATCAACTTATTAATAATCTAGAACAAAGGAAACAAAGTTGTTACATCCCCTTTTTGGATTCAATATTACTATTTACTTTTTCTTAAATAGTACAATTATGTGGATATGTTTTAACATCATAGAAAATGATGATATGAATAGAAAAGGTTAATTTTATGAAATTATGGATTTTTACTGGATTATGATCAATTTGATGTTATGAATTATAATGTCTTTTCGATATGAAAATGAAATGATTTGATATAAATGTGTTTTGATCAGAACATTGGTACTCTGACCACAAATTGTATGTGAGATTGTCAATGACAGGAATAGATGGAACATGTTCGCTAGGAAGAAAGAAGAAGAGAAAGTATCTTTGAGAAAGAGAGAATAGACTCTGGAATAACCCATGGGTGCTTGCCATTGAAAATGATTATCAGGTAGATAAACCTAGATGCCTTAAGTTAAGCTTTGATTAAGGGCTAAGTCAATTTTAGACGAGATGTCGAGGTTTGCAAGAATAGGTCTTTCTTCTTTCCGTAGTTGTCGTATTGAGTTTGGGAAATCGACATATGTGTTGTAATACTCGGTATCATGTCGTCAAATATGGACGACCGATATATTGCTATATATATAATTATATACATTTGACAACGAGTTGTATGTCGTGTCTTGTTTAGTGATTTGGTGAAAAAGTTGAAAGTTGTGCGTAAGTCGACCCCAAACCTTGTTTTGTGTTTATGCTCAAATCGTCGTCATCGTCATAAAGCCCTATGAGCATATGATGTAAACGTTTACTTGTGAATTCGACAGATGTTGAATTGTTTTTTTTATGGGCTATTATTGTATAATAAAAGGTTTAAATAATGTTTCAAATCTTGAGACCGTTGGGTGTAATACCTTTGGTCGTATGGTATTGGAATATACAAAATTATAGTAGTTATATTTAAATAGTCATTTTTGGGGTAATTCCTTTATTCTTTTGTGATGTTGGTAATCGGGCAGTAGCTCGAAAGGGGCTTATTTATGATGTCTTTTATTTCGAAACAATCTATTTACCCTTGAGCTTCAAACTTTATGAACGGTTGTTAGCTTAGCCATTATTCTTAGTTTTGCATTTGATCTATACTCATAATCGGTTATGAGTAGTGTGACAGCTTGTTAAAACTGTCAACCGCCACCTCGTGAAGTGTGGAGCTCCACTTTGTAGATAATCGCGGATTGAGTGGGAAAAACCAAACCAATTTTCTGGTAGTGGTCGTGAAAAGAGGAGAAGGTTAAGCATGCAGGGTAGTTACCCAAATTGTTAGGCGTGGTTTTGTGAGTGGGAAGTTGAGTTTTCCTTTGCAGGGGAGAACGGGATATAGAGGAAGTAGGGAGTCAATTTAGAGAAGTGAGAACGCAGAGAGGAAGTAGAGAGGAGACCGAGCATGAAGTAAATGTGAATGGCTAAGAAAAGAATGAGCTCCTTGGACCAGTGTTCAAGTAGACACTAGAGACTATCTTCAGGTTTCTTTTCATCTCTTCTCTGCGCAGTTATGGTTATCAAACATGTTTTTTAATAGTATTGACTCTACTTATAATGTGATGGAACTTAGTATTTGTTTGAATATGTAATGTGTAAATTGTTTACCAACTTTAGCCTTGTGTATTTGCATCACCTTCAAAATGGAAATAATGCTTTTGTCCCCTGCACCGCACCGCAATCGAAAAACTCATAGTATAATTCATTGTTCTTTGAAGCATCTTCGATGGTCGAGTTTAATTGTGTAGTTGTTTGTTTAAGTTTAAGAGGTATCTGGATATGCAAAGAGTGAAAAGTAGACTGAGTGTTTGGTTGAAAGCTAGCTTACAGTTATCACAAGCTGTAGTAGCAAAATCTAGGTTGGCGTTAGATGTGTCCTCAGTTGGCCAGCTGACTACAATTGGTTGGTCCTGTCATATTTAAAGACAACTAGTTTATAAAACATTTGAAGAATGTACTAACCGTAGGCAGAGGAGTAACAATAGTATGAAATGTATGTCGATGCATGTAAGATTGCACAGTCCTCCACAAGTTTTGAGTTTATAAATGGTTGGTCAACCATAGAGAATATACTTACCTTGCTGCGAATGGTAACCAATTTTAGTCCAATTATTTTTGTAAATAACTCTTTTTGCTATAAAATATTCAAACTGTTGTGTCTTCGAAAGAGGGTATAGAGTTGCTATTTGGATTATACAGTCAAACAAGTTAAATAATGAAGTTTTAGAACAAACATAATGAGTCTTTAGTCAAGTGTTTAGCCTAGACTCACATGCATTCTTCTTGCAAATAGAAACAACAAGATAGGATTTATAAATGCTTAGTTTGACAAAAGATTAAGCTATGTCGAAGATTTGATAGGTTGAAGAAGATTCTTTAGAGTATTTAAATTTTAACTCAAGGTCTTCGAATATGTGTATTCTTTAAACTGGTTTATTCTGAAACCCTTCCGAAACAACATAGTTAAGTTTAGTGTCCACTCATGAGTGGCTAATTTAAGCACTAGGCTAACTTAGAGATCAACTGATTAACTTATAGCATTATCCGATTAATCGGTAAGCTAGGAATTCCATTCTTTTAACATATGGACAGAAATGTCTCCATGAGCTAAGAAGAGAGAAGTAAACCTCACTACCATGCGTTAATGCATGATGAGTTTGGAACACCTAGAGGTTATCGAGGTCGTTATATTGAACTTATTCATAGGTAACTGTAAGATTGTTATTAATTCGAGTCAAGATGGGGTGGGTGAACTTATTACTTGCGTTGATACAATGCTAATTATATTCAAATCATTTGGCCAAGGTAATGCATGTGCCTCAAGTGCATTGTTAGTTCACTATGACTAGATGGCATAGCTTGTGGAGTGGTCATGCTTGACTAGAGGGTATCTAGGGGATTGCATGATAACAAGTTATGTAGGTCACAACACTAGTACTCAGATGGCAAACATCATTGGTTATCCGACGTCTATCCTTTTGAGTAGGGTAGGGCCACTTCCGGATAGGAAGGAGTGCGGGAGACGGACGGTCTATGGTTGGAGGTTAAGCTCCTTGAAGATACTTTCTCTTCTATATTCCTGAGGTTGCCAAGACTTGAATTTGGATGGTCGACAATCGAGATGTAGTGACTTTGGAAAGTTTCTATTTTGAAAATGTTCTAAGTAACTTTAATCAACATATTGTTTAATGTTGTAGATGGATATATCCCTTTGTATAATTTATAATTTCATGATTATTGTTAGTCAATGGATGAACTATTTGGTTTTAAAATGAGAAACAAATTATTCTTTTGTTTTAAACTTTCAAAAAAAATTGTTACCTTTGGTTAAACTTAGTTTTTAGGGTGAAAACAAAACTAGGTGTTACATATGGTATCAGAGCTAACCACGTTCAGCACTAGGGCTAATGAGTCCACTAAGCTGATTAAGAATCAACATTATGCGGGTATCTAATGATTTGATTTACTGTGTCAGGATGGTACGTCTCAAAAAACCCGCAAGGAAGCCCTTCGCTGGTAAGGAACGTTATTTGCAAGCTAAGCAGAAACGACTTGCGATGATCAAGACAATTGAGAAAATGAATGATGAAAATGACATTTAGCTAGATGATGTGGAAACTTTTGCCAATGCTCTGTCACGACTCAAACGAATGAAAAAAGAACTCCTAGAGACATCTAGGACGACAACTCGAATTATGGTCAATTGCTACCCTATTAGTGTACCAATGATCACTAGGGATTCCCATATACCACCTAGAGCTGAAATCATTGTACTATCATCTGATAGCGAATTTGAAGGTTAAACACCTCGTGAATATGTGTCGGACAATGAATCTGAAGGTTACACCCCTCTTGTAAATACTGAGTGAAACATGAAATATGTCTATCCTTAAAGAATGTATATATTGTTATGCAAAATATAATAAAGACAAATTTTGGTTTGAGAATAACTGTGGTTATGAACAATTGTTATGTTTTGACAATATTCAAAATGAAAAATCATAGAACTTATTAGTACTTGCTAAAGCAGGTGAGAAAACAAATAAACATGGATCAATCAGAGTTTAATGAGAGAGAAGATCGGGAAGGTCACAACTCTCAGGATAACTCCACTGATAAATTGGACAGAATTCTTAATATGCTTATTGAAACTAAGGAAAGGTTGGGCAAATTGGAAAAGAAAGTGAATGAATCCGAGAATACGGAGGGTGAAAATGAGTATTCTAATAATGCAAGTAAAAGTAAGTAACGAGAACATGGCACGTCAAGTGAGAATCAAGACAATGGTGAATCTCAGAGGGAGACAAAAGACAAACTTGCACTGGAACTATCTAAGGATATGAAAAAGACTATCCCTCCCAAATTTGATGGAACAAAAATCGATGATGCAGTAGAAGCATGGCTAATAGAAATGGAGAAGTACTTTGAAATCAGAAATTATTCTAAGATTACAAAGGCAGTGTGGGGAGCATATCAACTATCTGGAGAAGCATCCACTTGGTGGATGAACAAGAAGATGGAACTGGATTTAAGCCCCTTGAAGGTGACATGGAAAGAATTTGTGGAACTTTTTCAAAAAAGGTGGTTACCACAGCTCTATTTTGATCAAAAGCTAACAGATTTCCAAAATCTCAGGCAAGGTGATTTGTCCGTGCTTGAATATGCAGAAAAATTTACTAGATTGTTGAAGTATGTTCCTCAATATCAAAAGGATGAAAGATTTCGGATAAGAAAATTCATTATGGGACTTAATCCTCAGATTGGCGATGAGGTGGAGGTGCATTGTCCGAACAAAATGGACCAGGTGTATAAGAGCAATTAAGCAGGAATAGAAGATCAAATCCATTTATGCTTATTGTGAAAAGAAGTGTAAGAGATTTGATAAGAACTTCAATGATCAAATGTATAAAAGGAAGAATGATAAAGGATATGGAAATAGGAGGTACGATAAAGGAAATCAGAAAAACAAAGGGGGATTTGGTAATGAACGAAGAAATAAAGACTTTAAGGAAAATGACAATTGTAAGAGGAACGATGATACTATGAGTAGACCATCCAAGAAGAGAGGACCAATTGGAGGTTGTTTTTCATGTGGTGGAGATCATTATGCCAACCGTTGTCCTAATAAAAAGTAGAATGGGTAGCTTACAAACACGGTACTTCCTTCGTAGCAAGAAGCATTTCAACAAAGGATTCACGCCGCCCTTGACAATCGACAAGCTGAGTATCAGATTACTCCCATTGAGGTGACAGGTACATTATTTGGAGTTCCTGTTTCTATTCTGTTTGATACTAGTGCAACATAAATTTTTGTCATCTAGAGTCTTAAGTAAATTTCCTAGAAAAGTTGGTTTTATGTCAAAACTGTGGACAGTTGAATATGCAAATCACTCAAAGGCTTAGGTAGAGCAATGTTTGTTTGAAGCTAAGATTGATATTTCAAACTTCTCCATCGAGGTAAATTTATATGTAGCACCTTTAGGGTCCTACGATGTCATCTTAGGAATGAATTGATTGTGGAGACACAGGGCCAAGGTGGATTGTTTTCATAAAACAATTGAGTGTTTGGATGATAAAGGAAGCAAAGTTAATTTTCAAGGTATTCAAAGCGAAATAAGGATCAGGTCTATTTCTTCAAAACAATTAAAGCGGGCTAGGCGTAAGGGATGTCAACTTTTTGCAGTCAAAATGGACCTAGTAGAGGAAGCCTTAGAGAAGCAAACATTTGAGGAAAAATACCCATATCTTTGCAATTTCAGTGATGTATTTCCCGAGGAACTACCAGGCTTGCCTCCAAAAAGAACCTTTGATTTTGCCATAGATATTAAACCAGGATCTGACCGAGTATCTAAAGCTCCATACCGAATGACCACTACTAAACTTATGGAATTGAAGGCTCAATTGCAGGAGCTATTGACTAAAGGTCTAATTAGGCCAAGTGTATCACCATGGGGAGCTCCGGTTATTTTTGTCAAGAAGAAGGACAGAACCCTTAGACTGTGTATAGATTATCGGATGCTAAATAAGGCAATGATAAAGAATAAGTGTCCACTGCCACGTATTGATGATTTATTTGACCAAATGCGTGGTGCAGCAATATTTTCTAAGATAGATTTGAGATCTGGATACCATCAGTTGAGGTTGAAAGATGAAGATATTCACAAGACTACATTTAGAACAAGATATGGTCACTATGAGTTTACTGTGTTACCATTTGGATTGACTAATGCACCAACCACTTTCATGAATCTCATGAATAGTATTTTCAAAGATTGCCTTGATAAATTTGTCCTAGTTTTCATAGATGATATTCTGATATATTCCAAAAATGAGGAGGAGCATAGACAACACCTTCAAATTGTTTTGCAATGATTAAGAGAACACAAATTGTATGCGAAACTCTTGAAATGCACTTTCTTTCAGAAAGAAGTGTAGTATTTGGGACATACTATATTAGTAGAAGGGATATCAGTTGACCTAGCTAAAATTAAGGCTATTATGGAATGGCGTGTACCTTCCAATGTTTCAGAAGTACGAAGTTTTATGGGATTGGCTGGATATTACAAAAAATTTGTTTTGAATTTCTCAAGTATTGCTAGTCCAATTACTTCTTTGCAGAGAAAAGGGAAATGGTTTGTTTGGACAGACGAATGTCAAAAGGCATTCGATTTATTAAAAGAAAAGTTAACAAAAACACCAATCTTGAAAGTCCCTGATCCTGAATGGCAATTTGAGGTTATTATTAATGCCTCAGGAGAAGGGTTAAGAGACGTGCTTATGCAAAATGGGCGTGTAATAGCCTATGAATCAAGAAAGTTGAAAAACTATGAGCAGAATTACGCTCCTCATGACTTAGAACTGGCAGCAGTGATTCACACCCTTCAAATGTGGCGACATTATTTACTGGGAAAGACTTTTATACTAAAATCAGATCATCAAAGTCTTCGTTACATATTTACACAACCTCATCTCAATGCAAGACAAAGGAGATGGTTAGAACTAATATTAGATTACGACTTTGAGATTGCTTACATCAAAGGTAAAGAAAACCGAGTAGCCGATGCTTTAAGCAGAAGAAAACACATAGCTTCGATAATCTCTATTCATGCTAATTTTAAAGATTTAGTATTGCAAAGTTTATCTGGAGATGAATATTATGAGTAGGTGAAGAAAGCTCTACAATTAAACCCCATGGATCCAAGATACGATGGATTCTATTTTGAGTCAGACGGATTAATGAGATTTAAGGGAAGAATCTACGTTCCTAATTCTGTAGAACTAAGAAGCCTTGTTTGGAAGGAAGTTCATTGTGCACCTTATTCCAGACACCCAGGAGTAACAAAACTTTTAGTTGATGTCAAACTGCTATATTTATGGAAAGGAATGAAAAGCGACACTGCAAGGTTTGTGGCAAGTTGCTTGGAATGTCAGAGAGTGAAGGCAGAACACCAACATCCTGCTGGATTGTTATACCCGCATGATATTCTAGAATGGAAATGGTAGGTTGTTAGTATGGATTTTATTCAAGGGTTACCAATGTCTAAGAATAGACATGATGCAATTTTGGTTGTTGTAGATAAACTAACCAAGGTAGTACATTTTATTCCTGGAAATTTGACAGATGGAGCTCATATTTTGGCTCAGAAGTTTGTGCAAGAAATATTTAGATTGCATGGGGTACCTAAAAAGATTATATCCGATAGAGATGCTCAAATAACCTCCCAGTTTTGGCAAACTTTATTTTCAGCACTATAGACTAAACTCGATGTGAGCACCACTTACCATCCTGAAACCGATGGAAAAATAGAAAGGGTTAATCAGGTTTTAGAGGATCTTTTAAGAATGTATTACATGGACCAGTAATACAAATGGGAGGAATATTTACCTCTTGTTGAATTTGCCTATAACAATTCCTATCATTCTGCCATTAAGATGGCACCGTTTGAAGCATTATATGGAAAGAAATGCAGAACTCCTATAAGCTAGGACAAGATGGAAGATAGGATAAGCATTGGACCAGAAATGCTAGTAGATATGGAATAAAAAGTGAAAATGATTAGGAAGAGGTTGGCGGAAGCCAACGACAGGCAAAGAAGTTATGCAGATCGCAAACGGGTGCCTAGACAATTCTCTATTGGTGAGAAAGTTCTTTTGCGAGTGAAACCCCATAAAAGCCTAATCAAATTTGGTAAATCATCAAAGTTGGCTCTTTGATATGTTGGACCTTTTGAAGTCCTTGAGATTATCAATTCAGTGGCCTACAAAATTGCTCTACCTCTAGTCTTGTCCAAAATGCATAATGTTTTTCATGTTTCATACCTAAATAAATATTTTGTAGGTAATGACCACATTCTTAAATGGAATTCTTTACAGATACAAGAGCCAAGAGTGGTTGTGATCAAGCCACTCAAGGTGCTCGAAATGCGTAAACTTCATTTGTGTAATCGAGAGGTTTTGCAATGCAAAATTCAATAGCACCAATATGGTGAGGATAGCGCCACTTGGGAAGACTATAATGACATCGACCAAAGATTTCCTTATCTTTTCAAAAAACATTAATGTTAAAATATAAAAGTTTGTTTTATGTTAAAATTTTGCTTGATAAACTCAATCATCAGGGACGATGATTCTATAGGGGAAAGATATGTTACATCCCCTTTTTGGATTCAATATTACTATTTACGTTTTCTTAAATAGTACAATTATGTGGATATGTTTTACATCATAGAAAATGATGATATGAATAGAAAAGGTTAATTTTATGAAATTATGGATTTTTACTTGATTATGATCAATTTGATGTTATGAATTAAAATGTCTTTTCGATATGAAAATGAAACGATTTGATATAAATGTGTTTTGATCAGAACATTGGTACTCTGACCACAAATTGTATGTAAGATTGTCAATGACAGGAATAGATGGAACATGTTTGCCAGGAAGAAAGAAGAAGAGAAAGTATCTTTGAGAAAGAGAGAATAGACTCTGGAATAACCCATGGGTGCTTGCCACTGAAAATGATTATCAGGTAGATAAACCTAGATGCCTTGAGTTAAGCTTTGATTATGGGCTAAGTCAAATTTAGACGAGATGTCGAGGTTTGCAAGAATAGGTCTTTCTTCTTTCCGGAGTTGTCATATTGAGTTTGGGAAATCAACATCTGTGTTGTAATACTCAGTATCATGTCGTCAAATATGGATGACCGATATATTGTTATATATATATATATATATATATAATTATATACATTTGAGAATGAGTTGTATGTCGTGTCTTGTTTAGTGGTTCGGCGAAAAAGTCAAAAGTTGTGCGTAAGTCAACCCCAAACTTGTTTTGCGTTTACGCTCGAATCGTCATCATCGTCATAAAGCTCTACGAGTGTATGATGTAAACGTTTACTTGTGAATTCAATGGATGTTGAATTATTTTTTTTATGGGCTATTATCATATAATAAAAGGTTTAAATAATGTTTTAAATCTTGAGACCGTTGGGTGTAATACCTTTGGTCGTATGGTATTGGAATATACAAAATTATATTAGTTATATTTAAATAGTCGTTTTGGGGGTAATTCCTTTATTCTTTTGTGATGTTGGTAATCGGGCAGTAGCTCGAAAGGGGCTCACTCAAGTCTTTATTTATGATGTCTTTTATTTTGAAACAATCTATTTACCCTTGAGCTTTAAACTTTATGAACGGTTGTCAACTTAGCCACTATTCTTAGTTTTGCATTTGATCTATACTCATAATTGGTTATGAGTAGTGTGACAGCTTGTTAAAACTATCAACCGCCACCTCGTGAAGTGTGGAGCTCCACTTTGCAGAGTAATTATGGATTGAGTGGGAAAAACCAAACCATTTTTTGGTAGTGGTCACAAAAAGAGGAGAAGGTTAAGCATGCGGGGTAGTTACCCAAATTTTTAGGCGTGGTCTTGTGAGTGGGAAGTTGAGTTTTCCTTTGCAGGGGAGAACGAGATATAGAGGAAGTAGGGAGTCAGTTTAGAGAAGTGAGAACACAGAGAGGAAGCGGAGAGGAGGCCGAGCATGAAGTAAATGTGAACGGCTAAGAAAAGAACGAGCTCCTTGGACCAGTCTTCAAGCAGACACTAGAGATTATCTTCAGGTTTCTTTTCATCTCTTCTTTGCGCAGTTATGGTTATCAGACATGTTTTTAATAGTATTGACTCTACTTATAATGTGATGGAACTTAGTATTTGTTTGAAGATGCAATGTGTAAATTGTTTACCAACTTTAGCCCTGTGTGTTTGCATCGCCTTCAAAACAAAAATAATGCTTTTGTCCCCTGCACCACACCGTAGTCGAAAAACTCATAGTATAATTTATTGTTCTTCGAAGCATCTTCGATGGTCGAGTTTAATTGTGTAGTTGTTTGTTTAACTTTAAGAGGTATCTGGATATGCAAAGAGTGCAAAGTAGACTAAGTGTTTGGTTGAAAGCTAGCTTACAGTTATCACAAGCCGCAATAGCAAAATCTAGGTCGACATTGGATGTGTCCTCAGTTGGCCAGCCGACTACAATTGGTTGGTCCTATCATATTTAAAGACAACTAGTTTATAAAAGATTTGAAGAATGTGCTAACCGTCGGCAGAGGAGTAACAATAGTATGAAATGTATGCCGATGCATGTAAGACTACACAGTCCTCCACAAGTTCTAAGTTTATAAATGGTTGGTCGACCATAGAGAATATACTTACCTTGCTATGAATGGTAGCCAGTTTTAGTCCACTTATGTAAATAACTCTTTTTGCTATAAAAATATATCAAACTGTTGTGTCTTCGAAAGAGGCTATAGAGTTGCTATTTGGATTATACAGTCAAACAAGTTAAATAATGAAGTTTTAGAACAAACATAATGAGTCTTTAGTCAAGTGTTTAGCCTAGACTTGCATGCATTCTTCTTGCAAATAGAAACAACAAGATAGGATTTCTAAATGCTTAGTTTGACAAAAGATTAAGCTATGTCGAAGATTTGATAGGTCGAAGAAGATCCTTTAGAGTATTTAAATTTTAACTCAAGGTCTTCGAATATGTGTATTCTTTAAACTGGTTTACTGTGAAATCCTTTTGAAACAACATAGTTAAGTTTAGTGTCCACTCATGAGTGGATAATTTAAAGCATTGGGCTAACTTAGAGATCAATTGATTAACTTATAGTATTATCCGATTAATCGGTAAGCTAGGAATTCCATTCTTTTAACATATGGACGGAAATGTCTCCATGAGCTAAGAAGAGAGAAGTAAACCTCACCGCCATGCATTAATGCATGATGAGTTTGGAACACCTATAGGTTATCGAGGTCGTTATATTGAACTTATTCATAGGTAAATGTAGGATTGCGATTAATTCGAGTCAAGTTGGGGTGGGTGAACTTATTACTTGCGTTGATACAATGCTAATTATATTCAAATCCTCTGGCCAAGGTAATGCATGTGCCTCAAGTGCATTGTTAGTTCACTATGACTGGATGGCGTAGCTTGTGGAGTGGTCATGCTTGACTAGAGGGTATCTAGGGGATTACATGATAACAAGTTACGTAGGTCACAACACCAGTACTCAGATGGCAAACACCATTGGTTATCCTAAGTCTATCCTTTTGAGTAGGGTAGGGCCACTTCTGGATAGGAAGGAGTGCGGGAGACAGATGGTCTGGGATTGGAGGTTAAGCTCCTTGAAGATACTTTCTCTTCTATATTCCTAAGGTTGCCGAGACTTGAATTTAGATGGTCGACAATCAAGATGCAGTGACATTGGTAAGTTTCTATTTTGAAAATGTTCTAAGTAACTTTAATCAACATATTGTTTAATGTTGTAGATGGATATCCCTTTGTATAATTTATAATTTCATGATTATTGTTAGTCGATGGATGAACTACTTGGTTTTAAAATGAGAAACAAATTATTCTTTTGTTTTAAACTTTCAAAAAAAAATTGTTACCTTTGGTTAAACTTATTTTTTAGGGTGAAAACAAAATTGGGTGTTACAAGAGTCCTATTTGAACAAAAATCCCACACAACGGCTCATGAATGAAAACACATAAGCTACGGTTAGACTTCTAGAACAAGTCTTCTTCTTCTCTTGCATTTATTCTTCCATGATGACCATGTTCATCTCCATCGATCTTCAATTCTGGCACTTAGACTGCACTTTAATTAATTCCCCTGTTTTGCACTCTGCTGCAATTACTCCTTCTCGGATGCTATGTCTTTGCTGCACAAGGTTAATTATTCCAACATATATACACAAAATAACTTCTCATATTAAACTTATGAAATCCTATCTATATTACATGCATATCAATAATTTAAATCATTCACTTGATAATATAACCACCATATTCCATTTATCAGCATAGGTTTAAAGTCTCTGAGAAGTATATGTGAAACAACATATAATAGAGGTAATGTCTATAAGGTTCTTGCAGAATCATGTGAAAAGGTCTTTAAAAACATATAAAAACATTATAAAAGAAAGTTTCAACCCAACATATATCACATAATTAAATAAATCATCTCATTCACATTAATAGAATATATAAAAGATACATCTTTCATATATGTAAAAATATCAACTTACATCTTACAAATACACGTGCCAAGTCCAGGTGTTAACATAAGAAATATAATATACAATGATACATTTTTGGCTCTCATGCCATATAGTCAACTCAGTACAATAATAAAGTACAAATATCATAATTATACAAGTATGATAAATGAATAAAGTCACTGTCACCGGCCGTCACTAACCCACATGGTCATCCGCAAAGCTGAGAGACGAGAACATGATTCAGGTGCTTTTCCACCCAACCACAAAGCTTTACGCTTCCCTAGAATCCTTCCTACATCAAAGAATACTTGATATTGCACAAAGTGCCTAGTAACCTAGAAACAATAGGTAGGAGGGAAAACCTGGTGCAACATGATGTCTACATGCATTTCTAACTAGAATGTGCATTATATCACTATCAAGATGTGGCGGAGAAACTTATCAATATAACTAGGCAATTTCATCTATTTCAATGAACACACAAACTGATAGATCCTAAAAAGAAGATCAACCTTCTCTGTTAGCCCACATTCGGTAACCTATCCTAGAAGGTAAGCCCAACACACTCATAGAAAAATAAACTATTTTTCTTTTCAAAACAATTCAGGTAACACATGCATTTGCCTAACAATAGTTACTAATTACTTTCTTGCAAAATTAACATGAATACACTTTTTAATCAAGTACAAGATCTATAATGATGCATGCATATCATACTTCTAACAATGAGCTTCATGCATGATTTATTTCAAATACCAATACTATCTTTACTCATATTTTTCTAACCATTTCTTGATTTATGCAACAGAGGTAAGAGAATTCAATTTTATAATAATAGATGCTAGTATTGTTATGACCAAACTTATATAGATATCTATATAATAAATGTACATAATCCACATTGCATGCACAATTATTTCAAAAATAAATCTAGATTATATGAATTCATACCCACAAGCAAGTTTAGACTTATAATACCGTTATGATTAAATTTGTGATAAGGAATAAAGGAGAATCATCTTTTCTAACAATTTCATATTCATGTTTGCCAAACAAGAACATTTAAGTGAAGGCATAAACATATAAATCAATTAAATTAAATCTATAGATAATCAAGAAGCTGCTACAGGGTCCAGCTAGCCGCTACAGGAAACCAATAAGCTGCTACAGGAATCCAGTAAGCTGCTACAAGAAACCAGTTTACGGTTGAGTGAGTTTAAGTGACTTCCAATGACATGGGGTTGTTAAGGGAGATTATTCTAGTTCTAAGCCTCTATCAAAATCATTAAAAAGTGTAACTCATAAAATTGCTAGCAACGCTACAGGAAAACAGTCTGCTGCTACAAGAAAACAATTTGTTGCTACAAGAAAATAATTTGTGGCTATAGGAATAGAGAGCAGTGACATGAATACAGAGTGGCTACAAGAATAGAGAGTGACTACAGGAAGACAAAGCCATAATAGGAATCCAATTTAGTGAATTTAGAAGCATAGTTTAACATAGTAAGAGAAAACACAGGCCGTTAAACATAAAGGTCGATATGATTAGAAATCATGTTGTTATGAAGAGCATATAGGCTAATGAATATAAATTAGGCCAATAAGGATAGTAAACAGGCTAAGAGAATAGTATTCAGGCTGATAGAAGAACATAGGCTGATGGAAAATATTTCAAATTGAAACAAAAGGAAAACAACCAATCTAAAGAATAGAATAAAGACAGGCTGATACAATTAGCAACGAGGCCGATAGGAACATAAAATAGGTAGAAATAAATATCATAGGCCAATAGAAATTATGTTTAGGCCGACAGAATAATATATAGGCCAATAAGAATTAAAACACAACAAAACTTGCAATTTTCATAATAGATCAAAAAAATGTACCTAGATATCGACGCTCTCCTTAGTAGGTTGATCTCCTACCTCTTGTTGATGATGATTCCTCTTCTCTCTATCTTTGTATGTTGTTCTTTTTCTGCTCTCTACTTTTTAATGAATGTTGCTCCTCCAATTGGCGTTCATTTTTTTTAGTTAAGCTTTTCCTTTCATTTAAATTGCAGTAAACTTATGTTTTTGCATGGAGAGGAGGGTGTGTGGCCTTCCAAGTGCCTTCTAACATTAGTTTGCATTTCCAAACTTCCTTACTATTGTAGTTTCCTTATTTTTAACATTGCATGTGTGTGTGTGTATCATGCATGAGTATATCTATATACATATATATATTTATTATTTAAAACATATATATGTATGTATATATAGACCTATATATAATTAATGATAAAACTATCAGAAATCAATCTATATAGTTTTATTAAATCCAAAAGATGAAAGAAACCATGAATACATGGCGAACTCATGCAATTGAAAAGAATGTACTTAGAAAATGAAATTACATAATTAGCTAATCATCAAACATCAACCACAACTAATATCCAATGTAAAATGCACAAACAAGACTATGTATCCATGTTGTGAATGCATAATGAAGCCATTCATTAATGAAATATGTATGAAACTGAGTGTGTGCATGCATCGGGTTTTTCCGTCATGCCAATTCTTACTGGCAGCTAGGATGCTTCTACCTCAACCATGTTCTCATCTTCAACATGTTCCTGTACTCAGTCGCACTTAGATCCTCGTCAATAGGTTAGTCCATATAATCATAGTCGAAGCATGAGTAAGATATAAATCCATATTTATAACATAATAATCCATCACTATATCAAATTTCAAATCTATGCATTTATATTTTAATAACGACAATTTACCTCTACACACATGTAATTATCCACTAGTAAAACAATCATAATGAAATGTCCAATAGTCTCATCAATTATACTAAATTATAAATGAAATCAAAAAGTCGAGATGTGACATCGTTCTTCTTGTAGGTTGAACTATTTGTCCAGTGTCCACAATTTCTAGAGCTTCTTGTGTCTCCAATTTATCCAACATCCTTTAATTATCTTATTTTCTCTCTTTTGTATCTTTTTAGGCTCTACTCCCATGGACTTGAGTACCCCAAACATCTCAAATCCCAAGATTCAAAACTTTTCCTTTTTCCTTTTATTATTCTGACTTAGCATCACAAAACTATCGCTTATTGTATGAAATCACCTATTGTTGTTTATGAAACCACCAAATCAAGATTATGTTTTGGCCCTTATTAAAATCTCTATCACTTGCTATGTATAGTACCACCATGATAGTTATGTAATTACTCTATAGAAACATTTTCTCCACTAGCAATTATGAAATCGCCCTTAGTAAAAATTAATAGTTTTGTGTCAAAACAACGAGTATTTCCCAAAGTCCAACTTTTTGAAAATTAACTTTTTTTGAATCCTAAGACTGTCTTGATCTTTTTAAACCCTTGCCATCTTATTATTTATGCCTTGGAGTGTTTGTTTCAAACCTAGTATGGTTGCCTATTTTGATAACAATGACATCTTTGATGATGGTCATATTGAGATCAACTTAGGTGACCAAGAGAATTGCGACCATGATGCACATGTGGCCTAACAAGATTTTCATCTTATAAGGCAAGTTTTGATAGATGCATTGCAAAAATCTAAATCTCATCATCAATTGGCAAGTATCTTCTATAAGGCATTAGTAGGATGTCCTCATGACACATAAATTTTACAAGATATTAGATCCTTAATGAGTCTTTCTAAAGGTGTATCCTCCAACCCATCTTCCTCTTCCAACCCCAACCCTACCACTTCCATAGCTACCACCACCATTAACCCTAGTGTTACCCCTAATACCTCCATTATCCCTACTTCATTTCATTTTGGCTCTAACCCCCAATATGACCTTCCTAAAGGTTACACTCCAAATTCATCACGCCTACTACTACTTCCATTCCTTCTATCATTCCATCCATCTCTATCCCTATTACTTCCATATTCACAACTTTTAAACCTTCTACCCATGTAGCCCATACCATTTCCCCATCCCAAACTATAGCCAATACTTCTCATGTTACGTCCAATCCATTTTCCTTTATGTCGATGCCTCTTACTTCCTAACCCCTCTTCACCCATTCCACCATATCCCATACTCTCAATACTAGTATTTTTCCACCGCCTCCTTAGTTAGATACACTTATGCAAGAGATAGCAACTCTAAAGAAAGATATTAAGGATAACAAGGACACTATCGCACACAATCCTCCACATTGCACGCCTTTAGCTTTCCAAGTTGTTACATGTCCATTGCCTATAGGATTTGTGGCTTTTAATTTTTAGGTATAATGCAAAAGGAGACCCTAACATTCATTTGCAATCAGTCATAGAAACGTGTATTGATTTTGCATATGATGATGTGATCTTAGCAAAGTTATTCCCAATAAACTTTAAGTATTATGATAATCAATGTTTTTGTTCATTACCTCTAGGTTCCATCAAGTGCTTTGGTGATCTTGCTAGTGCTTTCTTACAACACTTCCAAATATACATGGGATTGAAAATGACTATTAATGATATTACTAGATGCACAAAAAAGAGTAATGAGACTCTTGATGACCTATGTTATTTTATTTTAATCTTTGTGTGGAAAATTGAAACATCAATTTGATGATGATGAGTTGCAAATCATGTTTCTTGATGGATTACCTCTTGTTATAAATAGTAATGTGCACCTAAGTAGCTTTCCATATTTTAGAGACATGTGCATACATATGAAGAATATTGAGGTTATATTGTTAACATCAAATACTTTGAAATACGAGTCATTGTCATCACAATAGTCCTACCCTTCTAATTTTCAAAGGCCTAATACTTTTTCAAAGGGTAGTGATATGAAGGATAATGTGAATCAAGTTGCTACTTCTTCTTTTCCTTTTTTTTTAATCAAATACTTTTAGGAATTTTACTAAACTTCAAGAATCCATGGATGATGTGCTTCAAAGTTTGTTGAGTGTGAAATTAGTTGCACTCCCTCCCTGATGCCGGAGCATCCTGTAGCAAGTGTCAAGTCAACTTTTGGAATTTGTTCTCCAAACCTAGTTTTGAGTTGATTTGTGCAAATAAGGTCATTTTGGACCATTTGGAGTCATGTTTAGGTATTTTCTAACCTAAGTGGGAATTTTTGCAAATTATGTCATTGAAAAAGACAATTTTATGCAAGTTTAGGAGTTTTTAGGGGTTTCTTATGAAAACATATAAAAGGGAATGTAAAAATTGTTTTTGGGGCTTCTTTCCCTCGTGGATGCCTGAGTAATGAATGAAGAAGGATGTGGAAATTATCCTTGAGTTGCAGATCTATTGTTTTGCATGATTTATTGTAGGTTTTTACTGTTTTACAGCAAGAAAACATGTTTGTATGGCCTGGTATGGATTGGTACAGGTCTGAAACTTATATGAGTGGAAAGATAATTTTATTTATGGTGTTTTTCATTCTTACCAGTCCTAAAGAAAAGATTGTTTGATTGGTCTAATAAGTCAATCTTCCTAGCAGCTCTGTTTAGAAACTAGGGTTTCCAGGTTTGAAAAAAAAATCATTTCTCTTGATTGGTACGGTGAAAAATGCTAAAAGTTTCAAGAAATTCTCTATTTTTACATCCTCTAATGGATTCCAAAATCTTAGTTTGATATCTTTTGGCCACAAGAAGTTATTGGGTGACTGTTATAAGGAAAACCCTGTCAAAAGGGAATAAACTCTAGTTGCTTGAGGGTTTAGCAAATTATATGTGTCATTTGATTTCACAAGGGAATGATGAGTTGTAAAACATCAAAATGCATTGTAAGAGAACTTGAACATTCCAAGATTTCATGTGTCATATTGATTTTGCTTGTTGAATGCCATTAGACTACATGAGCAATGTATCTAGGATGAACTAGGATGCACTAGTTATTGAATGTGATTAATCATTGTATGAAATGTGTCAGGAGTGTCAAGAATATGTTCTTTCTTTGCATCACTCCCATCTCTCCATTGGATCAAAACAAACCACTTCCTAAAACATATAATGACTAAGCATTTTGTAATTATCATGGAGTTAAAGGTCATTATGCACAAACTTGCTTTGGTCTCAAGAATAAGATACAAGGTTAACTTGGTAACAACACAATCATGGTTGAAGGGGTTAATGAAAATAAAAATTCATTGTTTGCAACCCCTAATAGTAGATTACAAATTTATACAAATCCATTCCCAAATCATTCACATAATGTTGTGGCACATAATATAGGAGCTAATGACAATAGTGCAGAACATGAGGATATATCACATGAGCAAGTTTTTATGGGAAATATTGGTTCTAATGCTACATTTTCCTCTCCTCCTATTTCACCATTGATTACATTTATTGATGAAGATTTCCCATAAAACAACTATTATGGTCCATCGTATATACCAGGTATTTTCAAGCATTACTCACCTACTAAGTTACTTATTGATTTTGTATGCCAACATAACATTTGTATTGAAGAATAATTGTTTAACACTCCTATTACGGATCAAGAATATGCATATTCTAGGGTTTCATTGAAAATGGTCAATGGAATGTTGCTCAACACATTGGGATGCATCATTGTACAATTGAGAGTTGAACCTATAGAGTTACCTATTGTATACACCTAAAAATGACACAATTCATATTCTTCTAAATTAATTAAATATCAAAATATTTAATTACCTCTTCTAAAGTCAAAATTAAATAAAATCCTTTATTTAATTAAATTCTTCCAAACAATTAAATAATTCTCAATTATTTAATTAAATCAAATTCATTCTTCCAAATTTGAATAAATCAAATCAAATTTATTTAAATTCTCTTAATCTCCAAAAATAAAATACAATCAAATATTTTATTTATTCTTCCAAATTATGCACAACAATTAAATAAATTTATTTATTTAATTAGCTTTCTTATCTTTTAAATTAAATAATACCAATTATTTAATTATTTTCTTCTAATAATATCTTCTCTAAATTTAAATAAATCAATTATTTATTTAAGTTGCTTTTTCTTCTAAATTGAGTTATCTCTAAATATAATTCAATCTTTTTGCACATGCAATTAAATATTCATAATATTTAATAAAGCAAAATATCTTCTTATTCTCATACAAATCTATTCTTTTTGTTTTAAACCACTTAACTGATTGCTATATTCTTTTAAAAGATTTAACTCATTCTTCTATTCTTGTTAACTCCTCTCATGCAAAAGAAAACAAGACACATGTCCTCTTCTTATTCGTTGCACATTCCTCATCTATTCTCAATCGTTGATCTTCTCAAGTCTTCTATACCGTTGATCTTCATTCTCTCGACTCTATAAATTGAACCCTATTCTTCCATTTCAATCATCCAAACTTTAAGTATTGTTACTCTGCATGAATTATAGCGCGCCTTTGGTACCAATTCCTTCATTGCTTGTGATCACATTCGCTACTACACACTACGCATTACTACCATTGTTGTGAAGCTCCTCTTCATTGCCATTCCCAATTGACATTCTTGAAGCATAGCAAGGAAGTGCACTCTCTAAGGGCCCTATTTCATACATGCAAGAATGATTGTGATAGGCGATCAATGGAAGCTTCAAATTAAGGAGGTTTGCTTTGTTGTTTGTTTATTGTTTATTTGAATCTCTTTTGTTCACCATTTCATTGAAGTTTTGGGTATCTTGATATTGATATTATATTGATTATTCATTTGAATCCAATTTTCCCTTAACACCTGCATTATGCTATATAATACCATCTTTCGATAGATTTGGTGTAAATTACTTGGGAGACCATGGATTGAGCAATGTAAAAATGTTATTTTTATTTTGCATCAATGTGTTAAATTTGTACATGAAGGAAAGATTGTTAGATTTGAAAGGGCTCATTATAAGCCAATATGTGATGCTACTCACTTTACATTGGACACATTTGTGAAAACACCACAAGATGTACCCTATAATAGATATGATGTTATGCATGATTTATTAAGATACATCTTGATGACTTACAAAGGATTCAAAATCGATTGGATAAAGATTCTATAAAATGAAAAGAACCTCAACTTACACAACTAACGGTTAAAATTCACAAAGATCTTGACATATACATGCCTTCTAATTAATCTTATGAGCCACAATTTACCCATGTACCAAAGAGGAAGAAAAAATATCAAACCATGAGAAAATAAGGGTGCAAAATAAGTAATAATAACACCAACACTTGAGTTTCATGCACAAAAGACTATATAACCACGGCAAGAAGTCGTGGTTCATCAAATGCCTATTATTCCACCACAACCACACATTTAACAATGAGAATGGGTAACAAGGGAAGTGCCTAAGGTTATACCTATTGAACATATCTTTTTACCTAGCACATAAGAATATAAAAAACAAATACATGTAGTTGAAAAAATAAGTAAGAACAATAAAAAGTAAAACAACAAGAAAACAAATTAGAGGAGGCCTTTTAAAATAATTATGATCTAATGAATGAGACATAACTAGATGTTCCAAAGGTGGTATCTAAGAAGAAGTTTGTTCAATGATTTATGACAACCCTATAACATATATTCACACATATGCCTATAGGATGGATATCATTTTGTTTTTTCCCTTTTGATTTTTCTATTTGATTTTATGCCTTGACCCTTTTTTGTTATGCCTTGTTTGTAATATTTTTCATACTCAAATGTTCACCTTCTATATTTCTTTTACATGTTTATCCTTCCCCACTTGGGGGTCATTTTTGGTTTCCTCTTTTCTTTTACTATTTGCCTATGCTTTTCCTTGACCTTTATTTTTAATTTCCCTAGTCCATTGGCCCACTTGCTTTGGCTTGTCCTTTATCCCTTATTTTTGTATTGCCTTTGTTTCTTTATCTTGTTGTTTTTACTTTACATGTATGCTTAAATGCTTATGCCCTAGTGATATTATATTGTTATATCATGTTCCGTAGAGCTTATCTATTGATTTCATATTATTATATAGTGCTTTCTAGAGCTTATATATCTAGCCTACTTTGGTACATTGTGCTATACATTGATCGTACATTGGCATATCATGCTTATTATAACCCATAATTTGATTCTACATTGATAGATTAATCTTCTTAAATCTCCCACATTAAGCCTATATTCATACATCATGCTTCCCCCTTTAGACATTGAGCTTACTATTATCATACCTTACACTAGGGGCTTACCCCATAGTTCCAGTGTTGCGCCTTTGTTCTGACTTCATGCCCTTTGTTCTAGCTTCATGCCTTTTGTTTCAACTTCATGTTCTTATTCTAGATTCAAGCCCTTATTTTGACTCCATGCCCTTGTTTTGACTTCATGCCATCATGTACATTTTCATCACCACATTGGGGGCATAAGCCCATCCTAGCGACCTATATACTTATGCTAGTGTTTTTTGGCTATTGAGAGATTCATCAATATTTTACATTGCCCATGACGGGGACAACTTTACTACGTTAATGATATCTCTAGCCCATATGTGCTTACAATGCTTTATCATTCTAGATGTTATAAATACTCATCACATAATGTGTTTATTATTGCTAGAACTTGACACAATTATGCTTACCTATAGATTACATTTACTTTAATGTATAGTTTTCCCTTTCCTTCAATTCACTATATCCTATGGACGCAAATAATTGGAGGGAATATATTATCACTAATGTTCCTATGATCAAGTTTTTAGGTAATGATAGGTGCTACAAGGACTCATTATCATGACCAAACAAAGCATTATCACATGGCATTCCCTACGCTTCATGTGCCTTGTCATTCCATGGCTTCCACACCACACACACTATTTTCATTTTCCAAAAAGACAAAATCTTTCTAACTTCAATCATTTCCTATTGTTCTTATTTCTTAGATAGTTGGAAAGCTCTTATTTTGTATCAAATTTTCATTTGTCAGATAGAAGCTACCTATTATACACTTTTTCTTTGTCTTGCAAGATCTATGGAGAGTGCATACCAAAGGACATACTTACACAATCACATCTTGTAGAGTCCATTACTTTATACAAATCCCCCCTTCATATCCTTTGATGTCTAAGTATTAACTTTATGTGCATGTTTGTGAATGCTACATACTTAGAGATACACGATCATTTTAGGATTCAAATATACCTTAAAGTGGGGACAAAATGTAATGGCAAATTTTGCATATACATACTCTTTCTCATTTCGTTTTGTGCCCATTTTAGGATTCAAATGTACGCAGTCAAGCCAGAAGCTCACAGAGGAAAATATCATGGACTGTGGAAACATCGTGTCTTTAACATGTACATAGTGACAAATGACATGATCTTGTGCGAAGTTGGGCTTATTACCCTATCCTTTTATCCATCCATATACACACATATCCCTATAAACTTAGTCCCTCTTTATCCTTACACACACGTACTCTAATGCATTTGCCTAGATCCCGCATTTATTACACCTATTTGTACACCTACCTCCATATAGCTATTAGTCCCTTGGATCTGACAATTTGCCCACCTTGAGACATTATTGTAGCTATGGGTGAGATCTTGCAATCATGGACTTATCCCTTTTTTTCCAAATTCAAAATTCAAATTTGGCC
The DNA here is from genome assembly GCA_027924645.1 of Cunninghamia lanceolata. Classification (NCBI taxonomy): domain Eukaryota; kingdom Viridiplantae; phylum Streptophyta; class Pinopsida; order Cupressales; family Cupressaceae; genus Cunninghamia; species Cunninghamia lanceolata. Next base: position 490,685 of record BSBN01001712.1, read on the forward strand.
AACTGGCCCTCTTTATTTTTTCCACTTTTAGTCAACTAAACACATGTTTGGTGTAATTTGATGTTATGTGCTAATATTTAAAGGCATTCAATACAGTCATTCTGATCATCAAGTATCAATCCCTAATACATGTGTCTTATCTCATTCTTAAGCATTGAAGGAGTAGTTAATCATGACACATTTCGATTTGGTGCACTAAAAAAGAGTAACAAATTCGCATTTTAGGGCCCTTGCCTCTTGTCTTCGATCTTTTTACATTGTCCAGGGGTTGATTTAGGAGAACTTTTTTGCTTGTGACGTAATGACTGCCCTTTAAGGTATTTTTAAATACCAGGTCCTCATATCTTTAAGGAAAGGAGAGCAAACACTTATTCATTAGGTGACAAACAAAGCATAATTTTATTATGCACAAGGACAAACCCAAACTTAAAGCACTAATCTGCAACCACAAATCTGCCCCAAACTTGCGGACTTGTCCTTTGCCAAAGCACAAATCTAATACAAATCTTGAGATACTTCATTGACTAAGAGGCATTATTTTCTGAACATACATCTAACAAAATCTAGAATCTCCCTCAAAGATAGCTATATTTAATTATCGTGGCATCTATCTTTGATCAATACACTAAATACATTTATTGTGACGTTACTTTCTTAAATTAATTACGTGTCCTTTGCCAAAGCACAAATCTAATACAAATCTTGAGATACTTCATTGACTAAGAGGCATTGTTTTCTGAACATACATCTAACAAAATCTAGAATCTCCCTCAAAGATAGCTATATTTAATTATCGTGGCATCTATCTTTGATCATTACACTAAATACATTTATTATGACATTACTTTCTTAAATTAATTACGCCAAGAGGCGTTATACAGTCACATCGGGGTGGGGATGAGAGCACTCATTTTTCCTACCTAAATTTATATAAAAAAAAATACCAAAAAGGAAATAAAAAATAAAACTTAAGAAAATCAAAGAAAAAAAGTCAAAAAATAAATTAAAAAGTGTTGAAGGAGAAAAAACTAAATCACAAAAACTATCGAACCAAAAAATAAAAACTAAAAACTAAAAAAGAAATTGGAAAAAATAAAAAATAAAAACAAAAAAAAAATTAAAACTGTTGGAAGGAGAAAAAGCTAGAGAAAATCACGAAAACTATGAAATTAAAAATTAAAAATAAAAACCTAAAAAGAAATTGAAAATTAAAAAAAAAAGTGAGAAAATCAAAGTAACTATGAAAAAGGATATCCTTTGGCATACTTTAAATATATATTTTTAAATATAAATATACTAGTTATTACAAATTATTATGCCGAGAGGGGTTATACAATCACAAAAAGGAAATAAAAAAATAAAACTTAACAAAATCAAAGAAAAAACTAAAAAAGAAATTAAAAACAGAAAAAAAACTATATCACAAAAATTATGGAACCAAAAAGAAACTGGAAAAAATAAAAACTAAAAAAGAAATTGGAAAAAATAAAAAATAAAGGATATCCCTCGGCATACTTTAGATATATATTTTTAAATATAAATATACTAGTTATTACAAAATATTATGCCGAGAGGCGTTATACAATCACAAAAAGGAAATAAATAAATAAAACTTAACAAAATCAAAGAAAAAAATAAAAAAGAAATTAAAAACAGAGAAAAAACTATATCACAAAAATTATGGAACCAAAAAGAAATTGGAAAAACTAAAAACTAAAAAAGAAATTGGAAAAAATAAAAAATGAAAATGAAAAAAGAAATGTAAAACTGTTGGAAGGAGAAAAAGCTAGAGAAAATCAAGAAAACTATGGAACCAAAAAAGAAATAGAAAAAATTAAAAAATAAAAACCAAAAAAGAAATTGTAAGAAACTATGGAAAAAAGATATCCCTGTATTTTAAATATATTATTTTAAATATAAATATACTAGTGAATATTACAACTATATTTACTCAATCTAAACTAATTGTATTTAATTGATTGCATTTATTTACTTTAAATTAACCTTAATAAAACTTTAATTTTCTTTTATAAATTTAAAATGCTACATTATGCAATCTTTATAAAATATCAGATTAGTCCATAATATTGTGCAATTGAGTTTCTAGATTTAACTCTGTAAGAATTTTGTTAATATCAATGTTTCGAATCACACTCTGTGATCCATCAAGATGTAGAGAGCTGTAGGAAAAATGGTGAATTGCAATCAAGGTTAGAGTAATCTGTAAAATATTTTTTGAGCTACAAGCTATTCCATAATAAACTGTGCATAAGCCATTCACTATCACGTAAGAATATAAATTCAAAAATATTATTTAAAAAACCGCACTAAATTTGTAAGATTAGACAAGGACGAATAAAAATAATGGTTTATGGCTACCAAATGGCCCCCTAGTGCTCTCCCTCGACGAAGTCACGATAAAAACCAAAAAGGGAAACGATAATTTAAAAACTCGGGCCGAGCTTGACGGAATAGTTCAACAGAAACGTCAAGTACAACCACTGGCCGTGAAGCAGAAGATTAATCTAGGAGAAAGTAGCAGGCCCTTCTGGTTGGAAGGAAGGCCCAACAACGCCTATAACAAATTCCCTTGTCCCGTTGGTTTGCATGTCCCTGGAAATAATAAGGGAGCTGCACCGTCAATTACAAATGCAAATATATAAGTGAGGAGGAGGAGGAGATATTGCAGGGAAGATGGGAGGGCGGTGGCAATACAGAGGAGGGCTGGTGCTTATTGCTGTGGTGGTTATTATATGGGTTACCTCCGCCGAAGTTACTCAGGTACCAATTTCTTTTTTTTCTTTTTGAATTTTGATTTTATTGGGCTAGATTGCCAGATCTGTCACTTTGTTTTCGTCTTCTTTGAGCTCGAATTGAATGGAATGGAATTTCTTGTGTGTTTGAGTATTCAGTTGGAGTAATTACCACTATGAAGATCTGGGTTCTAATTTTAATGGGCCAGGGTCCCCTATTAAGAGAATATGATAAACTGGGTATGCTGCATGCCTGGGGAAGAGGGCTGTTTGGGTCTTCAAGAAAATGGAATTGGAGCTTGTTAGCCTCCATGTACCTCTTAGCTGAAAAAATAAAATTAGATGTTCGGCTAGAAAGACGTGGAAGTTAGCTAATTGCCAGAGGTTTTTAAATTTTATTCTTCTTTTTTAGGGTAAATTTGGTAGATCTGCCTTCTCTTGGAGTTAAATTGAACGGAATGGAATTGGTTAATTGTGATTATTGTTATTATTAATATGCCACTTGGGGGAAATTGGGCGACCAGGTGTACGAGGGTGGGGAGAGATTGAAAGAGTAAGGCAGGCCACGCCCCACAATAACAAGATTTGGTGGTGTGATGAGATTTCTGCGTGTGATTCTGATTCACCAACTTGTCCCTTGCCTAGTTGCAGGCAATGCAACAATCTTGGACCGTTTTGTGTTAGAACAGCCTAAAATCCATACACAACGTGAAGGGTTGTTGTGTATGGGGTTTGGGCTGTTGTTTTGTGCCACTGCTTTTTGCATGCAACGGTACCTGTAACAGATGCATTGCAGGGTTATCACACCCTAACAAACCTCTAAAGCCATCAGTTATCACACATTTGTGGACAGCTGGAATTGAAGCCCCATTCATCAATGAAATCCTTCCAGCTGACCTGGGCACATGTCCCACGTTAGTACTTCAAGATGAATCACCTGACATTCTGTAGGTGGATCCTAGACACCTGAATGAAATTATTATCATTAAAAGACCTTTTCGCAGACAAGCATCACCCTGGACTACCAAATGAGCACAATTAAACCCGCTCAACTATAACAGTGGAGTGAGTCCACCTTTGAATTGACAGCGAAACTGATTAGCGGATTTCAGAAGGTGGGCATGATGTTGCGTCCAAGTTTCAGATCCATGTTAAAATTGAGTCATAGCCACAGTCATTTTTCTCCCTCCCTGTGGAGTCCAAGTTTTTAGTGTTATTAAAATAAGAAACTAAAAGGAAATCAGAAAAGTTCATTATATTAGTTTATATTGAAACATTTTCTTCTGTTCAAGTTACCGAAGTTAAAATACAACTTTGACGTTCCTTGAGTTTATTACATTTTTTTAAAGATGGACATTTAGCATTGCTTTCAGCTTCTAAACCAAATGAATTATTTTTGATGGACTAGTATTACATTATTTTTCCGTACTTAGAAGGAATGTGTATTGATATGAGTGATCAGAAAACTTGGCTTTTGTTTTTTGGGGCAAATGCTCAATCCTCAAAGTGCTTTCATTCTATGATTCAGATTGAACAAATTTAAATTTTTTTCTTTATTATAATTAGGGTTCAGAGATATTTTTAATGCTTAGATAATTTGATGGATTATTTTATTTTTATACAATTTTGATTTAGATGATGGATGGTTTAATTTGTATAAGATGCACGATATAAATCTCAAACATCGTTATCTATTTTGACTAAACATGTTATTAATGCTAGTGTATTTATTTGTTCAAATATCAATACTTTCTTGAATCAGATTACAACTAGTTAATTTCATAAAATTCATCATTTTCTATTCATTCAACATCTTTTATCGTTATCACCTAGTAATTGGTTTCTTATTACAACCTTCGAAACACCATTTCTTGTTACGTTGCTTTTGGATGTTTCTTGTTTCCGGTAATGATGGTCCTTGTAATTTCCATGCACCAGCTAAGAGTTGGACCTAGGACCTTCCCATGACTCTCTGCATAGTGGCCAGCTCTACCATTTGAACTGCTAGCCTTTTTGTGATCTGGAATGGGGATTGTCTTATTCCAACACCCCTCCTCAAGTCCCATTTTTGGGCTTGGGGTCCTAATCTTGATCTGATACAATGTAAGTTTCCATGGATGAGCTAGGACCTATACCAGGACTTTCCCATGACTATACAGGCATGCTGGGTTGATCTACTACTCGAGCTACCAGACCCATTGTGGTTCAGGGTGTGGATTGTTTTTTATCTACGTTAATGTAGATTGTTACTTACAGCATAGAAACAATAATCTTCATAATACATTGATGATGGGAAAATTTTGCAGAATGTACTGATGTTCCATAAACAACATTGTAGTATCACTTTACCATCCAGAGGGAATCCTTCTTTTTGATGACTAGCAAAATGGCATTTGAATGAATATTTTGCATTGTATTCACAGTATCTTATTTGAGATCACACGATATGTGAATCAGGTAGTCAGAAACTTGTATTTTATATGCTTCAAGTGGTGGACTTTATATATTTCTACCTGGAAAATCTTTTTTTTGGAAAACATCTATTTAATGTTGAAATAAGGTGTGTTTCTCAACATTTGTATTGTAAGGAACACCTTCCTTCCATATTGCTACATTTCATCAGTGATCTGATTGTACTGTCATCATTTGAGATTGACACTACTGCGCTAATGCGTAAATACCAGAATTGCTGGTAACTTCCTCTCCCCCACTGAGATCTGCATACCCCCGCATTGGGTATCGGATATGGATACGATGCCCTATGATGTGGCATGGGTGTCGTATCTGGATCAAAAATTGCAAAAAAAAGACATTAAAAATAAATTGTTCTATATATATACCACTAGAGATACAATATTATATAAAAAAATAAATATTATAAACTAAAAATATAAAAACCAAAATATATACGAATAAGAATTTCTAATGTTATGTTTTATGCCTTCAGATCTTTAAATAATTGAATATACATGTTTTTTATAGTTGCCATGTCTAGCCATTTCTGTATTAGTGAGGTCTGTTTCCATAGCTATATTGGATACGTCTGTTTCCATGCAACTTTGGTAAATACTAAATACTAAAAGAGTAAGGGGTTGTTTACCAATGATGGGATTGATTGCTAACATAGCCTAATTCTTTTATTTCTGTTTGGGATATGTGGTGTTTTGATGTACAACTATGAACTGGACATGCCTACACAAGACTCCTTATAATTGGTTACTTTATTTGAACCATAGTTGACAAACTTGGACTAGGCAATACTTAAGTGGCTGAACCAAAATTTTAAAAAACTCGGGAATAACTAGGCAGATTTATCAGACATTAAAAATTACATAAATTTAAAAAAATATTCTTCAAAAACATGCATATTACTGAATTTATTGAACATAATACTGATTTCCTTCATAAAAAGATCAAAATTAGAATTCAATACACATTATAGACCAAAAAACGACTTCAAATTTTCAATACATATGAACTTTAAGTTTCACTTTCAATATCAATAAAAATTACAACTACTAAAGCTCAGAAAAATCTGCTGCCGCTGTGTGGGTTTCATGGAACTAGATGGTATAGCTGGATCATCTACAATAGGAGCCTGAGGAATAGAAATTTTTTTTATAATGAAACAATTTGATCAAAGTTTTAAAATTTTGATTAAAATTTTTAAAGTTTGAAGTTTAAACTTTAAAGTATAACAGACCTGCAATATAATTATGATGCTGCTACAGAAAAATAATGCACAGCCACATACACAGACCTTGACCGGCTGTATCCCTAGCTTGCTATTCACTGTTGTGATGCTGCTACCTGTTGACCAGCCTCGGCACTCAGCATAAACCTGTAGAAATTTTGGTGAACACCTAAAAATGAAGTCGTTAAACATGAAAAAACCTCACTAAATTTGCTTTTTATGTCGAGTCAAGTGTTTTTGCCCTAGTTGCAAGTCAATGGCGATTTTACTTGTGAGGTTGGTGCATGAATGGGAAAAACTTGCAGCGGGGCCGAGTTTTTATGGCAAGTACTCATTTAGGATTTGGGCTGCGAATATTTGCTGAGCTCTGCAACTATGATTTGAACCATAGTTACGAGACTCGGACTCGGCAAGCTGATTTTGGACTCGGACTCGGACTCAGTGCCTAGACTCGGCAAATTGAAAAACCCAAGAAATTCAGAGATTTTTAAGGATTTAAAACTTGTTTCATGCACCCTTTAATAAATAAACCTTAAAGACACAATAACATCATCAAATAGAAGCTAATTTGATCACATACACAAGTATACATCGATCACATAAGTATAAACGCAAATTGTAGCTGAAGGAAATAACACACTTAGATATATAAATATTGTCAAATGTATACAAAAGTCATGGAATATGAAATCCATGGCATCAAAAGTTCCAAACAAATATCAAAACAAAAACTAGAAGTCTATGCCACTATGGCTCAAAGGAGCCTGCAAGTGCACTCTTCTTACAAAGGCGTCTAAAATAGGTCCTGGATGATGATGCAGCCATAATATCTGCCTCTGTCTTTGTGCCACCCACACCAACATGTAATGTGTCTGCTGACTCTGCTCGTGCTCTAACCTCCTCCTCTGCCATGGCTACAGCCTTAGCCTCTCTATCCGCCTGGTCAACCCAATCGAGGTCCTCATCACTAAAGATAGGATCCTCAACCTCAGTGATCCAATCAGATTGTGGATCAACCTCCTTTAGCGTGATGGAGGTGGAGTCAGTGCCCAAAATTTGTCTGTGGCGAAGACGAAGGTTGTAATGAACAAAGACTAGATCATTCAACCTTTGCACAGACAGTCTATTGCGCTTCTTGGAGTGTATGTGCTCAAACATACTCCAATTGCGTTCACAACCCGAAGCACTGCATGGTTGGCTCAATATTCGAATTGCAATCTTCTGAAGATTTGGTACCTTAGCACCAAACATATCCCACCATGCATCTGAGATGAGAAAAAGAAAAACATCAATCTCATTATCCAACTTTAAATTTCAACATTTAATAATAATATAAAAAGAGGAAAAGTTTATTAGATTTTTAAACTTAACTAATGCTCTTAATATAATTTTACCTGGCTGCAATGTTGACCGATTCTTTTTGCAAATCTCACGAGAAAAGAGATCTCCTTGTGCAAGTCTAAAGGTCTCAAGCTCATGGACTATCTATGTTGAATTAGCCGACATCCACTCTAACACTGTGTAGAGCCCACTCAGAACCTCCTCATCCGCCTTGAAATCAGGGCGGAATTGAAATGCCGGATTGAGGTAAAAGTGGTTGCGTGTAGGGGCTTGTGAAGCTGGTGGTGCCATCTCCTATCAATGGTGTCCCAAATGGGACAATACTTACCCTGAACTCCCCCATAGATGGATCTAATGGCCTCCTTGGCCCTATCCATGCCCTCATATATGTAGCCCATTGCGGGCTTCTCCCCATCAGCAACTCGTAGGAGAACTACTAGAGGCTCAGTGACCTGCAATTATTGTGAAACATTAACTTTAGTGTGAACAAAAATACGCAAATAAAAGAAAAATATGAATAAAAATTAAAACATAATATATAATTAGATTTTCATTTACCTTTACAATCTCCTCAACAGGTGTCCAAAATCTTGCCTCATCAAAGATCCAATTTGTTACTTCAGCCCCTGCATTGGTATTAGCATAGGATGAGGAAGTCCACTCCTCATCAACAAACATGCGCCTCAAAGCTTTTTTTGACTGAAGCAAGGATTGTAATGTGATGAAATTTGTTGCAAATCGGGTTATGCTAGGACGAGCCAACTCCTTTTGTTGCGTGAATTGCCTCATTAGGTTGAGGACCCATGTGTGATTGTATATGAATTTACAAATATTTCTTGCCATCTCCACACATGTTTTGATCTATGGAATCTTGCCAATATCCTCCAATGTGAGGTCAAGGCAATGGGCAACACATGGAGTCCAAAATAATGATGGGTGCCTCTCCATCAATAATCTACCCGCAACAACATAATTTGCTGCATTATCTGTCACCACTTGCACCACATTCTCCTCACCCACCTCAGCTATGATTTCCTCTATAGCTTCACAAAGGAATGTGGCATTTTTAACATGTTTTGAAGCATCAATAGATTTGATGAATATGGCGCCACCTGAAAAAGAAACAAAATCAATGATTCAATAAAGCATAAATTAAAAATATTAATCACTAAATCAATGCATTGTAGGAAGTAGAATCACCTGAGGAAGAAACAAGAAAATTTAGCAATGTCCTATTTCTTTTATTAGTCCAACCATCGGTCATGATGGTGCAACCCTTCGTCCTCCATATCAATCGTTGCTCCTCTATTGTGGCTTTTACATCAGCCACCTTTTGTGTCAAAATTGGGCCCTTAATGTCATCTTCACCCCGCCCCACAAACAGTAATGGCATCAACCATGTTTTGCCAATAAGGAGACCTAACACATGTCACAAATAAATTAAATTAAATAAGTATTGTAAAATGGATAGTTTAAATTTGAATTCGACATATCTCTAAATATAAAAATTCAAGAGAAAGAATCAAGCTATAAATTTTAAAACTATCAAACAAAAAAGAATTACGTGGCTGCATGGAATGGAATGGTGCAGTAGTACCAAAAGTCTCTGATTGCACGTTTAGCTGCATCAGGTACATCCTTGTTCCAACCCATGCTCTCAAGCGACGGTTGGGAACTTGGAGTGGTGCGTGGCAAAATATATGAATCAAGATTCCTAGATTTATGAACTCTAGGCCCAAGAACACTGCCGCTGGCAGTGGCACTAGCAGTAGCAATAGCAGGTGTTCCACTTCCAACACTAGGACCACCAGGCCCAACACCTGGAGGACGAAATGGAGGCATGGAAGAAGACTCTACACTACCACCAACACTTGCCACTCCTCTATTTGCCTCCTTTTCAATTCTTTTTTTTGCTCAAATGTTTCTAGTTGCACTTTCACCTCTCGTATAACCTCAAGAGGCGCACTTCCACATGGGTTAGCATCATGGATTGGTATTTGTGCAAGATGGTATTTCAATCTATTAATGCCTCCTCCACGAAAAATTGTTTTGCAATAAAAACATTTTACTTTTCCTTTCTTTTGGCCAGGCATAATTTCAGCATGTTTCCAACAAGGGTCCCTTCTAACTGGCTCTTTGGACATTGTGATAAAGATGATTTGAAAATCTCAAAACTGCTGCAATAACATATAAAATTTATAAATACAAAAAAATTTAACATTTGTGATTTATAATTATTAAAGTAATAAGAAAAATGTAGGGTTTGCTTACAAAAACACCTAGGGTTTAATAAAAAAAAAAATCAAAACACCTAGGGTTCTTTCTTTGATCTACTAAAATAAAATAGAAAGAAGAAATGAACTGTAAAGAAAAATGCAATTTTTGGTAAAAAAAAACACAAAAAAACCTTCAAAATACAAACTTACCTCTTAAATCTAGCTTGAAATCAATAGAGAGCTCCTTCCAATCCTTTGTAGACACCTCTAGATGCACCAAAAGTAGCTACGAAGCTGCCCCAATGCAATTCAACAATCGATTTTTGCTCTACCTCCTTGCCGGTTTCCCTACAATGCACTCCAAGTTTTGCTTACAACTCTCTTTTCTCCTTCCCCTTTGGCTTCAAAATGAAATGATGTTGCTTTTAGGGTGGAGGAGGGTCTAGTTTGGAGATCGAAAGAGGTCTTGTATTTTTGTAGACTAGCTCAACTGTTATTTCATGACTGAAGTATGCTAGCTGCTAGTAGGTTTCATTATTTTCTGAATTGACTTAAGAGCTTTGCCTTAAAGGAAATTTGCTATTTGCCTGCCTCTGTTACCAGTGAGCACCTTAAACTTTTACAGTATTTGCATTGTTTGCCAATCTCTCCCTCTCCCTCTCGCACTCCCCCCCCCCCCCCTCTTGTAACTATTCTTTGACTTGTTCAATCTTGTAATTGAACTATAATCTCTATTGACTTTTAAAATGGATTTTATGTTGTATGCATTCATATTGTTTGCATTTCATTGGTTGATCCATGATAGACTGGTGGTTCTGCTTATGGTATCTGCAATGCTATAAATGGATTGGTCATTGGTCTTCAAAGTCGTTCCCTTCCAAGAGTAATGAGAATATCCGGTCTATAGTGTGGTGTCTGTGATAAATTTTCTTTCTTTGCTGTTGCTTGGCTTGTGCTGGCTAGATTTTCATGGATATCTCTTGATGTGAAGGAAAAAAAATGATTAAAGCATACAGCAGAATCTCAGATGTCTTGTATCCTTCCATTTCTTAACTTGCCTTAAGATTAATGTATGTTTTAATTATATTCTTTTGAAATGTTGCAGACCATATTTTTGGCATACAGACAGCCTTTTGCCCTCACATATTTGGGAGCATCTCTTATGGTTGTTTATCTTCCAATATCTTTGGCAAAGGATTGGGTCTGCAAAGCAATAAAGAAGCGATGCAGTAAAAATTGCAAAGTGATAGATTCCAGTGTTGATAATTCTTGTTGTCTTAATTCCCCCTTGAAGGCCCACCCATCATGTGACAGTATGGGGTCTGAAATGCAAATCTATTTCTCAAGAAAAGAAAGCAATGGTGATATTAATGCGGATGAAGAAGAAGGGAAGACCTTAATTCCAAAGCATCAGGAAGATTTGCAAGTTCTGAAGCTTCAAGTAGAGCTTACCCAAAGGGAAGTTGCAAAAATCAGCTGTTTACTCACACCAGTTTGGTTTTTTACAGAGGTGGGTTAAGATGCTGGTGCAATTTGTATTATGCTTATCTGTTTTCCCTGTCTATGGTGTGAACTTGGAATATTTATTTTCATTCATTTGAAGATACACAAGAAGAATGACATAGAGAACTGTTTGCTTGCAATTACTAGTCTATTTGGTATGGGGAAGTTAATTACAATGTAAATTTATTACTGGCAACGTCTTTGTGTTTATTGCTTAGTTCAATATTTTTCATGAATGACAATGTCAAAATATATATTTTTTAATCTATTGCCAAGCATAGTTTTTAAATTCAATTTTATTTGTCAAAATCATCCATCTTGTAAGATACTTGTATGTACGGATGTTTTCCTCAAAATTGTGAAAGAGGTGATCATACAAAGACTTAAACCCAACACTCCTTTAATTGAAATAATTTTCACTTTTCTTGTATCCAATTCTAATCACTATTCTACAGTAGCATTCAACACATTAGCTAAGATCAAATTATATCTAAAAATGACCATATAAATGTGCATAACATAGTAACAAGTATTATACACAGATCCAAACTCAATGCCCCTTTAATTGAATCAGTTTGCAGTGCTTTTGTACCCAATTCCAAATTTCTAATCACTATTCTGTATTAGTGTTTACATTAACCCAGATCAGCTATAGTCTAAGCATGAAAATAACCATGCAAAAAATAGAAAGAACAATTATAAAAGAAATTGCATTTCAAGAGCAACCCTTTCAAACTATATGTGAAATACATGTTTCATAAAACAAAGTATCACAGAATAATTGATTTTGATACTCGACTCTCAACTATTTTGCCAGTCTAGGTTAAGAAGCATAGAATTCCTCTTTTTTTTTTTGATAATTAAACAAGAGCTCTATTGGGGCCCTTGCCTTTTAAAATATGGAAATACAACTGTTACAAACAAAATTGGCTATACCAGCCAGACAACTACAGGCCGCAAGAACACAGGAGGAGCACAAGACTCCAAACAAAAATCAACAAACAAAACAAAGAACAGATGTTAAACCACCTACCCACAGCAAGAAACAACAGGAGATGATGGAGAGCCACAACGCCCAGCTATGGCTAAGTGACACCCCAACCCCCAACTCCACCCACAAAGACCTTAGCACCATCTAGAAAACCCTTACCAGCCGCTACTGCCACAACCTCATCCTTTGAGAGAGGCTGGGCTCTCTTTGTAATCATCCAACTGCTAGAATTTAACACTGTGAATCACCTCCATGCGTTTGACGGCCTGGCCCAGCACCCCATTTTCTAGTGATGGGAGGGTGAAAGCATCAGTGACCTCTAGCTTCCCCCAATTGTGGGTGACAAGCAAATGCTTGACCACCATCCTCAGGTCGAGATAGAAGTCATGGACCTCCTCTAGTTGATGATAAAAGACTAATAATTCTTTGCTGAGCATGCTTAAATCCCCCATAATAACCAGCTGTTTAGGGCCTTTTTTTACCTCAAGAATTGCATCCGCTTCCACAAACCCAAAAGGAGAAGAGGTCCCATGGGTAGATAACAACACATGCACCGCCCATTTCATAATCTCAGGATCCGACACATTCTCCTCCAGTTTCTGCAGAAAATGCTCCAAAATGGAAACTCTTGAACATGCCGTGCTAGTGTCACCTATACTCTGCAGAACAAGGATACATTGGAGCAGGTTAAGAGAATCTGCAGCCATCGATTAGAGACTGAGATCCCATAAAAGTGGCCCTAGGCTTCTCAGAAGCCCTACGCCTTGCCATAGGAATCTGCACACGAAGGAAAACAAAGACGAATGCAACACGTGCACCAGCCAAACCTGCAAATTGGAACAGAGAAGAAAGCTCCAATTGGATGGAAACAAACAACTGTGAAATGCTTGCCTTTAAACCACTTGAAGAGTTGGCTTCTCAAGACACTTGCATGATTAGAGGTATGACATTTTCAACGTGCTGCACAACACAGATCTCCTCCAATGACACAAATGAATAATGAACAAAGGTCTTGATGAATAATAAATATAGCTTAGGCCATATACTAAATAGAGAAAATTTGGTTTTTGTTCGATCTTTTTTTAAGATAACCCAAATATCACCATTTACTTGAGAAAATAACACCAGCCCTTTGACATAAGTTCATAACTGAAAGAACAGCCGGGGGAACTCAAGGTCAACCTCAAAGTGGGGAATTGGACACCAAGAGAGCTTCAAGACCATCTTGGGCCTCTTGCTCTCACTAACCAAAGCTAAAAATGGGGCTTGATCTACCCTCACATTGGCTAAAAGATTGGTTGCCTGATTGCATTCCCAGAAACAGTGAATAAGAACGATGTTTTTAAAGGATTTATAGAGGGCCAAGGCCTCATCAAACAATTTTTTGCATATCCAACTTGGACACTTCATTTTACTCAAACCAAGGATAACAACTGTGGACTCGCCTTAGATTATAAGTTGTTTACAACTGAGGGCGGATGCCAACAAGAGACCTTCAATGACTGCTGCCCACTCTGCCTCATTGTTGGTTTTGGAGCCCAAAAAGGAGGACCCACCTTTCAAGAAGGAACCATTAGAATCATGGATTAACAACCCCTGCCCCAGCAAAACCCAGATTACCTCTGGAGGTGCCATCAAAGTTCAGTTTACAAAAGTCTTATGGGGGTTTCATCCAATGTGATCTTTTATGAACAATTTGCTTATCAATTACCCCATTAATGAGGAGAAAATTCCCTTATAATATTACACAAGGGTACCATTTCATTGTTTCCTTACATTTTAACTCATTACAAAGGTGCTAAGCTAATGATATCTTACTAGCCATGACTTCTTGGCCTTGTCACTTTTTGGCCTTTCTTCCTTGATCTCCTTCCTTTGTCGGCATCTGCTACTTCAAAGTCTTCGCAACTAACTAACTTAGTAACTGCTCCAAAATCTTGGCGGCTATTCCCCACTTGAACGATTATTAAAATTGTCTTTGTGGCATCATTCAACCTCAACACATTTGCTTCATCCTTCAAATGTTGGGGGTGTTGTTTCCTATCATCTAGTTGTGATCTTCTTCTTAAGTCTTTCCTTGAACATCATTCAACCTTATTATTCTGTTGATGTTGGAACACAAGTGATGCTGCATCTGAATCCATTTATTAATGTAATTAATATTATGAATCTGCTGAGTAACTGACCGCAGAGTTGCACACCTTAAGTATTGGTATTTTGAGCCTCTTGTACTGATTTATCAGTAAGTGGGGCTTGACCTCCAAAAATTCTTATTTCAAAGAATATTGTTTTACATCTAACCTCTATTTCCATTCCTTGGTTATTAATGCCTGTAACCTATATTTCTTAAACATTCTTTGAGCATTTTCCTCAAAAATGTCATAAAGTGCATGCTATCCATCTGTTTCTGGAATTCTGCCTACGCCTCTTAAATCTGATTTACTGTTTTCACTCCATTATTCCTTTCCCTTTTGTCAGTTTCTCTAGGAATTGACACTATAATTAAATCCACTATGCAACTTTTCTCTGATATATTGTATTAAGAACCTATGTTTGCTATGCCTCTTTTTTTAGTCCATGCTCATTACTTGCTTGGTAAAAGTGGGTTAGGTTATGGGCTTCTTTAATGCACTGTGGGTTTTGCTTGGACCACATTCTTAAGATTTGTAAACATGGATACCATTCAATTGTACCTTATAATTGTTGTGCCACAATCTTGTCACATATTCTCTGTAGTTGTGGGCACCTGATTTCCAGTGGGGGATATGAAGCTGGGTCATGCTTTTACAAGTGTTCATGAATGGACATTACACCAAGATTTATTACATATTCAGCATCATGTATTTTCTTAGGGACACTATAGTATGTGACTTGACAAGGTCATCAAGTCCTCTTAGTTACTTGCTATCATCACTCATGCATTTGTCTTTTCTTCACTTTGAAAATTCATTACCTTCTTGTACGAGACACTAGTCTGTTCTCGGCAACACAATTTTCAATTTTGTCTTATACTTTGGTCTAGACCCTCAATAAACCAGCTCTCTTTCAACCCATCCGCAATATGGAGATTGATTCCTTGAACTTCCTATTACATGTGTGTAGAGTCATTCTTCCCTTGTTTCATCCTGCAAAAACTTGAATCCTTTTTAAAGGCTTTCTTGAGCTTTTTGCAGGTTTTCATCTTTGTCTTGTTTTGCTCCCAAGACCTCAAACCAGTGAGCCATCATGCTTCTCAAAGTTGTCAGACATGATATGTTCATAACTTAGATTGTACCATGTTTTACAATGACATAAAAGGTCTTGATTGCTTTCTTCTGTTAACTTCTATGGTTTTTAGCTTTGACAGTGTTGGTGGTGGCCTTTATGGCAGGCTTTTACTAAATTGGCTCTGCCTCACCTTCCTTTTTTGTTTTAGCCTACAAACTGTGTGTCCTTTGTAATATTGGATAGTTTGTATCTGTGTTAGTTCCTAGTTACCACTGTCACTACATAACCTTATCTGCAAACATGCAAGCAAAAGGGTGTGGCTTCTGACCCAAAGTTGTCTCATGGAACCTGTCTTCTTCAATCTATCATCTCTTAACTTCACTGTCAAGTCTGCCCTCATCTTCAATGTCTAGCTGTGCCTTCAACAATACTCCCATTGTCAGGATGATTGCCGTTCCTTTCCACATTCTTCCCCTCATCAATGTGGTTTTCCTTAACAGATTTGTTATTCTGGTCAACTATATTTTGCCATTAACCGTCTGCTTTTGGACAACCATGTGTAGTCTGTCTCATATTCTCTCTCTATCCTTTTGAAGTTTTGTCCATTCCTCTCCTATTATCTTCAACTATTGTTATTCCTAGTGAAGTAAATTTTTGAACTTTTCTCTCAAATTTGAACACTATTGGGGTCTTTGGTTCCCTTGTTTCTCTGTTTATAAACTTCTTCTACTATTTCTTAGCTATCCTTACAGACATGTAGAGAACACATCTCTTTTCCAGACTCCTTGAGACAATGAGAATTAAGGCAATTTTTGTATAGTCTGAATCTGAACTCATAAATTCCATCGATTGTTCCTCACCCTGTCTTCATATTTTCTGAGGGTGCATTCCCTCTCTGCTTCCTTGTGGCACTCCTTGGGATAGCTGCATCCCATGCTCATTGAGGTGAGTCTGTGTATCCGTAGCCTCCTGGGCAGATTTGGTTGCTGTGGTGTTCTGGACCTACCTATAAAGCCTCTAGCCATTTCTTCCTCTTTGTTTGCTTTGCTTAAATCAGCTTATTGCCCCATTATTTTTTATTTTTTCTGACCTCTTTTTTTTTTTTCAAATTCTCTTAATTGACATTGGTATCTACATTGATCAACCATATGGACATATGATCACTGTGGATTTTACGGAGATCGAGTTTGGTGGTTCACACAGACAATGGATAGATTCAGTATGGCAACAGAGCAAAATATATAGGTGCTAAACTTTAGAATGAACAATACAGAGTCAACACAAACACATTATAGTAGAGAAACATCACATCACATAGAAAACAGAATATGGAGAAATGAATAACCTTTTCCATCATCAACAACAGTGATATCAAACCTAATTATGTTATGATGAACACTAATGGAAATCCATACCAATGGCCATGTCCTATGTAAGAACCCTTAGTAGTTCTGTCCTGAATTTTCAGTTTGAGTGGTTTGACATTTTGTCAAACATTTGTCTTGTAAATGGACTGAATTCTGATTTCTGAATTTGTATTTGGTTTTGATAATTGTTTAAGATGATTTTTCAATGGAAATACATATGCCAAACATAGGAAACATAGCCAAATACCTTACATGCATAAACATCACAATGACAACCCCAATTATGCTTTATTTCTTCTCTATATCAGGTCTGATTACAAAGATATCAGGTCTGATTCAGACTGAGATAGTGTTTACAATGCCAATTCAAATTAAAGATTTGAATACAAATTAGGTATCATTCATCAGCATTTCAATACATAACATACCCAATCTTTGTCTTGAATACAAGGAAGCATAATAGATGCCAAGACCCTAATGGTTGAGTGCTGATACAATGGTCTGTTATGAATGACTGCCGTAATTTATTTCTGCTATGAAGAGACGGCTGTAACATTTGTTCCTCCACCAAATACCTCCAAAATGTTGGCACTTCACCAAAATATCTTCACTATAGGCAGCGGTAGGTCTTATTGGTTGGCGGATCCTCCTCCAATGGCTGTGATCTGAATCAGCTCCTTCAAATCTGAATATAAATCATTATAATAGCAGCCACCCACTCTTCACATGCAACAATAACCCTAGGTGATAGGATATAGATGATAATTCATTATATAAAGTCCACGTTTTGCCCATAGGAATGCTCAATTATCCATGATCCCAAATACCATTTCAAATCTGCAACATGTGCTTGAAGAATATGGCGCTAGGGTTAGGAGATGAAACTCTTTAAAATCAACAATAAGTTGCTCTATAAACCTTTCACAAATCTGATATAAAACCTGCAATTAAAACCTCCAACAAAGCTGATTATAATTCTCAAATTTGTATTGAAACAATGTCACAAATTTGGTGATGAAACCCTAGCAACTGTAACCTGCATATAAATGTCTTTTCCAGCTCCTCAATAATGCCAAAACCTGCAATAAGCTCAATAGTAAACCCCGTATGGATTCACCTCTCAAAGTGGAATTGGGTTTTCGTCCAATCCATGAATTCTCCAAGGGTTTTCGTCCTCAGAAAATGGCTGAACCAATGTTACAGCTCAAAGGAAAAATATCCAATATTAAATGACAAAATACACAATGATAAAATGACTTTCCAAATGCCTTCTTTTATAACCCTCAATTGGAACGCCCAAATTTTGCCATATTTGATATCCATTTCATGTCCACCACGATAATAAAATATTATTTTATTTTCGTTTCTCCAAGTGGGACGTCCAACCTTGGCATTAAAATATTATATTATTTTGTTATTTTTATTATAATTTATTTTCTTCATCACTTTTGCAATACTTAACTGACTTTCCAAATATCTAAGTCACTTTGCAACAATGGCTCAAAAAGGGGACATTACAAGTCCTCCCACCCCGAGATTGCTTGTCCTCAAGCAATTGAATGAGACAAATCTGCATTAGGCCCAAACACTCTAACCAATTCCCGGACCCCAAATTAATTTAGGACTTTGTTATGAGTTCTCATGTGATGTACTATGCTGCACAAGGTTTGCAAAAGAGACCTCACACAATCTGCTTACCCCAAATGCTACAAGCATCCAAAGGCTTTACCATTTTCCACCAACTTCCCGCTGCGCCACTTTGAGAGAAATATCATTCCACACATCATCATGAAGTATATCATCATATGGATACCAAAATATAGCATCATATAACATGAACATGAATGTAAACGTGTCTCTCATCAAGCTATCATCACTAGATATCCATCCAAATTTGAAGTGTGTCCTATGGACTTGCCAAATGTCCATCATATGTGTGTAACCTAGCATGCAACTCCACTCTATGCCGCTGGTATGAATCAAAACAGCTCTAGTAGAACTCAAAATCAGAACTATAATCATGTTGTTGCTGTCATAAAATGATGAAGTCTCCTCAACACTTAGCCACCATGGGCTGAAGTGACAATTCCATGCACCCAACTTTATCCAAATAGCTGCCAACATCAATGTACAGTCTGAAAAATCTATGAACAACAAAGTAGAACAGCCATCAATCATCAAGGTGTGAGCTGAAAACCAGTGTGCCAAGTTTGAAATTCCCCTCTCAACTAGCTGCCCTATGTGATATCCTTGTTCATCAACATGTATAAGGTTGGAAAACTTGAAGTTGGTATTTGACAACCACTTCATTTGAGTGATGTTTTTGCCAAACCAAACACAATCAAAATCTGAATGCAATCTCATAATCAACTCTTTAGGTGGATGTATCCCATGTAACCTCATGATGTCAAGATCTTCCTCAAAGCTGCCCGTTGTACCAAATACTAAACTGCTGTCTATAGTCATAAAATCAGTACTCTCTTCACATTTTGAAATTAGGACAGCATCATGCTCAATCAATGAACCATCCTCTTAATGATATGGAGTCAAAACACAAGTAGACTCATTCAAATCTGACTCAAGAGTACTCTTCACCACATATGTACCAATATCATTCTTTGCTGGTCCACAAAGTGTATGCACAATATCCTCTTCCTCAATCATGTCTTGAGCCTTCAATTGGCCCTTTAAGCGGTGTGACTCATGAACTCAATGATCAAAATCATTTGCACAAAATGAAATTTTGGATTTGTCTTCAAAAACATACCTCTCAACAAGTTCATGCAAATTTGATTGCTCTTCATGCTCTGCCATCATGAGTGGTTCATGCTCAACCATCTTCGTTTCTTCCCTTGGAAGTAATAGAGATTGATGAAGGAATGCATATAACTTTTGCCTTTCATGCTCCATGTGAATGCATTGTTCTTTGACCCTTTGTAGGTGTTGTCTTGCTTGAGCAGCCAATAGCTTGGCCTTTTTAGCTCTCTTCAACCACCCGTCACACATACTTTGAGTCCTCCTTACATCTTGAGTTCTTTCATTTCGTTGTCTTACGAATTGGTTGTAGGACAAGTCATCTCTAATACGTGGTGAAAGAGAGTTGTGTTTATCATGACGTAAGACATTTTCTTGTACCTTTAGCTCTTCTTCTTTTTCAATAATCTTTTTGATAACTTCTGATTTTTCTTTGTCTATATCAACACTCCGCTGAAATGAACCTGTAATCACCAATTCATCTTCTTTTCTCGACTAATTTTTGCTCTTCCTTTCTTCTTTTTGTGCAAGTAGTCCAATGGCTGTCATGAATTGTTGCTGGTATTGCATATAGGTGTCCATCATTTGTTGTTGACACTTCATCAAATTATTCATACCATTCATAAGCTCGTTCATATGTTGGTCATTTCTTTGTGGACTCATACTATTCCTTCTATCACTCATTGTGCTAGTTGTTCCAAAACTGTTTGTCTTACAACCTGATTTCCAAACTGAATTCTACCCTTTAGACTGGCAAGATACAGTGCTCTGATACCATTGTAAGAACCCTTAGTAGTTCTGTCATGAATTTTCAGTTTGAGTGGTTTGACATTTTGTCAAACACTTGTCTTGTAAATGGACTGAGTTCTGATTTCTGAATTTTTATTTGGTTTTGATAATTGTTTAAGATGACAACACCAAATATGCTTTATTTCTCCTCTATATCAGGTCTGATTCAGACTGAGACAGCGCTTTCAATGTCAATTCAAATTAAAGATTTGAATACAAATTAGGTAGCATTCATCAACATTTCAATACATAACATACCCGATCTTTGTCTTCAATACAAGGAAGCATAATAGATGCCAAGACCCTAATGGTTGATGCTGATACAATGGTCTGATATGAATGACAGTCTGCTGTAATTTATTTCTGCTATGAAGAGACAGCTGTAACATTCGTTCCTCCAGCAAATACCTCCAAAATGTTGGCGCCTCACCAATATATCTTCACTATAGGCAGCGATAGGTCTTATTGGTTGGCGGATCCTCCTCCAATGGCTGGGATCTGAATCAGCTCCTTCAAATCTGAATATAAATCATTATAATAGCAGCCACCCACTCTTCACATGCAACAATAACCCTAGGCGATAGGATATAGATGATAATTCATTATATAAAGTCCACGTTTTTCCCATAGGAATGCTCAAATCTGCAATTCATTATCCATGATGCCAAATACCATTTCAAATCTGCAATATGAAGAATATGGCGCTAGGGTTAGGAGATGAAACTCTTTAAAATCACCAATAAGTTGCTCTATAAACTCTTAACAAATCTGATATAAAACCTGCAATTAAAACCTCCAACAAAGCTGATTATAATTCCCAAATTTGTATTGCAACAATGCCACAAATTTGGTGATGAAACCCTAGCAGCTGTAACCTATATATAAATGTCTTTTCCTGTTCTTCAATAATGCCAAAACCTGCAATAAGCTCAATAGTAAACCCCGTATGGATTCACCTCTCAAAGTGGAATTGGGTTTTCCTCCAATCCACGAATTCTCCAAGGGTTTTCGTCCTCAGAAAATGGCTGAACCAATGTTAGAGCTCAAAAGAAAAATATCCAAAATCAAATGACAAAATACACAATGATGAAATGACTGTCCAAATGCTTTCTTTTATAACCCTCAAGTGGAGGGCCCAAATTTTGCCACATTTGATATCCATTTCATGTCCACCGCCATAATAAAATATTATTTTATTTTATTTTCCTTTCTCCAAGTGGGATGTCCAACTTTGGCATTAAAATATTATTTTATTTTGTCATTTTTGTTATAATTTATTTTCTTCTTTTATAAAGTGACTTTCCAACTTTCCAAATCTCCATGTTTAAGTTATTTAACCAACTTTCCAAATATCTAAGTCACTTTTGCAACAATGGCTCAAAAAGGGGACATTACATCTTGATAACATATATACTTCTCTATGTGAGTACGTACAATGGTTAGGAATAACCACCTTGAGGAGCTGAGATACACTACAAAAAATTCGAACAGCTCCATAGTGTAAGTATGTTGTCTACTTGACATATCATGACGTTATGATTCTTTAAGTGTATTTATTTTATTTTCTCTGAAGTGCATACCAACATTTACTCTCTGTATGACATTGTATATAGGTCCTGATTTTTTTTTGTTTCAGTATTTTTCTAATGCAGCCTTGGCAAGAACAAGTGTGGCAAGTACAACTATATTATCTTCAACGTCAGGGCTATTTACCCTATTCTTTGGAGCACTGTTTGGACAAGATTCTCTAAATATTGCTAAGGTTGTTGCAGTATTTGTAAGCATGGCTGGCGTAGCGATGACTACTCTTGGGAAGACATGGGCTGCAGATGATGCTGTGCAAAGTACTTCCATGTAATTCTTTTCTATCCTTTTGTCTTTTTTTCAGATAAAATTATCTTCTAATGTACATATATTTTGCATCAGTATCATGTTATTTTGTATTGAATGATAAACATGGAATTCTTCCATTATGCATAAATTTATTGAAGGTCTATTTCACATGATTCTCTTCACTATATAAGGATGTTACGAATTAAATATTTAAAATGGAGACTGCAACATTGCTTACTTGCATTTACACACCTGCATTTTTGTTTGTCTGGGTTTGCTGAAGTGGCTGTTATGAAGTCATAAAAAACCTTGCATACGGATACAATTATTAGACTAACAGTTTTTTGATTGCTTCCTTTTGCATGTTAATGAGCAGAAATGATGAACACTCAATTGTAGGAGATGTGTTTGGGCTGCTTTCGGCAGTTTGTTATGGCCTATTCACTGGTAGAGCCACCTTCTATTCCCTTCATTTCCTTTCCGTGGTGCCATATTTAGAGAGAGATGAGATGTTTTCTGCCTGTGTTATGATGTTTATTGTGAATAGTTATGATTTAAATTTCATGTAACGGCCTTGGCATGGTTTTCTTGCTACACAGTACTGCTTAAGAAACTTGCGGGTTCTGAAGGTGAAAGGGCTGATGTGCAAAAGATATTTGGCTATATTGGACTGTTTACTCTTTTAACTCTTTGGTGGCCAGGTAAACACTTTAGTTTTTGTGAGAATTTATTTGATTGCAGTTTGCTTTATGCCTTCATTAATTAGATTGAAGTTATCAGGCTTTACTTGTTGCGTAGTGAAGAATAGTGCTCTAATAACATTTTGAAACAAGTTATTTTCCTCTAGTTAGTTAGCTTCTGAATTTCTTTTAGTCATTGCTCAGCTTTAATTGATCAATTTTTTTCCATAACCAACATTACTCATTTCTAAGTTCACAATGAAGATCCATAAGAATGCTCACTTAAGAGCCAATGATAATCTAAAATTGTGACCTTGTGATGGTAAGAATTATTGGAGTCCACAAGCCTGTTTGTCCAAGGGCTAAAAACCAACTCTACGAGCAAATTTGAATCAACAGTGAACAGAATATGTGAAGGTTGCTCAGGCAACAATTATTAATGAATCTCCACAAATGAATATGAGATCAACATAATGTGCTGATAAAAAATCTCAAATATCTCTAATGCATTCCATTTGGTACCAATGTGCCACTCATTCTCCATCAACTGTAAGCATGAATATGTAATGTCCCGTTCTAGACTTTCCTTCTTTTTGCCTTAAATAAACAATACTAACTCATAGTGATAGTTGCATAATATTTACAAATATTATTTTATCAAAAAATTGTAATTTTGATTATAAAATTCAGATTTAATGCTTATGAAATATTTATGAAAATAAAACTTATCCTTGTTTTCTGCTGTGATGTTTCCTTCAATTTGCAGCAATTTGCTTTGAATGAATGTCTCTAAAATTCTGCCCAAGTTAGGGATTTTCATCCACTAACTTGCTAAGAGAAGTCGAGGGTTTTCATCCTTAAATCTCTCAATGAACCTTGGAGGGGCTTCGTCCTCTTTGGCTGAATAATTCACATGGAATATTACATGTTATTTCTTCTCAATGGATGCCTTTCCCTTCTTGATTTACCTTCCTTATATACCTTGTCTTTTCCAAGGGACATAACCCTACATAGATCATGTTGACCATTCATAACTTAACTTTAGTTTGTTGTTTACTAATCGTGCTTCCTTAAATACTTGCGATTTCCTCCTAGCGCTTTTAAAAGACCCTTGACATTAGCGCTCTCCTTTGTCACTAAATTAATTTATGATTTGTTCTTGGCTGGACAATATGTATCATCAGCGACCTCCTGTTGGGATATAATAAACTAAGGCATCGGCAACATCCTGTTTTCAACATGGCTGATTTAATGGTTACTGTCAAATTTAGCGATTTCAGCCTGTTTTCTTAATTTTTTTGGCGGGGGCATTACAGAATACTACCATAATCAATGCAGACTCCCCAAATCAATGTATTGTGAAGGATGGTCTTTCCACTATGTATTCATCCCTAAAGAGGCAAGAGATACAAATGCTCCATAACAGGTCAATA
Organism: Cunninghamia lanceolata; assembly: GCA_027924645.1. NCBI lineage: Eukaryota > Viridiplantae > Streptophyta > Pinopsida > Cupressales > Cupressaceae > Cunninghamia > Cunninghamia lanceolata. The sequence goes on from BSBN01001712.1 coordinate 515,246, forward strand.
CATACCACAGGAATCAAACAAAGAATGCATTTCATATAAAGGCAGTAATGGTACAAGAATAAGACCATTCATGAGCCGTACTTGTATATAGATAATGATTGCATGCCTCCAGAACAAAACTCGGATTTAGTAGATTTCAGTTGAATCTGCATGCATCAATCAAAACTTCAATTCATAGAGTTTAATTGAAGTTCATTGAATGCTCCAGGTAGTCACATTTATTCTCATGACTTCATCTTTTGTTTCAATGTATCAATACTTACATGATAGGAGCGGTACACAGAAAATTAATATTATCTTCAAAGCATAGGCATTATGATCTACTTTTACCATTCCATATTGAAGGTTTTCTCTCCCTATGTAGTTGCTCTACTTGGCACAGATTGCTGTTAAATCCTGCCTTCTAATGCTTTCTAATTTGTAATTGCCCTAGATGATCATTACAATGAAATTAAATAATATCTATGCTTATGTTATCTTGCAGTATGGCCTTTAGCTGCTATTGGCATTGAACCAAAATTTAGTATTCCAAAATCTGCCAAACTGGATGAAGTTGTGCTTGCAAATGGATTCGTTGGAAGTGTCCTATCTGATTACTTTTGGTATGCAGCTTATAATAAAGTAATGCTTATTTGGATGCATACTTTAAGTTTGGCATCTAATACTAGAACTAAGTTGGAATCATATTTTTACTAAAATTGTAGGGCACTGTCTGTGGTATGGACAACACCTCTAGTTGCAACTCTAGGTATGTCCCTCACCATTCCTCTTGCCATGACAGCTGACATGGTGATTCATAGGCGCCACTATTCGGCAATCTATGTGCTTGGTTCAGCTCAGGTATATCACCATATCATTGTTTCTGTATTGCGTCTATTGACTCTTGTGAAGTATAGACTTTTGCTTGTACATGTATTTACTTGATAAAGTGAAATCTTGTTTGGAATTTGTTTGCCATCATTTACAGGTATTTGCAGGATTTGTGATTGCAAATCTTTCAGATAAATGCTCACGGAAAATGGGTCTATGATATTATAATGCATTGAGAATTACTTGTATTCTTATTCGAGAAACAAATTATTCTTTCCCTCCTACTTCAAAGTTTGTAAAATGTCAAATTAGGCAAGCTGCATCTGCCAGATTAAATTCTTTTACACGTCATGCATTGAATTTTGTGTTTGTGGCAAGATGGTGACTTGTTTTGGAATGAAACGAGCATTAGAAATCATATCTATGGGTCCATGTTGCTGCTAACTGATGTATAAGTATGTATAAATGTCACCACCTCCAAGTAAATTGTGTGCCTGAAAGTTTTGAAAATCATTCTTTCAACTCCAAGTCATTCAACTAGCATGGAGGTATGCATTTTGGTATGATCATAACGACGACATCCATGACGTTTCATGCAACGCAATAAAAAGTGCCAAAGGCTCTTCTTTGTTTTGCAGTTTATGCTGTGAACTGTATTCTTGATTCCCAAGGAAAATATTGTGATTGTGAAATCTTTTATACATGGACAATATTTCTACAAGAATCTTCATGCACGTTGAAAGAGATCCAAGTTGAAATATATTTTATGTTTGGAAGTAATTCTTTGTTCTATACGTGGACAATAATTTTTGGGTGTTTGGAAGTAATTCCTTTTCCTTGAGCGGACTTATTCTAAAATTGATTAATGACTGATCTAAGAGGTATGATTTGATCTTCACCGAGTTTTATTTTTTTGCAAACATTATTATCAGAATGTGTACGCTTTTCTGTCCGACCTTGTTCATATCGTGTTAGATTCATCAAATGCCTTCAATGAAGTGCATCTATCGACTACATCCCAGTTCCTTAAAAAATCGAAGGGCCAACTATCAGATTCAGGAAAAATAATATGGCTACCCTTACATATCAGGTGTTGACTTCTAAGGTCATTGTATTCTATTTGAATACGACAGTCTTGGTTTTATTCTGACAATGAGGGTTTGGGTTCTGTGAATACGTCCCTAAAGTTCATCGGTATATCTCAAGGACTGTAGGGGTCTTTTCAGGATTAAAGAAGAATCTATCTATAAATTTAGCATAATATTCATTCCTAGTCCTGTTAATTTTGCTTCCATTTCTCATGTCCATCTCGAGACGCCTAAAAACACATACAGATCAAATCCCATAAAAATTAAAACTTAAAGCTTTTCTAATTAGCGATCCAATAGAATGTTGTTAAAAACTATTTATATTTTATTGATGTAAAAATAATTTAGTTATTATTCTACATGAACTTTTCATTTGAGGCGTTGATATAATAATTGGACAAATAAGATATTTTAACTAGGCAGGCTTTGTACTTGGCTTTTATAAAAGTGGTTTTGTGGGTTTCAAATTCAGTAAGTTTTGGTCAAATAAAAATGGTTTTACATTTTCAAATTAATTTTTAGACAATTTAAGTTTTAGTAACTTCTTATTTCTTCGCTTCACTCTTTCTTTTTTTTTTTAAACATTTTAATCTTTTTTCATCTATATATGTTAGAAATAAGTAATATATTGTTTCTTATTTTTCTGTGATTGGTACATAAACAGCAATGTTAAGAAATACATTCAACACACTATTCAGCAGTAATATATTGTTTCTTATTTTCTGTGATTGGTACATCAAAGGACAATGTTAAGATATTTCAGCGGTAACGTATCTTTTGGGAAATTTGAACCTTAATCTCTATCATGAGAACCAAGTGGCTCAATCACTCAGCACACCCCACGTTCTACCTCTTTATATATAAGGTATTAATCATTTATTTATTTAAAAATGTCGAACACCCCATGAAAGGAATTCAAATGTTTGATGTTTTCAAAATAAAGTGAAACAATGCTCACATCTGAAATGTTACTCCTATTTGTAGAAATGACACCTTTATCATATCCAGACGATTAGTAATATATTTACTAGAAGGTAACAAGATCTACCGAGTACTTCTAAATGTTTGCTTTCAACGGAAAGAACAGAAAATTAATTTTCACGCCTTAAATATTATTTATTATTATTTACTTTAGTTAATAAATGTATAATTGCATCGACTTCACGTAAACAATATGCTATCTTCATGCCTAGCTTTCTAGAGCGTACGAATGCACATTCACACAAATAAATATATTTATCAATTCATAGATTTAAAAAATAGATTATATATATGTACTTGTTGGGGGTGGAAGAAGTTTTAGAATCAAGATGACATATGGGTTTATTATTAACATTTTTTAAGACCACTCTAAATGAATATGAAATTACATGCAGAAAATGAGATCGAATATTTATATAAAAAGTCCTAAAAATCAAAATAGTATATTGGTCTTTTAGCCTATTAAAAAATAGTATATTGATCATTTTATTTTATTTTAAAATTGAACATTGTTCTCACTCTTAGTATCAAAATTCCCAATATGATTCAGTAAAGAAAATGATAAATATAAATGGTATGAACGGGAAATCAATTGGGTGATCTGTGTTAAGAAATCGTCGTATTCAAAATATGTTTTTAATGTATCAGCAAGGACTTGATAAACTAGTTTTTCAATTTCTAACGGTCTATTTATTTTGGTAATCTGTAAGTTGGCTAAGATAAGCAGATTAGCCTTGGCTTATTATTTGGTGTAAAAAATCTCCTTAACGTTAAAAGACAAATGGGCATTTTTCTCGACTAAAATGATAGTAACGTTAACGTTGACATTATATGCGAACGTTACTGATTCAGCAAATTTTTTTGAGATGATATCGAATACAGCAAAAATCCAAATAAGTTAAAAAGTTTTTTAGGTTTTGAGTTTGATTAAGATGGTATCTAAATAAGAGTGCGGAAAACTATGAAATATATGATTTAAATCTTAAGACCGTGCTAATCTAATTTTATTAATTGCACTGATGTAGCAAAGTAGCATGCACTCAAAGCAAGTTGAGTAGAGGATGTAGAAATCATAACCAACAACTGCTTGTGGAGTAGTGTCCTTATCTAAAATTTAAAACTAAATTAGGGCGATCAGCTACACTAGTTGGGATAGGCAAAGAGAAGCAAGCAAAGGATAGTTAAGCTCTAAATAACTAAATCATGATAAACAAAACTTTAAGGAAAGAAAGGAAATTTATCCTAGGCATAAAATTGCAATCAAGGGAATGTGATGAAGCCTCCTAATGACACAAAGCTTGTTGGGTTACTGCCTTTCCGTTCTTTCATCACATGGCTTACATCTAAAAGGTAGAAAGAGATATAATTGTTAATGACTACAAATGGATCTTGCAAAATGTTGGTTTAAGCACTTGAATTTAGGATTAGCATTTCAATCCAACTAAAAGAATGTCATCTTTGGTGTGGATTTGCATGCATGGTTTACCATTATTAATTGAAAATAGAAAATAATTGAAAATGTTGAACGGATGAATTTTGAAGTTTCACACATGGACAATGTCACTAAACATAAATCCTTCCTAATGATGGATCACATTTGTGTGAAGGTAGATCTGCTAAAACATTTTCAAAGACTTTGTGTCTCAACATAAAAGATGGGGTATGGACTCAACATGACAGTGAAAAACTTCCTTTACCCTGCTTCAAATGTCATGAAGTGAGCCACATATGTTCACATTGCCCTCATAATGTTCCATGCAAAGCTCAAGTTTTAAAGCTTGTATGGAGGACTAAAGCTTCTTGATACCTTGTTTATTTCTCCCTAGCAACCACACCACTTGCTTTGTTGATATTAGAGACCAAAGTCTCCAATGGCCCTCAACAACTAGATTTAATCAATTTGCTTAAAGATCCTCTTGTCAAAGCAAATCCAAGCTTTGATACACCTAAGGTTGAAGGCTAACTGTCAAGATCTTGTTTTGGGATGGCGACCATATTAATGAAGCTCTCAAGTAGGGAAAAAACATAGAATTGCTTCCACTTCCCTTACTATAGGGGAAAAATCTTGGATATTGAAAGGAAGTCCAACTAAATTAGGAAGCATAATTCTAACTCAGTAGACAAATGATGTGGCCATGGATGAAGTTTTTCCATCGCCTCATCTTGCTAAAGTGAAGAGGAATGTCCTACAGATTTGAATTTCGATGTAACTCAATCCTAGAGATCCAAAAACCTTCTCAACATTATAGAAGGAAGGAGATGACAAAAGTATTGTAAGGAACCTAAGGTTGCGGAACAACTTCCTACGCTAATCTTGAGAGGAGGGTTATGCAAAAAAATTAAGATCTTTACAACAGTTACAGAAATTATATAGAAACAAACATAAATAACAATTATACCACAACATAGTGATTTACGTGGGAAAAACCTTTTCGGGAGAAAAACCACACTCCAAAAGGAACCCAATATATTATTCAAAAATCTCAACAAGATTACAACATACTTGCAGAGAAAATTTTCACAAAAGCATCACCAACCAAAGATCAGGAGGCAACTTAACAACATCTATAAGACACAAATTAGAAAACCATGAGACAAAACCACTCAAAAGTGGCGCCCAAATTCTTAAGCTTCTATTATCTCCAATCAAAGATGCATTATGATGTGTCATTACATGCATCAACACGTGTAACTTCCCCTTACAACTCTTTTCTGTGTCTAACACGTTTTTACATTTTCCAATAAGGAAGACCCAACTTCCAGAGGCCATAACTTTTGATCCGAGAGGCCAATTGGACCCTTTTTTTTTAAATGTAGAGCTCGAAGAGACCTATGCATTGGGCATTTTGCAAGCAGTGCTGAACAACTTAGAATTTTGCTTTGGCCAAAAACCAACCCTATAGCCTAGAAATTGAGTTTATTCAATTTTACAATAAAAAAATCACTTTTCATAATTGCAAGGTTGAGAAACCTTTCCTAACAAATATGACCTAAACAAATTCAAGGAACAAGTCAACAAAGCATGCACAAACAACTAAGCCAAAATAAATACATACTTTATATGGTAGTGGGGCAAAGACCCTTATGTATCAAAATGAAGTGCATATCTTGGAACAACTAAAGGCTTAAATACCCTTAACAAATAAAGGCAAGTGCTAATCGATACTGAATGGACCAAGTATAATCCTTGAGAAGAGACAAATGAAAAAATATGAATTGGAATTTCTAGTGGAGAAAAAGAGGAACATATGAGTGGATGCAACTAGTGTTGGTGCTAGCCTCCAATTCCTCTAGTATCAGGATTTAAAAAAAAAAGTGTGCTAGAAGCTAAGCCATAACAATGCTCCTCTTTCCATTAAAATCATAAATATCTACAACTCTAATCAAATCCTCCTAAGGAAGTGGACCAAGTTCGAGTTAGACCTAGCTCTTGAAGATACACAAGCATGAAAAATTCTTCTTGGCTAAAGAGTTTAATGTGTATATCCCACCATTACTAAAAAGAGGGAGAATTGGAAGAATTACTCAATCTCCCAAGGATTCTATTGAGCTTGTTGCTCATAATTGTGTGGTTAACATTGTTCCTAAAGAGAGAAAATGCACCTTGAAAATAGTGGCACGAGATTTTGTTATGTTGTAGAGCACCTATCAAAACTATGTGTACAAAAGAATTGGATATCAAAAACATTGATTATTAATGTTCCTAGTTTTGACCACGATATAATATAGTTTGAGGTCATTGTGGATCGTGCTTCTACTGACTTCCCATTCAAGCTTGGATTGTGTGGCTTAGGGACCCAAATTTCAACAAACCTAGGGATCACAAATGTTCATATTAACATAGAAACTAAACTATGTGAAAGGCTACTTTAAAGATTGGAATTTATTACACGTCAACATTTTCAAGGAGAAGGTAATGCTTGAAGTAGAATTAAAGAAGATTAACAAGTATATTTGAGAAACTTGACTCTTTCACGAGTCCCTCAAGAAAGAACATAGCACTTTGACTGCATTGGAAGAGATATATGTAAGAGGAAGAACAATGAAAATAAAAAATGGTTTTGTGGCTATAGGAAGGAGATAAAATTTTAGATTCTTTCATAATGCTAGAATGGCATGAAGGGAATCAAATAAAACTAGCGGACTCAATACTACAATATAAGTAAATATTAATAAAACTAGCGGACTCAATACTACAATATAAGTAAATATTTGCACTTTGGAGCCAACATGGAAATAAGTAGTGAGATATTCTCAAATTTTCTCTGGATGGACAATGCTCTAGACATATTTTAGCAAGAATTGATTGTTGCTAGTATTCCAGGGTTGGGGTCTACTACCCAAAATAGCTAGCTCATGAACCCTTTTTTCAATGGGAGAAATATTAGAGGTTATCTTTAAGATGCAAAAGGAATATAAACAATTACAATCTACTAAAATGAACTTGCCCCCTTACATCAACGATCTTGAGAAAATAACTAATGCCCTTCCAAGTTTCCAAGGAAAATCTGCAACTGCCATCAGCAAAATTTGAATTTTTTCAAACTTCAATGTAAGTCCTCTTCTAAGGATGTTTTTGGACAAACTGAATTATGAACCGTGCAGATGGTGGGCCTATGGACAAGAAATAGTAGTTTTATTGATGAGTAACTAAGAAAAGATAAATCTGTGCTTTTGATAACATATTATAGTAATCACTGTTTATAACTTTTAATATTAAATGTTGATTAGTAACATTTAATTAGCCTAATCCATCTTTTGTCACTCTCGTAGATTAACTTTGGTCTAAAAGACATAGCTGAAGAGGCATCAACCATGCACTGGTTTTAAACAACAGAATGTATGATTCCATAAACCTTTGAAACACACTGGAGTTTAATTAGCATTGTTACAATAGCTAAAAAATTGCAAGGCTAAAAGCTGATAAAGCCAAAATCCTATTGCTGGACAAATCGAGGTTGTTAATACTAAAAAGGCGCTAGAATATCAAAATAATTGTTGGCATAAGGAAGGATACATCCTAATGAACCTGACTGATAGTTGACATTTTTTGCAAATACAGTACAAGTAGCAAAAACATGGCACCAAATGATTTTGTATGTGAAATTTTTACTGCCAGATCATGTGCATTTTAATTGATATCTTCAAATTGCATAGAGGCTAGTACCTTGCAATTCTAGAATCTTGACAGGGTTATAACTTATTTATGCACAAGAGCCATACAAGATCATTATGAATTCTTACGATGGAGCTAGAAAAATCAAATAACTTAGAACAGAACAATTAAATGAATTTTATTAAATGGTATAGATTTATGAAGGCAAATGCATGTGAAAAGTCAAAAAGACTTATGTCATGCCTACATCAATAGATACTGTTGGAAATATTGATGTAATTGACGTCAAAGGATATTCTATTGAAGACAAAAGATTAGATTAATTGGCTGGCTGAACCATGAGATATTTTATGTGCAAATGTTGGCCGACCTCCATGGTGATTTAATTCTATTTGTGGTGCCCATAATTGCTAGCCGACCTCATTTAATCTTGGCACCCACTTGAGAAATTAAAATAAAATTAAAATTATTATTTGAGGCTTCCTTGATTTGGGCCGACCCTCTTGAAGAAATTAAAATTAATTTATTATCTTCAAATCAGGCCGACCTCTCTTGAATAGATGCCTCCCTTGAGAAGGCCGACCCTATTTGGTGAAGAGGCATGATTGGGTATAAATAGAAGATGAAGTGGGGAGTAAAAGTAGCAAGAAATACAATGTAATATCATTCGAATTTGAGCAGTTTTAGAGCAGAAATAAATATGAAGAATGTTGCAGATCTGTGAAGGAGAATACATGTTGAAGAATGTTGCAGCAAATTTGTGAAGTAGAATACATGTTAAAGAATGTTGCAACAGATTTGTGAAAGAGAATACATGCAGATTTGAGAAAGAGAATATATGAAGTTTTGTGAAGGAGAATATATATGCAGATTTGAGTAAGAGAATATAGGCAGTGTTGTGAAGGAGAGTATATGCAGATTTGTGAAGGAGAGAGTTTGTATTGCATCATCTACAAGGAGAGTATATGCAGATTTGTGAAGGAGAGAGTTTGTATTGCATCATCTACAAGCAGATTTAATGATCATCATCCATTCAAGAACATATATTCAAGAAGGCATAAATTTTGTTCATTTGAAGGTTGTTGCCTCCTAATAGAAGAGATTGGTATCTATTGCTAAGTTGGTGCTTAGTAGTGAGGATTGGTGTCTCCACTGGGTTGATACCTACAAAGATTTGTAAGAGAATTTTATTTTTATTATGATTGGATTTGGACAATAGATCCAAGCAGTTGGTTTTTCCTTTCCTCGAAAAGGTTTCCACGTAAATCTTGTGTTCTTAATTGTGTGGATCTTATAAGTTGAGACCATAACAAGCGCTGCACATTGTGTTCCCAAATGTGAGAACTTTGTCCATACAAAAATTATTGTAATCATGTTTTAATAAAGTGCATAACACCCAGAGAGAGATATAGGTAAAAAGTTGAAAAAGTGTATGATATCAAAAGAAATAAAATATCCAAATTTAACACCCTCTTTAGTTAGGCGACTTTGAAGAGCACACATTTATACTAGGGGGGTGTATTAGTATAAGAACAATTTTAAATCCCTTTTTAAGAAGTGAATAATCAAAATTGAATAGTGCAAATAAACCATAAGCAAGATGAACACTAGTTTTACATGGAAAACCCTTACAAGAAAAAACCACGGCAAAGTATTTGCTTGCTTTTATTAATTACGTAGGCAACAACCTATGAAAGACACCAATCTTCGGTTACAAAAGTGACCTTCAACTCGTTGGAAACACCAACTCCCTCTAAGTAGTGACTCAGTAAGAGACACCAATTTTGTATATCTTTTCAAACTCTTGCTGCTCTTATATCAACATACTCTTCTCACAACCCTGACATAAACTCTTTTATAAATCTACCATCAACTCTCTTACAAATCTGCCTCTTTCTCTTTTAATTCCTCACACTTCATCACACATATATCTTCTTAATATAAATCATATTTGCACTTCATAGTGCTACTCCTGTTCCTTATTACACACAAATATCTTGGAAAAACTCTTTGGTATGAAGTTGCTGCATTTACCACATTAATTATTGTTTTTTTTCTATATTAAACTCATGGCATGAATCATACTTAAATAAGACTTCATCTTATTTTATGTAGCGCCTTCAAAAACAATAGTAAAGCTTCTAAAATAAGGCATTTTAAAAATAGATATAAAGCATACTATCTTTTTGTTTTCTATCTTTGGTTTCTTTTTGCTTTCTTTGCTATCTTTTTCACTTGCTATCTTTTTTCTTTTTAGCAATAAATCTTCTCCACAAAAAGAAACTCCACTTAGCAATAAATCGCTTTTTCTTTTTAGCAATAAATCTTTTCCACAAAAAGAAACTCCACAATTAGCAATAAATTGCTTTTTCTTTTTAGCAATAGATTTTCTCCACAAAAAGAAACTCCACAATTAGCAATAAATTGCCTTTTCTTTTTAGCAATAAATTTGATTGTGGCGCCTTGGATTTAAACATTTATCGATGCATGAACTTGGTATCAACAACATTTGCCTTAATAACATTGGTATGGCCTTTGACATCAATGACAATATTCTAACAAACTTCACTTTTATAATTTTGAATATTTTATAGCTTGTATATGCATGCTTGCAAAAATAGATTCATGCAAAACATCCCGTGAAAACAAGTCCAACCAATATAGAAATGGTTTTGAGTCCTCTAACATTCATTATCTATGCCTCCATTCTGGTTAGGGCAAAACAAATGCATCATAATAATTCTTATGATGAACTAAAATTGCTTTCAAGCTTTTATGCCTGCAAATTGGCTGCTCAATGACTTAGAATTCAAGGGCACATCCAATACTGACCCAAGTGTCTACATTATGGCACATAAGCATGCAAATGCTAATAAATAGAATACAACATGAAAAAATTCAAACTTACAAGCTTGGTGGAATTTGAAAACCTGAATAAGCATCTCATTGAATGTTTTAGAATCACCGTGTTAAAAACAAAAAATTTAAGACTTGAAAATACTAAAATTATTTTCCTCGCAACAAAATGCATGTGATAAGCATTAAATATGGGCACAATCTTACAAAGAACAATATAGCCAATACTCTTTCCAGATTTAAACTTCAGTCTTTTTGTAGTTAATACTCGTCAATGATCTTGACCTTCTCCTGCTACCTTTTTTGAGAGAACTCTCCAGCTCCTCTAACTGCACAAGAATAAGATATGGAATTAGTCAAATTCATTTCTAAAAAGGAACTAAAACCCAACACCGTCTGCCATGAGACATAATACTAGTAAGCTCTTAGTCCTTTCAAATAAGTGATGAAAAAATTGGCATTCACAATATTAAAAATCAATTTATCCCCTTCTATCCCATAAAAGAAATTAGTATAATGTGTCATTATAGGTATAGATGGTCGTTGCCTTCAAAACAATCTATGTTCAGTGTTACTATTAGCAAGAAATGGTACAAAATATGAGAATACTACTTTTGACATGCTGCCATGTTTTGGAATATTTAGAACATAAAAAATAAAGAGTTACAGAATTGGCGTTTGAATGTGTCTGCTATGTCGTAACTTTGGGCAGCTCCTATTTGAGTATTAATCAATATAGACATGATAGCAAGACCTCAAACCTACAATAGAAGGAATATATCCAACTTCTAGCCAAGGGAATGAACATCAACCAAACAAATAAAAATCTAGGCAAAGAAAACTTAGAAATAGTTCATGCAAGGCCAAATTGCAGGAGAGATAAATTTCTGCTTCCAGAATATTTAAGAATTGGTACAACTACTGTATATTTTATGATCAAAACCCAGAAATCTCCAGTAAATCCCATGTAAAATTTTATTTTCTCTTCCTGCAAGTGACTGCCATAGGTATACAGTGTTGTTTCTTTGGGGTTTTTCTACCAGTAGGAAATCTTGAAAAGATTGTAGTTTCTTATACCCATAGAAATCAAGTGCAAGGGATACATGAAACATGACAACAAATAGAAAGGGATAATATGCCAAAATACAGATTTGAAATAATATGAAAAAACTTTAAACTAATTCAAAAATATAATAAGGACAATGTGGAAGGACACAAAACTTCAAGCTATCCAAAAAAAGGCATTATGTTAAGATTGAATTTCACCAACAAGGTTGAAAGAACGTAATTCAGATCTGAATCTCTGATACAAAAGGGAAATCCCATCAGAATGTACCACACCACAGAGACGGTATATGCCAAAAAGAATACATTGGAAACACACCAACATATGCAAAGAAAGTAAAGAAACCTTTTGCATATTTATTGAGGAGAAAAAGAAATTTAACTAGCTAGCAATGACAAAAAATATCTTTGACAGTTGGAGGCTACAAAATCTTAATTTGCTACTAGTTTCCACCTTTGGAAGGGCTTGCGATTATACTCAATTGTATTCACAAATTAATTTATTTTCTGAAGTAGCTCAGGGTTTTTGTCAGTTTCTCAGATTGGTTAGGGCTCAAAGATTGTCTGTCAACAAAATCTTTTCAAGTTTACTTTCATCTTCAATTTTTGAATTTATCCAAGCATCTTCTGCTAGCTGTTATCAAAGGAGCATTTTGCAGCAAATAACGTTATTAAAAATAAGTTATAGGCATATATGATTCATGAAATTTTATAGTGGATCTGCAGAACAAGAAAAGTGTTTTGCCATCAGGGCGTCAAATTCAGAATTGTTTGAATGGTCATTTGCTTGTGTGGAGCAATACTGTGCGAGAGCAACATACAAAAGAATGACACGTGATGAGCATTTGCTTGTTTGAACTTTGAAGTAAAACTATAGAAGACCAATAAACAAAGGCATGAAGCTCATCATCAAAAAGACTCTTTAAAAGGAATGAAGAAAATTATATTAATATCCATGAATCTCAAAGACGGATCAAAAGACAGGGAACTACAACATGCTGTATCTAAGAAAAAAGATGAACTCGACATCTCCATCCAGAAACATGTTTTATGTTATCTCCAAAGAACTGCAAAAGGCAGTTCTTGCAAATGATCAACTTGAAATGAATATGTATTGTAAGATTATCAAAATGAGGAGTTGTTATATGCACTTTTTGGAGGGTCAGTTCACATGTTGTGTCCTTCCAAGAAAAGAGTCCTGCTAGAAGTGAGTATATTGCCAGTTTCCAGTCATTTTATCTGCAATATTCCACATACTTGAGCCCTCTCTCACTGATTGAAGTTCCAGCATGATTTACCCTATTGCTTTATGCTATGATATTGTGACTCTAAAGGGTAAGTGTAATGCCATGTACTATGTGCTATTTACCCAGAACGTCATGATTCACAAGTCAACTCATTACTTTGTTGGCATTCTTGTGTTAGTTTTGTTAATTAATCATAGAGTTTTTCGCCATTCCTATTGCTTACTGCAGAAGTTTATGATCTAAGTCAGCATTGATAATGTAGAAAAGAACTGTCAATGTCTCTTAGGATAACTCAGAAGAGATGTAGGCAAGATTATTGGCACAAGGCTTCCTTTTAGCCATTTTCCAATCCAAAGAAAACAAGAATAGGGTTTTCACTAGGGGATCATTGTTCTTGACGAACATTGGACTTTACATGTGACCATGGTTGATCCCTCAAAGTAGAAGATCATACATATCCTATATGAGTAAGATGTGGCAGTACACTGCCAGAATTTTGGAACCCCAAGATAATCCAACATATCAGGCACCTCATAGGCATTTTTACTTCCCTAGCAACATGGCAAAAGATCTTTCATAAATATGCATGCATATGTCTAAAATATAAATATTTAAAAGCCACTTCCACATGATATCTAGTTAGCTTTAAGACTGGGGCTCTAAACATGCCTGAACTTCAAAAACAAATTGTCAGATGCTAAGCTATCATGAACAGGATCATCTACATAGAAATCATCCCCTATCAGAATTCTCAAAAGACCAGTAAATGAAATCATAAAAACAAGAGTGTAGAAGAAAGGAGATTTTGATTAAGGGGCAAAAGTACTTAAAATCTAGGTATCACATGTTTTTTGAAACCTGAAAAAGCTAATTCACTAATATCCGTAAAGAAGGAAGACACTGAGGAAAATGAAACTCCTAACAATGAAGGCAAAAGCAGCAACGTACTCACCTAGGGAAGAAGATCAAACCCTAGACTATGACAAGAAGGATACAATGTCAATCAAGCTTGCCCATACCCCTAGCAAGCTTGATATAGACAAATCAGCCTATGGGGAATTCAAAATAGTAAAATAGCCATTGGTCATTGTCAGACTCAAGAACTATGCGAACAAATCATTATATTGCTCTCAATTGAGAACATCCAAATTGCTGGTTCATTAGAACCCATGTGGTAGAAATAGCAGCTGTTCAGCTAATTGTGTGTTTCTATTATGACTGTCATACCCAGACCTACATTATTTTTTCAGTATGAGAGTCAGATAGCTAGGATAATAGAAGAACCCAGGAGGTACCTAGACTCCAGCTCCAGTTACCAGATCCATACCAATATAGGTATGGCGGAATCTAGGGCAGTACCCAATAATGTAGATCCAAAAACTGTGAAATGTTTCTTAGTTTCTCAAGTAAGGAATTCATCGTAATGTAGAGTGCCAGACTTCTGAGAAAATCTAACAATGTTGGTAATATATGTATATGCACCAAATAGGTCAATCCTTAAGAGGAGGCTTGGGAAGAAAATTCCATCCTACTGGCCAACTCCCACCAAGTGAAGATCATGTTGCATGAGGACTTCAAAACCATTTTGCCAGATCTGAAAAAATATGGAGTTTGTCTCAAGATACCTATGTTACATGGGGACGCATCCTCCCCTTTGAAACCCCCGTCCCCATCCCCATAGCTGTCCTAGGAACAATAGGACATCCCCTGGCCATGCCTTGTCTTAGGAGATTTCCAGGAACATTCCCGGAATGCCCTCCACAAAGATCGGATGTCGCCAGGACGTTTAGCTGTCCCCAAGATAGCCACGGATGTCTAAGACATCCCTCAATCATCTCAGAGACGTCTAGGCGTCCCTAATATCAAAAAGAAATTTCTAGCGTTTTAAATCTAAAGAGCAAGAATCCAGTTGTTACTGATATCCATCCATGGAATTTATCTCAGATTCTGTCTAGTGTTGTTAATGCTTCATGAGATGATTAATAATTTATAAGCTTTTATCTAAGTTACCAAATCGGAATCGAAATTGAAAGGATACAATACGCCAATATGGCAATTTTTTGGAGGGGATTGGGTATGTTCTAGGTATGTTCGTACAAAAAACATATAAAAATCATTAATATCTGTGTGTGTGTGTGTAATACTAGAGTATATTAATAATATATTTATATAAAACTAATACTATATTAAATTAATTTTTTTAACTATATTTGAAAAATATATTAAAACCATACTTATCTATACTATATTAATATGGAACCTATATTGACAATATTACTATTTATATAAAGATACGAACCATAGCAGTAACTAATATATATATTAAAATAAATATAGTATAAGTGAATTAATAAAATGCCGAAGTCTATTCTTAAAACAACATTTAGTGCCATAAATTTTAAACCTTAAGGCTAAATGGAGAGCGGTAGAATGAAGGCAGGCTTGCTTGGGTACTAGAGTATATTAATAATATATTTATATAGAACTAATACTATATTAAATTTATTTTTTTAACTATGTTTGAAAAAATATATTAATACCATACTTATCTATACTTATATTAATATGGACCCTATATAGACAATATTAGTATTTATATAAAGATACGAACCATAGTAGTAACTAATACCTATACTAAAATAAATATAGTATAAGTCAATTACTAATATGCTAAAGTCTATTCTTAAAACATCATTTAGTGCTGTAAAGTGTTGTAAATTTTAAACCTTAAGGCTAAACGATGAGCGGTAGAATGAAGGCGGGCTTGCTTGGGTGAGCAGTTCTGGACGACAGCTATGCTTTAGATTTGGGTTGACTGCGGCCGGTTTGGTCATTCACCCAAACAAAACTGAATTGATTTGATCTCAGTGGTATGAATCTTGAGATCCATCTTCCTTCTCCTAGATTTCCATGACAGAGGACTATTCCATTCACAAATGCTATTATTCGAAGTTGCCACTTTGCACGGAACCAAGCAAACTATTCCCATTGGTATGAGTGGTCGCTGCAACCTCATAATAAGTGATGAATCCTAGCTGCTTCACATCTACTTAACATAGAAAAATGATATCATTTAGGGCTTTTTCCGATCCAAAAAGTAAAAAAATGAACTTTGAAAATCACGTCCACCTCTGGAATCGCTCAGGATTCGCTCTGGAATCACCATGTTAGCGCTGGAAAGGGTTGAGTTCAACTGGCGAAGGGTGGAATCATTTCTGACAGGAAAAAATCGAACCTTGGTCGAATCCACAAGCAATTTGAACAACAATCTGCTTCCAGGACGTTTCATACCCAGGATTAGCCTATATATCTACCGATTTGGTAACATAGGCTTTTATACAAAATGGAATATGCCATTCATTCATAAGGGATGACAGAATTATGTCAAAAGCAAGCTACCCAGGTAGTAATTTCCAACTGTTGTTAATGCTTTATGAGATGATTAATAATTAATAAGCTTTTATACAAAATGCAATATGCCATTCATTCATAAGGGATGACAGAATAATGTCAAAAGAAAGCTGCCCAGGTAGTAATTTCCAAGTGCACTTGATATGTTTGCAGATTAGTGCTACTTCAGATTCTACACCTTAATCCAGCATGAGATCTGCAAGTTCAACAGAGGGCTCAAAGAATGGATATTTGTTTTGATTGATCATTTCTCCTTTACTCATAAGCACTTTGTCCTCTAGTGGTTAGGAAAAGACTGATTCCTCCACTACATATATGAAAAATATTAAGGCTTGATTACTACATATAGATATTGTTTTCACAATTGCATCAACCTATTAATTACATTTTCATTAAATTTTAATATTGAATTTGATACATTATATGAATGTCTAAACTTAAATTTTGATGTCGTGTATAGCTAAACTTGTAAAAATTTGAGTTTACATATATATATATATATATATTCTGCCATCCCCTAAAAATGCCCCCTTGGGCTGCCATCCCCAAAACAACATGCAACATAGCAGGAAACTCAATCATGAGATTTCACATATTCTGTCTCTTATAATCATCTAACCAACATCCAACCAAAAGAAACCAAAGAGCTGACCTATGCAACATCACAGAAAAAATAAGCAGGTTTCTAATCCACCACAATTGGATGGATAAAGATTGGATTGTTGAAACTTGGATTCTCAATGTTTTAGGGTCAAACAATTTGCCAACAACTTTTCATTTCCACAAACCAGGCCTCAATTCACTGCACATTTAAATTTGAGATGATATGGCTGAGAGAGCAGAGTCTAGTAAAGCTTGTTCAGAAGTAATGGAACCAATGCCCATGGATTATGTGGTAAAAAATGTATAGATTGTCCAATCAGTTACATTGTGTCAAACACTTTTTAAAGGATTTGATAGATACACACTTTAGAAACATCTTTCAAGAGAAGCAGTGTCTCAGAGGAAGAAATGGAGCAGATAAACTCTAAAATTCAAGACAAAGGTATGGATGATCAAACTCTAGAGGTAGAAAAAACGACAGTTGCCCATTTTAAAGAGATTTATGCCAGAGATGAGATACAGTGAAGACAAATATCTAGAGAAAGCCGACACCTCAACGGAAATAAAAAAATCATTGATAGATTGTGGCTAAGAGGTAAGCTAATTGTATCAATTCTGTTACCTTTTCTCTATGGCAGAATGTCTAGGTCAGGGAGATACACAGAACGTATTCCAAAATCACAATTGCCAATTGATCACAGAAGCAAAACAAAGCTCTAATGGCTCCTTTTATAGAAGAGAAAATTAAGGGAGCAGTCTTTGAAATGGCAAAAGATCCCCAGTTCTAACAGACTCTCTACAAGGTTCTTTCAAGTATTTTGGGAAATCATAGGCAAAGAGGTGATAGAAATTGTAGATGAATCAAAGAGAGTTAGGAAGATGCTTGTAGAGCTCATTTACTTTCATCATACTTAATCCTAAGAAGGAAGACCAAACTAATTTCAGTGATTTGAGGCTTATTTTCTTGTGCACTGCTGTGTATAAGATCATTGCTAATTCCATCAGAGGTAAACTTAAACTGGTCCTTCCCCAAAAAATATCCTACAAACAAGGTAATTTCATGGAGTGGAAGCAAATCCTTGATAGAATAGTCAATATTTACGAGCTTCTCCATTCTCTAAAAAGGGCAAGGAAAACGATTGTTTATTAAATTAGACATTACCAAAGCTTACAACCATGTGGAGTGGGTTTTTTTAAGAGAGATCTTGATAAAGTTTTGGTTTTCTAAAGATCAGTGTGATTGAGTGTAGAGCTGCATAACACCGCCGTGACATTTTGTTCTTAACCATGATCACCAACAGATTTCTCCCAAGCTTCAAAAGGGATTAAGCAAGGGAGCACATTCCCCCTACCTCTGTCACTCTAACAGAATCTCTTAGAGAAGGCAACCACAACAACAAGAACAACTGGACAGATAAAAGTCATAAGCTATCACTCCAAACTTGGATCCTCTAAGTCTATCCCATCTCTAGTCGTGGTGTTAGAGTGGATGTAAATCTCTATTATCAGGCCTTTTGTGTTTCCTTCAATTACAGAGTACATTTGGGTGTATGCTAGCATGTAGGCTCTTGAATGGTCAACTCACTTCACATGTTACTTATTGTATGGGTATTTATTAGAGGCATATTCCCACCCATTTACAATCACATTCACATTCATTCTTCTGTTAGTCATATGTTTACAGATACTTCATGTTTTTTTCATCATGGAATTTTATGCCGAAAACTAGCGTGGCACTATAGCCTGAGATAGAATACCAAGGTTTTTGAAACATTGCAACTATGGGGAGCACATGGGCATTGATCAATGACAAAGGAGGTGTTTGGTCCTGTTTGGCATTTTGTAGGGGTTAGATCTCAAAAGAGATCACAATTCAGCAAATTCGGTGGTTCAAAGGTATCTTTTGGTGGAAGATCTATGAATTGGCAAGATATTTGGAGGCATGGAGAGCTTGTTTGTAGAGAATAAGATTGCACTCCTGGCTGATGCAATTTGTTACCTTTTCATAAAACCCTCCTTGAATACCCTGTCATTATGTAACAAGAAAACACATAATTGCAGCCATGAAGATCTCCATTATTAGTGACTATGTATAAAAGTACAATGAGTTTCTTGCCTCTTGCCAGGATTAGGGAAACCTACAAAAACCTCTTCTACTAGTTCTCATACAAAACCACTCTATCAGACAATGCCTCCCTTCTTCCCACAACTTCTAATATGCAATCTGGATACCTCATGAACCTAACTACGTACGTCAAGCTGGTTCCATTTCTCATACAGGGGTCATTAACTAAAACCATCCTGCCATGCAATGTGGGTCCCTCATGAAACTAACTATTGAAGCCGGGTTGATTCCCATACAGGGATCATTAATTAAAACCTCCTTCACAATATATTTCAATGATAAAACTTTTCAACTATAAGAGATTTACTAGAATCAATAATCCAATAACCCTTTATAATAACATATTAAGGGCTAACTGTGGGCCAGGATGTTTGGCAGTTCCTGGAATCGCCAGGGACGTCTGAGATGTCCCTTGACTATCTCATGGACGTCCAGGCATCCCCAATGTCAATTTTTTTTCCAATGTTTTGAACCCAGAGTGCAAGAATCCAGCTGTAAGTGATATCCATCCAAAGAATTTACCTCAGATTCTGTCTAGTGTTGTTAATGCTTCATGAGATGATTACTAACTAATAAGCTTTTTTACAAAATGTAACATGCCATTCATTCATAAGGGATGGCAGAATTATGCTAAGTTGCCGAATCAGAATCTAGTACAGGTACGGGTGCATGGGTACATTATGCCAATACGGCCAAAAAAAAAGTAGGTGGGCTGTACCCATTCTGGGTACGTCCATACAATAAACATGTTGGGACAGGAAAATTTCGAAAATTTTCTATATTCCTATCCACACCCCTGTCCAACCAAATCAGAACATTATACCCCCAAAATCATAATAACAATCGATAAAATTCCACAAACATAAAGATCCCTACCATAACTATTTGTCTCACCTCCCAAACCGTAATCTGAAAAAACCCTCAGTTCTTTGATTTCGGCAAGATCTCGGTTTTTCATACCGACCCATGTTCCATTTGAAGCAAACTAGATGTGTATCGGCATGAGGAGTATGGTCGGAATGAGAATTTCAAGAATTTCCAATAAAAGAAGTTATTGCCAATGACCCCTTATCGGAAGGAGAATCCCCAGTCACACCGAATGAATTAAATACGAGGACCATCGGGATGAGAAAGCGTTGTCGGAAAATACTCCGAACATTCCCCTGATAGCGTAAATCACACCGATGGGAAAATTTGACGAGAGTCCTGCTGAACAACTAAGGGAACGGATGGAACTATCGACTCATCAGGAAGAAATGCACATCGGAGCGAGAAATTAATGTTTCTCTGACCTTATGATGTCTCAGCGAACATAAGGCATTTTCGGCCAAAGTCATACCGATATATGTCAAGGATATAACTCATCAGCAAAAGGAAACAGATCGGAGTACAATTTATAGGTCATGCCGAATCTATAGTCACAACGACAAAGGATTTCGGTGACATAAGATTGTGATCGTTCCGATGAAGAATGATAAAGAGGAAGGTATCGAGGAAACAACAAGGATTGGATAAATTGAATGAAGTCATCCCGACAGCATATGTTGTTCCGATGAAGACAACAACTACCCACATCGATGAGACTCTTTCCAACAGGGCATATGTGTCAGAAAGACAAGTAATGCCGGTATTGACTTCTTAGGTCTTACCGATTTCACTAACCTACCCTGTAAAGAGAAATCGATACACATTTTGGGAAGACTCATGCCGATATAAATAATTAATATCGGAGTAGGATGTTGTTCTTACGACGATAATGTAAGTCAGGCCGACAATAGCTTCTATGATCATTATTATATCGGATAAACCTTGAAATGTCTTGCCGATACAAACATATGTATGTTTTCATAAAAAGCGACATCAAGGAGACAAAACGAAGGGTCACAGTGATTGAGTCATCTGCAAATATTCGCGCCATAAGAAGCATTTAGATCGCCCTAACATTACAAAAGTCCTACCGATGAAGGACGTTAGGACGATGTGACATTTCACAATGATTATGGACATTAATGCATGGGAATTATTAATTATAGGCCGAGAAGAAATCCCTTGAAGAGTCATTCTAAATCATTGCAATTGTGTTCAAAAGAATTGTCTGAGAAGAGCACGTAAGCGAGAATTTGGAGGATAGAACAAAGGAATTCGGTGATCGTCTCAGACAACAGGTACACACATAAAACCTCTATGTAGTGAATTACAATTTGAATTTGCTATTCAGAGTTATAACTAATGGAGACACCAATAAAGGGGAAGGGTAGAAAACAGCCAGGTGAAACCAGTAAACCTAAAAAACAGAAAATTGATAAAAGTCCTGATGAAAAGACGAAAGAGAGGAAACTAAATTAGGATTTGATAGATCAGTTGCTTGGGTCTTCCCCTAAAACCCGAAGGTCTGCACAACTCAGGGTGGAGGTAGAGAAGTTAGAAGACAAATGCAAATACCTGGGAAATGTATGAACACCAATCAGGGGCTATGAATTGTTTAAATTCCATTATGACAGAAGATTTAGAAATGTCCCAGTGTCTAATTCATGGCATTTGAATTTGGGCAAATTGGTTGTCCCGGATGTGTTTGTGAATGTGGAACTCCTAAAACTTTTGGCTAAATATTACAATCCCAGCCTAAAAGCCATATGCAATCCACAAGGAAAGCCTGTTATACACTTATCCAAAAATGCAATTTGTGAAGTATTTGATCTGGATGACTTGTGCACACTTCCCATAGTATATGAGGATTTAGACAAAGAATACTGAAGGATGGACACCACATACAATGGATGGAGATTGCTTCTCCATAGGCCTAGGGCAAAGGGAAAAACAGTACCTTTTGATGACAATGATGGACTTCCATTCCATGTGTCTTTGTTTGAACCTTAATGCAATACACATATTATTCCGTTGGCCAAGTCCTAGGGTCAGAGGTTCCTGATTTCATAACAATTCCATTAATGGTGATAGCAACAGATACCCAGTGTCATAATGCTAGGCAATTTGACTATGCCGCTTATATTTTCAGAAAGACTGATTCTAGCTTAATTGCAATTAAGAACAATGCCCCAACAGTCTCTTTTGAGCATTATTCACTCCTCATGCACATGGTATTATACTATGGCCAGGAAATGGGAATATGGCCAAGTGAACTCAGAATTGCTCAAGTAGACAAGCAAGGACAAAAGTCGCATGTGCAAATGTGGACAAGGGTATGGGATAGTAGGTTCGCCCACTCCAGTTACATTCATTTTGAAGAATATTTTGTAAAAGTGTTGTATAGATACTTTAACCATCCTTGTGAATACTCATTATCAGATGAAATAAAAATGTTTCTCAGACCAAAAGATTTTGATGGTCCCCCAACTATCACCCACAACTGGGGAGATTGGTATTGCTTTGAGGATTCAACCATGGTCAGAATTTATGGTTTTGAAGATACCCCATTTATATTGCCCAAGACAGTTCCTGATAGGATTGCTTACTTAGAGATAGTCAGGCAAATGAACTGTTCTAATGTGATGAACTTAAGTGCCTATGACAAACAATCCTTCATGCCTAGTACTCTGTGCTTCAGGGATTTTACTGTGGTGTCTAAGGATGGTTATGGTCTTATCAGGGACAAATTAATGCATTACAACATGAGGTGTGCAGAGGCAAGAAAAGGATTTGATCCTAAGGGTTTCATTGATTTTGCTAGAAGAAAACAAAATCTCAGTGGATATACACATATTCCATATCCACATGATGATATTATTAGGAACATGGAAGAAGCTGAAGTTGAATTGGTAATTGAAAAATACAATAGAGAATTAGATGAGAAAAGAAAACAACTTTCAGAAATAGAGTTGTCTTCTCGTGATGAGGAATCTGCAGGTGAAGAAGAGCTCCATGAACAAACAACTAGAATCTCCAAACGAAAAATGGAATGTTATCAACTTCCTAATAGAGAGCAGGATGAAGAGGGGCCTGGTGATGAGGATCCTACACAGTTAGCATATGATTCTTTCATTGTAGATGATCAATTTATTCATTCTCAAGAATTTAAATCATTTTTGTATAAATGCAAAGGAAAAGAACTCAAGGAATCAGTTGAAGATGTCACAGCTGATAATGAAAAACAATTGATGGATGTGTTAAAGACAACAGTAGACAATGAATTGAGAGCTATGACTCCTAACAGAGGTAGACAGTTGCTTAGAGAAGCGGGTGTCATGATATTTCCTAGACTTGACATAAATTCTGCCTTAGTGTTTGATAGTTCTTGCACAATACTAATGACAAATACAAACTCAATCCTGAAGGTGTCACAGAGGTATACATGGGCACCAAGTATACAATGATGAAAACTCACTCATGATATGGGCCTTATACCCTCCTCATAAGAAGACTGCCATTATAGATACTGAAAAAACCTTTGGGCATGTTATGACTTTGAAAGCAGGAGAAACTGATCCTTTGATTACTGCAGACATTGGTATAAATGTTGCAAAACTAAATAAAGCAGAGGCTCAAATGCTGATCAAGGAATGGGATGCATATAAGCTGAGTTGTGAAAGATTGACAAAAAATGATTTCCTAAAAGATACTGTCAAGAATGCCTTCGGAGGATCAATTAAAAGATTAACCCAAGGAGAGAGTTCACAAAGTGCCCAATCACCATCTGTCGATCAAATAGCCCAGGTTCAAATTGACACACTTGCAGCAGTACTACAAAATAGGCATATCAATATGATGCATTGGATGAACAAATTTTGGGATGTCTACTTTGAGAACCATAAGGTGATCCAAGAACATGAAAGGTTAAATAACAGGGTTCAAGAGAAACTCCACGATATACAGGGTAGGGATACTCCTGACAGTACAGGTACCTCCAGTGCCGAAGATTTGATCGAACAACATAAGAAATATCATGACCAGCTTCAAAATGATGCCAAGGAATGTGTTGAGGCTTCAAAGGCTGGTATACCTATGTTGTTCAGAAATGATAAGGAGTTGAAGAGCAAGGATGAATGGATTAAAGAATGTCAAGTGATATTACATGAGGCTTTAGAAGCTATCAAGGATAAAGACTCAGCATCTGGGGAGGCCTACAAGCATTTGGAAAAGATGGTGACAATGGATGTGATTACAAGAAATGCTATTGAATTTGCTGATACACATTGGAGCCAAGAGTACCTGGATCATGTTGCTCAAATATACCTGTCGCTTAGCAGAGCTTAGGGTCATTATCTTTGTTTATTGTTATGTTAATCCTTTTAATTCTCAAAAGACATTTTGAAGAGTTATGTCTCTTCATAAATATTTCTATATAAGTTGGACATATGATGATCAATTATCATCAGCAGTGGTAGATAATAGAAGAAGTTCATAATATTTTAAAAGGCCATGTTGCAAGTATCATATTAAAGAAGTTAATAGAAGATCTCTAATTCTGTGGTTTTATACTGGCATCAATTGCTTGTTGAAATTATTCAGTTATTTGGTTGTCTCCAGTTCAGTATTTCCTTATTATTCAAATTGATATATCAAGTATATATTTAATTTGTCAATGCACATTTGATGTATTTGTGTGATTTGATTAATTGGTTTCCTTAAAAGCAATTAAAATCCTTCTGGTTAGTCACAATAATCTGGAAGTATTGATTTGGATCACTAAGAAGAACCACATAATTACGATTGGCATTCTATCTCCAAGTTGATATTATCTGTTGTTCTTGCATAGTTCATTCAATTGGTTCCTTCAAGAAAGGATTAAAATTCCTTCTTATGTCAGTTGGATATTAAGAAGAGTCTGTCAATCATTCCCTTGCACGTTTACACAAGTTATAAACCAAAGTATTGTGCCAAACAGTTAGAGTTATTGCCCCATATAAACCACTGGTCCAAGATTTTCACTTAACTCTATTTACCCAACAAGGCACTAGTCGTACTCATCTCAATAGTTAAATTCATTTATTAGTTCATACCTTGATATTGCTTATACAATTTATACCAAATCATCTTTTAGAAGTAGAATTAGTAAGCAAGCTTTCATCTATTCCACACTATTTGCCACTGTGGGTAGATCCATTAACTTAGTCAAAACACTTACACTCAATCTGCTTTAACTTTCAAGGTCTACCCGCCTAGGTATAGCAGTGCCTAAAGCGCAGGGAGTCATTAACCTTATAGGTTAACTCTATCGCGTTAGTTCAAAAACGTTGCTAATCTGATCATAGAGTCTGACATCCTCTAAGGATTTGCAACCTGCATTTTTGAGACCTAACAAAACATATACAAATCATAAATATATTTGCAACCTAAAATCAAAATACCATACTAATCTAATCTAAATATATATTAATAATACTTAATAAAATTATACTAAGTGGCTTTACATTGATTAATAATACTTAATAAAATTATAATATTAATAAAAATTTTAATTTAAGAATTAAAACCTATAAACCAAATTATATAAATTTTATAAAACATAAAATAGAAAAGTTAGAAAAGTTAAATTATTCAGCCTTATCTCTAAACTTAATAGCTCAAAGAGGGCATCCTTGTAATCAAGATGGCATTGGGCATAGCATTTGGCAGCTTCGATGTGGCGTTTAAGTTTGAGAAGTTGAAAACATACATTGCAGAGTTTATCTCCACTCTACTCTTCGTCTATGATGCATTGAGTCAGCCATGGCCTACAGTTCGTCTTTCTAAATGTTGAGTTTGGTTTAAGTTTTTCATAGTAAAAAGCTTGTTGTTTGTTGACCATGGATGCTGCTCTCATTGTTTCAAATGCAAATAAGTTGATGTCGGACATGGCGCTGAGCTCGGCAGATCTGGTTGCAGTTGTAGTGGCTTGTGCCTTGGGCACTTTTTGTAGCTGTCTCCTATGTCACAAGGTTCATGTTTGCGTTAAAGTTCAGCAAGGGAAAATTTCGGAACATGTTTATCAATTAATAAAATTCAAGAAGAAATTCATGACTAGGTTTGACAAATATAAATCTAATTTATTATTATTATATATTGAAATTAAATTATTAAAATTTAGATATATTAAATTAAATTTAAAAAATAAAAATTTAGATAAATTATATTAAATTTAAAATATTGAAAATTAAATATATTAATTAAAAATTATTAAAATAAATACACAATATATTCAAATTTTAATATTGAAATTTGAATATATTATACTAAAATTTAAATATATTATGTTCAATTAAGCATATTAAAATTTAATATAATGTATATTGGTTTAAAAAAATTAAAACTCACTCCAAAAGTTGAAGCGGAAAATGCAAAACTTCAAGCTCATTCATGCATTTGCAGAGGGGAACAATTATTTGATCATGTCTCCTACTTGAGAAATGTCGGGGGTGCTCAATGATGTTGGACAATACCTTTCAATTCCATATTTCACCTTTCTAACAAACCGTCAAGTGAGATTGAGACCCAATAGTCAACCCAAGCATCCTGAGCAAATGCCACAAATACCATGCACATGACTTCTTATGTGTTACAACAGAAATGCTGCCCACAAGAGCCGCAAATAGGAATGCACTAACACTTTAAACCATTAATAGGAGAGGTCGTAAAGGGGAATATAAAAGCAAACTTACATGATTTTTAGGGTTTTTGTTAATGATCTCTGGATTTCAAATTTATTGGATAAAATCCAACAAACTTTGTGATTTAGGTTGTCTCCATCACCCTAGAAACGCCTTGTAAATGCCACATCTAACTTAGAATCACACGGGTATGCATGTCGACAACTCAACACAATTCTGACCCCGAAAAATCATACCCTACACAACTCCACCATCGATTCGTACCTAAATCCAATTCCAAGGCAAATCATACCCAAAAATGTACGGTTTTTCTACCAATTCAATAACTTAGGAATTATGTCAAAAAGCAAGTTGCTCAACTAGTAATTTCCAGGTACACTTGATATGTTTGCAGATTAGTACTACTTCACATTAATACTACCCCTAATCTAGCATGAGATCTGTAAGTTAAAAACAAGGCTGAAAGAGCTCAAAGAATGGATATTTATTTTGATTCATCATTTCTCCTTTAATTTTAAGCACTTTGTCCTCTAGTTGTTAGGAACATATTGATTCGTCCACTACATATATGGAAAATATTAAGACTTGATTACTACATATAGATATCATTTTCACGGTTGTCTTGACCTACATTTTGATTTAATTTTAATATTGAAATCAATACATTATGGGAATGTCTAAACTTAAATTTTGATGTCATGTATAGCTAAACTTGTAAAAAGTTGATTTTATGTATATATAAACTATTGTCCCCTACCGTCCTTGTCCTTGAAAGGTTGTGCAACACAGTTTGTAAGCAATGGAAGATAAAGGGTCTCGAATTCTCATGCGAAAGAGTATTGGTTTCATTTTCCATAACAATTCCATAATTTGTAGCTTCAATGCAACTATGTACCATATAGAATTAAATAGCAAGATAAACAGACATTCATCTCCTTCAAAACAAGATAGACAGTCATTCGTCTCGTTTAAAACAAGATAGACAGTCATTCATCTCCTTCAAAACAATATCATGAATGGACCATTCAAATTTATAAAATCTGGTTAGAATCTCATATTTTCCTTTCAATTTATGGAGACATTTTTTTTCTGTTTTCGATTTCTTATTTGTAATTTGCTTCCATGTAAAATACATCTGAATTCCATCAATTTAGAGTGTTTTGCACCAGATATCTCTTGGGATCTGAATCACTTGAGGATCCCACTAGGCTAACTAGAGTGAAATCCCAACAATCACAAGTTGGTATGGATCACCATGTTCCACATGAGGAAAGGTTCTATCATCTTACTCCCTCTATGAGATAAAGACTAAGGAACATTTTATTTCAAAATGCCCAATCTGTTAATGTTTTAATTTGCTCCTTTCAATGCGACTGGTTAAAACGGAATAGATTTGTAGTAGAACTGCTCTTCAAATTAGAAGGAGAAGCTCCTTGTAAATAAAAACTAACCTAATTTGCACAATGTATGCTTGCTATTTACAATATTTCTGGGGTGTTTCATGCTCGTGCTGAATAAAAGTAAATGTGTTTCTTTTTCAATTCACTTAGGGCAAACGGCTAACACACACTTCAATGCTAGGCACAAGATTTTTTATGTTTTTTGACTAAAAGAAAACCCTACAACTACACGCTTGTGCTGTTAAGCTAAAAGCAGACTAAACAATGCAAGTGCACATAAAGATTGGATAAACTTAAATAAAGAGACACGAACGCTTTGGTAAATTATATCATGAGACCAAAACAAGCCACAATTTTTAACTTCGAGCTACCCTGCAATACAAAGCTTGCAACTTGTTAAAAGCAATTTAATCCCCCTCAACACACATAACAAAAATTTCAATAGCATTTTAAAAGCAAGACGGGTGTAAAAAATTCTATTGAACAAATATGAAATTCCGAATTTTGGATTAACAATAACACCGAATAGCAATTTTAGCAATATGCAAGCTTGAGAAATACCATGAGGAAATTTAAATGCAAAATAACACTTATTTATAATGTTTACAAAGCTATTTCATAATAAAAGCTAACTACTATTTCTATTCTAAGAATAACCGATTGCATGAAATGCAATTTTTATTACAAAATCATATCCTCTAATACTAAAACTTAAACCATGCAACCTCCAGTAAAATTAAAGATTGAATTTATTACAAACTGTGGCTTAATGCTAACATCTCTCGCATGACGATAGATTTATAGATAGATGACATAAAAATAGTTGACTCTAGGCTATAAATAGCAAATGCCAAAAATAGCATTGGCCCCTCGCACTAAAAATAGAGACAGCTAAAAATAGCACAGGCTATAAATAGCTCCAACTAAAAAGAGCATATCCCAAAATATTCTCTTTTCTCTAAACAAGGTGATGGAGCTATTTTTAGCACGGGCTAAATTAGACTTCTAGATAGGCCGCTCTAGATGACTTTGATGATTCTATAGCTTCTCCTTTGATCATGGTTAACCCTCTAAAGACATCTAAAACCTTGGAAAATCCACTTTGATGTTTTGATAGGCATGCACTTCTACTTTACACATGCACCAATACACTATAAAACAAACTTTTGATTTCCTTTGTACAAGTGTGCACTTCATCACCAAGTGGGCACCTATGAACATAATTTTTAAAATTTGAAATATCCCTTTGGTGAGGTGTGCACTTGCACCGCAAATGTGCACCTATACACGGATTTTTTTAATATCTGATTTTCCTTTATATAGGTGCACACTTCATGCTTCCACACACACCTGACAATGGGATTTTAAACTTTGATGTGAGCTAAAAAAATTCTTTGTTGAGGTGCACACTCGCACACCTACACGCACTCGATAGCTAGATTTAAAAGTTCTCTTAGTGAGGTGTGTGCCACAACCCCTCGTGTGCACCTCTAAATGGATATTATTGTTCCTTATATATGGGTGTCTTAATCTCTCAAGTGTGCACATCTACATACACTTTTGAACTGATACTGAATTTCCTTCATGCTTAGCTGTGTTTCCCTTCTCCAAGTGCACCCCTAAACATTGATTTTTTTTTATCACTGCTTCTTTTCTTTTTGGTGTGCACTAGTCACTAGGAAACACACTTGTGCATTGATCTCTAAACTGACTTCCTTGTATAGGTGTGTCTCTATCCACTAGGCATGCACCTTTACATAGGCTTTTTATTTCTCCTTGCAGATTTGTCCTTTTGTCAAGCACAGCCTTAGACCTCTCACGTGCACCTTTCAATGACATTCACTTCAGTCTCCCTTTTCATACCTTGAAAGGATTTGAGTCCTTTGTTAAATGTGACCATGACTCTAGACACACACCTGACAATGGATATTTCAACTTTGGGCTTTCCCCTTTCTAGTGCACGTTTCTAGGCTAACTAGAGTGAAATCCCAACAATCACAAGTTGGTATGGATCACCATGTTCCACATGAGGAAAGGTTCTATCATCTTACTCCCTCTATGAGATAAAGACTAAGGAACATTTTATTTCAAAATGCCCAATCTGTTAATGTTTTAATTTGCTCCTTTCAATGCGACTGGTTAAAACGGAATAGATTTGTAGTAGAACTGCTCTTCAAATTAGAAGGAGAAGCTCCTTGTAAATAAAAACTAACCTAATTTGCACAATGTATGCTTGCTATTTACAATATTTCTGGGGTGTTTCATGCTTGTGCTGAATAAAAGTAAATGTGTTTCTTTTTCAATTCACTTAGGGCAAACGGCTAACACACACTTCAATGCTAGGCACAAGGTTTTTTATGTTTTTTGACTAAAAGAAAACCCTACAACTACACGCTTGTGCTGTTAAGCTAAAAGTAGACTAAACAACGCAAGTGCACATAAAGATTGGATAAACTTAAATAAAGAGACATGAACGCTTTGGTAAATTATATCATGAGACCAAAACAAGCCACAATTTTTAACTTCGAGCTAACCTGCAATACAAAGCTTGCAACTTGTTAAAAGCAATTTAATCCCCCTCAACACACATAACAAAAATTTCAATAACATTTTAAAAGCAAGATGGGTGTAAAAAATTCTATTGAACAAATATGAAATTCCGAATTTTGGATTAACAATAACACCGAATAGCAATTTTAGCAATATGCAAGCTTGAGAAATACCATTAGGAAATCTAAATGCAAAATAACACTTATTTATAATGTTTACAAAGCTATTTCATAATAAAAGCTAACTACTATTTCTATTCTAAGAATAACCGATTGCATGAAATGCAGTTTTTATTACAAAATCCTATCCTCTAATATTAAAACTAAAACCATGCAACCTCCAGTAAAAGTAAAGATTGAATTTATTACAAACTGTGACTTAATGCTAACATCTCTCACATGACGATAGATGATATAAAAATAGCTGACTCTAGGCTATAAATAGCAAATGCCAAAAATAGCATGGACCCCTCGCACTAAAAATAGAGACAGCTAAAAATAGCACAGGCTATAAATAGCTCCAACTAAAAAGGGCAAATCCCAGAATATTCTCTTTTCTCTAAACAAGGTGATGGAGCTATTTTTAGCACAGGCTAAACTAGACTTCTAGATAGGCCGCTCTAGATGACTTTGATGATTCTATAGCTTCTCCTTTGATCACGGTTAACCCTCTAAAGACATCTAAAAACTTGGAAAATCCACTTTGATGTTTTGATAGGCATGCACTTCTACTTTACACATGCACCAATACACTATAAAACAAACTTTTGATTTCCTTTGTACAGGTGTGCACTTCATCACCAAGTGGGCACCTATGAACATAATTTTTAAAATTTGAAATATCCCTTTGGTGAGGTATGCACTTGCACCGCAAATGTGCACCTATACACGGATTTTTTTAATATCTGATTTTCCTTTATATAGGTGCACACTTCATGCTTCCACACACACCTGACAATGGGATTTTAAACTTTGATGTGAGCTAAAAAATTCTTTGTTGAGGTGCACACTCGCACACCTACACGCACTTGATAGCTAGATTTAAAAGTTCTCTTAGTGAGGTGTGTGCCACAACCCCTCATGTGCACCTCTAAATGGATATTATTGTTCCTTATATATGGGTGTCTTAATCTCTCAAGTGTGCACATCTACATACACTTTTGAACTGATACTGAATTTTCCTTCATGCTTAGCTGTGTTTCCCTTCTCCAAGTGCACCCCTAAACATTGGTTTTTTTTTATCACTGCTTCTTTTCTTTTTCGTGTGCACTAGTCACTAGGAAACACACTTGTGCATTGATCTCTAAACTGACTTCCTTGTATAGGTGTGTCTCTATCCCCTAGGCATGCACCTTTACATAGGCTTTTTATTTCTCCTTGCAGATTTGTCCTTTTGTCAAGCACAGCCTTAGACCTCTCATGTGCACCTTTCAATGACATTCACTTCAGTCTCCCTTTTCATACCTTGAAAGGATTTGAGTCCTTTGTTAAATGTGCCCATGACTCTAGACACACACCTGACAATGGATATTTCAACTTTGGGCTTTCCCCTTTCTAGTGCACGTTTCTAACTCAAATGTGCACTTTGTCACCATACTCAAACATTTTTTGACTTGGACGTTTCCCTCCCCTAGGTGTTCCCTTCATGAAATTTTGACCTTGAACTTGGTTCTATCAAGTGCATACGATATCAAGACCTCTTTTCCTTTGCCATGATGGATAACTTCAAGAGCATTGTTTCTTAATCTTATGAACATTTAAGACAACAAACTTGACAAGACTTGATCACAACTTATACTTGGGAAAACAATAGATGTTAGCTTTAAACTTAACACAATACGAAAATTTTGTATGGGTACAACAGAATCTACAAAGAAATCTGGGGGCAGGTGGTTCTATATCTACGTTCTTTTGCAATCCTAATCAAAGATGATTTTTCCCTCTTCCTTGAGGCTATCACTTTCAAGCATGTGTTCAAAAACTTGACACCCCTAGAAGCTCCTAGGCTTATTACTTTCTTCTTGTATCTTGTCATCATAGACAAGACCGATTACTAAGGTGATGGTCACCATTGCATATCACCAATGGAATGGCCCAACACCTTCACTCTCTAACTATATGGCATGGATCTGTTTTGTTTTGGCATTTGGGGCAATTTTGTCCTGTAGCCTCCAACATGGGCCACAAGGAAAAGTGAACATTGCCAATTTTTTCTCTACCATCAGACATTCATTGGCTTTGCATGTTAGGAAAGGTTATAGAGGCAGCCTCTTTCATCTTGAGACTTTCCATCTTGGACCCACTACATTGGACATTCTATGATAGACATTTTCATTTCCGACATAAGTTCTTTCATCATACTCGGTTCTTTTGTCCCGAGCCTTGCTAGAGACATGTGACAGAGCTAGTCTCTGTTCATCTTAATCAGCATCATGCTTGACTACAGGCTCCTTCCCTCACATAGATATTTGTACTTTGTGCTTAGATTGGAGTTTAACCACCTTTGGTTTACACTTTACCCTCTCTTCATTTTCTCAACTTTAGCTCTGATTATTTAGTTACTTTCATAATCTAGGGTGCTTTTACCCTAATACTTCCATATTTTAACTGAATGTACTATCAAGTCCCATTGGGCTACTTCGATCATCTGTGGACCTGCTTTCTCATTTTTCTTTTTTTTCTTGCATTAATGAAATAGTTCCTTTGAAAACTTTGGATTAGACCGCCAAAAATTGTAGGTTAAAAACTTCATACGGAACTTATTACTATCAGATTTTCATATGGACTCACAACCACACGCAAACACATTTACCCTGTGCCTTGTTTGCAATGAGTATAAAGAAACTTTAGTTTCTGGTAAACTTTATACAACAAATAAAAAAAGAAATACTATTTTATCTTGTCTTACAAGGTCAGAGAAATATAGATACAACAGGGTGTTCTGAAATCTGCAAATCAATAACACTGTGGTTCATTATGGTGAATAATGCAAAATATGGAAGACTTAAAGTAGTACATCAAGGTTTAGTTGAATCAATTTAAATCTTCAGAGAGCCGGTAACATATGGAGCACAAGCAATACAAGAACCTTGACAAACAGTATAGCCATAGTTTTGGGAGACTACGAATCATGGGAAAACATTCCAAAACCAACTGAATCCAGCTGATTCAACTTGGGAGACTCTCCACTTAATAAAAAAACACCTAGAAATAAAGAAAAAGAACTTTAAACTGGTAAACTGCCTCTCTCTCCCTCATTTCGAAATCTAAATTTCTGTTCTACTGTAATATCCCCCGCAGGATTGAAAACAAGATCGCTTAATGAAGAAAGCGAGTAAGAGAAATGAATAAAGATAATTTAATTTACATCACAAAGACCGACCCATGTTTTGGTTTTTAAATTGCAAATAGGATGAGGCCGACTTCCTTAAGGAAGTTAAAATAAATTAAATTATGGCCGACCACCTTTAATGCTGGCCGACCATCTTTACCAAGATACACACACACACAGACACAGATATATATACACACACACACACACACTTGTTACTAAAAGACAAACAGAAAAGCTGCAATTTGTGAAGGATCATATCTATTCATAAAAGTCATATCCTTTGTGAAGGTGAAAGAAGCAAATGAGAAGTATGTTTGAAGGCATTGAACAAGAATTATTATTGGCATATAAAAGCAGAAATAAAGGAAAGAATATATGTAAGTCAGAAAGGAATATATCAGCAGTGATATATTTATTTATGCAATAATTGATAACAGCAGAGACAATATTTATAACAGCAGATTGGAATCCATCAAGGGGTACATATATCAATCGTACCAATTCCCAAGCAATACAGTTGAAATAAGGTGATGTTAGTAAGTAGGAAATGATGGCCCTTTCGGAGTTCATGAGATGGTGAAGTACTAATAGGCCCCTTCATCAAGCACACCACCCCGAGATGAGACACTCGTGGACTGGGAGGCGACTAAGTGCTCCTAGGCTTGATCAAGTAGGATGACCAGCCTCCAAGGTGGACTGGGAGATATTAGGTGGACTGACCCCTTTCATGCTCTCGACAATATTGTTACTTACTAACACTACTTAGAGGTTCAATATGTGATTGGCTTGAGGAATTAGATTATGACGGGTTGGATCAAATATGGATTACGATATGATCACTTGATTTCTTTATTTATTATGTTATATGGTATTGATCTCATTATTAATTATGCTATATAGATGAATTTAATATGAATGATGCTATGAACTGAATATTATCTTAATTTATTAATTATTGATATTTCTAATGTCCTTTTCTAGTAATTATTATTGTTGCAAGTTAAGAAATTGGGAAAATCCTAAAAGGGGACATTACAGTGGTATCAAAGCTTTGATCCTACCAGCCTGGGGATCAAAGATAGTGTATGCAAGTAAGCCAAAGAGCTCAACGGGCCTTAAATAGGGAAATAAGAAAACTAGAAGCAAGTAGCAACCAAAGTACTAGTAGAAAAATGGGTGATCATGAGTTCAACCTGGGAAATGAATTGATGGCTTTTATGGAGCAACAAGGGAAGACATCGGAATTGCTTCTCCAAACACTCCAAAACATAAATAATGCAATAAATAAACCTACACAAATCAAAGGGAAAGATGTTAATTCCAATCATTCTGAAAACAATAGAACTCCTTTAGGATCAACACCTAGACCGACATGACCTACATTCTTGCCTACCGAAAAACAGGCAAGAGAAGAAGAAGAGCCCATAACAACAAACGACATTGAGGAATTGGCAAAAGCCTATTCCAAAATTGATCTTGAACTTAGAAAAAATATTCCATTTAGAGACTATTGTGATATAAGAACAAGAAATACATCGAGGAAAGATAAAAGGCAACCTAACAAAGACTTACAAAAAAAGGTAAGTAGGATAAACCTTGAAAATTTTGATGGCTCGAGAAAAGTCATGGCACGAGGATGGATCCAGAAGCTCGACACATACCTTTCTCTTAGCCCCATGACCGAAGAGGATGCTCTTAAATTTCCCATTCTACACTGGGGAGGGGTTACACACGAATGTGTTGGTATCACGAGATTGTTACACAAGGACACCAAAATGTTGTAACATACAATGAATTTACACAAAGACTCATCAATCGATTTGATCAAAAACATCCCCAAAGGCATTTCAAAGAATTAACGCAATTAAAACAAAGGGGATCCGTCAAAGATTATGTGGCCGAGTTCCAAAGAATTTCAGTCATGGTGTCGGGCGTTGACAAGGAAAGGCTCACTTACATGTTTATAGAAGGGTTGATGGAGTCACTTCGTGGTTTGGTGGGCGCTCTTGATCCAACAACCCTCCAAGATGCTATCCAAAAAGCATTAAAACTAGAAGCTACAACAACAAAGAAAAAAACCTATTCCAAGGATGTACCTTCTAAGTCAGATTATCAACCTTCTTACAAGAAAGATGAGGAACCAAGGGAATGGTCCCCTATAAGAAGAGAGGATTTACAAAAGGGTTTATGTTTTAAATGTAAAGAAAAATGGGATCCAAATCACCAATGTGCAAATAGAGGACAAGTGCGCAACCTAGAAGCCATGAGGGATGAAGAATTAGATGAAGGAGAAAGGGAACCCGAAAAGAAGAAATGGAAACAAGATAAAGAAGAGTTTGCATGTGGTACATTGGCCACACTTTCAAGAGCACCCAAATACTACCCATTTAGGGTTTGTAGTGTGCTACAAGGTCAAAAGGTAACCGTACTGGTCGATAGCGGTGCTACACATAACTTTATTGATGAGGGACTAGTAATAAGGATGAAATTAAAAGCTAAAGACTTTGAAGGGTTCAAGGTAGTCATGGCGGATGGATTCACTACCCCTTGCACACAAAGAATTCTGCAACTAGGCATTACCTTGGGTAGACATCAAATATGTGAAGATTTCTATGTGGTAAAAATAGGCAATTCGAATGTGGTTTTGGGCATTCAATGGTTACACTCATTGGGTAGATATTATCAAGACTTCCAAAAGATGGAACTATGTTTCCAACACGATGGGAAAGAAGTGGTACTACAAGGTCTATCAGATGGGTTTCCTAGGCTTGTATCATCAAAAGGATGGAGAGAGCATTTAGACATGGAAAAGTACAAGGTGGTGGATAAGCGCATTCTATACAAGTACCGAATATACCTCATCATGGGATCAAAGATCAAGATGTCTTTGAGGACAAGAGAAAACTTGTCTGAAGTTAGGTACCTTATCAATTACCAACTCTTGGTTTTGTTGTGGAGAGATATTGGGAAATACAAGTATATGAACCGAAAGGATATTGGACAATACATTATCCTCATACTTGAGAAAAGGTAATCAACCTTATGATCTTAAAGGGCTATGTTAGCGGTTGGACGGAGACAAGTATACTAACAACCATTCTTCAAGGAGGATTGATATGGGATGTTGATTACTTTAGGAGTGTCCTAGTTTGTAATTGCTTGAGGACAAGCATTCTTGGGAAGGGCAAACTGTAATATCCCCAGTAGGATTGAAAACAAGGAGATCGCTTAATGAAGAAAGAGAGTAAGAGAAATGAATAATGATAAATTAAATTAAAGATTTAATTTACATAATAGAGGCCGACCCATGTTTTGGTATTTTAAATTGCAAATAAGATGAGGCTGACTTCCTTAAGGAAGTTAAAATAAATTAAATTATGGCCAACCACCTTTAATGTTGGCCGACCATCTTTGCCAACACACACACACACACATATGTTAGATGGCAGCGACAAAAAGGGAAGTGCGTGATAAAAGTAAACAAGACAGCGATTAGAGATATATTAAGGCAGCAATCAAGTGTATGGTGCAATATGATTTATGAAAGGCTGCAACTTGTTACTAAAAGACAAACAGAAAGGCTGCGATTTGTGAAGGGTCGTATCTATTCATAAAAGTCATATCCTTTGTGAAGGTATAAGAAGCAAATGAGAGGAATGTTTGAAGGCATCGAACAAGAATTATTATTGGAATATAAAAGCAGAAATAAAGGAAAGAATATATATAAGGCAGAAAGGAATATATCAGCAGTGATATTTATTTATGCAATAATTGATAACAACAGAGACAATATTGAGGTACATATATCAATCATACCAATTCCCAAACAACACAATTGAAATAAGGTGATGTTAGTAAGTAGGAAATGATGGCCCTTTCGGGGTTCATGAGATGGTGAAGTACCGATAGGCCCCTTCATCAAGCACGCCACCCCAAGTTAGTTAGCTCGTGGGCCAGGAGGCGTATGAGTGCTCCCGGGCTTGTTGAATAGCGGTCTTCATGCATCTTATCAAGCACACCACCCCGAGATGAGACACTTGTGGGCTGGGAGGCGACTAAGTGCTCCTAGGCTTGATCAAGGAGGATGACCAGCCTCCAAGGTGGACTTGGAGATGTTAGGTGGACTGACCCCTTTCATGCTTTCGACAATATCGTTACTTACTAACACTACTGAGAGGTTCAATATGTGATTGGCTTGAGGAATTAGGTTATGACGGATTATATCAAATATGGATTATGATATGATCACTTGATTTCTTTATTTATTATGGTATATGGTATTGATCTCATTATTAATTATGCTATATAGATGAATTTAATATGAATGATGCTATGAACTGAATATTATCTTAAATTATTGATTATTGATATTTCTAATGTCCTTTTCTAGTAATTATTATTGTTGCAGGTTAAGAAATTGGGAAAATCCTAAAAGGGGACATTACATCTGCAGGATCCATGATAGAAAAAACAAGATTTGCGGCATGGAAAGGTCACAAGTTTAGTAATTTCATTAATATTTAAGGCAATTTTGATTGAGTTTTGACCAATTTAATTTTTCAAGTTATGTCATTTTTTTGCTGATTTGTTTGGCTGAGACTGAGTCCACGTCCAAGCCCAAATTGGGCAATGATGAGACCAAGACTTGATTAGATGTACAATGCTGGGAAGCCAAACTTTGATAAAACACAATATTATTAGCTAGAGCAGTCATTCTTTGTTAACATGTGTTCGGGATGAGAAGAGAAGAAAAAAAGTCGAATACAATGAGTTGAAGTGCTAGAAGGATTGGGGCTTTCAAAGAGCAGCAGCCTGTTGGAATATGAAGTCCAACCACCATCAACTATTCAACTTCTCCCGTTGTCGTCTTTTGCTTGTCTTTTCACATTCCTCTTTTGAAGACTTTATATCATTCGACCTATGTAATAAAAACTATAGATAGCATATTGTTGATGATGTTCTCTAACAGAGTATACAGAGAGTTTAATACAGAGAGATTCCCTGCTTCTGTGGATGTAGCCTTTTTATGGTGAACCACATTAAAACTCGTGTTTGTCCTCTATTTGTGTTTTGTTATTCTGTTCTATGTTTCTGAGCCTATATTTCTGTATTGTTCTTTCATTTTTAATCTACTTCAAATATATACAACAATTGGTATCAGAGCTCGGCGAAAGAGCGGACTTCAAAATTGTGATAATTTCCGACAAAAATGGAGGAAGTAGATAAATGGAAGATAAAAAAAAAATTTCGTCAAAATTTCGGGTTATGGAATGTGTAGATGGTGTCGCTACTGATTAGAGGTGATCTCTCACTCGCGCTAGAAGGGAAAGCCAAGAAACTAGCCAAGATGGATGATGAAGAGTGGGAGAGATTGGACAAGAAAACAAGAGCTACAATTCTGTTGTCACTATCCAGCAATGTTCTCTTCAATGTTACAGCTGAAAAGACCTCAAAGGCATTGTGGGACAAACTCAACAATATGTATGAGATGGCTTCAGCTTCGAATAAAGTTTACCTCATGAAGAAGCTGTACAATCTGAAAATGAAAGGAGAGATCGTGTCCAATCATTTAAACGAATTCAACACTCTAATCAGCCAATTGATTTCGGTAAGCATTGAATTGGATGATGAAATCAAAGCTATTTTATTATTGTGTTCTCTTCTAAATAGCTGGAAAAGCGTAGTGATGGCAATTAGCACCTCCGTATCCAGCAAAGCCAAACTCAAATTCAATGACGTTGCTGGAACTCTTCGTAGTGAAGATATGCGAAGGAAAAATCACGGAACCGCATCCGGTGATGCCTTGTTTTTTGGCAATAGAGGTAGACAACAAGATAGGGGCAGAAATAACAATCAGAGGAGGTCTAAATCTGCGAAAAGATTTATGTCTAGGGGTAGAAATGGAGGTTGCTGGTTTTGTGGCAAAGAAGACCATACTAAGAAGAATTGTTGGTCATATAAAAAGGCACAAAACCAGCTAAAAGACAATGAGGTTAACACTACATATGTAGAGGATGGAGGGGCTTTAATCTTGACAACAAATAAAATTACAGTTGATTCGTGGGTATTGGATTCTAGTGCTTCTTTTCATGCAATCTCATGCCGGGAAACCTTTCAAAACTATGAAGAAGGTAAACTTGGGAGAGTCTACCTTGGTGACAATGAGCCATGTGATGTCATTGGCAAAGGTGATGTGATGTTGAGATTAAAGAATGGAAACAAGTGACTGTTGCGGGATGTGCAACATGTTTCTAAGCTCAAGAGGAATCTAATTTCAGCGGGACAGCTTGATGCTCAAGGGTGTAGCATCACATTTTCTTCAAACACTTGAAAGGTGACCAAAGGAGATCTAGTCATTGCAAGAGACAACAAATCGGGTACTTTGTATGTGCTAGAGTGTCAAGCTGAAGTGGGAGCTGCGATTGCGGTTGTGGACAGTGGGGCAGAGCTTTGGCACAAGAGGCTAGGGCATATGAGCAAGCAAGGACTTGAAGTTTTTCTCAAAAGAGATCAACTTCTAGGTTTGTAGTCTATTGATTTAGAGTTGTGTAAACATTGTATCTATGGCAAGCAAAGGGGGATCAACTTCTCTAAAACTGGACATGACAAGAAGACAAGGCCCTTGGAGCTTGTGCACTTGGACGTGCTTGGTCCTACGGAGGTAACCTCCATTGGAGGGGCAAATTATTTTGTTACTTTTCTTGATGATTGCACTCGCAAAGTTTGGGTTTTTATGCTAAATAAAAAATCAGAAGTATTTAGCAAATTTAAAGTTTTCGAAGCCATTGCTGAGAATCAAACAAGGCATAAAATAAAGTGTTAGAAAACGGATAATGGAGGAGAGTTTTGCTCTTTGGAGTTTGACAATTTTTATGCAAATAATGGCATCTATCATATTAAGATTGTTCCATTCACCCCTCAAGAAAATGGTGCAGCTAAGAGGCTGAATCGAACAAACTTGGAGAGAGCTAGAAGTATGCTCTCTAATGCGGGATTGGGCAAGAAATTTTGGGCAGAGGGAGTGAATATAGCAGTGTACTTGATCAATCAAGGTCCTTCATCTCGATTGGATCTTGACATTCCGGAGGAGAGCTGGTTGGGAAGAAGGATTTCCTACAATCATTTACGCGTCTTCGGTTGCGAGGCTTTTGCTCACATTCCTAAAGGAAAGAGAACAAAACTAGATGCCAAATCATAGAAATGCATTTTCATTGGCTATGGAGAGGAGCAGTATGGCTATCGGTTGTGGGATCCGATTGCCAAACAAATCGTGCGTAGTCGCGATGTGATATTTAATGAGAAAGTTTTTCTAGGTTTGCTAAAACTAGGGACAAAAGCTAAAGAATATGTGCCTCTTGATGTTTTTGAAAGTGGCAGTGATTTGCATTCACATTCTCTACCTCAGAATCCTTCCCCCTCACTACCATCACTCACAGGTATATAGGGTTCTAGTATGCCAAGTTCTAATTTACCTGGAGATGGACAATTGACTGCACCTAGATTGGTGTTGTGTGATAAATATGTGCTGCCACATAGTCTTTCAATGCAGCCTTTGGAAGACTTTTCCACACCACAATTTCCAAATGCTTTGCAACCTGGTTCAAATTCAACGCAGGTTTTTGAAAATGCAAGGGAGACCTTTGAAAAGTCTACACCTTTCTCTTTTCCCACGCAGCCCCATACTACTTCATCGCTGCCATGTTTGACTGATAAGCATCATCAAATCATTAATACGCCAACAGTACCAATTTCAATGCTGCCTCTTCAAAATCAAACACAGCCTATACAATTTGCTTTGCTGCCTCTTGGTAATGACACGCCACATTTTGAAAGTTCAACGCTGCCTTTAAATTCAAGGCAACTCTCCACAAATCCTACGCTGCCTGTTTTGCATCCCTCACAGTCTTTTGAAAATGTTTCGCAGCCTCTTGAAACTAGAGTGCAGCAGTTAGATGAGGGTTCCACGTAGACCCTTGGTAATTTTCCTCTGCCTGTGGTCTCTTCTACACAGCGACTTTATGGTGAGCGGTTAGTTTCAATTCTGCCACAGAGTAGTCTACAACAACAGGGAAATGTGGAATAGGGTAATGTGCAGGAACAGGGCAATATACCGAATCAAACTCCTCAACTGCAAAGATCTACTCGAGAGCGCCGACCTCCGACAAAAATCGAGGATTATGAATTATTGCTTTCTGATTTAGCGAAGCCAGCAACCTTCAAAGAAGCTTGCAAAGATATTAATAGTGAGAAATGGTTCGAAGCAATGCAAGATGAAATGCATTCTCTTATGGCCAATCATACTTGGGATTTGGTCAAGCTCCCACCCAATCGAAGAGCATTGAAGAATCAATGGGTGTACAGGTTGAAAGAGGAAGGAGGTAAGAAACGTTATCGGGCCAGATTGGTGGTGAAGGGATACAATCAGCAAAAAGGTATCAATTTCAATGAAATCTTCTCACCGGTTGTGAAAATGACCACTATTAGAGCGGTTTTGGGATTGGCAACAGTATATGATCTTGAGCTGGATCAATTAGATGTGAAGACCACGTTTCTTCATGGCGACATTGATGAGGAGTTGTATATGAATCACCCTGAAGGTTTTCAACAACAAGGTCAAGAGGATTTGTATTGCCAGTTGAGGAGAAGTCTGTATAGGCTCAAACAAGCCCCACGACAGTGGTATTTGAAGTTTGACTCTTTCATGGCTGAGCAACATTTCACACGCTGCAAATCT
The DNA here is from genome assembly GCA_027924645.1 of Cunninghamia lanceolata. Classification (NCBI taxonomy): domain Eukaryota; kingdom Viridiplantae; phylum Streptophyta; class Pinopsida; order Cupressales; family Cupressaceae; genus Cunninghamia; species Cunninghamia lanceolata. Next base: position 558,109 of record BSBN01001712.1, read on the forward strand.
GATCCATATGTCTACTACAAGGTATTAGATAATGGTGAGTTTGGTTTATTGTTGCTTTGTGTTGATGATATGCTAGTTACCAGCACTAGCATGAGAGTTGTTCATGATTTGAAACAACAGTTAGCTCAAAAGTTTGCAATGAAGGATTTAGGGGCAGCAAAGATGATACTTGGCATGACCATAATCTGGGACAAACATAAGAGAGAAATCAGATTGTCACAAGCAAAGTATGTTGACAAAGTCTTGGATAGATTTCACATGAAGGATGCTAAGCCGGTGAGTACTCCTCTTGCTGATCATTTTCGTTTATCATCTGAAATGTGTTCAAAAACAACTCAAGAGCAAGAAAATATGAAGGGTATTCCTTATTCATCAGCTATTGGCAGTCTCATGTATGCCATGGTTTGTACACGACCGGATATTTCCCATGCAGTGGGAGTTGTAAGCAGATTCATGAGTAATCCAAGTAAAACTCATTGGGAAGCGGTGAAGTGGATATTAAGGTACCTAAAAGGCACTTCAAATTATGTTTTGTGTTTTGGAGGGAGAGATGCACAATTGCGAGGTTATGTTGATTCTGATATGGTTGGAGATTTGGACAAACGAAGGTCCACAACAGATTATGCTTTCACATTTGTCGACTGTTGGGTGAGTTGGGATTCAAACCAACTATTTTCACTCTTTTTTGTGATAGCAACAGCGCTATTCATTTGGCCAAGAACTCTGCCTTCCATAACTAGACAAAGCATATTGAGTTGCAATACCACTTCATTCAAGATGTACTTGACGAGGGCAAACTGAAAGTGGAGAAAATTGATACAAAGCTCAATCCAGCAGATGCATTGACAAAGATCGTACAGAGGGAGAAGTTTGAGTTTTGTAGGACTTCTCTCGGCATTGTCAAGATGTAACAATAGGCCTGAAGTGGGGGATATCTCTGACCAGTTTTCTTGCAGCAGTGATTGGACTTCAAGTGGGAGATTGTTGGAATATGAAGTCCAACCACCATCGACTATTCAACTTCTCCCGTTGGCGTCTTTTGCTTGTCTTTTCACATTCCTCTTTTAAAGACTTTATATCATATTCGAACTATGTAATAAAAACTATAGATAGCATATTGCTGCTGATGTTCTGTAACAGAGTATACAGAGAGTTTAATACAGAAAGATTCCCTGCTTCTGTGGATGTAGCCTTTTTATGGTGAACCACGTTAAAACTCGTGTTTGTCCTCTGTTTGTGTTTTGTTATTCTGTTCTGTGTTTCTGAGCTTATATTTCTGTATTGTTCTTTCATTTTTAATCTGCTTCAAATATATACAACACAGCCCTGGGTTAAAATCCCAAGTAGACATGGTAAATTGTTAGAATTGCTTAAAATCCCGCATCCAACTCACTGGGTGTAGCATACCCCAATGGACGAGTTCATGGAGAATTTGACAGATGGGTCACCCTTGGTTGTGGCATATGCCGAAGGTCACCCAACAAGACAAATTCACAAAAAAAAAACAAGGGAAGATTAATTCAAAAAAGATGACAACAAAATTGCATTACAAGACAGATGAATATGAATTAACGGGATCTGCTGACCTGATTTGATGGTGTGTGGTTCGTCCAAAGAGTGTCCAAATCGTAATATGCACGCGCATCCTCATGAAGGGCATGAACAATGACGCTGCCTGTGTCTATCACCAACCACTTCCCTCCCTGCCGCCCTTCTATACCGGGCAAATAAACCTCGCCCTCGTCCTTGCTCTTCTTCTTCTTCTGCTTGAGGTTGTAGAGTATGGCCTGGGCAATGTTGCGGACATGCCAATCCGATTTGCCAGTGGCAAGCACCATGTAGTCGGTCCATTCAGAGTGACTGCCCACAAAGATGCTCTTCACGTCCTGCGCCCTTACTTCTCCCAATATCTTCTCCACTTCCTCCACCCTCAACGCACCTTCACGTTTACTTGAAGCACCGCAAAACCTCCTCCTCCATATAGTTGGTACGGGGCAAGAGGGAAGCGTAGCCCTCCCTGTAATGAATGACCCAGCTAATAACAACAAACCCCTCTTGCCGTTCATACTTTTCTCTAAACTCTTTTAGCATTCCGTCTGAAACAGTTCAAAAACAGAAGATCAAGTGCAGAATTAGCAGGCCAAACTGCTACGGGAAATAATTTGTTTGCCTTTCATTTCAAATCGAAGTTACTAGTAATTTTTGGGGTTTTTCTTTCGGGCCAGGCATACCAACGAGTCGTTCTTTTTTTACCCAAAATGAATTTTGTTACGTTCACACCGCTTCACTACCAAGTTGAAACTTAAAGCCCTCGGAAGACGGTTTGCTTTGAATCACTTTCTCTCTTGTTTTGATTTTTGTCCTATCGCTAAGTACTAGCAATCACACCTTAGTGTGCAATGGATACGCCGAAGAGTTGTGGAAGTTGAATTGCCATGTCTTTAAGTGAATGATGATTGTCTTGTATCCTTATGGTCCCTATGCTTTGCTTAGTAGCTACTTCAAATGTGTGAGCTTTCATGTTTGGTGTCTAGTCTCTATTTGCATGCATCCCCTTTCTAGATTCTTGTTCATGCAATACACGGCTCACTTGCATGCCATTAGTCGTCAACTATGTTTAATAGGCATTGTCTTGCAAATATAAGCATGGTAACCACTTACATCATGTCCATTTGTCATCTAGCCTACCATCGTGCAACCTCTCTTGGGGACATCATACGATACAAAGATCTATCAAACTTAGTGACCCTCATTAGTGTTATAATTTCACAGCTTTGCATAATTTGGAGGTCAAATGACTTAAAATTAAATTTAGACATGCTATAATTTTAGATTGAGAATTCTTAATTATTTAAAATTATTAAAGTTGAAGGGAAATTTTCTTGAATTGTTTGAATTTGCAAATGATATGGGAATAAAAAATGAGGTGCATTTTATGTCATGGGATCCCGTTGTGTTCAATCTCGCTCTAGAAATTTTTTTGTAAAAGGAACATGACATAGAATGCACATCATGGAATATGTTATTTCAAACATCATGAAAATTTACGCAATTCTCTTTAAAAGTTATTTTACTCAATATTGTTTTTCCCTTAGTGCATAGATACATTTGTGAGAACTTATAAATGCTCTCTCTCTCTCTCTCTCTCTCTCTCTCTCTCTCTCTCTCTCTCTCTCTCTCTCTCTCTCTCTCTCGTGTGCACACGCACTTTAGGTTTTCGATCAATAAACACAAGAAAGGAATGGATCTAGCGGCACCCATCATTTCTATTGTCTTGCATTCTTTAGATTGTTAGCATAAAATGGTTGATCAAAAGTTAGTCTCTATCTCTTTCTTGCTCTATCTCTCTATCTCCATTCCTCTTTATGAATCTCCTTTTCTATATCTATGTCTCTTATATTTTTCTCTCATGGATTAGAATAAACATATATACATGGTGGTAAAAAACTTGGTTGTGAATAACATTGAAACCATGCAAGGATGTGTGTTGTTTTATCTTTCTTTCTCTATTCTCTCTACCATTTCATGATGCTATAGTGAAGCTAGATGATCTGGACCAACCCATACCAAGATCCAATTTTTCCATTGTAAAAGTACCATAGCTTGATCTTTAATGTAGGGTTTTTGCCACTTGTTTATGCAATTATGCTTAGTTTTTTAATCCCATGATGGCCAATGATTTTGTGTTTTAGAAAATCTCTCTTAAATTGTCATGGGTGGTAAAGATTAAATCTGAAAATAATTATTCATAGGAAGGTTATGCATGTAGCCATGTTTTGTACTTGAAATTGAAAAGTACTTTGAATCCACATATTTTAGTTCAACACCATACATAAATAAGGAGATGGTTTTCACATGCACCATTTGACATACTATACACATATTCAAAGTAAAAGTATGGTGGACCTTGGTTAAACTCTTTAAGCTTCCACTGCTGACCCATAAGGTGATCTAGAACTCCAAATCCAACCAATCCTTTAACATGGTGTGGTAAACGAAAATTTGTATCTTTATTTTCTACAGAGAAACCTTTGGAAGACATACTTTGTTTGAGATTTATCTTTTTAAATGGTTTCTTTTGATGGGTTTCATAGTAAACCTTTTTTAAATCTAAGTGCTTTCTTTTATGAAATTTGATTTTCTGCACATTCTCTAGGCTTTCATTCAATCCTTGACATTTGACTCACTACTACATGAAAAAAATTTAAATGTTTGGTTACAAAATCTCCTTCATGCATCTTTAAAGAATACAAATTTCTTTTCAAAATAAGCTTATTACAAGACACTTAGTTTGATATAATGCAATAGTTTTATCTCATAAACTCTTAGTAATATTTTTAACTAAGCGTTTATCAAGACTGATTTACAAAGACACGACTTAATAGTACTTAGATCCATATATTCTATCCAACTTGTCTCATTCATATTGATCCATTATTGATGGTAGAAAATTAAGTGCAACAATTATTATTGTTATCAGAAAATTAGAATGATTATCAATAGTATCAAAGTAATCCAATAAACTAAATGAATTAAGAAACAAAGAAGCTCAAACAAACAAAGAACTCAAACCTTGCAAACCTCTTTCCTTTGTGGCTTCCATTGGTCGCCTATCTCAAATGATCTTGTGTATGAATATGGCCCTCAAAAGGTGCACTTCCTTGCTATTTTCCAAGATGTCAAGTGGAAATGGCTATGATAGGTTCGCAATGAAGAGATTCTTCAACACAATTGCAATGATAAAAGGGTGATCGCAAGCAATGGAGGAATTTGGTGCCAAAGGCGCGCTGTAATTCCTACAGACTAAGGGTACTAAAAGCTTGGATGATAGAAATGGAGGAATTGGGTTCAATTTATAGACTCGCGAGAGAGAAGATCAACGGTAGAGAAGACTTGAGAGGATGTGCGCGAATAGAAAGAGGACATGTGTCCTACTCTATTTTGCATGAGAGGAATTAATAAAATAGAAGAATGAGTTAACTGAAGAGATTAATCAATTAACAAAATAGATAGAAGAGTTAACTGATTAGAACTAGAGGATAAATATTGCATGAGGATGAGAAGATATTTTAGCTCAATGAAATATTTGGAATATTCAATTGCATGTGCACAAGGATTGAATTATATTTAGATAATTCAATTTTTAGTAGAAATGAATAACTTAAATAAATATTTGATTTATTTAAATTTAGAGAAAATATTATTGGAAGAAATAATTAAATAATTGGTATTATTTAATTTAGAATGATTTTGGAAGAACTAATTAAATAATTGGTATTATTTAATTTGTTGGAGGACATTAGAAGAATTTAGGGATTTAATTAAATAAATTATTTTATTTAATTGTTGGAAGAATATGAATCAAATAAATAAATTTGTTTATTTATTTATTGATAGAGGAATTAGGCTTAAATAAATATTAAGAATATTTATTTAGAAAGAGTCGTGTCATTTTCAGGTGTATACATTTTGCCCCTCTTTGATGCAATGTGTTTTATCACGTTGTTTCAAAGAATAGATTTTTTTGATAATGATACATGTCTCAGTTTGCCCCTGGTACAGGTTAAACGACAATAGGATGCCCCCTCAGGAGATTAGACAGGAAGAAAGGTTCGAGGGACGTGAGACGGATAATCTCAGGATGAAGAAGGTGAAAAAATAGGTTAGGTTGAATTGGATGGCCAGCTGAGGTAGGACCACCGGTATGTAGTTCGACAAAACTTGCCTAGGATCATTTATTAGCCTCATAAATGCTAGGGAAAATTTTGCTAGGATAGATGCGCCGAATCATGTTTTGGCGCATATGCGCTCTGAAATTGCGCATACGTTATGAAATTGCACATATGAGATATGTTGTTGCGCATATGCTAAAACCGCGCATATACGACAAGTACCGGCGCATATGTTATGAATCTATGCATACACTATGGGAAGTTGCACTTTTTCTAGAACTGCGCATATGTGATAAGAACTGGCGCATTCATTGTGAAGTTGTGCATTTGCTATGATTCGATGCATTTGCGACCTATTTTGGTGCATTTGCATTAGGATAGTCAGTTTACTTAACGAAATTGACTCGATTGGTATCTTGCTCGATGCGTCAATCGATAAGCGATCTCCAAGATTGCAAGAATCTAGTCAAGAGATGATATGTTGTTTTGATCAATTTGACATGTTACGTAAGTGATAGGATAGTTTGATAGTTTGAGCAGTTTTGGTTATGGTTGACGCTATGATTTGCTTGATTGCAGGAGGACATTCGTGATATACTCATGTCGCAGGAGTAGTTTCCTTTGTCATTGTTGCAGCGGTATATGCTTACAGAGATAGATTGGGAGGCGCTTGGTGCTATGGGATTGGACTATGTGTGCTTCATGCCCGAGGTTTGTGCAAACCTCAATTTGTTGACTGCCACGGTGGATCATTTCCACAGTGAGGACGGGACATTCCACTTGCCTACTGGTGAGATGGCCATTACCTTAGAGGATGTTTACAGGATCCTGCATCTACCAATCCAGGGCAAGCTCTTAGAGTACGAGGCCCAACATGATGCCGGACTAGCAAAGTGTAGGCGTGTTTTTGATGATCTAGAGCTAGAGGGTCAAGTTATCTCATGGCAGGACATACATGATTACTATGACTACTTCCCAGGGATAGTGGCAAGGTTGATCGGGGGTGTGGTATGCCCTGATAGGAGGTCACATGGGTTCCCCATTGGTTGGGGTAGGACTATGGAGAGGATGTTGGTGTAATTAAATATTTAATTACACTTTATTAAGTTTACTTAGGGCTAATTTTAGTCTTAGGTTATTCTTAAGTCATATTAGGGTTTTTCTCTAACTTGCAAATATAAAAGCAAGTTCTCACATGTAATTCTTAAATCCATTTCATTAATTCATCTTTATTGTGTAAATTCTTCCTCTTTGCTTTTTTCTCTTGTGGAAGGTAAATCTTAGGTTTTGCAGGTACTCTTTGTGGCTTGAATTAATTATCAAATTCAACATGGTATCAGAGCGGATCTGCAAGCCCCTTCTCAAATTTGGAGAAATTTTTTAGCAAGAGCCATTTGCTGGGTGTTTTTTTGTGTAAAACAGAGTATTCCATTGGATTCAGAGCAGCTAGAAAAGGTAGATCTATCTTTTGTTTGGCTGAATTTGGTTTGGAGAAGCTAGATCTATGAAGGTTTCAAGAGTTTTTTTATGAAGAAAAACAAAGGTTTTAGAGCATTTTTTGCCAAAACAAACCTCACCATTGCACTCAGAAGGCCCAAAAACCCCTATTTTCATATAAGGCACTCTATATTTTGCTGAAAAAAAGTTTCTGGGTGTTTTTTCTAGGGTTTAAAAAATTTGGTTCTGTGAAATCCGTACGACTGTACGGCGCCTTGATTTCCGTGCCAACCTTGATTTTAGTGCCATTCTCATCTGAGCTAATTTTGATTTTAGAGTTGCCTCGGTTTGCGTGCCATCTTGATTTTCGAGCTACCTCGATTTGCGTGTCATCTTAATTTTCGTGCTGCCTCGATTTCCGTGCACAGGTACAGCTAAATTTTTTAATTAATTTTTTAATAAAAAATAATTTTTTATTTTGGAGGGCTAGCCCCTTGGGTTTAACCCTTGGTCGCATGGGGGACCAGCCCCTAGCTTCCAAGCAGCAGCCCCCAGAGACTCAGCTCTTGGTCATATGAGGGACCACTGCCCTAGCCGCCAGCCCCCAAAGACTCAGCACCTGGTCACATGGGCGCCCAGGGGCTTCAATAGTGTTTTTTTTGGGCCTCTTTGCACTAAAGGAGCAGTTTTGGTAAATCGAGCATATCTTGAGCATACGGAATCAGATTTTTGAAAAAAATAGGCGTTGGAAAGCTGGTTTCGAGCACAATCCAATGGTGTAGGTGTTTTTTCCAAGTTTTGCTGATTGGTATAATTTATTGCTATTTGAAGTTAAGGCATCTTTTTTGGCCTTCGAGCTCCGTTCTTGCGCCTAGAATCTCCGTTTTTCAAAAACGAATAGGCGTTGGAAAGGTATCAGAGAGCTCTACACAGCCAACTATATAATATTTTCAGATTCAACCCCAGGGATATTTTAAATCAGTTTATCAATTTTATGGCTTCTGTTGGATATCCTGGACATGCTGCCTCCTAGAAAGTTTCTGTTTGCTTTGAAAGACTTCTATTATCAGCATAAATCTATTTACATATTTTGATCTATAATCATCTAAGGAGATGGGATTCTACCATCAGCATAAATCTACTTGCAGATATTGTGGAAGTAATCAACATGAGAAAGAGATGTGTCCTCATTTCTCACATCATCTCTTTGAAATGCTTCTTTCAATCGCTTCTCCTCCTGATGAGATCATTGTTCCACCATCACCTACTGCTACTTCAGAGTTCAGTGTTGCATCATCATTGGCTTCTAGTGATTCTGTGCAGCAGGTCAATATTTGTCTTCCTGAACCACCTCATTGGGATTCCTATCTTGCAGATATATCATCTTTGTTTGTAGAGTCCCATCTTATAGATTTGGAGGACCACATTGAGGACATTTGTCTTCTTTTTGATGACAGCTTCGATGGAGTTGCATCACCATCATATGCTTCAAAGATTGTTCTTCATCCTCCTCTTCTTCAGTCACAGTTTGACAGTGGATTGGAGACATTTGAGCAGTTTTCAGGAGCATCATTATTGTCTTTGGATCATGTGCAGAGTTCAAAGACATTTGTCCTTCTTCCTGTATATTCCTATCCAGAATGGGAAGACATTATGCACACATCTGCAGTTCTATTTCTTCCTAAGGGGAGGAATGTTGTTCGACGTTCATGGGTCTTCATCTTTATTCTGTGTCAAGCATCTTCCAGCACTACAGGAGTCATCTTGAGGAGCGGCTGCATGGTCTCTCTTCTCATCTCTATTTTGGGAGGGAGCATTTCCTCGCATGGGGTTTCATCCTTCTCACTTCTGGGGGGGTCATCAGACCTTCTCTCTTCTTCCTCTCTTATGGGGGCGGCATTCTTGATTGTACTTTTGTGATGGATTCACTTCTTGGGGGTTCTTAGTTTTAGTCCTTCTTCCATCACATGTTTATGTACTTGTATTTTTCTCTCTTTTGGAGAGGAGTTTTCTCCCACTGGGTTTTTCTCCTTTCTCTCCACTTTATGAGAGATTTTTGTTGTTCATGGGTACCTAAAATGGCCTTGTAGCCGGGACCCATTCTTGCATTAGTTGCATGCTTTTCATTTCTCCCTAAGTTGCACTTATGGGGGGGTGTTGGTGTAATTAAATATTTAATTACACTTTATTAAGTTTACTTAGGGCTAATTTTAGTCTTAGGTTATTCTTAAGTCATATTAGGGTTTTTCTCTAACTTGCAAATATAAAAGCAAGTTCTCACATGTAATTCTTAAATCCATTTCATTAATTCATCTTTATTGTGCAAATTATTCCTCTTTGCTTTTTTTCTCTTGTGGAAGGTAAATCTTAGGTTTTGCAGGTGATCTTTGTGGCTTGAATTAATTATCAAATTCAACAGAGGATGATCACAAATGGCACCCGCTTTGCCTAGGGTGTCTATGTATTGGCTCACTTGTACCATGACATGCATCAGGTGGTCTACCACAGAGGAGCTAGTTTGTCAACAGGTGTTTCATTTCTACAGTTTTGGTTATGGGAGCACATTGCTATTACTCGGCTGATATGCATTTTTTCTAGATAAAGAGGTGAGCCCTACAGTTATGGATACGCATGTGTTATTTCCCAGCATAAGCTGGGAAAGCTTGATTGTTGGAGACATGCATTGGATAATGTAGATGCAATTATCTGGCGCCCGTATTTAGATTGTGAGCGGTGGGACGACGAGGATGATGAGCTCTCGTATTACTTTCAGACTCGGTGGCTGAATGGGAGGAAACAACACATATTGGAGAGGCATATTGTCAGCCGGGTACAAAGATAGTTTGGGAGAGTACAGGGTTGGCCAAAGGGTCAGACACATTTTGCCCAGACACATGCAGAGCGTTTGAGATGGGGCCCAGTTGCATCCTATGATGAGGCTCTAGCGGACTTCTAGCAGATTCCCTACGTGGCCTGGCTGATGTGGAGGGAGGTAGTGGATGCAAGGATGACCCCCGACTATGAGGAGTGGTTTGCTGCCCACCCGTTTGAGGTATTCAAGACCAGGAGAGTTGGCTCCTCGCCTGGAGGAGGATTTAGACGACAAGGATGGTGGAGGCAAGAGGAGGAGGAGACGAAGGAGGGGGAGAGGAGGACGAGGAGATGGAGATGATGGAGGGGATGGTGGAGATGGAGGGGATGGTGGAGATGGAGGTAGATAGAGACAAAGGAGGAGAGCTGGGGAGGGATCCTCCCAGCAACAGGCAGCACAACAACAGGCTACACCACAGGTTGGACAGCAGCAGGTAGTTCAGCAGCTGACTGCACCACAGTAGGTACAGGGACAGGTACAGGCATAGTAGGTGCCCCAGCAGCAGGTTCCATAAGTTCCCACCCAGCCTGACCTACAACAGCGGGCTATTACTATGTTGCAGGGTCAGGTCAAACAGCTCAGGGCATAGCTTAGGGCAGTAGAGTCCCAGAGGGAGGCAGACGCAGGGATTATATTTGGGCTCATTGCGGAGCGAGATACAACATTGGCGAGGGTGCGGGCTCTTAGATTGGAGAGAGACTCAGATTTAGCTACCTTGGGTACCGATGGGGCTACTAGTTTCTTAGTTACACTGGTGCAGCAGGCTCAGGCGCAGCTTGCACAGGTTCAGGGTGAGCTTGCTAGAGTGCAGGCTTAGACTCAGTATTACAGGGGATTATATCACAGGGCTGTGCCAGCGAACCAGAGGGCACCCAGCTACAAGAGTCAGTCTATGGCTTCACAAAGGGCAGGTGGATTATGATCAGGAGCGTCAGTCATGGGCCCACAGTAGTCTGGGTCAGGTAGAGGTGGAGGTGGAGAAGGCAGTGCTGGGAGCAGTGTCCCGCGCTAGCAGAGTTAGCTGATACTTGTACCAATTTTTGCTTATGCATACACATTTTTGATGGCTCATGGATAGCCTAATATGTATATTTACCTCATTTTGTACCGTTACTGAGACATGTATCATTATTTTTGTGATGTATGCATACCTTTTATGACTCTGACTCATGGCTAGAGTTTGATATAGTACACTTGGACATATTTATGTTATACTTATATGATGACACAACTTATGTTATGGTCTACATGCATTATGTGATGTCTAATGTATGCACCTTACTTGTTGATGTCTATATGGATGCACACTTTGTTGATGTTTATATGATGTTATGTGATGCCTTTATGATAATGCAGTTTATGTTGCTATACTATGATTCTTACAGATGAGTCTAGGAATCTAATATGATGATGATCTAATGCAGACTTAGATGATTTATGATGATCTAATATGCAAATGTGAATGTTATCTATGTGATTATGCAGTTTATGAGATGATCTATATGTACTTGGCTATGTTTTTTATTTTTTCTGTTGACACTATGTTATGCTGATGCAAATGTATATGGATGATCTAATGTACTATTATGTACGCAAATGATTTAATCATGTTAATGACTATCTCATGTGATATGATATGCAAACTATGCCATGTTTTTGTTATGTCCAAGTGTACACAATTGACACAGAAATGACACAATAATAGATAGAAAACTAACTGATAGAAGAAATGTGAATGAAAGGATCACAAGCTTTTATATGTAAACATTGATACTCTAGACAAAAATTTTATTGCATGGGATATGGATGCTCTGTGGATGTCTTTTGGATGTGAATGGTTTTGCCATCTTGATATTTGCAAGTATTTTGAAGTGCTTATTTCATCATTAGGCAATTTTTTTTTGTACTTTTTCCAAATGTTGTAAGTTAATACAAGCATCTAGGTATAATTAAACCATGATGACCTGAGTATCGTTTACATGGATTTTGATTTAGCAAGTTAATACAAGCATGTAGGTATAATTGAACCGAGATGACCTAAGTATTTCTTGCGGATCAATAGACAAGGATTGCCCCTTTTCATGTTTAGACCTCTGAAGTCCTCAATGATCTTTTGTTGATCATGTCATTAGACAAAAGTCATCACATTACTAAAGATTGATCCACAAGCAGTAAACAAATAAAATAATCATGCCCCCATCATAACATCTCTAGCTTTTGGCATCCTTGAGTAGCGTAGAAAGACATGATAACAAAAATTAAGACGCTTGTAACTTAACTTGATCACAAACACAAAATATTCTTGCATTAGATGTGTTTTCTTGCCATAATTTAGATAGAATCATTTAGAGTGCTTTAGGTACTTGTTTGCTTTGCTTTGGATAGGTTGATGTTTTGCATCAAGATTTTTGTTTGAAAGTGGGCTTTGTTGCACTTGCATGCCTGGTGAATGGTAGCACAATCCTTATTGGTGTCCTTGTGGAACAATGTGGCAATGTAGAATCTAACTCCTTAACCAAGTCGAGGACTTGCCTCCAGTCAAGTAGAGGTATTTGGCTTATTATGGATGAACTGACAATGGATACAAAGAAACAGACCCTAAGGGACTGACCTAGTGCCTCGGGGGGCTCATTGTTAAATGACCTTGCCTACATGACGACGCAGAGGCAACGTAGTTCAGGGTGAACCCTGATGGACCTAAGACCTAGGCGATAGGAAATAGTGAGGACTTAGATAGATAGAAGGACAGACGACATGCGACCGAATGGATGAGAAGCGGAGCCTCGGGGGTGCATTGATAATGGCCTTGCCTACGTGACAATGCAGAGGCAACGTAGTTCGGGGAGAATCCTAATACTGACGATGGACGCTAAGATATGCTGACATTATGGATATGGTACTTTGACAACCTTAGGTATTAAGGTGACAATGGTTATAGAGTATCAAGCCATGACAGGTCATCGTTTAGGTTATGCAAGGTGTTTATTGTGAAACTAACATGATTGGATAATGGATAACTGGTAGGAAGAATGGACACAAGGTGATCGGTTTCCCAAAGATGGAGGAAGCAATTCGCATCGTAGAAAGCGCATGTTTGCCAGGCTTTCACTACTTTGCTTTTATTGCACGGGAGCCAAAATACACATGACGCTTGTTTTCTAGGTTTTCATCATGGTATCTATCCAAGGCACCTGTTTACCAAGTTTTCACCAGAGGACGATTGTGTTTGTTATTTTTCCATTTTTTGATTTTTTTTTTCTATTTTTTTAAATTTATTTAGTTTTTATGCCCCTCCTTACATTGGGGTTCTCTAGGTATATAACTGGAAAAGATGCATACTGTTGATTGGGTCATCGAACAGCTCACCTTTTGAAGTAGCCAACTGATATGCTCCTGATCCATAAGCAACAATGATTACATAAGGACCAAGCCAGTTGGGTTCAAACTTTCCTTTCTTTTCCCGATCCTGTTGATTGTGGGGATTTTCCTTAAGCACTAGATCACCAACATTGAATACCCTTGGACGGACTCTGTGGTTGTAGCTTCATGACATCCTTTGTTGGTATGCCTTGAGATGGTTGAAGGCATTATGTAGTTTCTCGTCCAACAGTTCTAACTCTTGCAATCTAGACACTTTGCAGTCTTCATCAGTAATAACACCTTTTAACGACACCCTTAAAGATGTTAACTCGATCTCGATGGGCAAAATGGCTTCTGATCCATAGATAAGGGCATATGGGGTAGCACATGTGGGAGTGTGTATACTAGTTCGATAGGCCCACAGAGCGAGATTCAGTTGTATGTGCCAATCACGGCCGGCGTCGTTGACAATTTTCTTGAGAATTTTCAAGATTGTTTTGTTAGATGCCTCTGCTTGGCCATTGCCTTGGTGGTAGTATGGGGTTGAGAAGCAGTGTTGGATTTTGAATTTGTCACAAAGCTCTTGGACATCCTGGTTCTTGAAAGGTCTTTCGTTATCCGTGACTATGGATGAGGGAATTCTGTATCGACAAATGATGTAATTGAGGATGAAGGAGGCAATCCATTTGCCTGTGACATTGGTGAGCGGAACAACTTCAATCCACTTGGTAAAATACTCTGTGGTGGTTATTATGAACTTGTGGTCGTTGGATGAGGGAGGGTGGATTTTACCCACAAGTTCAAGTCCCCACTGACAAAAGGGCCAAGGTGTTGTTAAAGGTCGCAGTTCTTGAGCTGGTGCATGCACAAGGTTTCCATGTATCTGACATTGCTTGCACTTCTTGACAAAGTGATAGGAGTCCATCTCCATGTTCGGCCAATAGTATCCCAAACGCATGAGTTTCTTGGCTAAAGTAGGACCGCTAGAGTGTGATCCGCATATTCCTTCGTGTACTTCTCGCTAGGCGGTTTAAGATTCCTCACTTTCAAGACATCAGAGTAAAGTACCATCTAGACCTCGGCAGTATAGGGTATCGGCGATGATGGTATAATGGGATGTTTGTCGAATGAAGGTTTGGCATTGGTTATTTGATAGGTCGGGTGGTAAGGTGTTGTTCTTGAGGTAAGTGTAAATCTTACCATACAAGGGTGAATCAAATCCGATGAGAAGGCAAATGGATTGGGTTTCGGGGATGTCATAAGCTGGCTGCGTGACTATTTCCACCAAGAACTCAAAACGTGACTCATTCTTTGGTATGTCAAGGAGTGAGGCAATGGTTGCCATGGCATCTGCTGCTTTGTTTTCAATCCTTGGTATCTGCTCAAAGGAGATGATCACATAGTACTCTTTGAAGTCATCCACCATATGCTTGTAGGGAATGAGCTTGTCATCTTTTGTCTAATAGTCATCATTGACCTGATTAATGACGAGTTGTGAATCACCGTAGACATGAAGTTCTTTTACTTTCTATTCTGCTGCTAGTTTAAGACCAATGACCAAAGCCTCATATTCTGCTATGTTGTTTGTGCATGGAAAAAGCAGACGATAAGACTTAAGTATTGTCGCGCCTTAAGGAGTGACCAACAAGATGCCTGCCCCCGATCCATGGTTTGTGTAGGAGCCATCAAAATAGAGTGTCCATGATTGTGTTGTGATAGTGAAGATTGATTCATCTGGAAACTCAAACTTCATTGGAGTGGTATCCTGTAATGACACCTCTACCAATTGATCGGCAATGAATTGACCTTTGATAGCTTTGTGTTCTACATACTCAATGTCATATTCACTTAGGAGCATTACCCACTTACCTAGGTGACCTATGAGAGCTGCTTTGCTTAATAAGTATTTCAGGGGATCTATCTTTGCAATAAGCTTGATGGAATGTGCAAACATGTAATGTTGTAGTTTTTGGGAAGCAAAAACCACAGCAAGACAAGATCTTTCGATTTGAGAGTATTGTAGTTCATACCCCACCAATGTGTGACTGATGTAGTACATGGCCCTTTCCTTGCCTTCATTGTCATGTTGTGCTAGAAGGGCGCCCAGAGCTGTCTATATAGCAGATATGTAAAGTAATAGTGGCTTGCCTTGTATAGGAGGCATTAAGATAGGTGGATTCATAAGATACTCCTTAAGTTTGCAAAATGCTTCTTCACACTTCTCATCCCATCTAAATGGAATGTTTTTATGTAAGAGACGACTGAAAGGTTGGCACTTGTCTGCTAGTTGGGAGATGAATTAGTGGATTGCTTGTAATTTGCCTTGCAATGACCTCAGTTGAGTGATGTTCTTTGGTAGAGGCATCTCCATGATAGCCTTGACTTTTGCAGGATCTACCTCAATCCCGTTTGCTGATACTATGAAGCCTAAGAGTTTGTCGGAGGTGACCCCAAACACACACTTTTTCAAATTCAATCTGACTTTGACCTGTTCCATTCACTAAAAGACTTTCTCTAATACATCCAGATGAGACTCCCTTGTTAGTGATTTGGTGAGGATGTCATCCACATAGTCTTCCATTGTTACATGCATCATATCATGGAAGATAGTAGTCATAGCACGTTGATATGTTGCTCCTGCGTTCTTTAACCCAAATGGCATGACACACCAACAGAGAGTACCCCATGGACAAGTGAATGTTGTCTTATGTTGATCCTCTGGTGCTATCCTGATTTGATTGTATCCAGAGAAACCATCCATAAGAGAAAGCATTTGTATGCCTAGTTGTTAAGTCCACGATGATGTCAATGTTAGGCAATGGAAATCATCCTTGTGTCAGGCCTTGTTAAGATCTCATAAATCATTACAAATTTTGACTCTTCCATTTGGTTTGGCAACAGGTACAATGTTTGAAATCCACTCAAGATAGTCTATTGGTCGGATAAACCCGACATCAAGCAGCGTCTTGAGTTCTTCTTTGACTAGTAGTGCAACATGAGGATGCATTTTTCTGAGTTTCTGCTTTACAGTTTTTACTCCAGGATCGAGTGGCAAATGATGTAAGACCAAGTCTGGATCTAGACGGGGCATATTTGTGTATGACCAGGCAAAGTTGATTTGTTTCCTCATGAAGAAGGGTACAAATTGTGTCTTTTCTAGTGGAGATAAAGACTTAGCAAAGTATATCATCTTAGAATTACCCTCTGTGTCGATGTCCACGGGTTATGTCAGTTCTACCACAATCTATGACTTCTCTTGATACATGTCATTGGGGAGAGTGTTAAGCCTTCCATCGTCTAGCACCTCAAAGAGGTTTTCACTATTCAGTGTGTCCTTTATTTTTACTTTTTTGGGATTTGATACTGCCGCAGAGCAATTTTCACCATCGGATCCATTTTTTATTTTTATGTTTTTGCAACTGGAAGGCTTGGCACCCTCTTCGAAGTAAGCTACAGAATTGATTTCTATGGCACAACCAACTTTATGATCTCCCATGGGTAAGTGGTCTCTTAGTTCCATGAAGTCAATATAGGCATCATCATTTTGGAATATGTCAAGTTGAGGGGTTCCTCGTAGATCCCAATCGATAAGCTCAGGATGTACTAGGGGGAGGGGGTTGATATATTGATTTGATTCAGTGGGTGTTATGGTAAGGATGGATATGTTGTTAGGATGGGGAGTTATAGGAACGTCTGGTATGGTACTTTCCTCAAGATTGTTTATCTCATGCGAACTCTGACCTTCCTCATAAGTTGTGCTCTCATGAATAGGCAAATCACACTCTATTGGTCTATGCTTAGGCAATAGTTCCTCATGGTAGGGGCTATAGGTTTGAACGGTATCAATTCCTTTGTCTTCATAGGAATGTTCTAAGAGTTCATCCCATTCATACTCATTAGAATCTATGTCATTGTCCTCTTGGAGATTATGGATCATTTTTACAAAACAAGTGGTAGCCTTAGCTTTGCCTTTGCCTTTAGCTTTGTCTTGGTATCATAGCCCTATTGTGTTTCGAGCCGATGAGGATGAAGAAGGTTGAATGGGTTCGATGATTCCTTCCTTTCTTAAGCCGATGGGGCCTTGTCCTTCATAACCCATTCTGTGTAAAATAGATTGTCCACGCCCATAGATTTATGTTGGGATCTTAGGTTGTTGGTCTTGTTGTGTGTCATTTTCATCAATGTAGAGCCATTGTAACACATCTCTTTCATCACTTTCATTTTACAAGGTGCCCCATTTGACAAAGGGAGCAATAGGAGAGTCGGGCTTTGCAGATGGCTTTGGGCAGGGTGAAGGTCGTCCAAAGGATTTTGGAGATAGGGGCATTCTGGATATACAAAGGCTGTGCTTGATGGAGTATTCTCCTACCCCAGTTTCTTTGATCTTGACTTTTTGCTCGTTGACCTTGGATGTGGAAAATTGGGAGCTATGGTCCCGTTGGGAGATGGGGGAAGTGGAAGCTCTATTGTTAGGGATGATGGTTTCAGGTCTTGATTGGATGGTGTTGCAATGTTGGAAGGGATTGGGGTCACCTTGGATGGTAATATCTTGGCCATTGTAAGGGAATTTGATGCATTGGTCGTAGGTGGAAGGCACAACTTTCATGGCGTGGATCCAAGGTTTGCCTAAGAGAATGTTATAGGTGAGGTCCCTATCAAGGACTTGACACACAACTTCTTTTGTAACTAGTCCAACTCTTAGTGGTAACACCACAGTTCCCTTGGTAGTCCATTCTTCCTCATCATAGGCTTTGATTGTCATCTTTTTCCTGGATCCACTGTATTTTCTGTGAACCCCAATGTAAGGACTAGTTTCAGCGTGCAAATATTCAAACCTGCCCCTCCATCAATGAGAACCCTTTTGATGCGGTGTTTGTGGATGAAAGCTTCGATTTGTAGGGATGTGTTATGGGGTTGCAACACGGATAGATCATCCTGCTCAGTGAATGAGAGGATGTTGGATGAAGTAAGGTGACCTACCATGGCTTGAAACTTCTCTTGGGCCAAATTGGTGGGGACGGTGGTTTCCACTAAGGCTTTTTCAAGAATTTCTTTGTGTGCTGGTGATAGACGCAACAACTCTAGTATGGAAATGTTGGTCGGAGTCTTCCATAGTTGGTCTATGACATTGTATTGGTGGTGGGTAGATGATGAGGTTGATGACCTTGGAGGAAGTGTGTGCAAGGTAGTTTTTGCACTGCAGGTAATGATGTTGCAATCAGCTTTGGCGTTGGGATCTAGTTGTTCATTGAATGTGAGCACATTGATCTGCGGGATATGCTCAGTTATGCTATTAACGATGTAATCGAATGGTACGTTTGTGTAATTTGTATCATTGTTTCCATTATTGCAGTTTTGTCGATTGTTGTTGTTATGCTATCTGTCATGGTTATTGTTGTTGTGCTATCTGTTGTGGTTAGAGAGTGGATTCTTGTATACTACATGTGATTCGTTATTTGGATGATCTCTTGTGCCGACACGGTTTTGGTCTAACAAGTCTTGAATGACATTTTTCAGACGAATGTAGTCATTAGTTTTGTGTCCTCTTCCCCTATGATACTCACAATAGTGGGTCTCATTCCACCAAGGAGGTTTTACTTGGGGTTCATAGTTACTTGTGGAGGGAAGGGTGACCTCAATCTTTGCTAACAACTTTCTCAAGGCAGACTCAAGTGATTCTCCCAACGATGTAAACTTTCGTCTAGAACGGAAATCCCATGGTGATTGTCTTTGCTCCTTTGATGGAGGTTTGTTGGGTGTTGCGTTATTTGAAGCACCTATCAGGTTGAGGATTGATTGCTTTGGGGCTGCTACTTTGGCGTCAACCACTCCATCGTTGACTATGTTTTTGTTCTTGGTCCAAAATTTTGACTTCTTCGCGGTGTAGTTAGAGTTAGAATTGTCTTTGAACAACTTTATTTGCCCCTTTGCGATTATAGACTTTTCAATAAATAATCCCATCTCAATCACTTTCGTGAATGTGGTAGGACCTTGGATTTGTATTTGGTAGCTAAGATCGGGGTTGAGGTTGTGGACAAACATTTCTGCCATTTGTTTCTTTGGTATATGATGAGGGCATTTACTTGCTAGTCGTCTCCACCTTTGTAGGAAAGTGGTGAAAGATTCACCACTTTTCTATTTCGTGTTGCATAGGTCTAGCATAGATACCTCATGTTCAATGTTGTATGAGAAATGTGTGACGAACTTGTTTACTAACTCATCAAAAGTTTTGATACCCAGGGGTAGTCAAGAGAACCATTCCATGGCCTATCCTCCTAGTGATCAAGGAAAAAGTCTCATGAGGAAAGTTTCGTTGTGGGCTACCTCTAGACATGTAGCGCTAAATTCTCGGATGTGGTCCCTAGGGTCACCCTTTCCTCTGTATTTGTCAAACTTAGGAACTTCAAACCGAAAGGGGAAAGGTACCATGTTCAAGCTTTGGGATGTGGCGAGATATCCTCCAATGAATAAGTTTTGGTGGACGTCCCTGTTTGGAGGTCCTCAAATTTTTGTTGCAAGGTCAGAATTTGCTTTGTTAGCATGTCTATAGGTATGCTTAGGTCCATTGTTTTCTTCCCTTTGTCTTTGCAAGGGTGCTTTCCTCATTTGTGCTCTTTTCGTGAGTTCTTTCCTCTCCTGGTTCTTTTAATGCATCGACGTCAAATTCAGCGAGGAGTTTAAGCCCTTGGTTTGCTAGGTAGAGGAAGAACTTTGAAGGGTCCCAATTGATGACCTTGTCCATCATGTGTTGGAATTTCCTGTCTTGGATGGCTTGTTGTATCTCATCTTGTGAGATTTCCTCATCACTGTCATGAGGGGACACAATCATGTCTGATGTTCCGGCCATTTCAAGTTGCTTTTGTTTCTGGGATCTAGTTAAGACCTTGTGGTGCGGTTTGGGATGGGATGTTATGAGATTGGACACTTTGACAAGGTGAGTTTGAAGGTTGTGGTGAAGGGGATACTTGTGGTGAAAAGATTTTGACAAGGGTTTTTTGTGATCTATGATTTCAAACGAATCGGTCGATACAAAATGATAACCACAAGTAAGGATGTTAGGAATCCGTTTACTTGAAAGGGACTAGTTTTGCACCAACACAACTAGTGAAAAGTTTTGATAGAGAAGGATGATGTATCTTGATAGTGGAGACTTTACTAGCGATTGTTTGGGTTTAATAGGATCTAGAATTATCTTGTTGTAACTTGGTTTGATACTTTTGACTCAGTTTTCGGGAAGATTTGGACGAGGTGGACAAGACGACCGATGAAAAGGAGGGTATGCTATGGAAAACGGATAGGAGAAGTGACTGCACGGTAAATCTAATCTCTAAAACTAGAACAAGGTTGAAACGGGGTACTTAGAAAGGTTGAAAATTTTCTCTCAAAAGACTGGGAAATGCTCACTATTATGGATGCGCAGCTACAAATGCGTCGAGACAGAGGATGAAATCACAGCAGGTCGAAGTATATGCGCAGCTCTGGTAAATCACAAAAGTGCAGGAACAGATAGTAAATGCGCAAAAAGTTGAAGTATATGCACAATAGGTCGAAATAAATGTGCAGCTCTAGGTTTTTGATTGATTTTGCAATGTTTTTGGCATATTTTTTGATGTTTTTGGTTTCTTGGCTAAAAGTTGGTCTTTTTGATCTGATTTCTCAATTATGGCAAGTAAGACACAACAAACACAAAGAATTTTTCATTATTTTTTTGATCTTTTTTTTGTAGTTTTTGGACTCTTTTTGACTAAAAACAAAACAAGTACAAATCCTAGGCTGGCTGGGACAATATAAACTAAATTCTCCCTATTTCCAGTTGAGGCATCTTCAGGAGGTGATAATCACCCTTCCCTGCACCGGTTTATAGGGGATTTTGGCTTCTAAAAACAAAGGATAATTAGTAAGTGCAACCGTTCGAGTGGTTATATGTGCGACAGCACTACTCTCCATTATGGAGTCTCCCAGCCTTCAAGGGTTACACCTTGGAGGGTTTTAGAGGAGGTTAGCTGTCAATATAACAAAACAACACTCGTTGTTTGAAGCTTTAGCTCCAAACACAATTTATTTATAGTGGCTAGGCAGAGCTTGGCTTTAGCTTGTTACCACTTAAGGTCGTTCCCACTTGGACAAAAGGATATCCAAGGGCATGCCTCTCTAAAGGAAAAACATGTGAAATAATATTTTTGACATTTTGGTCACCCAAAAGAGGGGAGAGCATAGGCCTAGTATCATTCCAAAAACATGAAAGACAATGGTTCTTTTCCCCTAGTTAAAATGAAAAAGACTAAATGAGTTAGCTATTTGGGCACACACGTGATTTGTTAACTTTGCAAGCAAGATAGCAATGGTTCAATTTTATCCTCCTAGCATTGGGACTATATTAAATTTGTTGATGCAACAAGATCAAATTACCATCCTCCTAGTTAGAGCTAAATGAGATTTTGCATGAACATTCCATTTACTTTTCTTTAATCAAAAGATGAGTTAACAAATGCAGCTATATGACTAAACCAACCCCTAACCTGCAAGTAGATCAGAGAATATTCTTGTGAAAAGTGTTAGCGTTAGAAAAACCACAATAAAAAATTTATACTTCTTTGAAACAACGTGATAAAACACATTGCATCAAAGAGGGGCAAAATGTATATGCCTGAAATTGGCACGACTCTATCTAAATAAATATTTATAATATTTATTTCATCTAAATTCCTCTATCAATAAATAAATAAACAAATTTTTTTATTTGATTCATATTCTTCCAACAATTAAATAAAATCATTTATTTAATGAAATTCCTCCAAATCCTCCAACAAATTAAATAATACCAATTATTTAATTAGTTCTTCCAAAATCATTCTAAATTAAATAATACCAATTATTTTATTGTTTCTTCCAATAATATCTTCTCTAAATTTAAATAAATCCAAATATTTATTTAAGTTGTCCTTTTCCTCTAAAAATTGAATTATCTAAATATAATTCAATCCTTGTGCACATGCAATTGAATATTCCAAATATTTAATTGAGCTAAAATATATTCTCATCCTCATGCAATATTTATCCTCTAGTTCTAATCAATTAACTCCTCTATCTATTTTGTTAATTGAATAATCTCTTCAGTTAACTCATTCTTCTATTTTATTAATTCCTCATGCAAAATAGAGCAGGACACATGTCCTCTTCCTATTTGCACACATCTCTCAAGTATTCTCTACCGTTGATCTTCTCTCTCACAAGTCTATAAGTATAACCCTATTCCTCCATTTCAATCATCCAAGCTTTTAGTACCCTTAGTCTGCAGGAATCACAGTGCACCTTTGGCACCAGATTCCTCCATTGCTTGTGATCAACTTGTTATCTTATTACCATTACCATTGTTGTGAAGATCATCTTCATTGCAATTCTATCATAGCCATTCCCACTTGACATCTTGGAAAATAACAAGGAAGTGCACCTTCTGAGGGCCATATTCATACACAAGATCATTTGAGATAGGTGACAAATGGAAGCCACAAAGTAAAGAGGTTTGCAAGGTTTGAGTTCTTTGTTTGTTTGAGCTTCTTTATTTCTTATTTCATTGAGTTTATTGGATTACTTTGATACTATTGATAATCATTCCAATTTTCTAATAATCATCCCATCGAAATGAGACATCCTTTTGGAGCAAGTGTTGAAATGGTTGACATTTATTTGCTAGCTGTGAGATAAATTGCCTAATGGATTGTAACCTTCCTTGAAGACTCCTTAATGCTTTGAGGTTCTTTGGTGGAGGCATTTCCCCTATAGCTTTGACTTTTGTGGGATCTACTTCGATGCCTCTACGAGATACAATGTATCCCAATAGTTTTCCTGATGTTACCCCAAAGACACACTTCTTTGGATTGAGTCTTGATATTTTTCTAGTATGTCAAAGATTTGTCCTATAACTTGTATGTGATCTGCTCTAGAAGATTTTGCTAGTATGTCATCCACATAGTCCTCCATGATATGATGAAAGAGGTCATGGAATATCATTGTCATTGCTCTTTGATAAGTTGCACCTACATTCTTTAAACCAAACGACATGACGCACCAACAATAGGCACCCCACAGACAAGCGAAAGTAGTTTTATGTTGATCTTCTTCTGCTATCATTATCTAATTATAGCTGGAAAATCCATCCATTAAAGAAAGCATTTCATGACCAGCAGTTGAGTCTACTATGAGATCAATGTTTGGCAGCGGGAAGTCATCTTTGGGACATGCTTTGTTAAGATCTCTAAAGTTAGTACACATGCAGATGCCCCCATTCAGTTTAGACACAGGTATAATGTTTGAGATCCATTCTGGATAATCAACAGCCCTGATGAATTTTGCATCTAGCAACTTTTGTATTTCCACTTTCACCAAAAGAGTGATCTGTGGATGCATCTTCCTTAGCTTTTGCTTGACGGGTTTAACTGTTGGATCAACTGTGAGATAGTGAACTACTGGCTTAGGGTCTAACCCTGGCATATCAGCATAGGTCCATGCAAAGTTGATGGTGCGTTGCAAGAAGAAATTGGTAAGATCCTTATGTTCTTTCTCTGATAGTGATGCTGCTAGGAATGTTGTTCTAAGATTTTGCTCTGTGCCAAGATTTATCTCTGTAGAATCTTCCATTAGGAGAGTTGATTTCTCTTGATACTTAGATGGTAGGGGAAGGTCAAATCCTCCATCCCCAAGTGCCACAACTGGGTTTTCACCTTTTGATACGTCCCTTCGTTTTTACTATTTTGTGATCGAGAGGTGCCACAGTGTGGTTTTCACCTAGAGATCTTTCTTTATGTTTATTTTTGCGACTGGAGGATTTGGCATTCTCACCAAAATAAGCATTCTGCTCTAGTTCCATTACAAAACCAACTTTGTTATCGCCAAGAGGGATACCATCCCGGAGTCCCATGAACTCTGCAATAGCTTCATCATTCTGAAAAACATCTAGTACGAGGGACCCTTGTTGATCCCAATCGATAAGTTTAGGGTAGACAAGTGTTACAATCTAGGTGTTTGTGGTGGATGTTAAGGATATAGATGATGTCACTATCAGAATTAGATGCGCATCTACGGAGATCATATGCGCATGTACAGAGTACATATGCGCAGAATTACAAATGCGTTGAGACAGCTGTCAAAAGTGCAGAATCAGAGAGTATATGTGTAGAAGTATCAGATGCACCGATTCAGAGGTCACATGCATTGAAATAGAGCATGGATGCATGTTAGAAATGATCAAATGCATAGAATCTCCTTGTGTTCGGAACCTTAGCACAAAAACTTAGTTTTTGGGTTAAATTGGGCAAGGCCCCACAGTGGGCTCTAGAAATGTTATCAAAAAATTGGAATGATTATCAATAGTATCAATGTAATCCAATAAACTCAATGAAATAAGAAAAAAGAAGCTCAAACAAACAAAGAACTCAAACCTTGCAAACCTCTTTACTTTGTGGCTTCCATTGGTCGCCTATCTCAAATGATCGTGTGTATGAATATGGCCCTCAGAAGGTGCACTTCCTTGCTATTTTCCAAGATGTCAAGTGGAAATGGCTATGATAGGTTCGCAATGAGGAGATTCTTCAACACAATTGCAATGATAAAAGGGTGATCGCAAGCAATAGAGGAATTTGGTGCCAAAGGCGCGCTGTAATTCCTGCAGAGTAAGGGTACTAAAAGCTTGGATGATAGAAATGGAGGAATTGGGTTCAATTTATAGACTCACGAGAGAGAAGATCAACAGTATAGAAAGAATAAGAAGATCAATGGTAGAGAAGACTTGAGAGGATGTGTGCAAATAGAAAGAGGACATCTGTCCTACTCTATTTTGCATGAGAGGAATTAATAAAATAGAAGGGTGAGTTAATTAAAGAGATTAATCAATTAACAAAATAGATAAAAGAGTTAACTGATTAGAACTAGAGGATAAATATTGTATGAGGATGAGAAGATATTTTAGCTCAATTAAATATTTGGAATATTCAATTGCATGTGCACAAGGATTGAATTATATTTAGATAATTCAATTTTTAGAAGAAATGGATAACTTAAATAAATATTTGATTTATTTAAATTTAGAGAAGATATTATTGGAAGAAATAATTAAATAATTGGTATTATTTAATTTAGAATGATTTTGGAAGAACTAATTAAATAATTGGTATTATTTAATTTGTTGGAGGACATTAGAAGAATTTAAGGATTTAATTAAATAAATTATTTTATTTAATTGTTGGAAGAATATGAATCAAATAAATAAATTTGTTTATTTATTTATTGATAGATGAATTAGGCTTAAATAAGTATTAAGAATATTTATTTAAAAGAGTCGTGTCATTTTCAGATGTATACAATTATGATCCATTCATGTCTCTCCACTAAAAGATTTTCAACCTTTAATTTCCACAACTCAAAGTTTTACCTACTAGTATATTTATATTTAAAAAAATATATCTAAAGTACACCGAGAGATATCCTTCTTGAGGCACCTATTTTTTTTTATCAATTTACCACTCACCTCAAATCCTACAATCTGATATGTTGATTCTACATGTAAAAAAATTAAGGAGGTAATATAAATAGATTGAATGTGTGTCTTTTCATATGTCATTCCATAACATTTCTTTCTTTCTTTGATATGTTTCTTTTTTTTAATTCCTTTCACCTTCTTTTTTTTAGTTTTTTTAATTTGTGGAGTGACTTTGGTTTTTTTAATAAAGATTCTAGATTAGAATCTTATAAGTTTACATATAAATTCTAGAATCTTTCAGCTCCCATTCGTGCTATAAATGTAGGAACGCCTCTCGGGGTAACTAAACTCACACACTTCCCCTCTCTCTCTCTCTAAATGGTATTATTCCATTTGTTCATTATTTTCTAGGGCATCAAAGTTGAAGAATCTAAGAAATCATCTTGCAATGATGAAGGTCAAATACGAAGACTCAAAATTATAGATTTTTTGATTAGAAGTCTTCCAAATAAGTATCATAATTTCATATGCACATTGAAGCTAATTGAAAAAATTGACAATATAAAAATAGAAGTATATGGGGATTTGTTGAATAAAGAGGATAGGCTTAAAAAGTTCATAGGTGAATCTAGCAAGAGTTCATAAGAATTTATGGCTAGAGGCACATATAAAAATTACAATTAAGTAAATCATACCAAAATCAAAGACAAAAAAAATCAAGGAATCCACATAAAAATAATCAAAGGTAGTGCAATTAACTAAGGGATAATCAACAAAGGCATAATTTTTCAAAAATGGTAGAATCAAAAGGACAACTCTAGAAAGGAAAAATTCATGTCACATGTTACTATTGTGGATTGAATAAGGGCATAAAAGTGATTAATGTACTAGGAAATCACATGTAGGAGGGCAAAGAAAGTTTTATCATATAAAACAATCAATTTTTTCTTAAAAAGAAGGTGAACATAATAAAAATATATTGACAACCTCTTTAGTTGTACAAGAAAATTCAAATAACACATGGTACATTGATTTATGGGCTAGCCAAAATATGACCTACAATAAGACCTTCTTTGGTTCATTAGAAAAGTGAAAGGTGCAAGCATATTTTTTGGTGATGATAGTTCACATGAAATTGAAGAAATGGGCTCAATCCCAATGAAAGGGCATGATGGTAAGAAATTAGAAATAATAGATGTGAACCTTGTACCTAAGTTATCAAAAAATCTTCTCTTAGTAAAGCAAATAACTCAACATGAAACTACAAGGTGAAATTCTATTCAGATAAGTGTCTAATAAAGAAAATTAATGATGGATTCAAAATTATGGCTACATGAGTTGAGAGTGATACCATTTACAATTTTTTTTCCTATGTAGATAAGACAATTTACATAACTATAGTTTCCTCTACAAGTGAGTTGTGGCAGCAAATATTTGGTCACTTAAAGATCAAAGTTTAGCTATGCTTTCAAAGATGAATATGGTTGGTGGACTTCCTTGGATAAGGGTAAACACAAATGTGTGTACAGGATGCATGGTTGGCAAACCACATAGAGACAAGTTTGAAAAGTCTAAATGGAGGGCAAATAAATCTCTTGAACTTGTCCATAGTGATTTATGTGGACATATGAATCCTCTACCAAGAGGGAGCTAGGTACATCTTAACATTCATTGATGATTTTTCAAGGAAGGTTTGGCCCTAATTCAAGTTATGTAAAAGGATGAAATGTTTGGCAAATTTGAAATGTTTAAAGCATTTGTGGAAAATCAAAGTGGGGATAGGATCAAGCGAATAAGAATAGATAATGGTGGAGAGTGTGTAAATAACATATTAAATTATTTTTGTGAACATCATTAGATCAAGATAGAAATGTCTAACATATATACTCCATAGCAAAATGGTGTTGTTGAAAGAAAGAATAAGACCTTAATGGAAATGGCATGATGCATGTTACAATCCAAGGATCTTCCTTTGTTTCTTTGGTTTGAGGTTGTTAATATAGCAACTCATGTCTTGAATAGATCTCCCACAACTTGTTTACAAAATACTAAGGAAGCATGGAGCAGTGAGAAACCAAATGTTAAGTATTTTAGGGTATTTGGGCGTGAAGCATTTTCTCACATACCTGATAAGATTAGACAAAAGAAATTTGATAATAAGAGTGTTAAGTGTATCTTTATTGCCTATGATGATCAGAAGAAAGGATATAGGTTGTATGATCCTAGTGTGAAGGATATGTTCACAAGTAGGGATGTCAAGTTTAATCAAGGGTTCAAGGATATGATAAAATCCTCTCCAAATCCTATCCCACAAGTGGTCACAAATAATGGCATATCCTATAGTACTTTTAAAACCAACAAAAGTTCAAAATCAACTTCCAATACAATTGAAGAATCTAGCCCTCCTCAAAGACCCAAGAGTCCTCAATAAATTTATCAAAGAACTCAACAAGTTAATTATGCCCTACTGACCACAATAATGAAGACTCGTGATCCTCAAACTTATGATGAGAAAAAGGGAAAATATGAATGGGAAAAAGCTATACAAAATGAATATGATTCTCTGATAAAGAATATAAGTTGGGAATTGGTGGACTTACCCAAGGGCAAGAATGTGGTAAAAAATAAATGGGTGTATAAAAATAAGTTCAAGTCTAATGAAAGCATTGTAAAACATAAGGCAAGATTAGTGGGCAAAGGTACTCACAAAAGGATGGAATTGACTACACAAAAACTTTTGGTCTGGTAGCAAAGATCAATATTGTCAATACTACTATAGTATTGATAGCTCATTTCAAGTGGTCTCTTCACCAAATGGATGTTAAGAATGCCTTTATGAATGGAGAAATTGATGAAGAAATCTTAATGACCCATCCATAAGGATTTCAAGGTTTAGGATAGTAACAATTATTTTACAAGTTAAGAAAGTCTTTCTAAGGCTTGAAGAAAGCTTCAAGGGATTTGTATGCTAAGATTGATGAGTATTTTAAGACTTAAGGCTTCCACAATAGTCCTCACACCAAACTTGTATGTGAAGGAATTTGATGAAGGTGGCATAGTTATTTTTGTGCTTTATGTAAGAGTGTTTCAACTCCACTTACTCTAGGGTTGAAGTTGACTAAGGATATCAAAGATGAGGATGTTGGTCCTACCTTATATAGGTAACTTGTTGCTACCCTTATGTACTTGCTTCACACTCAACCAAATATGTCTTTTGTACAAGATTTTTGAGTTCTATAAGGTTCCACATAAGATAACAAGAATTATTATTATTATTATTATTACTAGTATACCTATATTTAAAAAATATATCTAAAGTACGCCGAGAGATATCCTTCTAATAGAGATGAATGTGTGTCTTTTGATATGCCATTCTTGTAACATTTCTTTCTTTGATCTTAGTGGATAGTAATGGCTTCTTTGAAACTGCCATCCACCTTCCTTTCCATCTTGCTTGCATTTTATTTTTTAATTTTTCTTTTATTCCTTTCACCTTCTTTTCTTTATAATTTTATTTTTATTAGAATCTTATAAAATTTCATAGAATCTAAATCTGTTTGTGAATCTTTCAACTCTTGTTCTCCATCTGTGTTGTGAATGTAGGAACGCCTCTCGGCATAATAATAATAATAATTGTAGTTGTAATTGTTATTGTTATTGTTAATAGTTGTAATTGTAATTATTATTGTAATTGTTATTGTTATTGTTGTTGTTATTATTATTATTATTATTATTATTATTATACTGGTCATATTTTTATCCATATATTATATGCATACAATGTAATATATATCAATAATTCATATATTATGAATTATTTATAAATAGAGATTTAATGCTTTACCAGATATATTAAGAAGTCTCAAAAGTATTCTATATTAGTTTATTATAAAATGTATCTTATGACATGTGACGTAGCATAAGGGATATATTATATAAATCCAATTTAAATGCTTCCTGAATAATCGATTACTCATAATTGCTTTATCTATATATTTAGGCCACGACAGCTCCCATACCTATAACATAATCTTTAAAATGAAAAATAAAATCAAGTACACATACTTCTAATAGAAAAAAACTATTTAATAATAAATCCATAACTATATAATTTTATCATAAAAAATCATATTTAACAATATAAATAAACCTTTCAATATTTAATTCTTTATAAGAGAATTTTATACTCGATGACAATGTATAATATTTTATTCAACAAGAGCCTTTGGTTTCTATCCCATTTCCAATATGGTTTAGTTTTGTTTTTAAATTTAGTTTGGGGTTGTTGCACCTATGACCTATGGTTACCATGTAATGGAGTGAGTGTAGCCTTCAACCGTGGGTAATGGAGGGAGTAAGTGTAATGGAACTATTTGACTTTAATTTTTGGAATAGGTTTTCAAAGTTTAGCATACTGTGGTTTAACAAAATGGTTAGTGGAAATTTGCTCTGGTGAGTAAGTCCAAAGAGCGGCCATTTTTCAACGAGTAGAGAAAAATATATATTTGTAACCGTGTTTTTTTTTATTGAAAATATTTGACAAGATCTAAGAACCCTAACTACCTTTATCAACTTCTAAAAAAATATTTAAAAAAAATATAGGCGACAGAAATGCGAGCCGTGAGTAGTTGAAAAGGATGTTCATCTGATATTTCCCTAATGCAAATGACGACGGAGAGAAGAATTTGACAGAGAAGAAACAAATAGAAATCCTAGGGTATCTGGCGGGGGACATTTAAAGTACATGAGACTTCTTCTGACATAATTTTTTTCCTAGTATGAGAACAACTGACGAATTTACAACGGCGAATGAAAAGGGCAAAAGAAACTGGAAACCAACAAAAAACATTGAAACAAAATGAACGGTGATGATGATTTCAATCGTTTTGCCTACTACTCGTGAACGTCGAACCATCAATCCTCCGCCCTAGCCCTCTCTTCGCCAAAGGGAATGCCTTCAGCATAAATATCATAGCAGGATCTTTAATTTAGCTTGTATTTATTGTGAGTTTCTCATTCTTAGGATGGTTAGCTCTTT
The DNA here is from genome assembly GCA_027924645.1 of Cunninghamia lanceolata. Taxonomy (NCBI): domain Eukaryota; kingdom Viridiplantae; phylum Streptophyta; class Pinopsida; order Cupressales; family Cupressaceae; genus Cunninghamia; species Cunninghamia lanceolata. Next base: position 588,963 of record BSBN01001712.1, read on the forward strand.
TAATGACACTTAATCTGTTCTCTTTAATTGTTGATATTAAAGTAGCAAATAATTGTACCTCTAAAGAAACAATCTTGCAAGTTTGTTCCAAAGGTGTTTTAGAGGGTATGGATTTGACTAACCCTCTAAATGTTATTCTTCTAATTCTTAAATTTGATGACTTGCAAATGTCCAAAGCAGTTCACTCTTATTGGCTACTTTGTAGGTTGCATACCATCTAAAAGCATGTTTTGCAATTGGGTTAATATTGTGTGGGTTCTACACAAGATTAAGTTGGATTCTATCCAAAACTTAACCAAAGATGTTTTTTTCTTTTGCTTTGCGGATGCAATCCTCCACCATCACCCCTATTATGTTTGTATCTCTTTGTTAGTCTTTTCTCCCTAAACAAGGGATTTTGTTGTGTTTGAGGTCAATAGGCTCTCAAAGTTATTGTATGGGTCAAGTTTCTTGGGTTGTCTTTTCCTTGTTGATCATTTCTCAACCATATTGTCTCTACCCTTAAGAGTGTTGAGTTTGATAAGTTTTGCTTAACTCAACTGCAAAATTGACTTTATGTGGAGATATAACTCTCCCAAGATTTAAAAGAAACTCTTGATATACATATTAACAACATGTGCCATGCACAACATGTTTTGTATATCAATTTGTCTAACACCTATTTTCAGTGTTAATCCTCTAATCACAAAATTAGAGATCTTGGGTTGTCTTTTCCTTGTTGATCATTTCTTAACCATATTGTCTCTACCCTTAAGAGTGTTGAGTTTGATAAGTTTTGCTTAACTCAACTGCAAAATTGACTTTATGTGGAGATATAACTCTCCCAAGATTTAAAAGAAACTCTTGATATACATATTAACAACATGTGCCATGCACAACATGTTTTGTATATCAATTTGTCTAACACCTATTTTCAGTGTTAATCCTCTAATCACAAAATTAGAGATTTCCCTTAGCTACCCACAAGCCTAAACCAACCTCTAAACCAATTGATGATATAAGGAAGAACAATGATGGTTGACCAATGTAGGAAACCGTAAAAAATGCTTGCAATGGTTCAAATAGGATCTTAGTACAATAATGGTTCAATTTCTAAAGCCACAATGTTAATAGGACCTTCTTAGACATAGGCCAATGACAAAGCCAAGCAAGTAGTCATAGCTCAACCAAAGCCCACATGTCCTTCTGACAAATCTTTTAAATGGGCTAGTAAACCTTGTTACTTTAGAACTCCACTCCCTATGAGTGTTTTATCTTTGATGGAGTTCATACTTCCAATTGCTTGTCCACCAAAGGTAGGCAGATAAAAGGGAATATGTTCTTGAAAAATGACAAATACAATTTGGAGCACTTTCTCTTGAAAACTAGAGTTAGTTTAAAAGCATAACAACTTTTCTACGTTGCAAGGGTTGAACTCTGAGAAAATTTCCTTAGACCCTCCTTCTTCATGAATCACATCTCATGGAATGTTAGAGGTCTGACGGACCCAAACCATAAATTCATTATGTGTGATTTTAACAAAGATTTATTCCTTTAGATATTATTTGTCATCAAGAGAGCAAAGGTGTTGGGTTATTGCTATTAGTCATGTGTCATGTCATCTAGCCACATAGTACTTGCTTCATCAATAATCATGAGCAAGGTCGAGTTGGCGTGGTAACCTTTGTTGATGCCAAGTGGCAATCCCACTATGTAACCCACATACATGCCCTATCTAATAAAGCTTTATGGATCCTTTTTGACATGGCTAATAGAGCCTTAGGATGTGTCAATATCTACCTTGAATGATGCAACTAAAAGGATGTTGCAATGGTGGTGGCTTGCAAATGAAGTATCGTTAGCCCAGTGGGTCTTTAATGATGACTTTAATATGGTTGAAGTGGCATCTAATAAGTGATGCCACTTATCCATGAGATGAACAACTAGAAAATAGGAGATGTGGTTCTACATGCACAATAAATTAGGATTTTATGACCCCAATCTTAGCTGCCAAAACACATCTACCATCGTGATCTAACTTACATAGTAGTTTTGAAAGAATAATTAAGCTACTTGACCATGCTATGATTTCAATGCAACTATACTCATCTTTTGTAAATTGTTATAGAAACCCTATCAAATTATGTTCTTTTCAATCAATTGACAATCTTCTTTAAAATTGAATGGGGTTTTCAAACATAAATTTGAAAAGACACAAATCTATTTGAACACATCATTGCTCCCCCACAAGTCCACATTGACCCATATTTGACGTTGGATTGAATGGTGGTTTAACACCATCACTCATATTGCCCATTTCTTGAGAATGTTTGGTCACCAACTAGCAAAGGTGCATTGCAGGCCCTACATGGCCATGTCCTCAAAGCTCAATTGCCTAACCACTTAGCTCAAAGTAATGCCTTTTCACAAACACTTCTAAATTCAAATGGCTAAGGAGCACCATTTATGCAAGTGGTCAATACCTATGTTGCCCAAGGATCTTAGTTCAAAACCTGACTTCACTAGTTAAAAGTTAGTGAATAAGTCTCCAAAAAGTATTTCAAGATTTGTGACCTAAAAACTTAGCTCAAAAAATCAAGTGTGTTAAAGAAGCTAAGCAACGTTTCTTTGAGCTTCTTGATGTTTTGCACACCTTTGTATAGGACTATATTAAGGTCTACCAAGCTCGGTTCTCTTCACCAAAAAGGGGGGCAACACTCAAAATGTACCTAAATGTGGTCCTTTGCTACCTTATCACAACTCAACTTGTAGATTGTGACAAACCCCTATCCCAAGAGGAGCTCTACTCAATTGCATTTGGCATGACTAATGATAAAGCTCCTAGTTGTAATGGTTTTCCCTATGAATTCTATAAAATTGTTTAGGATGATATTAGCCATGATCTATACAAGGTCCATCTAGAAGCTTATCATACCAAACCTCTAGGTACTATAATTTACAAAAATATCAAATGTATACCTAAAGTTAGGGATCTTGAGACGATTTACAATTGGAGACCCATCAAGTTGAATGTCTCCTACAAAATTATTGACAACGCTTTACCCATGCGAACTAGACATTTCTTGCTTGTGGTTTAACCTAAACAAATAGGTTTATTCAAAGTAGATATATTATTAACAATGTCATTACAATCTAGGAAAGTAGGGAATGTACACGTAAATTAAAACTATGGGATCTCTTCATCAACATTGACTTCAAGAAGGACTATGATAGAATTGAATGGCATTTCATAATGGCCATGCTCACAACTATTAGTTTTGGTCCTGGTGGTGCCTGCACTTGGAGTTAAGGTTTTGAGCTAAAAATCCACAGGCATTTTCATTGTAAACCTTCAAAAATTTCTAAGTCTCTTGGCCTTCGTAGTTGTATGTATGTATCTTTGTATATGGATGTTGTAGCTAATGTGTAGGCGCAATTGTACAAGGCCGAACCCGAAAAAATGTTCAATCGGCTTCAGAAAAGTGAAAAAATAGTTGTATGCATCTTTGTATGCATATTGGGTTGTATATGGTATTCAGATACAATTCCGGGCGCGAAAAAGTGGTCAAGCATTGCATATTCCATCGTAGATTCCGCAGTTGTATCAAAATTATTGTATGTATATTTTGTTGTATATTCGATAATACAACGGGTGATATACAACAGCGGACTTCAAAAGGATTCAAATCGGGCTGAAAATAGTGGTCGGACCCACAGGTTTTTGGCAAAAGGATTGTATGTATGTGACTTATACAAAAGAATATACAATGCAAAACATATAATCCCGAACTTCAAATTTCATTAAATTGGGCCTGGCGGGTGTTGATACAAGTGCAAAGTTGAAAAGTCAAAGGCGGTTTCCTTTGTATCTTGCATTGTATGTATCTCCAATATACAACTACATATACAATGGAACATACAAGGGGCCGGAATCAAAATTGCTTCAAATTTGTTGTATGTGCAGGTTGGTATCCGCCGTTGTATATTGTACATACAACAACACATACAATGTGAAATATACAACGAGCATATACAAAGAAATATACAAGCAGGTTGCGGTCAAAGTCAACGATGTTCAAAAACCTGGTGGGGCCCGCACAGTTGTATGTCCTGCGATTGTATGTACGTGCTATGTACAATGCAAGATACAAAAAGCACATATACAATCCGGACGTGAATGAAGAATGTGTTTTGGTGGATTTCAGGTTAGGGTCCGCAGTTGATTGTATATTGCACATTGTACATGTGATATACAATGAGAGATACAATGAGGTAAATACAACACCAGATTTCAAAGGTTATTCCAATCTGATTGATAAATGTGTTGGAATCCACGGTTGTATGTATATTGTGTATTGTATATTGCAATGTACAAGGTAATATACAAAGGGAAGATACAAGGCCCAGACCTGATAGTGATTACAATTTGTTTTATAAAGATTTGGGGTCCGCGCTTGTATACATTATGATTGTATGTATATACAATTGCATATACAACTGCAGATACAAAAGTTGATGCAATGGTCCGATGGCGAATAGGATGCAGTGGTGTGTCCCGATAACTCAGAGATGCAATTTTTCAGCAATGGTGATCCAATGAGATGCTGACACATGTCCAAAAGCAGTTGTATGTATATGCTTTTGCATATACAAAAATTTGAATGTACAATGGGTGAAAAAGGTAAAAGGTATGTTCCTGCTACGAAGAGTCAAAAGAGCAAAACGCTGCCTATGTGGCACGTTTTAATTGGCCAACGACTTTTCAGCACAGTTTAAAGCCATTGATCTTGGTGATGAGGAGGAAATCTATGGCCCTGTTTCAAATGTCTAGGGAAGGAGGGATTTCTTTGTATATGTAGCCGCATTTCAGGCGGGAAGAATTACAAAGCACGCAACTGTCGTATTTTCTAAAGTTACTACATCCCGTGGGTAGGTTGGTCGTTAATGGCAAATTTATAGAGGTATGGGTCGAATGGACGGGTCAACTACCATTTTTAAGGTGAAAATCTCCAGTCGGCTGCACGTTCCCTGATTTCACTTGTTTTTCCTCCTTTTCTCTGCCTGGAACATTGAATGTTTTGGGCGCCATTTGAAAGGTGCATTGTATCTGGCAGAATTTTGAAATAACATTGTACTTAATGCTGAGTACACATTCTTGCTATATAGGAGGACTGTGTCACTCATTTTTCTGGGGGTTGAAGACTGGGGCAATTTTTGGGAGGAATAACGAAAATAGAGCTTTTCTGGGTTGTTCTATCTCTTTTATGAGTTTATGAGTTGCATTTGAATGCATGTTGCATACATGTTCAGTTTCATGTCATTTTTATATGAAAAATGCTTCATGGCATGTGTTTAGCTATCTGTCTCCATGGCTGTATGCATCCCTTCTTTTGAATCTGGTTGCTAAGGGTTACTAAGATTCTAGGATATAGATTTATGTATTGCATGCTTGATCTCTAACTTCCATTCAAGGAGTGGATTAAACTGTTTTAGGTTAAGTATGAGGAAGAATGTATGGCAGCAGAGATATTTGTAAGTAGAGATTGCTAAATACTTATTCTTGGGTGATGTTTGTAAGGCAAGCACCAATCTAACCCCTTGAAACTTGAATCCCTGTTGAGTTTGTGCAAATCATTCACATGTATACTTTCTAGTTGACTCCTTTCCCTGAGATAGGCACTGGTCTGCCCTTGTGTAGTAGTTATGATCCAAAACCCCCTGTCTTGCATCCAAAACATAAATACAAATCATTTCATAATTCCAACCTATTAGTTTGTAGGAGTAGAAATAGGACCTCTGCATACTCTCATTCCTAACCAGTTAGATATGTCCAAGAACATTGCCAAACTTGTGATTTATCATGCAAATCTTGGTCCAAACATGAGAGTATTCTGCTTGTTCTAAAAAGTTAGATCTTTCTGCTATAAGCGAATCAAAGTTAAATCTTTAGCTATAGGGATACCCCCCTTGGTGCGGCAGAACCAGAAGTGAAGGGGAGGCAGTTCACACAACCTCTTGTATTTGTTGGTCAAATCTACCTGAGCTTAGGAACTGGCAAACCCTTTGCTAATTCGAAAAAACCCCAGCAAAGTGGCGACTCCACTGGGGATGTAATGTCATATCCATAAAAGTGTGAGTCTAAAAGATTGAAGAATCAGACCTAGAAGTGCATTGTTGTAGTAAAATTGAAAATTTATGTGTGGCTCTGCTGTTGGACAACCCAGAAAGAAAGAAATGAACTTTCAGCTTCAAGTTATTTGAAGCTCATTCCTCAATCAAGGAGGTGGCGACTCTGCATACAAAGAACCTGATAAAAGACACAAGAGGTGTTAAATTTTCATACAAATCAGTCAGGGAAAGGAATTTGTAGCGGTTGCAACATATCCAGGTATTTTCACATGTTTTGGTTTTCAAAAACCATGGTGTATAAGTTTTAAAGGATTCCCTATTTGGTGAAGTAGCACTGGTTAAAAGGGAAATATTGGTGAGAGATTGCATGCTTTTGTATTTACTGAGAATGTAGTTTCTATTTTCAAATGAGGTATGCAATATTGTGGAAATGACTCATTTAGAGGACTTTAGGCAAGCTGAAATAGCAGTTTGTATTTTAAAGGCCTAAGGTCATTAATTGAAAATCTGAGTTGAGATGAGGGTTGCAAAAACACATAAAGATGTATTATCAGCCCATGCACCCTTGTGAGGTGTCAAATGCAATAATGTATAATAACCAATCCCAACCATATAATAGGAGTTTCAGCATTGACAGATATAAGCCCATCAACTTCAATGGCATTTGTGGTTATCCAAATGCTTTTCCATCTAAGATCAGAAAGTATTTGCCTAAATTTAGTGGTGTAAAGGATGAATCAACTGAGAGACATTTGCAACAGTTTAGAAATATTATAGATGACTTTGAGGTTTGCCATGAAGATGTAGTTATGAGATTATTTGTTCAATCTCTAGATGAAGATGCAAGGGACTGGTTCTTCTATCTTCCAGCATACTCTGTCAGCTCTTGGAAAGAATTTAAATCTGCATTTATAGAACAACTTGGTGAAAGAATATCTAAATATGCAGTTATCAGTGATTTCATGTATATCCACATAGAAAAAGATGAGTTAATTCCAGCCTTTAACCTCAGGTTTATGAAGGCATTGAAAAGAATTCCAGAATGTATGAGACCTAATGATGCATTGTGCCTTGTGGTCTATCTGGGAGCATTTGATAAGAAAATGAATTATAGATTGAGAGATAAGGAGCCCACCACATTGCATCAGGCACATCAATTTGTAATAGACATTGAAAACAACTGGAGGTATGGAATACACAAGGGTTATTTCTCTGCAAACATCTACTGCCCTAGCACCCCCAATGTTGGTGAAATATATAATTTAGGTGTTGGAGATGAATGCCAGAGCACTCACACCCCTGCTATCCTAGTTTATGCATCAGTCCAAGGTAATGATGACTCTGCCATAGAGGAGGATGCCCTGATTTGCCCAACAAATGAAGTTGATAATAATGATTTTTCAAGTGATATTAATATGCCTATCCACAGTGAAGAGAGTTCATGTTTAAATGATTTGGTTGTGCATGGTTGTGATCATATGGATCAAGAGTCAATATCAGTTTCATCAGGAAGCATTAGAGGGCTAGAAAGTGATATGGATAGTGCAGCTTCAGAATGCATTGAAGTAACAGAGATCTTGTATGTGGGGCAGTCAGATGATGATGAAGAGGTGGATTGTCATGAAGAAGAAGCAGAGACCTTTGCAACGAGAATGAATCCCCTATATGATGAGCCTTTATATGCATTGAACATTGTGAGTTATGACCTTCATTGGTGCAGGATTAACCCTCTTTTTGCAAATAATGATGAATATGAGGAGACAACTGACATAGGTGCTGCATCAGTTTGTGAAGAGGGGATGTATGAATCAAAATCATATATCTTTAGCTCTTGTGATGATGATATGGATGTGAAAACTATGGATAATGAACATTCAGCTTAAGCTATGCCAGATGTATGCAACTATGGGTGTATGGATCAAGTTTTGTTTTCAATGTCAATAAGTGATATAAATGACATTGAAAGTCTCATATATTCTAAGTGTTTTGAGTTTCTGGATCAGCTAGATGAGTGCCTAGTGATGCGCGGTAGCCAGGTAGATATTGAAGAATGCCAAACGTAATATGATGATATACTGTTTGACGAATATAACATACATATGTTGCCTAATGCTGAAAGATATTCTAGTATGTATGGTTATGTGTCTGATTGTGAGATGCAGAGTGACAAAGTCAAGTTTTAAAAAATGGTGAAGTATGTAATTGACAAGATCAGCATGTGGGCAAATTATGTTGATATTTTCAGTTGTGGTTGGGATTGTTCAGATCAGAATTGGGCATTTGGCAAGAGGAGATTATGGTTTTTCATTTTTGGCTGCCCAGGGCCACCAAAATAGTGTTTAAAGATGTGATTTGTGATGCAGGTTGGTATGGCGTTCAACTCTGCCACCCAATGGATAAGGCACCCGGTCTGCATCCTAGAGATCTGGGGTTCTCACCATGCCTGCAAGAGGCATGCATCCCCAGACAAAGCCAATGGTGGTGCCTGCACTTGGAGTTAAGGTTTCAAGCTAAAAATCCACAGGCATTTTCATTGTAAACCTTCAAAAATTTCTAAGTCCCTTGGCCTTCGCAGTTGTATGTATGTATCTTTGTGTATGGCTGTTGTAGCTAATGTGCAGGTGTAATTATACAAGGCCGAACCTGAAAAAATGTTTAATCAGCTTCAGAAAAGTGAAAAAATAGTTGTATGCATCTTTGTATGCATATTGGGTTGTATATGGCATTCAGATACAATTCCAGGCGCAAAAAAGTGGTCGAGCATCGCATATTCCATCGTCGATTCCGCAGTTGTATCAAAAGTATTGTATGTACATTTTGTTGTATATTCGATAATACAACAGGTGATATACAACAACAGACTTCAAAAGGATTCAAATCGGGTTGAAAATAGTGGTCGGGCCCACAGGTTTTTGGCAAAAGGATTGTATGTATGTGACTTATACAAAAGGATATATAATGCAAAACATATGATCCCGGACTTCAAATTTCATTAAATTGGGCTTGGTGGGTGTTGATACAAGTGCAGAGTTGAAAAGTCAAAGGCGGTTTCCTTTGTATCTTGCATTGTATGTATCTCCAATATACAACTGCATATACAATGGAACATACAAGGGGCCGGAATCAAACTTGCTTCAAATTTGTTGTATGTGCAGGTTGGTATCCGCCGTTGTATATTGTACATACAATTGCACATACAATGTGAAATATACAACGGGGATATACAAATAAATATACAAGCAGGTTGCGATCAAAGTCAACGATGTTCAAAAACCTAGTGGGGCCTGCACAGTTGTATGTCCTGCGATTGTATGTATGTGATATGTACAATGCAAGATACAAAAAGCACATATACAATCCAGACGTGAATGAAGAATGTGTTTTGGTGGATTTTAGGTTGGGGTCCGCAATTGATTGTATATTGCGCATTGTACATGCGATATACAATGAGAGATACAATGAGGTAAATACAATGCAGGATTTCAAAGGTTATTCCAATCTGATTGATAAATGTGTTGGAATCCGCGGTTGTATGTATATTGCGTATTGTATATATGCAATGTACAAGGTAATATACAAAGGGAAGATACAAGGCTCGGACCTGATAGTGATTGCAATTTGTTTTATAAAGATTTGGGGTCCGCGCTTGTATACATTGTGATTGTATGTATATATAATTGCATATGCAACTGCAGATACAAAAGTTGATGCAATGGTCTGATGGCAAATAGGATGTAGTGGTGCGTCCCGATAACTCAGAGATGTAATTTTTCAGCGATGGTGATCCAATGAGATGCTAACACGTGTCCAAAAGTAGTTGTATGTATATGCTTTTGCATATACAAAAATTTGAATGTACAATGGGCGAAAAAGGTAAAAGGTATGTTCGTGATGCGAAAAGTCAAAAGAGTAAAAAGCGGCCTGCGTGGCACATTTTAATTGGCCAACGACTTTTCAGCGCGGTTTGAAGCCATTGATCTTGGTGATGAGGAGGAAATCTACGGCCCTATTTCAAATGTCCAGGGAAGGAGGGATTTCTTTGTATCTGTAGCCACATTTCAGGCAGGAAGAATTGCAAAGCACGCAACCGTCGTATTTTCTGAAGTTACTACATCCTGCGGGTAGGTTGGCTGTTAATGGAAAATTTACAGAGGTATGGGTCGAATGGATGGGTCAACTACCATTTTTAAGGTGAAAATATCCAGTCGACTGTACGTTCCCCGATTTCACTTGTTTTTCCTCCTTTTCTCTGCCTGGAACATTGAATGTTTTGGGCGCCATTTTAAAGGTGCATTGTATCTAGCAGAATTTTGAAATAACATTGTACTTAATGCTGAGTACATGTTCTTGCTATATAGGAGGACTGTGTCACTCATTTTTCTGGGGGTTGAAGACTGGGGCAATTTTTGGGAGGAATAATGAAAATAGAGCTTTTCTGGGCTGTTCTATCTCTTTTGTGAGTTTATGAGTTGCATTTGAATGCATATTGCATACATGTTCAATTTCATGTCATTTTTATATGAAAAATGCTTCATGGCATGTGTTTAGCTATCTGTCTCCATGGATGTATGCATCCCTTCTTTTGAATCTGGTTGTTAAGGGTTACTAAGATTCTAGGATATAGATTTATGTATTGCATGCTTGATCTCTAACTTCCATTCAAGGAGTGGATTAAATTGTTTTAGGTTAAGTATGAGAAAGAATGTATGGTAGCAGGGATATTTGTAAGTAGAGATTGCTAAATACTTATTCTTAGGTGATGTTTGTAAGGCAAGCACCAATCTAACCCCTTGAAACTTGAATCCCTGTTGAGTTTGTGCAAATCATTCACATGTATACGTGTCTAGTTGACTCCTTGCCCTGAGATAGGCACTAGTCTGCCCTTGTGTAGTAGTTATGATCCAAAACCCCCTATCTTGCATCCAAAACATAAATACAAATCATTTCATAATTCCAACCTGTTAGTTTGTAGGAGTAGAAATAGGACCCCTGCATACTCTCATTCCTAACCAGTTAGATATGTCTAAGAACACTGCCAAACTTGTGATTTATCATGCAAATCTTGGTCCAAACATGAGAGTATTCTGCATGTTCTAAAAAGTTAGATCTTTCTGCTATAAGTGAATCAAAGTTAAATCTTTAGCTATAGGGATACCCCCTTGGTGTGGTAGAACCAGAAGTGAAGGGGAGGCAGTTCACACAACCTCCTGTATTTGTTGGCCAAATCTGCCCGAGCTTAGGAACTGGCAAACCCTTTGCTGATTCGAAAAAAAACCCCAACAGGTCCCACTTTCATCTAATCAATCCAAATGATTTTTGCAAATGCTTCTACTTGCCTTATCATTAATGTTGTTCAATCTAAGCACTTTGGCCTTTTCTAATCTATAAGATAGGGTTACCCTTTTGTTGATTTGAATTAGATTCAAGTGGTTCAAATTAGGTTGGTTCTTGGTTGGGAATATTTTGTTGAGTAGTATTATAGTGTAGTCGTAGATTGCTTTTAGTAATATATATCAGTTTCTATAATGAATATATGATGAGTTAATGATCTTGGAGGATAAGCCTATGGTAATGGTCTAAAACATTACCACAACACTTGTAGGGGAATAATTTATCATTACTTGTAATATAATTTGTAAATTAATACGTTGTAGTGGCTTCCATAGTGTATTTAGTGGCTAACAAAGTGCTACTGAAGATGGACAATGTTGTTGAAGTGTCTTCAACTACTGACAAAGTGTTTTTGAAGGGTAACTTTTGGCTAATGAAGATGGTAGTGTGGTTGTCGAAGATTATTTAAGCTACAAAAGAAATTTCAGTTGCTAACAAAGTGTTGTAGAAGGGTGTAAGTGGTTGCTAAAATGTATATGTGGTTCAGACATGTTGAAGAAAGGCACACTAGGATGATGAGGCACACATATTTATATTGAAGTAGCCAAATCACTATCAAAGTGTGTGGAAGTAGGAAAATAGGCATTAGATGGTTGACCAATCATTGACTTATAGAAAGGTTGCAATTATTGTTCTTTTTCCCAAATGAACCATGTTAGGGTAGCAAACTTCCAAGAGGAGTACAATGTTTTAGGGTCTAGTCATTCTATTGAGGTCGTGGTTGTTAATGTGAATTGGGAAACCAATTTATCTATGATATCTCCTGGTGATCATTAGATTTCAAAAGATGGGGCATTGAGCAGTTGTAAATGTGCAACTGTCCATCTTCTCTAACAAATATTTATCTTCAAGGAAATTGAGTGAATAGAGAGGAGATAAAAGAGAAGCTTTGAGAAAATCCAGTAGTCTAATTGGCTCAAGAAGTGACTCTTGTAGTAGATGCAAATGGAGAGAAGGTGTTGCAAAGTTATTGTGGTTGCAAGAGCAAAGAGGAGTTAAGAAAGTGTGATTTATAAACTATAATACTTTGGAAGACCATGTTTATGGCATTGTACTTCTCATATTAACATCAATTAGTGATGGGATGTTGAACGCATACCTTTCATGGAGTTCTTTTACTCATCTTGGGTTTTCTCCAAAGTAAAATTATTGTGTCACATATGTGTTTTTCTTATGTGTGCTATGTTATTCATCTTTTCCTTGCTAATTTTCTTGAATAATATTTTGCTAATTGTTGAGAGGTGAGTTAAACTAAAAATCCATAATTGGTGAGTCAGCAGGATTACAAATCTAATGATTTATGGATCAAATGGTATCAAATTCATTTAGCTTCTAGTTTTTTTATTAGGGTTTAGATAGTTTATGTCATCCACATGGTCGATAGGCAATGAAAACCTAGTTCCTTATGAACCCAAGATCAAAACAAGGCAATGAAATTAGGTTGTTAGAACAATGGATAGATAAGGAGAGGAGGAAGGAAAAATCATTTTTTGAAGACTCAAAGAAGATGTGGGATCTCTAGTTTAGTGGGTAATATAGACTAAATTGAAAGCTTTATGCAAGAATTGGCTAATAAAATGGGTATGATGCCTAAGCTCAAGGAAGAAGAACAACTAGTGAAAATTGAATTAGAGGACGAAGAAGCATCCACACAGAGTATTTTCAAGGTTGAATCTAAGATTGACATATGACTATATCATAGAGCGATCAACATTGAGAAGTTGGATTAGTATATATCTCAAATGGAGATGTATGTTAGCCTTCACAAGATAAATCCTCATCAATAACTCTTATTTTGTAGGCTTGAGTTTTTAGGCCATACTCTCACATGGTATGAGAGTTGTGCATTATCCCTAGAATGTCGCTAATTCCCTCCCATTTTGGAGTGGGAAAACTTCAAGAAGCTATTGAAGAAGCAATTTTATCCTATCTATTATAAAGAGTACAAATTTATTCAATGGCACTACTTCTAACAATGACAAGGATATAATGTACAAGAGTATACTAGTGAGTTATGAAAGAGGATAGTTCAACTACTTAGAGATGTCATGGAGGATGTACTGATGAAGTATATAGATGAGTTGTTCAGATGCTTAAAAACACCAATGGTCATGACAAATCCTTAAGACATTGACAAGGCATGTTTTTGAGCCCATTACATGGAGTTGGAAAAGAAGAATGTCTCCTCGTTCATAAATAAAACTAGCAGTTGCACTGAATTTGTGTGCAACAGAGTAGCCGATAGGGTATATCAAACCACAAAGCTTAAACACAGGAATATTCAAGAAGAAAGAAATAGTTGGAAAGTTTATAGTTATAATATTGTTACACAGAGTTTATTTACTGCCACATATACATTTAATTATCTACATTATACCAAAGTGTTACTCAGTGTTTATGTCTAGAGGAGCAAATAGATGAAACTTACAAATTTAAATGTCTAAAAAACCAAACTGAAACGTTTAGGTCATAATCTATTTTCTGGTTCTATTATTTAGAAGCAACCAAGTACTTTTTAAAATTTAAATATACCTAAAGAACCAAACTGAAGCCTAACCAAAGACTTTGTAGTGCACAATTTTGTTTATTCAATAACAATATTACTTTTGAATTTGCAGATCTATGAGATTTAACATGGCATTATCGAAAAGAAAGATGTGATTTATACAACATAGATGGCATCTTCTATACAGAAGTAAATCAATGAAGTACAGGGACCTAAATACTCCATAAATATAAATAAAATCTGCATGAGATAAAGCTTACTAATTACTGAACAATTAATTTGGAATTTTGTAAATACAACCTTACGTATAATACAATTGGATATTACAGAGTTCAAATGAAAAGGTCATCTATACAATATTACATTTGAGGATATAACAAAAAAATATTACACTCAAGGATATAAAAAAATCTGACCTGTATATGCATTTCTATGATGCAACACAATAGTATTTAGTGGAATTTTGTAAATACAACTTTATAAATACAAGCACAACTATACAATCGCCTTTGGTGAAGGGCAGTGATGTAACACACCTCCTATAATTTGATCATGTTGGAACCGGCGAGACATTGTTGCATGAGTTATGGTGATTTGAGAATGTCGTATTTCCATTGTAGATGAGTAGTCCTGACAGAGGGGGTAGAATTCAACTCTTGGCAGATTGTAGTAATTGCGGTCGATGAGGTAGTTTGTAAAACTTTGGACAAGGTGTTGTGAGAAACAAAATTTGGTTGAAGAATGCACACATATTGACCTCCAAGATAGGTCCATAATGTTGTACATGAGCTACTCTAATTGATGGTAATTATGATCTAGATGTTGTTACATATACTACTTTGATTGAGGGTATGTGCAAGTTAAGTAGAATAGATGAAGCTCTAAGATTTGTTGCTAAAATGAGGCATTCTAGCTGCTATCCAGATATTGTTGCATATGCTACCATTATTGATGGCCTCTGCAAGGTGGGTAGAGTAAATGAAGCTCTCCAATTAGTAGCTAGACTGAAGCAAGATGGTTGCTTTCCTGATGCTTACATTTATACGAGTTTAATATATGGCCTTGGCAAGGCTGGAAAAATAAAGAAAGCATACTCTCTATTTGTAGAAATGATGAAGATGGGTCCTTTTTCAGATTCAGTGACATTCCATGCAATTATTTATGAACTATGGAGAGTTGGTAAGGTGGACATGGTTTGAAAATGCTCTCACAAAATGGAAATAGTTGGCATCACCCCAACGATTGAAACCTATCAAATCCTTATTGAGTATTTTTGCAACAAAAATATGCATTAGAACTAAACCTTTAATCAAAAACCAAAATTTTCCCAACCAAAATTCAAAACTAGGATCATCATAAGCACTCAAAATCTAGCCTGCCACTTCACCAGCACTATGGAAACAAAAACACCTATCTCTTCTTATCTATCTACATTATTCTAGGTAAGCTCGGCAGGATTTGAGGATTTTAAGGTGGTGTAGGAGGCTGAGGCAGAGGAATATTAAGTAAATCCTTAATATTCTACTCCTTCAATAGACTATACATGCACAAAAACCCCACCCCAAGAAAGAATGAAGATGAAGCCTATTCTATCCCTATCCCTGCAGTCCCGTGGAGGAATAATAAATTAAGATGGTAAATTATTACAACCCAATAGTGAAAGTGAGCTTATTTGACCTGTAACTTGTCAACCAGTAATGGCGTTTAATGTTTTACCATTCTGGGGATTTTGTCTGAGCATAAATAAATAGAAAGAGAAATAGGGTGAACGGCAGGTGTCAGGAGAAAACCCTTTTAGAAATCTATCTAACTGCGGATAGGCAAGAGAAACACATTTTAAATTCATGGTTTCTTCTCTCTCATGAGTAATTAGGTAGTTCATTCAAATTTCCCCTGTGAGAGTTGGCCTACATAATCCTTAAATACTTAAAGTCTTAATATTTTCATGATTCATCTCTTCACATACATTGTGAAGAGAGCAAGACTCATGGTTTCTTCTCTCCATCATTGTCCCTAATAATCACTAGAGCATACCACTGCAATAAAGTACAATTCAAATCCTCAACATTTTAACTCGAATAGTATGCTCTAATTCTAGCAGCTCCTAATCTCTTCGTACAACTACAACTATTTGGGAAGGAACCAAGTTCAGGGTTTCTGCTCATCCATGAGCAAGTGGGCAGGGTTTCTGCTCTTCCATGAGTGAGTGGGCAGGGTTTCTGTTCTCCCAAGAGTGATCAGGGAGGGTTTCTACTCTACCATAAGGGTGTTGACCTGCATATAAGAACATGTTCTGATGTACATATTCATAATATGGATGGTGTAACAACTGCACTCCAGAGGTGTAAGGGAACCAATGATGTGGCCAAACAGCAGTAATTTTCATGGGGGTACTTGCCTGCACATAAGAACAGACCCTTGTCACGTCTCATACTTTGCATACTTGATTGGAAGGTTAAAATTTCAATAATTACATTGAGTAGTTAAACTGATTCGCTTCGGTTATTTCCTTCGCTTTAGCTATATTGGGACTAACCTATTGATGGTTTTATGAGTTTGATTTTTGTAGTCTTGTCGACGACAAGAGCATGGTTCAGGTAGGGGAGTCCTAGCTTCGTGGCAACATCTGACGGGTTTTATCTGGTGTCTTTATTCACACACTCACTTAAATTCATGCAATTTAGATAAATGTTGCATTACTTGTTTTGTTTCGATGAATGTTTGATAATTTCACATGAATAGATAACGCTTGAATGCCATGCTTTGACTTAACTCAAATTCGAAACCTGAAAAATAAATAAATAAATAATGAAAAGTTAGTAATACAATTTTATTTTAAGGATAAATAAAATTGTAAATATCGCTAATTTTTTTTAACATTGTATACACAAAGAATGTAATAATTGTTATATTTATCAAATATGGTATAAATGATAAAGCGATATAAACAATTATATAAGATATTCTTATTTTAGTATATTGCAAACCCTATAACTTTAAATTTACAAAAGTAAATTAGGAATAAAGTAAATTACTCTTATATTTATCTTTATCCTTAATTTACTTTGAATAAAACAAACCCACGTGAGCTGTAAACGGATACTTACCTTCTTAATTTGAGGGAGGACTTTTATTTTTTTGGCAAAACTTGTTAAAAAGAGGCTGCATGGTAAAAGAATGGGGACATGCAACTCAAGTTGGCGGAATCTAGGGAATTTCATGTAAAGAAAGGAACAAAGAGTTTTTTTTAGGGTGTGGGGGGAAGATTTAGAGTTTTATAGGAGAGGAAAGCAGGGAAGGCAGGGGGAACAGTGGCAGGAGAACGCCTGAAGGAAAAAGAGGAGCTACAGTGTAGGCCAAGGAAAAAATTTTCGTCTGTCAGAACCAGGTAAGTTCTCAGCAAACCCGTAGCATACTGTAGTGTTTTATTTTTTTGATATGTCTACATGACGGTTGTGATCAACTTGGTTTAGCTTTGATTGTGTTTTGTGATTAGCTATGCCAATCTGGGATTGTCGTCTCCCTGTGAACGACCCAATTACCTGATAATAAAAGTCGTTTAGCTTAGAAAAAGCTCTCTCCGTAGAAGAATAGCCGTTCCGTCGGATCTAAAATCCAAAACTTTCCTTATCCTTGCAACGACCTCTGGCTAGATGTTCCCATGTAATGTTTTTTTTAGGGCCGACATTAGCGTTTCATGCAATGTGTAAACAGACGACTTTAGATCATTCAAATGCCTTATTCAGATTATCGTATGCCTTGCTTCTTTCGTCCTAGAAAGACGTCGATCTTGTATACATGCCGATTTCACCAAAATCCAAGAGTAAACGGAACCCATTCGTTGTTTCTTCAAGGTGACTTCTAGCTGTCTTTTCTTATGCTGTGTAATGCTATGTAAAAACAACTTATAGCTGTTATTGTTTTATTTTGCCTTCGCAGCTTGTAAGTCAACCTCCATCGTCCTAGTGACGATTCCTTCCTTGCATGTTGATTGCGGGAAAAGACTTCTTTTATTTTTTATGACCGGCTCTTGTGAGTTTCTGGCAATCTTTAGACAACCTTTGGCGTTATCCTTTCAAAATCTTCATTGCCTCTGGAAAATTGACCCTTATTTTCTTAGAAACTGATTCCCTCTTTGTTTTATTTATTGCTGTTACCTAGGCAAATGCCAATCCCGACTGATAAGGTCGTTTCGGTAGCTGAACGAAGTTTTAGCTCAAAACAAACACCGATTCTGTTCTTTAGATACTGTTTTGGTAAGTGGTAGCCGTTTTTATTCTCTGTATAGATGAATTCTGAGTGATCAACTCTCTCTTTCTCTCTCAGTTTAGCAAAGGCTATTGTTAAACCCTGGATCGTCGAGTCCTCGCTATTATAAATAAGCCATTCTCTGAGATCCCCTGGGTAGTACCTCGCCTTATTTAGAACATCTTGGTCGACCTCTGTTTGCTGATTGTTGACTGCAATTAATATATCTTTGGGTCATGTATTAATTCACCCCTGTGTAAACAATAGATAAATTCTGAGTGATGTAAAGCTTTCACTGCTTAACGGAAGTCTAGAGAGTGATTATCAACCAGTTGCACTATGACTTCTTTAGTTGTTTGACCATAAAGTGAATAATATCACAAACATAAATAAGCTTGATTTTGGACAATTATTTATGTTAGATTAACCAACGGATCCCATAAGAGTAAGTGATGTAATTTGGATAAAGGAACCACACATTTAATTGGTTCAGAAATAACCTTCTTGCACCTAGACGTTAAACAGGAGCATCTTGTAATTATAAACATCTCTCAACTTTTACCATTTTTTTTTACTTAAGAGCAGCTGTGTAGAAAAAAAACCTTTATTATGATTTATTTTCTTCTTCCAATACCAAACCATTGTCTAAAACTTGCTGAATCAACTAGAAGCTATTAACAAATTTTAGGTCCAAATAAACCATTGAATCATGCTTAGATGAATCAACTGTTTTCCTTCTCATATGCTTATGTTCACCCAAAATGAGTTAGTTTCTTCACTTGATTGTACCATGTATATGAAATGAACGAAATCACTTTGTTGTCTTCTTGCAAACTTTTTAGCAAAAATGATGAATACTATATTTAGAATGAGTTGTTTTCTCCGATTTTGTTTATCTTCATCATTTGATTTAAAGTATTGGGAAAAATTGCCTTTTGGGACGGGTATCGAATATGGGCTATCAGGGAAGTGAGTTTCTTTTTCAAACTTGCACGCCGTCACAACGGCTAATTGCTTTGGCCAAAGCGAAATGAATATGAAATAGATATGCACCATTGAAATAGATGGACAATTTAACCTAGCTCTTCTTTGTATGAATCCCTGCCATATCCTATTGATGAGATGCTGCATTCATTTTAGTGATGCATGTAGATTGATAGGCACATACCAGATTCCACCCTGCATTTGTTTCCAGGTTGCTAGGCTCTTCGAACAGGGTCGGGCATCCTTCAGTTTGAAGGATACCGGGGAAGCGCAAGCTTCGTGGTTGGGCGGAAAAAGCGCCTGAACCATGTTCTTGTCCTTCGATGCAACAGATGGCCAGTTGGTCGATGGCGGTTGAGGACTCCTTGATAGATTATTTGACATTTATATCAAATTGTACTTCTTGAATTCAATGATTGTAAGGCGTAATGCCATATTTCGACACTTGTAATATTTATTTCGACATACTCTGTAAAGGACTTCAGATGTATTTATGTATGCTTTGAATTTTACGGTTGTACTTTTACTTATAATCTGAGAACTTGCTTGGATTCTTGAAAGTTATCTCAATTTCTTACCTTCATCATGATGATTAAAAGTTTTACTTTTGGTCGAACTTAGAAGTACATTTAGTAAATCTTTGTTTACTCCAGTTTCATGATGTGTGAATTTTTAGTTCATTACAACCCTGGTATGCAAATTCACAATGTGGGCAATGGAACCAAGTGTAGATTGGCAAGAAGGGCAAGCTGTTGTTGTCATGGTCTAAACTATAATTCATGAAACTATAAGTAACTATATATAAGGACTTATCATAGGACGCACTAGAACAACCAATGTCAGATGCCAGACTAGGGGAATCCAACACAGTTTTACACATAAGGGGTTAACATATTCTATAGAATTCAATTGCCCACAAAACCATTAAAAGAACACACAAAAATTGTGCAATTCCTGTCTATTGGTCCCAATAATTTTTTTTAAAATAATAACATTTAATAATATTTTACTTAGAAGATTTGAAATCTTTTTAATTAAAAGAATATTAAAATCATTCTTAACTATTAACTACCCAATACATTATTAATATTAACAATTTTATTTTTAAATCAATAACATTTAATAATATTTGAGTCAAAAGATTTTAAATCTTTTTAATTAGAAGAATATTAAAACCGTGAACGCAATCTTTTTAATTACAAGATTATTAAAACTGTGATTAGAAGAATATTAAAACTGTGAACGCTCCTGATTACCAAAGCGACCTAAGATTATTATAGAACTTCCCAACCAAATAAACTTAGTGGATGGGTGTAATGATCTTGGGATTGATTTCCTTCTATTAAGATCAAAGAGAATTTAGCAGTTCCTTGTCCCACTGAACTCTGCAATGATTTAACAGAAGCATGCGCATGGATTTTTATTATTATTTTTTTATCAGTTATAAGCTTCCACAACTATTGATATTTCAAAACGGCCATTAGAAAAACAATTTACAATAGAAGGCGTCATTACAGTACATAGCCTTGGAGACATACATGGGAGCACTGCTAATAACGATTGCCGCTCTAAAACTCTTCTTCCTCCTTGTTATAACCGGAGTTATAAATTCATGGATCAAGATGAAGACAAATGATTGATATGATCGTAGGACGACGATCCATTCTGTAACACCAAACCACCGTCTCTGATGGTCAGCAAACTAAATGTCCACGCAAAAAGGAACATAACGCTCAGAAAGCGTCCTTAAAAAGGATGCCTCATTCATACTGCGAATGCTTTCCCACCTCTTAGATCTCGCCCTACGTGCATCTTTATAGTTATTGCACACGCCACCAGGAACATTGCTTCGGCTTGCATCGTCCAAGTTATCTCTGGTAATCGGTCCCTGCGAACGAAATTACTTCCGGCCCCTGACGATTTCCGGTAGCAATGAAAGAAATCATTTCCGGGAGCAAAAAGCTCCCACTATAAGCCTATGGGCTAAAAAAATGAGAAGGGATAGTAGCAAGGAAGTTCGAAAAATATGGAGAAAGACAAAGGGAAAGAAAAAATGCCAATACAATAGTTTAGACTTGGACAAAGGCAAAAATAAAACTAAAATGCAATATGCCTATTGTGGAAAGAAGTGGGGAAGAGAAATTTTGGAAACTACACCAATATTTGTAGTTGTCATGGAGAAGAATAAAGAATGAGGATACAAACATGGCTATGAAGAGCAAAGGAAAAGAGATTCACAGTGACCCAAATTTGGACGTGATCTTGTGTGTTATGCATAAAGAGACACAAGTGGTGGGTGAGTGTTCCAAAGCAAAATAGAAAAAGAAAATGATGAAGCTCTTTCATAACATTATACACATGAAGAACAAAAAGTTAGACTCTCTTATTGATACATGTTATCGAGCCAATTTAATTTTTCAAATTTTGGTGAATAGATTGGGGTTGTTTGTGATGGATCATATATAGCCTTATGCATTAGTTTGGTTGAAAGATGGCATTGACATCAAGGTAAAGAAGAAATACATGGTTAGGTTTACAATAAAGGTAATAAGGGTTCATTTAAAGGATGAACTATTAGTTGATGTGGTACCATTGGATGTATTCAAGGTTATATTTGGATGTTCATATGTTTACCTTTGAGATGCTACCTATTTGAGAAAGAAAAATAAATATAGACTAATTGTAATGGATAAACCTATGTTTTGTGTGTAACCAAGAAGAAAACACAAATCACCATGATAAGTGCAACCAAAGCCAATTAGTTGATCAATGCTAGTGGCAAGTTTACCTTACTAATGTTAAAAGGCAAATGAGAACAACAAGGGGCTGAGTTGAAGGGACCATGTCGCAAATGTTCTCATCAAGAACAAGGTATATATAGTTTGGTGATTAAGATTTATAAAATATTTGTAAAGATTAAAGGGTTTCCCTTGAAGAAAGCAATAGAACATGAGATTCAACTATTGCTTAAGAGTCTTTTACCAAACTTGGGGCTATATAGGCAAAGCGTTGTTGAAGCACAAGAGGTCAAGGAGTAACTCAAGAAGTTATTGGAGTAAGGGGTAATTAGACCAAGTACCTCTTCACACATATTGCCTATTATGATAATGTCGGGTTTGAATAAGATTATCATGAATAACCAACCTCCGCTACCTCGAATTTATGATTTATGTGAGGCCCCAAGTGTATTTGCCTTATTCTATTGCTTGGTTTTGAACATTGATCCTAATAATTTATTACCAATGATGATTTGTATTTACATCAAGTTTTGTCAACTATGTATTATGGATACATGTTATGATCTAATGTTCAAACATGTAGTTGTGTAGTGCCTCTCATACCTTTTTTCTCTGATAGTTTGACAGTTGATCTGTTTTAGGATGAGACATGATGATACATGATATGATGTTAGACTATTATTATGATGATGCTTTGGTGACACTTCTGATACTTGAGACTTCATGCACATGTTATGATTAGTATATGGCTTTATTCAGATGATTATGGAGATTTGGTTTGATTATGAGAACTAATCAACATTATGTGGTTATTTTAACATGATGATTATGTGATTGATCTTGTCTTGATCGCTACGTAGCTTATTGTTTATGAGATTGAGTTGATTACTAAGCGTTGTTCCTGCTGATGTGTTGGGGTGAAAAGGGATAGTGTCGCATCACTCACTTGTGAGTACCCTACGATGCTGTGATTCCCTTTCATAGTGTGCATGTTTATATGTATATATATGCTCGATCATTTTGTATGCTATAGGTTGCAGGTACTAGGCATCGACTCCACTTGAATTGTCAAGTATGAGCGTGCCTTAAAACCCAATGGATTGTTGATTGGAGATGACACTTGGTCCCCTATCCTAGCCATCATCCCTAAGAGGATGAGTACCTGGTCCGATACCTTGTCAGTTTTGTTAGTGGTCAGTCAGTGTTGCTTGAGGTCCTGTTTTGACCTAGTTAGTGTTGTCCTCTAGGGTTCCTTGGTGGGGGCGTTACAAGTTGTGATTCAGCTTCACTATTTTCACTATATGTTGATATGTGATTATAGTACTTGGTTCAACATGTGGATTTTATGAGATGCTCTATGTTTATATGTGATTGGTGTTCCTCACATGTTGATATTATATTGCTTACCATCTTATATCATGTCGGATGTTTTAACGTCGTGCTTCATCTATCCTATAATGTGTAAATGTGCCTAATGTTTTAATTGTGTATGCACAAGTATTCCCAAAGGTGGTTAATTGGAGACTATTCAACTTGGGCAAATGTGTTTCTATACATTTTCCTATTTTACTCATTCAAGTTATGAGATGAGTCTATGTTAACCCTATGAGAATAAGATCTGAATTGGTGATAATTCTAGATCCTTGTGTCATGGCTAAACCCATAAAGCATGTGTTTAGTTATCTCATTTGGTACTTGCATTTGTTTTGTTTTTAAATGTTTGGGTTAAGTGTTTTTAAGATATCCTTTATATGCTTAAGTCGAATGAGTCTATTATTATGCCTTGGTAAAAGGTTATGTGCATTTGTATCATTGCATGTTGAAAAGGGTTTAATAGTTATTTAAATAGAATGCATTAGATTATTTTAAATGAAAATATGTTATGCATCATCTATCTAATTGCTTTTTTTTAAAATAACTTGACTATAAATAATAACATGTTTAACATATCTTGCTTGAACATGAATAAAAGGGAAAAATTCTAAAGGGTTTAGGGAATTTAGAGAAAATAAAAAGAAAAGGAAATTCTCTCTCTCCCTCCCTTCCTCTCCCTCTCCTCCATGGTTGTTTGAGTTCTTTCTTGGAGAAAGATTGCTTGAGGATTTCTTTTGATTGGGGATTGTTTTAGAGTATTGGTTGTGGGATTGGAAATCTTACTTGAATCTTGGAGTGAAATGAAAAAAGATTTTTTGGTGTTGTGTGCAATAAAATGAATATCTTCATATTGGGGTTTGCTAAAACAAAGTATTTCCCTCTTTGAATAGTATGCACTTAAATGATTTGCTTGCTCAGTAGTCCATGCCACACTAGGTGGTTACATATGGCATTCTTCTATAGAATTTGTTTGATGAATCTAGAGTTAGTTTATAGACATTTCTATTTTGTACTGTTTCATTTCCTGTAAAAATACAAATTAGCACCCTAATGTTGGTGAATCTTTCCTATAAATTATATGTGATTATTAGAATTAAGGTGTCATCAACCTTGTAAATCTGATTAATTTAATTAATCTTAATATTATAATTATAAATGCAAACATAAGGGAAGTAGAATCCACCAACTGTAGTCATTATTTAATTACGATGACTTGTAATATTTATTTATTTTTATCTCAATATAGTAAACAAGTGAAATAGGGGCGTCCAAGTTCATTAATTGATTTTATGACTATTGTAAGAGAATCTCCTAGATTGTAGCTTACATGTTATAAGCAAATCGGTTATTTTTGGACAACTATGACAAGGCATCTTATGATAACCTGTAAGAAGGTGCAAGAGGCTATTCTTAGCCTATTTGTTGACTATTCCAAGGATAGGTGTTGGGAATCTTTCATGAAATCTATAAGAGGGAAATTAATGGGATTTTTCCCAAGTATGAGCATGGGATTTTTCCCAAGTTGGGTGCCACACTTTGTATCTTCTTATACAATCTTGTAATTTCTATTTAACAAAAGCTAGAGGAAGTACAACATATGAGAGTTGTTTGTTTATAGTTACATAGGTGCAGCTATGTTGGATGCAGGATTGAAGGAAATTGATGTATTATAATCTCTTTGTAGATAATACAAATTTGTCCTCTTTTCCTGGTGGAGTTTTTTACCTGAAAGGGTTTTCTCCATGTAAATCTCTATGTCATGTGTATGGTTTTTTGAGTATTGCTAATTTCTTTGCTTTGGAAGTGTTGTCATCGATGTCAAAGGTGCATACTCATATTGTCATTGATGTCAAAAGGAAGTTGTTGTCGAAGGGAAATGGAAGTCAGAGAAGAAGAAAAGTGGTGCAGAAGCACCTCGAGACATTGAGGATTTGGAGGATCCCTCGTATTTTTTGTTGTGTCCAAATGTTACATTGTAAGGCCTTAGTGCCATGTCGTATCTTAGTTGGCCGAGTAATGGCATACGTGTCAAGAAAAAAAGATTGTAACTGAACAAAGTTTGTAACCGGCAGTGGTGGTTCGTTTTCCACCTTCTGTAACTGCTAAATTGAGTCTTTAAATAGTGAGTCTGAATGTGAGACAAAAACATAGAGAGGAAGAACAAATTTGTATCCATATTTAGAAGAAGGAAATAAAGAACTCTGGTTGTCTTGGTGTAACTGCAGAAGACATCGTTTGGAGTCATTCCACTGGTGGGTTTCTCTAAAACCAGTGGAATGACCTCCGTATAGTTAGATTCATTTTCTATTCTGTAGATTTAGTTGCTTCCTGAGTGTTATTCGGTCACAATGATTGCAGTGAAGGTTTTGGTTAAGGAACTGTGCACTTCGTGTGTATGCATCTAATGTAGGTGGCGAACATCTGTGTGTGTATCGCATATACGGTGAAAGGAACTGACGTAGAAAGTCAAGAAAAAAATGAATATGTGAAGACATTGGCGAGAGATTGGCGTCAGTGGAGGTGAAGAAAGATTGGCCGAAGTAAGAAGTCTTATCGACGGCTTCTTGGTGATAAGCACATTGGTGTGAGATACAATATTGGTGGAGAAGAGAAAAGTCCCATCGACGATCAAGTCAGACCGATGGAGAATTTGATGTTAAGTCTTTCGGCGTAAAGTTGGTATTAAGCCATCGGTATGAGAATTAAGATCGGAAGAACTGTTGGAAGTTGGGCCGAGGATATATGTCACACCGACAAGGGTGATGGGAAGAGTTTCCATCGGGGAGAAGGTGGTTATCGGCTTAGCTTCCTCAATGTTCGCCGATGATGTTAAGTCTGGCCGATAGGAGACAAAAGGTGTTGGTCAGCGAGGAGAGGACGAAGCTTGGTGTTAAGCATATTGGTAAGAGATGTGAGGTCGGCTGGAGAGTTTTCAAGTATGCCGATAGTGGTCTATCTCACCGATAGGTGAAATATATGTGTATTCCGATGTTGTGTGGGTTGAATGGGTAGATCACCCTATAATGAAATGTTTTCTACTTGGTGTCCTCTGCATCAAAAAGTTTCTAAGGTAGAAAAGAAGAAAAGTTTCTAAGGCAGAGAAGAAGAAAAGTTTCTAAGGCACAGTTTCAGCCTTTAGTCAGTGATTTGCTCAGTTCGCGAACTCTTAAGTTCACCGACGAAAGATTTCTCTGACAACAAGTTTGCTGACATGAAAGTTGGGCGATGTAGGCATGAAGAAGAAAGTTTGAATTGCAAAGTAAAGTTTAGTTTGCAAGTTTCAAAGTTTATCGATTTGTCAATTTGCCGATAAAGGAGAAAGTAAAGTTAAATCGACAAAATGTCAAGTTCAAGAAATCAATGAAGGGAAAGTTGTTTGGTTCATAAGTTTCTAAGTTTGCCAATTTTTGATTCGCCGATAAAGGAGAATGTGAAGTTAAGTTGGCAAAATACCAAGTTCGTGAACTTAACAAAGGTTCGCAAGTTTTAAAGTTGGTCGATTTGCTGATAAAGGGGAAAGTAAAGTTAAGTCGGCAAAATATCAAGTTCGCAAACTTAATAAAGGGAAATTTGTTTGGTTCATAGGTTTTCAAGTTCATCAATTCGCCAATAAAGGGCTTTGTGCCCAAGGTTTATGGAAATGGACTTTTTCCAATAAAGGCTTTTGAGTCCAAGGTTCGTGGAAATGGATTTTTGCCGATAAAGTTGTTTAAGTGATGGTTCGTGAAAAACAAGTTTTGCCAATAAAGGCCTTTGTGACCAATGTTAGAGGAAAAGTTTTTTTACTGTTAAAGGTTGTTTGAAAGGTGGTTTGTGGCTCACCTATTTTGCTGATAAAGGTGCTAGAGGTTAATTTAGTGAAGGTACCGATACGAAGACTTAAATATAGGTTTGAGGCCAACTTGGTGATATTGACTAGAAGTTTAAAGGTTGGCACCATTTCCGTATCATGTGGGAATTTTAGTCTAGACCTATAATGTGAAATTTTAGGATTGGGACAACATCAGACTGTGTTATTTGGGCCCAGCTTCAAAGTGCAGATTTACGGTATGTGTCGCCCCTTTTGCAATGTATATGTTGGAAATAAAAACACAGATGCTGACTTTGGAGAATGTTTTAATGTGATACAATGCAACCAACAATGAAGATTTGTTTTGTATAGGTTGATATAAAAGGGAGGTTAGTTTGTGCTTTTGAGGAGGAGCGTGTGCGAGCATCAACGTGTGTGATATGTGGAATATATGTGAACATCAAGTGAATAGGCATGTACAAATCTGAGAGTATGAAGTGTGCGAAAGGCATGAATTGAAGTTGATTATGAGTTCACACAATATGTGATGAATGTTTTGTTTGGAATGATAATTGATTCTATTTTAGTTTGTTGGGTTGGTATTTAGAAGACAAAGTTGTGTTGAACACACAAAAGTACTGAGAGGGGACTGAATCAATACTTAATTAAATTCTTTTTCTTCCAGGTCAACATTCAATCCAATGTAAGCATTTAAACCATGAGAAACAAAAGAACACATAAGCACACAACCATAACACCATATTTACGTGGAAAACCCTAGAAGGGAAAAGCCACGACGAGCAAGTTTCTTGGATCTACTGTCCAAATCTAGCCTCACAAAAAAAAATAGGTTTACATTAACATTTATGGGCTACAACCCAAAGGAAGATGCAATTCCCTCAAGTGCTACAACACTTACAACGAAATGAGGCTACAACCTCTGCAACAAAACACTTATCTGATTCAGATCCTTCTTTCATAAAACTGATTGCTTCAACCTTCTGTTGACCTCTCCAAACTCTGCATAATTATCTCACCTCTTCACAATCATAATACCAAGCTCTGCAACATCAAAATACCTTCATATACTCTTCTCTATTATCACAACTCCTTCAATTAGCTTCTTAGCAACATCTCTTTACATAAACTGATCCTTTCCACCTTTCATCATCAAAATTGCTTTTGCGATTATTTTATTTGCACATTATTATTGCTAACACACATCATACATCAATCCATCTTTCAACAATCTTGATCTTACATTTATATCCTCCACAACTCTTCAAAAACTTTCTCCTTTGTCAGCCAAGATGAAATGTGTAACATGAAACATGCAATGGCCTAGCTGGTCGGCTCCCAAATCATCTGCAAAAAGTAGAAATCTAATGTGGTTCAAATTGAGTGATAACCATGACCTATTTTAGCTTAGCACACATCTCCACATTGGTTCACACTTCCAAATGCATGGCACAATCATCAAAACACACCAAGTTGGCTCAGCGAAATACTTATCCAACCTCGCAATTAGCTCCAGACCTAAAGTGATACCAGAGAGACCAAATAACATCATGCAGATCGCTTCATAAACATTATATGACTTGCAAAAACATTCCTATGCTCTCATTTTACCATTTCATGCTATTTCATGCTAGTGTAAACACTTGAACATTGATGTCGGTATCCTTAACATACTTTGATTACACTGACTTGATGTAAAACATTGAAAATCATACTTGCGGTAAACAGGAACATTTGAAACTTGAACTAAGCATACCAACATACATTATGAGATTATCTTTTAATCATCAAAGCCAAATATCATCGTACGGTGAAGTGCAGTGGCTTTTACTTTCTCCCTCTGATAGTCTTGTCCAGCAACAAGACTTGTCTTCACACAACTGACTCCAGAGAAACTATTGTGGTACACTTTATCATCTAAAACTTGAAACATGCATACATCTTGCTAGTATCTAGCTATCCTCCAAACCTTTGGACCATATCTTCAGGTACAGAGAAGCACAGAGCATTATACTATCTCTTTGTGACTACCACTACCCTGTTTCACTACTACCTTCACTTTGTTGACTCTAAAACACTTTGCAGTAGGTTTCATGATCTTAAATTTGAACCACACATACTTAAGAGTAGTTACAAACTATCTTCTTTATCTGCATGCTCATATCTTCATCTGCGGTAAAATGTGGCACATTCTCCTAAGCCTGTGACACCTTTCCTGGCTTGAACTTTACTTAACCAAATTTCTTCAAACTTTTTGCAACTTTCTTTATCCAACACCAAGCCACATGACTTCATATCATCCAAATACAACAAGGTTAAACCAACATAATTTCCACGACATTCATTATCATCACAACTCATCAAATATATTGATAACATACACCTATCATGAACTTACACATGAACTTCAGAAGATAAGGTATGACTGTGTACAGATGATACTAATATCTTATCTTCCACCATCATTGCTCCTTTGATATGTTGGTACAACTATGTATAGTTGATACTAATAATCATCTCTCCTTTGATCTACTTCTTTGACATCACATGCAACAATATGTCTTCCACATTACTACTTTGTTAACACCACTGATCATCTCTCTGTTGACACCATTGATCATCTCTCTGTTGACATCAATGACAACACATGCAACAAGTTGGAGCTTTATTGTTGGGTTGGTGCTCAAAGGACAAATTTGGTGCTTCATTTCTAGGTTAGTGCTCAGTTTGGTAAGGAGATTTAAATCTCTTATAGGTTGGTGCCTATAGATATGTAAAAAGGATTGTTGTCCTTCTTAGGTTGAAACTCCTACAGGTTGGTGCCTACAAAATATTGTAATTGATTGATTTATTTTGTGAGGTTGGATTTGGATAGTAGACCCAAGTAGCTCTTCTCACTATGGTTTTTCCCTTCTTGGGTTTCCACATAAAATCTAGTGTCATGGTATCTTGTGTGGATGTACTGTGAATGTGTTTGCATAGTTCTTTACATAATCTAATTAATGTAGAAGAATTGAATTAAAAGTGGCATATACTGATTCACCCCCCTCTCAGTATATCCGTGTATTCTAACAATTGGTATTAGAGCTAAGTTCCTTGGTGTAAGCTAACTGTTGAAGGTAGATCTTGGATAAGAACACATGGCTAGACATGAAGGATTCGCTTCTAACAGAGCACCTCTATTTGATGGATCTAACTACGCCTTCTAGAGTATAAGGATGGAATCCTATCTTACCTCTCTAGGGTATGATGTTTGGAGAGTTGTGATCAATGTTTATATTGCTCCTACAAATCCTCTCAAAGATCTAGCTGATAAGAAGGCTTGTGAGAACAATGTTAAAGCTAAGAATGCTATCATGAGTAGTCTAACTAACACAAAGTTTGTCAAAGTAATGCAGTGCAAGACAGCCAAGGACATATGGGATAAACTTAAAAATCTCTATGAAGGAGATGATAAGGTAAAGCAAGCAAAATTGTAGACCTTCAAGGGTAAATTTGAAAATCTGAAGATGAAAGAAGAAGAGAACATGTAGCTGACTATCTACTCAAAATAGATGAAGTTGTGAATGTGATATGAGGTCTTGGTGAAGAGGTAGAGGATTCAGTGGTTGTCAAGAAAGTAATGAGATCACTTCCTCAAGGGTATGATTTAAAAGTTTCTACTATTGAAGAAGCCAGATATTTGAATAAACTCACAATGGATGAACTATTTGGTTCCCTCACTGCCTATGAGATGAGAAATGCAAGCAAAGACACATCTAAAAGGGAAGTTGCATTCAAATCAACAAAGAAGGAAGAAGCATATAATCCAAGCAGTGGATCTGAGGAAGAAGAGGCAAACTTTGTAAGAAAGTTAAAGAAGGGCTCAGGTAAGTACAAAGGTAAGTTGCCTTTCAAGTGTTTCAACTGTGGAAAAATTAGGCATTATGCATCTAAATGTCCTCTTAGAAAGAATGAAGATAGCAACAAGGGTTTCAAAAGATCTAAATTCAACAAGAACAAAAAATGCCTTTACTCCAAGGATGACTACAAGTCAGCAGAAGAAGTAGAAAACTGCCCATCAGAAGATGAAAGAGAAGAATCCCTATTCACGGCTATGGAAGTCTTGAACAACTCAGGAAACACTACTAATGATAAAGAAAACATGACAATCATTGATGAAGAAGAATGTGAAGTTGATCCTGAAGGTGAACTGATCTCTGCACTTGAAGACTTGGAATTAGTAAGGAAAGAAAACAAAGAACAAAAGGACAAGTTCAAAGAATCAGAGGAAGTGATTGTTAGCTTGAAGATTCAAATTGAAGAGGGAAAAAGAATTGCAAACATCGTGAACACTGGCTTTAAAGCCAAATCAGATGAGTGTTTAAAACTTGAAGAAGAAATTGTTTCATTGATAAAGGAAGTTGAAAAGGTTCATGCTCAGTTGAGTAAGAATATCAATTTTGGAAAGAGCTCTAAAATTCTAGATGATATAATAAACATTCAAAGACCTCTATTCATAAAGTCAGGCTTGGGTTGTGATGAACAAGTCACACAATCTTCTACTCCTACAAAGAAGACAATGCAAAATGAAGAAACCCCAATGAAGAAAGAGAGTAAGAAAATTGAAGAAGTTGATTTCATCCATGTCATCTCTCAAAGAAGAAAATTCAGAAGATCAACTCCTGCAAGACATACATTCATGAATAGGTTCAATTATGCCATCTTTGGTTATTGTTTTAGTTGCAATCAGTATGGTCACAAAGCCATTGAGTGTAGATTGAGAATGACAAGAAGCAATTATGTAAGTAGAAATTCTTTTGCCCCTTTGTTTGATTTCAATATAAATGTCATATTTGCAACAATTTTGGGCACATAGCAAGGTTTTGTAGAAGTAGTTTGGCAAAGTCAAAATCTCAGATGATTGATCTTGACAACCAAGACAAAAGGATAGACATTCTTGAAAATCAGAAGACAAATCAAGAGGTAAAGTTGGAATATGTGGTTACAAAGGATTAGATTGCAGATATTTTTACAAAGCCCCTTCCCAAAGAGACATTTGAGTATTTAAGGTAGAAGTTGAGAGTGATATCACTCTCATCAAATTTGTGAGGTGTAGCTAGTATTATTCCAGATATTTTGACTTGATTTTATATCTTGGTGTGCGTGTGTGAGTATTGGACATGGTTGATATTGAGTTTAGGGACTATGGATAATATTATTTTGATTATGGAAATAAATGTTTTATATTTAGATATTTATTTGTTTGTTTGTTTAAAATGATATAATATGTTTATTTAGTAAAATAATGGATTATAAAATGTTAATGGTTGTATGTTTAATTTACGCAAAATAAATATTATTATTTGATATTTTAGATTTTGTAATTATTGATGTTAGAAATGTTAAAGTTAAATGTTTAATTGCTTTTGCTATAAGTTTCAAAATATACTGATGTTTCAATAAGATTTTACAGGTAGAGTGGCCCAGGTTGCTTAAGAATGGGAGACAAAATCCATAATACTCAAATATTGATTTATTTATTTATTTCTTATAATTTTGTAAGGGGGGGTTTGTGTCAAAAGTATGTGATATTTTATTATGTTTATTTGAATTAAAAAGAGGCATTTGTTTTAATTTGGGAGAAGGGAATGTAAAGAATTGGGTAAAAGATTTATTTTAAAGGAGGAAATGTGAATCATTTTCCTCATTCTTGAAAATGGAAGTGTTGTATCTTTCTTGGTAGTAGTGATCTTTCTTGGTTTCTGTTTTTGAATGCTTCTTGGATGGTGAAAGAAGAAGATTTTGGGGTTGAAATGAAGGCATGACCATGGATTGTTGGCTGGAAACAATTTGTTCATCTGTTTGGAGTGATTAGTTGGGCTTATACTAAATTGGATAGTTAAGGTATGATTGATTTCTTATGGAATTTAGTATTCTTCATGTTTTTGTAAATGTGGGTTTAAGGGTTGTGATAATTGTTGAGAAAATTTGTGTTGTCTTGCTTGAATGTAAGTGGGGTTTGGGTGTGCATTAGGGAACTGCCCTCCGTGTCAGATGAGAGCTTCTCTCGTGTGGGGTTAAGGAGGGTGTGGAACCTCTCTTGGGGTTTTTGTGGAGTATGTGATGGTGTTGCGGTTGTTTGTGCTGAGAGAAAGGGAGAATGGGAGTGAAATTTAATTAGGGAGAAATGGAGAATGGGAATGAAATTTGATGGGAGATTGTGGAGATTGAATGGGAGTTGGGAGGATGTATGGTTGGTTGTGATAATGGGAGTGTGGAGTTGTGTGAAGAAAGGGAGTTGAATTGTGCCCTAAGAGGGAAGGGAATCCCCCTTCTTCCCCTTTACCGGAATTCCGTCTGTAGATTCCATGTGTGTGTGTCATTGTTGTTATCAGAAAATTGGAATGATTATCAATAGTATCAAAGTAATCTAATAAACTCAATGGAAAAGGAAATAATCAAGATTCAAAACAACAAATATAAACCTTACAAACCTCAATACTTCATAGCTTCCATTGGTCGCCTATCTCAATCAATCTTGCGTAATGAATGAAGCCCTCAGAAAACGCACTTCCTTGCTTTTTCTTCAAGATGTCAATGGAGAATGGCTATGATAATTCTTGTAATGAAGACGAGATTCACAATAATGGTAATGGTAACAAGATAACAAGTTGATCGCAAGCTATGGAGGAATTTGGTGCCAAAGGTGCGCTGTGATTCCTACAGAGTAAGGGTACTAAAAGCTTGGATGATAGAAATGGAAGAATAGGGTTGTACTTATAGACTTGTGAGAGAGAAGATCAACAGTATAAAATGAATAAGAAGATCAACGGTTGAGAAACCTTGAGAGGATGTGCACAAATAGAAAGAAGACAAGTGTCACACAAAAAGTTGTTTTGTTTGAGTTAACTGCTTTCTTTTAGAGAGATAAGATTTGATTTCATAAATTAGAAAGTTTTTTTCTAATTTAAGAGTTGTTGATAAAAACAAGATTGATTAAATCAATTAACTCAACTTGTGATTTGCTTTTTGCATGATTTGAGAGAAATTAAATAATAAATTATTTAATTTTGTATGCATGAAGAAGATTTATTTTTAGAAGATTTGAAAGATTTTTGAGGAATTTGAAGATAAGAAAGCAAATTAAATAAATAAATTTACTTAATTGTTTATGCATGCTTTGAAAGAATAAATAAAATATTTTATTATATTTTATTTTTAGAGATTGAGATAATTTAAATAAATTTGATTTATTTATTTATTGATAGAGGAATTTAGATAAAATAAATATTAGGAATATTTATTTAGACAGAGTCGTGTCATTTTTAGGTGTATACAATTGTAATTAGTTTATTTCTGAATTTTGTTTTATTGCTATTTGCTTTGAGCTATGGAATTTTGTTTCTCGCTTGGGGGTGGACTCGATCTATTCGGTCCTACGACTAGGAGGTGAGCAGGGCTAGGCTGCTCTATTGTGTTGCATGCAGGTTTATAGAGAAATTTATGATCAATGTTTACTATTGGAGAAAATGGGCGTATCTATTATCGAATTATTTATCCATAAATTGCTGATCCAAATTGTATGTTGTATATTCAGAAAAAGAAACAGACTATTATGATTCATTGGTTGAAGCGAAATAATACTTTATTCAAGATTAATACCAAGTAAATGCTCAATCTAGTTTACTGTTGAATGGAATATTTGTATTGTACTGTATAGTTTGTAGACAGAGAAAAATTTAGAGTAATTGTGTGAAGTTGTATCTCTTGTGATCATCAACTAATCTGTGGTCATATTTTTTTAAATCGTGATAGTTAGAAAAAGAATTATGGTAGAAATTTTATAGAAGTTTATTTTATGTTGACAACATTTATTCTTTTCTGATCTCTCTGCAATACAGAGAATGAAAAAAATATGATGTAAATGTTGTTGTAATAAGTGAAATCTGAATGAAAGTGGAAACTAATCTAATGCATAAACAAATGATTATACCTTCATGAAGACCTCACGAATCCATGCGGGAAGGAGATGCACCCAAGAGAGCTCCTCAAGATTGTTCCCTTGATCAAAATGACTAATGTGGATTGCTCAATGCATACAACACAATGTGGATGACAGACAAGTGATTTGATAACTGATTTGGATGTAAATAGGGGATGATCAGAGTGATTTTGGCAGAGGTTTGGTAAGATGAGGAGATTGTGGAGTGATTTTGGCAGAGTTCTGATGCATGAAGGGGTCTTATGAAAATGGCTTGGAAGAGGCTCAATTTATAGAATTTTGGAGATGAGGATGGAGGGTGAGGATTCATTTGACAAGATCAAGGGCTAGGAATAAAAGTGAATCTTTTATTCCTAGTGGATGAATTAAATATTCCCATTTTGGGAAGAGTGGAGGAGTGTGGGGGACATCTGAATTTAAAATTCAATGAGTGGAGGATAGTGGGAGACAACTGAATTTTATATTCAGTGAGTGGAGATGAGTGGGAGACAACTGAATTTTATATTCAGTGAGTGGAGGTGAGTGGGAGACAACTAAATTTTATATTCAGTGAGTGGAAGTGAGTGGGGGACAAGGTTAATTAAGTGTTTTCTTAATTAACTTAAGCCTAGGTTAATAAGATAAGCATGATTTATCTAATTAACAGGGATTAGGGAAATGGATAAATCAATTAAATAAATATTAGGCATATTCATTCAATTAATAGGATAGGGTTGTAAAGTTAAATGGATTAATTAGGTGAATTCATTGATCACCAGGGATATGCAGATTGGGGGAGTAGATGAGTGCAGAGGTACGAAAAATTGGTTTGTAGAGCAGTCCAATTTTAGGTGTCTACATTTGCCCCTCTTTGAGATGATGTTGCGGCTAAGTAACATCATTTCAAAGAAGTTAAAACATAGAGATGGATTGGATAGAAAAAAGATTTTGGTTTGGGAGAATAGGGAAAGGTTTGGGGATAATTGGTAAGGGTGATGCCCCCTCGAGAGGATAGGCGGGTTGCGAGAACATGGTTGTGCTCTCGAAATGGATGGGACAGATTGGTAGATGTGGGCAGAGGATAAGTGGTGGGAGGAAAGGATGATGATGTTCGGAGATGATTGGTGGATGATCATTGTGCTGAAACTAAATTTTAGAAATCCTAGGTTTGATATAGCAAGGTGGATATGTTCACCAAGGTATAGAAGACCAGGGTGATGATGTTTATCCAACATTTGCATGGACTAGACACGCAGACAAAGGGATGATCTCATGCATGCCCAAGATAGTACAACCTTGTCAAGATGAGGGAAGGGGACTCATAGCATAAGCCCTTAGTACAAAAAAGGTATGGTGAACCTTAGATGCATAAGAAGATCAATATGCTAGAACCAACCCTATGATCGATCAAGATATGAATACTAGCTTGGAGTAATGAAACCAAACCCACAAGCACATCATACAAAAGCAAGACTATGCCCCATTCTAGATGTTTTCGCCACATACCATGATATGATAAGATCAAGGTAGCTTTGATGTGATCTTCGAATAGGACAAAAGATAAAAAAACAAAAACAAAAAGACCAACGAACCAAACAAGTAACCATTGTGCCTTTTGCCAAAATGGATGATGATTTGATAGATTCTGCCTATCGTAGGAAAGATATATCCTAAGGTAGGAATTGATAGATGATTTGGTGATGTTGTAAAAGTGGCTCAAGATGTGATGGTGACAAGTTGTGATTGATGCTGATTTGATAGTTGATGATTTTGATTAAGGACAATGCTTTGATAGGTGATGCGATGCTTGGATCTAGTGTAAGTTTATTGAGGATAGATGTGATGATGATGTGGGATGATGATAAATGCGATGATGATGAGAGTGTGATGGTTTTATTTGTGTGATGGATAGATTATTTTTGGAATTTTGGTGTGTTTCTATTGTTTTGGGATTTTTTGATTTTGTGATGTTTTTGGATTTTTTGATTTTTGTGATGTTTTTGGATTTTTTTATTTTTGAAAAGGAATAGTTTATTATGAGATGGTTGCATTGGATTTCATGTGGATAACCTTTGCGCTAGATACCAATGACAAGGGAACACCAAGTCTAGAGGTGACAGTGATGGGGTTGGATAGGGGGATTGGGTAGCTGATTCATGATAGATGAATGGACAAGTGATAGGGATGCGGGTTAGATAGATGGAAGATAAGGATGAGGGGTAGGATAGGTATGCATGATATATGGATGGAGGATTGCAGGATTTTCTCCAAGGGCTAGGTTGCAAGGAATCATATGCCCCAATGCCTAAAGAATTTTGCATGATGGGCTCATGTTTGAATGGGTGGACTTTGCATTAGATGGATGGAGGATATACTCAAAAGGGAGTATGCCAAGAGGTTTCCAAGGCTTGTTTTTGATATGTTGCCCCTTGTCTTTATCAAGATCTAAGGTGGGAGATATAGTGGAGAGAATGGATGGGGAATGATAGGATAAATAGGGGGTAGTGGATAAGAATATGATAGGATAAGGATAAGACAGTGGATAAGATGTGCAAGGAGATTATGGATGTGGATGAAGGATACGGTTTTGCCCCCAAGTGTAGGGATACAAAATGGATGGAGAAGGGATTACACATGACGCCCACAAGGGGTTTTCATCACGGTACTTGCCCAAGGCACCACAAGGAGTGGTTTTCCCCATTGGACGGATTTTTTTTTCTTTACTATTTTCTTGATTTTTTGATTTTTTTGCTTTTTTGATGGAATGGGGACTCTAGCGTCTGTTTCCATAGCAAGGGGAAGATGGTCCCATGTTGGATAGCATTATGGATGATGATTGCATGGATGTTGGTAGATAGGAGAAGATGGAAGGGATGGTGGATAATGGATTATGTGGAATATGATGTGGACTATGCGGATTATGATGTGGACTATGCAAAAGCATGGACCATAGGGATGTGACGGGGAAGATATGTAGGATAGTGAACGAAAGATGGAGAGATGGGGGTATGTGGGAATTGCAAGTGGTGGAGGGGAACCAAGACCAATGGTTGCACACACCGTGATGTATTTAGAAGCTTGTATTTTGGATGTGGAGTTGGGAGTAATGGGGATCGGGATGGGGGATTGTTGGATGGTCGATTTGGGTTTTAGGGACCCAAATAGACTGAGGAATTATGGGATTTTTAGATGGGGAGTAGATGTTTGGGATTTTGCAGTAGATTGGGATGTGG
Source organism: Cunninghamia lanceolata (assembly GCA_027924645.1). NCBI lineage: Eukaryota > Viridiplantae > Streptophyta > Pinopsida > Cupressales > Cupressaceae > Cunninghamia > Cunninghamia lanceolata. The sequence continues at coordinate 627,316 of BSBN01001712.1, forward strand.
ATGCCTCATTAGAGTTTGGTGCGTTTTGTTTAGGGACCCACACCAGTTTTGTTTTTGCTTTTTCTTGTGATGGTGTGGGCTTTGATAGCCTTTGAGATTTTTCATTTTGATTGGAAGGGATATTATCCTTAGGCTTTTGTGCTTTATGAGTTGAGGCATTCAAATATTTGAATCCCATGGATTTGGGGGAAGCTTCATGTTTGAAAGGTGTGTGCTTGTGTTGGTCTTAATTCAGGATTTTAGTGGACTTATGGATGGAGGGGTAAAAAGTGGATTTTTGGAGAGATGGATGAAGTGAGTTGATGGTTGGGATATTAGGAGTTGGTAGGATAGGAGGATAAGAGGATTTGTGGATATGGATGTTGGGAGTTGGTAGGATAGGAGGTAGAGTGGATTTGATAGGGATCTTTGGAGTTGGAAGGAGTGGAGGTAAAGTTGACGGAGGGAGATGGATGGTCACATGCTTTTGCAAATGATAGGATGATGAAGGAGGGATGGTGACATATGTTTTTGGAGTGCGATGTGATGCACCATGTTTGGGATTGGATGAATGGATTTTAGAAGGTGGGTGGATGGTATCAACTTGTGTAGATTATTTTTGTTGGGATGCATAGCCAAGGCCATGTGAGGATTGATGGAATGTGGTGTGGATGGGCTCCAAGATGCCTTGTTCATGAAGGCCTAAGCCTTTGCCTTGATAGTTCATAAGTTGGAGCATGCGACATGCAATGGGATGTTTGGTGCTTTGGAAACAAGATGCGAATCCATTATTTGTTGGAGATAGATGGGGGGTGGATGGAAGTTGTTCACATCCTACAAGGGGTTTACCACGGATGAAGGTGCTTTTTCCAAGTGGATAAGGGGATGGATTTGGGATGGGATTGGTAGATGGAGGGAAAGGATTCATGGGGGATGGTGAAGGGGTGGTAGAAGAAGGTGTGAGATTACTAAGTTGACCAATAGATGGGAGGGGATCGGGGATGGGATTAGATGGGATGGTTAGATCTTGATTAGGAGAAGGGGTTGATGTTTCAACATGCTTGGGATTTGTTTCTTGACATAGCTCATGTGCTTGCATGGAAGTGGAAGTGACTTGGATAGATGTGGTGGGTGCTTGGATGGATGTGATAGGTGTTTGACTTATGGGCTCTTGAACATGGCTACATGATGGTTCATGACTTATGATAGGGGATTGTTCAAGAGGTTTGGTGGATGTTGGATTGCATGAGGGTGCTTGATTCCTTGCTAATAGCCAATGGATGACATCCTACATGAGTGTATGGGTGGAAGAACATTATAATGGATGGAGAATGATCGCGGATGGTGTAGGATTAGGATTGGGATTGGATATGTGGGTGATGGGATTAGGTTGTGATGGTTCGTGGATGGGTTCAAGGGTAGGTATTGGACTGGATGATGGTGTTGGAGGGCACTCTAGATTGGTATCTCCCTTGTCAAAGGTTATTAGATCTTGCCTAGGATAACTTGGACTCATTTGATTTATGTACAAGGGACCACTTGGACTTGCAGGTGCATCATGTTGCAAAGGTGGATTTGGGCTCACTAGTGCTTGTTGTGATGACACTTGGTTGTCTTGGTAGCTAGGTGTAATGGTAGGATATGTAGACGAAAGGTTTTGGGGTTGGTATGAAGTTGAGGGTTGATATGAGGATGATGGAGGTTGATATGATGGAAGTTGATATGAGGTTGATGGAGGTTGATATGATGGAAGTTGATATGATGTTGAAGGTTGATATGAGGATGATGGAGGTTGATATGATGGAAGTTGATATGATGTTGAAGGTTGATATGAGGATGATGGACGTTGATATGGTGTTGAAGATGATGACATGTAAGGTTGTTGTGGAATTTGTTGAGGTTGGGATGGTGTTGGGACTTCTTGTGGCGATATGATTTGTTAGTGATGTTGGTAAATGTGTTGATGTGATGATGATGGAGGGGTTACATAGGATAATGATTGTTGTGATATGGATTGATATAGATAAGGGTTGTGATAAGTCGATAACGAGTTGAGATGACATGTGGATGAATTTGGTTGATATGAAGTGGGATAAGTTGATGCAGAATTGGTTTGATGCGTAGGTGGATATGATGGGATAGGTGCTAGATATGATGTTTGTTGGACTTTGTAAGTGGCCACGAGGTGTTGGATTTCTGCCAAGAGGTATTGTATGTGTGAGGATTGGCTTGTTTGACCTATTTGAATCAATTCTTGAATGCTTTGAAAGGTTCATTGATCTAAAGGGGATTGGCTTGCATGCATGTGGTGAAGCATATGAAGGAGCTTTTGGAGGTCCTCTACGGTTGACATGATGTCTTAAGTCCTTTTTGGCAAGTGCTTGTTTATGATTCGATGATGATGTGGCTTGTTTGGATGAAGTTGATTTTTCTTGGCAAGTAGATAAACAATCAAGTAAGAAAACACAATGGCCAAAGGTTTGATTTATGAAAGATGTGATAATCAAGCATGTACAACCTTAAGGATTTGGGCCACTAAAACAAAGGTTCATAGTGGGGGAACATCCAGGGGATCGGCACCTTACGAGCATCTGATAAACCACTTAAGGTTTTGACTAGCTCTACTAGGAGTTTAATATACCTCATGGGTACTACTTCCTTTCAAGCTAGCACCAAATGGTAAGTGCTCATACCGATTAGACTTGGCTTTCACCTTATCCTCAATTTACATATAGTGGACCGGATGAAAGTACCACTTGGGGTCGCCAATGAGTTCTCTGAATGGATGCGTCTCAAGGGCAGGACCACGTCCTAAAAAAATAGAATAGAACCATTTCTCTTCACCCAAGATCCTTTTGAAGGCAAGGGGAGAGGATACTTTGATTCTACCCTATGGGATAACACAAACGTGCAAGTGCACAAGACACGGCAAACAAGAGCTAATGTTCGTTTTAAGCCCAAATTGAAAATGTGCCTAAAGTTGTTTGTTGCAAGCAATGATTAATTTTAGTTGCACCAAAATCAAATGTTCTTTACAGTAAGGCACACAAGGATTCTTTTTAGGTGCACCCAAAATGAAATGTTTGATTGTAGATTGTTTGGAAGAAAGATTCGTTTTAGGTGCACCAAAGATAAATGTTCTTTAAGATAAGAAATCCCTGCAAAAAAGATGTTAGTACTTCCAAGTGTTGTTGATGACCTGCACCTGATGTTGTTCCAGCCCCGAATGATCACCTGCAAGTCACAAAAACGAAAATAGAGCAAGTAGATTTCCAAGAGGATTGTAATGTGAAAATTGATAATCTGAGAAAATTTGATGGAAGAAGAACTAATATAGGAAAATAGATTGCATAAACAGATTATTCATGAGATTCTATGTGATTTCAAAAAAAATTCATTGAAAACCGATCAAATTTGCAAAAGATATGATGATTTGAAGTTTGCAATGCAAGTTTGACTTTGACTGCGAAAAAAGGCTGGAAAAAACTACAGTCACTTGATAAAAACCTCACAACTATGAAGTTCTCAGAGTCCTCTTTCCGACAAGTCCTTGTTTGCGTGATTTCACCTCCGTATACGAAAGTTATGAAAGTTTGAAAAAATCAGCCTATTATGGCATGTAGGAGGCACGAGAGGTTACCCTGGCAGTTAACAAGAATGTTAGCGGTTCTGACTACTCTTGGTCACATGCTCTGTAAGCACTGGCGGTTAAGGTTGGCAGTTTATTCTTGGTGGTTAGTTTAGATTATGGCCCTGCCCCTGGTCATCCATGTGACCAAGGGTCCAGCGAGGGTAAAAGGAAAAACCCTAACCGAAAGTTCAAAGTTTGAAAAAAAAAACTATACAGCATTGGTTTTATGTGCCAGGGTACGGCGCAAGGGCTGTGCTGGAGTGGTGGGAGGGATGGGAGGCCGCGGAGGGGGCAGCGCGGGGGTCTGCGCGGAGAAGGGCGAGGTAAGGTGTGGCAGGAAGTGAGGTCCGCAGGGGGCACTACGGGAGTTGGGCGCTGTGGGGAGGAGTTTGATCAGAGGCGGTGGGAGAGGAGTTGGGGGAGGCCGCGGGGAGTTTGGGTGGGAGGAAGCGGTGGCGTCGGGGTTGTGGCACGGGAGGCGGTGTAAGGAGCGGTGGTCGGGCGGTGGTAGGGTTGGGGAGTGGTGGCGCGACAGAGAGGGAAGGGGAGGTCGGCGTTAAGGATGGTGGAAGTGGCGCGCGGGTGGCGAAGGGAATGGTGTGGTGGTGATGGGGTGGCTTAGGTTGAAGCTGGTGGTGACTGTTGTTGGGGGGATTTTGACCTGGTGGGGGTGTGTGTTAGCAGCGGCGGTGGCGGCTACGGGGGTGGCGATTTTTTTACCATGATCCCTGCAAAACACACAATGTTAACCCGTTAAACCAGAAAAATCTGCAACACAGAAAAATCCATGATCAGTGCACCAGGGGCCGCAGGATTCGTATGGTACGGCCTATGGCCCTAAAAAAAATTCAAAAAATTTTCACAAAATATAGCCAACTTTATAGTCAAAATTCATGGAATCGACGTCCTGAGTGCGATGGTGAGGTCGGTTCTCGCCCTGGACGCAACCTGCAACAGCTCACCCATAAAACTTGCAAAACTTGCCACAAAGAGGGTTAGAAAACGAAGATTCTGACAATAAAACCTTAAAAAAAAGACGATTAGATTCGAGACCGAGTGTGCCAATGTAATAAGTGAAATCTGAATGAAAGTGGAAACTAATCTAATGCATAAACAAACGATTATACCTTCATGAAGACCTCACAAATCCATGCGGGAAGGAGATGCACCCAAGAGAGCTCCTCAAGATTGTTCCCTTGATCAAAATGACTAATGTGGATTGCTCAATGCATACAACACAATGTGGATGACAGACAAGTGATTTGATAACTGATTTGGATGTAAATAGGGGATGATCAGAGTGATTTTGGCAGAGGTTTGGTAAGATGAGGAGATTGTGGAGTGATTTTGACAGAGTTCTGATGCATGAAGGGGTCTTATGAAAATGGCTTGGAAGAGGCTCAATTTATAGAATTTTGGAGATGAGGATGGAGGGTGAGGATTCATTTGACAAGATCAAGGGCTAGGAATAAAAGTGAATCTTTTATTCCTAGTGGATGAATTAAATATTCCCATTTTGGGAAGAGTGGAGGAGTGTGGGGCACATCTGAATTTAAAATTCAGTGAGTGGAGGATAGTGGGAGGCAACTGAATTTTATATTCAGTGAGTGGAGGTGAGTGGGAGACAACTGAATTTTATATTCAGTGAGTGGAAGTGAGTGGGGGACAAGGTTAATTAAGTGTTTTCTTAATTAACTTAAGCCTAGGTTAATTAGATAAGCATGATTTATCTAATTAACAGGGATTAGGGAAATAGATAAATCAATTAAATAAATATTAGGCATATTCATTCAATTAATAGGATAGGGTTGTAAGGTTAAATGGATTAATTAGGTGAATTAATTGATCACCAGGGATATGCAGATTGGGGGAGTAGATGAGTGCAGAGGTACGGAAAATTAGTTTGCAGAGCAGTCCAATTTTAGGTGTCTACAGTTGTATCAGATGTAATAGATAAGTTATTTAATTTAAAATGGTGTAGTCGTGACTACCACGGCTACCCACAGCACGTTGTGGGTGTCGTGGAAGTCACAGCCTCCACAGTACTATTTGATGGTTGGCTATGGTCAGCTCTTGGCCACCACAGACCCAACCCTTGTGTTTAAAGATTGTAACTAATATCCATTTGTTACCTATAATGCATAAAACTATTATACAAGCGTTTCACATATTTATTTAACTCTGTTTTGATTTGGCAGTATATATACACTCACACACACACAATCATATAGATATGTTGTAATGTGAATGTTGTGTTTGTTCAGTAGTTTGCAATGATATAAAGGAAGAATATCGTTATGCACCCTTGTGGCAATGAGACTTTTAACTAAACAAAATTCTAAAATATTTTTACGTTCAAATTTTATATTCTGTTATGCATAAACATTGTAGGATTCAATAGAAGTAATGATATATGTCATTTATTTATGCTATAGGAAATTTGATAGAAAGTATTGTATAACAGCATCAATTATAATGTATAGTTTTTTGGCATTCATTTCGGGTCTGAATCCAAAATATAACCATTTTCTTTCAAGTGAACAGTTATTACTTTGTTTATTATCATTAAGTTAGTAGTTTAAGTGGTATAAGATTATCTCAAAGATTAAGTTTAGTATCAATAAATTGACATCTCTTTGGCACGCTGCCAAGCAGTTGTGTACCATAACGTCTTCCCTTCTATTCTTAATGCTGAGAGACTAGGTTATGAGCATGAGTATTCTATTGTTATTTTGTGAAATCATGTATTAATGAGTATTTCTACGTATGGAAGTTTTATTTTTAACTACCATTAACTATTTTTTTCAAGATACTCGTCATAATTATTTTGTAACTCCTTAATTAGTGCGTGATAGAGAGTGAGTAGTTTGATCTCTTTTATTAATTTAGGAAGGAATAGTCAAGTGAGTGCTTTCGTGCATTATGTTAACACTCCTATGTAACCACCATAGAATCTTTTGACATCTTTTGATAACGCTTAAGATATCATTATAGAACTTGGCATGAGTTGGTAACATTAGGCTCTTAATATCAATCAGATTTTAAACATCTTTCTAAGATTTTCTCTATAATGTTATTTCTTTATTTTATTTTTTGTTGAGTTAAATCTAACTATAGAACTTGTTTTGGTTATGTATTATGCTTAGATAGAAAGTCTATAAATTTTTAACTATGATTTTATCTGTTTTAGAAGAATTTATTTTATATGAGAATTAGTATTACAGTTGTATATTTTATTGTACGACTAGTAGGATAGTGATAGTGTTATCCAAGAACGACCTCGCTTCTAGTCTCAAACATATAGCATTTCTAAAGAGTCAAGGATATTTGTCAATAGAATCGACCTTTTGCTTTTGTTAATGTTAGTCTTAGGGCAAGTCTAAACTTTTATTGTTTCTTATGTGGTTTTAAAATTGTTAAGAGATAGGGTTAATGGCTTACATTATTGGAATTAAATTTAACCCTTGTCTAGTTTGTTACATTCTAAGTATTAGTGTTTACCTTGTATAACTTTATTTAATTATATCATTAATTAATAATCTTTTTTTTTTCCATAGGTATCCCCGCGACCCAACCCAACAACTCAACAACCCTTGCCTTAGACTCACATTTTTTTTACCAAGTTTTGGGGTGCTGAAGAGGTGAGTTGGGGTGAGACTAATCCCTTGGAGGCAACGGCCCAGGCTCGAACAAGGTTGCCACCAGAAAATCCGACTGGCGTGAATTGAACCTTGGACCTACACGGGAAGAACCCAAAGCCTTAGCACAACCATGCCAAGATAGATTTATTTTATATCAGCATTGTCATATTCAGAGTCTTTCATTGCTGTAGAAGAACAGTGGATTCAATTGATCTTCATTTACTTTTTCAGCATGTTAGATTAGTTTCATTTCCTACAAGTGTGTTTCCTTTCCAGCAAATTGATATAGGATCCTTCCAAGCAAGTGTGTTTATTTCTCAACAATTAAATAGATCTTTATTTCTGCATACACTTTCAATTCTGGCAGGACCGTCAAACCAAGTCCCATTCACCAAAAACACTCAACCAAAACCCCCCATTCTAAGAAGTCTTATCGCATATAGCTCCAGACACGTCTAGATTGATAAAAGGAAATAGTGATGTATTAACAAAGCACTACTTTGACCTCATCATTTTGGCGTCATTGTCGGGGAATAATCTACAAATCATTGTAGGTTTAAGGTGTTGATAAGAATTTTTTTTATCTGATAGTTTATGAGAAGACCTAGGGACTCCTTAGGTCGATTCATTAAACAAACCACAACTAGTACATTTCTGGGGTCTCCTTTAGAAGAATCTCCAGACCATTTGATAAATCTAGAATCACCTACACCAACAAATCTCCTGTTTCAACAATGGGTGATCTTGGTGGTGACCATGAAGAACCAACCAATAGAACATTCTCCTACCCAATCTCCATCACTCTGAAGAGGAATGAACCTCCAATGAAAAATATATCTCCTGCCTTTTTGCCTACCTTCAGAGGAAAAACTTTTGAAGACCCAAATCAATTCCTATTCGAATTCAAGATCCTCTGTCAAACTTATGACTATGCTACAAATAACCAGAAGTTAAATTGTTCCCTTCTACACTTAAGGAGTCAACTTTAAGATGGTTCATGGGTTTAACAGTAGACTCTATCACTACATGGGATGAAATGGAAATAGTTTTTCTTGATAAGTATCAAGATTACTGTAGAGTTAGGGATAGGAAGGATGAACTCTTCCGCATGAAACAAATGGAAGACGAAATTTTGAAAGATTATGTGGATAGATTTTTATTTGTCCATAAGAGGTGTGGAAACAATTTAGATGAAGAGTTGAGTAAAACCATCTTCCTCAGAGGAATTGATGATGAGATTAGGGAAGCATTAAACCTGATGGGTAAAGGAGATATCAATAAACGAACTTTTGCAGAAATTGTAGAAGTTTGCAGAAATTATTCTCGCACTAGAGCAGGTAAAAGAATACTAAAAAGGCGTAGTACCACTGACGTTACACGAGTAATGGAGGAACTATCAAATATGAAAACTAACATCCTACTTCATTTGAATACCACTTTGGATGGCATGCAAGCTAGTAAAAAGAATATTGAACCCTTAGCTATTTACTGCCCTCGTTGTAGAGAGAAACATCCACTTAGGGAATGCCCCTTGAATCGAACTGAGTTGTGTAAAATCTGTGAGAAAAATCACCCTATTAATGAGTGTGGCCTACTTCTTGAAATTAAAAATAGATTGAAAAAGGTTCCAGCAGATGAGGAAGAGCTGAATTTTATTGGTCAGAAACAACCTAATTATGGATTTAATCAGTTTCAAAACCAATATGCTCCAAGGGGAAACTCTTATAATGGACCTCAGGGGATGCAAATGTCAATGCAATGGGGTCCATGGCGACAAATCAATCTTGGACCAATCCACAATGGTCTAATCAACAATAGTATCAACAACAATGGGCACCTCAATACAACCAAGGAATGAGGAGATTTGGAAACCAACCTCAAGCCTTACTCGCTAGACCTTCACAACATGCGAATACAAATTCCAATGAGCAGGTAAACCAGCCATCAATGCCCGCACAACCAGTTCTAAACCCCAAGAACAATAGACCACAACAACAGGTGTACAATATTGATCCAAATACAACAAACTTGAATGTAGTGGAGATTAATGATATCCAACTTCGATCTAGAAATGTTCTTGTAACTATTCCTATTGAGGAAGTCATTGAAGAAGAAGAAGTGAGTCCTAAAGACGATACACAACAATCCAATAAGAGGGTTAAAGCAAAAGAATCAGAAGAAATTCTGAAGGAAACCTCTATTCCATTCCCAGAACGACTAAAATAGGTTCCTCCATAATATAAGGAAAACCAGCCCTCACATGATGACTCCCAACTAATTAAGGAACTTAGAAAAATACACATTGAAGTTACTTTGTTACAGGCGATAAAAGATATTCCTGAGATAAACCAGACCATTAAGAGTTTGTGTCTAAAACTTCCAGGCAGAAAAAGAAAACTATCCAACACTATCCAAGTGGAAGGAAAACTTGTTGATGTCCTATCAAGCAAGTTAATTCCTCAAAAATATGGGGATCCTGGGAGCCCTGTCATTATAGTAGTCATATTTAAGGGGTATTGGTTTCAAATGTTTTAATAGATTTGGGTGCTACCATTAATGTAATGACATCAGACACTATAGAAGCTTTGGCATTAACACACATTCAACCAACATCAACTATATTACAACTTGCAGACCTATCTATTACCAAACCAGAAAGAATTTTGGAGGATATCATAGTCACTATTGACACTTGGGACTATTCAGTTGATTTCCTTATCCTACAGACAAGAAAGAAACATTTAAGATACCCACTAATCCTGGGAAGGCCTTGCTTGGCTACAACAACAGCCCTTATTGACTGTAGATCTGGAAATATGACCATTTCAAATGGAAAAAGACTTAAGGAACTTTCTATCTATCATCCTGCCAAACCATTCCTCCAATATGAAAACAAACCATGGATAGATGACTTGATGGAGTCTAATGAAGAAGATGCCTCCTCACTGGCAATGGTAACAATCGTAGAACACTTTGAAGAATGTAATGAGGAATATAAAGAGTTGGAACCAAATGGTGAAATCTCTTCATACAGTGCTACCCAGCAAGAGGTCTTTGGATGGCTCTGGAGAGATCCAAAAGGATCCTTCAAAGCATTTAACTGCATGTAAGTTATCAACAAGCAAAAAATCTCCACCAAGTTCTACCTCACCTTTGTCCATTAAACACATTGTTAAGTCCTTATAGAGAACTTTTCTCTATCCATGCTGGCACAAAGCAAATCCCAGTCCAAACCAACAAACAACTTTCTATCAGCAGTTGGTTAACAGAAGTGGAAGAAGTTCGTTTGGCAAAATTGTTACAAAACCACACCCATGCCTTTGCATGGGAATACAAGGACATGAAAGGAATCCATCCCGGTGTTTGTACACACCATATTTATACTGAGGATGTCTGACCTATCAGGTAACCACAATGGAGGATCAACCCATCCTTGAAAGACATAGTGAAGGAGGAAATAGAGAAACTATTGCAGGTAGGATTCATCTATCCTATTTCTAGTAGTCAATGGGTATCGCCATTAGTAATATTGCCCAAGAAAAATAGAAAATGGTGAGTCTGCATTGATTATAGAGAATTGAACAAAGCTATGAAGATAGACTATTTCCCACTTCATTTCATCGACCAAGTGCTAGATAATCTATCTCGTAGTTGCTACTTCTCCTTTCTGGATGGATTTAGTGGCTACAATCAAATCCAAGTAGCTCCGGAGGACCAGGATAAAATGACTTTCACCTACCCATGGGGGACATTTGCCTACAGAGTTCTACCATTTGGACTGTGTAATGCACTAGCCACATTCCAACGTGTTGTTTTGGCAATCTTTGTTGATTTAGCAAATACATGTGTAGAGGTTTATATGGATGACTTCACAGTGCATGGAAAAACCTTTGATGAAGCCTTGAATAGCTTAAATAAGGGTGCTTGGAAGATGCAAAGAACATCAATTGTCTCTAAATCATGAAAAATGTTTCCTTATGATGACCGAGGGAATTGTACTTGGTCACCACATCTCACAGGAGGGAATGAAAGTAGATCCCAAAAACGTCAAAATTATTATACAAATTCCCCCTCCTCAAACTCAAACCGAGGTAAGAATCTTTCTGGGACATGTTGGATACTACAGAAGGTTCATTGAAAATTTCAATCGAAAAGCTGACCCTATGTTCACTCTGTTGAAAAAGGATTCTGAATTTAAATGCACACCAGAATGCCAAGTCATTTGAGGCTATCAAAAGTGCCCTCATGATAGCTTTGGTGATAAAAGGACCAAATTGGGGAGAGTCGTTTCACATCCACACAGATGCTTCCAATCAGGCCATTGGAGCAGTGTTAGGACAATTGAATGAGTCTAGAAGTATGCATGCAATATGTTACATTAGAAAAAATTTGAACCCTGCAGAGAAAAAATACACCACAACTGAAAAAGAATTTCTGGCAGTAGTTTATGCTATCAACAAATTTTGCCATCACATCATAGGCTACAAAATCTTCATACATACTGATCATGCAGCCATAAGATATCTGATGAATAAAGCTGTAGTAGGAGCTAGAATTATCAGATGGCTATTATTATTGCAATAATTTGACATAACCATTGTTGATAAGCTGGCAAAGATAATGTTGTTGTTGACTTCTTGTCTAGATTGAATGTGCAAGAAAATAACAAACCAGTGGATTATTCATTTTCGAATGAACATTTGTTCGCTATCTCTATACAATCTCCGTGGTTTGCAGATCTAGCTAATTATCTAGTTTCAGGGAAATGCCCACAACACTTCAATTCAAAATAAATCATACGACTAGTTTGAGAAAGCTCCAGATACAAGTGGGTAAATGGTCTCTTGTTTAAAAATTGTCCTGATCACGTATTATGTCGGTGTGTGCAGGAAACAAAGGTGTATGACATTATCCATGCATGTCACGATGAACCTTCTGGTGGACACTTTTCAGCCATCAGAACAGGGCATAAGATCCTGGGAGCTGGATATTTTTGGCCAACAATGACCAAAGATATTCACCAATATGTGAAGCAATGTGATCAGTGTCAAATGGGACGTCCAACTCCCACCACAGAGATGTCGCTCCATCCTCAAGTGGTTTTAGAGCCATTTGAAAAGTGGGGAATAGATTTTGTGGGACCAATTGTTCCACCATCCAAAGGAAATCACTACATTCTAGTCTGCACAGACTATGCCACTAAATGGGTTGAAGCAAAAGCATTACCAGTAGCGAAGGAAGAGAAAGTTGTAGATTTTATGTACAAACACATCTTGCACCTGTATGGAGCACCCAAAATTCTTGTTTCTGATCAGGGACCACAATTTATGTCTTCTATGATCAAAGCATTCCTGGAAAGATGCCAGATCAGTCACAGAAAATCTTCACCATATCATCCACAAAACAATGGTCGAGTTGAAGTAACAAATAGAGAATTGGAGAACATCCTCACCAAAACCATCTCAAGCAAAAGGAGAATGACAGAAGTTATTTGGGCTTATAATACTACCTGGAGGACCACAACTAACTTCATGCCATATGAGTTAGTTTATGGGAAGCACCCAGTGCTAACTATTGAATATGAGGTAGAGACATTAAAAACAACACTTGAAGCTGGTATTAATTTGACCGAAGCACAGCTACAAAGGATATTGCAGTTAAACAGATTGGATGAGGTGCGGATGGAGGCACTACAACATATGGAGTTAATACAACAGCAAAGGAAAGAATGGAACAACAAGCACATCATCAGCATGCACTTCAAGCAAGGAGATTAGGCCCTATTGTATGATTCGAAATACCAAGATCTAAAAGGGAAACTACACACCAGATGGTTGGGGCCCTATGAAATTTAGGAAGCCTTCAGCAATGGAGTTGTTCAATTAGTTCCCATTGATGGAGATCGCAGAGTTTTTCTAGTCAACGGACATAGATTGAAGTTGTATCATAAACCAGCCTCTAAAGAAGAATTCTCTGCAGAAATTCAATCTCGGATAGAACATTTTTCCGTGGAAGATATTTCTTCCATGGGAATCATGCTCTAAATGATGATTCTTGAATAAATAAAGCAGTTGAGGTTGAAAACCAGAAATGGCAACCTCTCCTATCAAAAAACACGCGAAAAAAATTGGGTAAATGTTGAAAACCAGTAATGGTGGCTTTGCCTAGAGGGAAGACTGAAAACCAACAATGGCGATCTTTTCTTTGAAATTTCCTTTCCTTTCAATAAAATTCCTTTTTGCAGATCTACAGATCAGCATGATAAATTAAATAGTGAGCTCCTGACAGTTTCGGAGAGAAGTCCAACCACCATTGAGCGCTATTTTCTATGCATCGCGAAAGTCAACTTGGTAAATGAAGTTAAGGTGAAATACTTAAAGTCATAAGAATTTTTCAAGGTATATTATTTCCTTAACACTTATATAATTATTTTAATATGTTTTGTATATGCCACGTGTCTCCCAAAGTACCCTGCCTGTAGTTTCACACTCCACGGCAATTGCAACAATCATTGCAGTCTAACAAGTAGAAGTCGTAAGGTTATCTAAAGATCTTGTGTAACCCCAAATAATTGAAAGTAGTGGGCGATCATTGCAAATGACATTTGAAATAAATGCCATAAAAGGGAATAAGTGCCGAACTGAGAAACCATCATAACCAGTACTTATGATTATTTATGGCAAGTACCATGACAAGCAAGAATGTTGGCCTCAGCTTCGGAGTCGAATGGAAAGACAATTAAAGCGGCGGTTGCGAAATTGCACTTCGCACGTGGTCAACCTAGTGCATAACTCTGAAGTACACACCATGATGAATGAAAAGACATACAACATAACTCTCAACTTGTCAAATCCTCATGCCATTAATCCTATGCACATATCTGCAAATGACAACACAACATTCATAACTCTTTCCCATTTCAAACCAGAGTTAAAAGATAAAGAGAAGAACAGGTTAAACTCCATTATAAAATCCACTACATAATCATTCATAGTTGGACAATCAAATGGGTCACAAGAAGAAGGCAGAGCTAGAGAATCCCATCTTCGACGATGCAAGTGCGTAGATATTTCAGCAAGCAGGGTGGCTTGAATTCCTATAGAAATTTGAAGGGTTTGAGGCAGAGTTGATTGAAGAATTTGTCACAAATTTCCATCGAACCTTCACCACCGTCAAATGGGTAAGATTTCAAATAAACTCAACTGTCATTAGTCAACTTTCTAGTATCCCTACTATTGGGGTTGATATGTTTGCAAGTAAACCCTCCTATGAAGAGTTAGTTCAGAACTTCCATGTTGCTCTGGAGTCCATGCCCCGGTACATTGTAAGCAAAGGAGCAATGAAGGGTATTGAAGGGGCCAGTCTTCCGAATCCATGGAAGACTGTAATTCTATGGGTCATGAAATTCTTCACATGTGAAGGGTAGTATGGTACAGTCTTAGGCCATGGTATGAGATCGATCACCCATCTGAGGCATGGATCCAATAACCCTCAGTATCTGATAAATGTCCCTACTTTTCTACATGCCAACTTGGTCACCATGATGACTAAAAGAAGGGACAAGGAAGGATAGATCACTCACCCTGGATTAATACACTTGATTATGAAGCACCACTTCCTGTCACAAGAAGATGGTCAAACGAGGTGGGAAGACTTCTTGGTCTTGCAACCAAGAAGAAAGAAGGCAAAGCACCAATCCTCTGTTGTATCTATTTCAGGCGACCCTATCGCAGTTTCTTCACAACCTATAGAGGTTTGGTTCCGACAGCTCCGGAGAAGGAAAGAGCAGAGTGCTCAAGCAAGTGCAGCTACTAATACTAGAATTTGTCACCACCGGTTAATCATCTCTTTAGATGAAGAGGAAGAACAAAACCCTATAGCCATTGCAGGAGAGCATTCATCCCCTGCTTCACAACCTATAGAGGTTTGGTTCCGACGGCTCCAGAGAAGGAAAGAGCAGAGTGCTCAAGCAAGTGCGGCTACTAATACTAGAATCTGTCACCACCGGTTAATCATCTCTTTAGATGAAGAGGAAGAACAAAACCCTACAGCCATCGCAGGAGAGCATTCATCCCCTGCTACACAGCCAGCAGAAGAAGAGGCTCTGGAGGAAGAAAGAGTTGAAGAGGCTGGTGGCGATGGAATTCCAGAAGGAATTAGTGAGGAAGGCATCCCTGAGGAAATAGGGTAGGCTGAAAATGTCCCTGAAGAAACTGAACAAGCTACTTTGCAGCACAGCTACAGAGAAGGCAAGGAGATCCTCAAAGAAGGTTCTGAAGATACTACTGCACAAGAAACAAGGTATGCCCTCAATCTTTCTAAGATTAAATTTGAGTTAAAATAGTGTAAATCACAATTGGAGGCCATGACCTTGCAATTAAAATCTAAAGACGAGGAATTTGAGAAAAAGATGGCAAAAGTAGAGGAAGAGAAACAAGAAAAAGAACAAGAAATTTTTGCTTTTAAGAAAGAAGTTGAAAATTATAAAAATATGGTGGCCCAGAGGGATATGCAGATTACTCAGCTTAGGCAAAAGCTGACCCAACAAAACCCTGCACCTGTTTCATTAAAAATATATGCTCAAAATTCACAACTAGCACAGGAAAACAGACAACTCCAAAGTGAAATTAAATAGCTCCGAAGGGAGCTAGAGACCATAAGGCAGGAGAAGTTGGTAGTAGAGAATCTATCCTTGGCTTGTGAAACAAGGGAAACCCTGCTAGCTCAAAGGGCACCATCAGGTATATATGCCCTGTTCCTGAGGGAACAATATTTAAGATGGAAATTGTTAAGGATAAGTTGTAATCTTCCCTTCGACTTTGATAATGACATGGAATTTGTAGAGTGTCATTTGCAAAATCCCAAGGACCAGCAAAATCTATTGTGTGAGTTTTTCCAACATGGTCATATCATGGGCCATGTAAACAATTCAATGTTGAATTTGAATGTGGGAGAACTGCAAATCAGGAGCTATCTATCTTAGCTTAATAACCATATATTATGGGAAGATAGAATGGAAGAGTATAATGTTGCTGCAGGGTCCATTGGGTTATTGGCGCACCATGAATGTCCCAAAACTACTTGGTTCATCAACACCTTCAAGGCAAATGTTTACAAGCAAGGTGTTATAGGCCAGTATGTGCAAAATTTGAATTCTTGTATTGCTGACTTTTTTGCCATTGCTAGATATCTCCCAAATGCAGCAGTTACAAGCTACATAAATAGGTTTGAGGACTTGCCCCAAGTTCTCAACAGGAGAGAGCCTATTTCACCCGCCAGTATTAGATGGATGACTAACAAGGTGCAAAAGATTATACCATTAATTCAACAGAAACAACAAAACTGGGTTGGAATGAGATTCAAGCCTCCCTTAATTCTAATGCTAGCTCCTCAATTGGATCATCCACCAGGGCATGGAATGAGAGAAGGGAAATTCAACAAGTGGTTCAATAGGGTGCAAGAAAATGATGGGTTCCAACCAAAAGGGAGACAGATGTCCCAGTACGACTATGATGAGGATTATGACTGCAGCCAGAAAATGGAAGGAAAAAACATATTGGATGAAGCAAACTAAGCACAGCCATGAGGACATGGCATATGTTCAGTAGGGGGGAGATGATGAGCCATATAATTGACTCATCTATTTCATGTTATTTCTGCTCTTAAGAACTCTCTTAGACACTTTGGCTTATATAATTACATATTCTTATAATTATGTTTGTCTTTTGGTTAGATTATGCACATGATTAGTTTTCATTTCCTTTGATGAAATCTCTTGCTTTATTTTACTAGATTACATTTCAAACATGCATATCTTATGTATTATGGTGCAAAGTTGTGAATGTTTTTATAAGGCTTGCAGCAGTAGGAACAACTAGTGGTCTCCGGAGCCCTCTATCCTAAGAAGAACCTGAACTCTGGACAGCTCCAGATGTTGAAAACCTTCATTGAATCATCCTCCCCTTGAGTCGATGATCGCCACAAGTCCATCCTTGAGTGCAAACATAACTTGTACTTCAATCACGCAACTAAGAAGGGTAACAGTACCACGTCACCACAATCTTGGTGACTAACTGAAATATCGGTTAGCCGACCTCAGTCCCAGCTGAAGTGGCTACCATCTTGCGTCGCACCATTTTTGGGGCATCATCTAGTTCGCCATGTAGTAAGAATTAACACAAATCTCTAATCTGCAGTTCTCTTTAGGAATTCTAAATGTAATAAACCATGCAATTGGCTGTAGTCCCAGTTCGCTCCAGTTAGACTTGTTAGTTTTCTTCTTCCAATAATTCTTGACTATATAAGTAGGAGCAATTCATTTCTTTTTAGTTAGTTTGAAGTTTTCTAAGTTTCATAGATAGTTAACGCTAGATTGTTGTAATAGGAAGAAAACTCGTCATGCTTGTAATTTCATCCATTTCTGGACTATGATTTAATATGAAGGGGAATTTCTACTGAAAGAAGTTAGTTGAGCAAGAGGATCGTCTCTAGTTGGGGAAGTAGGGCCCGCTTACCCATCTAAGGGAAGATCTCTCGATAATTTGGTATTTATATAATTCTATTTTAATCTCTGTTAAGTTTTCCTTAATGTTCTGTGTGATTGTTGTTAATTGTTCCCTATAGGTTAGTTCTTAAAAATTCTTTTAAAAAAAAGAGATTGATTTGTTATTTATCAGCATTGTCATATTCAGAGTGTTTCATTGTTGTAGAATAAAAGTGGATCCAATTGATCTTCATTTACTTTTTCAGCATGTTAGATTAGTTTCCTTTCTTGCAAGTGTGTTTCATTTCCAGCAAATTGATATAGTTTCCTTCCAAGCAAGTGTGTTTATTTCTCAACAATTAAATAGATCTTTATTTCTGCATACACTTTCAATTCTGGCAAGACCAACAAACCAAGTCCCATTCACCAAAAACACTCGACCAAACCCCCCCCCATTCTAAGAAGTCTTATCTCCAGACACCTCTGGATTGATAAAAGTAAATGGTGATGTATTAACAAAACACTACTTTGGCCTCATCAATAAACATATCCCTTATACATCTCATGCTAGTTTTCCTTGTTTAACTATGGGTTCTACCATGTGTAGCTCTCTTGCTTCATCTTGCCTTAAGGATCCTAGTAATGTAGATGTACATGTTTCATCTCCACTTGATCTTATTAGTCCATATCTATCTTTGGGCTCTTGGTCTGTTGATGATATGCATAGTGATAGTTCTTTATCTTCTCATAATTTGGTTGATGAGTCTTTGAATCATGATAATTTGGTTTGTGATGCACATTTTTAATACACCTATGATAGTCATTTAGTGGTAATGAAGATGTAAATTTACATGGTGAATCCTTCTCATCCCCATATTATGCTTATATACATGATAATGCTAGTTTGGTACATAAATTTGGTGCTACTTTGATTGATAGAGTTAAATAATGGTTTGATTCATGTCATACCTTTTATACATCCTTCTAGGCCTTGTCATTTGCGTAGCTTACTTTGTTATTGGCCCCAAACCATGTTTTACTCATGCTTTTCCTTATTCCTCTTCTAGTGGCCCTTCTTAGTGGGTACCATGGAATTTTTTTCATTACGATGATATACTACTTTTTGATGGATACCCTCCTTTGGATCCTATGATGTTTCCTAATGATATATCTTTGAGTGATTTTGGAGTACATTCTTATACACCATCTATTGAACAAACACATGACTTAGACATGCATAAAGAAAAAGAACAACATAATTATCTACCTAATGATGATCATACACATGTCAAACCAAAAAGATTTAGAAAAATTACTACATTAGAAGAGCTCATAAATGTTGTATTGGAAAAAAATTGGGTACACAATGTTATCACATTCAAACATGTAATTCAAGAATTTATAGATAGGGGGAAGATAAGCATTGAGCATACTCATGAGCCCACAACTCCCTCACTTGATGAGGTTACTCATATGAAAATGAATGATGTGTATCAAGAGATTGGTCTTGTTCACCATAACACACCTTATGTGGAGGTTATATATGAAATAAAAGAGAAACCATGCAGTATAGCATCTAAATTGGCTCTTTCAAAGAATACATCACACTTAGCATTCTTATGTCCCACCCTTGCTCATGTGAGTACACTTCATAATGACATGGATAGAGCCACATGGGGCATTGGTTTTTATAGTGACATATATTATGAGTATATTATACATACACATGATGGGGGATGATTTCATTGCTTCTATATTCTCACTATCCTTCTTACTACTTGCTACATTTGTTTTTTTTTTCCTTTCTAAGATTTATGTGTTAGGATTTAGCTATGTAGGTAGCTATCCCAAGAATCAAAGAAGATCAACATGATGAATAACAATCTATACAAAAATATATGAAAAGACACAAGAGCAACCTTGGTTATATAGGCCAAGGTGAGACATAGGACTACATAAGATTAGGACAAATGTCATAATCCTATGACATGTGACAACTAGAGGATAAGATCACATGTGTATAGAAACTTCTAGAAAGATTCCTAGAGCCCTAAGTCAACTTAACATATGAACATGTGTGAATAGGTCCTAACTAATAACTAATTAGATAAAGTCCCATGTTCACACTATAAAGGGGAAACTATATAGGAAATACCCTCATTAACACCAACACCCTCCCTTAAGTGTAACTTAGGGAGGAACAAACAAATACAAAGATGCAAAGATGGGTCCAAAAAACAAAGGCCTAATGAGGTACCCATGTACAAACAACCTCTCACTAGTGGAGAAAAGAATAAAACCTCATAGGACAAACTCCTCCCCAAAAGAGAGAAAATATGCAAAAAAATCATGAAAAAGTGAAGGAAGGAAGGAGGACTCAACATCATCCCCCAAGGACTACTTCCATCACAAAGATACAATATATATTCCCCCATAGGATATAAAACAAGAGAAGGATGAAGAAGCCTCCGCAAAAGATGTCCCATAAAGATTAGGAACATGAAGACGAACATGAAAATCCACAGAAACATGAAAAAGTTGCAAATAATTGTTGAAGAACAACTGCTATACTACTAAAGTACTTCCACTAAAATTAGAATGGAGATCAAGATCAAAGAGACACAAAGCTACATAAATGACCCCAACAATACTACTTGAACAATATACAAATGTTCCACAAGGCAACAATCTGATAGTAAAAGATGCAAATGGCACATCAATTTGTATGAGTGACCCCAACAACACTACTCAACTAAAACACAAATGGTTAAATCACACCAATATATTGCAGTTCAAGGAAATAATCTGGTAGTAAAAATATAGGTTCCAATAGTCTCAAGAACTCTAATCCTCTGAATAAAGTAGAAGGTTACATCCATAAACAAGAATGCAAGAGTGTCTATATGGTATGTGTTAGGATTAGCTATGGAGGTAGTTATCCCAAGATCGAGATGTTTAAGAGCTAATCACAAAAATCAAAGAAGATCAACATGATAGAATAACAATCTATACAAAATATATATGAAAAGATGCAAGAGAAGCCTTGGTTATATAGGCCAAGGTGAGACATAGGACTACATAGGATTAGGACAAATGTCATAATCCAATGTCATGTGACAACTAGAGGATAAGATCACATGTGTACTAGAACCTTCTATAAAGATTCTTAGAGCCCTAAGTCAACTTAAAATGTGAACATGTGTGAATAGGTCTTAACTAATAACTAGTTAGATAATGTCTTGTTCACACTATAAAAGGGAAATCGGTTAATAAATACCCTCGTTCACACCAGCACCCCCATTAAGTGCAACTTAGGGAGGAAAAAAATGCAAAGATGGGTCTCGACAACAAGGCCTAATGAGGTACCCAGGTACAAACAATCTCTCACAAGTAGAGAAAAGGAGAAAACCTTTAGGAAAAAACTCCTCTCGAAAAGAGAAAAAAACATGCCAAGAAAAGCATGAAAAAGTGACTGAAGGAGGACTCAACATGACCCTCCAAGGACTACTTCCATCACAAAGATACAATAGATATGCCCCCATAGGAGATAAATCAAGACAAGGATGAAGAAGCCTCCCCAAAAGATGTCCCAAAAATATTAGGAACATGAAGAACTCCACTGGCACAAAAAAGTTGCAAATAACTATTGAAGAACAACTGCTATATTGTTGAAACTAAAGAACCTCCACTGAAATCAAGAATAAGATCAAAATCAAAGAGACACAAATCCACATGAGTGACCCCAACGACACTATTAGAAAAATGTACAAATGCTCTACAAGGCAACAATCTGATAGTCAAAGATGTAAATGGCACATCAATCTATATGAGTGACCCCAACAACACTACTCTTAAACCAATGAACAAATGGTGAAATCACACCAACATACTATAATAAAGCAATAATCTGGAAGTCAAAAATACAAGTTCCAATAGTCTCAATAACTTTGATCATTTGAATAAGGTAGAAGGTTGCCTCCATAAACAGGAATGCAAGAGTGTCTATATGGTATGTGTTCCATCTCACCGAAATGCATGGGTAACCAAAAACTGCATCTGCCTAGTATATAGGAACAAAAACTAGATACATAGCTCACTCCAAACAAAACTAAGGAAGCATTAGCACAAGTACACATAGTATGATACCCCCCATAGTGCTGACAAGTGAGAGGTATGACATCTCTACTGAAACTATGTGTCACAATATATAGCAAGATAGTGAAGAAGCAATAGTAGAAGATACACAAAGAAGTACTTACAACTAGAATATGGTCACTCTCATGAACACTGCTATAAAAGGTGTGTAAGGACAAGACACACTCACATGAAGGTAGACAAGGTTGTGATTGTAAATAACAAGGCACACACAACAAACCTCACATAACACTTTATAAAGTAGTGCGAGTACAAAAATGGTAAAATGTGATGTGCAAAACCCCAAAATATAATTACAATATGTGGCACTTTATTTCAATGCATTTAATAGATGCTTACAATGTCTAAAAATGAACACATGTTGAAAATACAATTCTAATAGAAGTTAAGAGGAAACCGATGGCACCACTGTGAAGTACGTGGAAAATACACTTTCAAAAAAATGACCCAAAAAAGGCCCATATGCAAAAGTTATGGCTCGTCAAAATTTTCCCTAAACGAGAACTGCATAGCAAGATCACTGAGAAAACTAAAATTTTGTAAATCCCAAAATTCCAATCTAAAAAATACCACCACCACTATGAGAGCACAAAATTCTCCCCCATTAAAAAAAATTGCACTAAAAAAGACCTTCGTATGGCCAAGATATCACTCTCTAAAAATCAGGTGCAAAAAATAGAACTACAATGGTGAGGGAGCATAAATTTGAAAATCCACGTGTTAATGTCAGCATGATGTCATCGCCAAGTTTGGTAGAACAAACAACAATTTTGGAGATTCTTCCAAATGTAGAGACTGCCAACTAAAGTTAGATCTCTGTTAAAATTTGAACCTCTGCCAAAGTTGGAAGAGCCACTAGATTTGGTGAATTCCCCAAAAAACTCGCTAGATTTGGTGAAGGTTTGTGTAGAGGTACGGATCTAAAAAATTATTAAAAAATGTTGTTTGGGGGGCCATGTAGGCCACACCCCATAGTCCAATAGAAAGGGTTGAGCCCTTTAATAAGCTCTGTGGACCAAAGGGTCCCGTAGGTGGGAGTAATACCCTACCATGCAGGCCTTTGTGGCCATGGGGGGACGAGCCTTGTGGGCTCCCCACTAGTTGTGATACCCACGAGTACTGAGGTATCTGCCCACAGGTATGGAGTCAACAATACCTGCAGACCTGTTAGTACCCTAAAAAAAAAAAAATTAGAAACACTTTTACGATAATCCACAAAGTATTTTTTAGCCAGTGTATAAATTTAAAACCTAGTGAATATACCTTATGTCCAATAGGTAGTACAGTGGGCCTAAGATTCTGGTGATGCAGGCAATGATTCCACAAATATAGAGAATATTTTCAAGAATATTTTTATCCATAGGATCAAGAAGGGTATTTTTTTTCCTAATGGCCTAGGGCAAGAGTATTTGATTTTGATGAATTGATAGTCAATCTTTAGGTTCTTGGGCCTTAGCGAGATCAAATTTGACCCAAAATGCTATAAAATTGCTACCTTTAAAATCTTGTAACCACCTCCCAACTTCAAACCCTTGTAGATCTGACCTCCAATGTCCAATCTGGATAAATCAAAAGGTTAAACTTTCTTGGACACCTTGAACTCAATGGTGAGCTTGGATTTGCACCAAAATGCTCCAAAATAAACCTTCAATATAAATCCACAAAGAAGAAATCCTCCCAAATATGATAATTCTCTCAACCTTTCCGATTCTCTAGGTCATCCAAGGATGCAAGAGAAGAGCATACTTAGTTTCAAGAAAGAAAAATAATTCACAATCCTTGATCTTCTAAAATAGACTAACTCTAGACAATCTCCTGCTCGGATACCATGTTAGAATTTAGCTATGTAGGTAGTTATCCCAAGATCAAGATTTCTAAGAGCTAATCACAAGAAGCAAAGAAGATCAACATTAGAGAATACAAATATATACAAAAATATATGAAAAGATACAAGAGAAGCCTTGGTTATATAGGTCAAGGTGAGCCAAGACTATATAGGATTAGGACAAATGTCATAATCCTATGACATGTGGCAACTAGAGGATAAGATCACATGTGTACTAGGAACTTCTGGAAAGATTCCTAGAGCCCTAAATCAACTTAACATGTGAACATGTGTCAATAGGTCCTAACTAATAACTAGTTAGATAAAGTCCCCTGTTCACACTATAAAGGGGAAATTGGATAGGAAATACCCCCATTCACACCAACATTATGTTTTCATGTTCCTAGTTAGCATGTGGATGATGGAAAGACACTTTTAGTAGTGCATATTGGTTCAAGTGACTTTGAACATGTGTTGTGTTGTTGATGTCATTTCTTCTCGTGTTTTATACCATTTCCACTTTGGTCTTTTTATTATAGCATGTATGTTGTGATTCTCATTGGTTATTTGTCCATTTACCTTGTGTGTCCTTGCATTTTGGCCTCTTGTTATGCCATGTTTGTTGTGCATCTCATCTTAGCATTTCATTGTCTTTTATTATGATGTATGTTGTGCTTCCCCACTTGGGACCATCTTCCTTATCTCATTTTCATGTTTAGCACTTACGCTTACTCACATACCATGTTTTAGTTTCTCGCACTTGCTTATGTTTTTGTGTTCACTTCTACATATGCTTAGTTTATCATTGTCAATGTTCCATGTTCCCACTTTGGGTGTTCACTTGTTTCTTAGTTACACATGTTTTCATGATCTATGCTACTCACTTGTGATGTCTTCTATATGCCATGACTACTATGTTTTTTATGTTTACCTTTGTCATGACCTACAACTTATCATGATTGTCACTTAATGCTTATGATCTTATTATGCACGTGTCTTCATTCTTATGTTCTTGGACCTTATGATCTCTTATCATGTTTCATCTTATGATCACATTTGAGACCATTGTCATGACTTTAACTTAGACATTTCGTCTTGCCTTTAAAGTCATCTTAATCTTATCATCTTGCCCATTTTGGGGGCAATCATCTTCACATTTACTTTCACACTTATGTCCTACTTGTTTGTGCTTTACATGATTATCTTTTGATTTGAATACATATTCAATATGAATACTTATCTAGCCTTTAAGGCCATCTTTATTTTATTAATTGCCTAGATTGGGGACAACATTATGCCTTTACTTATCACCAATTTATGATCTTACATGCTTGTTATACGATGATACATTTTTACATGCTATATGTGCTTACATCTTACTCAATTACATTGTTTTTATCATTATCATTATCACATATCATTTTCCACTCTCCCCTGATTCATTACATACTATGTATGCAACCAATTGGAGCATAGACATATATTATCAATAACACTTTTCATGGTTAAGATTTCAAATAGTGACTTGATTTCATTTCATGTCCACATCATGCTAAGATCTATCACATTACCACATCACATGGAAGTTAATTATATTACATGCCACCATCACACAAAGATCTATTACATCACATAGAGATTCATGCATTACATGCCTACATCACATATCACTATCACAATGCCACACCACATGAGGTTTTATTACATGGTCTCATTGTGTAAATCCATATCACATTACCACATCACACAATATTTTGTATCACTTTACATAAAAGCAACATTTTATATCCCTTCTCTTTAGTTTTTCATTTTGTAGACAATTAAATCAACTTGTAGTTTGTGCTTATTTTGATTATGTGGCAAACACTACTCATTGCATATTTTTTGTTGTTTTGCAAATTTCAATGGAGCATTCATACCAAAGAGAATGCAAAAACTCAAGAATGTTTTGTTACTTTATATGAACCAATAAGCTTTTATCAATGTCTAGACTTTTTACTTTTTTGTTGGTTAAGAATGTCCATATACTTTGAAATGCATGCTCATGTTAAATTCACAAACACATTAAAGTGTGGGCAAAATATAATGAAATTAGCACTCATATCATTTTTAATTTAATTTTTCACCCACTTTAATGAAATGTCTTAATGTGCTAACATGTTGACAAGTGGCATAATCTTGTGTCAAGTTTGGCTCATGACATGATCGCTTTCCATCTCCATTCACTTTTTTTTCATTATTGATACACCCTCGTTCACACTTACTTCCATACATTCACCTTTTACTCATCATTATTGCAACCTCATTCACACTTCCATGCATTCACCTTTAATTCATTATTATTGCACCCTCATTTGCACTTCCATACATTCACCTTCAATGCATCATTATTGCACCCTCATTTGCACCTACTTCCATATGTTCACTCCTTCCTTCAAATTATCATTTTACCCTAAGTTCATTTCCAAGTAGCTTAGGATTGACTTGGTTCAATCCTAAGACAAAAAAGAATGACCCCAAATTTTATATTATCAAATTCAAATTTTAATTCACACCCCCTTCTAACCATTACAAGCCAACTTAACAAACACTTACACATGTCCCTATGTCATGATACTTAAAGGCATTTAATGTACACTCAATTTAATATGAAAGAACAATTAGAACACACTTCAATTTCTAAAAAGATAAAGAATTAGATACATATTATCATCATATAGTCCACCTAAATGGTCAAGTTGTCTTCAATATTACTTATCACCATTAATTTAATCCATCAAAAAGGATTAATCTAAGAGAATCCATTCACCTATTGCACTAACAAACTCCTAAACATGTCCTTAAACACCACCTTGACACATTCAAATATTAGGAAGGCAAAGAAGAACAAATTTACTAAAACACATTTTATCAAATCATTACCACACAACACAATTAAATCTCATACATCAAATCAAGTCCACAATTATCTACATCAAACCCAAAGGACTCAAGATTTCAAAAAAAAAAAATGGCAATACAAAATCTAATAACAAGTTCATCAAACTGAAGACATTAATATTTTAGACAATGGCAAATCAACTCAACACATCATATCATTCTTCCACCATCCATGTTAAAACTAAGTACCTTACCCACATTTAATCTATGAATACTTATTACAATTATCAATCTTGAATCTAATTAAAATAAATTGATTGATATAAAATAAAATAGTAGGACTACATAAAAAAAATTAAGCGCAACTTTCGCAAGTACTAACAACATATAAAATTAGTAGTAAATATCGCCTTGAAATACAAAGTACTCCCAGCAAAATTTCATAACCATGAATTTCATGATAATTCTACTTATAATTTTGAACCTCGATAGCTTCGGGAAAACAAGGCAAATAAGTATAAGGAAATCTAATCAAGAATTTGACAAATGAGAAGCAAAGGAAGACATGTATTTACTGCCAGACACAACAGGTTTTACATTTTTTTAATGCGAAACTGCTAATGTAACATTATTTGTATAATATAATACCATTTACAACAAATATGAAAAGGTGCCCATAAAAAAAATATTGGCCCAAAAATGAAGTATACAGCATCCAGTTCTTTTCATAGTGCAGTGTCTTCAAAGAAACTCTGAGGAAGACTAGGAGGGGGGCGCAAGTTTGCCACACGTTTGAACTGTGCAATCATCAAAACACATGATATTATTATGATTCATTATAATCAGAGTATATCTTTTAAATCCAGGAAATAAGAATATAGCTAAGAAGAAGTAAGTACCTTGAGTTGTCGATATTTCTCCCTTATTGCCATGAATGCAGAACCCCTTCTCTTCATTTGTAAGTCATAAATTTCAGTCACACATTCCTTAAGTTGGGATTTCGTATAACTGGTGCATTGTTGCAAAGTTGAATTCTGAAAAGCAAGAATTACAAAACAAAAAGCAAATGAAAATCAACAATTATTCATTCCATTGCTATACACGCTGGTTAAAAAGAGTATCAAACTACAAAACTGAAAGAATTTTTATTTTGAAAGTGTAAATAAAATCTGAAATTGTTAGTACCCAAGGGCATGTCTTATGGTCGAGGGTGAGCAGAGAAAGATACACAGCTGAAGCTGCTATAAGTGACGGTAAATATTTTAGGAAACTGCATTCCAATAATGTTAACTCTGCAAGATAATTGGATAAAAACTCCATCTCCAAGGAGGGTTCCTGCAGAAACACTTAGAAATTAATGAATGAAATCATATTGCATATCAATCATACCAGCCTATAAAATACCATGCATGAAGGCAATTAGTCAAAATCCCAATTACCAAATTAGATAAGCCAATCAAATCCTCTGGACCAACTTTATGTGCACTACCAAAAAATATTAATTGCTAATTTTCAAATTTTAGTACTTACATTGTTCGCTAGGTGAGAAGCTCGTACAAAGCGCCTGTTCAGCCATTTATAATATTTATTCGATAAGAAAGAAAGTTGAAATGATAGGATATGAAAAAAAGGGCCGAGCTCAAAAGACCAACTGTTTTCAAAAATTGATTACCTAAGGAAAGTTTTTATTGTGGGCATTGTCATTTCAAAATGAAGGAAGGTCAAGATATTTCTCTCCATTGTTACCATCTGCAAAATGTCAAAAAGGTGATTTAGACCAACAATAAAACCAAGGCAATTTCACAAAGACAATACAAGATTAATGGAAACAAAACCCAGAATCTCGTTGCAGGCAATTTAGTTTAGGCAAAACCAATTCAAACATTTCAAGAATCCATACAAATGTTCTGTATCTACTTCTACAGGGAAAATCGCTTTGGTATAGATGGAAAAACAAGTATGAGATACATTCGTTGTATGGGAATGGAGAAAACCAGTAGAGCCAAAACAAAGTTGTAAAACTATCAAACACCTGAACAAAAATCGTTTGTTATTTTGAGTTTTTTAAAACAAAATATGGTATCCTAAGACTTTTTTACTAGAGTTTTTTTAGTTAAGTTTTTTAATACAAAATAAAATACCTTAACCTCTTTATTAAAGATTTTCATGCTCACCAATTCAAAATTGAAACAACGCTGAGAATAGCGAGCCTAACATAAACCAGAGAAACAACATTGCAAAAGTTTTTAACGAATAGAAATTAACATCTTTAAAAGTTTAGATGATAAAGATTGGCATATGCATCATTTTTAAACCAGAGTTTAATAGGCTTCCCTGAAGGACCGAAATGCATCACATAAATAATACTACTAAATATAGAGGGGAAAATACTAATTACTAAATATAGAAGCTGTATGTACCTCTTCCCTTGTGTAAGTATTATCTGTGATATAACAGAACTCTTCTATATGGGGAGGACAAATTTCCTCATATTTCCTGCATATTTAAATCGGTACCAAATCTCAGGCCTCTTTTCAGACTAAATTTAAAATAAGACATGTTTTTGTAATCCTTCAAACAAATAATGAACTGGAATAGAAATCAACACATACGAGGCAATGAACATGCAGGTAACCCCCAAGAGTTGGAGCTTGTGCCTGCTGACAGGATATACAGAGAGAAAACGATCGATGTAACCTACAGTTAAGTACAATGTGTCTGGCACAAGCTTGTATTCCTCTGACACCTGATATAGCAGACAAACAAGCACAATAAGAAATGTACTCAAGCTTCTTCCATAGTGCAACATTAAAAGAGATTTCTTTTTAAGACCTGTAATGTGCTTAAAAGTTAAATGCCTAAAGACTTCCACACGATAACATTTCAAATTATGTATCATGTAACCTGTTTTCCTATGTCATCCGTGTTAATAAATTTAAGCTTCAAAATTTTCCACTAGTTCAAATCATCTATCTGGATATATCCTTTCTTCCCTATATTTCGGGTCTAACCCGGAAAAGGGGTCACCCAAAATGTTAGAAAGAAAAGGAATTAGTGCATAGTTATATCCAAGATACATGATTTGATGCTGTATAGGTTGTTAACATTTAAGATCACCGAACATGACCCATCATACTGATGTAAATGTCACAGGTTTACATCGTCATGATGAATTATGTAGGATGATCCAAATAACAGATGATTTGTTGAATGCCTCAGAAATCTTTTCCAGAAACTTACACCTGAAATTTTAAAAAAAAAAAAAAATTCTACAATCAACATACATCTCTTTTAAATTTACAAAAATCATACCTCTACAAGCCAATCTATGAGTATCCCTCGCATATTAGGAGTGATGTCCTGCTGCAAAGTCTCCATGAAATTGCTTTTGGGTTTCTTCTTCAACTGAAACATGGCACCAATATAGACTGAGTTGATTGGAAAGAAGAGTACTAAATGGTGTTTTGATGACTTGTGGGAAAATAAGCATAGTGAAGATTCCCACAACTTTAATCAGAGCCTGGAAGCAAATGGCAGATAAGCTACAATAGAACTTGGTCTAAATTTCAATTTAGACAATCTATACCTCAGCAATCCGCAAATGATTATAAATATCGTGGACATAGCTGCTACACATCTGAGGATCCTCCCTGAAACCACCATCAATATCTGCATGCACTTCTTCACTCTCATTCGCCTTCGTCTTTCCACTCTCATTTGCCTCGGCCTTTTCAATCTCATCCATACATTCACCCTCAACAGCCGGAGGCAGAGGTTTGTTCTCATCAGAAGGCGTGGATAAGGGCAAAGTCTTGGCATCCTTACGCAACCTAGCTTTCGTTTTTTTCTTCTCCTTCCCCTTGTTTCCCTGGCCCTGGAATCGACAAAAAATTAAAATTAAACTATGTAATGAAGGTCAGTTTTTCTTAAAAATAGTTAAGAGGTATAAATCACCAGATGCCGATAAACCTATTGTGATCAACGCTGAAAACTTAAGCCACAAGACAGTAATATCATCTGAAACTGAGGTTGGAGTGTTAATGGCAGAGAGGAGAGAATCAAATAATTTCAGGTCAAGAATTAATTCATCAGAGCTTCCGAGATAAAATCTGTGTTCAGAATCCCCAAGAAACATATTAAATTGTGTAACGAGGGTTAAGACAGTTTTGAGAGATAAATCCTCAAATGCGCACAAGCTAGCGGAAATCAACGCTAAAAACTTAAACCAGAAGACACTAATGTCATCTGAAACTGAAGACTTGGCACAACCATTTCGGGCTTGGACTTGGAATCCACCCAAAAGAAAAAGGGGGACGGGGATGATGTCAAATTAGATGAGCTTAAGTGCTAAGTTATCAGATATTTCATAATAAAAGATGTGCTCAAAATCCTCAGGAAATTGAGTATTTAAATAGAAACAAAAACGGACACCTTCGATCTGGGAATTTAAGAATCAAAACTGGGCCAAAATTTACCCAAAATTTTGATTATTTGACCTAGGAATTCAAGATACAAAATTGAATCAAAATTTACCCAAAATCTTGATTTAAAAAACATCAAAATGGGTCCTGCTCACTGCGATTTTTTTCTTTTTTTTCTCCTCTTCAAAGTCCAAAAGAGGCTGGACTCTGTAGAGCTAGCTCGGCTGTGGGGACTTGATACTTTTCTTAAGACTAGCAGATTCTGGAAACCACCATCATCATCATAAAAAATGAAGGCGGAGTATGTAACTGCATTGTTACCTTTGTTTCAGAGCAATCAAACGGCAATGGCAGCACTGTGTTCGTCACATCCCCCAAAACAGCTCGCCTTTTATTCTGAGGCTGAGCATTCCCGCGGCCATTGTCATCCTGAGCAGCTCGCTTAGGAGGTGTAGATCTGCTTTTGTTATTTTTCTCCACCGCTGCAGCGCGAGCTCTAGTAATGGGAGCACGCCTTTCTTCTTCCCTCGCACACATCCTTCTTCAACTCCAGCTCCACTTCTGTCACAGCATATAACCTTACATTCAAACCTTTTCGAAAAAAAGAAAAAACTGAACTTAAAAAGACCCATACCGCACAATCCAGGCATCAATACAGACTACATTTTGCTTCAGATTTAATTTCAGAAACAACAACTTACAGAAAAAGGCCTGCAAAAATACCCAAACTGTCAAGAAAATGTCACACAAAATGTGAGCTCGGAGAATGGAGATAGAGAAGATAAACTCGAAATCCAAATAGAAATAGAAACACGAATAGAAAGTTGAAAGTTGAAAGTTCCCTCTCGTTTGGGCTTAGCGCGCATCTTTCGAATTCTAATTTCTCTGCCCCGCCAAAACTCGTCTAACAAATGCTCTTGTTTGCCATTATACTTTTCTTTTTCTTTTTTCTAATTGTAATGGCGGCGACCCCCGCGCTCACAGCTTAATATTTTTCCCGTTTAAAAACACGATTAACTTGGACTAAAAGTCGGGGGCTTCCCATGAGATTTCCGACAGGATGTGTAGGTACCTACCTACATTTCTTATACTTATGATTTATGGAAGATTTGTCCATGAGGATATTTTGAAGCCTTAGAAGTAATTTTATAGAGAAATAAATTTGATTGATCTACTATTTAAGTTGCAATCAATGAGTATATACTTGCAATTGGACCCATAGGTTTAATGGGCACTACGATCAAGCAACATACAAAGCTTTGGCCTACTTGCAAGGCACCTACAGAGGCAATGCCGTATACACCCTTTAGACAAAATAAAAGAACAAAAATAAAAACTACCTAAATATGTACCTTAAAATTTTCAAAAAACCTCAATTGACAAGCACAAGGATTTAAACTTATTTTTGAAGTTGTGTGTGAAGCTCTCTCTTCTGTCCCATAAACTCAAAAGGACCTAATGTGGAGCAACAAGAGTAAGTGGTATGAGCTTAGGGGTTCCATCAGTCTCATGGCCAAACATGTGATCGTGGGCTTCCACTCTAATCTCTTTAAGGTGCTAGTAGTGAGATGGCCACAAACACCCTATTGAAATCAACTTTAAGATCAACTCCCTTTTGATAATTTTGGAGGAAGTTAAGAGATTTGTTTGCAGGTTTAATAATTTTTAGCCTCTGCAATCATCAGGTATGCACTTTTGCCTCCTATAATCAAGATTTTACTATTTTTACAGAGGCAGCTTGAAAATTTCCAATGCAATAGTACTGTGTGATAACAAGCTTGGTGTCATTGTAGCCTCTAATGTATTTATTGTTGTGATTATGTAGATTCGCTTCTCCTACTAATAGGAATGTTGCAAAGGCGATCCTTATATAAAAGACGCTTCTGGATATTCTCATTTTAGTTTCATGCTTTTCTGTCAACAAAGATCATGTCATGACAGTGAAACTTGGCTAAGGCTGAGTATTGAGAGAAAAGTATTAAGGATAAAGAGTTGGGTGGAGACAGACTCTTAGGTTTTGGCTATGGTGGGAAACATTGGTTTCTGAGCTTTGTTTTCCTATTGGCACATTGGCAAAGCCCAACATGAAAGACATCAATTATGTAGAAGGGGCTAAGTTTAAAAAAAAAGAGAAAATACCACCACCTGCTCCTATGTTCACACAAAAAATTTGCAACAAAAGTTCATAGCTTCTCTTCATTAGTCAAATTCCTCTGTAGTTTAAACAAGGTATTGCCTGTTTTTTATCAACCTACAAACTTCCTTAATTGATTTTTTCCCATTGCCTAATGCAAAACCTTAGATTAAATTTACTCAATTAAAGATACATTTAATATGATAGACAAGGGATAATATGAAAGATGAATGCTTGTTCTAAAATGTAGTTAGTTATTAGTTGTAAGTATCTCACATGTATAAGGTACATACACCATTGATTATGGTCATCCACCACCACCTCGTTGAGTATGGTTGGCTATTTTATCATGGAGGCCTCAGCTAGAAACATTTCATTATTTCAACGGTCTCAGATTGAGAGCTAGAAATAGGAACAAAAATCTTTTCAATCATTGTTAAAAGAAAAAATATTACAAGATTTTTGTAAAAGATAATATATTTTGAATTTAGAAATATGTTATTGGAAGAGATTGATCAACAATTGTTCACAACAAAGCCAATTGTAATCCTATTAATAAATTATTTATAATTTTTTTTTAAAAATCATTTACAATTTTTAAAAAAGAAACCAAAATAAAAAGTTTAGACATATGAATACATTCCTTTCTTATGCCCTTATTTGAAAAAGAGGCATTCTACTCTTCCTTTTTTAACAATTTCTCAATGAGATTCCTTATGATGCATGTCAGTAATATAACAGAGGAAGAAACATATTTTCAAAACCTTATTATATTAACACTGAGTGATTCTACTTTAAGACTTGCCAAGCTCTTCACAAATATGATTTGAAGTTTCTCGGTCTTTTACATGTAATAGAGTCACCATGGTGGTGATTCTAATT
This sequence comes from Cunninghamia lanceolata, assembly GCA_027924645.1. Lineage (NCBI taxonomy): Eukaryota > Viridiplantae > Streptophyta > Pinopsida > Cupressales > Cupressaceae > Cunninghamia > Cunninghamia lanceolata. The sequence goes on from BSBN01001712.1 coordinate 661,347, forward strand.
ATCATGAGTCACGACTGTATGTCAATTTGAATCACCTACTATTTTCTTTATGTACATTGGTGATAAAGTTCCCAATGAGACTACCTACAGTGACAACCCTTCAACAAATCCATACCTGAGCATTGTTCTATGTCTACAGTTGCTCTCACAGAGTTATTCTTATCTACATACACATACATCTCCTATAGATGTAATAGACTATAGTGAATGCTTGTTTGCGATCGTCTTAAGAATCCTTGGCAGCATGTGAGGTTGAAATTAGGACTTAATCAAATGAATAAGTCCAAGCTTGTGGTAAACTAATTTCAAGGGGAAGTACTTGAGTATTTGAATTGACAGAATGGAAGGGCTCTTTTTGTTGGTCAGACCACCCTTCACCAGTAAGAGTATTGTTATTGTCAATCTTCCTACCACATATGGATCCATTTTTCCACTTGTCTAAGTCTGCAATGCATGAATAAAAATAATTCAGTTCAAATAAGGAACAAAGTAAACCTCAAATCATTGTATTCCAGATAAGAATAACCTACCTGAAGATCATATTTATCTTCTTCTATTTCTCATGACTTGTCTCCTTTGTCATAGCCATAGCTCATGAACCCATTTTATTATGCTTTAATTTTGTATGAAACCATTTACAGTCTCCATTTTGCTTTGGCTGAAGGTTGACGTTGTAAAACAATTCCTGGTGTGCAAAGCAGATATGTTTTTGAATGTTTCCTAGCTGTTGTGATTTTTTTTAGACATTTACCTGAGAAGAGTAGATTGAAAATAATAGCTTCAACATTCTTCCCTGGCCCTATTTTAAGTTGATCTCTTTTCAAACTCCATTTACCTTTTTAGGACCTCTCCAGATTCACGTAAACCTTATTAAGGGTGGACATGGATCTTTGCATAGATTCAAGTCAACTTTTATTTATTTAGTTATAGTTTAGGTTAATATGTAGCATTATACTGACCATGTAGCTTGAAAAATACTTCAATCAAGCAAGTTTTTAGACCTGTGAAAGTGGTTGCTCAAGTTCTCTTGTATCCATTTTTCATTGGAAGTACACCTACAAATTCAGAGATCAAACTAGCTAATTCACATTTCTATGACAAAGATTCATGTATTCTAGCATGGAAATTGTTTCTACTCGAAGGAGAGTTTAGTTTGGACCACGGAGAATACCATTTAGCAATCATATTTCACTTGTTTAGTTGGGCCTATAATGGCTAATGCAATAATTAACACTTGTATAAAATAGGAAGCAAGGACAAGGCACATGCAATTGGCAGGTGCAAAACCAGACTCTGCAACCTTTCCCAACATCCTTGCAGCCTGTGTGAATATGGGATCTTTGGAACAAGGTATGGACATCTGTCAAAGCATAACAGAAGGGGGATTTTTGTTAAATGATGTCATTGCAAGTGCCCTGGTGGACATGTATGTGAAATGTAGAAGCATAGACAAGGCATATGATCAATTTGACAAAATGCCTCAAAGAAATAAAGTGACAAAATTCAATGAAGAATTTATTCAAAAAAAATCTCTTGAATACTTACAAATTGTGATTAACATAAGGTTTTTCCACCCCAAAATCTCTCCTATTTGAAAAAATTAAATTAAGATTTTAAATAAATTAAAAATATATATATTTCATTAAAATATGCACATGCTCTCTCAAAAATTAAAAAGACAATAACTAAAAACACTCAAAAGCTAACCCAAGTTAATTTTTTTAAAAGTTGAGTTATATGAAATAAATATTTCTATTTTTTTGTTTTTTGAAGTTGAGTTATAGAAAAAATGTTTCTAAAATTTTATTTTTTATTTTGAATTAGATTTTTGGAAGTTGAGTTATATAAATAAATGTTTCTAATTTTTTTAAAACGTTTAATTAGATTTTTTTAAAACTTTTTTTAATACAAAATATAAAGATAATTTTTTAATTTTTGTATTATATATATTAAAAAGTTGCCACATAAATAAATAAAAATTAACCCATATAAAAATAAATTAAAATAAAAAAATTCCCAGTAGCATATAAAATAAATTAAAATGTGTTTTTATAAATACTATTGTTGCATATAAAAATAAATAAAAATTAAAAATTTCCAATGACTCCTTTAATTTTTTATATTAATATACATACATACATATATATAATTTATTCATTTGTTTTATTTTATAATTAACATACATAAAATTTAAAATGTCACAACTACTATTTTTTGAATTTTTACATTAATATATATTATTTATTGATTTATTTTATTATAATAACAAAATTTTAAATTCGTAATTACTTTATATTTTTTATATTAATATACACACATACATTAATATATATTATTTAATTATTTGATTTATTTAATAATAAACATAAATAAAAATTAATAGCTGCAATTATTATTTTTTATATTTTTTTATGGGTAAGAGGCCGTAGCCAGAAATTTATTTTATTAGTAAAAATAATCCAAAGTACAACTTTGTTCAGTGCGGGCACCAATAGGAAAGAACAGAGTAAAGAAAACCTCCAGTCTTGCCCGGGACTTATGAAGTCCAGTACATAATTTAGTTTGCAAATCCTATTTTCTATATTCTATATACAAGATAGTGACCTATGAGGATGATTCCTCATTTACAAAATTAAGGATTTATAATTGCATTCACTGCTCTTATCATGAGCCATTTTTCTATTTCATTGCTTCTTGTTCCCTGATTTGATCCTTAGTCTACAGGGTCACCTTCTGTAAATGGGGGTATGTTTTCTCGATCTACGTATTACGTTGATCCTGCAGACTCCTAAAAAAACACAATGGCACCTTTCCCAAACTGCCTTTCTTGTTAGCCATAAAAATAGAAATTTCTCATTTTCCTGCAACAAACTTGTTAGAACTCTTTTATGAAAGTTGAATCAGAATTGAGAATAATTGTACTTTCTCATTTCAGAACATTGGGGCAATGGTGTAAACATATTTCTCTCTCTCAAGATTAGTATCAAAGCATGAAAGATGAAAATCTAACTAAAAAACCTCTTTCTTTTGAAATTTTTCATATATATATATATATGAAAATTTTCAAAAGAAAGAGGTTTTTTTTAATTTTTCATATATATATATATATATATATATATATATGTGTGTGTGTGTGTGTGTGTGTGTGTGTGTGTGTGTGTGTTTCTATAATTATCTAAGTATGTAAGAATATGAGTAAAAGTAGATTTTCCTTTGGTTGGTGTTGTTGTATTAGCTTGATCGTCCTATCTATGCCTTCTTCTAATGTAAAATTTTTGTGCATTAGATCATGTTTTGCACTACTCCCAAATGCTTCACTTAGTTCCAACTTTTGAGTTGGTGAAATCTAAGTAAAATCTTTTTGTGGACCTATAGGGGTATTCATGAATATATTTGGTCTCATCATAACTACTAAAGCTTCTTGGTTCTACCTAGCCATATACTCCTTAATTTTAATTATGGGGTCATTAACTAGTTGACTTGTTAGTGTGATTAATTATGTTGAAGCTTCACCCTTTTCATTATTTGATCCTTCTATTCCCACGTGATCTTCCTCTTTTTCCTTTTCTTATTTATCCATTTGTTCTTCCTTTTCTTTCTATTCTTTCTTTTCTAACCCCTGTTTCCTTTTGGATACTATCCTTAGTCCGTGTTTCCAATGCTCCTAGTTCTTGGCCAATTTGTTATGTTTGTTTATCTTATGTGTGTTTCCCCTAGCTTCCTCTTTCATTCATTTTAACTCTATGAAAATTATTGGGAATAGATCCTTGTATTCCTTGAGTATCTCTACAATTTTCTATACCTCTTCTCCCTAATAATTTACAATTCTAGCTAGTTTCAGTTCACCTTCTTTGGCTACATTATCCTCTTTTATTTTCAAATGATAGTAAAATTATTGACTTCTATCTTCATTTTTATCCACTATTTCTCTTTCATCTTCCCCTATTGGCACATCCAAATTCTTAGGGTCTTCTTCTTTATCCAAAGCATCATTACCTATTTTGTTGGATGAGTAGAATATATTTTGTGCTACCACAATTACCTTTTGTGGTATCCATTCAATTATTTTTTGTTAGTTGTCCTCCCTTTATGATACTACATATGTCTTTTCCTTCTTTTCTTGAACTCCCTTCTTACCTATTGTTCTAGCAAGGTTATTACTTCGATACTTCTTTTTAACACATCATTTATCTTTTGATTTAGGTCCCAGAACTTGTAGGTTTTGAAAAACTTAACTTTGGTTATACTTCAATATCTTATCTCTTCCCTTAAATCTTGATGTATATATCAGTCTCTTGAAATAGGATTTAGGGTCCAATAGAATAGTTGTGTTCTTAACCTCTCGTTTATCTCTCTTATTCTATTCCAAATACACTTGTAGGTATTTTTATGGTTTTTGGATCTTCCATTCCATCATATTTAATTATGTCATCGATATCTCATTCTAAGTACCTATTTTTAATAAAAATTGTCAAAGCTTTCTATGTTGGTATGTTTGGTTTATGAATGTTCCACCATCTTGTAGAACTTAACACCAATGTATTGTCTAGGGGTATCATTCTAAAATCTTCATTTACCAATGTTCTTTCCATGGCCTAAATATAACCCAACAAATCTCCTACTATGGCTTATCTTCTTTTTATTTCAGTACAATATTGCTCAATAATTGTTCTGCTTGGTTAGGAAATGGTTTGTATCTTTGGCTCTGTTTAAGAAGAAATAAGTCTATGTCAGCTATCAGAACCAGTAGATACAGGCTCACAAAGAGGCACACTTATTTGAAGGAAAATCTACTTTTACTCATATTCTTACATACTTAGATAATTATAGAAACATATATATATATATATATGTTTCTATAATTATCTAAGTATGTAAGAATATGAGTAAAAGTAGATTTTCCTTCAAATAAGTGTGCCTCTTTGTGAGCCTGTATCTACTGGTTCTGATAGCTGACATAGACTTATTTCTTCTTAAACAGAGCCAAAGATACAAACCATTTCCTAACCAAGCAGAACAATTATTGAGCAATATTGTACTGAAATAAAAAGAAGATAAGCCATAGAGGTATCAAAATCCCATTATTACAGTGGGAGTTTTTAGTGCTTTGACATCTCATCTCCTGATCTCCCATCAAGGTCGCGCATGTAAACTTTTAATCTTAATTATTTTACCACACGCCTTTTTGAAATAGATCTTATTCTTGCCCGAGCAATCATAACATCATTGAAGTATATTGAAGGGAAGAAAATCATATCGAGAACCCCAACTACTGGGTAATTTGTGCATGATGTGGTTTCTATGGTGATGCACGGGGATATCCCATATCCTTTCTAAAAAGTAGGTCAAGCCCACGCAAAGAGGAGGAACCCCGTGCTAATTTTGAGTGTAAAAAAGCTTATGAAAGCTAGGAGATAAGATAATAAATACATCTGTATATATATATATATATATATATATATATATATATATATTAAACAATTTGAATATATCAATGGCACGTTTGGGGCATGCTGGCAGTGGTGTAAATGCACACAAGAAAACATGATTGATAAGCAACGTTCAACATAAGGCTAAGAGCTGTTAGAAAACAATCAAGAAAGTTCCTGGATTCCTAAAGGAAAGAAAATACCATCTTTTCCATCTCTTGTTCTTTCCGATGCCCTTTAGATTCACTGTTATCTTCTCAGCGGAAGCCATTAGTTGTGGGGGAATGGAGACCCCAGTGAGATTGATCAACTCTAAGCGCCAGATGGCTTTTCTTGGTCTATGACGTCGCTACGTCTTCAACACATGCTACATCAGTCAGATGAACTTATGGTTGGAGCCATCAGGATGATTGTTGGGAGGAAATTCATGGAGGAGGCTGAGAGGTATCGTGTTGACACAGACATCACATCTAGGGTGCTAGCAATGTTATTGGAATTGGAGGTTGACAAGGTGCATATAGAGCAAATTATGAGGGGACTCTTTTATCCTGAGCATTTAGGGGATTTGGGGGTAACCCTGGAAGCTGCGAGTGTGGGCATCAGAATGCCAAGGCCACGGGACATGGTTGCTCTTAATGATTCGGATGCAATTGTAAAGCTCTACCCGTTCATTTTAGACCTCAAAGGTTTGGACCTGATGGTGGCCAAAGAAATGGCAGAGGTTACAGTGCAGTTCATCAAGAGAGTCCTTGGGTTGGTTGCAGAGGAAGGGTTTGAATGGGTGGCGAGTTTTAACCTCCAGCTGCTTGAGTATGACAGGGAGTAAGTCTAATAAAATCTTGTTTTTTGTTATATAGTCTAAAATTAGCATACTGTAAGCTTACTTGAATCCTCGTAATACCTTCATTTTGAATATAGAAGCCTGAAAAAGAAGTAGGAAAAGTAAACCCTGCGAGGTCAAGAAAATGTAAGCTATATGAATGTATTAGGATTAGACCCTGCATGGTCTTAGATAGTACAGTCTCAGAAGTCGTAGCATTCTAGCTGTAGATAGCCATTTTTGAAGAACATACTCTGTTAAACTCTTTAATAAATATCAACAAGTTATTATGAATCAATTGTAGAAGTTTGTGGAGGTGATTATGAGAATATGAAGAGATATGAGATTGAATGTGAATACATATATAACACACATATGAATGAGAGTAAAAGTTGGTAGAGAGATATATGTGTGTGTGTGTGTATATATGTATGTATATATATATATATATGTATGTATGTATGTATGTATATATGTATGTATATATGTATGTATATATATATATGTATGTATATATATATATATATATATATATATATATATATATATATATATATGTATGTATGTATGTATGTATGTATGTATGTATGTATATATATATATATATGTATGTATGTATGTATGTATGTATGTATGTATGTATGTATGTATGTATATGTATGTATGTATATATATGTATGTATATATATACACACACACACATATATATATATGAAGGGAGGAGTAACAGAACAAAAGAACAAATAAATATGAAGGGGGATAGTGTTAGATTAGGATGAATCAAGCCTGTGTGTGAAAAGTCTAAAGAGGCCTGATGTGTTCCTCTTCATCAGGGAGAAACTGTAAGAGAAGCTTCCCCCCAGTCACAAGTTAAAAGTTTTAAGGCTATCATACCTAACTAAGAGCTGTATATAATGGTTCGACTTGTGCCGTCAGCACCTTTGTTAGCAAGGAAATCAGCTTTACCATTACCCTCTCTGAAAATATGATTAAATGTGCATTTTCTAAAGAAGCAGTGATGTCAAGGGTGGTGGAGACGAGGGAGTTGAGTCTCCAATTAGGCACGCTACCCTTTCTTAGGGCATTAATAATAATCACAGAATCACCTTCCACTTCTAGTTTTTCAATTTTCAAGTCTTTGCACATTCTCAAACCTTCTATCAAAGCTGTTAATTCTGCCATATTATTGGTTGCATTACCTAGTGGTTTGGCTATAGTTGCAATTTCCTTCATTTCACAGTCATGGATTACACAGCCTAAACTTGCGACTTCCGGGTTACCTCTGGAGGCTCAGTCAAAATTTAGCTTGAACCATCCTTTTTAGGAGGTTGCCATTTACATTCCTGTCGTTTATTGGTGGTGTTGTGGTTACCTGATCCCACAAAGGGGGGTAATTTTAATCTACCCATCTACCCCGCATCTTTTCATCCTAGTATGACATTATGGCTTCTTTCCCGGGGTTAGTAAGAATCCTGTTGTTGACAATTTCTATGATAATAGCTTCAATCTTAATAATGAGTTGTTCATAAGTCATTTTCCTATCTTTGAAAACTCTTCTATTTCTTTCTTTCCAAAGCTCCCATATCATGACAGAGGGGGTTATTATCCATAACATATGATAAATGCTTTGTCTATGAATGTCTGGCCAGCATTGGAACAGGTTCAGTATGTTATTAGGAAGGGCTGTTACCCAACCCAGTTTACTACATAACCAATTCTAGCATTTGAGAGAGAATTGGCAGTTGAGTAGAATATGGTCTATTGTTTCTTGTTCCTTTTCGCATAGGGGTCACCTGCTAGGTCCCTCATATCCCATCTTAGTAAACCTACCTGCCGTTAGTATTTTCTTCAGTAAGGCTATCCATGAGAACATTCCAGCTTTTGGAAGACAATTCTTGTCCCAACATAGTCTAAGTGGTATTACCGTTCTAGGTCTTAGCTATTGTCTGATTAAAATATTATACCCATCTTTTGTGTTGTAGTCTCCTAATTTGGCACCATCCCATACCAACCTATCAATATATTTTTTTAAGGATACACTCCTTTTGTTGAGGATATCTAGTAATTTCTTTTTTTCATTATCTAGGATGTTTGAATTTTCAAGTGATTTCCATTTTCATCCAAGGTTTACATCATTGGGGAATTCAATGTAATCTTTTACGTATTTCCCCCATTGGGATTCTAGGATTCTTTTCGCATCCTCCAAGTTGTCGCAACTACTTATCATCTCATATCCTCCAGGAGTCATCCCAGAATAGTGCTTGATTGCCATCACCTAGACTCCAGGTTAATTTATCCATGATGAGCTTTCTGCAATCCATCATAAAATTCCATAGTCAGGAACCTTTAGGGGGGTTGGCCATCCTAAAAAGGGAGGCAGACTCCTCACCTCTTAGGTATTTGTTTCTAAGGATTTTTACCCATTTTAGATTTGGCTATTTATACATTCTCCATATTAGTTTAGCTCCTAGTGCTTTACTTTGTTCCTTGATGTTTTTCAAACCCAGTCAACCTTCCTCTTTAGGTCTACATATTTTGTCCCAAGCTACTAGTGCCATCCTCTTCTTGTCTTTCGTTCCCTGCCAAAGGAATGTTCTAAGGGTTTTGTTAATTTCTTCACGTTTCTCTACTGGTAGATTCATGCATGAAAGTTGATATATTGGTATAGCAGAGAGAATAGACTTTAGCATTGTGACTTTTCTAGCTGAAGATAACCATTTGCCTTTCCAAGACTCCATTTTCTTCTTGATCTTAGAAGTAATATGATCACACAGATTTTTTGTCTTATTGCTTCTGTCTAAAGGTAGGCCTAAATATTTGCAGGGCATTTCCCCTCTTTTGAAGGTCATGATTCTGCAAATTTCTCTTTCTGTATCGAGGTCTGTGTTGAAGAAGAAATTTTTTGATTTATCAACATTGACCTCCTGGCCAGAGGCCTTGGTGTAGGAGTCAAGGATCTCTTTGAAAGCCTTAGCTTCTTCGGTGCTACCCTTACCATAGAGCATGGTGTCATCCACAAACTGTTGGTGGGTTGTGGGATCTAGATCAGAAGTTATTTTAATTCCTTGGATTTTATCTTCTTCCCTATATTTGGTGATCATTCTCCCTAATGCTTCTGCCATTATAATAAAGAGGTAGGAAGAAATAGGGTCTCCTTGTCTTAGTCCTCTTGACATGCTAAAAAAACCTTCCGAGGTCCCATTAACTAAGATCGAGATCTTCGGGCTAGATATACATTCATAAATGAGATTTATCCATTGTTTCGCAAATCCAAAAGCCTCCAAGGTTTTACATAGGATGTTCTTTTAAAAAATGGCATAAGCAAGGAATTATTTCCTTCAAAGAATTCATTTCAAACAGTGGTATTAAAGACTGGGTTTCGATGAAGACTGAATACAATCTCCCTGAGTCTCAGAGAAGGACTTACTCAGTATGTTGCAAGGTTTGTCAAAGCTTATTTAAACAAGAAACAAAACTAAAAGAAGAAGAATGGAACTAGATAAAATGGAAAGATAGCTCAATTTTTGGGAATATCACTCCTAAAAAGCTTTATAAACTGGCAACAACTAAACCTGAAGTATTTTCTCACATCAATCAGGCGTGGAAAGTCAGTGACATGGTGTCGTTGTACCTCATCATTTAATCATATTTCAGATGTCAAAATCCAAGGGTTATGTCCTCAGCTATCTGCAAATAGGGATTCTACAGTTACCAATTTTCTCTAGCTAATTCTAATGGATTTTACTAATTTAGAGAGATTGATCTATCTGCTTATGAAATGAATTCAAAGAATGCTAAAAATAGAATGGAACAATAAACTACTCAAAGTAAATCCATAAACGGCAACATGCATCTATCTATCAAAATCAGTAAATATTCGATAAAGCAAAATTTGAAACAACAAAACAGTGGTACTAGCCTTCTGCCTTGGTGGTGAGAGTGGGCCCTTGCTCCACACCCTTACGGCTGAAGGCTACAGTAAGGAATCAACACAAAAGAATAAGATCACAACCAAATTTGGTCCAATTCCATTCGCTTTGCATTCATAGAAAAATTGATATCTTAATAGAGATTACAGAAAAATAATAATAATCTGTCCTCTTTTCTGCTGCTTCTCTAAGTATATATAAAATGAGTGATGACATATCACTTATCTTCATCTACCAATTCATCTATAAGATGACATCCATCTCTTTATTATACTAGTTGTCTAACTATAGAGAGTAACCATGCAAATAAAAATAGATTGAGTGGAACATAAGTCCACTCTGAATTCTAAGTTTGAGTCTTAATACATTTGGGCAGCGAGGCCCTGAAAATATGGATATTAAATCAGTTTCACCAGTAACTCATGCAAAAACTTAAAAAGAGATTAAAAAACTCCCAGCAATTAACTAAAGATAGCCCTTAATCACTCAGGTGATGATTTGAGTAATATGACGGGTATCACAATCACTGCTGAAAGTGCCTGACCAATAGCTATGCTGCAAATTTTCCTTGTTCTAAAGAGGTGCCAGAATTTATGTCTCTATCTGCAACCCCAGAGATTTGTTTGTAGCTCCGGAGATATAATTGTGTCCTTTCTCAGCTTTGAAGATGCTCCAGACTTCAATCCAGCTCCGAGAGGGCTTTTCCTCTTTTTTCTAAACTTCTGATGCCGTGGTATTCTGGTATTGTCTCCAGAGATATTTAGGACTACCTTCGGAGATGCACAAAATTGCCAACCTGAACATCTACACCTGTTGATTCAAAAAGAGAAGTTTTTCTGCATATTTTTGTCAATTCCATGCACATTAGTCCTTTAATCAGAAATCATGATCTTAAGTAATTTATCTTTAATTAATCATTATTTAGAACAATCTTGCTAGCCTATTCGAGTGCAGACATCAAGAAGTTTGGATCAGAAATGGGAAAAAGAGAGGTAAAAAGATGTATTTTATGGGTGCTACTTAGCACTCATCAGTCAATCTAGATGATAGAGTTTTGTCCAAATCATTGTCTAATGTCTGGTCCAATGTCCTAGAATCCAAAAAATGTTGTTTTAGGTAGCTTCTATTACTTGATAGGCTAGTTGTAGGTCTATGTAACTTGGGTTTATTTTGTAATGGTCTTGAAAGCAGTGAACATATTTTCTTTGAATGTCAATTTACAAAAGTTATTTGGTCTAAGTTTTTAATTTCTTTGAAAGGAAATATGTCTAATATGTGTGTCTCCAAAGTAAATATACTATGTGGTTTTGTTGGTAATGTGGACAAAAATGAAAATTGTTTTCGCTTATATCTTCTGCTAAGATTTTGTGGGCTCTATGGAAGGAAAGAAATGAGAACCTGTACCTAAATAGGCAAAGATTGATTATTGGGTCCCTCATTGGACTCACATCTCGACTTATTTGTGAACAGGCTACTACAATCATGAAGATCCCAACTAAGAGGTTCATGCATATTTTAGATGAAAGATCTGGTATGGTATACAGGACAGATATAAAGAAGGCAAAATTTTGGCCTCACAACTATAGAGATGAGGTCAGGAAGCACTAAAGAAACTCCATGGGAGAATTGATCACTCACAACAAGGTACCAAAAATTCAGCTTGACATTGAACCTGAGGTGTAGATGACAAGGGAGGCAGAACATGATCTTGAGATTGATGGCTATTCACTCAGAGACGCTCCAAGGCTGGATAACAATTCTTATGTGGCTTGTAACTCCTTAGTCAACACAGAAGATATTGAAAAGGTTGATCAGCTAAACAGGACAGCAGTGACACAGTTTAAATAGGTTTCCCACATGGATCAAACAAAGACTTATAGAGAGGCATAAAAGATATGTTAAAAGCAGGAAAGGAAGAATAGTTCTATCTTTTGATATGTATTAATAGAGTCAGCTTCATTAGATGATGTATTTTGTATAAGTTTAACTTGCAGTATCAGTATAAGGACATATGGTATAAATGTATTTTGATGTGGCCTCCTTGGCCACCTATTGTACTCCTTCTATTAGTTTAATCTATATGTGAGTTAAAAAAAATGCAAACTTTTTAAACAAAAATATTAAATAATTTTTACGCCGAGAGGCATTATATAGTTGGAGTAGATGTGTGTACATTTTTATGGCACCAATTTAAATTGATGCCCACTAAGATGTCATAAGGTAAGGTAAAATATTTAAAGTTAAACTATTATATACTTTCCCTAGCCTCCCATCACTTCCCATATTCCAGGAGGGAATATGGGGAAGGTTTGCACGATCATAGTGGCATTGTGGGTAGTTATTTGGGTTGGACATGAATATGGGGAAGTTGCAATACAATTTGAGAAAGAATGTAGAGTGTATCAGTGAGCTTATGCATTGGCACCATGGAGAATTTGAGGAAATTGGGCATGATTTACCCACGGGAAAAAATGACAAATAGGAGGACGAATTTGGGGCCCTGTATACTCCTCTGGGATAGGGCATGCCAAATCCACTGGGGGACTGTGTTAATTTGAGGCGAATGCAATGGCAGAGCTCCTTTGCAATCCTCTCGAGTAAAGTCGTGACACAACAACAATAAATGGAGAAACTGACAGACGAAGCCCTGGTTTTCCTCAACGGCAACACGAGAAGAGAAGTGACCATTACTATGCTGGAGAGCCTGCTGAAGCCACTGTCGATTGCCCACCTATCGTTGGTGTCGATGCATGATTGCAACTCATTTCTTTGTTACTCATATTTTTTATTTTGTTAATATATGATCTTTATTTTCATATCTCTACAGGATGATGGACTCTGTGATAATTGGATATGGAAAGGGATGAATCTCATTATTCCCAGCTGATCCCCATCTAGTGTTGGATGTGGTATGTACAAATCCATACATCAATTTTATATCCTAGCGATCTTGCACTTGTTATGAGGTAATGTGATTTGTAGCTGAGAATTATTAAAGAATGACATGTTACAATTTGCTCTTGATTGAATCAGGTTCCTCACATTCAAACCCATTAAAGTATAATGTGGCTGTAAATTATTGGTATAACTACTTTTCAGTACATCCATGCAGATTAATAATGGAAGTATTGTGAGAGTGAAGAAACTACGCTCTCTAGAAAGCATGTTCAGCTTCAAATTCTACATGACTCTATTACATAATCCCTCTCTAGGTAATAAAACTTTAGCATACATTCCATTGCAGATTTCCATTGTGACGACTAAGCCATGAAATGAATATGGAAGATACTTTATATTTTTGATAAGCTTCTGGTAGGCTACCTCGGGTTGAGACCACTCTACACTCTTCTACTTGAAAAGTATAGATTGCCAAGGAAGCTCACTCAATTCTACGAACCCTTTCTTTTCTTGAAGGGACGTAAGTCACTGAATTCTCTTGGAATGTATAAATTATTTATTAGAATGTATTTATCATGAAATCTGATGTTCTTGACACTCATGATCGACAACTTCGACATCTCAAATACTCAACTTTTGTGGAATGAAATGTCGGAGAGAGATCAACAAAATTTCAACATTGATGTTAAGAACATAGATTGGAAACACTATTTCCTCAATTGTCATCTTTTTTTGTTTTTTTCCCCCTTTTGGATTTCCCAGGAGCTCCACAAATGAGAAGGAAATGAGAGGGGTTTTAGTTTTACATGATGAAATAGAACATGTTGGGATGCTTGGCGCATAATTATATGCACGTATTTGGTTTTATGACTAGGGTTTTATGAGTTAGGGTTGCTTACACTTGTATAGTGAAAAATCAAAATAAAATCTTTTGATTTTTAATTGCATCCTTTAGATATAATCTGCCTAACTTTCTCTATGTCTTTGATGGTATGATTAAAGGGTTTCTGTCATGTCAAATTTAGTATGAATTTGTATGTGGCCCCTAGTTTTTGTCTTTACTAAAAGCTATTGTGTTTCTCAATGGCTAGGGTTTCATGCACCACACTCTCTAAAACTTGAAGATTTAGTTACTAGGGTTTCTCAATTGATGCCAAAAATACTTATACAGTAATTTCTAGAAGCTTACTAATCTTTTTGGTTATAAATTGGTATTCCATATAAATCCACCCTAGTTATAAATTGACCTTCCATGTGTAAATAAACTACTCAGCAATCTAAATTCTGCGTGTGCGTATAAACAATTTAGAATAGGTGTAGTCTATTTAAATTCTTCCAGTTTTTTTTTTTCAGTTAAGTAGTTGTAAAGATTTTAATTCTATTGAAGAGTTGTAGGGTATTTAACATGAAAAAATGTTTCTACAAATGGTGGCCAAGGGTCAACCATCTGTTGACTACCAATATCAGAGAAGATTCATTTTATTGTAATTAAATTTTTAGCCATATAGAAATGATCTATAAAAGAATATTGGAGTGAGAGTACCTTCCGTGCTACTATGTCCTTGTGTTGTATATCATATAATTTAATTTTTAATGTTTGTTTTGTTCTGAATGTTGTTAACAATTATATATGACTGTGCTTTGAAGATCTCTTATCAAGTTATCACGTGAGCTCATCCCATATATGGAAGAATAATATAATTAAAGTTGTTTCCAACCAACTACATTATAAATTCAACTATAAATTACATAAATAAATAAGATCAGAAGTACATTCTTTGGAAATCCCTACCAATCGTGATAATATCTATCAATCAATAATGAATAAGGCAAAAATAAATGGTGTTCAGTAAACGTGGCTCAAAGAACTGGTTCTGTATGTTTTAAAATGTGACTAGTTCATTCGTGGCAACCCAAATATTACATATTACATATCTTTATTTTGTATATTGACTTTGTATTTTTCTAAATCTAATATACTTTGTATCATATTTGATGATGTTTTGATTTGAAAATACTCTTTCATGATAAATGGTACTTGTAGGAATAGTAAGCATGGCATGTCCTAACTTCATCACATGAGGATAGTTTTGTTTTATTGAAAACTCTCCATGTGATAAATTAACAAATGACTTGTCCTAGCTTCATCATATGAGGATAGCTTATTTGCCACTGTTATGTTACTAAATACTCTCCATGCAATAAATCAACAAAAAAGTTTAACGCCTTTTTATAACATCAAATATGGATCCAAATTCATTGCTATTATTTAAAGTGTCCAGCAAACAATGCTCAATAAAATGTATAAATTTATTAGAGAACATTAGTTTTTTTCTAATATTTGTATACATAAAAATTTTCTATATCTAATAGAGACAAAATAATTAAAGAAATGAAAATTCCTCGACCTTCTATAGTAAAATAAATAAATGAATCAATGTGTAATTTAACTTGATTTAGCAACCCAACATTTTATAAAGACAAGAAATAACATGACATACTTAAACTTGAAAATATTACTTACAAGTTATAGAAGTTATAGTCAAGCCCTTCTTGATTATTGTAAAAATAGAGAAACCTTTTTGTTATTTTTGTTACTTCATATCAAACATAGTGCACAAAGATTGAAAATACACATAATATATTTTAAAAAATTCTTTATTAAAAATAATAATTTTAAAATAATATTTATGTAAAAAATATACAATTGATGCTACTACCATAATTGAACCTAACCTATTATTTAAAAAAATGACCAATTAGAGAAAATATATATAACCAAAAAATATATGGTTAAGATTAGGGTTACAATTACAATTAGGATTAGGGTCAGGGATAGAATTAGGGTTAGGGATAGAGTTAGAGTTAGGGTTACAATTAGGGAAAATATTTGTAACCAAAAAAATTGTTAGGGTTAGAGTTGAAATTACGCTTGGGGTTAGGGATAAAATTATGATTAGGGTTAAAATTAGGGTTTTAGATAAAAATAGGGTCAATGTTAGAATTAGGTTTAGGGTTATAATTATAATTAGGGTAAGGATTAGAATCAAGGTTAGGGTCAATTTTATAATTAGTGTTAGGGTTACAAGTTCAATTAGTGTTAGGGCAACAATTAGGGTTATGGTTATAGATAGAATTTGTGTTAAGGTTAGGGTTATAATTAGGGTAAGAATTAGGGTTAACATTACAACTAGGGTTAGCATTAGAAGCAGGGTTACATAACAATTATGAATATGGATATAAGTAGAGTTAGGATTAGGGTTACAATTATGCTTATAAATATCATTTTTTGTAGTATATCAAATTATATAATATATATTAGCTATGGTATGAACGAGAATGAATTTTGAATCAGAGGAGCAAAGGAGGTAATATCTGAGAGAGTATCAAAGAGAATATCATAGACGAAAATGAGAACAAATGATAGATGTTCAAAGGGAAGAACAAAGAAGAAGATGCAATGAAGCTAACAGACAAGGAAGGGCTAGAAGAAGGGTAGAAGTAATAGTACAAGAATTGGAATATCAAAATAGAGATGAAGTAAATGTGATTAGGAATAGTCATCAACCGAACATCTGAATAACTCTCTCATTCTGAAAGACAATAAATGAATACACTTAATCTCCAATCAAGTGGAAGGTACAATCATCCAACCGATGCAAATATTGAGTTGAATCTTGAAAATGAAAATTCAAGATCTATTAACCTTAACCTTAAACTAAAATTTTCTCTTTTTATAATTTTTATAATTTTTTTTAAATGTAAAAATAAATAAATATATAAAATAATTAAGAGAAAAAAATAAAACTAATAAGAGATGGTGATGGAAGGGAAAAGTGAAAATGATGAAAAAATAAGAAGGAATAAAACTATATTAATAGGAGAAAAATATCAAGGATCAAATAATAAATTAAAGATAGTGCAAAAGACAGAGATATAGATAGGAGAGAAAGAGGCAAAGAGAGAGATAATTAGAGAAAATATATATAACCAAAAAACATATGGTTTAGATTAGGGTTACAATTACAATTAGGATTAGGGTTAGGGATAGAATTAGGGTTAGGGATACAGTTAGAGTTAGGGTTACAATTAGGGAAAATATTTATAACCAAAAACATTGTTAGGGTTAGAGTTGGAATTACACTTGGGGTTAGGGATAAAATTATGATTAGGGTTAGAATTAGGATTTTAGATAAAAATAGGGTCAATGTTAGAATTAGGTTTAGGGTTATAATTAGAATTAGGGTAAGGATTAGGATTAAGGTTAGGGTTAATGTTACAATTAGTGTCAGGGTTGCAAGTTTAATTAGGGTTAGGGAAATAATTAGGGTTAGGGTTATAGATAGAATTTGTGTTAAGGTTAGGGTTATAATTAGGGTTATCATTAGGGTTAGCGTTACAACTAAGGTTAACATTAGAAGTAGGGTTACAATAACAATTACGAATATAGATATAAGTAGAGTTAGGATTAGGGTTAGGATTACGCTTATAAATAGGAATTTTTGTAGTATATCAAATTATATAATGTATATTAGCTATGGTACAAGAATGAATTTTGAATCAGAGGAGCAAAGGATGCAATATCTGAGAGAGTATCAAAGAGAATATCATAGATGAAAACGAGAACAAATGACAGATGTTCAAAAGGAAGAACAAAGAAGAATATGCAATGAAGCTAACATACAAAGAAGGGTTAGAAGAAGGGTAGAAGTAATAGACAAGAATTAGAATATCAAAATAGAGATGAAGCAAATGTGATTAGAAATAGTCGTCAATGGAAATATGAACAACTCTCTCATTCTGAAAGACAAGAAAGGAATACACTTAAACTCCAATCAAGTGGAAGGTACAATCATCCAACTGATGAAAAAATTAAGCTGAATCTTGAAAATGAAAATTCAAGATCAATAGAACATGTACCAACAACACCTCGTAATGCAATTGAAAATGAGATGAATTTATCTGTAGAAGGCAATGTACAAAATATACATGGCTAAATTCAATTTTGAATGGTTTTTTGTAAATGTTGTAATGGTGCTAATGGGTATGATAGTGTTTTCTGATTTCTATTTCACAATCATGTCATCAATTTTAGGAATTAAATATGTATTGAAACTTTAAAATAATTAGGCTTTAAAATAATTATGATTAAGGTTAAAAATAATAAGGATTTAAAATAATTAGGGGCAGGGCTTAAAATAAGCAGGGTTAAGATTTAAACTGATCATTAGGGTTAGAGTTATAAAATGATAATTAGGGTTAGGATTTAAAATATGTAGGGTTAGACTGAAAATTATCATTAGGGTTAGGGTTATAAAATGATCATTATGATTAGGGTTATAAAATGATAATTAGGGTTAGGATTTAAAATACATAGGGTTAGGGTGTAAACTGATCATTAAGGTTAGGGTTATAAAATGATAATTAGGGTTAGGGTTTAAAATGAGGTTTAAAATAATTAGGGTTAAGGTTTAAAATAATTAGGGTATAAAATAATTAGGATTAGGGTTTAATTAATTAGGGTTTAAAATAATTATGATTTAAAATAATTAGAATTTTTAATAATGAAGATTATAAAATAGTTAGGGTTAATAATATTATAATAATGTAATAATAATATAAATATAATATTATAATAATGTAATAAAATAAATATAATGTCATTATATTTAATAATTTTATACTATATAATTATGATTTAATATAAATAGGTTTTAATAATGAGGATTATAAAATAGATTATTAAATGTATTTTCTTTTTCAATTTCTTTCAAATTAAAATTGATAAATAAAAATAAATTAAAAGAAAATTATTTTTAAGATTATCTTATGGGGAAGCCAAATAGAAGTTTGAGTTGGGAATTACACCTTCAGAAGTTCATTGGCAAGTTTTAAGTGGTTCTTTTCATCTAATCATACGACACAGTAATGCGCTGAGCTGTTGAGTCATACAACACTATTTGGCTATTCTTAAATATCTATGACTATTCTTTAATAATACATTGTAGTCAACGCACTGATTGTTTATGTATAGTCAATTATTAGATATCTATGGCTATTCTTAAATATCATCCACTTCAACTGTCAAGGTTAATTTTGGTCAATAAAAATAGGAAAAATATTTAACACTTTTTATTGTGAATGAGGTGTAAAATTGCTATTGACTATTTGACCATTGAAATGGATGATATTTAAGTAGAGTGGATATGAACTTTGAACTCTTATTCCTACCATCACATAAAACAAAGTTCTATTGGATAGGCTTGTTTACTTGGAACTCTTATTCTTTCCATCATTCAATTATTGTGTTTTCAATGTTAACCAAAGTTTTATTGGATGTCTCCTTTGAGCTCTTATTCTTGCCATCACATAAAATGAGGAGCATATTTTTTTAAAAATTTTATCATGGTATGTTCATGTCCTAGACATATCTGAGACATTAAAAATTTGTCAGTACTGATTGAATTCAATGTATCCCAAAACTTTGTCACACAACATATTTTCAAGGACAAAGGTCCCTCCACCTGCCAGGCAAATGTATTCTTAAATAATAGCATTTGGCTGTCTCTGCAACAACACACCTAATGCTTGCCACCTCCCCCTATGCATTCTTGTCTGCATATATACACAAACTTGTCCACTGCTTACATATATACACAAACTTGTCTGCATCCCTTCACAGTACAACTGACAATTTCACCTCCAGGTGCAAACTATAATTTTAATTTCTAAATTTCTCATTTAATTTATATCCTCGTTTGTATCCACTAGTATTTTCTTTAGATTGTGTTTGTTTTATATCTAGCCATATAAAATATTATTGTTGCATATATGACAATGATCTTAATGCCTTAAAAAAGGTGTTATGCTAGCAAAGAATGTCTATGTGTATATTTGTTTTTCAAACAAATAATTTCATGCCCAAATTTCAATATTTCCCTTGTTAGGCTTGGTCCAAGAAGTCATATTCTCTTGGTACATAATTGTTTGTTGAATTTGTCAGTTGTTGTGCCTTTCCCATATATTATTTTTTCAGTTTAACTTTCATAGCTTATTAATCCCATCCCTCCAATAAAACTCTTTTCTATTTTTAACTTCAAATAGCCACTAGTGATAGTGTAATTCATTCCACCAATTTGTTTATTTTGCCACCTTGTTATATCAGACTTTTCTCAAATGACAAAATGAATTGAATTGCTTTAAACAAAGAAATATATCTTAAATAAAGATTTGATCCAGTATACAAGCTACTGCAAGACATATTAGTTTATGCACTTGTTACAACAGA
Source organism: Cunninghamia lanceolata (assembly GCA_027924645.1). Taxonomy (NCBI): domain Eukaryota; kingdom Viridiplantae; phylum Streptophyta; class Pinopsida; order Cupressales; family Cupressaceae; genus Cunninghamia; species Cunninghamia lanceolata. The sequence goes on from BSBN01001712.1 coordinate 681,711, forward strand.
AAGCAATACAATAAACCATGCATGTGGAGCACATATACTTTATTTCTGGGATCTAGAACCCTCTGAAGGTACTCTAACATCAAGTACAGAAGATATTAGTAGTCAAAAACTTTTGGGACACTAGGGTGGTCACCCTTGTCTACCAGGCCCTCAATTTTTGGGTACACAATCTCTGTAGCCTTTGCTCTACATTTCTGTAGTCTGCCTGTCAGTTTCCGTGTCAAAAATTAGTTTGTTATTGCATGTCTTACAATTAGGGTTTTATGCTATTTAATTGCTTGAAGCTTGTAAAAACCTAATTGATGCACCTATTCAGTTATAACAAGCATAAAAAGGACATATGAATCATTAGCTTGATCCTTTATAGTGAGCAAGCTCGGTTCCTATTTCCTAATGTTGTGTAAGTGAAAGAGAGGCTTAATTTGGTTTATACAAACAATCTTTTTCCTACTCTTTCACACATAACAATCCCAAATCCATAAGTGTTGAAGATCCATCACCCATCCATCTACACAACCCAATGGGTATCTTCATGAGCTAATCACTAATGGGGATATCAAAGCCAAATAATGTACATCCATCTTTTCAAAGAAAAAATAAATATATGTCAAGATCTTGTTCCAAAGCATGCCCAAACTTATTCCCAACCACATCAAGATCCAAGCATCCAAACTAATCCCTTTCACAATCCCATCTCCCCAAATCAAAGCATTTCCATCCATAATATTACAACCATCCATGATCAATAAATCCAAACTAATCATATCCATCATCCAATCAATCCTATTCAATATCCAACTAGTCCTATCCATCACTCACCAACATCCACTTCCCATGATGAGGCACTTGGTCCCCATGAACCCATAGAAAATTAAATAAATGACATTGATCATATCAAACATATCTTGATGATAAAGCTACCACTGAGAATTCAAATGATCAAGGCACGACAAGTGTACACAATGAGAAAGCACAATCATTCTATCAACTAGGATCCACCACCTTCATCAAGTCATGCTTTATCATGGATGGGACAATAGAAAGTTCTAATAGTTCTTGGAAACACACCAATGGACCAATATGCTTAAAAAAAAACAACCATCCTATCACAACCAAGATATTTAAAACCATGAACTATCAAGGAAAAGGATTGGGCCTTCGTGAGCAAGGCATCCTTGAGCCTATCCTAATCTACATAAGTAATGGTCAAGGCATCATCTACAAGTCTTCCAACAAGCACTCTAATGGTGTTAGTGATACTTCAACGATCCTGAGGCAACTTCATCTAATGAAAGCATCAAGATAGGGACCATTCATAGCCCCTACAACAAGCATGCTACCGATAATCCTTCCACCTTCACAATCCCTACCATTAAACTATATCCTTCACATCCTCAACCCATCGATTGGGACCAACAAAATTATAAAGCATACATAGAAAAAATCCAAACCAAACATCAAAGTTAAATGAATCTAAAAATCAAGGAAGACACTTAAAAGAAAAGTGGACCGATCAAATCAAGAGAAGAAAATATCCAAATCAAGCAATCACTCACAATGTGAAGACACATCAAAAGAAGCACCTTGCACATGATAGGTGTCCACCACCTTCCAGATTGTATAAGAATGTTGGTCCTAAATTTCCAAATCAAGAAATCACTCAAAACATAAAACCACATTGAAAGATGCACCTTACATATAATAGGTATCCACCACCTTCCAGATTGTATAAGAATGTTGGTCCTAATTGCCATCCTAATACAAACTCCATAAGCCACCATCCCAAGTATGGTGAGTCAAGAATCCTCCAACCCAATTTTTTTGATGTTAAAAACTTGGTTTATGGGACTAGGAACCCTATAAAAATGGGTAGAAATTAGAAGTATCTGAACTGTATCTAATAGAAACTGTATAAACATCACCACCTGAATGCCCACAACCCCTAACAACAGTCTATCTTCATCTATATCCCTAAGTACCATGCCCCGACCCAGCCCATATAGTCTTAGAAACAACAAAGAGGGGCAAACTACATTGACCTAACAATCTGCACAAAATTATACAAAAGACAACATAAAAACAATACCTAAGCATCGCCAATACCAAAAAAGTCCATTGCATCATTCCTTGAATCACACACATAAGAGGAAGAAGGTTGAGCGTGCTTAGGAATTGGAACTCTAAATTTTCTAGCAATCTCATTGACCACCTTTCTAGTCTCCAGCACCATAACCAACATGTCATGCATATGCCCCAAAATCATTTCCATATTCTCAACACTCAACTTAGTATCTTTTATCATATCCTCATGTATCAATATTGAAGAGGTCAAAATTGAAAGCATTGTTGCAACAGTAAGTGACTGAGCCACCCCAAAGATGTTCCACCGCCCACGAGAGATGCTAGGGTCTAGTAATAGATGTGCCATAGCCAATTAAACATTCACTCATTTTCTATTGACCTCCTTCGCCACCTTGAGAATCTGGCCCAACCAGTCCCTTAGTATAGGGTTTTATCTCTCCCTCCAAGCCATTGATAAACCCCACCATAGATTCTTCTCTAGAGATTTTTTTAAGTGCTTTCTCACCATGTATTTCCTTGTCATCTTGCCTCCTAGTGTTGAATTATTTCCCCTCTTTTTGATCTACCTCCTCGGGACCCCATCAACCACCCTCTTACCCTTCATCGTCCTCTTATTTACTTCCTCACCAGATGAGACATCCCCAACACCGTTGTAAGCCATTATTGACAGCAAACCAAACACCTCAAAGAGAGAAAATGAGGATGGAAAAACTATTATTAATCAACCTAACCTAACTTCGAGATAAATCTTGGCAAAATCCAAGCTCCATCAACTGAAGTAATTATCCCATGCCACACTCTCACTTCTCTAGCTCTTCACATGCTAAATGTACACTCCAACTATCATTACTTTAAAAGGATCAAGTTATCATTTTGGCCCCTTACAGGGCACTCCTCCAACCCAATTTAAATTTCCAATGTACCCACCTAAATCATATGAACCTCAATCACCTCATTCCACATCCGACATTCATCATCCAAACCAATAATCACACCTCAAATCCAAAAACTCCAAATCCCAAATCCATCACATTATGGAAACAACCCTTTTTCATAAGGTCTATGATGGAACCCTATCAAGATTTAAACATTTGGATAAGTCTAACTTTGTTATCAACGAGGATCACAACAACATCAACTCAACTTCAGTAGAAGATAGAGCATTAGCAGACTGTTTCTTGCTCAACCAACAAACAAGATTGGAACCAAGTGAGAAGCTATAACCTAAATTAGACTTGCGATCCTAAGAATCACCTGCCCAATCTGAATCTGTGTATCCCACCAAGTCAAGATCAATGCCCGTTGTGTAGTGAATCCCAAACCTATGAGTACCTTGAATGTAGTGAAGTATTTGCTTGGCTGCTTTCTAGTGCAGCTCATGGGGATCTTACATGAATCGAGAAACCATGCCTACAATATATGAAATGTCAGTTCTTGTATGAGTCAGATAAAAGAGACTCCCAACAAGCTATCGATACAAAGTGTCATCAACAAATGGTGAAGAACACTAAGCCTCAAGTTTGACTCTAGAAAGAAAGGGAGTCAGAGTAGGATTATAGTCAAGCATATGAAACCATGAGAGAGAATCTAAAGCATACTTGGACTGTGTGATGGTGATCCTAGAAGTAGACTAGTAGATTTCAATCCCAAGAAAGTAATGCAACAAGCCCAAGTCAGTCATCAAAAACTTATCATGAAGGGTAGTTTTGACTACCCTAATGGTGGATGAAGAACTCATTGTGATCAAAAAGTCATCAACATACAGAACCAGAAATAGGAGTGAATCATCTTGCTACAAAATGTAGACATTGGGATCAGAATGGCACTGATTGAACCCCAACTGTCAGAAGGAAGGAGTCCATCTTGGCATACCAGGCCCGAGGAGCCTACTTGAGGCCATAGAGAGACTTCTGAAGGCAGCACATAAGTGAAGAATCCTAAACAAAACCCTATGGTTACTCCATGTAGACCTCCTCCTAAAGGTCACCATGAAGAAAAGCACTCTTCACATCCATCTAGTGTACTTCCCAACAATTGGCTGCAGTAATGACAAGAACAAGTTAGATGGAGTTCATTCTAGCAATTGGCACAAAAGTCTCAGAGTAGTCAATCCCAGGAACTTGGGAGAATCCTTTAGTGACCAGGTGAGCCTTATGCTTATCAACCGAGCCATCTGCTACAAACTTTGTCCAATAGTTCCACTTACATCGAACAAGTTTTCTTCCCTTAGGAAGAGGGATAAGATGCCAAGTGTGGTTCCTCATCAATGAACTATACTCTTGCATAGTTGTATCACACTCAGGAATACAACTATTGGCTCCAATGATTGTCAAAACAATCCTGAAAGGAGCTTCTGAAGCCACACTGCTTCTCGAGCTGCCACACAAGCTGCAATATACTCGGCCTCTGAAGTGCTCAGTGCTACTGAAGACTATTTCCTACTACACCAGGATATCATCGCAAACCCCAAACTGAAGCAACATCCAAAGGTGCTCTTCCGATCAGTAACACACCCTGCCCAATCTGAATCAGTATATCCATGCAACTTTAAGTCTATACCAGAAGAATATCTCAAGCCATACCCAACTATGCCACGTAAGTATCTTAGGATATGCTTTATTGCGACTAGATGTATTTACCTTGGTTCACACATAAAATGACTAAGTGCACTCACTGCATAGCAAATATCTGCTCTAGTATTAACTAGATAGATCAATGATCCAATCAACTATCTGTACATAGTAGGATCCACCAGATTTGAACTAGCTGCAACCTCTTTTAACTTTCAACAAATTTGTCTCCATTGATGTAGACATGGACTTGCAATCCATCATACCAAATCTCTTCAAGATGTCAATAGTATACTTTCCTTGACTTAGAATGATCTCATCTGGCTTTTGCCATACTTCTAAACCAAGGAAGTAATGCAAAAGACCAAGATCCTTCATTTCAAATTTTGAAGCTAACTCCTTGCATTTGATAATGAGGTGATCTTCTCTAGTAATAAGTAGATCATCAACATAGAGAACCAAGTTTAATGCTTCGCCATCAATTACCTTGAAGTATAGGTTTGAATCAACATCATTCTTGGAGAAACCCAAGCTCATCAAGTATCGATCAATTCTTTTGTACCAAGCACGAGGAGCCTGCTTAAGGCCGTACAAAGCCTTCTTCAGCTTGCAAACATGAGACTCCTTCCCATGAACCTCAAATCCATCAAGTTGCTCAATATATACCTCTTCCTCGATTACACCATTTAGAAATGTTGTCTTCACGTCCATTTGGTGTATCTTCCATCCTTTAAATGCTGCAATAGCAATGATGGTCCTAATGGATGTATAACAAGCAACTGGAGCAAAGGTTTCCTCATAATCTACTCCCTCTTTCTGAGAGAATCCTCTAGCCACGAACCTAGCCTTGTACTTCTCAATGCTCCCATCAGTCGCATGCTTGATCTTGAAGAGCCACTACTTTTAATTAAGGAGAAAATATCTCCTGAAGCTACCAAACACTAACACTCCCTCTGAATGTCATTTCTTCCTCTTCAAAGTAGGTGATCACAAATTCTTCATCCAAGGTTGACCCAACCTTGTGCACTTGAGTGAAGAATCATGAGAGTTATGCACCACCAGCTCAATCCTAATGGCAGCAAGTTGAGTCTCCATTCTTCAACCTGCATGACTTCCTCACGGGATGCATCAAGCTCTTCCTCCCTTGAATGCAATCTCTCATCATCCTTATGCTCCTCGATTCGTCCTGGAATCATTTTGAGAGAGATTACTAATAGTTCATAGAATCAACCTATCCCGAAGAGAAATACCAATGCTAGAAGCATACATGATTCACTATTCCAATGTATGAACTAATAACTACATAAAAGATCTTTGAACATTATTCAAGGGTATGAAATACTTATCTCTTTATTGTCTAATCTTCCTCACAATCCACCAATTGTTCTTTCCTGATCTTTGCACCTAAAGATTTAGATCTCCAGATATGCCTAGAATAGGAACAACAAACTTCTGTTGAGATGATGAATGTACCAACAACAAAATTTTGTATCATAAGATATGAAATAGAAGCATCAATATATTTTGTATCGCTAGGAATAACCCTCAAACAATCCAAGTAGTGATCAAACACTTCGAATGAAATACTTATGCGTATATTACAAATGATGCCTTGGACAATAATCTCTCAAAAGGATTGTGGATTAGAGGCAATAGCAATGAAGACATGTGGCTCATCCTAGAATTGTGAACAAGTCTGCCTAGTGTCTAATGGATCCCCAACCCAATTTCTTGTAGACTGCAAGGTTTGTCTAGCCCAAAGTAGACCAAAAGTTAGAGAATATGGAGGAGAATTGTCACCCTCTAAACGATAACTAGGAGAGGAAGGAGGTGAATCCTTTGAATCGCTCTCAGTATCAGAAGTGGAGGTAGAAGACTCCTCATCATCATGAATCTTCTCATGTGAATCTGACTCATTGGAAGATATATCATGTAGCCCAAGTGACTCCAATGTCAAATTAGAAGGAGGTGGAGAAGTGATAGGAATTGATCTTAAAGAGCCCTCCTCAAATTGAACACTCCTCTCAACAAACAACTCATGTGTAGTAGGGTGAAGCAACCAATAACCCTTCACACCATCAAGATAGCCTACAAATATGCAAGGCCTACTTTGCAAATCCAAGGCCTTATGTTTCTCTACAGGAATGTGGGCCTGTGCAGGAGAAATAAAAACTCTAAAATGCTTAATTGATGGTTTTCAACCACTCCAAGCTTCAAAAGGAGTGACTCCCTTCAAGGCTCGGTGAAGAACACGGTTCTAGATATAACAAGCACAGTTAATGGCCTCTACTCAAAACTGTGGTGCAAGAGATTTGGAGTGAATCATGTAGTTCACCATCCTTCAAGGACCTATTCTTTTGTTTTGCAACACCATTCTGCTGAGGAGTGTATGGAACAGAATGTTGCAAATCAATCCCCTCTGAAATGCAAAACCACTCAAAATGATGGTTGACATATTCACCACCATTGTTAGTGTGCAAAACTTTGATGGCTTTCTCGGATTGCTTCTCTACAAAATTTTTGAAGTCCTAAAAGTGATCAAATACCTCAAACTTTTGTTTAAGAAAGTACATCTAAGTATATCGAGAAAAGTCATCAATGAAAGTTAGAAAAAATCTAGCCTTGTTGAAGGATGGATGAGGAAATGGACCAGCCAAATCACTGTGAACTAACTCTAGTATCCGTGAAGCTCTCCATGCCTTACCTTTGTCAAAATTTTCCTTAGGATGCTTACCAAGAATGCAACCTTGGCAAACATCACCTAAAAACTGAACTAAAGGCAACCCTGTGACCATGCTCTACCGGTTGAGTTTCTACATGTAACAGAAGTTAAGATGGCCAAACCGCTCATGCCATAATCTACTCTCATCATTAGAATGAGTGAGAAAAACAAATGGAAGAGGATCAAGAAAAAAGTGAGAAAACATATAGAGCCATGACTGATGATCTTCTTTCCCAACTACAAATGTAGAATCACTGTGCAACTCATGAATCTCCATTGAATCAGGATTGAACTCAACCCGCTTGCCTGAACCCGTGTAAGTGATCTGATATACTGGCAGGAGATTAGTTGATAATGAGGGCACACAAAGAACATCATGGAATGTGCCATCCCCCACATCAACAAACCCTCTCCCACACACCTAAATAGGAGTGTCATCACCCATCAAAATAGAAGGCATCGTACATGGCTCCAAAGATGTAAGTTCTTCCTTAGATGAAGCCATGTGGTGTGAAGCACCCGAATCAAGAACCCAAGTGGATTGTTGTGAAACAACTACTACAAGGGCCTTGCCCTTTCCTTTCCCCTTGTTTTCTTTTGCCTTGTTAGACCCCTCATTTAAATTTTGTTTGATAGACTCAGGAACACCAATATTATTCTTCTCAAGAATGTGTCTCAAGTGATCAATTTGTTTCTTCAAACACTTATGTTCATCATGACTAGGTCTTTTACAATAGGCACATTGGACATTCTCTTTCTTAGGTTTGTCTCCCTTAGAAAATTGGGTCTCATTAGCTACTTTTGAAGAAATTGGTTTCTTATCCTTCTCCTTTCTATTCTTTTGTTTCTTATCCAAGTATTGTTACTACTTTATCCTTTCTACTCTTTCGTGCCTTGGTTGGTAGCCAGGGCATGTGACTTAGAGGATTTAAGAGTGCCCATATGGATTAGCTTATCCTACTCCCTTGTGAGAGAGATAGCAAAGTCATCCAAAGATGGCATGGTGAATTGAGTACCAAGTGCACCCTTAGTAGCATAGAAGGTAGAAACAAATACTGAATATTCTAAACTTAGCTTAGAGAGAATACTAAGAATTAGTTGTTCATCTTTCTTTTCAATTCCACATTGTTTTAACTGCAGCCTTGTGATTTCAATTTTGTGAAAAAATCCTAAATTTTGTTGAAGTTGCCTAGACTTAAACTAATTAGTTCATTTTCCAACATATGACCCCTCATTGAATCTTGTCTGCCAAATAGTGTTTCTAGCTTTGTCCAGATTTAATTTGGTGAATTCAAAGACTCAATGTGAAAAAGCAAAGAAGGAGAAATAGACAAACACAATGTTCCATAGGCCTCTTCACATTTGTTAAACCACTAAGGCTTATCTTCATATTTAACAGGTATAGTTTCAAGTCCCATTGTTATCCTATGTAATCCAACTTTCCTTAAGTAGATTGTCATGCATGATTTCCACTCAAAGTAGTTGTAAGGAGTTAAGATGGGTACTATTGTTTGATCCATGATGAAAATGCAGAAATGAAGTGTTAAAAAGAAGAGAACACATAGGACAAACCCCCTTTTTTACTCAATCAAAGAACCCCCAAAAAAATATGATCTGGCACTTTATAATTTAGTGCATTTACATGGCTTTTCTGAGATCAAATAGGTCACAAGGCCATCAAATGCCAAAAACCTTATTTTTGATCCAAAAATGGTCATGTTACAAAATCTACAAAAAAGAAGTATACAAATGTGTAATGCACTGCAACACCTTTTCGACGAATGTTCGTTTGCAAAAAACATATATCTGGGGTGCAAGTTATGGCCTTTAGAAGCACAAAGCAAGTACCAGATTCAACCTATAAAAATTGGTAAAAAACAACACCAAAACTGATCAAAACCCATGTCACTGAAAATCTCGTCTCGCTAGCTTTTTGTAGATTGTTTGTTTGCAAATTTTCACCTCTATATGACAAAGTTATGGAATTTTGAAAAAACTTGCCCTTCCAGGCTTGCAAACAAGCCCTGGTGGCTAGTGAGTGGCCCTATGGCGGGGCCGTCCGTAGAGGTGGCCGCAAGGGCAGCGAGCTAGCAAAGCAGGGGTGGCTCACAGTTGCGGTGGCACTGCTAGATAGAAGGAGGGAAGACGCAGTTTGGAAAAGCCGCTGGCAGCTTAAAAGACACTGCTTAGCGGTAAAGGGCCTACTAACGGGTTAGAGGGCGGAGCCCTCTTTACAAAGGGCAGAGCCTTGTTGTAGAGGGTCGAAGCCCTTATAAGAGCATAAAGCACTTTAAGGTGCTCAATGCTTAAGCGCTTAACAAAGCCCTTAGTGCTTTATATTTTTTTTGAAATTTTATTTTTTGATTTTTTTTGAAAAATGAATGCCCTAGACTGCGTGTTGGAGGGTTGTACAACCCTCTGGTAAAAAAATGTTGCCTCAAAAACTCCTAACAGAAAAATAGGGCACATTTATATGAAAATAGGGGTTTTTAGGCCTTCTAGACTCCATTGTGAGGTCCTTTTGGCCTAAAAATGCCCTGTATATAAAATGACCTCTAGATCTGTGCTTCAAACCCTAGTTTGCATACAGATTTTCTGAGCTTTGACTTTGGTGAAATGAAAGCCAAATCTAACTTTCTTGAGCCTTCTAGATGCTATGGAATAGTTAGAAACCCTACCAGAATAACCAGAACACTACAAACACCCAGATTTTAGAAAATATATACACAAGACCCAGAGATTAAAAAAATTCTTTCAAACTTTTCTGATTCTCTAGATTATTCGAAGATGCAAGAGAAGAGCATACTCAATTTTCAAGAAACCTGCAAGAAAGCTTATTATCCCCTCTTGAATCTCTCAAAATAGAAACTAAAATCTATTCTACACTCGAATAGCTCTTATACCATGTTAGAATCTGAAAAGATGAATAACCCAGAAAACTAGTGCAAACAAATAGATATTAAACAGTGAAAGCAAATGATACAAGATCAAAATAACAACACAAGGTTAGTCTCCATGAGAGTAATTCAAATGCTCCAGAAGCAAAATAACATTATTATGATGTAAAAGCAAAAGATGCCCAATACAAGCCAGGAAGCATGTTTATATAAAAAGGGAGAGGGTGGAGGTGGCAACACTAACCCATAGGAAGCAACCATCTATCAGTCTAAAGATAGCAAAGTATCTTCCGAAGATAGCTAATGTGTGCTCCATTGTAGGATGATGACACCTCATAACCCACTCACTTAATTAAACATGCTTTATGAACCTAAGTAAGATTAATAAAAGGTGTAGGAAAAACCTAGGAATATAGGGGAAAAAAAAACCTAACTAGGAAATAAAATCCTACACTAACAGTGGCAAGGAATGTAATGTTCCAAAATGCTTCAATTTCATCTAGTGAAAAGGTTCTAGGAGTGAAATTTTACATTTTGCACCTCCTGGGGCTGAAACAACAATTCCAACATGTTAGGGTGGGTGGTTTAATGCTGTAGGAGGCCTTGTTTCATTCACCAAGTGTCCCAATCCTTCTAGGCTACACAGTTCTGGAAGAGTCTCTTCAGAGACCTAAGAGCCAAAAACTGCCAAACTTTGACATAGTGGTTCTTAGAGTTTTTGGCACCTAGGAATGATCTATTTAAACTTAAAACTAGATTTCAGGTTCTTCCACAATAACCTCTCTCAATTTTTGTTCACCCAACCATTTGACCATGCCAACAATGAATGCATTCTTACAAATTGCCTCATTTACATTTAGCATAATGTTGTCAAGTGCCATATTTTACATTCTTCATCTCATGGGATTGAATTGACTACACCAACATATCAGGGTGGGTGGGTGAATTATATAGGAGGACCAATTTCATTTTCCAAGTGTCCCAATCCTTTCAGGCTACACAGTTCCAATAAAGTCTCTTAAGAGACCTAAGAGCCAAAAATTGCCAAACTTTGGCAGAGCAGTTCTTGGAGTCTGTAACACCTAAGAATGATCCATTTGGACCTAAAACTATATGTCGAGTCCCTCCATAATAACCTCTCTTATTTTTTTTCAAATTAAAACTATTTGATTGTGTCAATAATGAATCTTACAAATTACCTCTTTTACATTCAACATAATGTTGCCAAGAGCCATATTTTACTTTCTTCACCTTGTGGGAATGAATCGATTGTGTAAAAACATTAGGGTGGGTGGGTGAATGCTATAACAGTCCACATTTCATTTCCCATGTGTCCTAATCCTTCCAGACTACAAGGTTTTGACAAAGTCTCTTAAGAGACCCAAGAGCCAAAACTACCAATCTTTAACAGAGCAGTTCTTAGACTCTGTGGCACCTAAAAATGTTTTATTTTAACCTATAGTTGGAATTTAGATGCCTCCACAATAACCTTTCTCAAGTTTTTTCAAATCAAGATTTTTTGACCATGCCAACAACGAATGCATTCTTGCAAAATGTGTCACTTATGTTCAACATAATGTTGCCAAGAGCCATATTTTACATTCTTCACCTCATGGGGCTGAATTAACTATGCCAACACATTGGGTTGGGTAGATAAATTCTAGAGGAGGCCTCATTTCATTCCCCAAGTGTCCTAATCCTTCTGGATTACAAGGTTCTAACAAAGTCTCTTAAGAGCCATAAGAGCAAAAACTACCAGTCTTTTATGGAGCGGTTCTTAGAATTTGTGGCACCTAAGAATGTTCTATTTTTACCTATATTTAGATGTCAGGTCCATCCACAATAACCTCTCTCATTTTTTTATCAAATTGAAAATTTTTGATCGCACCAACAACCAATGCATTCTTGAAAAATGTGTCATTTGTGTTCAACATAATATTGCCAAGAGCCATATTTTACATTCTTCACCTCATGGAGTTGAATTGTCTATGCCAACATGTTGAGGTGGGTGGGTGAATTCTAGAGGAGGTCCCATTTCATTCCCCAAATGTCCCAATCCTTTTGGGCTACACAATTTCGGCAAAGTCTCTTAAGAGACTTAAGAGCCAAAAACTACCAAACTTTAATGAAGTAGTTCTTGGAGTCTGTGGCGCCTAGAAATGATTTGTTTGGACCTATAGCTAGATTTTAGGTCCTCCACAATAACCACTCTTAGTTTTTGTCGACTCAATATCATTTGTTCATGCCAACAACAAATGCATTCTTGTAAATTATCTCATTTGCATTCAACATAATTTTGCCAAGAGCCATATTTTGTGTTCTTCACCTCATGGGGTCAAACCAAGTATGAAAACATATGGAGGTGGGAATTTTAATGCTAAAGGAGGCCTTGTTTCATTCCCCAAGTGTCCCAATCATTTTGAACTACAAGGTTTTGACAAAGTCTTTTAAGAGACCTAAGAGCCACATCTACCAATATTTGACAGAGTAGTTCTCAGAGTCCATGGCACTTAGGAATGTTCTATTTTGACCCAAAATTGGATGTAGGGTCCATACACAATAACCTTTCTTAGTTTTTGTCAACTTGAAATTGTTTGGCCATGCTAAGAACAGATGTATTTTTGAAAAATATGTCATTTGTGTTCAACATAATTTTGCCAAGAGCCATATTTTATGTCCTTCACCTCATGTGGCCAAACCAACTATGCCAACACATGGGGGTAGGTGGGTGAATGATATGGGAGGCCTCATTTCATTCCCCAAGTGTCCAAATCCTTCTAGGGCGCTGCATAGTTTTAGTAAAATCTCTTAAGAGACCTAAGAGCCAAAAAATTTCAAACTTTGAGGGAGTAGTTCTTGAAGTCTATGAAACCTAAGAATGATCCATTTGAACATACAACTAGATGCTAGGACCCTCCACAATAACCTATCTCAATTTTTGTCAACTCAAAACTATTTGACCGTGCCAACAACGAATGCATTCTTACAAATTGTCTCATTTGCATTTAGCATAATGTTGCTAAGAGCCAAATTTTGCTTAACCTTGTGGAGCCAAACCAACTATGCCAACATATCAAGGTGGGAAATTGAATGAGGGCCCATTTCATTACCCAAGTGTCCCAATGCTTTCAGACTACAAGGTTCTAACAAAGTCTCTTAAGAGACCTAAGAGCTAAAACTATCAATCTTTGATGAAGCAATTCTTAGAATTCGTGGCACCTAGGAATGTTTTGTTTCAACCTACAATTGGGTGTTGAGTCCCTCCACAATAACCTCTCTCAATTTTTTCAACTTGAAAGCATTTGACTTTCCCAACAATGGATACATTCTTGCAAAATGTGTCATTTGTGTTCAACATAATGTTTCCAAGAGTCATATTTTATGTTCTTGACCTCATGGGGTTGAATCGACTATGCAAACACATTGGGGTGGGTGGGTGAATACTAGAGGAGGCCATGCTTCATTTTCCAAGTGTCTCAATCCTTTCAGACTACAAGGTTCTAATAAAGTCTCTTAAGAGACCTAAGAGCAAAAAATTACCAAACTTTAACAAGCAGTTCTCAAGGCTTTGATGCAGGAGCATCCAGGTTGCAGAGAAATCTTGCATCAACCAAAAACATTTGCATTTTCTTTTCTTTCATTTCAGTAGTAGCTCAGTAATTTACAATTCGAGCATCTTCTACCGCATTTTACCACATCTTCATATCAGAACTCGCAGAGCAGGAATTATCTTCTATGCCATGTCAACTACATCATACTAAGATTTCAAGAGATTTGGATTTGTCTATAGAAAGTTATCACTTCTAGAGAATCATCAACTTTCACAAAGTTGAGCATTCAGGTAGTCAGTTGAGAGGAGAAGGTTTGTGGAGCACTTCCATGACTTGCAGAACCTAATGGAACATCATACATGGTACATAAGGATTAGATAAACCTTCCTTGAGGTTTGTACCATGTTTCATTCATTTGTGGAGTAGTACCATATGTTGTAGGCTGACCTACATGTTTTTACATGTTACATCTTTCATTGGAGTTTGTAACCTCTTGTAGCTAACGCGGAGGATCATTTGAGCTTGGAGATGATATATATAGATCTCTTAGATGCATTAGTAAGTTGGTAGTTCTATAAGGTGATTTTGATAGTTTTAGAAGATAAATTCTTTCCAGAAGGCACTACAATGCCATATCTTGCATATTTGTTGTAACCCAGAAAGTAGGCTTGTGAGCCCTTTGATTATAGCCCGCATGTTGCTGACATATGAGCCTTGTAATTATTTGATATACTGAATATATGAATCTTCCATTGCATTCTATATTTGTTTTGTTTCCATTGTGTTTACTCTTGCTGCATGGTTTGGATAGTTCATTCTTTGGACCCTCCATCCATGACTACACCAAGTGGTATCAGAGTGAAGTTTTGAATCCTTTTGGAAGTGAAGGCATTCCATAAAATCTTGTGGTGAACAGATCACTGACTTGAGGTAGTCTACTTGTGTTTGTCAATAGAGTGTCGATTGTGAGGTAGTTGCTACCTTGTAATCAGATCATCGAATTGAGGTAGTTGTACTGGATCCTAGGAAGAGATGCCGCTGAGGAGGATGCCTGCTATGGCCAATGTTGCTAGAAGAATGGAAGAGATGGTAGAGATGATGAGGACAATGAAGGTTAGATTGGATTCTGTAGAAGAAGATAGAAGAAGACGACTAAACCCTAGACATGAAGTGAAAGTGATGATGATGAATTTCAAGACGCTGACCAAAATGCAGAAGCCCTAGAAGAAGAAGAATCAGATCAGGTAAAGATGTTGAAAACTATTTCTAAGATGGGAAAGAGACCTAGAGTGGAAGTACCAAACTATACCAGAAATTTGAACCTTGAGGAATTGATTTATTGGATAAATGATCTAGAAGAATACTTTGAATATGAGGAAATTAAAGATCCAGAGAGGGTAAGATTTGCAAAGACAAAGTTGAAAGGACATGCTGCTATTTGGTGGAAAGAAGTTAAATTGGATAGAAATAGGAGAGGAAATGAGAAGATCATAAAATCGGATAGGATGGTGACAAAATTGAAGAATCAGTTCATACCTGCTGACTATGAGTTGGAATTGTTGAAGAGATTTCAAAATCTAAGACAAAAGGAGAAATATGTGAAGGAGTATAGTGAAGAATTTCATAAGATGATCATAAGGACTGGACACAGTGAAGCAAACAAGGAGAAAGTGGCCAGATACATAAATGGATTGAGAATGAATATTCAAGAAGAACTAAGTTTGGCGAGGATGACAATAGTAGAAGAAGCATATCAGTTTGTATTGAAAGTTGAAGACAAGTTGAATAAAAGGCATGAGCAAAGTCAGAGAGGTAGAGGAGGTAAATTTCAAAGAGGTAGAACATATTCCGAAGGAGAAAGACATTATGCAGAGTAAAATAAGGAAAGTAGTCCATACAAGAAGGAAGATAGATATAACAATTCATATCAGAGATTGTAACCCATGGTCCCTTGCTAGATATTTCTAATGCAGCTACAACTTTGATGCAAAAGATAAGATCCATGCCCATAGCCAGTTTCATGTTGATGCACATGTATAGTGCAATGGTTTAAGATGAAAATATGATCTTTGTTTGTTGAAGACAGGGATTTGATTGTTCGTGCTTGGCCAAAGGCATTTCGGTGATTGTCTGGTGAGTCAGGATTCTTTTAGTTTTATTATGTTGCACCTTTCTGATATCTAGTTATTTTTTGTTTCCTCATGCTAGTTTGAATGCATGGTTTTAGCTATAGACTATGTTTTTTGTTGGGGTATTTGATTTATTGTGGTTTATGTTCAACTATTTTACTAAGGCTATGTAATGAGAAATGATATAAAATTAACATGCAAAGTAAAGACAAGAATATGCATTTTGTCTGGGCAAAACAAAGCCACATCTGCAATATTGCCCAAGCATTTCATTCAACTCTGTAATTGACTGCTGTAATAACTGATTTTGTAACTAGAGAACTTGATTTTGGGTGAATCATACAACAAATGGACAGACAATGTCACTGAATTTTTTTATCTATTCCATTCTTGTCGTCATAAGCACTTCAAGCAGTATCCCATCATACTTGTTTTGTTGCTTGTTTGTTTTATTTGAAGTTGTGTGCCACTGACAATTGTGTGCATTCTTTGCAATCTTATATTTGGCATGCTAATTGCACTACCAATTACTCTGGTACATTATCTTCTTCTTGGAGTTGGAACCACAGGGAATTTTGACCTGATTGAATATTATTTTTACTGAATGTTACACTATTGAGGATGACTTTTATCAATATCAAGTTTTTACTGTACAATTTAGATAATGGCTATTCAAAAATTAGTTTTATGAAATCTTTTCAAAAATTTGAATTAGATTCTTGTATAATTTTTAATTTTATTTTGGGTTGTTTTGCTTCTCCTAAAGAAATTATTTTCGGTTTCATGCAGTGATCTTTGAAGCAACCAAAATCAATATCACTACAACAACTATGATAATGTCTTATGCAAGTCATGCTCGAGGTACATTTGGTGGTAATGCTCAACATGGTGGTTATTATAATGAATACGGGATGGCTAGATGGGAAATAGATTCAAAAGGAAAAGGTATATTATTTTTTGTTTCCATGATAAGTTTATGATTTTGGCAATAGTCATAACTGTAACCCTTTGTTTTATGTTGTACAAACTTCCTTTTGAAACAATGACAAAAAAATGTCTTTTGCAATTCATGCTCGAAGTACATATGGTGTTAATGCTCAACATGGTGGTTATTATAATGACTACGGGATGGTTGGACGGGAAAGAGCTTCACATGGAAAAGGTATATTGTTTTTGTTTCCATTATAAGTTTATGATTTTGGCAATAATCATAACTGTAACCTTATGTTTTATGTCATAACTTCCTTTTGAAACAATGACAAAAAACATTGAAATGGTTCTGCATAAGTATTTCTCTTGTTTTGGGGTCTAGGAATTACCTATGTTTCTCTTGTTTGTTGGTTTGTAGGGTGTGGAAGAGGGAGTACACAAGGAAGGGTGGAAAGAATTAATCCCAATGGGCACAGGCTAGATGAACTACTTGCAAGAGAAGCTTTAGTTGGATTATGTGCAGCTCTAATTTTGTAGATTAAAGGAACATAGATGGACAAGCTTCAGTATGGATAGAAATTTAAAGTTGAAATCTGCCTAACAATGTTTTATGATATCTAGTTGTCAAATGCAAGCCTACTTATGTTTTTCTTGCTATAAATTACACAAACTACTAACATACCTTTTTTTGCAAGGCCCTAGTCATGAGCGAAAGCCCCAATGATGATGGTTGAAGCTATATGGTCTTTAGCTTTGGCCAATCCCAACACTTTATCAAAACAAGCATTACTTGATGCAATAGCAACTAGCAACCCATACAAACTAAATCAACACAATGAATTCACAAAGTAGCACGACACACAAGATCTTCATAACAATCAAAACAAAAAAAACATTATTTTTTTACATTGCCACATGTAGTTGATCTTTCGCCATACACATGATTGTTCTAACCATTAAATGCATTGGCAGTAGAGAGATCAAAGTATTTGTAATGTCCCCTTCTAGTAAGCCGAAATGTTTCTCAACCTTGCACAATTTCAACTTAGTAAAAGAGAACATTAGTATTCGATTCATCTTTTATTTCAATATAAATTTATTAAGACTATAACATATTAGATTATATTCACATTGAGTTCATATATTTGTTTTGTCATCATGCATTAAAACATTCTCAATTTATAAGCACATTCACATTATTCCTTGTTATCATTGGTTTGTGATATGACTTGTGAGGGACTTATGGTAGACTCTTGCGTTAACCAGCTCTAGATCACCAAGTATGATTTCATTAAGGAAATAGTTCCATCTCTTATGGAGGCCCAAAGGTTTCACTCACACACGGAGTCCCTCACCATTTGGCTTGTGGGATTTCACTCACACACGGAGTACCTCATCCAGACGAGAGTCACCATCCATAGAGCAAAATTAACTCTTACAAGTTCTTCTAGGCCCAAGGATTTCACCCACACACGGGGTTCCTTGTCACTTGGCTCGAGGGATTTACGTCCAGTCGAGAGATACCTAGGCTAAAATAAACTATTTCAACTATGTCATACCTTAGAGGTGATAGAGGGGTTAAAGGGAGAGTCTGAGTCAGCTCCAAGCATACCACCAACTTATCTTTTTATTTGATTTAATAAATATCATAATTGTTCTTATTGGCATTTAACACAAGATGCCTTATATTAATATTGATCATATATCATTACATTTATTCATTATATTAGTTTATGCACATTCATAGTTTTGTCTAAGTTAAGTGCATTTATTTATATTAACATCATAATTATATCAATTAACTTGACAGTCCATTTATATTCATATTATTCTTCTACAACATTTATATTGCCTAACCTATTAATAAGGAAAGTGCACGTACCTCTTTACGCTACTTGTCTTGTTGAATCTGCTCACTGGATTCTATTCTCTTTTGCCTATTCTTTAATATTTATATATTATAATATTTGTTATAATATTAATAATATCTCTATATTGTATTATTATATATGTTATTAATATTATTGTATATATATATATATATATATATATATATATATATACACACCCACATATATAGATATATTACATCTTAATAATTAAATATATTAAAATACTTACCTGCTGTTTAGACGATCTGCAGGTAACTTTTTGGATGCGGTAGATATTTATTCTCTTCCTTCCTTTTTCTATTCATTTCCCCTTTTGTTAGAGGGGCCGGTTAGTATTTATAAGTTTGAAGGGATGCAATTTACCACCCGTCACCACCCTTAATAAATTAATATTATTACACTTTGATGATACTCGATATTTGTTTGTATTAGTTAAGCACTCCTTATTATGAGATCGACATCTTCTCAAGAGGCTCGATTCCATATATGAATGCCCTTATATTATGCAATGAATAAATATATATTTACTATTATATATTATTATTATTATATTTATTTTTACTTGAATAATTCCTCCCTATATATATTTATGATATCTTTTCTAGTTATGACTTAGAAATATATATAAATATAATGCGGATCTAAATATATTTATTTATGGGATATTATTTATTTATTGCCCATCTTCTTTTCTTTCTATCCCACAGCCTTTATTTATTTCCCTTTCAAGGGATATTTATTATGCCTGGTGGTAAAAGACATACTTACCATTTTATAATTTTTATTACTTTATGTTATTCCCTTCTATGAGCTGTGGTAAAACTAGTTCTAATCATACGTAACTCCCTTAACATAGTTTATTTATATTATTTGTATTTATATTATATCATTTATATTATAAATAATATATTATTTATTTTATATTATTTATATTATATCATAATAAATGATATATGATTTATATTATATTATTTATATTTATATTATAATATAAGATAAATATAAGAATATTTGTATTTATATTATTAGATATATTTATAATATATTATTATTGTTTACATGTGTTATTTATAAATATAATAATATATATCTTGTTAATTGTTTTAAATAAATATTATTTAAATAATACATATTAATAATATATTTTAAATAAATATATTATATATTCTATTTTAACTAAACAATTCAATTATAAATCATTATAGGGACATGACAACCCTCCCCACTCAAGATTGCTTGTCCTCAAGCAACTATAAGTAGGTATCCTAAACTAATATTTAATAACATTATAATTTATTAAATTTCCTTTATATCAAATAACATTACACTCACCAATAAAATAACCGCTATAGAATGTAACAAATTAATATAGCTAATAAACTATAGTGCCATAAAATAATAATTTATAAATTTGGGTTTTTTATAAATAATTTATTTTATAACTATATTTTATTAAGGTTTATGTACACCATAAATACTTTGGGTTAGTTATTTCAACCTTCTAGTAAGCTGAAATTTTTCTCAACCTTGCACAATTTCAACTTAGTAAAAGAGAACATTAGTATTCGATTCATCTTTTATTTCAATATAAATTTATTAAGACTATAACATATTAGATTATATTCACATTGAGTTCATATATTTGTTTCGTCATCATGCATTAAAACATTTCCTTAACCTTGCACATAATTTCAACTTGTACAAGAGAACATTAGTAATCAATCCAACTTAAATATCAGCATATTACTATTAGGGTTAATATCCACTTATTAATATTAATATTAAAATCCATATACTTCCCACATTTCTACTTAAGTTTAGTAACCTTATAATCATAATCATATGCATAACATATTCACGTTATTTCTCTCACAACTCTCATGCACTATCTTGAGGGAGTCTAAGGGTAGCCCTACCATTAATCAATCCTCTCTCCCATATGAGCATGGTTTGTTAAGGCGTCCATATCCATCCCATACGGAGGCCCAATGGTTTCAACCACACACGGGGTTCCTCATCACTTGGCTCGAGGGATTTACGTCCAGTCGAGAGATACCTAGGCTAAAATAAACTATTTCAACTACGTCATACCTTAGAGGTGATAGAGGGGTTAAAGGGAGAGTCTGAGTCAGCTCCAAGCATACCACCAACTTATCTTTTTATTTGATTTAATAAATATCATAATTGTTCTTATTGGCATTTAACACAAGATGCCTTATATTAATATTGATCATATATCATTACATTTATTCATTATATTAGTTTATGCACATTCATAGTTTTGTCTAAGTTAAGTGCATTTATTTATATTAACATCATAATTATATCAATTAACTTGACAGTCCATTTATATTCATATTATTCTTCTACAACATTTATATTGCCTAACCTATTAATAAGGAAAGTGCACGTACCTCTTTACGCTACTTGTCTTGTTGAATCTACTCACTGGATTCTATTCTCTTTTGCCTATTCTTTAATATTTATATATTATAATATTTGTTATAATATTAATAATATCTCTATATTGTATTATTATATATGTTATTAATATTATTGTATATATATATATATATATATATATATATATATATATATATATATATATATATATATATATATTTACACCCACATATATAGATATATTACATCTTAATAATTAAATATATTAAAATACTTACCTGCTGTTTAGACGATCTACAGGTACCTTTTTGGATGCGGTAGATATTTATTCTCTTCCTTCCTTTTTCTATTCATTTCCCCTTTTGTTAGAGGGGTCGGTTAGTATTTATAAGTTTGAAGGGATGTAATTTACCACCCGTCAGCACCCTTAATAAATTAATATTATTAAACTTTGATGATACTCGATATTTGTTTGTATTAGTTAAGCACTCCTTATTATGAGATCGACATCTTCTCAAGAGGCTCGATTCCATATATGAATGCCCTTATATTATGCAATGAATAAATATATATTTACTATTATATATTATTATTATTATTATATTTATTTTTACTTGAATAATTCCTCCCTATATATATTTATGATATCTTTTCTAGTTATGACTCAGAAATATATATAAATATAATGTGGATCTAAATATATTTATTTATGGGATATTATTTATTTATTGCCCATCTTCTTTTCTTTCTATCCCACAACCTTTATTTATTTCCCTTTCAAGGGATATTTATTATGCCTGGTGGTAAAAGACATACTTACCCTTTTATAATTTTTATTACTTTATGTTATTCCCTTCTATGAGCTGTGGTAAAACTAGTTCTAATCATACGTAACTCCCTTAACATAGTTTATTTATATTATTTGTATTTATATTATATCATTTATATTATAAATAATATATTATTTATATTATATTGTAATAAATGATATATGATTTATATTATATTATTTATATTTATATTATAATATAAGATAAATATAAGAATATTTGTATTTATATTATTAGATATATTTATAATATATTATTATTGTTTACATGTGTTATTTATAAATATAATAATATATATCTTGTTAATTGTTTTAAATAAATATTATTTAAATAATACATATTAATAATATATTTTAAATAAATATATTATGTATTCTATTTTAACTAGACAATTCAATTATAAATCATTATAGGGACATGACAGTATTCAAGCACTATGTTGGTAGCCATCCTGAGAACACTTGTGACTGATTAGTTTGGCTCAATAATTATGAGGTTTTCAGAAGTTTCCTAATATTTTGATATGAGATCACCTAGACAATGTTCATCTCAACATTCGAGAGTAAATGCAAGACACATAGCTTTAGGTTCTCAGGCACTGCATCTTGGGGACTTGTTGCTTCATTATTTTGTCTAATTCTATATTTCTATGTTTCCTTACTTTATTTAACTTGACTTATATGTATAATTTATTGGAGATCCATTATATTTTGACCATGTACTTTTTAAAAGCTCCATTACCATTCTTAGCCCCTAGGGGACATAAAATCTATATTACCTTTTTGTATATTTTACTCATTAGATTTCATCATTTGTATCGGCATTCTCTTATTTCCTTGGTAATTTCTTTAGTTTCACAACTTAGTTCAGTCCTCAGTAACCTTATCCTTACCCTTGCTAACCTTCTTTCTTTATATATTTTCTGTTGCTAGTCAGAGAGAAATTTGAATAATAAATTTGTAGAATGCAATCTCTGGGGTGAAGCTATTGGCATGCATAGATCCTATGCCATTTGGATTAATGAGGGCTAAATCATGGCCACTTTTTTGGTCTCATTTACTCTTTTCTTGTTCCACGCAATCTCTCAGTTCAGAGATGAAATAATCCCAATTTCTATAAAAGAATTATTTTTCCTCCCTAGCAGTGTTTAATAGTCTTCTAAGTGGGAGCTAATGGAATTTGGTGTGGGTGAATTTATTAATCAAATCATCTCCATTACAAAAAAACTATTGCCTCTTATTTTTCTGTCCACATACATGACCCAGTCTTAGAGTCAAAAGTGAATTGATACAATCTGTTTATATGCAAAAGTCAATAATTTCTTTTTAGACATCTATGCATATATGTAGGTGATCATATTGTATCATTGAATAAACAGTTCATGGATTTATGTGGTAGGTATACATGTATCTAAGCATGTGAAAGGGTTCCTTTCAACAAATTTTCTTTGCATAAGCTCCTATAGCCCCTGATTAGTTTTGATAGAAGCATCAACTCTACTTTGGATGAGTTTTAACTTTTTTATCTATTTACTATAGATTTCTTAATTTCTCATAGCATGTTTGATGGAAATGTTCTTCCCTTAGTCCACTGAGTAATAATGGAAACTACCACTTATTGTAATTTTAATTGAAATTTTTTGTGATACATATTGTAGTATCAGATTGATTTATACTGCAAGGGTACACTGAAACTAGCCATAGCACACCATAGTGTTTTGCATGCTACCTATAAAATACAAAAAATAGTGTGTGACAACTCTACTCTATAAAATGGCAAGGAAGTATTTTGGTAACCATGACCTTATGACATATTTTTACTTCAAAGCAAGTACAGTGTATGGTTGACTAGTTTTACCTTTCTAGTATCTGGCTATTTTATGTTTCCTCTTTTAGCTCTAGACTATGTTTTTTGTTGGGGTTTTTAATTTATTGTGGTTTATGTTTGACTGTTTTATTGAGGCTCTGCAATGAAAAATGATAATTTAGGGTGTGTCTGTGCTATAGCCAAAAGCCTCAGTTGCTTATGGTTTTTGGATATTGCATCTGTATCAAATTTGAATCCCTTATTTGCAAACTTATTTGAATTTTCTCATACCTTGCCAGCGAATAGATCTATAGACAATGTTGATCAAATGCTACAATGCGATAGACCTATAAAGCTCAATCTTGTTTAGGGTTTCAGTATAGTATTTTTGGGTGTTGGCTATTGTGATGTTTTGACTTGTAAGATTAGCCTGTATGTTGACAATCAATCGATTTGTGATGTTTCTTTGAAGGTATGGTCTTGTTTTAGGTGTATGATAAATATGTTCTTGTTTTTCCTTTATCAAATATCAATATAATTTTTTTCCATTAAAGTTGCTATAATATTGCTATTATATATGAGCTATTAGGAGATTCTGATCATTCTTCTTGATTGAATTTTCTCTGTATTTTCTCAACCAAAGTTTGATTTACCGAGTATTTTGGCTTTGAGTGTCCTGGCCTCTTTCTTTCGTTCGAAGTTTCCCCTTACACTGACATTGCAGTGCTTTGAAAATAACAAAAGAACCTAACCTTGTGTTTGACTAGATAACCTTACCATGTTCATTGTATATGCCAAGGTATGAGGGGTAATTGTTCCAACAAAGAGCCTTTACTTTCCTTTAACTTTAGATGGTGAGGTTATTCCACTGTAAGTGATTACTCTATTTTAGTCTAAAGGGTGAGGCTTTTATTCCAATTAAAAATCTTACTTTCATTCATATTTTATGCCATGGTTTGAGGGGCAACTCTTATTCCAAAAATTGCCCTTGAACCATGCCTTTTCTCTCTATTGGTTCATTGTACAACAACACAGTCAACTCTACTATTGAAGCTTGGCCATATTTTCAGAAGCAGTACTTTTTTGTGTTTTTATATAAATTCTATATATATATATTTTTAATTTGGATCAATGGATGGTGGCAACGATAACGTGTATTGTTTGTTGTTCACCATGTCTTTTGGTTTTATAGATATTAACATTATTGTAAATATTATGGTGTCTATATGGCCCTAGTTATTGAAATGTTAGAATCTGATGGCAGGTTCACTCCATAGAAATTAAAGGATTAGCAAAAAATGCACAAACAAGTTGTCATGATTTATTTGAGATGGCAATTAAATTTAACATGTTAGAGCTGGGTGGTTCTGGGACAATTGTACTGTCTAATTTGTAACCTATATAGTAAATATTTAATTGGAAACCCTTAAATGATGTTATGAACTAGGAAAAACACCACCTATAATGTTGGAAAGTAGATACAAAATGTTTTTTGTTTCATTTTTTCATATTCATGTGGAAGATAAGATTCGCATGTTTCTAGCCCATGTGATTCTAGTTTGGAAAACATTTTTGTGGTCGAAAACCCTTGTGATGCAGAGGCACCCACACTATAACCTTACAATACAGCATGGATGTCTGCAGCCCATCATCATCATCATCATCATCATCATCACCATCATCATCATATTTTGCTTAACACTGTTTCCTGCGCCGACCGATATCCTCCTGATGACAAGCCTTCGCACTTTCGCCTGCCAACAGCATCACCTTATTCGATTATCGACAGCATCATCATGTTCGACCAGCACGAACATCCTCCTGACGTCCACTGTTCACTTCCGCGACAACTTCCGCCTTCGCTATCTTCAGCATCATGATATTCAACATCATGATAATCAACAGGATAAAGAACCTCAGGTTCTTCCCATTTATCCTGATGATGACCAACCTTCACTTCTCGCACCGTCCCTTTGATGCTGACGTCACCCGATATCCTGATGACGATGACGTCACCCGCAGCTCCTCAATATCCTACTGCTCTGAAATATCCTGATGACGTATATCCTGATGATGATGACATCATATCCTGATGTTGGCCAAACTTAGCTTTTTCGGCCCGCGATCAACCCGATCTTCTTCCTTAAGCCGATACGCTCCTCCTTGGCCCTCCTGATGATGATCACCCCGACGCACCTTCACTTCATGCAATCGAAAGCATCATGCTCTCCTCCACTTATCCGGATGACGATGCCCAACGCGACTGCAGGATATTTGCAGAAATATCCTGATGATGCCGTTTTCACGAACTTTTAGCCTTAGCGAAATTTCACTTCGCCGATCCTCCAGGGATGACCCGATCCACTTCCAGGGTGATCTTCCACACTTTATCAGCTCGACCTAGCACCTGCCCATGCTAGGGTCTTCAACACCTTTTCAGCCGCGATCCTGCACACCTGCATGCGAACAAACAAACTAACACCTACCCTACTGTACATAACCATTCCACCGATCAGATGAATCAACTGGTGGAATGGATCAGTGAATCCATACAGCCACCAAAACCGCAGATCGATTACACAAAGGAGATCAAACAGAAGATGAAAATAGGATCTTTATTGATTTCAAAGATGCAATACAATATACTGTTTCTCACACAGCACACTCGAACTCCTCTGCTCAATGCAATACTATACTACCGATCGATGATCTACAGTCAACCAATCCTCATGCTTAAATAGATTTTCCTGCGAGTACTACTGACCCGATTCCAAGCGGCTGGGAACTCTCCAGGCGGCTGGGAGATCCAACCGATCCTACAGCATGACAGCTGTTCTAACAAACTACCTAAAAATAGAAAAGCATGGTCAGCATGATCTTATCATGACCAGCATGACCTTATTACATTCATTTGGTCTTATCAGACCTTCTTGGAAACATAAACAAGACTCAAACTAACTAACTGCCTCATGAAGGCCAGCTGTCAGGTAGGTGCTCCTGCACCATACTCCCCAACAGAAAAAAACTCATGTCCCATGAGTTTAGTATGTGGAAATCTTCCACATTTACACTTTGCCTTTGCAATATGCTGATCTGTTCCAGCTTTGTCCTCTGCTGTCTCTTGGCTGCTCCAAGTCTTCTGAACTGTAACTTGCTTTCTTGCAAGTAAATCCTCATGCCTGTCAATGTAGGCCTTTCTCTCACATACCCTGTGTTTGCCAGGTTGTCTGACCAGAACCTCTGGCTGAACTGCCTCTTGAACTTCTGCAATGTTCAACCCTATCTTCCTTTCAGTCTTTATAGGACAAGCAATAGTCCCAACTATGACAACATCCTTGTCATTCCTCTCAACTGATTGCTGTGTACAAACCTGTTTTTGCACCTGCTGCTGACCTCGGTCAGTCAAAACTGAAACATTCTTCAACCTGTTGTCCTGAACAACTCCTTTTCCTGCAGTGTCTTCAACTGCCTTTATGCCTGCGCCTCTAGGCATCTGCACAAATTCCTTCTTTCCCATCAAAATGATTTTGGCTGCCCCCTGTGCTGCAGCTTCTGCCTGTAATGGCATCAACTTCATAGTCTTCCCATCTTTCTTGATGGTATAGGTATTAGCGTACCCATCATACAATACCCTTCTATCAAATTGCCATGGTCTACCCAACAGTAGGTGACAACATTCCATGGGCAAAATATCACACAAAATTCTATCATGATATGCTCCAATCTGAAAATCCACATATGCCTGTTCAGAGATAAAAAGTGATTGACTATCACTTACCCAAGATGCCTTGTAAGGGTGTGGATGTGGAATCCTTTCCAAATTCAGTTTATTCACCATTTCCTGAGATACCATATTGTCTGTTGAACCAGTATCAATGACAACCTTACATTTTTTACCTTTGCTCTTGCATATGGTCTTGAAAAGAGCTCTTCTTTGTGGGGATTCTTTGTCATGTACCTTCATGGTAGTCACTGTTCTTCTCATCATCAGAGACTCTCCACTCTCTGGGTATGCATAATTATCAGGCTCCTTATCCTTTTGATAAGTGTTGGAACTCTGCACACTTTGCTCTACTGTCTCTTCTTGTACCAGTTGTACTCTCTTGTCACTAGTTCTATCATTTCTGGATGATGAACCTTTGTTTTCTGGACATTTGAAAGATGGATGACCAAACTCACCACAGGTGTAACATTTTCCTGAAAATGTAGTAGAACCTCTACCACCTCCAAATCTTCCTCTATTACCTTTCCATCCACCTCTGAAATCAGACTGTCCCTGTCCTTTACCAGTGTCTTCTTGACCCTCATTGGTTTGCTTTTGTGTAGGGGCTGCTCCTCTTCCCCTCATATTATTTCCTCTTCCTCTCATGGACTTATCATGTCCTCTATTCATCTTTTCTTCAATCCTGATTGCCATTTGATAACAATCCTCCACATTCTTAGGGTTAGCTAAAACTAACTCATCCTGTATGTTAAATCTCAAACCAGCCAAGTACCTAGCCACCTTCTCTACCTCATTCTCATGATGACCAGATCTCATACTTAACTTATAAAACTCCTCAGTATAGGCCTTCACATCCCTTTCCTTCTGCTTTAAAAATTACAGCTTCTTAAACATCTGGATTTCATAATCCCTTGGCAAGAATTTACCTTTGATCCTTGCTACCATCTTATCCCATGAAGTGATCTTTGACTTCCCTTATTTCCTTCTCTTAGATTGTACATAATCCCACCATACCAAAGCATGACCTCCTAACTTGGTCTTTGCAATCTTTACCTTCTGATCCTCAGCAACATCTTCACATTCAAAGTGATTATCAAGTGCAGCAATCCAATCCAGCAATTCGTCTTCATTCAAACTTCCAGTATACTTGGAAACATCAACCTTTACCTTAGGTTTATCACTCTGCACTGCCTTTAACAGTTTTGCCAATCTCTGGTCTTCAGCATCCAGATCTTCAGCTACCTCTTCATACTCTTCTACAGTATCTTCATCTTCTTCAGACTCACTGTCTGCTACTTCCCTCTTTTTGTTCTTTTCCAGGGCTGTAAGCCTGGCTTGAAGTGCTTCAGCAAGCTCCTTCATCTTCCTCATCTCTCTGGCATGTTTTTCCTTCATCTCTTGCAATTCCCTTGCAGTACCACTACCTTTCGGAGGCATTTTGTCAACCTCTTAATCAACACACAACACACAGTCAACTCTACCTCTGCCCTTTTGGTGACAGAATCAACACACAACAGCCCAGACCTTTTGCTGAGCTCTGATACCACTATGATGCAGAGGCACCCACACTATAACCTTACAATACAGCATGGATGTCTGCAGCCCATCATCATCATCATCATCATCACCATCATCATCATATTTTGCTTAACACTGTTTCCTGCGCCAACCGATATCCTCCTGATGACAAGCCTTCGCACTTTCGCCTGCCAATAGCATCACCTTATTCGATTATCGACAGCATCATCATGTTCGACCAGTGCGAACATCCTCTTGACGTCCACTGTTCACTTCCGCGACAACTTCCGCCTTCGCTATCTTCAGCATCATGATATTCAACATCATGATAATCAACAGGATAAAGAACCTCAGGTTCTTCCCATTTATCCTGATGATGACCAACCTTCACTTCTCGCACCGTCCCTTTGATGCTGACGTCACCCGATATCCTGATGACGTATATCCTGATGACGATGATGTCACCCGCAGCTCCTCAATATCCTGCTGCTCCGAAATATCCTGATGACGTATATCCTGATGATGATGACGTCATATCCTGATGTTGGCCAAACTTAGCTTTTTCGGCCCGCGATCAACCCGATCTTCTTCCTTAAGCCGATACGCTCCTCCTCGGCCCTCCTGATGATGATCACCCCGACGCACCTTCACTTCATGCAATCAAAAGCATCATGCTCTCCTCCACTTATCCGGATGACGATGCCCAACGCGACTGCAGGATATTTGCAGAAATATCCTGATGATGCCGTTTTCACGAACTTTTAGCCTTAGCGAAATTTCACTTCGTCGATCCTCCAGGGACGACCCGATCCACTTCCAAGGTGATCTTCCACACTTTATCAGCTCGACCTAGCACCTGCCCATGCTAGGGTCTTCAACACCTTTCAGCCGCGATCCTGCACACCTGCATGCGAACAAACAAACTAACACCTACCCTACTGTACATAACCATTCCACCGATCAGATGAATCAACTGGTGGAATGGATCAGTGAATCCATACAGCCACCAAAACCGCAGATCGATTACACAAAGGAGATCAAACAGAAGATGAAAATAGGATCTTTATTGATTTCAAAGATGCAATACAATATACTGTTTCTCACACAGCACACTCGAACTCCTCTGCTCAATGCAATACTATACTACCGATCGATGATCTACAGTCAACCAATCCTCATGCTTAAATAGATTTTCCTGCGAGTACTATTGACCCGACTCCAAGCGGCTGGGAACTCTCCAGGCGGCTGGGAGATCCAACCGATCCTACAGCATGACAGCTGTTCTAACAAACTACCTAAAAATAGAAAAGCATGGTCAGCATGATCTTATCATGACCAGCATGACCTTATTACATTCATTTGGTCTTATCAGACCTTCTTGGAAACATAAACAAGACTCAAACTAACTAACTGCCTCATGAAGGCCAGCTGTCAGGTAGGTGCTCCTGCACCACCTTGTATGTTACTATTGCAATGGTGTTCTGTATTTTTGTCTACAGATCATTAATCATGGCATGCTTGAGTATCTTATGGTAACTCATGTTTGTTCTATTAATAATCTCCAATGATGTTTTTAGGTTTAGTGAAAGAGGCAAAATATTCTCCAAGATGGAGGTGCGTGCATTCCAGGTTGGACCTAGTAAATTATTTTTCATAGGTGATAGAATGGGTGAACTTAAAGTATGGAAATGGGTAACTCAGGCATCATGAGATACTGTGAAAGTGTTGTTTTGCACTGAGTTTCTGTTTTGAATAGAGGTTTTGTTTGAAATGTTAATTCTGGTTATACATTGCCAGTGGAACTTTTCAATGGTGTGGGCTGCAAAATCAGTTGAAAATGTTTTGTTTATATGAATTATGTAATTTTCTAATATCCAATCTAATTAATGATAGCATTTAATGTTATTGTTAAAGGGAACTAGAAAATTTCTTTTCTATGGTAGTGATGTGGCCTTTGTTTTGATAAAAGTATCCGAGAAGGGCCCAAACCCATATACAAAGGCCAAACAAGGCGAAAAGGATGAGTTTTACAAGAGGTAAAACAACCAAACAAAGACAAAATAGAAAAAAAAAGAGGAACAAGCCAGCAGGACCAGCCAAACCAAAAAAGACTAGCAACCGGCCAAACTACTGCTTAGCATAGACTCGAGACTACTTATAGCTTGTCATTCCCTGTTGAGGAATTCCAGCTTCTCCTCAAAGGTGCTCTCCTCCTCACATCCTTGCCAGATCTAAATCTCCTATTTGTACTTCACCTCGGTCTAGGTCTCTTGAATCTAGTGACTCACCTATTTGCCTTTACTGTTGTTGTCCTTGGATTTGAGTTTGCTAAACTACCCTGCCTTCCCCTCTTTCTGAGCTTGTTGATTAGTCTTACCAGCATTGCCCTCCCTCAAAGCTTTCATTTTCTCAAGTTCCTCTTTTAGCACATAGAGCATGGTGGTGGAGTTCTTGACGATCTCTCTACTATAATTAACTAGATCAGTAACTTTCTTGTTGAGATTGGCATGATTATCTTTTATCTGTACAATTTCTTCCTCCATTCTCTCCCACTTCTCAAACTTGTTGGCCATCCTCTCCACTTGTTCCCACAGGTCATCTCTACTCTCCTTAGGCCACTCTATTATTTCCAACTAGGTAATGACCTCCATCTATTATTTTTGGCATGATGCAATTGTGCAAGCTGCCACTTCAGCACTTGGTTCTGTAGGTCAAGGGCCTGATACAGAGTAGCCACTCTGTCCACCAGCTTGTTGCAAGAAGTACAATCACTGTCAAAATCCTCCTGAATATTGTTAGTAGCCACCTTTTTCTTCTTGAGGGGGGGTCAAGAGTGTTTCCAGAAGTATTACATTTGCTTCCTTTCAAAATACCTTTACATTTGTCCGTGTGAACATCTTCCTTGCCCTCTTTATCAAGAACAATGACACCTTTCTAAGAATTGTCTTCCCTAATGCCCTTCCCTTTGCTATTGCTAGGTTGAGAACTCATAACCCCAATTTTCTGAGAAACCCCCACACTAATAGGCTCCTTGTGACTTCTAAGTTGGGGCTTTCTAACAATCTCATTGGCAATAGGTTTTATGGAAGGAACAGGCTGAAGAACATCCCTGCTTCTCAGTTTCATCTTATCCACTTTCACAGTGAGGGTTTGAGAGGTATTGTCCGTCTAGACCTTGGACACTTTCTTACCAGTCATAATATGAGGGGGCTTAACAAAATGATCCTTGGAAGAGGAAGTATCCCTATCTTGCCCACTCAACTTCTTAGACCCAGAGCCCTTACCCACTTTTCTCTTTCCCTCAGAAGAACCCTCACCTCTCAAAAGGGTTCTGCCATCCGTGTTCTTGCCAGAAATATCATGGATGTTTTCAATAAGCTGGGCATTGTAAATTCTAGGTCTAAAACCAATAGCAGGGGTTAAGGCAAGTTCAAACTTATAAAGGGCATAAATTAGGCTCTAGTGTAGGGGAAGAACTTTATCCCTGAGCAAAACTTTTTGAATAGAATCTTCAAGAGAAGTATAAATCTAGTAAGGGAAATTGATTTTAACATCATGACGGAAATGATTCAGTAAAGGGAAGAGATAAGCATGGAACCTCTTGTACCTCCCATCCAAAGTGGCGTATCTCATCAGAACTTCTGCTACCTCCTTCCAAATTCTCAGTAGCTCCTCTCTGTTGAAGCTATTTTGCAGCCTACACACACTCTCTTCCTCTTGCAGGAATTTTATCATATCCTCTTGGCAATTCCCTTTAACTATCTTGGCTATTCTTGCCTCCTCCAACTTGAGACCTGAGGCTTTAGCAATTAGATCTTCTAAGACCTTAAACATGATACCCCTGATGTAAACCACCCCAGCTTTCCAAGTGTCTGCAAATTCTCTGGATAGAATGGTGGCATACCCATTCATGGACTCAATGTAGGTTGTGAAGTTTCCTCTCTGTAAAATCTCCCACAATTCCCCATTCTCCTTGAGCTTGTCATGCTGTGTAGGTTTAGTCTGAGTGAGGTCTCCTCCCATCTTACTCTTTTCGTAATCTTGATTTCTGTAACTCGTTCTGTAAATGAAAGTATGGAGAACAATCAAGATCAATATGTCGCCAACCAACACGGTGACGGTAATGAAGCATAACTACAAATTATTGTGATTAGTCATTTGAGTGATCTGGTTCATGTGAGTAGTCCCTCGCTCCTCTAGGGCATACTTGGCATTAATATTGAAAGCTTTAGTCATTATGAATGAGTTCAGAAATATTCCCTAGCATGTCCTCTCCCATTTTCCATTTTATCAAATCATTAATGATGCAACCTACATTAGCAAGCCCATTAGCATTAGAATTACCTTCTCTAAATATGTGTTGCACCTCCACATTATCCATGTGCCTAAGTTTCTCTTTGCAAAGGTTTATAATGTCCTTGATATTCCAATTAGGAGTAGCCTTATTTTTTATCATATCTAGGACATTTTTGGAGTCCCCTTCAACAATCAAATTCTTGATTTGTAAGTCTTTGGCTAGTCATATACCTTGGTAAGCCGCATAGGCTTTAGCGAAGTTATTTGTTTGAACTCCCAGATTCCCAGCATAGATGCCCATGACAATACCCTTGTTGTCTCTAACCACAACTCCCCCTCTCGCTTGACCTAGGTTACCCTTTGAAGCTCTGTCAAAATTGAGTTTCGACCATCCATAATCAGGGGGGCCAATTTGGTGTTCTTTCTTTTGATCTTCTTACTAAAATTGGTAGGGAAAGTTTATCATTCAGCCCCCAGGTCAAAGCAATCATGTTTTCCAGCTGGGTAGGAATCTGATCAGGACCTTTTATATTCAAGGCTTTGATGTTTTCAGTTATTTTTTGTTTGATGATTTCAGCTGTGATTCGCCATTTCCTTTTTTCCTCCCTGAAGATGTTGTTGTTTCTATTGGAAACAAGGCAGATAACTGAGAGGAGGGGGGTGAATCAGTTATCTT
Source organism: Cunninghamia lanceolata (assembly GCA_027924645.1). Lineage (NCBI taxonomy): Eukaryota > Viridiplantae > Streptophyta > Pinopsida > Cupressales > Cupressaceae > Cunninghamia > Cunninghamia lanceolata. The sequence continues at coordinate 715,737 of BSBN01001712.1, forward strand.
AAATATCTTAACTTTCTTTTCTTCTTTAATATTAGTGCAACATCAAAACATAAGAGCATACATAATCATGAGAGCAGAAATAAAATCAACACACATAACACAAGGATTTTTACGTGGAAAGCCTTGTTTAGGGAAAAACCACGGGGTAACTAACCCAAGATTGTATTCTCTGTTAAAAGAATAAGAAGTACAAAATGGTACTTGCCAATTAGGGCTCACTGCCTGAGCACACTGCTCATAAGAGGCACACTGCCTACAAGAGACTCACTATCTACAAAGTTTATAGAAGGTAACCAGGTGTTTGAACTGATGAGAAGCATCTGCTAATGCTAAGGTTCAGTTTCAGTTAGGCTCAATATACTGATTTAATGCACTTCATTCTTCCTCTATTCTAGTGCTGTTGTTTTGTTACATACCGGACTTGTATCACTGCTTCCACACTTCTCTTTGCCTTTCCTTGCACACTATATCATCATACACACACCTTCATACCAAAATCCATCTGGTATATATATCCGCATCAAGGATTTCAACATCTTTCTAGTCAGCAACCGGAATACTCAAGATATTTCCAAGACACTGATCTGTCGGCTGAATCCATGCTTAATATGTGATGCGTATCAAAGACACTGACATAGAAGTCATCAATCATGTCAGCCAACCATGTATGATCCCTCAAATAGCTTGATCACCATCAATTTCTCATCTGGATTAAAGTCTGATGCTCTGCCGGTCAGTTCTTCCTCAGTCTACTCTGCCTGTCAGGAACCCAACACTTAGATGCTCATATCTTTTCACTCATTCATCACCGGAGGCTCAATCTCTGAAATGTATGCGGATGCATGGGATGGACTTTGTTGCTATCAATGACAACACTCATGAAGCCATACAATGTCTCTTGCCAACAGTTTCTTTCTCCCCAAATCCCCCAACTAATATAAAGCAAGGATTGCCACTGCAGCTCCTTGATTAATGGGTGTTTGTAAGGTATGAACCAACTTTCATAGTTGTTCCGTAGGCTATTGTGCCAAGACCATTGAAGGTGGAACATACTCATGACATGTTGTCTTATGTTCCAGGCATAATTGCAGTGAAAAAGCATGTGGTATGTGCTTTATTCAGCCTTCTCGCAAAGAATACACCTATTCGGCACTAGGAATCCACGCTTTTGGAGGTTATCTATAGTGAGAATCCTTTGGTGGTTAGCAGTCTAGTTGAAGAACTTAACCTTGGGGATAGCATTATTATCCCAAATATGATTCTAGTTAAAGCCTTCCCAGTAAATCTTGTCTGTGTTGTTGTATCCTATTCTGACCGTATACTTGCCCACTTTGTCATCTTTCCACACTAGTTGATCTGGTAAGAATTTCCTGTGAAACTTATGGTTCTTTAGGATATCAAGTAAGGTATCCATAGTAGTATCCAAAGGTTATTGTAACCCTTCTTTGCTAAAGTTCCACTTCTCTTTGCCATTTTTATTACTCCAATAATTGCAAACTCTCTCTCCCAGCTTAGATTTTAGCAGGTTCTTGATGGCTGAACAAATAGGGTGATACTCCAAAGGGGGTGAAGTAATCCATGGGTCCTCCCAGAATCTAACAATGTTTCCTTTGCCAACATTCCACTGGAGTCCTGTATTGAGAATACTTTTAGATTTCACTATGTTATTCCAAATGGAAGACCCCTAGGGGAGGTAATTAGAATTCATGAGGGTGGCACCTCCACCATTGCTTAAATATTTATAAGCCCTCATGATGTTGGTCCAGTCATTGTCATCTGTCATTAGTCTCCAACCAAATTTAGCCAGTAAAGCTTTGATGAGCCTAGTGATCCTTCTAACCCCTAAACCACCCCTATTCTTGGGAGAGCAGACCACATCCTAGGAAACCAAGGAGATCCTATCCTTCTCCTTCGAGTTGCTCCAAAGAAATCTTCTTTGAATATGTTCAATCCTGTCAGCTATAACTTTGGGAAGTTTGAAGAGGGAAAGGATGTAGACTGGAGTGCTCTGAAGCGAAGCATGAAGGAGCAATTTACCAGGATTACTTAGAAGAGAGCCTTTCCAAGCAGCTAGTTTTCTTTGCATTTTCTCTATCATCGAGTTCCAGTAAGTTTGAGGGAGCTTACCAGTTGTAAGGGGCATTCCAAGATAAGTATCAGGCATCTCCTTGACTTTGCACCTTAGAATATCAGCGATCTGATTTTGAAGTCTCATGTTAGTGTTGAAAAAGTATATGCCACTCTTCTCAAAGTTTATCTTCTGACCAGATCCTAAAGCAAAAATGTTTAGGATCCTTTTCCACTCCCCTGCTTCCCTGAGGATAGCTTCCCCTAAGAGAATAGTATCGTCAATGAACTGCTGGTGGGAAGAAGGATGAATCTCTAAGGCAGGGGTAAATCCTCTGAGCTTTCCAATGAAGATTTTCCTATTGATCATTCTCCCTAGCACATCCGCCATTATTATGAAAAAATAGGGAGAGAGGGGGTTGCCCTGTCTAAGCCCTCTGTTGGCTTTGAAGTGACCTTTGGGTGATCCATTGATAAGGACCAAGTAAGTTGGATTAGAGAAATATTGCTTCATCATATTTATTATTTTCTCCTTGAATCCAAACCTATAGAGAACTTTCTCAAGGAATTGCCAAGAAACCATGTCATAGGCTTTGGATATGCCTAATTTCAATATCATACTCTCCTTTTTGCTTTTCACCATGGAGTGGATATTCTCGTGGACAGAAATGATGGTGTCTATAATTTTCCTTCGTAGGACAAAGCCCTTTTGATTCAGGTTAATGATTTTATCCAGGAGAGGTTGAATTCTTAGCACAAGTAGTTTGGTAAAAATCTTGTAGAGGGTGTTAAACAGACTTATGGGTCTAAATTCATCCATTTTGTTTGCTCCTTCCCTTTTGGGTATTAGGACAATGAAAGTGTTGTTGATCTCCTTCAAAACTCTCCCTCTTTTGATGAATTCTTTTGTTGCAGCAGTGATATCTTTCCCAACAATTTCCCAAAATTTTTGAAAGAAGATAGGTGGGAAACCATCCAATCCTGGGGCCTTTTAAGAGTCTAGAGAGAAAACCACTCCCTTAACCTCCTCTTCAGTGACCTCCTTAATCAGGCCAAGATTATCTTCCTCGTTTAAGGAATTAGGAATAACTTCTAATAGATTGTTAAGCTCGAGACTCCCTTCCTCAAGTTGAGGGCCTGCTCCATTCAAGATATTTTTAAAGTGCTTTACCCCTTCCATCCTGATCTAATTCTCATTCTAAACTACCGCTCCATCTTCAAGGATGATTTTAGATATTTGTTTCTTTTCCTATGCTTCATGGCTGATTGATGGAAGAATTTCGTGTTCCTGTCGCCTTCCTTGAGCCACTAAACTCTAGATCTTTGTTTCTAATAAATTTCTTCACTTTCTACTAGATTGTGAAGTTCTGATAGAAGAATCCTCTCTCTCTCTCCCTGGGTTAGGATGCCCTTGTCCATATCTCCTTGGATCTTGGGGAGGTTTGCTCTAACCTCACTTTTTTTCTTGAAGATGTTACCAAACGAGTTCTTGTTCCAGCCTTTCAGTTGGTATTTAATCTCTTTGAGTTTTTACACCGCTATAAACATACTTTATCCATCCACCCTTTTATTCCACCATCCAGAGACCAGTTGGTAGAGATCAAGATGCTTGGCCCACATGGCTTCAAATCTGAAAGGGGCATTGGTTCTCTCCAAGTCAGGGCTCTAGGAGAGGACAAGGGGAGTGTGGTCCGATCCAAACCTCAAAAGGTTTTTGAGTTTTCTTTGTTCAATAATGTCCCAGCTAGAAGAGACCAAGACTTGATCAAGTTTGACCTAGATCAGATTCCCACCTTCCCTCCTATTGGACCAGGTGAAGCTAAAGCCTTCTAGATCTAAGTCCACCAAGTCAGTCAAGAGCAAGAAATTATCCAGGTCCATCATACTTTCAGTAAATTTAATGCCTCCTAATTTGTCTAAAGGGTAAAGGGGGGAGTTAAAATCTCCAGCAACCATCTAGTTGGTGTCTTCCCACTTATCTTTAGCTTCTTTAAGTTAGTCCAACATTTTCTTCTCTATGCCACATTATTGGGGGCATAAATATTGGTTAAAGTCTAGCTCAAAGTGTTGCTATTAAGTTTGAGATTAATATTGATGGAGTTTCTGTTTGAGCTAATAACTCTGCCTTGAAGGGAGTGAGCCTTCCACATCATGTCCAAACCCTCCGAAGCCCCTTCCCCACTGACAGCTTCAGCACAACAGAAAGGCCAAATATAGTTACTAATTTTCTTGAAATCTTCCTCTTTCATTTTAGTTTCTTGAAATAGCATAATATCCGGTCTCATTTCTTTTATGAAGTTCTTCAGCATTAGCTGCTTGTGGGGGTTGTCGAGCCCTCTTATGTTCCATGAAATGACTATCATTTTTTACCTCTCCTGGAGCCCATTAGCTCCAAAGTTTTTTGTTTGCCCTCAGCCAAATCCTTGACTGTTTCCTTTCTTCTTGTCTCTTTCAAAGGTTTCCTGCCTTGCTTGGAGTTGCCCACATTCATCTAACTCCCTTCTCCGAAGGAGGGGAGAGAGGGAACTTAGCCAAAGAATGAGGAGAAAAGACCAAGGAGTGGGGAATGATCAGAAAACCTTCCCCACTTGAAGGCCCATCTGCTTCAGCAACAGTCCCTTCCTTAATAGCTCGTGAAGTTACTTGCAGCTCACTAGTCTCTTCCCCAACTGCAGGCCCAACAACTTCCGCAACTGTCTCCACCCCCAACAACTTCTGCAATTGCTTCCACCCCAACAACCAATGGAGTATTCAATAGTTTATGTTGATTGTCAGGAACACTAAGAGGGGGGGTGAATTAGTGTTCTAAAAATCTTTTCTTGAACTTTTACTTTTAACCATTTCAAAAGAATAATCAAACAGAGGCAAAATATACAACTGAACAACATCCACAAAAGCATGACACATAACACCAAGATTTTATGTGGAAAACCCCAAAAGGGAAAAACCACAGAGAGGGTTAGCTCTCATAAATATATTGCAATCTTTACAAAAATGATGTTTAGGCTTGGTCACTCCATGGGCCTAAAACATGATGGCTTATAGCCATGAAGTACAACTAGATTTAGCAAGCAAACTACCTCAATCCTAAACCTAGCAAGATTACACTGAGTGTTGTTAAACCCTATTGAAGGCTCACTGTCGACTTACTGCCTTGATGACAAAATATGCTCCAATCAGATCACACATGATAACTGAATATTGCTTAAGCATTTGCCACTATGCCAGGGTGCAGTCATTTAACAACTATATTCTGAATCCCAAGTCTTCATCGCTGTTGATCCTCTAACTCTGCTCCTCTATTCGCATCTTCTCATCACACACATATCATTCCACCTCACACTCACACCTCAACTAAATTCCATCACCTTTATATATCCGCATCATGATTTACTCCATAATCAGGTTGTCATCCAAGAAGTGAAACGTGTACATAGAAAGATGTACCTTGTCGCTTAATCCAATGCACTATGTGACATGCAAACCCAAATCTTCTCCCAAACATGTTCATGTATGTTGGCTCTAGTCATTTAATTACCTGCATAGATCTTTCACATGCTAACATTTCTCCGCATCATGATTTATCTCACCAGTCGGCTTGTTCCTCAAGAGCATGCTTAACAGGTTCATCTGCTGACTTACAACTTCTATTGCTGATCACAAAATACTTCCAAAATCATACCAAGGACTCTTTATACATTCCCAGTCTTACCCTTAGAATTGCAAGGCATCATATCCTTTTGCGAAGAAATGCGGACCATCAGAACTCAGACTCTATCTCTATCAAACTCTGTCAAACACTATGCCGATACTTAGCAGCTTGTAGCTAGCCTTCCAGTGAACTTCAGATCTCCTAACTCTGGAATAAGACACTTCATGTAAGTGTTTACAACACCTCAAAACTGCATAACAAAATACTTTTCTACGGAGGAATGCAGACCACTGCACTAGGCCCTATTCACTGTTCCTACTATACCTTTGCTTGCCCAGACTTAGACATTTCTTCAAGATGACTTCTGGAAAGGATCGAGACTTAATCTCTGAGGCATAACACTATCAAACACCACATGACATCATACCTGAGCTGCATTACCGGATCATTATCTACTAAGGCATACTAGCTGACTTTTTGTCTTCTACTCTGCATACTTTCCATACTTAGCCATTTTCTGTCAACCGAACCTGTAATCTAATATGTTCTTCCAGAGATATCTCTTCCTGTCATGGTGATAGGATCTCTAAGCCTTGTTGCCATCAATGACAACATACAGATCCATACTAGAGTAGTGTCTCTTACCAACAATCTCCCCCTTTGTCATTGATGGCAACACTTAGTGAAAAATGCCTGACTGCTCCCCCTTACTATATACACTGTACTTTCTTTCTCCCCCTGAGATGATTATCCATTTTTCACTGATCTACTTCTCCCCCTTTGACATCAATGGCAAAGGGTGTGATTCCAAAATTTCAAAATTTTATATACTCTGCCACATATTTACAAGCACAATCTTCATCTTAATTTGTGTTTGAAGGTAAAATGTAACTATAGATAGTCTTTATTAGTGCTATCTCTCCATTCCATCTATTTCTTGCACTTTTTAGAATTTGGATGTGGCCATTCATCAAAAATACTAGCTTTTCTGCCTTCTAGAGATCTGATGGTGTGTCAATTAGTGCTTGAGATTTCATGGCCTCATCTGCCAAATTGGTCATGGAATCAATCTTCGGACTTATCAATCCTTTTAGCTGGCACACCCTGTCTTTGATTTCACCCTTTTTCTTCATTAGAGTATTCAGATCATTATGGATATTTGTAACTTGTGTTTATTTGGTATTTATTGACTCAGCTATTGGATTATATGTCTCAGAGATATTCAACAGTTTGAGTTCCAAGTCTTTGATTTTATCTTCTAATTCCTTTGTGATCTTTGGCCAGGATAAACAAAATTTGTATATTTTTCTGGCTTCTTCAATGGTACTTTGTATGTTCTTAATTCCATTATCTAACAAAACTTTTTCTTGATCTGTCATGCTCTTCAACTCAACCAATCTTCTATCATCAATTTCTTTCCTTACTTTTACTTCCGCAGATTTTTCAAAAGATTCAAAATGTACACTTACAGAATTTAATAGCTTCTTTAGATGGTCAGCAAGAGATAATGAGCTATCCCTTTGAGATGATGGCAACAACTTTTCCAAGACAGTGGATGCTTCGTTGATCAGTTTGTTATCTTGACCATGTGATTGTAGCAACTCTTCCTGTGCCTTGGCTTGAACCACAGATACTAGCTTGAACTTTTGGAAGGGTGACAATGAGGCCAATTTGATTGGACCTTGAGGGAGTTCAAATTCTTCTGCAATTTGTTGCCTGTCAGAGACATCCATTGTGTCTCTTGCCCTTTCTGATATTTCTCCTTGACTTCAGAGGGTCCATGTCCATAATTTCATGTTGATCTATGTTTTGCTCTGGAGTAGGGCTCTTCCTCTCTTCTTTAATTTCTTTACCTTTATCCTGATGTACAGAAGGTGAATTAGTTTCAATATTGCCTTGATCTGTCATATCCACTGTATCAGTGTTGGGGACTTGATCACTTTGTTCAAATTCTTGATTTTGGCTTATTTTCGATGGAGATATGTCTTCATCATTTGCTTCTTTATTGTCATAGATAGTGGGAATATTATTTTTCTTTAATGCCGCTATGGTGATTTCCTCTATTTCCTTAACCACTTTGTCAATTTCTCCCAACATCAACGAGTTCATTCTTTTCTTGGTCCTGAAAGCATCTTTAATTTATTTTGAGATTTTGATCTTCTCCTCAAGAGTGATCCCCGAACATAATTGTATCAAGGAATGCTATCTCAACTCAACATCTTTTGCCATAGTTGTTTCTTTCCTGACTGATAGGATACTAACCAGAGTATCTGGGAGATCACCCATGATCTCAATGAGGGCTCTATTGTATATGTTCAGATCCTCTACAATAGATTCTTCCAAAATCCTCTTGTCAGCATCATTATAATCATCATAAAACTCAGCCATAGGTTTCAAGTTACCATCAACAGTAATAGACTTTAATACATCTTCAATCTTTAGTGTTGCATGAGACTCATCTTCTTCCTATCTTTTGCTGGGTGTTTTCCTTTCTAATGACTTCTCCTTGCTACTTTTGGATGCTTTAGTAGTACCAACTTTCATTATCTTTACCCCCTTATTTGATTTTGTCTCTTCTTCATCAACAATTATGCTTGCATGCATTCTCTTGGCTTTAGTCTTCATTACTTTGGAGCTGGTGGCAGGAGTTTCCACATTTGCAGATGGTGTGGAACCGGAGAGAGTGGACGAGGCTTCAGCAGAAGTGGAAGCTCTGGTTTTTCTTTTTGCCTTTTCTGGCTTTTCTAACTTATCTTTGTGCTCTTTCAAAGCCCCAGTTGATTCACCTTTTCTCTTTTCTTTTGGTTCCTTGATGGCTTGTGCCTTTTCCCTTTCTTTTGCCACTTCTTTTGTAAATCTAACTTTTATGGCGATTTATTCTGCTACTTTCCTCATTTTCCTAGAGATTTCAAGTTTTCTTACTTCAACATGAATTTTGGCATGCAATTCATCATAAGTCCCAAATCTTTCTTCCTTGAGATCTCTAAGTTTGCTTAGCATATATTTAGCATAGTTTTCCAGTACAACTCCATCTACCTCATATCCCATAGGCATAACCTAGACCGTTCTGGGCTCAACAGCCTCCATCAAACACTGATCTTTTGTCATAATGAAGCAAATTGTATCCTTGTATTTTTCAATAACTATTTTGGGAATTCTTTCTCTGGCTTGCATTGATCTTTGGAAATTCTTAAAATAGCCCCATAGGGTTGTATTATGTGCATCAATGGTGCCTATGCTACTCAATGAATTTTTAGTTTGAACTGCGATAGGTTTATCACTGGTCCATAATAGATTTTTCATACCGAGCAACTCTTGCATAAAATAGAAGAATAAACACATGATCAACATGCCAAATTTAAAGGGGTATTTACCTTCTTTTGTCTTCTTCAAATTTTCCATTACTTGATGTCGAAGCAATTCATAGATGTCATAATTAGCATTTTCCTTAATCATTTAATAGGTTGTGTAAATGGTCGTGCTTGAAATAGAGTTCTCCCGGTTGGTGAAATAAACTTTGTACCCCAATACCATTGAGGCAAATCTCACGGCATGATCCTTAATGTCATTTATTGTCAAGTCTCTCTTATCAAACGTTGCTTCGGTAGCCGTAATTACTGTATCATTCTTCATGGCTTTCAATAGAGTAATTGATTCGGTGGAGCACAATCTAGTGACTGCCCTAATAGCATCTTTTATAATCTTGAACGGTCTCACAAGCCATATGAACTCATCATGAATTATGCTTAACACATACCAGACGCATTCATCTTCCATAAATGTTGGGAAATCCAAATACTGAATAAATTTCTTTTCTTCCAATGCTAAATATTCATCCATCAGTTCGAGATTCTCATTACTCAGATGTTTTGTGTAGAGATCAACAAACCTGCTATCACCAAATTCTTCTTGGACAACATGAATATATGCCCTAACATCTTTTGCATGCATAACTCTGTGAGGAACACTTGAAAATGCACCCAACTGATCGACCTTGGTTGATTTGAATGGGTGTTTTTTAAACTTTGGTCATGCTCGCTTAGTAATATCAACAACTTGTGGTGATGCCATTTCAGAAATTTTAACAGATTCACAAGAAGGTTTTGAACGAGATTACCTTGTACTGCTGAATTAGGGTTTCCTTTTTCTAAATTTCATTAAACCCTTCAAATCTTGGTTGTTGTGGCTCAAAGTCTATTATGATCTCTCTGAGTACTTGATAGCTTTGAATGTAAAGTGATTTGAGATTAAACAAGTTCCCTTTTATCCTCTGCATGACATGACCTAGATGTCATTAAATGCTTATTTCCAAAAAGCTGTTAAAACCCTTTGCTATAGAACACAGTCGATTAGGATTGCTTCGCAATATAGCACATTGACCCTCTTTCTTCTAGTTTTTCTTCTAACAGGTGTGTCACATCATATTCCATGATACGTCTTTGTGCCAGACTCTGGCACCCGCTTTTTGGCTGGGGGAATTAGATTTTCACACTGCTCCCCTAGAGCCAGAGCTCTCAATTCACTTTCTAGAAGAAGTATCTGCACTAGATACTGGTGTGGATTGATCCCTGACTTTAATTACTTCTTTCTTGATCCATACCTTGTTCATTTCTTTCTTGGTTTCAACTGGATTAACTTTCTCTTTCCCCTTATCATTTCTTTGCTCTATTTTCCTTTCTTCAGAATAATGATTTCTCTTCACATTCCTACTTCTGCAAAACCTTGTAATATGTCTAGATTTGGTGCAATTGAAAAATACCACATTCTTCTATCCTTAAGTCCTTCCATTGCTTGAATTTGACCTACATTGATTAGCCATGTGTCCAAATCTATTGCATGCAAAACACTTTCCATTGAATGATTGACTATTTTTTATATTTTGAAAATTAGTTCTTACCAAACTTCTGTATTCATTTGATCTGTGTCCCATTTTATAGCATGCATTGCACCTAATAGGATTCTGACTTACTATACTTTTTGCAAACAACAGCTCCATGACCAATCCTATTGCAAGTGAAGCATTTACCCTTGAATGACTGTTCATTATTTCCACTGTTGAAACTTTTCTTGATTTGATTTCTACATTCATTTGCTCTATGACCAATTTTCTTGTAATTGAAACACTGACTAGAGAATAATGGAGAATTTTGATTTATTCTACTTCTACACTGAGTAGCCTTATGACCAAAATTATTGCATGAATTACAATAACCATTGAAAGATGGGTATCTTTGAGCATTTGTTTATCTGACCTGAGATCTTCTAGGTCTTCTTCTTTGATTTCTAAACTGGTATCCTTTGTTTTGCCTCCGCTTAGTGCTTATTTGCCTGGAATTTGAACTTTCTCCTTTCTCAAATCCTAAACCATGTTTGTCATTAGCATTCCTTTGGCTAGAAATCATTTCATCAAGCTTTGTAGTGCTTATCTTGAATTTTTCTTCAAAACTTCTTGCCTTTTCCAAATCTATTTTTAAACTTATAATTTCTTTTCCAAGTTTTGCACAATCTTCTGATCTATTTTTCACAATCAAGTTTAGATCATCTTTTGCTTTAGTCCTTTTTGTAACTTCTGCTTTCAAATCATTTAGGGCTTCATTTTCTGATAGCAGTTGGTTATTGACTTCTTTGTATTTGTCTTTGAATTTCTTGGCTTGCTCTTTTAGCTTTAAGATGCATTCATCTACTTGTTGTAAGTTTTCTTTCAGATCCCTAACTTCTGATTCAGAGTTTTCAAGATCCATAAGAGTTGCTTCTAGTTGATTGTACCTTTCATAATTTCCATACCTTCTTTCTGCCATGATCACACTATCCCAGATATTCCTTAAGCTGTTAAACTTCTTCTGAGGAACCTTGCTCTGATACCAATTGTTGATTGTCAAGAACACTGAGAGGGGGGGTGAATTAGTGTTCTATAAATCTTTTCTTGAACTTTTACTTTTAACCATTTCAAAAGAATAATCAAACAGAGGCAAAATATATAACTGAACGGTATCCACAAAAGCATGACACATAACACCGAGGTTTCACATGGAAAACCCAAAAAGGGAAAAACCACAGAGAGGATTAGCTCTCATAAATATATTGCAATCTTTACAAAAATGATGTTTAGGCTTGGTCACTCCATGGGCCTAAAACATGTTGGCATACAACCATGAAGTACAACTAGATTTAGCAGGCTTACTACCTCAACCCTAAACCTAGCAAGATTACAATGAGGGTTGTTAAACCCTACTGAAGGCTTGCTGCTAGCTTACTACCTTGATGACAAAACATGCTCCAATTAGATCACACATGAGAACTGAATACTACTTAAGAATCTGCCACTATGCCAGGGTGCAGTCACTTAACAACTATATTCTGAATCCCAAGTCTTCATCGCTGCTGATCCTCTAACTCTGCTCCTCTATTCACATCTTCGCATCAAACACATATCCTTCCACCTCACACTCACACCTCAACCGAATTCCATCACCTTTATATATCCACATCGTGATTTACTCCATAATCAGGTCGGCATCCAAGAAGTGAAACATGTACATAGAAAGATGTACCTTGTCGCTTAATCTAATGCACTATGTGACGCATGGACCCAAATCTTCTCCCAAACGTGTTCATATATGTAGGCTCTAGTCATTCAATTACTTACATAGATCTTTCACATGCTAACCTTTATACGCATCATGATTTATCTCACTAGTCAGCCTATTCCTCAAGAGCATGCTTAACGGGTTCATCTGCTGACTTACAACTTCTACAACTGATCACAAAATACTTCCAAAATCATATCAAGGACTCTTTATACATTCCCAATCTTACCCTTAGATCCGCAAGACATCATATCCTCTTGCAAAGAAATGTGGACCATCAGAACTCAGACTCTGTCTCTGTCAAGCACTATGCCAATACTTAGCAACTTGTAGCTATCCTTCCGATGAACTTCAGATCTCCTAACTCTGGAATAAGACACTTTATGTAAGTCTTTACAACACCTCAAAACCACATAATGAAATACTTGTCTACAGAGGAATGCGGACCACTGCCCTAGGCCCTGTTCACTGTTCCTGCTATACCTTTGCTTGCCCAGACTTAGACATTTCTTCAAGATGACTTTCAGAAAGGATCAGGACTTAATCTCTGAGGCATAACACTATCAAACACCAACTGACATCATACCTAAGCCGCATTACTAGATCATTATTTGTGGAGGCACACTAGCTAACTTTTTGTCTTCTACTCTGCATACTTTCCATACTTAGCCATTTTTTGTCAATCGGACCTGGAATCTAATATGTTCTTCTGAAGATATCTCTTCCTGTCATGGTGATAGGATCTCTGAGCCTTGTTGCCATCAATGACAACATACAGATCCATACCGGAGCAGTGTCTCTTGCCAACAGTTTAGACCTTGAAGACACCACAAGGGATTCTGGAGCAATGATGTGGCCTTTGTTATTGTATTTACATGCTATCTTTTAAAAAATACAGAATATTCAGATTTATATTTCATCTTGTTAGGATATCAATGTGTTGTTGTCATTTATTTGACTATACTTTTGTTGGAATGCATCCTATAAGAAAGTTGAGAGCAAAGGTTGAACAACATATAATGAGGCAAGTACATAACCAAAGACTTTTAAGTTGTTTATTCCTTATGGTCTTACAGGAAGTTGTTTCATCTTGACTATGACTAATACAATTTTTTCCACTTCCTGCTTACTAATATTGTCTATTACAAGTAGACTTAAATTGATTGTCATGACTGATCTAGATTGTGTCAAGGATTGGCAATTGTTTGAATTTTGTGACTATTATGTTCTTTGTTCATTATGGATTGCTCTATAGGATATATCACTACATAGGCTTAGATGAACATTAGTTGTTACTTGATATCATCACCATTGTGAGTTTCCACTCTATAAATGTATTCTCTTTCTTATTGATCCTATTGGTCCCCCCATTGCAAGAGGTACTTTATCGCAGTCCATGTTGGTTCAACTTCAATAGTCTAGGCAGGTTGAACGTTAATAATCCATGCAGGTTCAACTTGACATTGATTAAAGCACTAGGATTTAACCTTCTTCCAGGATTGTGTACGTACTATTCTTAACAGATATTTTAACTCAACAACCACACTAAGAATGGTAGCATTGATCATTATTTTATTAGCTCATCATGTTGAGGCTTTCCATAGTTGTTGAAATTTTTTAGTTTGTGATTCTTCATTTTTTCTTTCTCCATTTCACTGGTTGTTTCAGTAGACTGTATTGAATCTTCTTGTGTTTTATTTGCCTTCAGTAATGTTCCAGTATTCTATAAGATGAGCAACACACTTGCCTTATTTATTTATTGTCTGAAAGTGGTTTATATCCTATTGACATTGAACATTATTCACTAGTGCAAGTAATGATTCAGAAATGAACTTTATTAAACGATGAAGGGTAGATGGAATTGCCCCCATGACATGAATCAAAGTTCAACCAAGAAGAAGATTGTATGAAAGAGAACCAGGCATGACATGGACAAAGGTAGATAAAGTCACAGGTCCAGTCTTAACAAGTAAGGTGATAGTACCTAATGTTTTTCTACCAACATTATCAAAGCCACGAATGTTGAGTTTATCCGATTTGATGAGAGGCATATCTATGCCAATCTTATGCAACAAGTCCATGCCACAAATATTAAGAGTTGATCCACCATCAATCATTGTGTGTCTTACCATCATTCTATTAATAATGACAAATATCAAAAGGCCCGATCATATTGGTTTGAACTTATATGGGAGGTAATTCATGTTGTTGAAAAATGATGTCCATTTTTGTCGCATGCATACATTATAACAGGGCTGCTACATCATTTGGTCTAATAGTTCTAAGGTGGAACAACTACCTTTTGTAGAGCCTCTTGGAGCATTATGTGGTATGTAGGTGATATTTGTACTAAATCCCATAGAGAGATCTTAACCGGAGTAGCATGGAGTTGCTTGAAAAGTGTTGAAATTAAGGAACACTGAGAGGGGGGATGAATCAGTGTTCTGCAAAACTTATTACTTTATTCCTTTATTAATTTATCACATACATCCAAAAGAAAGAAACATGAACACAAAACATAAACAACAAGATCACAACACATGAACACCAAGATTTTTACATGGAAACCCAGTTAAGGGAAAAACCACGATGGGGGTTAACCCACAAGATTTTATACTCTGTTAAAAGTATTACAAATGGGGAAGGCACATGCTTTCAGGCACACTGCCCAGAGCTCACTACTCAAGGAGGCTCACTGCCTACAAATCAATTACATACGTTCATTGGAATGTTTGAACTAAGAAATAGCATCTAACAATGCAAGATTACAGTTCCAATTGAGCTCAGTATACTAACTTTGTACACTTCATCTCTCTCTGCCCTTCTTCACTTCTCTGCCATGATCGAGAGCTTAGATCTCTTCACTTCGCACTTGATTCTACTATGCTTCGCACTTATTCCATCATATTTGCACCACCACACCTTGAAATGCTCGAACTCATCGATTATATATATCCGATACATGGAATTGCATCAACTGCAGTGGGCCTTAAGAAAAACTTAGACTTTTTAAGAACATTGTTTTGTTAGCTGAATCCATGCACAAACACCAATGCAGACCAAAACCTCTATATCCAAGTCACCTTACATGTCGACCAATACCACTGGATCTCACAAATTACTCAATCAACAACTTTTCCTAATCCGCACAATGATCAAACACCAAGTCAACCTGTTCTTCACTAGACTAAACTGTTTAACCAGAACCCGATACTCAGATGCTTGTAACTTTCAATCCCTTAACCATCAGAGGCTCAAATCTTGGATTTAGGTAGCCCTGACATCCCTTAACACTCCCTCAGATCTGCAGCACAATATGATTTTCTGTGTAGAAATGAGGAGCAGAATGCCAAATCCTGTCATTTGCTCTATTCCTATCTATCCAGACTTAGACAAATCTACAACCTGACTTCCAGTATGATCCATTGATATAATGCGGATGTGTAAGATAGATTTACTTGCTATCAATGACAACACCTGACATGCCTAGTAGTGTCTCTTTGCAACAATCTCCCCCTTTGGCATTGATAGCAACACTTAGTGAAAAATGACTAAGTGTTAGAACAACTCCCCCTTACTATGTACACTTTGTGATTTCCAATTGCTAATTGCTCCCCCTTAGTTGAATTCCTCATTTTCACTATTTTCCTCACTCCCTTTGACATCAATGGCAAAGGTTGGGATCCGCATATCAAAATTCATGCAAAAAATTTATGTACATACTTTCACATATGAGCACACATTCCTTAAGCCTTGTTAATCAACAAAAAGATATCACCAAGAATGTTTTTCAATCATGTCAATTCATTGTCCCAGTTCTTCTTAATGCTGCCCAAAATGGATATATGCCCACTAAACAAAAATGCCTATGATTTTTCCTTTTGAAGATCAAAATGATCACTAGTAGCAGCAGAAGCTTGGGATTCTACCAATATATTATACATAGTCTCCAACTTAGGGGAAATTAGTCCCCAGCGCTCATCCAATCTACCCAAAACTTTAACCTTTTCCTTCTCCAAATCATCCAATTCATTTCACAAACTCACTACTTGGCATTCTTTGGTTGCTAAAAACTTGGTTAAAGGACTATAGGACTGAGAAATGTTAGATAGTTTGAGCTCTAAGTCCTTAATCTTTTTCTCAATATCTTCAATAGATTTAGACCGATTTAGACAAAACTTATAAATCTCTGCACTTTTAGAGAGAGCATTTTGAATACTTTTTACACTAGTAACGAGCACTGATCTATCATAGCTAATTATTTTCCTTATTTCAGTAAATCTATTCTCATTATATTCATTTTTTACTTTAACTTATGTTGACTTCTCTAAGGTTTCAAAATGAGTACTTACAAAGTTTATCAGACTCTTCAACTAACCGGAGGGAGAGTCGGATCAATCCTTTTGAAAGGTTGGCATAATCTTTTCCAGAATTTTGGAGGCAAGACCAAGTAACTCACTGTCCTCAATGTGAGTTTTCATAATCTCCTCTATTAATTTTGCTTGTGCCACAGATGCTAACTTCATCTTTTGTAGAGGGGAAAGAGTGTCAAAATTGATAGGTCCTTGAATGAGCTCTAGTTCATCAAACTCAAGCTTGTCTTTCTCAAGTAATTTCTTCACTGCATCTATAGTGTCTCTTGCCAAAAATGTAGTTCCATCTTTCAGATCCTTGTCAGTACTATCATCTTGCTTTTTCTCTTTAATATTCTCTGTTGTTTCTCCTTCTTGTTCATCCTTGTCCTTAACCTCTTTTGTTTTTTGCTCTTTATTCTTCACAGAGTCATCTTCACCAGGAGCATCTACTTCTGTATTCATCTCTGTAAATTCTCCAGCAGATTGGTCCGGAGGAATTTGAGTGTCCTCTGCACCATCAAAATTAACTTCCTTCACCATCTCTTTATCTCCTTATTTAGCATTTCATCTTCCAGAGCAGAGATGTCAGCTAGTTGTTCACTTTCTTTCAACTCCTCAACATTTGGAATGGAGGAATCAATTTCATTATCAGTTTCTTCTTCAACAGTGGGAAGATTATGCTTTTTCAATGCATTCAGAAGAATCTCCTGAGTATCTCCAACTACCTTATCAATCACTCCCATCATGAGCATATTCATTCTAATCTTACTCCTGAAGTCCTCTTTCACTTCTTTGAATATCAGGTTCTTTTGATCTAGAGTAATTTGAGGACACAATTTTATTAGCACATGCTCCTGGAGGTCAAAATCTTTAGCTTTTGCATTCTCTTTTCTTATTTCTAGAATTTTTGCAAGGCTTTTCAGAATTTCAGAAGTTATTTCAAATAAAGTCTTACTAAAGATATTAAGGTATTTGATTGTTGCTTCCTCCAAGACTCTCTTATCAACATCACTGTAATGATCATAAAATTCAGTCATTGGCTTCAAGTTTCCATCTACAGTAATTGACTTAATGATGTCATCCACATAAAGAGTAGGCTTCTTGACATAAGTCTCTGTCTTATGCCTTTTACTTGACTTTTTTGCTTCTGGAGGGATTCTCCTTAGACACTTTAGCAGCTTTAGTGCCTGAGTCCTTTAGTTCTTTAACTTCACTATCTGAGTCAGTTTCTTCTTCATCCACTTTCTCCATACTGACATATGTTCTTTTGCCCATTACCTTTGTCCCTTTTCCTTCCTTACTGGTAGATTTTTCTGCAGCAAGAGAAGGTGACACACTGGAGATTGAACTAGAACTCCTAGTAGACCTTGCTTTAGAAGTGGATTCCACTGGAACACTTCTCTATTCTCTGTCCTACTTCTCCTTCTCAGCTTTGTCTATCCTTTCCCTGTTTTGTCTCACAGCTTCTTTTGTTATGCCAATGCTTTTTGCATACATTTCAACTTGTCTTTGAATCTCTCTTAGATTCAGGTTTCCAGAGCTCAACATGCAGTTTCACACTAAGTTCACCATATGTCCCAAATCTTTCAACTGTGGTGTCCTTTGGTTTACTCAAAAGGTGTTAAGCATACATATCTAATACTTGTTCATCAACTTTATACCCCATGGGCATGATCCACACAGTTCTTGGTTCAACTGCTTCCATTAAGCTTTGATCTGTATCCACCATAAAATAGACTATATCCTTCTATTTTTCAACCATAAATGTAGGGATTCTTTCCCTTGATTGCATCATGTTCTAAAAAATCTTGAAATATCCCCAAAGAGTAGTCCTTTGGGTATTGGAGTCACCAATCTTGTTTAAGTGCTCTCTTATTTGTATGGCAACAATCTTATCACTGGTCCAACACATGCTTTTCTTATCAGGTAACTCATTCATGAGATAGAAGAACAAACATAATACCAATGTACCATACTTAAATGTATTCTTCTTGTCCTTTTTTATCTTGTTCAGGTTTTCCATCAGCTGGTTCTGTAGCAACTCACACAAGTCATAGTCAACATTCTCTCTCAACATCTGATAAGCTGCATAGATAGTTGTACCGGATACATAATTCTCCCTGCTGGAATGATATATCTTGTATCCAATCACCATTGATGCAAATTTGACATCCAGATTAGTGATGTCATTAATTGTCATTGCCCTTTTGTCAAACCTTGAACTGGTAGCATCAGTTATAGTTTGATTCTTTACTGACTTCAACATTGGTAGTCCACCGGATGAGTTCAACCTATCACAGCCTTGATGGCACTCTTGGTGATCTTGAAGGGTTTCATTAACCACATAAACTCATCATGCATCTGACTTAGCACATACCGGACCCATTCATCTTCATTGAAGGATGGAAACCCTATAATCTGAATGAAATGTTTATCTTGCAGTGCCTTATACTCAGGTTTAAGGCTGTGAATTTCATCCCTCAGATGATTCTTGAACAAATCTACTAACTTCAAGTCCCCAAACTCATCTATGCTAGCATGAATATAAGCCCTAATATCTTCAACATGCAACACACCATACGGAACACTTAAAAAGGCACCTAACGCATCAACCTCTACTGATTTGTGCAGATGCTTCTTAAACTTCAGCCTAGGTTGCTCGGTGATATTGACAACCAGAGGTGTAGCCATTTCAAAAAGATCACAAGTTCAAAGCTTCACAAAAAAATATTTTTTTCTCCACGGGATTAGGGTTAGCTGGTGATTCACCTATTGCACTTCGAATCTTTGAAATCTCAGCTCAAACACTCTTCTTGTTTTCTTCAAATGCAAAGTGATTCAAGTGTTTGTATGAATGACCTTTTATCCTCCGCAAAACCTAATTCTTCATTGTAATAAATGCTCTGCCCTAATACATCCGGTTGCACTATTTCTGCATATAGTCAATCTTTAATTGCTCCACAATCAATCGCATTACCTTCTTTTCTTCCAGATTTTGCTTCAACAGATCTACAATAGGCTTCTCTTTCTTCATTCATCATGCCAAATTTAGGCACCAACTTGCTAGCAGGGGGAATAAATTTTCAATGCAGCTCCCCCTGAGCTAGAGCTCCTGTTTCAATTCCTGGAGGAGTTAACAACACCAAATTCTGGTGCCGACCCATCACCATCATTCACTTCACCTTTCTTTACCTATGTTTTGTTCATTTCATTTTAGATCTCATTCACGTTTACTTTACCCTTGCCTTTATCTTGTCCTTGCATATTTTGGTTTCTATTTACCGAACCTTTTCTATCATCATTCCTACTTCTACAGAATCTTGCAATATGACCGAATCTGTTGCAATTGAAGCACACAACATTTCTTTGCTCATTTATTTGATTTCCTCTTGATCTGCACTGGTTAGCCATGTGTCCAAATCTATTGCATGCAAAACATTTGCCATTGAAAGAATTGACATTTCTTCTGTTGTTAGAGTAGCTCATTGTCATACTTTTGCATTCATTGGATCTGTGGCCATACCTTTTACAATTGAAGCATTGATCAGAGAAGGATGGACTACTTTGATTCACTATATTTCTGCACTGAGTAGCTCTATGACCAAATTTATTGTAATTGAAACAATTTCCATTGAAAGATAGATACCTTTGGGCATTAGGTTGTCTTATCGGAGGTCTTCTAGGTCTATTTCTCTGATTCCTTGATTTAGGATTTCTTTGACCAGATACAAAGATTTCACCTTTCTCATATCCTAGACCATGTTTATCATCTGCCATCTTCTAACTATCAAGCAGCACTTCAAGTTTAGCTGATCTTATCTTAAACTTCTCTTTGTATTCATTTGCAACTTCTAGGTCATGTTTGAGAATAACAATTTGCCTTTCAAGTTGTTCCTCATTATCCTTGGTTTCTTGAAGATCAAACTTTAGATGGCCAATTATTTTGTCCAATCTGGAGTACTCTTCTATTCTTTCTTTCAGAGATTGATTCAATTTTTCTTCAGTCTTCTTCCTTTCCTCAATTTCCTTGGTTAACCTCATCACCCCTGACTCCATCTCATGTTTTAGGACGACAACTTCTTTTGCCAGCTTCTCACATTCCTTTGTCTTTTCTTTCACAGCCTCATCCATATCATTGTCTTCATTCTAATTTGCTAACCACTGAAGTAGCTCTCTCCTCTTTTCATTAGATTTGCTCAGTTGTCCTTTTAAGGTCTTAATGAAATCTTCAACATCTTTAAGGTTCTCTTGCAGATCTCTGATTTCTATTCTAGACAGGTCAAGATCATCTAAGGCTACTTGAAGCTGTTGATTGATACCATCAGAGTGCTTGAGTGAACCCATTGAAAACACCTTCCTAGATCTTCCTCAAGTTGTTAAACTTCTTCTAAGGAACCTTGCTCTAATACCAATTGTTGAAATTAAGGAACACTTGGGGGGTGAATCAGTGTTCTGCAAAACTTATTACTTTATTCCTTTATTAATTTATCACATACATCCAAAAGAAAGAAACATGAACACAAAATAGAAATAGAAAGATCACAACACATGAACACCAGGATTTTTAAGTGGGAACCCGGTCAAGGGAAAAACCATGGTGGGGGTTAACCCACAAGATTTTATCCTCTGTTAAAAGTATTACAAAAGGGGAAGGCACATGCCTTCGGGCACACTGCCCAGAGCTCATTGCTCAAGGAGGCTCACTTCCTACAAATCAATTACATAAGTTCACTGGAATGTTTGAATTGAGAAATAGCATCTAACAATGCAAGATTACAGTTCTGATTGAGCTCAGTATACTGACTTTGCACACTTCATCTCTCTGCCCTGCTTCATTGCTCTGCCATGATCTGGAGCTTAGATCTTTTCACTTCACACTTGATTTTGCTATACTTCAAACTTATTCCATCATATTCACACCACCACACCTCGAAATGCTCAAACTCATTGATTATATATATCTGCTACATGGAATTGTATCGACTACAATTAGCCTTAAGAAAAGCTTAGAGACTTTTTTAGAACACTATTCTGTTAGCTGAATGCATGCACAAACACCAATGCAGACCAAAACCTTTGTATCCAAGTCACCTTACATGTCAACCAATACCACTAGATATCACAAATTACTCAACCAACAACTTTTCCTAATACGCACAATGATCAAACACCAAGTCGGCCTGTTCTTCACTGGACTGAACTGTTTAACCAGAACCCGATACTCAGATGCTTGTAACTTTCAATCCCTTCATCATCGGAGACTAAAATCTTGGATTTAGGTAGCCTTGACATCCCTTAACACTCCCTCAGATCCACAGCACAATATGATTTCATGTGGAGAAATGCGGACCAAAATGTTGAACCCTATCATATGCTCTGTTCCTGTCTATTCGGACTTAGACAAATCTGCAACCCGACTTTCGGTATGATCCACTGATATAATGTGGATGTGTAAGATAGACTTAGTTGCCATCAATGGAAACACCTGACATGCCTAGAAGTGTCTTTTGCCAATAGAAAAGATCGTATTCTCTACCAACATGTTGAGGAAGACAAGCAGGTGGGGGAAGAAAAGGTTGAGAAGGTGGAAGATAGGAGGCATGCTTAGTGCTTGCTTACTTTTCTTGTTATTATGAGTGTTGTGTGTGTGAGAAACCACATTATAATGAGGTTGTTGCGACACATTTTGAACAACTTGATTCCTTTGAGTAATTTGCTTTGCAAAATTGAAGATGTAACAAGGAGGTTGAGATGGTTTTGGAACACCTCGAACTATAATCACAGGTTTAGAGAAAGGAGGCAGATTAGATGCCTCATGCACAATGATTTTAGGAATATCTTGAACATTGATGCACCTATACAACATCCTCTTAGTGTGTGGGATAGGTTTATTGATAATAATGTAATTCACATTGTTATCTTTTTGAGAATTACAAAATTTAGGAGATTGTGATGAATGCCCAATATCTACCCATGGGGTATCCATTATAAGAGGAGGATCTTCATCCACTAATGCTTCCTCTTTTAAAGGGAGAGCATTAGAATAAAGAGAGGGTAGAGTTATGTTAAGGATTGTATCCTCTTGCGCCAAGATGTCCTCACAATTGGGAGAGGTCTTAGGAGAGGGATCAAAAGAATACAATGACATGGGAATTGCTTTTTTTTACTGTATTTAAGGGATGGAACATCAATTTCACAAACCTTTCAAGTAGAATTGGAAAATATGGAAGAAAAGACATGTTTGCATTTAGATAATTTTGTTTATGTTTGTGTTTTGAATAGATGTATGCACTTTCTTGCTTTCTAAATTTAATAAGTATGATTTATTTTGGCAACCTAAAATCATATTTAGCAATCATTCAATCATGGCCAAGATCTGAAAATAATATTTCACATATAACCACTAATTCTTTGATGTAAGAATGCTTTTTCTTTCATAATTTAAACACAACTGATATTCATCATGTATTATAGAAATGCAAAATCAGATTTGACCATTAATTAACATTAAAAAAAATTGGAACAAGAGTTTAATCAACACACCCTAGGTGCAAGATTAGCTAGGTTTTCTAAAAATGCAATATTTTTTAAAAACCCTAATAATGAAGAAGTGAAAATGCAAAATATACCACTAGGAAATGATTAATTAATGCAATACCAATCAGATCTGATGTAAAAGTAGAAATTTAAATAAAGCTAATAATGATCTAAATTTATGAAATATAAACAATATGATAAATATGTTTTTTTTCTAAACCTAAATCAAATGTTTGATTTTCTAATTTGAAATGCAAAGATGCAAGAATGCTCTTTTCTTAAACACAAAGATGATATGATATAGCAAGTGAAATCAATTTAATCAACCAAATAATGCTACAACACACTAATCTACAAACCCTAGGCTCAAGACTAGCTAGTGTTAGAAATGTTATTGTTAATGTCAAAGGAATGTGTTGAAGTGTTGTTATTATAGCTTCTATGGCAGAGGAGAAGTGTAACATAACAAAAGCTTCTAAGGAAAAAGGGAAGAAAAAGACACTAAGTCTTTATTCAGAAAAAAGTTTGGTTTGAGAACTAGCAAGTTTGTCAGTTTCATTTTTCGTTGATTCACCGACAGGAGAGATACCAAGTTCGCCAGTTTTATTTTTTGCCGGTTTCATTTTTCACCGATTCGATGACTGAAGAGAAAGGGGAAGTGCTTTCGATGAAGACTTGGAAGATAGGAAATGTGTTAAGTCTCTGCAAAATTTTAGTTCACGAGTTACGAAGTTTGCCAATTCGCTGATTTGGCAATTCATCAACAAAGGCATGGAAAAAGATAGTTTGCAGGTTCGACCAAAGTTTAGTTTGTAACTTTCAAAATTTGTTGATTTTATGGTTTCAATTTTTTTTTTATTCATTGACAACATAAGAGGTGTTGGAAATAAAAGGTTGAAGAACAAAGGTGTTAGTTATCGGCAAAACTTGTGTTTTGCGAACTAGCTCATGAGTTCATCATTTCACCGATTCACCGACTAGGTGACAAAGGGCAGTTTACTTGTTTTTTTGGAGATAATTGGAGTTTAGAGTTTTGGCCTTACTCCTTCTCCTTGTTGAGGAAAGAAGAAAGGCCCAATCACAAAGCTCTGATTTAGTCTAAGGAAATCAGAGATCAGAGTTCAAACCTGTTCCTTGATCCATTCTGATATGGAAGATGGAAGACATAATCCCTGACACGTGAAATATGATTTAGCCTAAGGGATCAGAGATCAAAGAGTGGAGTTTCTCCTTGACTCATTCCAAAATGGAAGATGGAATAAAGAATGCCTGGTGAGCGAAATCTAAAAAGCTAAGGAAATCAAAGATTGAAGAGCAGAGATGTTCTTTTATCCATTTCGAAATGGAAGTTGAAAGATAGAAAGCCTAACTCCCAATATAAGGAAAAATGTGAGAAGCGTGACTCCTAATGGAAGGCAAAATGTGAGAAGCCCGACACTCGACAGAAGGCAAAACAAGAGAAGGCCGACTCCCGACTGCTTAAGAAACAACACACAGACATAACAAATTCTTTGAAAATTGGTGCAGATCGCTTCAAAAACTATTTCTATGGATCTTGATGTAGTTATTCCAATGAAATGAGGTCATTATTATTTCTGGTAGAATTGGTTTTGGAAGTAGTTGTTAAAAAAACTATATAGTCACTATGAAATTTTTTGCAGCGGGTTACAGAACTGAACATTTTCTTTCACAAGTAGAGTGTGAAAAGTTTGCACAAACATGTACAAATGTTCACAGGCATAGTGTAGTGAGAAAAAGAGTGATAGTGTTAATGAGAACACAGTTTGAAGGGTGATAGAGTGAAGAAGAATGTGTTCATGAGAACACCAGGTGGAGAAGGAGCTCACATTATATGAATTGAAAAGGTGCATTTCAGGTTAGAAAAGAACCATTGTCTGCATATAATAATTTTTAAGAATTCAAGGGTTGGTGCCTCTTTATTCAGTTTGGGGTTGATGCCTTAGAAAATTGGGTTGGTGCTTAATTAGGTGTACAATGTACCTGAAGGTTGGTGCCTCAAAACATTGTCTTGGGTGTCAATGTACATGTAAGTTGGTGCTTACAAAACATCTATAAAATCTCTTATTGTGAGGTTGGATTTGAGCAGTAGACTCAAGCAACATTCTCACCATGGTTTTTCCCTTTTAGGGTTTTCCACATACATCTCGTGTTGTGTGATTTATGTATGCTTTTGATTCTTGTGTCTTGATTTAATTTTGTTAAAAATTAACATACGCTGATTCACCCCCCTCTCAGTGTATTATTGTTCTTTCAACAATTGGTATCAAAGCCTAAGGTTCCTTGAAGAAAGTTGAACTACTTAAGGAAGATCTGGTCACAAGGACAATATGGAAGGACATGAGGGTTCTTCTTCAAATAAAGCACCATTATTTGATGGATCCAATTATGCTTTGTGGAGCATCAAAATGGAGACTTATTTGACCTCTCTTGGTTTTGATGTATGGCAATCAATTTTAGATGGCTACACACCACCAACAACTACTCCCACTATAGCTGATAAGAAAGATTGTGAAAAAAATGCCAAAGCAAAGAATGCTATACTGTGTGGTCTAACCAATACAAAGTTTGTGAAATTCATACATTGTAAATCTGCTAAAGACGTATGGGATAAGCTGCACAACATCTATGAGGGTGATGATAGATTTAAGCAAGCAAAATTGCAAACTCATAGAGGCAAATTTGAGGCTCAAAAGATGAAGGATGATGAGGATATTGCAACATACATGCTTAGGGTAGACGAGGTAGTGAATGCAATTAGAGGTCTTGGAGAGGAAGTAAAAGATAAAGTAGTTGTAAAGAAGGTTCTGAGGTCTCTCCCACAGAGGTATGACTCTAAAGTCTATGCAATTGAGGAAGCAAAAGATCTAGATAAGTTTTCTATGGATTAATTATTTGGGTCACTAACAACATATGAGATGAGAAGTGAGAATACTAGTTTAGAATAGAAATAAACAACATTCAAGACTTCCAAAGTCAAGCAGATTGAAGAACATTCTAAACCAAGTACTAGTTCAGGTGAAGAAGAAGAAAATTTTGTTAGAAAATTGAAGAAGGGCTCTGGAAAATACAAAGGTAAGCTACCTTTCAAATGCTTTAATTGTGGAAAAATTGGTCACTTTGCTTCTAAATGTCCCTTTGGTGAAAATGAAAAGGGAGACAATTCTAGGAGTCAAAATGTTTCCAAGTATAAAAGAGAAACTTTAATAAGAAGAAAAAGAGTCTATATGTAGACAAAGAAATTAGTTCTTCAAATGAATGTTCTTCTGTAAGTGAAAATTATGAAGCTGCATTTATGACTGTTGAAATCAAATAAAATGAAGATACTCCTATAGAAGATTGTTGTGAAGACTTTGATGAGGAAGAATAGGGTAAAGTTGATTTGGAAGGAACTAATCTCTGCCTTAAAATATTTAAAAGATGAGAGAAAATAAAATGAAAAATACAAGTTAAGGATTGAAGAAGATGAAAAATTTGTAGTAGGCTTGAAGTTGCAACTAGAAGAATCTAAGAGAATAGAGGAAGTTACTAGTTTGAGTTTGAAAACCAAACTAGAAGAATGTCAAAAACTAGATGCTGAAGTTGTCTCTCTAAGGAAGGAGTTAGAAAAGGTAAACATACAATTAAATAGAATCCTTAAGATTGTGAAGAGCTCTGAAATTCTTGATGAAATAATTGGTTGTCAAAGGTCCTTCTCCAACATTCTTGGGTTAGGATATGTGGAAGACAAGAGTTTCGAGGATAAGAAGAATGTTGAAGAGAAGACTATCAAAGTTGCTATTCTTTTTCAAAAAGTGGTTAATAAAAAGGCGAGTCAAGTTCTATTGAAACTAAGAAGACAAAAGAGCCTAAAAAGAGTGCTATTACTTCTAGGAAGCCTGAAGGGTCCAGGAAGAATAAGAAGACTGAAGATATCAGGAAGGAGGATGATGGATTCATTAAAGTCCACAATCCAAGGAGGAGATTCAAGGACCAACCTGCAAGACAAAGCGAGTTTAATTATGCTTTTTATGGTTATTGTTTTTCATGTAACTAGTTTGGATATAAAGCAATATATTGCACAATTAGACTTAGGAGAATGGATAGGCATGATTTTATTAGCAAAAATCCTTTTGGCCCTTTAGTTGATATGAATGATATTTTCTATAATTGTAACAACTATGGGCATATTGCCAAGTTTTGTAGAAGTGTGTTTATACATCCTTCTAGACAGGAGAAAAGGAGATTTACTCCTCCATGACAAGACACACTTGTACATGCTTTTGTAAGAAAACAAAAAAGACCTACACAATCCTCTACAAGTGAAAATAAAGAATCTACACTCCCTACTCAGGAGAAATAATCTGCAAAACCTTTTGAGGAAAAGGAGAAAAGTTCAAAAAGACATTGGATAGAAAAGAAGAATGAACAGTCCATGTTAGTCCAAACAACTTTTAATGCCAAATGTCAAGGCAATACTTGGGTAATAGATAGTGGATGCTCTAGTCATATGACTGGAGATAAGAGCAAGTCCATTGGTTTGGAGAAATGGAATGGTTGTTCTGTCAAGTTCGGTGATAACACAACTGCTAGGATAGATGGAAAAGGCACATTATGCATAGATGGTAAAACTAATGCTCAAGATGTGTTGTGTGTAGAGGGATTACAACATAATTTGCTCAGTGTCATCCAGATGTGTGACAAGGGGTATAACTTGTTATTTCATGCTAGTGGATGTGAGATAAGACAAGCTAGCTTTGGTAAACTTGTTGTTGAGGCAAATAGAACAAATACCATCTTGTACCATCTAAAAGAGGTGAAAAGTGGAAGATGTTTGTTAGGAAAAACTGATGATAGTTGATTATGGCACAAAAGGATGGGCCACATCAACTTTAATCATCTAGTGAAGCTCAACAAGAAGAATGCAGTCAGACATATCCCTAGTATTGGCAAGCCAGAAAGTGCCTTATATAAAAAATGCCAAGAAGGGAAGCAAATAAGGGTCAGTTTCAAGACAAAGGAATATTCAACTTCCAAGCATCTTGAATTGATACATGCATACTTGTGTGGACCAACTAGAACCAAAAGCATCAATGGAGAAAGGTATTTCATGTCGTTGATAGATGATTATTCAAGAATGACATGGGTAACTTTTCTTAAAGATAAATATCAAGCTTTAGAAAGATTTAAAATATTTAGGGCTATGGTTGAGAATGAGATTGGGTCAAGGATGAAATGCTTAAGGCCTAACAGAGGTGGATAATTCACTTCTAATGAATTTGATCAGTACTGTGAAAAGTATGGGATTAAAAGATAGTTCTTTGTAGCTAGGACACCTCAACAAAATGGAGTTGTTAAGAGAAAGAATAGAACTATCCAGGAAATGGCTAGAACTATGTTAAATGAGGCCAAATTTCCTGATAGATACTGGAAGGAAGTAACTCATATTGTTGTTTACATTCTTACTAGAGGTCAATTAAGAATATACCATGATAAGACTCCATATGAATTATGGAAAGGTAGACCTACATCTGTGAAGTATTTTAGAATATTTAGAAGTAGATGTTTTATAACAAGGGATGAAGATACCTTGAGTAAATTTGAGACAAGGTCTGATGAGGGAATATTTCTTGGTTATTCAACTACAAGCAAAGCCTATAAATGCTACAATAAAAGGTTGCATAAGATAGTTGAAAGTCTGAATGTTAGAGTGGACGAAGAATTCTCTCAATTGTCACATAGAAATGACTTGTATTCAAAGGTTCTTGTTTATGAAGAAGAAGAATAAGAAGTTGCAAAAGAAGATTCACAAGAGGAGAGTGATACTGATGAAGAAGAACAACCAAAATCTACTCCAAAGGCTCCACCCAAGTATGTCAAACAAGATCATTTTAAGAATCAAATTCTTGGAAACAAAATTGATGGTTTCATGAGAAGGAGAAAGCTAAAGCTAACACAACAAGAACATGTAAACTATTCTTTATTGTCTAAAACAGGACCTAAATCATATGAATAAGCTAGTACGGATGAAAGCTAGATTGAAGCCATGAAAGAAGAACTTAGTCAAATAGAGAAAAATCAGAATTGGGAGCTTGTTCCAAGGCCCACTGATAAGAATGCCACGGGCACAAAATGGGTGTTTAAAAATAAATTGAATGAAGATGAGCAGATAACTAGAAACAAAGCTAGATTAGTCTGTAAGGGCTATGCTTAGGTTGAGGGCATAGCTTTTGATGAGACATTTGCACCTATGGCTAGGCTTAAAGCCATTTGAATGTTTTTTTCATATTCAGTTTATAAAAACTTCAAGGTGTACCAAATGGATGTGAAATCTACATTTCTCAATGGCTATTTGGATGAGGAAGTTTATATAGAGCAACCTGAAGGATTCAAGGTGACTAAAAACAAATACTATGTGTGCAGACTGAAAAAGGCACTGTATGGTCTAAAATAGGTTCCTAGGGCTTGGTACTCCAAGCTAGACACATATCGTCAACAACAAGGCTATAAGAAAGGTATAGCTGCTAGCAATCTATATTTTAAAACTGAAGGTAATCATATGTTGATTGTTATTGTTTATGTTGATGATATAATATTTGGTGGAGATAGTGACAAAATGTGTAGAGAGTTTGTTGATGCTATTGCAGAAAGAGTTTGAGATGTCAATGTTAGGAGAATTAGCATTTTTCCTTGGTTTATAGGTCAATCAATTAGATACAGGGATTTTCATTTCTCAAACCAAGTATGTGAAGGAAATTTTGAAGAAATTCAAGATGGAAGATTACAAGCTAGTTAGTACACCTATGGTCATTGAATGTAACCTTAGCAAAGATGATGAATCTTCTTTAGCAGATCAAACTTTGTACAAATCCACGATTGGAAGCCTCATGTATCTCACAGAAACAAGGCTTGATATCGTGAAGTTGTTTGCATGGTAGCTAGATTTCAAGCTACTCCTAAGGAGACACATGTCAAAGCGGTGAAGAGGATATTTAGATACTCGAAGAGTACATTAGATTATGGTCTATGGTATCCTATTGGTGATGACTTCACTTTGACTACATGCATAGATGCAGATTGGACTAGTTGTGAGGATGATAGAAAGAGCACTAGCAGTGGTGCATTCTTTCTAGGAGATATATTGGTAGCATGGTTGAGTAAGAAACAAGACTTAGTTTCTTTGTCAATAATTGAAGTTGAATATATCACAGTTGTATCTTGTTGTACTCAGGTGTTATGGATGGAACAAACTCTACAAGATATTAAGTTTGGGTTTGATGAGCCAATTAACATTCTTTGTGACAATACAAGTGCCATAAACATCTCAAAGAATCCAGTTATGCATTCAAGAACCAAGAACACATCCATTAAGTACCATTTTCTTAGGGAGAAAGTTGATGAACAAGAAGTCAAGTTGGAATATGTTTCTACAAAAGAATAGATGGCAGATATATTTACAAAACCCCTTCCAAAGGAGACATTTGAATAACTCAAGAATAAGTTAGGAGTTATTCCTTCCCCTACCTCCAATTGAATATAGGAAGTATTCATTCAAGGGGAGCATAATAGAGTTTTCCTCTATCCCTGGTAATACAGTTACTATGTAGGATGCTGGTCTTCAGTGAGATTTTTGTGAATCCCTTTGTAATTGATGTCAAAGGGGGAGAATAGTGTAGTGGCGCTTACAGTGATAATGCAACAAAGTGCTAATGTAGCAAGGGGGGAATGGTGTTGTTGTTGGAGAATGATGGCGAGATGTTGGAGATACTAGTGCAATTCAAAAACACAAGCATTTAGGTGTTGTCATGGCCTATTCATATTCAGGTGTTGCCATCAATGACAAAGGGGGATATTGTTAGAAATATTGTAATTGATGTCAAAGGAATGTGTTGAAGTGTTGTTATTATAGGTTCTATGGCAGAGGAGAAGTGTAACACAACAAAATTTTCTAAGGCAAAAGGGAAGCAAAAGACACTAAGGCTTTAGTTAGAAAAAAGTTTGGTTTGAGAAATAGCAAGTTCACCGGTTTCATTTTTCATCGATTCAACGACAAGAGAGATAGCAAGTTCGTCGGTTTTGTTTTTTGCCGATTCACCGACATAAGAGAAATGGGAAGTGCTTTCAATGAAGACTTGGAAGATATAAAAATGTGTTAAGCCCTAGCAAAAGTTTAGTTTGTGAGTTACAAAGTTTTCCAGTTCACCGATTTGGTGATTCACCGACAAAGGCATGGAAAAAGAAAGTTTGAAGGTTCGACCAAAGTTTAGTTTGTAAGTTTCAAAATTCACCGATTTGCTAGTTTCAAAATTTGTCAATTTGTCAACAACGTAGGAGGCATTGGAAATAAAAGGTTGAAGAACAAAGGCTTTAATTATCGACAAAACTTGTGTTTTGTGAACTAGTTCACGAGTTCATCTTTTCATTGATTTGTCGACTAGGAGACAAAGGGTAGTTTACTTGTTTTTTTGGAGATCATCAAAGTTCAGAGTTGTAGCCTTACTCCTCCTTGTCAAGGAAAGAAGAAAGGCCTAATAAGGAAGGCCTGATCGCAAAGCTCTGATTTAGTCTAAGGAAATCAGAGATCAGAGTTTAGATTTGCTCCTTGATCCATTCTGATATGGAAGCTAGAAGACAGAATACCCAGCATGCGAAATATGATTTAGTCTAAGGGATTGGAGATCAGAGAGTGGAGTTGCTCTTTGACTCATTCTAAAATGGAAGATGAAAGAAAGAATGCTTGGTGAGCAAAATCCAAAAAAGCTAAGGAAATTGGAGATCAGAGAGTGGAGATTTTCTTTGATCCATTTTGAAATGGAAGTCGGAAGACAAAAAGCCCAACTCCCAACGGAAGGCAAAACACAAGAATCTCAACTCCTGATGGAAGGCAAAACATGAGAAGCCTGAATCCTAATAGAAGGAAAAATGAGAGAAGGTTGACTCTCGACTGCTTAAGAAATAATACACAGACATAACAAATTCTTTGAAAACCGATGCAAATCGCTTCAAAAACTGTTTGTATGGATCTTGATGTATCTATTCCAATGAAAGGAGGTCATTTTTATTTCTGGTAGAATTGGTTTTGGAAGTAGTTTTCCAAAAAACTATATAGTCACCATGAATGTTTTGTAGTGGGTTACAAAACTAAACATTTTCTTTCACAGGCAAAGTCTGAAAAGTTTGCACAAACATACAAATGTTCACAGGCAGATAGTAGTGAGAAAAAGAGAGACAGTGTTAATGAGAACATAGTTTCAAGGGTGATAGAGTGAAGAAGAATGTGTTCATGAGAACACTAGGCAGAGAAGGAGTACACAATATATGAATTGAAAAGGTACATTTTAAGCTAGAAAAGAACCATTGTCTACATATAAGAATTTGTAAGAATTCAGGGGTTGGTGCCTCAAAACATTGTCTTGGGTGTCAATGTACCTATAAGTTGGTGCTTACAAAACATCTATAAAAGCTCTTATTGTGAGGTTGGATTTGAGCAGTAGACTCAAGCAACATTCTCACTGTGGTTTTTCCCTTTTAGGGTTTTCCATGTACATCCGGTGTTGTGTGATTTATGTGTTCTTTTGATTCTTATCTCTTGGTTTAATTTTGTTAAAAATTAACATACATTGATTCACCCCCCACCTCTCAGTGTATTATTGTTCTTTCAATAGCCAGGTTTTCTAGGAATGTAAGGTTTTTGTAAACCCTAATAATGAAACAATGCAAAGGTAAGCTATGCAACAATGTAAAATGATGAATGAATTTAAACTAATCATATATAGGGTAGAAAATAACTCATATCTGAATCAAGAAGGATGTAAAAGTGCAAGACACATCGTGTTCACCAAAATTTTTGATGGAAAAGGGAGACTTAGCCTAAAAGGTTAAACGAGGTCAAACATTCTTCTATCAACATTGGAACAAAAACCAATCTTGGCTTCTACGTTTGAAGGAGAGCCAAACTATAGGTGCTTTTGTCCCTTTGTTGTATAAAGGAGTATCAACCAAATTCAACCAACCAAACTAGGGTAAAACATAAAACCCTAATTCAACAAGATTCCCTAATAAATGTCTGTCAAAAATAGCTACAAGATTTCTAAAATGATAGTAGAGATCAAGGAAGAAAGGAGAATCTGAACCTAAGTTTGAGAGCAGAGAAGTACCAAGGCACTGGGCACCCTAGACCCAAATTAGGGTTTTGTAGAATGTCAGGATCTGGGTGCCTTCACCTGTGTGTCTTCCTCCTTCATGTCACTTGTTGTTGTCTGATTCCTCAAGATGTGACCTGCACACAAAGAAGAAGGGAAAAGGGTTGTGTTATTTAGGAGCTTTCCTAAGTCAAGCTTCATGAATGGTGTTTCAACGTCCACAATAGAAAATGATAAGAGATCAAAGAGTACATGCCCTGGGAGGGCAAAGGCAAATATGAAGCAGAATGGAATGCTATA
The DNA here is from genome assembly GCA_027924645.1 of Cunninghamia lanceolata. Classification (NCBI taxonomy): domain Eukaryota; kingdom Viridiplantae; phylum Streptophyta; class Pinopsida; order Cupressales; family Cupressaceae; genus Cunninghamia; species Cunninghamia lanceolata. Next base: position 749,374 of record BSBN01001712.1, read on the forward strand.
ATAAAGCATGAAAAAAAAAAGTCACCATGAGCATGGAAACCCTAGCTTGCTTGATGTGGCATCACAAATTGACAAAGAAGTTGGTGTAGCCCAAAGAAGTAGATAGATCTTCACAAGACTTGCAAGAAGTTAGTACAATAACAATAATCCACCATAGAGAGATTCCAAGATCATATGAAGAAGAATAGAGAGCATGAGAGTGAGAGTGAGAGCTAGAATCCTTAGAGAACTTAGAGATGTTCACATGAATAACCTAAATTTCTTATATATGCATTCCCATTGATTTTAGAGGAATTAAACCAAATGAGGCCAATGTGAGGAAGCGTTAGAGATGTCCTAAGCCGACATTACTTTAACTCAGCCCTGAGCTAAAGGAGGGACCGGGGCGCTAGGTTCCCTTGTCCTTTAGCCCCAAAAAATCTGGGGTAAGCTTAATTAAGTGTGCTTAGCCCCATTCTAAAGTCATCTTTCAAGTTTTGTGCATTGGGTTTAAGAATTAATTGTTTTAGGTCCACCCAGGTGCTAAACTAGGTGTAAAATGGCAAGGGTAAACATTTTACTCCATAACAATAATTTCATGAAAATTGTAAGAAGATTTCACACTAGGATTTCGATGTGACACATCATTAGTTTTACCCTACCTTTTTTTCTTCCTCTTTGTGATTTTGAGGTAGGTTTTTGTTTCAGTTTTGTCTTCTCTTCCCTTTTTTCTTATCTTGCTTTTGATTTTGTTTCATTTTTCTTTTGGTTTTCCTTTCATGCTGTGTTTTTTGTTCATTCCCTTAAGCTCAGACTCCATTTGGAATCAAGACGTAGGGTTTCTTGTTGTTTTCTTATGATTAGTTGTTTTGTTAGGGTTTTAGGGGTTAGGTTATAGTTTGAATTTGAGTTTTCTATTAGTTCTAGGTTGTCATGCCTTAGTTTTGCTACTTAGAACCTAGTCCAGGTTCTTCCTCTCTTGTAGAACCATTGTACCAGATCCCAAATTCCTTTACCCCTTCGGACCCCAAAACCTATCCATTTAGCAAAGGAAAACTTTATATTTCAAGTTTTCAGAAGTCTCACACCCCTTATAATTATGTACAAAAGTTCTTAATCCTCTTGATTTCTTGATCCCCATCATTAATGACTTTAGTCCTTTTGTCCCACTAGATCCTAAAGTCTCGTCAAAACACATGTTGAAAAAATTAAACGCTTCAAAATCTGGGTTTCGACAAGGACCATGGTCTTTGATCTAGAAATCTTTTAGTTCTCCAGATTCCTATTTCTCCACCTTAAGGAAAGAAAGTGTTCCCATAGACTTTTGGATCTCGACAACACCTTTGCACATTATTCTTAGGTCCGCAATCCTTCTAGATTCCCAATTCCGACCTATAAGAAAAAAATATCAAAATCTCAGCTTTGTTTTGCACCTGTGTACCTAGGTTCCAAATCCCTTTGTCCTCCCAAAACCCAATTCCCCGCCAGAAAGAAAAAACTTAGAATTTCACAAACTTGGTGGATTTTATTGCTATAAATGAACTAATGTAGGGTTTTCTTGGTTTTTTAGGAACTCCTAATGCCTGAGAATCTAGACAAGTTACCTCTAACCATGAAGTATCGGTTTCAAGGAACTCCTAAGGTTTCCAAGTTCACTTATGATTTGTAGAACATCGTAGATATAGATCTAGGTCATGTGAGCCTAGAATAGTTTAACAAAGATGTATTTGAGGATAACCCTACTTGAAGAGCCAAAATTCTAGTAGGATCAGGACTTGCACATGAGGCTGGTTTTCTTATTCCAATTTAGTGTCATTAGTTGATACTTGCTTGTGCACAAAACTACCATCCAGTTGACAGGAGATGCTATGGTGTAGAGGGTAACATAATCCTAAATATCATCCCTACTATGATAAAAATGGCATTTGACCTCCCACATCATGCACAATTGGGGATACTAATAGAGAAAAAATCCAAACAACCTTTGAAGATTAACATACTAATAATTCCAAGCATCTGAACAAATATTGGCTTCAAAAGGAAAGGAAGAATGTGGCCAAGATCCCAAGAAACCTAATAAGGTCAAATTTCCACTCTAAGATTGGAAGTGTAATCACCCTATTAAACAGAGCCTTAGGAAAAGATGAAGGTAGGACATACAATACATGGATGTTCCAATACATCAATATTATTTTGAACAATGAGAATTTCCTTGACAAGGTAGATTGTATCTGACAAATTACATGCCCAGCTCACCACAATGGTCAATAGTAAGAGTTCCATATGACTTCTTATATAATTTATCTAATAGCAAGACAAGCCAACTTCCCAAGGTTGATCACCAAAGGGGTGAGAGGTGAAGCTCCAAGACAAAGTAAGATATAGGACTATTATCCTCAGCTGGAGCATAAAGAAGATGAGAAACATTATAAAAGAGTTAATGATGTCTTTCATTATGTCATAATTGGAAAGTTAATAGGAGACTTCAAGGAAAGGATGTTAATACAATCCATGGACCTTTTAAGGGGATGGGGACAATGGTTCATCCAATTCCAAAGGTCAACTTACATAAGAATATCAGGATTTGACAAGGCTCCTTACCTCCTACCAAGACATTACAGTGATAAGCTAGTCCTGATGGAGTTTTCAAGGCAAATACTTGAAGTCCATTTGAAGTTATTAGGGAAGAATAAGGTAGGGGTTCAATATCCATTCACTTTGGAATTTTATTCATGCCTTAATATTAATGATACAAAGGTAGCTAATGAGGAACTAGAGAATGTATTGAATCTCAAATTATACCTATCAAGGAAGGATTTTGACCCCTCTGGTAGGCTCAAGAAGTTGTTTAGTACATCCTTGAATGAGCATGATCCCTCTTTAGAGGATTTTTGGGAAAATTGAAAAGATGATTTCAAAGTGAGAAAGAGAGGCTACTGTAGATTGATAGCCTACCAGATGAAGGCCTTCAAAATCAAAGACGATGTTCCTAGAGAATTGTCAGATGATGGCTATACATTGTATCCAACTTATGACTTGAAGAAGGTTGATAATGATCCTTTGTCTGATATCAACTAGTATTTAAAAGAGAATTTATCTATTGAGTCCATAATCCAAAAATATTTGGATTTCAACCATTCTTGGATAGATGCAAGAATTGCTCAATTAGGCAAAACCCAAGGCAAAGGAAAGAGGGATAAAAGATTGGAAACTAAAGATCCAACATCTTCTAGGACCAGAGTATATAAGAAAAATAATAAAGATACATGAAAAACTAGAATGAGAGGGTCGATTGACACTACCACTCCACTGAAAGTGGTAAACATAGTTAATGAAGCTTATAGAAAAATAATGATCACCTATGATGTTGCAGAGGTAGGAGTAGTGGCAGGTTTAGGAATAACTCCTATGGTAAAAGTCCTTCCAAAAAGGGAAGCATTAGGTCAATTTCTAGTTCAAGGAGAAGAACAAGAATAATAGGTCACTCACGTACCTGAGAAAGAGCCAACCAAATTGCTTATGCATGCAACTACACCCCCGCCTTCTACATAGGTAGAAAGAACTCAAGTGGAAATATCAGCAAGGACACCAAGAGATGAAAGAGTTGAAAAGGTAGGGATGAAGAAGTTCATATCATGCATCCTCTATCCAAGGGTCCAATTATTGATATCTCTAAGGATTCCCCTAAAGAACATGCAACTTCTCCTCATGAGAAACATTAAGAAGAAGAAATCTTAGAACAAGGAGAGGAAGATATGAGACTTAGGCTCATGAAGAGTAGGTTGTACAAGAAGTGAACAAAGAATCTTCCATTTCTCAAAAGGAATAGCAAGAAGAATTAGTTGTTGACGAAGAAGCTGATCAAATGGAGATGGAAAAAGAAACTCCAAATACTCAAAAATATACCTACATGGCACAAGAGCATGCCCAAGAAGAAATTATAGTGGAGGATGTGCATGAAGAAGAGGAAGATATAAATGATCAAATGGATCAGGATGAGCCCCAAGATAGCTCAGAAAAAGATACCTCTGTGGAATAGCCACACCAACAAGATCAAATAGTTATAGAGGAAAGGGAATAATAGGTTCTAACTCAAGGTGAACAAGAAGAATTGATAAATACTATTGAGAAAGGAACAAGATTCACTGATCTACCTTCATTAAATTTTTCCACACAAGAGGAAGACTTGCAAAGGGAAGAATGAGTTATTAAGGAGATCCTTCAACAAGAAAAATAAAATCTAGAAGAGTAAACCTTAAATCAAGAAGCTTTTGATCAAGAAGAGTGGGACAAAGAGAAAGGATTTGAGAAGAACGATGATCAAGCTTCACAATAAAACCTTGTTGTCCCAACATGGCTAAAGATAGACTTAGAGAAAATATAAATGGTAGTGATGAAGCCACTAAGTCTACAAGCCATGGCTGTACAAGTGGAAAAGGGGAGAACCCTAAAGAAATCAAGAACCTTTTCCACCATTAGCACTAATGAAATTGGAGAGGGAATTGTTGAAATAGCTACACCCCTGCTGGATAAGAATGATAGAGATATTTCTATCTCTGACTATCAGATAACTAGGGTAAATTTGGGAAAGAAGAGAAGGGCTAACAAGATTGCTTCCCTAGGATCTGTAGTAGATTCAGTTGTCTCTAGGAAGCAAAAGGAAAAATAAACTAAAGAGGAATTAAAGCTACAATTTGAGAAAGAAAATGCATTCATTAAAGAGCTCCTCACTCCCATTTCTCAGTAGCAAACAATGTCTTCAGGGATGCCAATTTTGATGAAAAAACAAGACATTGATTCTTTATAGAAATGGTCAAGTGCCATTGACCAATGGATATTTCAATTTTTGGAGAAAGCTAATAAGGTCTTAGGACAAGGGTTCTGTTGGGAATTAAGGTGTCTCAACCTTGGTAATTCCTTGCATTTATTATTGTAATGTAATTTATTTACTTAGCCTATGTTGTAATTTTGTTGCACATCCTATTTTGTCATTTAGTGTGAAGTGGCACGATGAGTTGTCACTCCACTTGTAAGATGACTAAGATGGTCAACACACTCCATGTGGAGATAGGCGTCCCTTTTGTGTGGTAGAGGTTTTCTACCATGTGTTAGCATCTTGACTAGTGTGTAAGTGAATCTTGACTGAAACGGTTATGACAGATCCCTATGACAGAATCTATGACATGTAAGAGTCAGAAATAGAAGGTTCTATGACATGTGAAGACATGTGTCACAAGTCATCTTGAAAAAGGCATCTTTGGGCACCCCAAGGAGAGTTATGACATGTTGTAAGAGAATATGCTATTTATAGCCTGTTTATGACAGATTCTCTTACAGCTGTAAGATATGTCAGTATGACAAATTCTATGACAGTTGTAAGAGTTGTAAGAGCATCTATCATTGCCCATCTTGGGAATAGGTGACCTCTCTAGGACGGGGCGACTTGACAAGTGTCAGGAACATCCTACAGTGTTGGACAAGTGTCCATAGGCATGGGTCTTGGGCCATGAGGCCATGTTGGACGCCTATCTCAAGATAGAGCCATTTTTGCCTTGTATTTTCTATTTAAATAGGTGCTTTGGAGGGGAGATGTATTATGTGATTGACATGTACTATTATGCTGTCGGATTGTCTCTAGATACGAGTGTCGAAGACTCTTGCAAGAGCATTGGCTCTGAAACTGTATTGTAACCTTCATTGTTTGCTGGAATACATTTGAGTTGTGTTTTGGAGTGTGGGGTTTTTCACTCGTAAGGGTTTTCCCCACGTATATCTTGTCTCTCTCTTCTTTTGTCTTACATTCTTGTGTATGTGTTTGCTGCAATATCTCTGTTGTTGGGTTAACATTGTTGTAACTGTAAAGATTAAAACAAATTTGCACTCATCTCTCCTCGTTAGATTAGTGTAGGAAACGATTTCCGTACACCTAGCTTCCTTTTAGTTGGTATCAGAGCTTGATCACCTTTGGTCCTAGTTGTTGGGTAGGGGTTTTTTGAGATAATCTTAGGTTGAGTGGGAGATTTGTAGAGAGCATTCTATAATCTTGTTGCAGGAAAGAGATGGCAGGTAATTCTAGAAGATTAGAGGTGGAGAAATTTAATGCCACTAATTTTGAGTTATGGAAACTTAAGATGGAAGACATGCTTGTTGATCATGACCTATGGGAAACTGTATCCAGTGTAAAACCAACTGCAATGGCACAAACTGATTAGGATCTTAGAGATTGGAAGGCTAAGGGTCTCACAAGACTCAGTCTAGCTAATTATGTCCTATTAAATGTCCATGAGGAGAAGAGCACAAAAGACCTTTGGAAGAAGTTGGGAGATGTGTGTTAGGCCAAGTCCTTGGTGAACAAACTTTTTTCGAGAAAGAAGTTGTATTCTCTGAGGATGGAGGATCTGTTGCAAATCACCTGAATGCCTTCAACATTTTAATTGCACAATTGACATCAGTTGGTGTGAAGATGGAGGAGGAGGATTGTTGTATGACCTTGCTTTGTTCTTTGTTGGACTCGTGGGATCAACTTGTGATGGCTATTGGGAGCACCACATCTACTTTCATAATGGATGAAGTGGTATCTTCGCTATTATCTGAAGAGATGCGGAGAAAGTCTTATGAGGCAGCTAAAGAGGCTCTTGCGGTTCGTGGAAGACCCAAAGAGAAAGGGAAAAAGAAGCACAAGAAAGCTGAGAAGGGCAGATCCAAATCTCCTAGAAAGTTCAAGTCTCTTTGTTGGAACTGTGGGAAAACTGGGCATTTCTGAAAGGAATGCAAGGAAGAAAAGAAAAAGAAGAAGAAGAATGTCCTAGATTCAGATTCTGACAAGTCTCAAGATGATGGTGATGCCTTGATCGTAGCCTTGGCCACCAATGCATCTAATGATGTGTGGTTGATAGATTCTAGTGCATCATTCCACATGACCTCGCATTGAAGCTGGTTCACGAAGTATGAAGAGTTCGATGGTGGAAGAGCGTACCTGGGTGAGGATTCTCACTTGAAGATTGTTGGTCGTGGAAGAGTCTCAATCTGATTCCTTGATGGACGAGTGAAGGGGATCACTAGGGTTATGCACATCCCAGGCTTGGCACAGAACCTGCTTTCTGTAAGTATGTTGAATGATGCAGGTGTGCAGGTTGTCTTTTCAAAGGATGGATGCAAGATGACTAGAGGATCTATGGTGTTTGTGAAGGGTACTCAAAGAGATAGTCTATTTCAGCCGGAGGCATGTACTTCACAGTGCAATAGTTCTTTTGACTTGAAGAAAAGAGTTGCAGTCACTTCATCCCCACCATCTGAACAAGCAGTGAAGAAATCTATTGTAACACATTCTGATGGTAGTGCACATGCTTTCGAAGTTAAACTTCCTGCTGAAAAGACCATGTTATGGCATTTGAGAAATGGCCACATTGGTGAGAAGGGTCTTAGAACCCTGAAAAATAAAAACCTTGTTGAGGGGTTAAATGATTGTAATCTCGAGCTCAACTTTTGTGAACATTATGTATATGGAAAGCAAAACCGTGTTAAGTTTTTTTTCTAGTTCTCACAAGTCTTTCGGTGTATTAGATCTTATTCATTCTGATGTGTCTGGTCCTGTTAATGTTCCTTCAATCTCTAAATCTGTATATTTTGTATCGTTCATAGATGATTACAGTAGAAGGACATGGGTTTATTTTATCAAAAGCAAGACTGAAGTCTTTAGTCAGTATAAAGAGTTTAAAGCTTTTGCTGAAAATCAGACTAGTAAAAAGATTAAGTGTTTGAGAACTGATAACGGTGGTGAGTTTTGTTCGGCAGAGTTCGATAAGTTCTGTAAAGAGCAAGGGATTGGAAAACATAAGACAACTCCAGACACCCCGCAACAAAATGGAGTTGCTGAGAGGATGAACAAGACACTGATGGAGAAGGCTAGGAGTATGCTTAGTGGAGCAAGCCTCGAACAAAAATTTTGGGATGAAGCTGTAGCCATTGCTTGCTACCTGGTAAATAGGTCTCCTACATCAGCTCTTGTTGGTAAGACACCTATGGAGGTGTGGTTTGGTAAGAAGCCTTCAGTTAGACATCTTCATGTTTTTGGTTGTGATGCATATGCACATGTGCCTAGGGAGAAATGATCTAAATTGGAGAACAAGGTTGTTAAGTGTATTTTCATTGGATATGGTGTCAGTGTGAAATGATACAAGCTTTGGGATCATGTGGCTGAAAAAGTGTTGTATAGAAGAAGTGTTATGTTTAGAGAGCTAACACCTTTCATTGTTCTATAGCCATAACATACAGAAAAGAAAGAAGATGTGGTTCAGTTTCCTTCTACCCCTGAGAAGACTGAACCGACAAACCTTGTGAGACCTGATGATGAGGAGAGCTCTAGCAAATCTGAAAGTTTAGAAGAAGAAGTAGAACCTCAACCTCAGCCATTGAGGAGGTCTACACGAACAAGAAAGCAACCTGATAGGTTTGGTTATTCATTACTTGATTCTAGTTGTGATTTTGCCTTGCTTACTAACACTGATGAGCCTAGAAATGTGACAGAGGCTATGGGCATGAAAGATGCAGATTCCTGGAAGGAGGCCATGGAAGATGAGATGGCTTCTCTGGAAAAGAATAAAACATGGGACTTGGTGCCTTTGCCTGAAGGATGAAAACCTGTTGGATGCAAATGGGTGTTCAAGAAGAAATTTGGTGCAGATGGCAGTGTTAAAAAGTACATGGCCAGATTGGTTGCGAAGGGGTATTCACAAGTGGAGGGAATTGATTATGGTGAAATTTTCTCTCTTGTTGCAAAGTTGACATCTATTCGGTTCATGTTTTCTCTTGCAACAGCTTATGACTTAGAGGTGGAGCAGACGGATGTGAAGACAACATTCCTTCATGGTGATTAGGAGGAAGAGATTTACATGTCATAGCCAGAGCATTACATACAGAAAGGTAAAGAAAATTTGGTTTGCAAGTTGAAAAAGTCTTTGTATGGTTTGAAGTAGTCTCCTAGGATGTGGTACTTGAATTTTGATGCCTTTGAGTTGTCAGTTGGATTTCTGAGATCGAAATTAGATCATTGTGTGTATTATAAGTTTGACAATGATCGAATTCTCATTATTGCATTGTATATTGATGATATGTTGTTAATTGGGAATGGTAAGAGTATGATTTTTTATTTGAAGTCTCTGTTGTCAGCACAATTTGAGATGAAAAATCTAGGGGCAGCCAGGTACATTATGGGAATGGAAATTAGAAGAGACAAAGCTAACAGAAAACTTCGGTTAAGCCAGAGTAAGTATATGAAGACCGTGTTGGATAGGTTTAGCATGGTAAATTGTAGACCATTGTGTGTTCCTATTTCATTGGGACAAAATTGTCTGTTGATGATTGTTCAAAATCTCCTAGTGAGGTGGAGGACATGAGCAGAGTACCTTATGCTAGTGTTTTTGGTATTTTGGTGTATGTAATGGTCTGCACAAGACTTAGACATTACCCAAGTAGTGGGAGTCCTTAGTCAATTTATGGCTAATTCCAGACAGGTACATTGGGATGTAGTTAAGCAAGTGTTCAAATATTTGAGGGGTACTTTTGAGTATTCCATATGTTATCATGGTAATGCTACAGGACCTCCGCATACAGTTTGTATTCGTGGATTCTGATTGGGTAGGTGATATTGACAGCAGGAGATCCACCAGTGCCTATGTGTTCACTATGTTTGGTGGTGCAATTAGTTGGTTGAGTAAGCGACAACCTGTGGTTGCTTTGTCCACGACAGAAGCTAAGTATATGGCAATAACTCATGCTTGTAAGGAAGCCATTTGGCTTAAGAGATTATGTATAGATATTGGTGTTGATGTAGGACAAATTATGATTTGTTGTGACAGTCAGAGTGCAATTTGCCTAGCAAAGAATCCAACTTTCCATGCCAGAACAAAGCATATTGATGTACAGTTACACTTCGTGTGAGACATGGTAGAGGATGGGAAGGTGAATTTGGAGAAGGTAGACACTTTGAAGAATGTTATGGATGCATTAACGAAACCAGTGGGCACAAAGAAGTTTAGATGGTGTTCATAGTCTATGGGCCTCTCAGCCTATAGCAGTTAAATCCTGTTATTTCAATTGGCTCTTACAAGGTGTTCAACAAGTGGGAGAATGTTGGGAATTAAGGTGTCTCAACCTTGGTAATTCCTTGCATTTATTATTGTAATGTAATTTATTTACTTAGCCTATGTTGTAATTTTGTTGCACATCCTGTTTTGTCATTTAGTGTGAAGTGGCACGACGTGTTGTCACTCCACTTGTAAGATGACTAGGATGGTCAACACACTCCATGTGGAGATAGGCATCCCTTTTGTGTGGTAGAGGTTTTCTTCCATGTGTCGGCATCTTGACTAGTGTGTAAGTGAATCTTGTCTGAAATGGTTATGACAGATCCCTATGACAAAATCTATGACATGTAAGAGTTAGAAATAGAAGGTTCTACAATGGGTGTAGACATGTGTCGGAAAAAGGCATCTTTGGGCACCCCAAGGAGAGTTATGACATGTTGTAATAGAATATACTATTTATAGCTAGTTTATGACAGATTCTCTTACAGCTATAAGATATGTTAGTATGACGGATTCTATGACAGTTGTAAGAGTCGTAAGAGCATCTGTCATTGCCCATCTTGGGAATAGGTGACCTCTTTGGGATGGGGTGACTTGATAAGTGTCATGAACATTCTACAGTGTTGTATAAGTGTCCATAGGCATGGGTTTTGAGCCATGAGGCCATGTTGGACGCCCCTCTCAAGATAGAGACATTTTTGCCTTGTTTTTTCTATATAAACAAGTGCTTTGGAGAGGAGATGTATTATGTGATTGACAGGTACTATTATGCTACTAGATTGTCTCTAGATATGAGTGTTGAAGACTCCTGCAAGAGCATTGGCTCTAAAACTGTATTGTAACCTTCATTGTTTATTGGAATACATTTGAGCTGTGTTTTGGAGTGGGGTTTTTCACCCGTAAGGGTTTTCCCCACGTATATCTTGTCTCTCTCTTCTACTGTCTTACATTCTTGTGTATGTGTTTGCTGCAATATCTCTGTTGTTGGGTTAACATTGTTGTAACTGTAAAGATTAAAATGAATTTGCACTCATCTCTCCTCATTGGATTAGTGTAGGAAGCAATTTCCACACACCTAGCTTCCTTTTAGGTTCACATATTATGAACAAGCCTATCAATTGGAAAGACAAATAGATTCTTTCATGAATAACTTTAGGGCAAAAGAAGAAAATTTTACACAAGACCATAGGCAATTGAAGGATTTGAATAGGATGAGTCCATCAGAGCTAAAGAAAGAAGACATTCTTCAAGATGAAGAACCTGGAACTTTTGTTATCAAATGTATTAATATATTAAAGTTTAGGATAGACCTAATGATCAAGTACAAATGTAGGATTTTGAAGCTTCAAAAGGATATGCATGAAGTTGTAGAAAGTTTTGAAGAATTTGTAAAGGATGTTGTAGACACTTAAAATTCACCTTGTCCTTACGACATCACCTAGACACCCACCTTGCGACATCTTTTCATCGTAGGACCCTTTCATTTCCCTTCTCCCAAATTAATTAAATAAATATCTTTATTTATTTAATTAATTTTAATCCATTTCCTAAATTAATTAAATAAACATTTGTTGTTGACTGTGAGTATAAGCCACCACACCTAACTCCTGCATGTGAACACCCTATTTGAAATAGTTAGCAGCTACCCTAAACACCAGGGGCACACCCCCTTCCATTTGGCCTTATAAAGTAGCTTTTTTTTCCTTTTGGCATAACTTTTGCAAATCACATCAGATTTTCACAAAATTACAGGTGTTGGAAAGTTGACTCAACCAATTTCATAGTGGTATAGAATTTTTGCTAGATTTAGTCCAAATTTCAAGGTATAGTTGTTTGAAGTTCACTTTTGTTTGCAATTTTCAATTGGTCATAACTTTTGCGTTTTAATCAAAATTCAGTGAAATATTTTTTAAAATTGCATAGAAAATCATAATGAATTTGTTGGTGATAGATTTGTCATTTTGATGTAACATTTGTTTTGTAGCGTCACATTTGTCAAAGGCTAAAATTGCTCAAATTAATAACAAGTTTGTCGTGGGTTTTGCTTATCAAAGTATTATCATTAGATCAATTTTTGTGTTTGCTTTATTTGGTGAGCTTGGTTGTGACATGAGGTGTGTGCATGTTGTTTCCTCGTGTTGAAAGATGGTCTTGGGAATCAAAAACACCCTTTCAACACATTCATTCTCTCACACACATTTGATTTCTAAGGGTCAATTAATCCTACTTGTGTGAGTCAAGTCACATGTGTGTCTATGCTCTCTCCTTGCACCGCAAGGTGATCTTGGTGATCAAAAGTACACGGTGTCACACGTGAGGGATAAAAGTTGACTCCTTTCTTGAAAAAAGACTGAGTGGTCTCCCCAAGGTCTCATGGGGTACAAGGTCTCGGTTAAATGGGACGGCTTAGTTGTGGAATGTATGTTATTTGGCAAGGCACTCAATGTAATGGTGAAGAAATAGTTGTTGTGTGATCAAGCTTAGTATGATGGGTTTGTAAATGGTCTTCATGGAAACAAAGAAGGTTTCATGTTTAACAAATTTAACTTCATTCCTCTATTTTATGAAGACAATCATAAAGGGGAACATGAAACCTAACACTTTTTCCTTAAATTTACAAACATGTTTCGTATTTCATCATGAAATAAAAAGAAATTAAACTACCTATCTAAAATATATTCTAACCATCTAAAAAAATGCAAAATATGAGAGAGGTAAAGAGGGAAATGGATGGCAAGAACCAGAAGAGTGGAGAAGAGAGAGTGTTTCTTTTTCATAACAACCATTAATATAAGAACGATTATTCCATGTAAAACAATTTTAAAACCAATTTTAAATCTTTTCCAGCATTAGCTTAGCATGAGATTCAAATAGGGCTATCTTCTAAGAAAAATTAAAGTGACAAATTGCACTTGAAATGATAAACATATTATAACAACCACCATGAAACGATGAGTAGGTTGTTATTATGAAAACCATTTCAAATGTAAATTAAATTCAAGTTTATAGGTTTACATAGAATGATAAATTCAATACTATGGCTGCAAATATAAATACACATACTTAGGCTTGAAATGCAACATTTCCCCACCATGTTACATGTGTTGAAGGAAAGATTTCAAGCTTCCTACACCTCTGCTCCTCTCCATGATCCTCTGATCTTCAAATGAAAACTTAGAACATTATATCCACTCTTCTTCTATTGTCTTTAACCCAAAAACAAGAAAGAAAAACTAAAACTACTGCCTATGTTGTCGCTGTAGTTAGCCTCCCAGAGAATACAGAATCCCCTTGTTCTTTTCAACACATCTCCAATTGCTATTGCATTTTTTTAATATTTTTGATGTTCATAGGTGTGTCCTATGAGGAAATATGTGACCTCTATGAGGTAATAGGCAGCTTCTATTTCCTAGTTCTTTAAATGCCATCATATCCAATTTGATCCAGGCACTTGTTTTCTTCATCTCCACACTTGCTTTTTTCATTTTTCTAAATGCTATCATATAAATCAAACACATGCACCTACTTTTATTCTTACTAGAATTTTAATTCTTTTTCTGCAATTGGTACATAGGCGCCTACATTTTTTTTGTCTTCACAACCACACTTCATAAGATATTTGAATTTTTTTTACATAATCATTGTCTGTTTCAAACTCTTGTGCCCCCTCCTCATAGGATTTAGTCTCTTTTAGCATTTAATATCTCCTTCTGTAGTCAAATATTTTTTGGATCTATCCATTTTCCCTCCTTTCATATGTTTCATAGCCTTAACTCTGTAAATATATTTTCTTTACCTTTACTTGGCCCCCACGTCTCATCCTATGAAGCGAGCCACCTTTTTTAAATTATAAGTTCCATGCCTTTTAAATGATGTGGTATGTGATACATATTAGGGTGGAGGTTAACAACACAATCTCAAATGAACAAACTTTGCAACTTTGGAACCCTAACTCGGTGGGTTTTCTCACAAACTCTTCAACTTCCCTAGTAGTACTCCAAACAACGTTTTTCCACAATAACTTTCAGAGAAGGCCTCAAACCCAAAAACCAAACACCACTATAGATACCCTTTATGCCCTGTAGAAACATATCAAATTTGTAGATACGGTTGTTTTGTAACACAAGGATCAAACTTAGACTGTCCTTCCTTGAAGCCTAGAAACATGGGGGCAGCAAATTGACTTTTTTGGCCATAAATTTCAGTGCAGGGATGATCTCCTGGTTGTAAATATAGATTTAGATACTCAGTTGGGCTTTATACAACTTACATCAGAATCAAGGTAGGTTAATTTGTATGGAACCTTTCAAAAAATGACTTTTCTTCTACCAATTAGACCAAAAACATAAGGAAATCCAACCTAGGGCATCACCAAAACACATGAAAAACAAAACCCTGGAACATGCAATCTTGGAATAAGTAAATACATACAAAAATACTCCATCTCACAAGATTTCTATTTTTTCCACCATGGGAATGGTGAGAAATAACATTTTGATGTCCACTAGAAACCCTAACCAGAGTTCTGGACAGTTTTCAATAAATCACCTATAACTTTCTCCAAACTCAATGAAAAACCACCAAACTAGTTGCAAATGAAAGGTGATTCATTCCTCTACAAGATACAATCATGTGCAAGTCACAAAATGCTGTACAACCCATACAAAATCAAGAGAATAGGTAAAAACATGGTAAAACTTAGAAAAATGTGTTTATTTCTTCATCAGAAGTTTCATTACATGTTCTCCCCCTAAAAACAATGATGGAACCATGTCTTTTTAACCTTTCCCAACCAATTCCAATAGTTACAAACCAACTTCTTTTAATTCCAACCAACTTTGACCCTTCATCTTCCTTTTGTTGCATTTTTGCATTTTACAACATGATAACTTTTACAATATTTGCAATATGATTCCAAAATGAACTCCTAGGACTTAAACTAGACTCAAACAAGTTTAAAATGGTCTAAATATCTTATTACAAGAACAAAACATCAAACTTAAATCAAAAAGCCAAAGTTCCCTCGTGGAGGCATAAACTCAACTAGGTGCCCCTGCACCATACTCCCGAAGAAAGCAAAATTCAAGCCCCTCTTGAATTAAGGGTAGTAACAGGGATCTACCTTTGAACTCTTCTGCATAATGCCTTCTAGCCTTTGCACTTTGTCTTCCTTGGAACAATTCCATGTTGTCTTCATTTTCACCTTGGGTTTCTTAAACACTTGGCAAAGGTGTTTCATCTTGTCAATTCAAACTTGTTTCCCATCTGTCTTGCTAACTTGTAACTGATCCTTTTTGCCTTGATGGACTACATACTCTACCACATCACCTTGTTCTCCTTCCATAGCCTACTTCATCTTGAACTTAGGTCTATCCCTCCTTGCAATCTCACCAAGAAATTTGTGTATTCCTTCCTTATTCTTTTTCCTTTGTAGTGTAACTATGATCTCTTCACCTCTATTTTTCACCTCTCCCATCTGATGCTCTGCCCCTATAGTTGCTGCTTTATCAGGTTCACGAACCTCTGATGTGGCAAAAATTGAATGACCACTATCCTCCTTTGAAAACAATGAAGAAAACATCCCTTCCATCGCCATACCAACATACCTTTGAAGCCAACCGTGAATCTCCAAAATCAATTCATCCTTGACCTGCAATAAATCAAATCTTGACACCAACTCAATGTCATTTCCCTCCAAAATTAGATCATTCTTCAGGTTTACTGACTTGGTACCTTCAAGTTCTAAAATGGCTGCAACCTCCATGTGCTTTTCTTCTTCTACTTTGATGAACTCTTCCCTACCAACCATCATCACCTTAACTTGCTTGATTTGTTCATTATATTCCTCTATCAACAAAGGTTCTGTTGTCTCCTCTTGCCTTCTCCTCTTCAAAATAATCTGCTTGATAGGCCATTTGAGCCTCTTTCTTATTGGAAAGCACCAACCACCTGCTTGTTATATCTTCTCAATGCACTATTGTATCTCAAGCTCCATCCTCTCTTGCATCTTTTCTTGGATCGCTTTCATTAGCTCCAAAGCCTGCCTTAACTCTCTTATCTCTTGTTCAACATCTATTTGTTTTATCTAGGAATTATTCTTTTCCACACATCCATTCCAATACCTTCACACACACAACTATCCTCTACCCAATAGGATTCTGGAAGATGCACTCTCTAAGACCTCTTCTACCAACTTCCTCTCATTGGAAGAAATCTACACACCTTTTATCCAGCTTCATCAGTATTGGAGGATATACCTACAACAAAATTTCTCTCACAACTCCCTCTAAGGGTCTTCTAGCTCTAATACCAATTGATGTAGAGTAGGGTGGAGGTTAACAACACAACCTCAAATGAACAAACTTTGCAACTTTGGAACCCTGACTTGGTGGGTTTTCTCACAAACTCTTCAACTTCCCTAGTAGTACTCCAAACAAGGTTTTCCACAATAACTTTCAGAGAAGGCCTCAAACCCAAAAACAAAACACCATTCTAGATACCCTTTATTCCATTTAACAACATATCAAATTTTTAGATATGGTTGTTTTGTAACATAGGGATCAAACTTAGACTGTCCTTCCTTGAAGCCTAGAAACATGGGGCAGTTGACTTTTTTGGCCATAACTTTCAGTGCAGGCATGATCTCCAGATTGTAAAGATAGATTTAGATACCCATTTGGGATATATACAACATACTTCAGAATCAAGGTATGTTACTTTGTACGGAACCTTTCAAAAATGACTTTTCTTCTGCCAATTAGACCAAAAACATAAGGAAATCCGACCTAGGGCATCACCAAAACACATGAAAAACAAAACCCTAGAACCTACAATCTTGGAATAAGTAAATACACACACAAATACTCCATCTCACAAGATTTCATATTTTTCCACCGTGGGAATGGTGAGAAATTACATTTTGAAGTCCACTAGAAACCCTAACTAGGGTTCTAGACAGTTTTCAGTAAATCTCCTATAACTTTCTCTAGACTCGATGAAAAAACACTAAACCAGTTGCAAATAAAAGGTGATTCATTCCTCTACAAGATACAATCATGTGCATGTCACAAAAATTCTGTACAGTGCATAAACAATCAAGAGAATAGGCAAAAACGTAGTAAAACTCATAAAATTATGTTTGTTTCTTCATCAAAATTTTCATTAAATGTTCTCCCCCCTAAAACAATGATGGAACCAGGTATTTTTAACCTTTCCCAACCATTTCCAATAGTTACAAACCAACTTGTTTTGATTCCAACCGACTTTGACCCTTCATCTTCGTTTTGTTGCATTTTTGCATTTTACAACATGATAACTTTTACAAAATTTGCAATATGATTCCAAAATGAACTCCTAGGACTTAAACTAGACTCAAACAAGTTCAAAATGGTCCAAAGACCTTATTACAAGAACAAAACATCAAACTTAAATAAAAAAGCCAAAGTTGCCTCATGGAGGCATGAACTCAACCAGGTGCTCCTGCACCAGTATGGTCTCTTAGATTAGAGCGCCACTTCATATTCTATTTTTAAAAATAGGGCCCCCTCTTAAATTTTACGCTTCCCTCATTTGTTAAATTTTTAAAAATGTTTATCACTTTAAAAAAAAGAGGGGGGGTTTAAACTACTACATCCTCTTTTCCTTACATATCTCTTCTTCCTCTTTTTTAAATTTTTGAATAAGAGGGGACCTTAAATTATATTTTATTACTCTTTTGTGGATGTCATTTTAATTTATTTTGAAATACATTAGTCTCTCTTTTCCATATGATGTGATTTTACAACCAGGACGGCTATTACATTTTTTTGTAGAGCAATTTGAGGTTGATCTTGAAGTTGCATAATTCATCTCTCAGTCAGGGGACTCAAGTGGACCATGGATCAAGCATCGAGACCTCCTCCATAGATGTAGAATTTGAAGATGCAATTGAACACACCTTTGTTGAGTTTCTTCTTTGTTCTTCTTTGGCTTTTGGTAATTTGTGCATGTCATTCAATCGTCATCCTCTATGTGCAATTAAAACCAACACCAAGAACCTACAAACACAAGAGGAGTCACATGAGACAATTCGATCCATTTTTTATTCATGATATATTCTTAATTCATGCTAAGCTTAGGAGATTTAAATGTGCACCGTCAATTCATGTACAAGTAGCCAAACATTTGGAAAATATAATCAAGAGATAAAATCGAGTGTAACATGCAGACAAGATTCTAGTGAAGCGACATGCATATAAGTGGAGATCAAATGCCAAACATGAAGGTTCATACACTTGAAGCAACTCTCATAAAACACGATGATCTCAAAGTCTATTAAGATGATGCAAACTGATTCATGACACTTGAAAAAATGAAATGGAAAATGATGTGGGCTTTGAAAGAATGCAAGACACTAAAATTATAGCCTGGGGATCAAAAGAGGGGCCCCAATGTTCTGACAAAACATTGGGTGTGTTGCACAAGTGGCAACAAATGACGACTCTCAGGGGAAAGCATTACAAAATGGTTAGAATCCAGAATATTTGGTTAAAAAAATAGTAAACAAAAAAAAATCATAACATAAGCCACATATGCGTATCCAAATTAAACCAGACTCAGAACAAGCAAGCACTATATTCTGTTATTGGATTGTGTGTGCACATGATACACTTACCCCTTTCTAAATCAACTAGGATTAATGTTATAGTAGAGGAAATCAAGCAAATAAAGCAATTGGTCCAAACACATGTCAGGCATTGCTTCACTTCCAACGAGGTGTCCATAGACCCGATGAAGAAACCTCTAGTCCCTTCAAATTACCATCCATACATCCATAGCCCCAATGGAGATACTTGAGTCACCCAGAAATATTGAGTTTCTAATTTTTCTTTTCTTTACTCAATCTTCCTCTCTTTTTTTACTTTCTTTTGATTTTTCATTCATCTTTCTTTTTCTCTCTTTTCTTTTTAAATGTTTTTTTTTTCTTTTTTAACTCAATGTGCAAGCAATGAACCTGACAATCTGGGTTCGGGACTACCATTGACATATGAAAGAATCAATTGGGAAACAAAAAACCTAATTACCTCAAGATATAATGAGTCACCCTAGTAGACCTAAAAAGTATTGTGTATGATTAAGTGTTTCCAATTAACAAAATAGTCATGCATATTTGACAAATCAAGCATAACTCAGATAAGCCTAGCATAGCCTAAGAAATGGTTTCATGTTATTTAAAACTTCTCTACATCCAGAAAGATGAATTTAAAGTAGTATGCCATGTTATCCCAAGAAAGTTTCATAAGGCAACTTGGTCCAACAAAATCCAAAAATGAGGCTGAGGAAACCAAACAAAACAAAATGAAAGACACAACAAGCAAACACACACTATATACAAAACAAAATCCTAACTAACTATACACTATACATTAGAAGACTCGGGGAAACTCACTTCAAGATTGCTCCTTTTTTTTTTCTCAAAGCATCGAGCAACATCAATTGGATTGTTTGGGTTTGAAGTTTAGAAAATACATCCTTAAATTCAAACATCAAAATCATGCAAAGGATAGGCTCATATTCACAAGATGGGTCATGCAAAATTAAAATTTGAGGCAATTCATCATGGTCATGCTCAACCCATATAGATGTTTTCTTTTCTAAATTACCATAATCAAACTATTTTTTTTATGAAACAAGAGTAAAGGTATAGAAACAACCTGATTTATGATGTCATCTAATAGGAAAGCACTCTTGTGATCCAACAAACTATTGTGTCCAACAACATGCTTATCCAAAACTCCTTGTCACTCCTCGTGCACATGCAAACCACAAGAAACATCATAAGTCAACACCGAATCCTTATAGCCATCAACAAGAGAATTAGTGATATTAGAACAAAATGCAATATCATTATTTTCAAAAGGTGCACATGTTTCAAAAATTTTCTCAGACAAGCCAGTTTGCACTCCTTGAGTTAAGTCTATATGCATCATGTTTTAATGTCTTTTGAGATCATATTTAGTGTTAAGGCTAGTAGCCTCTCTATCAACATGTTGTTCTATTATCATTAACTACAACAAAGTCTCAAAATCAACATCATCATCAACTTGAAGCATACATGTCTTGTCAGAACTTTTAGTTTTTAGTACAAAATCAGTCATATCAACATCTTTATTCATGTGTGGGCTACCATTAGTCAAAATGAGGGTATCTCCTACTTCACTTTCCACAGGTAGATGTTCATGACAATGTTCTTCCATTTTTGTGATTTCCCATGCTAGTAAGAAGTCAAGACAACTAGATTCAACATGATGGGCATTAGGTTAGATCCTGCATCTATTAGGCAAAGCAAGATCTATTAGATTAGTTGATTTACCTAGAGTGGTTATGTCCTTAGTTGTAATATCAAATTCATCATATTTCCAGCTTCATCTATCACAGTACATGGTAGACATAGATGAGTGTCCTTGCATAAATCTTGTTCATTGGTTGAAATCCTTTTAAGATTCTCATCCTCAAAGGGTAGACTATACACCACACCTTTTTCACAAGTATCTAGACTAGTGGGATATCCTCATCACTATATAAGTCTTTGTCAAATACAGGTTGGTTTGATTCCTTCTCAGAAGCGAGGAGAGACTCATCAATTTTATCATGCTCGTTAAGTCTAAGATGAATGTTCTCATTTTCAACATTTTCAAAAGCTTCGTCTTGAGTACATTATGGGACAAAGATTTGTCAATGAAAATCAATCCTTTTAAAGAGAGGTCAACCCATGTGAGGAAAGTAAGACAATTAATTTCATATGTTGATCTATGCCATATATCCTAGATTTTCCTGATAGATCCAGGTCTTTAAGACCCCCTAGAAATCCCTGTTGGAGTACAGGACCACTGAGAGGGGAATTAGTGGTCTATAATCTTTAGCACTTTTTGCACCTTTAATTCACTTAGACAAAAATTGAAAGAGACTTGAGTAATTCATCACACATATACACATGTATAATGATAAGCATAATGTTCAAGATCTTGATCAAGTATAAGACATGAAGGCACAAACATAGAGATAATTAATAGAGACCATAACACATAATTTATGAGTGGAAAACCCTCATAGGGATAAAAAACCACTCGGGAAAAATTGCCTCACTGGCTTAATAAAATCCCACTGATCACAAAGCCTCACTAGCTACAATGCATCACTGACAACAATGTATCTAGGAGCACCAACTCTAATAAAAAACAAGAGCACCAACTCAAACAACAACAAGAGCACCAACTCCAATATCAACAGGAGCACCCACTCCCTAACACAGCCTCACTAGCAAATACAGCTGCCTCACTGGCAAATACAACTGCCTCACTGGCATATACAACTACCTCATTGTAAGCACAAAAATCACGCACAGCCTCCACGAGGACCCCTATGATGATTTTAATCCTTGTCACATACATGTAAGCATGAAATAATGTCATTTGAAGCAGCAAACCTCTTTATGGCGTGTCTTCTTTCTTGTCTTATGTTGTTTCCTCTTTGTCAATTTCTCTCTCTGCCCGTTTATGACACTTTTCGACACTTTTTGCGACACTTGTCGATTTACATTTTCTGAGCATTCAACCTTGTTCCTAAGCCTTGTAAACGTCTTGTAGGTGATTTTTCACCTTTACCCTATGTTTTTCATCCTCTGCACCCTCTAGAAGCCTTCTAGAGGTCCCCCCTATCCATCTCCTGCTTTCAGTTTTCAGTTCCGCTCAACCAATCCAAATTTCCCCCTATTATTTCCAGATCTCCCCTGGGAGATCCTGCAGGTGCAAGTGGAGATTTGGATTCTTGCACATGATTGACCTGTTTCTAGAGCCACAACCCCTCCTTTTCTTCTCTTCTTTCATTCCCCCCTACAATTCTTTAGAAAACCCTGTCTAGCCCAGATCTCCCTCGGGTGACCCTACTAGAAAAGGGGTGACCCTGTCGTATTTTAAGCCGCAGAAAAACTCGAGTTTCTCACTCGTTTAGCTCCTTTTTTGCCTGTTTTTCTTCCAGTTCGCATGATTTTTGATGCCTAATATGGAATTGACTATTTCATGCACCCACACATGCATAATTAAATCCATTTGATCTAAAATTAACAACTCAATCAATCTCATGCATCCTCACATCTCCAATTCCTCTTTAGTGATAAGTTATTATTGATTTATCACTCCATAGTTAATTGAGTTCACCGAGTAATCAATATTGTCAACTCCCCAATCAATCCTTGTTAACTCTTCAATCAAATTGAGTTAACTTCTCAGTCAATTCCACCTCTCATCCCTTCTTCTAACCTATAAATACCCCTCACCTCTTCATTATTTTCCAATTTGAGCAAGTTGGAGAATACTCTTCTCATCTTCACAAGCTTTTTCAAGCTTTCATTATTACATAACTTCAAAGCTCTTCCAGGGAGGCAAATTCATTGTGCACACAACTCTTGCCAGTTTTTGCTCTCCAACTTAGCATTCAAATGCTCTTACAGGACGAAGGTGCTTTTTGCTTTATTCATTGTTCAACCAAGCATCATTACGTCGCTTCATTCAACGCCATTGTGCTCAACCAAAGGTCTCATTGAGCTCATTCAAGCTTCAACAAGCTTCCTTTTGCTTCTTTGTGTCATTTTGTTGTCAAGAGGTCTTCCCGCTATTGCAAAAGGACTCGAGGTTACCAATATCAAGGATTTCTAATGGTAGTGGAGTCACACAAATCTTCATTTCTTCCAGGTTCCTTCATTGTTTTATTCAATTCATAGTAATTAGAAAAAAAAATTTGCTCTTGGGAACAGTAAATCTTTGCTTTTTCCTTGATAGTTAGAATAATTGTTTTCATATTCTTAGATCTAGATTATTTTAAGAAGCAATTTCCCTTTGTAGACTAGATTACTTCAAAACGACCAAAAACCCAAAAACATATATTAAACTTGCATTAGGAAAAGTCATATTAGCTTGAATTCATATTTCCCTTTTATAGATTAAATAGCATTTTTCATTTCCAAAATACTAAAAAAGCACAAAAATACGTTTGCATATCATTTAGCTTTGCATGCATATAGAAACTCTAGAAATAGACAAACTTGCAAACCCTCGATATCATCACGAGGTAAACCACAATTCAGTCAAACCCTTGATCACATCACAAGGTAAAAACAAGTCAAAGCATAATCTAGTTACAAATTGGTCATCACACATCTACCTCTATCTTGGCACACGAATGTGCCTCGGACTGAGAGGAGAGTTGGTATGGGTTGTCCATGACCAGATTGAGGAAATCAATCCACGACAACAACAAGAGACATTTACTCTCCCACAATAGGACCCATTTGTCCTCTTATTTATAGAAGAACAAAGAAAACTTTGAATACAACGAGAACACATTCAATGCATTGAGAGACAAGAGGACATAAATGAAAGAAACTGCTTACCCACACAAAGGTGGAATAGAAGAAACTCCAACAGAAGGAGAGAAACTAGTGACCCTTTGGGTCATAGGGTTTTCTCAACAACCACTACTATCGAACGAAACATTCAACTTAGCACACAACAACAAAGGCCACATGACTTACTGACCCCTCTCCATGAAGTCCAGCTCTCCAAAGAGATAGACCCCCACCGTGTCTCGCCTCCTCTTGACTGGCTACTTCCACGAGAGCAAGAGTGACATGGCGAATGACCCCGTGGCAAGGAGGGAAGCGTACGTGTGCATGCTGAAATCTGACCCGACAGCCCCAGGTAACCGGAGTCATGATTTTTAGCATACATATTTTGGTGAACCCAACATGAACTACAAAGCCTTCTAGTTATGTTGTTTACATTCCTGTTAACTGGATCTCAGTATCACTATCACATACATCGTCAGCTTCACCACATATTTTGGTGAACCCAACGTGAACTACAAAGCCTTCTGGTTATCTTGTTTGCGTTCCTGTTACTTGGATCTCAGTATCACTATCACATATGCCATCAGCATCACCACATATTTTGGTGAACCTGACGTGAAGAACAAATCCTTTTAAGATGGATTCTTTCATATTTTTATGCATTTCACAACATTTCATGCAAAAATTCCAAGGGAGTGTCCCCTCGAGTAAAATTACAAATCCAAAGGGGATCCAACAAAATCCCCACAAATTTGACCAAGTCAAAACATAATATGTGAACCTTCAATCTAAGATCCATCAAGATTATCAACCCATAACAAGCTCTAGAAAAGTGGCAATCGAAATGGACAATGATGTATGTTGTCAAGAGCAGAACTTACAAGAAGCTCAAGAGGTACAAAAATCACTCCACATAGTACATCTAGATAAAAAATCCACAGCATGTGAAATGTCATCAGAAAGAATAAATAGGGTCACTTAAACCCCAATGCATAGCAATCCATCTCAAGGTTGTAAAACTCAAAAAATGAAGGAAGCTTCACTCACAGACCTTATAGAAAGTGGGTCCAATGAATTGAGACCATTAAGGCTAGGAGTGTTGAGCAATCTCACCAAAACAACATTTCAAAAAAACCTAGGACACAAGGAAATCATTTCATTGATGAAATCAAATCAAACCAGGGGGCAAGACAAAATACCCCTCATCTAAACTCCCATTCACATGACACACATAACAAAGCATTCATGCCTCCCTTTCCCTCACAATCCAACATGACAAGTCTCAAACAAATAGGTGGGATTCCTATGACACAAGATCAACCACAAATGATCCCACCCAATCTTCAAAACATAAACATGACGCCATCTAGTCATCCAAAATTTTTAGGATATCAACAATCTTGCATCCCCTTTCAGCAAATCCAACAAGCTCCACTTGAAGGGCCAATGCTTGGAGGAACAAAATCCTCTACACACAACTCCCTCCTAGGAACATACCTCGAGTATTTAAAGGAGCCTCTTTACTACAACATTCATCAAGTTATACTACCATGACCTCTCCCTGAGCTTCCAAAATTTAAAGGAGAGGGTGACCACAACTCTCATATCGAGGCCTAGCATCATGGTAGTGCGAGAACTCCTTCCTTGGGATAGGGTGGTAGCAAATATTTTTCCAAAAACTTTAGAGGGTATCGCTCTAGATTGGTACTATCAACTTCCAAAAGCATCAATCCACTCTTTTAGGCAACTCATCGATCAATTTGTGGCTGCCTTCGACATAAACAAATTGGTCAAGATAGGAATACGAGAATTTTTAACAATCAAACAAGAAGCCAACAAATCAGTTGCACATTTTATCACACGATGGAGGAAAGTTCTCTATTCTTCAACTAGCACATCAAACATGGATCATAGAGAACTTTGTGATCTCTTCTTACATGATCTCAACAATGACATATGAGAACAAGTCCAAAAACTCCCTTACAAATCATACAAAGAAGCACTTGAAAGTGCCCTTAGAATTGACCAAGCCACTATTGATAGTGAAAGAAGGGAGTATGATTCTAATGGAAGGTTGATAAACAATGATACAAAGGTAAAGAGTGGAATTTGGATAATTGGTTTTTGATAGTTTTGTGTGTGTATCCTCCTTTCACCCTTTCATTCAAGGACTTTGGGTCAAGTGGCAATGCACTATCATACCCTTGGTCACTATGAGATGTAGGGAAGATTGGATTTGTATGATTTGATTGTCAATTATACTCACTTATGCTCAATTATACATCAAAACCCTAATTATGCAATTACGGAAGTAAACGGACAAATTACTCAAAATACTGCTATAGGAAGATGTAAAATGACAGATGAATGTGCACCTATTTTTGAAGTTCAGAAAGCGGAACAGTCAGGGACTAAGTCGCGGGTGCCCAAGTCCAATGCCTAGGCTTTTGTTAGGATCTGGAAACTTGATTTGCAACCTATTCCTGTTGTATCAGATATTTTCCCGTCACAGAATCCAGAGGACTTGGTAGCGGGCACCCAAGTCCAGGGTGCTATTTTTAACTCTGATCTGCAAATCTGACACTCTACAATACTCCTCTGCAACTCCACTTTTCCTATATCTTCAATATGTAACCTGCAATCACAAAAACTTTGGGAGGGGGTTGTGGTGTTTAGAGGCTTGCCTTAATCAAGCCCCAGAGAGACATTTAAGTCTTCCAAACACCGTTGTCAGATAGAGAGTGCATGCCCTTGGGAAGCAGAGAAAAAAACCAAATGATAAATGCTCAAAAACACAAATGATGTCACCTTGTAGTGAAGATCTCATGGGAGGAAGAAGCTCTTCATGCCATGAGGAGATGATTGCTCAAATCTGCAAATACAAACACACAAACAACACAAATATGCTCTTGCTATACAATGAATGCCTTGAATCACCTTTAGGATGCCAAAAGATCATAATAGCTTGCTAGTAATCATCTAGTTGAAATCTAGTCTACAAATGAATGCCTGAACATGCTTATATATGAAACTACAAACACTCCCACTAAGAATTTCATAATTCAAACTTACCGTGTCAGCATAGGACCCAAATAATGGTCACAAGCTGACACTCAAAATTTGGGACTAACCCAAAATAGGGTTGGACTAGGGCACGGGCACCCAAGTCCTCCCCCCTATTTTGGTTAGGGTTAGGTTCAAGGGATCCCCCTAGGTCCCATTTGCCATGAAACTTAGGGTTCATTTCATCGGGATGTCAAAATATGATGCAAGATGTCCTAAATGCAACTAAGAGACCTGGAAGCTAAACCTTAGGAGGGAAAAGCCCCCCAGGGGACATTTTCTGACTTTACATTTAGCTCCCACTATAATGTATGTATAAACTTGAGGCCAATACATGCATTAAAGTACGGTCAACAAACACGAAAAATAAGTCAAGCACGGAGAAGACACGCCAGACACATTGAAGACAATGACAGGCACGCGAAACACGGAGAAGACGGTTACAATCATGCAAAACACAGAGAAAACAACAGATGCATAGAAGATAGTTAATGCATAGAAGACAATAATGATTTCTTTTCTTTTCTTTTTCTCATATATATGAAATGCAGATGCAAGTATAGGAAAGTAAACACACCTCCCATAATGTAGGAAGCACTCATCACGTTGGTCTTTAAACTACATATATGGGGCAACACACATGCAATACATGTCAAACCTCCCAAAATGTAGGAAGCACTCATCACGCTAGTCTTTAGAATGCATATGGGGCAACAGACACGCCAAACAAAGCAAGCATGCCAAACAAAAACACTTTGAAGACACAGAGAAAACACGGTAGACAAGCGATGGAGTGTTCCTATTTCTAGGCTCATCACCATCTCAGGCACATTACAGGCACACACCGACGATTGGGCTTCGCCACAACAATCACCGAAGACATGCTTAAGGGTTGAGTTAGTCACATAACCACTCCCTGCCTCCATAGAGGACTTTTGAAAAATGACAGGATGGGCACTCTCCGCAAGAGATACACCACCCCTGCCTCCATAGAGGGCTTAAGATGATTGATTGATTGAAAACAAACTCAGAGTGTAGGAGGGACTCATTGCCACCAGTCTTTAAACTACACCCGAGGACAAGCACATTACTAACATCTACAACAGATAGCTTACCTTATATATGCCCCCACCTTAAGGTGGTTGATATCATGCATTGATATCAAGCACGTTAAGGTAGGAAGAAAAATGCACAAGGGAACACAGACTTTTGCAAAGACCGTGCCCCCTGGAGGTGACATGTACTTTACGATCACCAAATGTTCCCACAAACACATTCCTGCAAGAAACATGTTAGTGTTCACATAATCATGATAAACAACAACATCAATGCATATGATTAATCACACAAAGAGACAAGGTTATACTATGAATTCAGAGATTAAGGATAACCATGGGGCTATATCATGAAAATCTTTAAACCTAGTGTCACCAAGGTGAGATTCAAAGACAAACAAAGTGCACAGAGCAACAATATTGTTAAGGTTTGTAAGTGAGATAAAAACATCATCAAATCACCACATAGAAAGCACAGAGTGCTTCTACTAGCCAAGCATCGGATAAGATATACAACCCCATCGTCATATTAGGAACTAAGTCCAATTTTTGATTTCTTGCTAAAGGGACGCTAGGTCCACATTAGTATAAATGTTTTTTCATCATCCGCCCACTAGATAGAAACACTAGAGGAAGGGAAACAATAAATAAAAGAGGAGAAACAAGTGTCTTAGGTACAGTCACGTAGGAGGGTGCCCCCAAGTCACCAACCACATCGCTATGTTCGTAAGACACAACACATAACAATGAAATCAGAGAGAGAGACAATATAGAAGAATGATGATACAAATACAAGAAGGTCACAATAGAGGCTGTCTTCTGGTATCGTAGACCTTACAAGAGAATCATGGGTCATCCTAGAAGGCCTAAACAACAAAGAACACATCACGGGGGAAACACATCACGAGAGATAAAGGGTTAGAGATACTTACCTGTAGGATCTTTGTATCATATTTTTGAACTTGCGAACCTCTTGGAGAGGTACTCGATCATGTTTAGTGCAAAGTTTGAGTGGTTCTTATGAAAGTCTTGTTTATTATCATATGATGCTTATTTCTCAAATCCTTGTGTAAATGAGACTTTTTGTTGTTTATGAGGAGGAGAACCACTATTATTTCCAACTGCTGACAGTCATTTTACTCTAATTTTTAGCGAGTTTGCGTTGTTGATGCTATCTAACATAGTAACAAGAATCATCTTGTACCATCTCACTCGTCTGTATCAGTTTTTCTATTTGTCTTTTTGATGTGTTTTGGTTATCTCCTAATCCATATAATGATAACAGAGGAGGAACCTTAGCATAAATTCCATTTCTTCGTGGACGAGGTGGGTTATCCAACTTTTCCTTATCCACCTCAATCATACCCACTATGTTATCATATTCCAAGTAATCCTCATTAGCTACTTATATTAGTCCTTGTTCCAACATATTATTATCAGTATGTTTAGGGGAAGGATTAGTGAAGATTTGTAAATTTTGATTCGGCGGAGCAACTGACTTATTTCTGTTATCATTCACACCTGATACCTGTATGATATTCAAATCAATGAGGTCTTGTATTTCATGTTTAAGATGCATACATCATTCAGTATCATGTCCTTGTGTTTGATGAAAATAGCAAAAGGCATTCACATCAAAGTAAGGTCCTTGTGCTTTGCTAGGATCAATAGGATTAATCGAGGGAAGCTTTAGAATGTTATTACTCACAGATTGATTCATGATAGAATGATACGATTCAGATATCGGAGTAAACTTTATTGGTTGATATGATGTCTTATTTGGATTTGTGATAGAAGACACATTAGAAAAGTTGTTCGTATTTGGTCCATTAATCTTGATGAAACTCCTATTATTATTATTATTTCTCTTAAAGTTGTTTTGTGATGATCCACCCATGGATTGACTAACTTGAGTTGATGAGTTCTGGTTTTCATACTGACTAGACGAAAGTTGGTAATCACGAAGGGCGGTACATAAATGTTGAAAGGAGTTATATTTCATCAAGAGGATTTTATCACAGATGTTAGATTGTAGATTAGTGATAAACACCTTATGAACATCCTCATCTTTCATCTGATATTGAATATGTGTATACAAAGCTTGATACCGACTAATGAATTCAATTAACTTCTCTTTCAGACCTTGCTTGCATGAACTAAGTCAATCAAAGAGACTTGAGGTCCAATGTTTGCTTGAAAATGTTGTAAAAATTGATCAATCAATTGCAAAAAGGAGTGTATTGAATTCAGAGGCAAAGAGCAAAACCATTCTAAAGCAGTATCTTTGAGAGATCGCGGGAAATATTTTTCCAACAAGTCCTCTTCAAAATAAAAATCACTACACATAGTTGTGAATGCTGCCACATGAGTATTAGGATCACCTTTTCCACCATATTTTTCAAAGCGAGGAGTCTCAAACCTCTTGGGCATAGGAGTTCTCAAAATTGCATAGGAAAGGGGATTATGGACATGATATGTTGGTATATTGGGCTGCAAAGAATTTGTCAGATTTGTTACCTTTTGTTGTAAAGTAGTCATGCCCTGCAAAAGTTGGTTTAGGATGGCATCATTGGGAGATGCATTTTGTTGTGAGGAATTGGAACCAAAGTGAGGAGGTGATTGAGCTTGAGATATGATAGGCGGAGTCTATGGATAGGTCAACGGTGGTTGGACATAATGGTAGGTGGAAGGTGGTTGAGAATAACTATATGTAATGGGAGGTTGAGAATAAGTGGGATGAAGAGGTGGTCGAGAGAAATTATTCATAGAAGAGGTCCCTTTAGAAACCAAATTCTAATAATTAAATCCCATAGCTTTGTAATTAGTGCCATTAGATACTCCAATACCAGTGGTAGCATTACTACAAGCATTCGCATCAGTTGTTAAGATCGTTGATGTAAAGGTAGATATTCCCATAGTCGGTATAGGCATCGATACTTGTGTATGAGACGGTGACAAAGTGTTATTTATCACTTTTACACATTCAGCCACTGGCATGATATGGGTTTGTACAATATGTGCTAAACCACGAATTGCGTTAACACCGTCTTGTCCTTCTTTTATCAATTCTCTTACATGGTGAATCACAGGTATAGCTTCTTTAGCTATCCTCTCAGTTTGTACATAGTATTGGAATTCAGATAGGTCTTTATCAAGTTTATCTTTTTTCTCATCAGATATATGTCCTGTCACCTCAATAGTATCATCAACATCATGAAAAGTTTGCTCTTCTATTGTACTTGTGATAGGTGTAATATCTTATAACATTTGTGTCTCTCCTTTTGTAAAGAAGGTGTTCAATGTGCCAACTTCTTCAAGAGAAATAGATCCCATGTGTCTTATGATTATTCTTAAATGAATATTTCTCTTAGGGCAGCAAGTTATTAGACTCATGCAAATCTAGGATGACGACAAGTTAAAACCTAGTGAAAATACACGAAAAACATGCAATTTTTTTCACCAAATCTCAATGCAAAAGAGCATGACAAAGGGTGTTGTGAGGAAAATGATGATGAAAAGAAAATTATATCAGTAATAACAGCCACCTAATTCCAAAAAATCTGTCACAACACGCTTATAGTGCCACTCAAGATCAAACCCTAATGAAAATATAGCAAAAATATGCAATTTTTCACGATTTTTTAACTCCAAGACCTAGCAAAAGGGGCATTGTAAAGAATTTTAATGGGTGTAGAAAATAATAGCAATGATATCAGTCACCTAGAATCATAAAATCTTTTACAACATGCTTGGAGTGCAATCTAGGTCAAACCCTAGGGCAAATATAGCAAAAATGCATAAATTTTCACCAAATTTTTGATACAAGAGCCCAATAACAAGGTATTGTAAAGAATTTTAGGAGAGGTAGATGATAATAACCTTGATAACAGACAATTAGTGCATAAATATTCTTCACAATGCGCCTATGGTGCAAAATTAGAGAGTTGATAAGGCTAAATCTAGTGAAAATCAATGTTTTTCAAGACCTAGGTTTGAGATCTTGATGTAAAATGCTATATAAATGTCTTGTAGTCTGATTTATGATGAAAATTAAGTACACTCAAATATGAAAATGATTTTCAAACCGTACCATGCAAAATGCAAGTGCAAATTTAATGAAACATCAATGAAAATGCTAGTTTTTGTTGAAATTTTCTATGTAAAAATGCAATTTTTTTGAGATCTAAATACAAATTTACACTAAAATGCAACACTATAGCCAATTTAAAATTTGAATGAGTGTCTAAGATTAGTAGAAAATTTTGAAACAAGATTTTGCCTACAAACCCTAGTTTTTGGAATTACTAGGTTATATGAAAAATGCAAAATTTCCAACAAAACCCTAGCAATTTTATGATAAAAATGCAATGCAAACTATTGAATTTTTGTAATTTTCTGCATTTTATCTTAGATATAACGCAAAAATCAGAAATTTGATGAAATTCACATTGATTTTTGCAAAGTAGAAACCCTAGAGTGCAATTTTTTTCAATTTTTTCCGATTTTTCAATTTTTTGTAGGTTTTCCAATGCAATAAGATGAATGATGATATGAATGAATAAAATCAATGCAAATCTGAAGCAAAACAATCAACAAGGTGCAAACAAGTCTAACAACACGGGTTCACCAAAATGTAAAGAGTTGAATTTGGATAAATGGTTTTTGATAGTTTTGTGTGTGTATCCTTCTTTCACCCTTTCATTCAAGGACTTGGGTCGAGTGGCAATGCACTATCATACCCTTGGTCACTATGAGATGTAGGGAAGATTGGATTTGTATGATTTGATTGTTAATTATGCTCACTTATGGTTAATTATACATCAAAACCCTAATTATGTAATTACGGAAGTAAATGGACAAATTACTCAAAATGCTGCTACAGGAAGATGTAAAATGACAGATGAATGCGAACCTATTTTTGAAGTTTGAAAAGAGGAATAGTTGAGGACTAAGTAGTAGGCGCCCAAGTCCAATACCTAGGTTTTTGTCGGGATCTGGAAACTTGATTTGCAACCTGTTCCTGATGTATCAGATATTTTCCCATCATAGAATCTAGAGAACTTGGTAGTGGGTGCCCAAGTCCAGGGTGTTATTTTTAACTCTGATCTACAAATCTGACACTCTGCAATACTCCTCTACAATTCCACTTTTCCTGTATCTTCAATCTGTAACCTGTAATCGTAGAAATTTTGGGAGGGGGTTGTGGTGTTTAGAGGCTTGCCTCAGTCAAGCCTCGGAGAGACATTCAAGTCTTCCAAACACTGTTGTCAGATAGAGACTGCGTGCCATTGGGAAGCAGAGGTAAAAACCAAATGATAAATGCTAAAAAACATAAATGATGTCACCTTGTAGTGAAGATCTCATGGGACGAAGAAGCTCTTCATGCCATGAGGAGATGATTGCTTAAATATACAAATACAAACACAAACAACACAAATCTACTCTTGTTATACAATGAATGCCTTGAATCACATTTAGGATGCCAAAAGATCATAGTAGCTTCCTAGTAATCATCTAGTTGAAATCTAGTCTACAAATGAATGCCTAAACATGCTTATATATGCAACTACAAACACTCCCGCCAAGAATTTCATAATTTAAACTTATCGTGTCGGCATAGGACCCAAATAATGGTCACAAGCTGACACTCAAAATTTGGGACTGACCCAAAATAGGGTAGGACTAGGGCGCGGGTGCCCAAGTCCTCCCCCTATTTTGGTTAGGGTTAAGTTCAAGGGATACCCCTAGGTCCCATTTGCCATGAAACTTAGGGTTCATTTCATCAAGGTGTCAAAATATGATGCAAGATGTCCTAAATGCAGCTAAGAGACCCCGAGGGCTAAACCTTAGGAGGGAAAAGCCCCCAAGGGGACATTTTCTGATGTTACAACAATTAACAAATCCTGGACAAATGATCAAGACATAGATGGGACAACAAACACTTCATCATTAGGGAACTGCAATAGTCATACAAATTTGAGGAACCAAAATGTCAACAACTATCCCCCAAGAATCAACCAACATTCGTATAACAATCGTCATAAACCTCAAGATCAAAATCATAATAAATATTTCTCATTTCACAAGAGAAGGGGGCATGATATCAAGTCATGTTGGGGGTACCATCGCTTCATATCAAACTTCCGAAAATGTCAACAAAAAGCTTTCATGGACACATTCTCACAAAGTGAAGAACTTAGTCCCAACACCTTAGGCCTTGTGGAACTGGATAAAGATCAAGAAATTCATGTCACCCAAGGACCAAAACAACCAGATGACATCTCCAACAATTCAAAATTTTCTCACATGATAGAACTTATCAAGAGTTCTCCTACACACAAGAACGCTTTCCTCAAAGCCTTAGATCTAGGCCACCTAGTTCAAAACACTCCAAGTGAAAAGAGTTCTTCGACATTTAATTTTGAAAATTTACCCTCAGACAATGACATAGCTAAACAGGGTGATCTCCCCCTCCATCTGATAGTCCAAGTTCAAGATTGTTCCATTAAACGTGTAATGATCGATGATGGATCTGTAATCAACATCATGGTCTCCTTTTCACCTCTTCAAAGAATCGGTTATGACGAAACTCAAATCACAAAACAAACTTCCATCCTCATAATTCATGATAACCAAAACATTCAAACCATGGGTAAGGTCAATCTGCAAATCACATTGGGTCCCAAAACCCTCCCAACTGAATTTTATGTCATAAACAAAGAAACCACTCACAACATGATCTTGGGAAGACCTTGGATCCATAGGATGAGGGTTATTCCCTCCACATTATTTCAAGAAATCCGCTTCTCGTACATGGGACAAACCCACGTCATCAAAGGAGATCTTGATCCTTTCAGCTATTATAGAGTTGAACAAGTAAAAAATAAGGGAAAGACCATGGAAACCACTAGTGACTCAAAAATCAACACTTTTGAAAAAGGAGAGACATGAAAACAAATTGCAAACGTAGCCAAGACCTCAAAATGTATAGGAAAGGGGGCAACAGGAGAATTCACCTTCGATCCCCACTCAACAAAGTCTTATGCTCCATTCAACTTAGTGGCCATTCCAATTGAACTAGACAAAAACATTCATATGATTTAAATCATGAATAAAGAAGAAGAACCAAAGCTCACACAAAAACTAGGAGATTTAGCACCAACGTCATTTGCCCCTCAAAAGTTCAAAACAAACATAGGAACTCAACAAGAGTAGAAAATGGTAAAACTAGGGGGCAAATCATTAAAAAATAAAACATGTGAGTACACGAAACTCCTCACTAAATACAAATACAATTTTACACCAATTCTTCGAGTGTCCTTACAAAGACTTTCAAGTGAAGCTTAGATCAAATTGGATAGGTCCACACATAGTTAAGGAAGACGTAAAAATAAATAAAAAATAAAAATAAAAATAAACAACGCTACCTCTTGTGCATTATGGAAGGAGAAGAGTTCAACATCTCAAAACACCAAAAAAATCATAAAACATAAAAATACAAAAAAAAAATCAAAATGTCAAAAACAATTTGTTTCTTGCATTTCGATACCATTTTGTTCATCTTGCATTACAGTCAGAGACTTGCTCTTGTACTATTTTCTTTTCAATAAGGAGTCTAACGTTGCCTAGATATACGTCATCCTTTTAGGACCTAGAGATTCCCCATTTTCACAAATCACCATTATCCCCTTTTCATCCCTAGTGATTCTAATCAAAGCCTAGCTCTTAGCTTTACACTGATCCCAATCTTAATGAGTCAAGATGTTAGGTCTAAACAAAGTCAATATTCAAACCTACAGTGTTCAAAGGAAGCTTGCAAGTAGACCTTCCCAATTCTTTCCTAGTATTAGAGAAGTCCAACCAGACTACAAAACTTCAGGTGGTGCTTAGCCCCTTATCTTTCCTGGCCAAAAACGTCAGGAAGATCAAAACTCTGAAGGAAGCAATCTAAGATCCGAGTGAATAAAAAAATGAGTGATCAAAATAAGAGTATTGAAAAGTGAGAATTGAGAGATCAAAGTATCACATATCAAAAGTTCCAAAAAGCATCCATTTCTTGAAAAAGTCAAAATCCAAAAAAAAAGAGAAAAATCACGTGAGGCATTCTAGAAACTACAAAAAAAGAGTGAAAGAGAGAAGATTGTTGAATGTCCATACTCTTGGGTGGAGATCAATCTAAGCTCGAAGCCTCAAGGGTGACATTCTAACAGAGAAAGAAAGGTACAAAGCACACACACACACAAGCTAAGCAAAGTCGAGTGTCTAGTAATCTCTAGGATCATCTTCTATCTAGGGACCCTTGTTCTTCCCCATTTATCCTTTACCCCAGGTCTTTCTTGCTTTCCATATATGATCTAAGTCTAGCGAACATCAATAAAATTTGTTACTTGTCTAAGTTGAAAGCTTGTCAGCTTGTCTTATCTAGATAAGGATCAGTGCTTAGCCTTTAGCAAAGCATAAATTCAGAAGCACTCCATTTCATTCCCGCTCCCCACTTGAGTTTCAAAATCTTATCTCACAGCCTTGAATAGGTTTCTTATATCAGGACAACTCACAATCCCTTGGATCGAAAATCATACTAAAGAGCAGTCATGTTGTTTGTTCCACATTGCAATCATATCAAAATCAGAAAAAGAGTTCCAAAACAATAAAGTCAATATCGTAACTCATGGCATTCCATAGAAGTAAAAGTTTCATTTCAACATCGTTTGTGTTATTGCATCTACATATCGTCACCTGCATTCATATATATATTCCTAAAAAAGACAAAAATAAATCATATCATCCATATGTTATCATCCTAGGTATGCATTTTCATAAGAAAAATAAAAGCTCTATCCAACCATATGCACAAAAGGGAAAGTGAAGTACAAGATGTCAACTAAAGCTATGTATGGATCTCATCAATCAAGTCTTGTAACAATAAAGTGTAAAACAATGTATGAGCACAAGTCACTCCTCCAAACGAGTCAAAAGAACAATATTGTGTAGTCAAGTACACGAGTCTCCCCATGCAAGGGGGAAAGGGTAGAAATATCTTAAATGTAGGTCTCTTAAAGACCTCAAGGAGTGTCAAATCAAACCTTTGCAAAATCTTCACAAAAACTATAAAAATTAGAAAAATCGAAAAAACTTAAAAAAATTGTAAAACATAAAAAATCCCTAAAAATCAAATACATTCTTCAAAATCTACAATAAAAGGAGAATCTATTCTCCTCCTCTCTATCTTATCATGTGTTCTATTTCTTTTATGCATCTTTCGTGCATTATTTTGCATGCATGCATTCCTACAGGTCTCACCAACAAAAGCAAACTAGTCAAACTCTCATGATCTATGGTAAGTTCGTCATTTTAGTTTTCATTATTCATTTTCATATATTTAAATGCCAGACTGATACTAGTTATTGCAGGTACAATTGTGGGAAAATCAACAACAGGTAAGGCCTAATTTGGGAATGATACCTACCTTTCATTTAGACTCTCGTCCCCGAGGGGGCAAATATGTAAGCACAAAAATCACATACAACCTCCACGAGGACCCCTATGATGATTTTAATCCTTGTCACATACATGTAAGTGTGAAATAATGTCCTTTGAAAGTAGCAAACCTCTTGATGACGTGTCTTCTTTCTTGTCTTGTGTTGTTTCCTCTTTGTCAATTTCTCTCTCTCCCCGTTTGCGACACTTTTTGCGACACTTGTCTATTTGTGTTTTTTGAGCTTTTGACCTTGCTTCTAAGCCTTGTAAGCATCTTGTAGGTGAGTTTTCACATTTCCCCTATGTTTTTCATCCTCTGTACCCTCTAGAAGCCTTCTAGAGGTCCCCCCTATCCATCTCCCGCTTTCAGTTTTCAGTTCCACTCAACCAATCCAAATCTCCCCCTATTATTTCCAGATCTCCCCTGGGAGATCCTGTAGGTGCAAGTGGAGATTTGGATTCTTGCACACGACTGACCTGTTTCTAGAGGTAGAACCCCTCCTTTTCTTCTCTTCTTTCATTTCCCCCCTACAGTTCTTCAGAAGACCCTATCCGACCCGAATCTCCCCCGGGCGACCCAACTGGAAAAAGGGGTGACCCTGTCGTATTTTTAGTCGTAGAAAAACTCAAGTTTCTCATTCATTTTAGCTCCATTTTCATCTATTTTTCTTCCAGTTCGCATGATTTTTCATGCCTAATATGGAGTTGACTATTTCATACACCCACACATGCATAATTAACTCCATTTAATCTAAAATTAACAACTCAATCAATCTCATGCATCCTCACATCTCCAATTCCTCTTTAGTGATAAGTTATTATTGATTTATCACTCCATAGTTAATTGAGTTCACTGAGTAATCAATCTTGTCAACTCCCCAATCAATCCTTGTTAACTCTTCAATCAAATTGAGTTAACCTCTCAGTCAATTCCACCTCTCATCCCTTCTTCTAACCTATAAATACCCCTCACCTCTTCATTTCTTTCCAAGTTGAGCAAGTTGGAGAATACCCTTCTCATCTTTACAAGCTTTTTCAAGCTTCTTCATAGGCCCTTGAGCCTCTTTCTTTAGTTTTCCAAAGCTTCAAAGATTTCATTGTTGCATAGCTTCAAAGCTCTTCCACGAAGGCAAATTCATTGTGCACATAGCTCTTACCAGTTTTTGCTCTCCAACTTAGCATTCAAATGCTCTTACAGGACGAAGGTGTCTTTTTCTTTATTCATTGTTCAACCAAGCATCATTACGCTACTTCATTCAATGCCATTGTACTCAACCAAAGCTCTCATTGAGCTCATTCAAGCTTCAACAAGCTTCTTTTTGCTTCTTTGTGTTGTTTTGTCATCAAGAGGTCTTCCCACTGTTGCAAAAGGACTCGAGGTTGCCAATATCAAGGATTTCTAAGGGTAGTGGAGTCACACAAATCTTCATTTCTTCCAGGTTCCTTCATTGTTTTATTCAATTCATAGTAATTAGAAAACAAAATTTTCTCTTGGGAATAGTAAATCTTTACTTTTTCCTTGATTGTTAGATCTTGCATGTTAGAATAATTGTTTTTATATTCTTAGATCTAGATTATTTGAAGAAGTAATTTCCTTTTTTAGACTAGATTACTTCAAAACAACCAAAAACCCAAAAACATAGATTAAACTTGCATTAGGAAAAGTCATATTAGCTTGCATTCATATTTCCCTTTTATAGATTAAATAGCACTTTTCATTTCCAAAATACTAAAAAAGCACAAAAATATGTTTGCATATCATTTAGCTTTGCATGCATATAGAAACTCTAGAAATAGACAAAC
The DNA here is from genome assembly GCA_027924645.1 of Cunninghamia lanceolata. Lineage (NCBI taxonomy): Eukaryota > Viridiplantae > Streptophyta > Pinopsida > Cupressales > Cupressaceae > Cunninghamia > Cunninghamia lanceolata. The sequence goes on from BSBN01001712.1 coordinate 788,217, forward strand.
TTGCAAACCCTTGATATCATCATGAGGTAAACCACAATTCAGTCAAACCCTTGATCACATCACAAGGTAAAGACAAGTCAGAGCATAATCCAAACCCTATGTCAACTAAACCCTAGGTCAAAACCCTAAGTCTAGTTATAGATTGGTCATCACACATCTACCTCAATCTTGGCTCATGAATGTGCCTAGGAGTGAGAGTAGAGTGGGTGAGGGTTGTCCATGACCAGATTGAGGAAATCAATCCACGACAACAACAAGAGACATTTACTCTACCACAACATGACCCATTTGTCCTCTTATTGATAGAAGAACAAAGACAACTCTGAATAGAACAAGAACACATTCAACGAATTGAGATACAAGAGGACATAAACGAAAGAAACCGCTTACCCACACAAAGGTGGAATAGAAGAAACCCCAACAGAAGGAGATAAGCTAGTGACCCTTTGGGTCATAGGGTTATCTTAATAACAACTACTATCAAATGAAACATTCAACTTAGCACACAACAATAAAGGCCACAGGAGTTGCCGACCCCTCTCCGCGAAGTCCAGCCCTCCAACGAGCCAGACCCCCGTCGTGTCTCACCTCCTCTCGACTAGCTACTTCCATGAGAGTGAGAGTGACGTGGCAGATCGCCACATGGCAAGGAGGGAAGGGTTTGTGTGCGTGCCTAAATCCAACCCGACAACCCCAGGCAACCGGAGTCGCGCTTTTAAGCGTACATATTTTGGTGAACCCGACGTGAACTACAAAGCCTTCTGGTTATGTTGTTTATGTTCCCATTACTTGGATCTTAGTATCAGTATCACATACACCATCAACTTCACCACATATTTTGGTGAACCTGACGTGAACTACAAAGCATTTTGGTTATGTTGTTTGCGTTCCCGTTACTTGGATCTTAGTATCACTATCACATACGTCGTCAGCTTCACCACATATTTTGGTGAACCTAACGTGAAGAACAAATCCTTTTAAGATGGATTCTTTCACATTTTTATGCATTTCACAACGTTTCATGCAAAAATTCCAAGGGAGTGTCCCCTCGAGTAAAATTACAAATCCAAAGGGGATCCAACAAAATCCCCACAACTTTGACCTAGTCAAAACACAATATGTGAACCTTCAATCTAAGATCCATCAAGATTATCAACCCATAACAAGCCATAGAAAAGTGGCCATTGAAATGGGCAATGAAGTATGTTGTCAAGAGAAGAACTTACAAGAAGCTCAAGAGGTACAAAAATCACTCCACATAGTACATCAAGATAACAAAATCCACAACATGTGAAATGTCATCAGAAAGAACAAATAGGATCACTCAAACCCCAATGCATAGCAATCCATCTCAAGATTGTAAAACTCAAAAAATGAAGGAAGCCTCACTCGCAGACCTTATAGAAAGTTTGGTCCAACAAATCGAGACCCTTGAGGCTAGGAGTGTTGAGCAATCTCACAAAAATAACATTTTAGAAAAACCTAGCGCATAGGGAAATCATTTCATTGATGAAATCAAAGCAAACCAGGGGGCAACATAAAATACTCCTCATCTAAACTCCCATTCACATGACACACATAACAAAGCATTCAGGCCTCCCTTGCCCTCACAATCCAACATGACAAGTCTCAATCAAATAGCTGGGATTCCTATGACGCAAGATCAACCATAAATGATCCCACCCAATCTTCAAAACATAAACATGATTCCATCTAGTCATCCAAATTTTTTAGGATATCAACAATCTAGCATCCCCTTTCAACAAATCCAACAAACTCCACTTGAGGGGCTAATGCTTGGAGGAACAAAATCCTCTACACATAACTCCCTCCTAGGAACATACCTCGAGCATTTAAAGAAGCCTCTTGACTACAACATTCATTAGGTTATACTACCACGGCCTGTCCCTGAGCTTCCAAAATTTAAAGGAGAGGATGATCCCAACTCTCATATCAAGGCTTACATCATGGTAGTGCGAGAACTCCTTCCTTGGGATGGGGTGGTAGCAAAGATTTTTCCAAAAACTTTAGAGGGTATCTCTCTAGATTGGTACTATCGACTTCCAGAAGCATCAATCCACTCTTTTAGGCAACTCATCGATCAATTTGTGGCTACCTTCGACATAAACAAATTGGTCAAGATAGGAATACGATAATTTTTAACAATCAAACAAGAAGCCAATGAATCGATTGCACATTTTATCACATGATGGAGGAAAGTTCTATATTCTTCAACTAGCGCATCAAACATGGATCATAGAGAACTTTGTGATCTCTTCTTACATGCTCTCATAAATGACATACGAGAATAAGTCCAAAAACTCCCTTACAAATCATACAAAGAAGCACTTGAAAGTGCCCTTAGAATTGACCAAGCTACTATTGATAGTGAAAGAAGGGAGTATGATTCTAAAGGAAGGTTGATAAACCATGATACAAATAACAAATCCTGGACAAACGATCAAGACATAGATGGGTCAACAAACACTTCACCATTAGGGAACTACAATTGTGACTAAAATAGTCATACAAATTTGGGGAACCAAAATGTCAACAACTATCCTCGAGGAATCAACCAACATTCGTATAACAATCATCATAAACCTCAAGATCAAAATCATAATAAATATTGCTCATTTCACAAGAGAAGGGGGCGTGATATCAAGTCATGTCGAGGGTACCGTCGTTTCATATCAAACCTCCCAAAACATCAACAAAAAGCATTCATGGACACACTCTCACAAGATGAAGAACTTAGTCCAACACCTTGGATCAAAACACCTTAGGCCTTGTGGAATTGGATAAAGATCAAGAAATTTGTGTCACCCAAGGACCAGAACAACCAGATGACACCTCCAACAATTCAAAATTTTCTCACATGATAGAACTTATCAAGAGTTCTCCTACACACAAGAACGCTTTCCTCAAAGCCTTAGATCTACGCCACCTAGTTCAAAGCACTCCAAGCAAAAAAGTTATTCTTTGACATTTGATTTTGAAAATTTACCCTCAGACAATGACATAGCTAAACAGGGTGATCTCCCTCTCCATCTGATAGTCCAAGTTCAAGATTGTTCCATTAAACATGTAATGATCGATGATGGGTCTGCGATCAACATCATGGTCTCCTTTTCACTTCTTCAAAGAATGGGTTATGACAAAACTCAAATCAGAAAACAAACTTCCATCCCTAGAATTCATGATAACCAAAACATTCAAACCATGGGTAAGGTCAATCTTCAAATCACATTAGGTCCCAAAACCCTCCCAACTAAATTTTATGTCATGAACAAAGAAACCATTTACAACATGATCTTGGGAAGACCTTGGATCCATAGGATGAGGGTCATTGCCTCCACATTATTTCAAGAAATCCACTTCTCGTACATGGGACAAACCCACGTCATCAAAGGAGATCCTGATCCTTTCAGCCATTATAGAGTTGAACAAGTCAAAAATAAGGGAAAGACCATGGAAACTACTAGTGACCCAAAAATCAACACTTTTGAAAAAGGAGAGACATGAAAACAAATTGCAAATGTAGCCAAGACCTCAAAATGTATAGGAAAGGGGGCAACAGGAGAATTCACCTTCGATCACCACTCAACAAAGTCTTACACTCCATTCAACTTAGTGACCATTCCAATTGAACCAGACAAAAATATTCATATGATTGAAATCATGAATAAAGAAGAAGAACCAAAGCTCACACAGAAACTAGGAGATTTAGCACAAACATCATTTGCCCCTCAAAAGTTCAAAACAAACACAGGAACTCAACAAGAGCAGAAAATGGTAAAGTTATGGGGCAAATCATCAAACAATGAAACATGTGAGTACACAAAACTCCTCACTAAATACAAAGACAATTTTACACCAAGTCTTCGAGTGTCCTTGCAAAGACTTTCAAGTGAAGCTTAGACCAAATTGGATAGGTCCACACATAGTTAAGGAAGACGTAAAAATAAATTAAAAAAATAAAAAACAACGCTACCTCTTGTGCATTATGGAAGGAGAAGAGTTCAACATCTCAAAACACCAAAAAAATCATAAAACATAAAAATACAAAAAAAAAATCAAAATGTCAAAAATAATTTGTTTCTTGCATTTCGATACCATTCTATTCATCTTGCATTACAGTCAGTGACATGCTCTTGTACTATTTTCTTTTTAGTAAGGAGTCTAACGTTGCCTAGATATACGTATCCTTTCAGGACCTAGAGATTCCCCATTTTCACAAATCACCATTATCCCCTTTTCATCCCTAGTGATTCTAATCAAAGCCTAGCTCGTAGCTTTACACTGATCCCAGTCTTAATGAGTTAAGATGTTAGGTCTAAACAAAGTCAGTATTCAAACCTATAGTGTTCAAAGTAAGCTTGCAAGTAGACCTTCCCAATTCTTCCCTAGTATTAGAGAAGTCCAACCAGACTACAAAACTTCAGGTGGCGCTTAGCCCCTTATCTTTCCTGGCCAAAAACATTAGGAAGATCAAAACTCTGAAGGAAACAATCTAAGATCCGAGTGAATACAAAAATGAGTGATCAAAATAAGAGTATGGAAAAGTGAGAATTGAGAGATCAAAGTATCACATATCAAAAGTTCCAAAAAGCGTCCATTTCTTCAAAAAGTCAAAATTCAAAAAAAAAAGTAGAAAAATCAAGTGAGGCATTCTAGAAAATAAAAAAGAAAGAGTGAAAGAAAGAAGATTGTTGAATGTCCATACTCATGGATGGACATCACTCTAAGCTCGAAGCCTCAAGGGTGACATTCTAACAGAGAAAGAAAGGTACAAAGCACACACACACTAGCTGAGAAAAGCCAAGAGTCTAGTAATCTCTAGGATCATCTTCTATCTAGGGACCCTTGTTCTTCCCCATTTATCCTTTACCTCGAGTCTATCTTGCTTGCCATCTATGATCTAAGTCTAGCGAACATCAACAAAATTTGTTACTTGTCTAAGTTGAAAGATTGTCAGCTTGTCTTATCTAGATTAGGATCAGTGTTTAGCCTTTAGCAAAGCATAATTTCAAAAGCACTCCATTTCATTCCCGCTCCCCACTTGAGTTTCAAAATCCTATCTCACAGCCTTGAATAGGTTTCTTATATCAGGACAACTCATAATCCCCTAGATCGAAAATCATACTAAAGATAAGTCATGTTGTTTGTTCCACATTACATTCATATCAAATTCAAAAAAAAGAGTGCCCAAGCAATAAAGTCAATATCGTAACTCATGGAATTCCATAGAAGTAAAAGTTTCATTTCAACATCGTTTGTGTTATTGCATCTATATATCGTCACCTACATTCATTTATATATTCCTAAAAAGATAAAAACAAATCACATCATCCATATGTTATCATCCTAGGTATGTATTCTCCTAAGCAAAATAAAATCTCTATCCAATCATATGCACAAAAGGGAAAGTGAAGTACAAGATGTCGACTGAAGCTATGTATGGATCTCATTAAATCAAGTCTTGTAACAATAAAGTGTAAAACAATGTTTGAGCACAAGTCACTCCTCTAAACGAGTCAAAAGAACAATATTGTGTAGTCAAGTACACGAGTCTCCCGATGCAAGGTGGCAAGGGTAGAAATATCTTAAATGTAGGTCTCTCAAAGACCTCAAGGAGTGTCAAATCAAACCTTTGCAAAATCTTCACAAAAACCATAAAAAAATAAATAAATTTGTAAAACATAAAGAATCCCTAAAAATTAGATACGTTCTTCAAAATCTGCAATAAAAGGAGAATGTATTCTCCTCCTCTCTATCTTAGCATGTGTTCTATTTCTTTTATGCATCTTTCGTGCGTTGTTTTGCGTGCATGCATTCCTACAAGTCTCACCGACAAAAGTAAACAACTAGTCATACTCTGAAGATCTATGGTAAGTTTGTCATTTCAGTTTTCATTAGTTGTTTTGATATATTTAAATGCCAGATTGATACTAGTTATTACAGGTACAATTGCAGGAAAATTGACAACAGGTAAGGCCTAGTTCGGGAACAGTACCTGCATGTAGACTACCATCCCTGAGGGGGCAAATATGTAAGCACAAAAATCACGCATAGCCTCCACAAGGACCCCTATGATGATTTTAATCCCTATCATGTACATGTGAGTGTGAAATAATGTCCTTCAAAGTAGCAAACCTCTTCATGATGTGTCTTCTTTCTTGTCTTGTGTTGTTTCCTCTTTGTTGATTTCTCTCTCTCCCCGTTTGTGACACTTTTCAACACTTTTTGTGACACTTGTCGATTTGCATTTTATGAGCTTTCGACCTTGCTCCTAAGCCTTGTAAGCATCTTGTAGGTGATTTTTCACCTTTTCCATATGTTTTTCATCCTCTGCACCCTCTAGAAGCCTTCTAGAGGTCCCCCTATCCATCTTCCGCTTTCAGTTTTTAGTTTCGCTCAACCAATCCAAATCTCCTCCTATTATTTCTAGATTTCACGTAGGAGATCCTGCAGGTGCAAGTGGATATTTGGATTCTTGCACATGAATAACTTGTTTATGGAGGTAGAACCCCTCCTTTTCTTCTCTTCTTTCATTTCCCCCTGTTTCTCACTTGTTTTAGCTCTGTTTTTGCCTGTTTTTCTTCCAATTCACATGTTTTTTTATGCCTAATATGGAGATGACTATTTCATGCACCCACACATGCATAATTAACTTCATTTGATCTAAAATTAACAACTCAATCAATCTCATGCATCCTCACATCTCTAATTCCTCTTTAGTGTTGGGAATTAAGGTGTCTCAACCTTGGCAATTCCTTGCATTTATTTATTGTAATGTATTTATTTATTTAGCTTATGTTTTAATATTGTTGCACATCCTATTTTGTCACTTAGTGTGAAGTGGCACGATGAGTTGTCACTCCACTTGTAAGGTGACTAGGATGGTGAACTCACTCCATGTGGAGATAGGCGTCCCCTTTGTGTGGTATAGGTTTTCTGCCATGTGTCGGCATCTTGGATAGTGTGTAAGGGAATATTGACCGAAACGGTCATGACAGATTCCTATGACAAATCTATGACCCGTAAGAGTCGTAAATGGAAGATTCTATGATAAGTGAAGACATGTGTCACAAGGCATCTTGGAAGAAGGCATCTTTGGGTGTCCTAAGGAGGGTTATAACATTTTGTAAGAGAATATGCTATTTTTAGCCTATGTATGACAGATTCTCTTACAACTGTAAGATATGACAGCTATGATGGATTCTATGACAGTCGTAAGTGTTGTAAGAGTATCTGTCATTATCCAACTTGGGAATAGGTGACCTCTTTGGGATTGGGTGACTTGACAAGTGTCATGAACATCCTGCAATGTTGGACAAGTGTCCATAGGCGTGGGTTTTGGGTCACGAGGCCATGTTGGACGCCCATCTCAAGATAGAGCCATTTTTGCCTTGTATCTTCTATAAAAACAGGTGCTTTGGATAGGAGATGTATTATGTGATTGACAGGTACTATTATGCTACTGGATTATCTCCAGATATGAGTGTCAAAGACTCCTGCAAGAGAATTGGCTCTGAAACTGTATTGTAACCTTGATTGTTTACTGGAATACATTTGAGCTATGTTTTGGAGTGTGGGGTTTTTCACCCGTAAGGGTTTTCCCCACGTATATCTTGTCTCTCTGTCTTCTTCTTTTTGCAAGTATGGGCCTAACTGGTGTTGTCATTGATGTCAACATACTTCTGTTGCATTGATGTCAAGGATTGGATGAGTTGTATGCTGAGGATATTGAGAAAATTAGTCTTATCAGGAGCAGAGAAGAACAGTGAAGTAATGATCCCAGGTAAGATGAAGATCAGAGGATGCGCATCAAAGGGTTTGTATATATGTGTCTAAAGGTGATCCAGTAAAGATTTGAGAGGTCCGCATGAAGATTTGAAGAAGTTATGGCCATATGAGTAAAACTGGTTCTGGCACATGTTCAAAGGTGACAAAGTGACACAAATAGGTCCGGTGAGATCCGAAAATGCAATATCTTATTCTGCAGATTTGGTGGAGTGTTTAGGAAGTCAATGTGAATTGACAACTCAATTGGTTCGTGGTCTGGAGGTCCGCAAGCATCTATTCCAATATGACAGTGATGACAGACTATGTTCTTGAAGTTCTGGATGAAGGAGAGAATGATTTCAGTAAGCAGAAGTAGTGTGGATGTTCTTGGTGATTCAAGAAAGCTTGTGGGGGTCTCTGGATTGTGTCCAGTTCATGTTGGTGGTCCGCATTGAAGATTGAGCTCGTAATTGAAGAATTACTTTAGAATGATGTTGTTCTTCCTAAACTTGGTCGACCGAATGATTTACACATCTTGTAGATGATCTTGAAGATGTTCTGCGAAGCATGGTGTGTTCCTCAAAGAAGATTGAAGTCCCAGATCTGTGTGGCTGAAAGTGTGGTGATTCGCATGAAGTCTTTTGTAATTAGTCAAGTTGTATTTGTGTAGTTGCTCTATAAAGTATGCCGACTTTGATGATTATTCGAAAGTTGATGTCTCGTATAAATAAGAGTTGTGAAGTCATTTCAAAAGCATCTTGGCAGAGATGAGAGTGTGGTAGATAGGAGAAGAGTGAAAGGCAGAGCATAAGTGTTGAGCTTAAATGGAACTGACTCAAGCATGGTGAAGATGCTATTCTTCAGTTCAAGTATGTAATATTTATTATTATGTAGATAGTGTGTCTCCTGAAGGTAGTGGGCCTCTTGTGAGTAGTGTGCTCGGGTAGTGAGCCCTAATTGGCATGTGTCATCTTGTTCTTCTTATTCTTTTAACAGAGAATACAATCTTGGGTTAGTCATCCCATGGTTTTTCCCTTAATCGAGTTTTCCACGTTAAAATCTTGGTTTCATATGTGTTAATGTGTTTCTGCTCTTAAATTATTGCATTGTGTTTTCATGATTGATTTATTATTATGCTAGAAGGATTTAAGTGAAGGAAAGTTTTGAGACAACTGATTCAACCCCCCCCTCTCAGTTGTATATCTTGAAACTAACACTTCTGTCTTACATTCTTGTGTATGTGTTTGCTGCAATATCTCTATTATTGGGTTAATAACACTGTAATTGTAAAGGTTGAAAAGAATTTGCACTCATCTCTCCTCATTGGATTAGTGTAGGAAGCAATTTCCGCACACCTAGCTTCCTTTCAGTTGGTATCAGAACTTGATCACCTTTGGTCCTAGTTGTTGGGTAGGGGTTTTTTGAGCTAATCTTTGGTTGAGTGGGTGCTTTGTGCAGAGCATTCTGTAATCTTGTTGCAGGAAAGAGATGGAAGGCACATCCGGAAGATTAGAGGTGGATAAATTCAATGACACTAATTTTGAGTTATGGAAACTTAAGATGGAAGACATGCTTGTTGATTGTGACCTATGGGAAACCGTATCTGGTGTAAACCCAACTGCAATGGCACAAGATGATTGGGATATCAAAGATCGGAAGGCTAAGGGTCTCATAAGACTCAGTCTAGTTGATTCTGTCCTGTTAACTGTCCATGAGGAAAAGACCACGAAAGATCTTTGGAAGAAGTTGGGAGATGTTTATCAGGCCAAATCCCTGGTTTACAAACTTTTTCAGAGAAAGAAGTTGTATTCTCTAAGGATTGAGGATGGAGGATCTATTGCAAATCACCTTAATGCCTTCAACATGTTGATTGCACAATTGACATCCGTTGGTGTAAAGATGGAGGAGGATTGTTGTATGACCTTGTTTTGTTCTTTGCCGGACTCGTGGGATCATCTTGTTATGGCTATTGGGAGCACCACATCCACTTTCACAATGGATGAAGTGGTATCTTCGTTGTTATCTAAAGAGATGTGGAGAAAGTCTTTTGAGGCAACCAAAGAGGCTCTTGCGGTTCGTGGAAGACCCAAGGAGAAAGGGAAAAAGAAGGACAAGAAAGCTGAGAAGGGTAGATCCAAATCTCCTGGAAAGTCCAAGGCTCTCTATTGGAACTATGGAAAATCTGGGCATGTTTGAAAGGAATACAAAGAAGAAAAGAAAAAGAAGAAGAATGCCCCAGATTCATATTTTGACAAGTCACAAGATGATGGTGATGCCTTCATCGTAGCCCTAGCCACCCATGCATCTGATGATGTGTGGTTGATTGATTCTGGTGCATCATACATGACTTCGCATTGAAGTTGGTTCACAAAGTATGAAGAGTTTGATGGTGGAAGAGAGTAACTAGGTGATGATTCTCATCTGAAGATTATTGGTCGTGGAAGAGTCTCAATTTGATTCCCTGATGGACGAGTGAAGGGGATCACTGGGGTTATGCACATCCCAGGCTTGGCATGAAACCTACTTTCTGTAAGTATGTTGAATGATGCAGGTGTGTAAGTTGTCTTTTCAAAGGATGCATGCAAGATGACTAGAGGATCTATGGTGCTTGTGAAGGGTACTTAGAGAGGTACTCTGTTTTAGCTGGAGACATGCACTTCACAGTGTAATAGTTCTATTGACTCAAAGAAAAGAGCTGCAATCACTTCATCCCCACCGTCTGAACAAGCAGTGAAGAAATCTATTGTGACAAATTCTGATGGTAGTGCATCTTATGTACCCAAGGGTGCTCATGCTTTGAAAGATAAGCTTCCTGCATAAAAGACTATGTTATGGCATTTGAGATATGGCCACATTGGTGAGAAGGGTCTTAGAACTCTAAAAAATAAAAACCTCATTGAGAGGCTAAATGATTGTAATCTTGAGTTTGACTTTTGCAAACATTGTGTATATGGAAAACAAAATCGTGTTTAGTTTTACTCTAGTTCTCACAAGTCTTCTGGTGTATTGGATCTTATTCATTCAGATGTGTTTGGTTTTGTCAGTGTTCCTTCGATCTCCAAATTTGTATATTTTGTATCTTTCATAGATGATTACAGTAGAAGGACATGGATTTATTTTCTCAGAAGCAAGACTGAAGTCTTTAGTCGGTTCAAAGAGTTTAAAGCTTTTGTTGAGAATCAGACTAGTAAAAAGATTAAGTGTTTGAGAACTGATAACGGTGGTGAGTTTTGTTTGACAGAGTTTGATAAGTTCTATCAAGAGCAAGGGATTGAAAGAAATAAGACAACTCCATACACCCCACAGCAAAATGGAGTTACAAAGAGGATGAACAGGACACTGATGGAGAGGGCTAGGAGTATGCTTAGTGGAGCAAGCCTCAAACAAAAGTTTTGGGGTGAAGCTGTAGTCACTACTTGCTACTTGGTAAACAGGTCTCCTACATCAGCTCTTATTGGTAAGACACCTATGGAGGTGTGGTCTGGTAAGAAGCCTTCAGTTAGACATCTTTGTGTTTTTGGTTGTGAGGCATATGCACATGTGCCTAGGGAGAAATGGTCTAAATTGGAGAACAAAGTTGTTAAGTGTATTTGCATTGGTTATGGTGTCGGTGTGAAATGATACAAGCTTTGGGATCCTGTGGCTGAAAAAGTGTTGTATAGCAGAAGTGTTATCTTCAGAGAGCTAACACCTTCTTCCATTGTTCTATAGCCAGAATAGACAGAAAAGAAAGAAGATGTGGTTCAGTTTCCTTCTACCCCTGAGAAGACTGAACCGATAGACCCTGTGAGACCTAATGATGAGGAGAGCTCTAGTAGCTCTAAAAGTTTAGAAGAAGAAGCAGAACCTCAACCTCAGCCATTGAGGAGGTCTACACGAATAAGGAAGCAACCTGATAAGTTTGGTTATTCATTGCTTGATTCTAGTTGTGCTTTTTCTTTTCTTACTAACACTGATGAGCCTAGAACTATGAAAGAGGCTATGGGCATGAAAGATGCGGGTTCCTTGAAGGAGGCCATGGAAGATGAGATGGCTTCTTTGGAAAATAATAAAACATGGGACTTGGTGCCTTTGCCTGAAGGAAGGAAACTTGTTGGATGCAAATGGGTGTTCAAGAAGAAATTCATTGCAGATGGCAGTGTTGAAAGGTACAAGGCCAAATCGGTTGCGAAGGGGTACTCACAAGTGGAGGGAATTGATTATGGTGAAATTTTATCTCCTGTTGCAGAGTTGACATCTATTTAGTTCCTATTATCTCTTGCAGCAACTTACGACTTAGAGGTGGAGCAGATGGATGTGAAGACAACATTCCTTCATGGTGATTTGGAGGAAGAGATTTACATGTCATAGCCAGAGCATTACATAGAGAAAGGTAAAGAAAATTTGGTTTGCAAGTTGAAAAAGTCTTTGTATGGTTTGAAGCAGTCTCCTAGGGTGTGGTACTTGAAGTTTGATGCCTTTGCGTTGTCAGTTGGATTTCTGAGATCGAAATTAGATCATTGTGTGTATTATAAGTTTGACAATGATCACATTCTCATTATTGCATTATATGTTGATGATATGTTGTTAATTGGGAATGGTAAGAATATGATTTCTGATTTGAAGTCTCAGTTGTCAGCACAGTTTGAGATGAAAAATCTAGGGGCAGCTAGGTACATTCTGGGAATGGAAATAAGAAGAGACAAAGCTAACAGAAAACTTTGGTTAATCCAAAGTAAGTATGTGAAGACCATGTTGGATAGGTTCAGCATGGCAGACTGTAGACGATTGTGTGTTCCTGTTTCTTTGGGGACAAAGTTGTCTATTAATGATTGTCCAAAATCTCCTAGTGAGGTGTAGGACATGAGTAGAGTACCTTCCGCTACTGTTGTTGGCAGTTTGAGGTATGCTATGGTTTGCACAAGACTAGACATTACCCAAGCAGTGGGAGTCCTTAGTCAATTTATGGCTAATCTTAGACGGGTACGTTGGGATTCAGTTAAGTGAGTGTTCAGATATTTGAGGGGTACTTCTAGGTATTACATATGCTATTATGGTAATTCTATAGGACCTCCACATTCTATTTGTATTCGTGGATTCTGATTGGGTGGGTGACATTGACAGCATGAGATCCACCAGTGCTTATGTGTTCACTATGTTCGGTGGTGCAATTAGTTGGACGAGTAAGCGACAACCTGTGGTTACTTTGTCCATGCTAGAAGTTGAGTATATGGTAGCAACTCATGCTTGCAAGGAAGCCATTTGGCTTAAGAGATTGTGTTTAGATATTGGTGTTGATGCAGGACAGATTACGATTTGTTGTGACAGTCAGAGCGCGATTTGCCTAGCAAAGAATCCAACTTTCCATGCCAGAACAAAGCATATTGATGTACAGTTTCACTTTGTGTGAGACATGGTAGAGGATGGGAAGGTGAATTTGGAGAAGGTAGACACTTTGAAGAATGTTGCAGATGGATTGACGAAACCAGTGGGCACAGAGAAGTTCAGATGGTGTTCGGAGTCTATGGGCCTCTCGGCCTATAGCAGTTAAATCCTATTATTTCCATTAGCTCTTACAAGGTGTTTGACAAGTGGGAGAATGTTGGGAATTAAGGTGTCTCAACCTTGGTAATTCCTTGCATTTATTTATTGTAATGTATTTATTTATTTAGCCTATGTTGTAATTTTGTTGCACATCCTATTTTGTCACTTAGTGTGAAGTGGCACGATGAGTTGTCACTCCACTTGTAAGGTGACTAGGATGGTCAACTCACTCCATGTGGAGATAGGCATCCCCTTTGTGTGGTAGAGGTTTTCTACCATGTGTCATCATCTTGGATAGTGTGTAAGAGAATATTGACCGAAACAGTCATGACAAATCTATGACGCGTAAGTGTCGTAAATGGAAGATTCTATGACAAGGCAAGACATGTGTCACAAGGCATCTTGGAAGAAGGCATCTTTGGGTGCCCCAAGGAGGGTTATGAAATGTTGTGAGAAAATATGCTATTTTTAGCTTGTGTATGATAGATTCTCTTACAACTGTGAGATATGACAGCTATGACGGATTCTATGACAGTCGCGAGTGTCGTAAGAGCATCTGTCATTGCCCAACTTTGGAATAGGTGTCCTCTTTGGGATGGGGTGACTTGACAAGTGTCATGAACATCCTACAGTGTTGGACAAGTGTCCATAGGTGTGGGTTTTGGGCCATGAGGCCATGTTGGACGCCTATCTCAAGATAGAGCCATTTTTGCCTTGTATCTTCTATAAAAATAGGTGATTTGGAGAGCAGATGTATTATGTGATTGACATGTATTGTTATGCTACCAGATTATCTGCAGATATGAGTGTTGAAGACTCCTGCAAGAGCATTGGCTCTAAAATTGTATTGTAACCTTGATTGTTTACTGGAATACATTTGAGTTGTGTTTTGAAGTGTGGGGTTTTTCACCTGTAAGGGTTTTCCCCACGTATATCTTGTCTCTCTCTTCTTTTGTCTTACATTCTTGTGTATGTGTTTGCTACAATATCTTTGTTATTGGGTTAATAACACTGTAATTGTAAAGGTTGAAAAGAATTTGCACTCATCTCTCCTCATTAGATTAGTGTAGGAAGCGATTTTCGCACACCTAGCTTCCTTTCATTTAGTGATAAGTTATTATTGATTTTCACTCCATAGTTAATTAAGTTCACTGAGTAATCAATCTTGTTAACTCCCCAATCAATCCTTGTTAACTCTTCAATCAAATTGAGTTAACTTCTCAATCAATTCCACCTCTCATCCCTTCTTCTAACCTATAAATACCCCTCACCTCTTCATTATTTTCCAAGTTGAGCAAGTTGGAGAATACTCTTCTCATTTTCACAAGCTTTTTCAATCTTCTTCACAGGCCCTTGAGCCTCTTTCTTTAGTTTTCCAAAGCTTCAAAGATTTCATTATTACATAGCTTCAAAGTTCTTCCACAGAGGCAAATTCATTGTGCACACAGCTCTTGCCAGTTTTTGCTCTCCAACTTAGCATTCAAATGCTCTTACAGGATGAAGGCGCCTTTTACTTTATTCATTGTTCAACCAAGCATCGTTACGCTACTTCATTCAACACCATTGTGCTCAACCAAAGCTCTCATTGAGCTCATTCAAGCTTCAACAAGCTTCTTTTTGCTTCTTTGTGTCGTTTTGTCGTCAAGAGGTCTTCCCACTGTTGCAAAAGGACTCGAGGTTGCCAATATCAAGGATTTTTGAGGGTAGTGGAGTCACACAAATCTTCATTTCTTCTAGGTTCCTTCATTATTTTATTCAATTCATAGTAATTATAAAACCAAATTTGCTCTTGGGAATAGTAAATCTTTGCTTTTTCCTTGATAGTTAGATCTTGCATGTTAGAATAATTATTTTCATATTCTTAGATCTAGATTATTTGAAGAAGCAATTTCCCTTTTTAGACTAGATTACTTCAAAACAACCAAAAACTCAAAAACATAGATTAAACTTGCATTAGGAAAAGTCATATTAGCTTGCATTCATATTTCCCTTTTATAGATTAAATAGCACTTTTCATTTCCAAAATACTACAAAGGCACAAAAATACATTTGCATATCATTTAGCTTTGCATGCATATAGAAAGTCTAGAAATAGACAAAATTGCAAACCCTCGATATCATCATGGGGTAAACCACAATTCAGTCAAACCCTTGATCACATTAGAAGGTAAAAACAAGTCAGAGCATAATCCAAACCCTATGTCAACTAAATCCTAGGTCAAAACCCTAAGTCTAGTTACAGATTGGTCATCACACATCTACCTCTATCTTGGCTCACGAATGTGCCTAGGAGTGAGAGGAGAGTGGGTGAGGGTTGTCCATGACCAGATTGAGGAAATCAATCCACGACAACAACAAGAGACATTTACTCTACCACAATAGGACCTACTTGTCATCTTATTGATAGAAGAACAAAGACAACTTCGAATACAATGTGAACACATTCAACGCATTAAGAGACGAGAGGACATAAATGAAAGAAACCAGTTACCCACACAAAGGTGGAATAGAAGGAGAGAAACTAGTGAACCTTCGGGTCATAGGGTTATCTCAACAACAACTACTATCAAATGAAACATTCAACTTAGCGCACAACAATAAAGGCCACATGACTTGCTAACCCCTCTCCGCGAAGTCCAGCTCTCCAATGAGTCAGACCCCCGCCGTGTCTCACCTCATCTCGACTGACTACTTCCACAAGATCGAGAGTGACGTGGCAGAAAACCTCATGGCAAGGAGGGAAGGGTCTGTGTGCGAGCCGAAATCTGACCTGACAACCCCAGGCACCTGGAGTCGCGATTTTGAGCATACACTCGCTAGCAAACAGATGCCTCACCGATAAAATGTTGTCTCACTGACAATCAGGTATATAAGAAGGAGAAACTCAATTCAGGGGGTTACCCTAATTCACTACAACACGCCAAATGGCTTAATATCTGCTTGAATACCCTTAAAACATTCTAAAAGTTTGATCTCCTTAAAAATAGTATTTTCCTTCACAATTATTCACCATCTGTACATCATGTAGGCATGTCTTTGTAGTATCCCACAAACCAAGTCTCACATTTCCATCTATCAAATAGTGCAAGTTATCAATTTCCCTGGCCCTTTGTCTCGTTAGAGAGAATGGTTGCAAGCAGTTAAAACCTTTTATAAAGGGTCGCCTGTCAAATTCAACCACAAAAGATGAACCGTTGGTATTTGAAAATCATTTGAATCTCTATCATTCAATCTTCCTTTCACGGGTAAAACAATAAAGGGCCAGTTGAGACCATGTTATAAAACCCCTCCAGTGGGTAAAACAATAAAGGGTCACCTCCGATAAGGAGTCAATTCAAAATTAGAACAAAAAGCAACTGCATACTAAGACGGGCACTTAAGAAATGCGTTTAGGTTTTAGGTCACAAATAGGACTTACGGTTAGGTTGAAGACCTTAGGATATAAAGGGCAACACTTAGGGTTTTAGATCTTAGATCTTCAAAAGAATTTCAAACCCTAGATATAAATGAAGATAGAGATTGAACTTTTTGACTTTTGAGTCTCAGAGATGGATGAAGGATAAAAAGCAATGATGTTAAAATCAAATGGGGAATCTCTTCAACAATCTAATCCAAATGACCTTAACACCAAATCTTGTGTTCAACTCCAACATCAAGACACAGAGAACATTGAAGGCATGGAGCACAAAGAAACATGTAGACATGAACAACTTCTGCCATAAGGAAGAACCTGATCCAAATACAATTCACCTCCTAAAATACTGCACATCCAAATCAAACTCATAACTTAAGGTTTTAATAAATTCATAACTCTCCTTGACATTACAACAACAACCCTAATTCCCTGATTCACATGACCACAACACCAATATGAACTTGATATGATCCTTGTAATAACATGAATGAAGCAAGTATATCAAACCAAGTATAATATCACAAACTCCATGAAGCAAAAGATAATGATGATTGCGTGTGACTAGATCCTCCTCAACTCATCAATCAACATCATCAAGACCTCCACATCCTGATCTTATACATATGACCAACTCTAAAAAGCAATGAACTACAAACCAACATGAGCATTGAAACTGACTACATGAATTTGACCTTCCTCAACTATGAAGCAGGATGTATAAATTTATGAGGCAGAATAGGATCCTCAACCAATCACTGCAACCCTAACCTCATGATACTAAATGAATCAGTCCTTTGACAACACCACCTTATGATAACCAACACAACTCACCTCACCTTATTCCTATTGTCATCACAAACACCTCATTCCTTCTATCATCACAAGTTGTAGACATCCAAAGCACAATTGCATCTCACCCAAATCACTTTAACATCACACACCTCATGAAGACACTGCACACATCTTTTGACATCAATGACAAACTTCCATCAATCCCATGTCCAACATGTTCTTGTTTAAAATATCTACCATTTTAGGAATGTCCACTTCAAAACTTGAAATATTTTCATTTGAATCATGTGTGGGTAGAGTAGAGATGTCATCAATGTCCAAATTTGTTGGTTTATCATGGCGGTCATCATCTTTAACCTCGTCCTCATTTATTTCCATGACAACCAAAGAGGGCTCACTCATGTTTTCATCATGTTTTAGTTCATCTATCTTTTGCCAATCTAGTTGTAGTTGCTTTCTAGGCACTCATAATTGTAAGGGTCATCACAACTTAAAGATTGCACCTCAACATCTTGACAAGTAGAAAGTTGGGTCACATGCAAATCATGAAAGGAATTTTGGTTGTTTTGGCCTAAAAATGGATTTTGATATTGATTGATATGATCCATTGGATACATTGATTGAGGATGAATGAGGCCATTGGGTTGTTCATGTTGATTGTGTTGGGCCAAGATTGAGACTATAGCCGCATGTAGTGAAGAGCATGGCCTTGACTCATTGGGTTGTGGGTGTTAATTTGTTCTAGGATAAGGGCTTTGTTCACAGCCTCTTGTACGTTGTTTACCCTAAGTGATTGCATGATGAAAGCTTTATAGGAAGGTCCTAAGGCTTGCAAATATGGTTCTAACACTTCATTGGTTGTAGGCACATAAACTTTAACCAAGTTTTCAATAGTTTCACAAAACTTAAGGGTAAACGTGGCAATAGTTTCACGGGGCTCTCTTCTTATTGTCATGAATTGTCTATGGGCCTCTATTGAATAAAGGTGTTCTCCAAATTGTCCTAGAAAGGCAGCCTCTAACTGAGCCCAAGAGTGAATTGAAAATGGTGGAAAATATATGTACCACTCATATGATTCTATCTCTACAGTATAAGAGAACAAAATACAAGCGAGCTCTTCATTCATGACTTAGTGTTGAATCATCAAGTTCCCAAATGTATTCATATGATCGTGTGTACTATGCTTACTAGGGTCAAAAAAAGATATCCATCCAATAAAGTCTTTAGGAAGCCCAGGGAATTCTCTGTGAAATGCCAGAGGACTAGCAATTTTGTTAACACTTCCCTAGCTCAAAAATTAAAAATAACACGATCAACCATTTCCCTTAAATTTAACTACACTCAAACTTTAGCCAGCCCTCCTTCTAGTGCCAGTTAATGTTGACCCGCAAAAGTGCACAATGTCACACCTCAGGAATTGGAAGCTAACTCCTCTCTTGAAAGGAGATTGAGTGATCTCCCCAAGGTCTTAGGAGGTACATGGTCTTGGTTAAATGGGACAACTCAGTTGTGGAATATATGCTATTTGTCAAGGGGCTCGATGTAATGGTGAAGAAATAGTTGTTGTGTGATCAAGCTCAGTATGATGGGTTTGTAAATGGTCTTCATGCAAACAAAGGAGGTTTTATGTTTAACAAATTTAACTTCATTCCTCTGTTTTATGAAGACAATCATAAAGAGGAACATGCCACCTAACACATTTTAATTGAATTTACAAATATGTTTTGTATTCCATCATGAAATCAAAACAACTAAACTACTTAATTTAAAATATATTTCAACCATCTAAAAAAATGCAAAAGATGAGAGAGGTAAAGAGCAAAAAGGACGACAAGAACCAAAAGAGTGGAGAAGAGAGAGCATTTATTTTTCATAATGACCATTAATATAAGAATGAGCAATCCATGTAAAACATTTTAAAACCAATTTTAAATCTTTTCTAGCATTAACTCAGCATGAGATTCAAATAGGGCTATCTTCTAAGGAAAATTAAAATGAGAAATTGCACTTGAAATGTTAAACATAGTATAACTAATAAAATATGATGGAGCAAATGCAAATTCACAGCAAAAATAAAAACATAAAATATTGTATTGAATTAAATTTGATGATTTTACAATATAGTGCAGTGGCTTTTTAAAGCCTTACAAATTCTCGTGTAAGTAACTAAATAATCATATGGGAATATAACTAACTCTTATAAACTAACAATAGTTTATTTAATAATATCTATAACTTATACTAACTATTGTTTTATTTATAAACTATAAACTAATTAAATGTAAACCTTAAATTCTAACACCCCCCCTTAAGGTTTACATGTAATAAAACCAATATTCCCCTCTTTATTACATTATCTCGAATAAAGGATGGAACACTGCAAGAGTTGATCATAGCAACCCTTCTAGAAACTTTGATGGATCGAGACTTACTCAACTATCCACGAATTCTCCTCACTCACCTAGGAAACACCAGATTGACGCCATTGATATCTTAACTGTAGAACTTACAAAACACTTGTGAATCGAGACACACTCAACTATTCACAAGCTAATCACCAACCTTGACTGTGAATCGAGACTCACTCAACTACTCACAATACAAATCACCAACCTCCACTATGAATTGAGACTCACTCAACTATTCATAGTATAAACTCCAACCAACTGCAGATCGAGACTAACTCCAAAACCCACAGTAACATACCATCATTTGTGGATCGAGACCAACTCCAAAATCCACAACCAAGTATTGTCATTCTTTGTCATTCTTTGTCAAGCACTGTCAAGCACTACCAAGCCCCCCCTTGCTCTATGAAGGGACACAAATTGAAAAGGTTATTCTCATGTAATGAATCATCCCTGAGCGAGAAGCTAGCTCGAGATGACGAAAAACCTCATGCCTCTGGTGCCTCCTGCCTCCAATTGAACCTATTTAATTCTGAGTAAAGATACTCTTCCTCATTGTCATTTTGAGGTGAGTCTTGATCATGGATTGCAAAATCACATCTTTCTTTTTCAGTTTTAGAAGCAGTCAAAGCATTATCTATTTTTAACTTACCACCAATAAGATCTTTAGCACGTTGAAGGCAATTCAATAGAATGTGTCCTCTTTGATTACAATAGTAGCATTTGAAAGTTTTATTCTTCTTTGTTGAATTTTTATTCTTCTTTACAAATAATGCAGTTTCTTCTATACTTGTGTGATTCTTAGTGACCCTATGCTCTTCATCAATCAAGGAAGAAATCACCGTTTCTAAGCTTGGATTAATTTTATTCAAAGTGAATACAATATTATCAAAAGTTGGAGGCATACTATTCAGTAATATTGCTTTAGCATCATCATTGTCAACTGTAGCTTTTACACCTGCAAGTTGATTAAGAAGTGAGTGAAATGTGCTAATATGTTGTACAACACTTTCACCCTCTTTCATCTTTAGCCCAAAAAGTTTTTCTTTGAGTGTCATCTTGGCATTTGAAGTTTGTGAGCCAAATAAAGAATCAAGACCATCCCATATTTCTTTTAAAGTTTTTGAAAGATTAATATGATGCAAATATGCATCAGACAATCCAAGACCAATCAATGTTGTGGCTCTACGGTCTTTTGATATCCATTTCATTGCTTCATCAACATCTTGTGGTTTTTTTATAATTCCACTCACAATATCCCACAAGTCTTTTTCTATTAAAACAAGTTGTACCTTGACTTGCCATGTATGAAATTCATGACCATCAAATTTTGGAAGAGCATATGATTTCTCCATTTATCACTTCTTTTATCAAAAAGGAATAAAATCTTCTATCTCCAACTACAATACTTTCAAAACTCAAATCCAAACAAATGCATCATTCTAAGATTTGAACCTTTAACCACTTAGACAAAATTAAATATTCTCACCAATTGGTCCATTTATTGTTACCAAAATTTAATATAAATGTGAACTTAATATGTACTTACTTTACCATACACCCTTTTTATCTTGCATTTGTTGAGCTCCTCCTTAAAAAGCGATGTGAATCAATGTGCTCTGTCATGAGAGTTTGTAAGACTTCTTTCTGTTATGCGTTGATTACTGCTTCTCCCCACACTTTGATTTCTTCTTCTCACGCAGGTTCACATCCTTACAATATTCAAGACTAGTCTAAAAATGTAGCATGGAAAAGGCGCATCAACTTCACTAGCATTCTCCAGCGTATGAGCAAAGATAATTGTAGACAAATGGACACATATCTGCTAGGGTAAGTGCATAGGTTACTGTCACTTGAGTGGAATAAAATGAATACAGAGACTCGTGGGCAACCAGGCGGCAAAGATGCGTGGTGAACTAGATCAAAGTCATTTCTGCATTTGGCATACAATTCTTCTAGCATAGATATGCACAGACCAGTGAAGAGAAGAGAAGTGTATGCTTCCTCTATCCTTTATGTGTTACAATAACAATGCATCAACTACATCTACAATCATTAATATCAATCCCTCACAGATATAGCCAACCATGGTTCACATTTTTCTCTCTCAAACCCTAATTTCTCCACAGTAAGAGTCATCCTACAATTGTCAGCAATATCAAATGAAAAGATTTGATTTTTTAGATTGTCAAACTCGCTCAACAATCTTTTTCTTCACAGCCCATTCTCAAAATTCTCTGATACCATAATAAATATGATGGAGCAAATGCAGATTCACAACAAAAATAAAAACATAAAATATTGTATTGAATTGAATTTGATGATTTTACAATATAGTGCAATGGCTTTTTAAAGCCTTACAAATTCTCGTGTAAGTAACTAAATAATCATACGGGAATATAACTAACTCTTATAAACTAACAATAGTTTATTTAATAATATCTATAACCTATACTAACTATTGTTTTATTTATAAACTATAAACTAATTAAATGTAAACCTTAAATTCTAACAATAACAACCACCATAAAACGATGAGTACGCTGTCATAATGAAACCCATCTCAAATGTCCATTAAATTCAAGTTTACAGGTTTAAATAGAATGATAAATTCAATACTATGGGTGCAAATATAAATACACATACTCAGGCTTGATATGAGATATGTCCCCACCATGTTACATGTGTTGAAGGAAATATTTCAAGCTTCCTACACCTCTGCTCCTCCCCATGATCCTTTGATCTTCAAAGGAAAACTTGGAACATTATATCCACTCCTCTGTTGCTATCTTTATCCCAAAAAAAAGAAATAAAAACTAAAACCTGGTGCAGGAGCATCGACAAATTTTGGTTTGCATTTTATTTTGTTTGGTATTTTAGTTTTATTGCAATTTTGGCATGAGATAAGCTGATTGGGGGCATGGTTATGTTGGAAAGGCAAATTTCACTTCAATTTTAGACACTCACACATCCATGAGCTGCTTTGTAATAAACTGAGTTACGATGCCAATTCAAAACAAAGATATATATACCCATGTTAGCATAGAAGAGAGATTAAAAAATATGCAAGATTAAAAGCTTTTAGGACCTGCACAACTATGAAGGAGGTTTGAAAGTGCAATGTTTGAAAATCTAACTATCAACCTACCCGTGGCCAAGCAAAGAGCAATTAATTGCAAGATTCGGTTGAAAGTAAATAAGGTAGTTATTGACTCAGTTATCTAGAATAGTTTGCAACATGGAAACAAGGGGAGAGAGGTGTCAACAGGGCAAGGAAGAAGGATGAACAGAGGGGGATATATGGGGTTGTGAAAAGAATTGTAAGAGATAAGCCAACTTAGAGAAGAACTTAGGGTGCCATTGTGAAGGTATTAGGAAGTATTGAAGAAGGTCATGTAGGTTGGAATAGGGAAGTAAAAGACAATAAAGAATGAATGTTAATGCAATCTAAAGGATCTGAAAATGCTAGTTAGGGCAGAGTAAATCCACACATGTGAAGGGAGGAGAACAGGAAATAGAAGAACCCAAATATAGAAGTTACAGAAATAATTCAAATAAAGGGAAATCAATTGTGAATAAGGAAGTCAATTCTTTCATAAATAAGTTGTCATTATAATCCATTTGCAACGTCAATGATTAGTTAATGTTTCATCTTGCTATTGTATGTACACTTTGTTTTTGTCACCTGTATGTGGAAGTTTTGTCTCCTGTCACTGGTGGGTAATACCTAAGATTTACCAATGTTCTTGTCGCCTGAGCAAAGGATCGGCCTAATCAATGAGGGTAGCATTCTGTAGTTTATGATTGTTGTTTATTGTTGTCCTCTGTTTCTTGAAGTGTCACTATTTTTGTCTGCAACGAATTGGGCTGCCATCAAAACTATTGCCTATGTTGTCACTGCAGCGAGCTTCCCAAAAAATATAAAATCCCCTTGTTCTTTTCAATGCCTCTCCAGCTGTTGTTAGATTTTTATATATTTTTGTTTTTCATAGGCGTGTCCTATGAGGAAATAGGTGACCTCTATGAGGTAATAGGTGTTTTGTGTAAAAAGAGGGGTTTTTCAATTTCAATGAGTATGCATGTTGGATCCTCCTTTCACACCTTACATTCAAGGACATAAATTGAGTCAAGCCACAACTCTTGCAAGAGGGCTCTGCTACAGATTTAGTGTCACTTGGAACGAAGAGGAAAGTTGGAATTTGCTAATTAATTGATTAATTAAAGCATGATTATGCTTAAAACCCTAATATCGCAAAATCGTAAATGAACAGACAAATCACGACAAATGCTCGCAGACAGAGATATAATATTCAGAGTAAATACATACCAGACTTTGAGATTCTGGATGCAGAAAAGTCAAGGACTAAAGAGCGGGCGCCCAAGTCCAAGGTAACAACTTCTTCAGGGACTTCTGGAACTTGTCTGCAACTAATCACCACTATCATAGAGGTTTTATGCTTTGGGGATCTGGGGGACTAAAGAGCGGGCGCCCAAGTCCAAGTCCTACTTTTTCCTTCAGATACGGTATCTCCAAAATCTGTCATAGCCTCCTGCAACTCCACTTCCGCAGAACACAACACCTATTACCTTGTGGTGTCTAGGAGCTTGCCTTAGTCAAGCCCCATAATGACATTCGAGTCTTCCAAACACCATTGTCAGATAGAGAATGTGTATCCCTGCGGGATAGAGGAAAATCCAAATAATATATGATAAATTCAACACAAATAGATATCACCTCGGAGGTGTAGCTCGCATGAACATGAAGATCCTTCACATCATGAGAAGATGAAGCCAAATCTATAATAACAAACACAACAAGACAATTCTGCTCTGCAACACAATGAATACTTTGAATGCTGTAAAATCATAAGTTTGCCAAAATCTCATAATCATCTTCTAGTTTACAAATGAAACCCTAAACATGCTTATATATGCATTCCCTCTTTAATTTCGTAATTCAAACTTAAGATGTCGGCAATGTAACCTTCTACTGGTGACATAACCGATATTTAAAATTTGAGACCCCGCTAAATAGGGTAGGACTAGGGCGCGGTTTCCCAAGTTCTTGGCCCCATTTTCAAGGCAGGGTCAAGTTCATCACTGTCCCCTAAGCCCCATTTAACATGGTTTTTTAGGGATTTTCCATCAGGAGTTAAAATGAATATGCAAGATGCAAAACAAGGGACCTAGGAGCTAAACTTGGGAGGGAAAAAGTCCTAGGGAGACATTTTCTGACGTAACATTTAGCCCCCATTTTAATGTATGTATGATCTTACGACCCATACATGCATTAAAGTAAAGTAAAAAACACGGCAAACATGCTAGGCACTTACAACTAATGCCTACACAAAGATTGAGAAACTATTTCTAGCCCCCAACCTTAGGTAGACATTAGAGAAGACACATTGTAGACACGCTAAACATAGTGAAGATAGTAACAGGCACGTAAAACACGGAGAAGACAGTAACAGTTATGCAAGACACAAAGAATACAACATTTAAGACATGCAAAACATGATGAATATGGTGAATGCAGTGATTATTTCTTTTTCATTTTCATTTTCATATATAAATGCAATGCAAGTACATGAAAAGTAAACACAACCCAAAATGTAAGAGGGGCATTTTGCCACACGTCTTGAAGCTACATATGGGGCAACAGACACGCAATACAAATCTCAGAGTGTGGGAAGGGCATTTAGCCACACTCTTGAATACTACACTTGAGAACAAACACGCCATACAAATCCCAAAGCATCGAAGGGGTATTTCACCACATGTCTTGAGACTATGCTTGGGAACAAACACACCATACAAAACTTAGGTGTAGGAGGGGAATTTCACCACACGTCTTGAAACGACAACACGGGGGAAAACACACGGAAGACACGAGCTCCGTATAGTATGCCAACGTCTAAAACATGACAAACAAGGCAATGGAAGGAGCCTATTGCTAGGTTCCCACCATCTCAAACATGCTATAGGCACACCTGATAGTTGGGCTTATGCCACAACAATCGCCAAAGACACGCTTAAGGGAGGATACACCAACCCCGCCTCCGCAGAGGACTTTTGAAATAGAAGGATGTGAACTAGCTCAAGAGATACACCATCCCTACCTCCATAGAGGGCTTTGAATAAAAGGATATGCATGATATCCCACCTCTGCAAAGGGCTTTCAACATGCTTCGTTAGTATCAAAATCATCAAACAACTTACCTTTTATATGCCCCCACCTTAAGGTGGTTGATATCATGTATCGATATCAAGAACATGAAGGTAGAGATAAAACACACAAGGGAACAAGAGCTCTCGCAAAGCCCATGCCCCCAAAGGTGACATGTGCTTTATGAATGCCAAATGTTCCCACAAACACACAATTTCCTATAATGAAAGGGGTTAGAAACCACATAATCATGATAAAAACAACAATGCATGTAAACATTCACATTAAGAGCCGAGGCTATACTACGGATTTGGAGATTGAGTATAACCGTGGGGCTATACCGCATAAATCTCAAAACCGAGCACATAGCAAATGTATTGTTATGATTTGTTAGCAAAGATAAGACAACATCAAATATCACATGGAGTGATTCTACCAGCCAAGTGTCGGATAATATATATCAACCCCGTCGTCATATATGGACTAGGTCCATTTTTTCTTTACTTGCTGAAGGGACACTCAGTTTGTATCAATATTTATTTATTTTTCGTCATCTACTAGCTAGATAGAACCACTAGAAGAAGGTAAACAATAAATCAAGAGAGGAGAACAAATGCCTTAGGGTCGTTACATAGGAGGGTGCCCCCAGGTCACCAACCACAATGCTATGCCCCCAAGGCATGACACTCAACAATAAAATAGAGGAGAGGAGCAATATAGAAGAATGATGATACAAATAGAAGGATCACAATAGAGGCGGTCTCCTGGCATCCTTGACCTTACAAGAGTATCAAGAGTCATCCAAGAAGGCCTAAACAACACATAACACATCACGGGGGGATCACAACACAGAGGTAAGGGTTAGAGATACTTACCTGCAGGCAGACCCATGCTAGAGATTGTCAACAATTAAATCATCCTCTTCCCAATCCCGAATGTTAGAGGAAAGAGGTACATAAGGTACAATTGCCAACTCTTTATCGTTGTTTGTAATGTTTTCTTTGTTAAGCTCTTCCTTGTTTGTTTTAGTGTTAGATGGTGGAATGTTTTCTTGTTCAAGTGCATTTCTTTGTGCAAAGGCTTGTCTTCTCTTCCTTCTTTCTCTTGCTTGTTGATTTCTTTTTGTCCTATTGCTTATATCCTCAAAAGTGTTGTCGCATTTTTCTATTGGTTTTTGTATCTTAGAGGAGGAAGCTTGTTCAAATCTTATTTGTTGTGATGAAGTACCTTGTTCTTGACAAGTACCTCCCGATCATCTTAAGGATAACGGGGGAGGAACCTCAACATGGGGTCCTATACCTTTTTCTCTAGAAAATTCTTCTAATGTGGGTTGTTCTTCTCTTATTATTTCTTGAATAGAAGGATCGACCACTCGATGTAGTAATTTGTCATGTCTCATTTTTATGAACAATATGATTAAACTAGTTTAGGGAACAATTATCATGATTGATTTTTGCTTTAAGTAATTTTGCTTACGTGGATGTAATCATTATGAGTTAATTGATGAAATTTAGAAATTATTTTAATATGGAATATTGATGCAATGATTTGCTTCGGCTATGTTTTTGAGACACTAACCTATTGACGTCGAGATGAGTGCAATTGGATGCAGGAACTTGTCAAAGATGAAAGCATGACTGGGGTAGAAATGTTCTAGCTACTTGGCAAGAACTACTGGAAGGGTTTATCTGATGCAAACACACACACCACTTAGTTGCATATGCATTATCGAATGGTTTTAATTGCATTAATGGGTGGTTATTTAATTAATTAATAAAATATTGCTTAAAAAATGTTTGGAAGACAATATGTCTTTAAAATAATCAAATAGATTAAATTAATTGTGTAAATGTTAATGCATTCTCCTTGTGATTATTTTAATGAATTGTTTAAATTAAATAGTTGAATAATATTATTATTAGCATTATTATATTTAGAATTTTTGAGAAAAAAAATATATATTTATTTTATTCTTACCATCAGTAAGTTGTAAAAGAAGATTTGTTCTCTTTATCGTTTTTAAATAAAGCTTTTGTTTTTAAAATAGCAAATATATTGTTTTATTTATTTCATTCTATCTCTTTAATTCATGCAAACTAAAAATATGAACTACAGTTTTAAAACCTAAAAGCAAAAGATCTCTAATAATAAGAATAGGTAATTTGTTAAAAAGGGAGAGATTCGCACAACAGAAAATACCCATGATTTTGGCAAAGAAAGAAAGACACAAATTGCAGAGGAGATCATATGGTTTTTGGTGCGACAAAAGCTCAGGAAAAGTTGGTGACAGGAAGAAAGATAGGGAGGCAGCGACAACAGCTGCATAATCTTCTTCAACCGCTAATCTTTCCAAGTTCCTCTTCATTTTTGTTTGTGTTTATTGGCATAGCTGTTTATATGGTTTGGCCAATTCCTAAATAGGACTGGCGTTTTTCTATTTTATGCTGGCCGCTTTATGTTAGATCGACCTACCTTTTGTAGCTGTTGATTTCAGTATGGCTGAATAACCATGTAGTCTGGTTGCTTATCTTTGATAGGCCGTTTCTTTTCATTGTCTTGGCCGCCTTTATTTTGCAGGTTGTCAACCTTATTTCTGATTCATGTCCTTTATTTTACTTGGCCGTCCACTATTTTCATGGACGTAGCCCTTCTTTTTATGGGCGTCAATTGTTATTCTGGCCGTTGTTCCTTATTTTTGGCTGCTCATATTATTTCTACCTGGTCGTTACCTCATTCTTCTTCTGGCCGTACGGCTTCATGTTGATCGTGCCCACTACTTGGTTGTTTTTGACGGATCTGGGTGACTAATATAGATCGACCCTTATATATAATGCTGTCGCCAGATCTAGATTTAAAACTAGATAGAAACCTATGACAACTCCATGTTGCTGTTTTTATTTTATTTTATGACTGGTAAAACGAGTTAAAATTCGCTGTATATGACTGAGTATGAATTTAATCAAAACTGTAGACTCTTGTAGCAGTGATTGGAAGGATGGTAACTTATATGCATGAGGGTTGTATTTGAAATTATATACTTGGTTGAATAAACAGTAGTCATGTAAATCAATTTCTCCCATGAGGAAATCAGTGAAAACCTCTGTTTTAGATAAATTATGACGAACTACCTGTAGCGTCACCTATGACTATGTTTACTTGCATGCTGGATTAGTTAAATAGTAGATACATAAATCGACTTCCCTTCATTACTGATACAATTAAACCTTTGGTGTTAATTGAAAGTTCCTGTAGCTGTGTTAAAAACTGTGAAGAAACTTGTGAATTGTTGCCAAATCAAAGAATAGAAAGGATACCTTATAAATCCTATTTCTTGATTGATGTTAAAGGAATGATTAATTGGCGATTATTTCACTATTTTATCTCTTGTAGCAGCTCTTGTTGCCACAGCGACAGGAGGTTTGCTTTCTTATTTTCTTGTTATGTAAACCTCCTGTCACAGAAATGACAGGAAGGCAGATTTGTGAAGTAAATTGATTCTTATTGAAAGATTAATTGACTAAATTAATGTATTGCTTTATAGCATTTATTTTCCTATATTTGATGTTGGGAAAAAGGGAATGGAATGATTTATTGAACTTGCTCTTTTAATTACTTTATTTGATTTCTTTACTGCTTCTTGGGGGAAGAAATAGATTTTCATTAGGAATGTGTTGGGTTACTTTCGGGACTAGGACGTCGAACGTGGGTATTCAAAGATAGGCTTTTCCTCTTTTTTGAGAATTGACCAAGTTACTTAAATGATTATGCATAATCAAGATGACATTGAAATAGATGTATACTGTCTAGCAAAAGCTTATATTATTGATATCTCTGCCACATCCTGTTGTGAGACAAATTGCTTTTCGTTACATAGAATTGCACTTTTAGACATCAAGCATGCATCGGGTGTTCCCTCCTGCAGTTGTTACCAGGTAGCTAGACATTTTGTGCAGAGCTAGGTTTCCTTCATGTCAGGAAGGGATCCGGGGAAGTGTAAATACTTCATGGTTGGGTGGAAAAGCACTTGAGTCATGTTCCCGTCTCTCAGCTTGCAGGTGGTGGACCACTTGGTTCGTGCAGTTAAAGAGTGTATTTGATTTATTGATGTACTTATTATTGTACCTATTTGGATGTATTGGCATGTTGCCAAAGGATTTATGTATATTGATTCATAGTGCTTATTACCTGGATTTGGCATGTGAATATGTAATATGTATTGACATGGATATTTTATTTATAAGATTATCTTTTTATTGAGATATTGTGATCAAGCAGATTAATTGCATATTTTATCTTCGAAAGTTGTATTTAAGTGGATTATTTACTTCTTTTGACTTTGGTTATTACGATGTTGTATATAAGCAGATTATTTACTTCATTTATTTTGAGTTGTTTTTAATGCTTTTTACATGATTTGAGAGGGCTTTACATAATTTTGCTTTATATTTTCTATATCCCAAGAAGTTAAAATCTTTTCGTGGCTCCGGTTCATGATCAGATCATGGCAAAAAATAATCAAGTATGAAGTGTTATCTTGTAACCAAGGGTTTATATCTATTGCGAGGAATAATATGCACTTGTCCATTCAAAGGAAATTTTACACAATTATGAATTGTTGAAGGGACAACTTTCATAGCCTTTAACCATGGGTGTCCTAATTTTATGTGAAAGAAATCGGATAGAGGGTCAACATCAAATAATTGTTCTATGGATTTTTCAAATGCTGTGACCAATAAAGATATCTTCCCATAAGTGTTTATGAAAGCTCCTTTATGTGTTTTAATCATCATGTCAGAAGGGTCATACAAGTCTTGTACCAAACCATGTGAATAAAGAAAATCCTTTTGTTGCCACATTAGTCATACAATTAGGATCTACAAGTGTTCCATCCATGGGATTTTCCATTGTCTTCACAGTGATATAAAGAGGTCCTTCAGTTTCTCCAATTGTTCTATCATGCGGTGTAAATATGATTTCGGGTTCAGGGACCTTTCTTTTCATATAAGGCCTAGGAGGAAACCTAGTGTTATTGTTGCGATTAGAATCCATGTGTATGTTTTCAAATGAGTGTAAGATCAAAATTTTAAAGATATTCAAATCTTATGCAAGGAGCAAATACAAAATTATGTAAGTTTATGACCTAAAATGCTTGATTTTTTCACTTTTTTCAATGCAGATGACTAAAGCAAAATGTGTTGTAAGGAAATTGATGAGGGGCAGCAAATAAAAAGCTATATATTAGTCCAATAATGCAGCAATATCCTTCACAACACACCTATAATGTAATTCTATATGGTTTACAAGTCAAAATCTAGTGAAAATGCAAGATTTTTAAACCCTAGTTATGAAATTAAGGCATGAATATGTGCAAAATGATATGTAAATAAATTCTAATCAGATTTATGATGCAAAACAACCCAGATCAGATCTAAAAATGATTTTAAAGTCCTACAATGCCCAATGCAAGTGCAAATTTTAAGAATGATGAATGAAAAATGCCAGTTTTTGTTGAAATTATGTATGTGTAAATGCAAATTTTTGAAATATGAATGTAGAAACACACTAAAATGCAACACTACATACAAAATTAGATTTGAATGAGTGCCTAATATGAGTAGTAAAATCTGAAGCAATATTTTAACTACAAACCCTAATTTTTGAAATTACTAGGTTAAAAGAAAATTTCAGAATTTCAAGCAAATCCTAGCAATTTTAATATGAAAATGCAATGCAAAAGATTGTAAGAAGATGATTTTCTGTAATTTATATCAGATCTAATGAAAATATCAGAAATTAAATGAAATTTAATTAAATTATGTCAAAATGCAAGTCTAAAATGCCAATTTTTTCAAAATTTTCAATTTTTTTTGTAAATTTTCAAATGCAATATGAAAATGATAAATGGAATGAATGCAAATCTAAAGTACGAAACTCAACAAGGTGCAAAATTCAAATAAAACATGGGTTCACCAAAATGTTTAGTAGGAAAAGAGGTACTTTCAATTTAATGAGTGTTTAAGGTTAGATCATCCTTTCACTACAACATTCAAGGACATAAATCGAGTCAAGACACAACTTTTGCAAGAGGGCTCTGCTACAGATTTAGTGTCACTTGGAACGAAGAGGAAACTTGGAGTTTGCTAATTAATTCATTAATTAGAGCCCAATTATGCTTAAAACCCTAATTTCACAAAATCTTAAATGAATGGATGAATCGCGACAAATGCTCGCAGACGGAGATATAATATTCAGAGTAAATACATACCAGACTTCAAGATTCTGGATGTGGAAAAGTCGAGGACTAAAGAGCAGGTGCCCAGGTCCAAGGCAACAACTTCTTCAGGGACTTCCGAAACTTGTTTGCAACTAATCACCACTGTTATAGAGGTTTTCTGCTTTGGGGATCTGGATGACTAAAGAGCGGGCACCCAAGTCCAGGTCCTGCTTTTTCCTTCGGATACAAGATCTCCAAACTCTGTCACAGCCTCCTGCAACTCCACTTTTGCAGAACACGACACTTGTTACCTGTAATCACAAAGAAGGGGGTTGGGGGTTGTGGTGTTTAGGAGCTTGCCTCAGTCAAGCCCCGGAAGGACATTCAAGTCTTCCAAACATCGTTGTCAGATAGGGAGTGTGTATCCCTACGGGATAGAGGCAAAACCAAATGATATATGATAAATTCAACACAAATAGATATCACCTCGGAGGTGTAGCTCGCATGAACATGAAGATCCTTCATATCATGAGAAGATGAAGCCAAATATGCAATAACAAACACAACAAGACAATTCTGCTTTGCAACACAATGAATACTTTGAATGTTCTAAAATCATAAGTTCGCCAAAAGTTCATAATAATCTTCTAGTTTACAAATGAAACCCTAAACATGCTTATATATGCATTCCCACTTTAATTTCGTAATTCAAACTTAAGATGGCAACGAAACCTTTTAACAATCACATAACCAACATTTAAAATTTGGGACCCCGCTAAATAGGGCAAGACTAGGGTGTGGGCACCCAAGTCCTTGGCCCCATTTTCAAGGTAGGGTCAAGTTTATCACTATCCGCTAAGCCCCATTTAACATGGGTTTTCAGGGATTTTCCATCAGGAGTTAAAATAAATATGCGAGATGCAAAACAATTGACCCGGGAGCTAAACTTAGGAGGGAAAAAGTCCTAGGGAAATATTTTCTGACGTAACAATAGCCAGCCTCTATTTCTTAATTCTTTAAATGCCATCATATCCAATTTGATCCAAGTGCTTGTATTCTTCATCTCCACACTTGTTTTTTTTTTCTAATTGTTATCACAACAATCAAACACAGACACCTACTTTTATTCTTACTAGCATTTCAATTCCTTTGTTGCAGTTGGTACATAGGTGCCTACATTTTTGTCTATTTTAAGCTCTTGTGCCCCCTTCTCATAGGATTTAGTCTCTTTCAACATTTAATATCTCCTTTTGTAGTGAAATCTTCTTTGGATCTGTCTATTTTCCCTCCTTTCATATGTTTCATATCCTTTAACTTTGGGAAGATATTTTCTTTACCTTACTTGGCCCCCACGTCTAATCCTATGAACATCTCCTCCTATGAAGTGAGCAACCTTTTTTAAATTATAAGTGCCATGCCTTTTAAATGATGTGGTATGGTCTCTTAGATTAGAGCACCATCTCATATTCTAGTTTTAAAAATAGGCCCCCCTCTTAACTCTTACTCTTCCCTCATTTCTTAAAATTTTAAAATTGTTTATCACTTTTAAAAAAAAGAGGGTGGATTTAAAATACTACTTCCACTTTTCCTTATATATCTCTTTGTTCCTCTTTTTTTAATTTTTAAATAAGAGGGGACCTTAAATTATATTTTATTACTCTTTTTCTTTTGTGGAGGCCATTTTAATTTATTTTGAAATACATTAGCCTCTCATTTCAATATGTTGTGATTTTACAACCAGGATGGCTATTACATTTTTTTGGTTTTTTTGGTAGAGCAAGTAGAGGTTGATCTTGAAGTTGCATAATTCGTCTCTCAGTCATGGGACTCAAGTGGATAATGGATCAAGCATCCAGACCTCCTCCATAGACGTAGAATTTGAAGATGCAATTGAACACGCCTTTGTTGAGTTTCTTCTTTATTCTTCTTCAACTTTTGGTAGTATGCATGTCATTCGATCTCCATCCTCTATGTGTAATTAAAACCAACACCAAGAACCTACAAACACAAGAGGAGTCACATGAGACATTTTGATCCGTTTTTGTTTTCATGATATATTCTCAATTCACACATATCTTTCCACAAAATCATGCCAACATTAGTACAAAATCTAGTCAATTCAATAACGAAGATTTGCACAATATTCTTTCAAAATAAGACAATTATTGCTCCTAAGACTAATAAATTGGCACAGGCTTGGGTGGACTAATGACATAAAAAGGGTAATTAGGCTGCTACTGGGATGAGGTTATTTGTACCTCATCATCATCCAAGAGCAGGGCATTAATCTTTGCCACTATTTGACTTCAAAGCAAATTGTAGACATCTTTACCAAACCTTTTATAAAGCACAAGTATGTTCATCTAGGACCTTTTCTAGGGGTTCAAGAAGTTGTTTCTCTGGTTTACTTCCTAATCCTCTTTTGTTTCTCTCTATCTCTCTTCTTGGAGGGCATCTCTTCTCTCTCACTTACTAGGGGCATCTCTTTTTGGGGATTCATTTTTGTACATGGGTACCTAACATGGTCTACTTGTCAAGACACATCATTTTCACCCATCTAAGTTGTGCTTAAAGGGGGTGTTGTTATTACTATTCATTTATTAAACCTTAGGTATACTTAACTTGCTTAGGTGGATATTATTAGAGATATTATGCATATTGTTTATAGATATCTTTTAGATAATTCTAGGATTAGTTTGTTTTATTTCTTAATTTTCTCTAGATGATATTTTGGGAAAGTCTTGTTTTGTTTCTATTTACGAGACTATGTCTCTTGTCCTCATCTCCTCATGTATTCTTTATAAAATGCAACTTCATTGCATTTCATAGTTGCTTAGTTTGGTGAAAAAATAAATAATATATTCATTCATACATCCATGTTTGTAAGTTTTATTTATGCACCAAGTAGTTTGTTTTTAATGTTTATTTATTCCTAAGTTAGATTTAACACAACATATGATTAAAGCTTACACAACTCATCTAACAGTTCATCAATGATATGAATAGGGAACTTTTCCTTGATAGTGAGTTTATTGAGATCATGAAAGTCCACACAAAATCACAATGATCTATCTTTATTGTGAACCAACAATACTAAGGAGGAATAAGGTTTAGAGTTGGCTAAATGGCCCTAGTATTGAGCAACTATTGGACAATCTTCTCAATTTTAGTTTTTGCATACAGGGGTGGCAATATAGTTGAATGTTTGGTGGTTGATTACCTAGAATTAATTTGATTGTACAATTTTGTGAGCATTGAGGTGGTAATCCTTGAAGTGTTACAAATACCTATGAATGCTTATTGAAGAGTGATTACAAGTTTTAAGAGTTAGCTAAGGCATCCATTGTCATTTGCATAACAAAAAATTGAGCCATGATTCCTTAAGACCCCTTTTGAGTAGCTTCTCCGTGCGATGTGAGCTAATAACTAAGGTAGGTCATGCTAACACACCCCTTAGGGTATATTATTTTCCATTAACATAGAATTGAATCCATAGTTCAACAAAACCCCACATGATGGGTCCCAATGTATGAAGGCATTGAGCAACCAAAACCAGTCACAACTACCTAATGGAAGTGCAAACAAATCAAATTGTAGAGTGTAATACCCATTGGTAAGTGAACATTTATTTTGTTATTCGTACCATTTCTTCCTTGTGTTTTGTATCATTTCTACTTTATCCTTTTGCTTATGTTGTACATGTTTGTGATCCTTCTTGCTTCTTTGTCCATTTATCTTATGTGTCTTGACACTTTGGCCATTTATTTATGCCACACTCATTGTGTTTTTACCTATTTTCATTTACCTTCTATATTGGATCTATGCTTTTGTTTCCCCACTCAAGATCCATTTTTTTTAATCTTATTTTCATGTTTAGCAACAACACTTCTTCACATATCATGTTTTTCACACTTACTTATGTCTTCTTGTTCACTTATACATATATTTAGTTTAACTCCTATCATTACCCATATTCCATGTTTTCACTTTAGGTACTCACTTATTTCTTGTTTACACATGTTTTGATGATATATGTCACACTTGTTTCACTTATATGCCATGAGCGCTATGCCTTTTCATGTTTATCTATTTGATAACCTATGTTTACTTATTCTATTCTTCTCATGTCTAACTACTTATGATTCCACACTGTCACTGTATGCTTATGATATGATGCTACATGATTCATGCTCTTTTTATATTACACAATCTTATGATGCTCTCATGTTTTCTATCCTCCATGACTTACGACGTTTCTTATATACCATGATTCATATGCACGTTGCAATCGCTTAGGATCCTTGTCATGTTTGCGATGCTCATTATTCTTCTCATGTTTCAACTACATGTTTATGATGCTTCTTATACTCATGATATTTTGATTTTATGCTCACATCTTTATGTATATGATCCATATCTTGTTTAAAACCTATCCTTACATGCTATATGTGCGCTTGTGCATGCCTTATCTAGTCTTTGGGGTGTAAACCCCACTCCATAATTTACCTATTTCGGAGAACAATATTTTCATGTGCATTCACACCTATCTCCTATTCACATACTCATATGCTTAACTATTTTGATTACATATTTGTAATGCTTACACACCCATCATTCAATCTAATCACATACTTAAAATGCTCACAACCATTATGTTACATTTAGGTCCACCTTTCCTTCAGGATTTTCTTATACTGGGGAAACATTAGGCCATCAATGGCTATCACCAATCTATGATTTTACATGATACATGTTATATATATGTTTACACACTTATTATTTGTTTCCTCTCCTCCAATTCCCTACATCCATTAGAGGCAACCAATTGAAGGGGCATATATTGTCACTAGCATATATTGAGATTTTAGATAGTGACTTTTGATACACATGGACTCATCACTGTACCTGGATGGATCTTGATTTGATTCCTGAACAAAACCAGAGGACAACTGCGCGGAAATTCTTGATTTGATTTGATTCTTGATTTTTTTGATCTTGATTGATTTGATTCATGAACAAAGGACAACCGCGGGGAAATTTGATGGGTACTCAGCGCGGGGGTCGCCGCCAAAAGAAAATGATCTGCAAAGAGTTTCGGCGGGGCAGAGAAATTAGAATTCGAAAGCGCTCGAGAGGGAACTTTCAACTTTCAAGTTGCCAAATGCTAAACTATCCTCTATTTCTATTTCTATTTGGATTTCGTTTATTTTTTTCATCCCATACTCCGAGCTCACATTTTGTGCAACGTTTTCTTGACAATTTAGGTATTTTTGCAGGCTTTTTTCTGTAAGTTCTTGTTTCTGAAATTAAATCGGAAGCAAAATGTGGTCTGTATTGATGCCTGGATTGTGCGGTATGGGTCTTTTTAAGCTCAGTTTTTTCTTTTTTTCGAAAAGGTTTGAATGTAAGGTTATATGCTGTGACAGAAGTGGATCTGGAGTTCAAGAAGAATGTGTACGAGGGAAGAAGAAAGGCGTGCTCCCATCACTAGAGCCCGCGCTGCAGCGGTGGAGAAAAATAACAGAAGCAGATCTGCTCAGGATGACAATGGCCGCGGGAATGCTCAGCCTCAGAATAAAAGGTGAGCTGTTTTGGGGGATGTGACGAACACAGTGCTGCCATTGCCGTTTGATTGCTCTGAAACAAAGGTAACAATGTAGTTACACATACTCCGCCTTCTTTTTTTATGATGATGATGGTGGTTTCCAGAATCTGCCAGTCTTAAGAAAAGTATCAAGTCCACACAACCGAGCTAGCTCTACAGAGTTCAGCCTCTTCTGGACTTTGAAGAGGCGAACAAAAAGAAAAAATCGTAGTGAACAGGGCCCATTTTTTTGTTTTTTTAAATTAAGATTTTGGGTAAATTTTGATTCAATTTTGTACCTTAAATTCCTAGGTCAAGTAAATCAAAATTTGGGGTAAATTTTGGTCCAGTTTTGATTCTTAAATTCCTAGATCAGAGGTGTCCATTTTTGTTTCTATTTAAATACTCAATTTCCTGAGGATTTTGAGCACATCTTTTATTATGAAATATCTGGTAACTTAGCACTTAGGCTCATCTAATTTGACATCATCCCCGTCCCCTTTTTTCCTTTTGGGTGGAGTTCAAGTCCAAGCCCGAAATGGTCCTGCCAAGTCTCAAAACCATATCATCCATTAACCCTCCAACCTCAGTTTCAGATGACATTAGTGTCTTCTGGTTTAAGTTTTCAGCGTTGATCTCCGCTAGCTTGTGGCCATTTGAGGATTTATCCCTCAAAACTATCTTGACCCTCGTTACACGTTTTAATATGTTTCTTGGGGATTTTGAACACAGATTTTATCTCGGAAGCTTTGATGAGTTAATTCTTGACCTGAACTTATTTGACTCTCTCCTCTCTGCCATTAACCCTCCAACCTCCGTTTCAGATGATATTACTGCCTTGTGGCTTAAGTTTTCAGCGTTGATCTCAATAGGTTTGTCGGCATCTGGTGATTTATACCTCTTAACTATTTTAAGAAAAATTGACCCTCATTACATAGTTTAATTTTAATTTTTTGTCGATTCCAGGACCAGGGAAACAAGGTTGTGTAAGGATGCCAGGACTTTGCCCTTATCCACGCCTTCTGATGAGAACAAGCCTCTGCCTCCGGCTGTTGATGGCGAATGCATGGATGAGATTGAAAAGGCCGAGGCAAATGAGAGTGGAAAGACCAAGGCGAATGAGAGTGAAGGAGTGCATGCAGATATTGATGGTGGTGACAGGGAGGATCCTCAGATGTGTAGCAGCTATGTCCACGATATTTATAACCATTTGCGGATTGCTGAGGTATGGATTGTCTAAATTGAAATTTAGACCAAGTTCTACTGTAGCTTAGCTGCCATTTGCTTCCAGGCTCTGATTAAAGTTGTGGGAATCTTCACTATGCTTATTTTCCCATAAGTCATCAAAACACCATTTAGTACTCTTCTTTCCAATCAATTCATAGTCTATATTGGTGCCATGTTTCAGTTGAAGAAGAAACCCAAAAGCATTTTCATGGAAACTTTGCAGCAGGACATCACTCCTAACATGCGGGCCATACTCATAGATTGGCTTGTAGAGGTATGATTTTTGTAAATTTAAAAGAGATGTATGTTGATTGTAGAAATTATTTTTATTTCGGCTGTAAGTTTTTGGAAAAGATTTCTGAGGCATTCAACAAATCATCTGTGATTTGGATCATCCTACATGATTCATCATGCCGATGTAAACCTGTGACATTTACATCAGTATGATGGGTTGTGTTGGGTGATCTTAAATGTTAACAACCTATACAGTATCAAATCATGTATTTTGGATATGACTGTTGACTAATTCTTTTTCTTTTTAACATTTTGGGTGACCCCTTTTCAGGGTTAGACCCGAAATATAGGGAAAAAAAAGATATAGCTATATCTAGATAGATGATTTGAACTAGTGGAAAATTTTGAAGCTTAAATTCATTAACACAGATGACATAGGAATACAGGTACATGATACATGATTTGAAATATTATCTTGTGGAACTCTTTAGGCATTTAATTTTTAAGCACATTACAGGTCTTAAAAATAAATCTCTCTTAATGTTGCGCTATGGAAGAATCTTCAGGACATTTATTATTGTGCTTGTTTGTTTGCTATATCAGGTGTCAGAGGAATACAAGCTTGTCCCAGACACATTGTACTTGACTGTAGGTTACATCGATCGTTTTCTCTCTGTATATCCTGTAAGCAGGCACAAACTCCAACTCCTTGGGGTTACCTGCATGTTCATTGCCTCGTATGTGTTGATTTCTATTCCAATTCATTATTTGTTTGAAGGATTACAACTGCATGTCTTATTTTAAATTTAGAGTGAAAAGAGGCCTGAGATTTGGTACTGATTTAAATATGCAGGAAATATGAGGAAATTAGTCCTCCTCATATAGAAGAGTTCTGTTATATTACAGATAATACTTACACAAGGGAAGAGGTACATACAGCTTCTATATTTAGTAATTAGGATTTTCTCCTGTATACTTAGTATTATTTATGTGATGCATTTCGGTGCTTTAGGGAAACCTATTAAACTCTGTGGTTTAAAAATTATGTATATGCCAATCTTTGTCATCTAAACTTTTAAAGATGTTAATTTCTATTCGTTAAAAACTTTTGCAATGTTGTTTCTCTGGTTTATGATAGTTTCACTATTCTCGGCCTTGTTTCAATTTTTGAATTGGTGAGCATGAAAATCTTTAATAAAGAGGTTAAGGTATTTTATTTTGTATTAAAAAACTTAACTAAAAAAACTCTAGTAAAAAAGTCTTGGGATATCATATTTTGTTTTAAAAAACTCAAAATAACAAACGATTTTTGTTCAGGTGTTTGATAGTTTTACAACTTTGTTTTGGCTCTACTGGTTTTCTCCCTTCCCATACAACGAATGTACCTCATACTTGTTTTTCCATCTATACCAAAGAGTTTTTCCCTGTAGAAGTAGATACAGAACATTTGTCTGGATTCTTGAAATGTTTGAATTGGTTTTGCCTAAACTAAATTGCCTGCAACGAGATTCTGGGTTTTGTTTCCATTAATCTTGTATTGTCTTTGTGAAATTGCCTTGGTTTTATTGTTGGTCTAAATCACCTTTTTTACATTTTGCAGATGGTAACAATGGAGAGAAATATCTTGACCTTCCTCCATTTTGAAATGACAATGCCCACAATAAAAACTTTCCTTAGGTAATCAAATTTTGAAAACAGTTGGTCTTTTGAGTTTGGCCCTTTTTTTCATATATCATTTCAACTTTCTTTCTTATTGAATATATATTATAAATGGCTGAGTAGGCACTTTGTACGAGCTTCTCACCTAGCGAACAATGTAAGTACTAAAATTTGGAAATTAGCAATTAATTTTTTTTTGGTAGTGCACATAAGTTGTTCCAGAGGATTTAATGGGCTTATCTAATTTGGTAATTGGGATTTTGACTAGTTGCCTTCATGCATGGTATTTTATAGGCTGGTATGATTGATATGCAATATGATTTCACTCATTAATTTATAAGTGTATTTCTGCAGGAAACCTCCTTGGAGATGGAGTTTTTATCCAATTATCTTGGAGAGTTAACATTATTGGAATGCAGTTTCCTTAAATATTTACCGTCACTTATAGCAGCTTCAGCTGTTTATCTTTCTCTGCTCACCCTCGACTTTAAGACATGCCCTTGGGTACTGACAATTTGAGATTTTATCTACACTTTCAGAAGAAAAATTCTTTCAGTTTTGTAGTTTGATACTATTCTTAACCAGCGTATGTAGCAATGGAATGAATAATTGTTAATTTTCATTTGCTTTTTGTTTTGTAATTCTTGCTTTTCAGAATTCAATTTTGCAACAATGCACCGGTTATAAGAAATCCAAACTTAAGGAATGTGTGACTGAAATTTATGACTTACAAATGAAGAGAAGGGGTTCTGCATTCATGGCAATAAGGGACAAATATCAGCAAATCAAGGTACTTATTTCTTCTTAGCTATATTCTTATTTCCTAGATTTAAAAGATATACTCTGATTATAATGAATCATAATAATATCATGTGTTTTGATGATTGCACAGTTCAAACGTGTGGCAAACTTGCGCCCCCCTCCTAGTCTTTGTCAGAGTTTCTTTGAAGACATTGCACCATGAAAAGAACTAGATGCTGTATACTTCATTTTTGGGCCAATATTTTTTATGGGCACCTTTTCATTTTGTTGTAAATGGTATTATAATTAGAAAAAGAAAATGATAAGTAATATGGCAAACAAGAGCTTTTGGTAAGATGAGTTTTGGCGGGGCAGAGAAATTAGAATTCGAAAACAGGCGTGCTAAGCCAAAACGAGAGGGGACTTTCAACTTTCAAGTTTCTATTCATGTCAATGCCAAATGCTAAACTGTCCTATTTCTATTTCTATTTGGATTTCGAGTTTATCTTTTCATCCCCATACTCCGAGCTCACATTTTGTCCGACATTTTACAATTTGGGTATTTTTGCAGGCCTTTTTCTGTAAGTCCTTGTTTGTGAAATTAAATCTGAAGCAAAATGTGGTCTGTATTGATGCCTGGATTGTGCGGTATGGGTCTTTTTAAGTTCAATTTTTTCTTTTTTTTGAAAAGGTTTGAATGTAAGGTTATATGCTATGACAGAAGTGGATCTCGAGTTGTAGAAGAATGTGTGTGAGGGAAGAAGAAAGGCGTTTTCCCATCACTAGAGCCTGCGCTGCAGCGGTGGAGAAAAATAACAGAAGCAGATCTACACCTCCTAAGCGAGCTGCTCAGGATGAGAATGGCCGCGGGAATGCTCAGCCTCAGAATAAAAGGTGAGCTGTTTTGGGGGATGTGATGAACACAGTGCTGCCATTGCCATTTGATTGCTCTGAAACAAAGGTAACAATGCAGTTACATACTCGGCCTTCGTTTTCTACGACGATGATGGTGGTTTCCAGAATCTGCCAGTCTTAAGAAATGTATCAAGTCCCCACAACTGAGCTAGCTCTACAGAGTTCAGCCTCTTTTGGACTTTGAAGAGGCGAACAAAAAGAAAAAAAATCGTAGTGAGCAGGACCCATTTTTTTGTTTTTTAAATTAAGATTTTGGCTAAATTTTGATTCAATTTTGTATCTTAAATTCCTAGGTGAAGTAAATAAAAATTTGGGGTAAATTTTGGTCCAGTTTTGATTCTTAAATTCCTAGATCAGAGGTGTCCATTTTTGTTTCTATTTAAATACTCAATTTCCTGAGGATTTTGAGCAGATCTTTTATTATGAAATATCTGATAACTTAGCACTTAAGCTCATCTAATTTGACATCATCCCCGTCCCATTTTTTCCTTTTGGGTGGAGTCCAAGTCCAAGCCCAAAATGGTCCTGCCAAGTCTCAAAACCATATCATCCGTTAACCCTCCAACCTCAGTTTCAGATGACATTAGTGCCTTCTGGTTTAAGTTTTCAGCGTTGATCTCCGCTAGCTGGTGGCCATTTGAGGATTTATCTGTCAAAACTATCTTGATCCTTGTTACACGTTTTAATATGTTTCTTGGGGATTTTGAACACAGATTTTATCTCGGAAGCTCTGATGAATTAATTCTTGACCTGAACTTATTTGACTCTCCTCTCTGCCATTAACCCTCCAACCTCAGTTTCAGATGATATTACTGTCTTGTGGCTTAAGTTTTCAGCATTGATCTCAATAGGTTTGTCGGCATCTGGTGATTTATGCCTCTTAACAATTTTTAAGAAAAATTGACCCTCATTACATAGTTTAATTTTAATTTTTTGTCGATTCCAGGGCCACGGAAACGAGGGGAAGGAGAAAAAAAAACAAAATCAAGGTTGTGTAAGGATGCCAGGACTTTGCCCTTATCCACGCCTTCTGATGAGAACAAGCCTCTGCCTCCGGCTGTTGATGGTGAATGCATGGTTGAGATTGAAAAGGCTGAGGCAAATGAGAGTGGAAAGACCAAGGTGAATGAGAGTGAAGGAGTGCATGCAGATATTGATGGTGGTAACAGGGAGGATCCTCAGATGTGTAGCAGCTATGTCCACGATATTTATAACCATTTGCGGATTGCTGAGGTATGGATTGTCTAAATTGAAATTTAGACCAAGTTCTACTGTAGCTGAGCTGCCATTTGCTTCCAGGCTCTGATTAAAGTTGTGGGAATCTTCACTATGCTTATTTTCCCATAAGTCATCAAAACAGCATTTAGTAATCTTCTTTCCAATCAATTCATAGTCTATATTGGTGCCATGTTTCAGTTGAAGAAGAAACCCAAAAGCAATTTCATGGCGACTTTGCAGAAGGACATCACTCCTAATATGCGAGGGATACTCATAGATTGGCTTGTAGGGGTATGATTTTTGTAAATTTAAAAGAGATGTATGTTGATTGTAGAAATTATTTTTATTTCAGGCGTAAGTTTTTGGAAAAGATTTCTGAGGCATTCAACAAATCATCTGTGATTTGG
The DNA here is from genome assembly GCA_027924645.1 of Cunninghamia lanceolata. NCBI lineage: Eukaryota > Viridiplantae > Streptophyta > Pinopsida > Cupressales > Cupressaceae > Cunninghamia > Cunninghamia lanceolata. Next base: position 832,508 of record BSBN01001712.1, read on the forward strand.
ATCAATCTACATGATTCATCATGCCGATGTAAACCTGTGACATTTGCATCAGTATGATGGGTTATGTTGGGTGATCTTAAATGTTAACCACCTATACAATATCAAAACATGTATTTTGGATATGACTGTTGACTAATTCTTCTTCTTTCTAACATTTTGAGTGACCCCTTTTCAGGGTTAGACCCGAAATATAGGGAAAAAAGCATATAGCTGTATCTAGATAGATGATTTGAACTAGTGGAAAATTTTGAAGCTTAAATTTATTAACACAGATGACATAGGAATACAGGTACATGATGCATGATTTGAAATATTATCTTGTGGAAGTCTTTAGGCATTTAATTTTTAAGCACATTACAGGTCTTAAAAATAAATCTCTCTTAATGTTGCGCTATGGAAGAATCTTCAGGACATTTATTATTGTGCTTGTTTGTTTGCTATATCAGGTGTCAGAGGAATACAAGCTTGTCCCAGACACATTGTACTTGACTGTAGGTTACATCGATTGTTTTCTCTCTGTATATCCTGTCAGCAGGCACAAACTCGAACTCATTAGGGTTACTTGCATGTTCATTGCCTCGTATGTGTTGATTTCTATTCCAATTCATTATTTGTTTGAGGGATTACAACTGCATGTCTTATTTTAAATTTAGTGTGAAAAGAGGCCTGAGATTTGGTACTGATTTAAATATGCAGGAAATATGAAGAAATTTGTCCTCCCCATATAGAAGAGTTATATTACAGATAATACTTACACAAGGGAAGAGGTATATACAGCTTCTATATTTAGTAATTAGTATTTTCCCCTCTAAATTTAGTATTATTTCTGTGATGCATTTCGGTGCTTTAGGGAAACCTATTAAACTGTGGTTTAAAAATTATGTATATGCCAATCTTTATCATCTAAACTTCTAAAGATGTTAATTTCAATTCGTTAAAAACTTTTGCAATGTTGTTTCTCTGGTTTATGATAGTTTCACTATTCTCAGTGTTGTTTCAATTTTTGAATTGGTGAGCATGAAAATCTTTAATAAAGAGGTTAAGGTATTCTATTTTGTATTAAAAAACTTAACTAAAAAAACTCTAGTAAAAAAGTCTTAGGATATCATATTTTGTTTTAAAAAACTCAAAATAACAAACGATTTTTGTTCAGGTGTTTGATAGTTTTACAACTTTGTTTTGGCTCTACTGGTTTTCTCCCTTCCCATACAACGAATGTACCTCATACTTGTTTTTCCATTTATACCAAAGAGTTTTTCCCTGTAGAAGTAGATACAGAACATTTGTATGGATTCTTGAAATGTTTGAATTGGTTTTGCCTAAACTAAATTGTCTGCAACGAGATTCTGGGTTTTGTTTCCATTAATCTTGTATTGTCTTTGTAAAATTGCCTTGGTTTTATTGTTGGTCTAAATCACCTTTTTGACATTTTGCAGATGGTAACAATGGAGAGAAATATCTTGACCTTCATTTTGAAATGACAATGCCCATAATAAAAACGTTAGGTAATCAATTTTTGAAAACAGTTGGTCTCTTGAGTTTGGCCCTTTTTCCCTTTTTTTTCATGTATCATTTCAACTTTCTTTCTTATTGAATATATATTATAAATGGCTGAGCAGGCGCTTTGTACGAGCTTCTCACCTAGCGAACAATGTAAGTACTAAAATTTGGAAATTAGCAATTAATTTTTTTTTGGTAGTGCAAATAAAGTTGTTCCAGAGGATTTAATGGGCTTATCTAATTTGGTAATTGGGATTTTGACTAGTTGCCTTCATGCATGGTATTTTATAGGCTGGTATGATTGATATGCAATATGGTTTCACTCATTAATTTATAAGTGTATTTCTGCAGGAACCCTCCTTGGAGATGGAGTTTTTTATCCAATTATCTTGCAGTGTTAACATTATTGGAATGCAGTTTCCTTAAATATTTACCCACTTATAGCAGCTTCAGCTGTGTATCTTTCTCTGCTCACCCTCGACTTTAAGACATGCCCTTGGGTACTGACAATTTGAGATTTTATCTACACTTTCAAAACAAAAATTCTTTCAGTTTTGTAGCTTGATACTATTCTTAACCAGCGTATGTAGCAATGGAATGAATAATTGTTAATTTTCATTTGCTTTTTGTTTTGTAATTCTTGCTTTTCAGAATTCTACTTTGCAACAATGCACCGGTTATAAGAAATCCCAACTTAGGAATGTGTGACTGAAATTTATGACTTACAAATGAAGAGAATGGGTTCTGCATTCATGGCGATAAGGGAGAAATATCGGCAAATCAAGGTACTTAAATTCTTCTTAGCTATATTCTTATTTCCTAGATTTAAAAGATACACTCTGATTATAATGAATCATAATAATATCATGTGTTTTGATGATTGCACAATTCAACCGTGTGGCAAACTTGCACCCCCCTCCTAGTCTTCCTCAGAGTTTCTTTGAAGACATTGCACCATGAAAAGAACTGGATGCTGTATACTTCATTTTTGGGCCAATATTTTTTTATGGGCACCTTTTCATTTTGTTGTAAATTGTTAAGAAAATGTCACACAAAATGTGAGCTCGGATTATGGGGATGGAAGATAAACTCGAAATCCAAATAGAAATAGAAATAGAGGACAGTTTAGCATTTGGAAGACATGAATAGAAACTTGAAAGTTGAAAGTTCCCTCTTGTTTGGGCTTAGCGTCCCTGCTTTCGAATTCTAATTTCTTTGCCCTACCAAAACTTGTCTTACCAAAAGCTCTTGTTTGCCATATTACTTATCATTTTCTTTTTCTAATTGTAATGGCGGCGAGAGTACCTATCAAATTTCAGCTTAAGGTTCATATAATATTTTTCCCGTTAATAACTTGGACTAGAAGTCGGTGGCTAGGCATTGTAATGGAAATGGATCCTTTTATAGTCTACGATGTCAGGTGACCTGATTTTAGGTCTACATGTGGCTTATAACATATGAGACTACTTCATACTCCCAATTTGCAAGAGGCACCTAATTGTACTTGTAATATGAGGCATACATACCCTACCTCGTGCATGAGATTTCCGACAAGATGTGTAGGTACCTCCCTACATTTCTTACAAATACTTATGATTTATGGAAGATTTGTCCATGAGGATTTTTTTAAGCCTTAGAAGTAATTTAATAGACAAATAAAAAGCTTTACATAAATAAATTTAATTGATCTACTATTTAAGTTGCAATCAATGAGTATATATTAATTTAGATAAATTTGAGCTTGGGTGATAAATAAATGTGATAATTAAATGAGAGGAATTAGGTTGCTTAGCTCTTAAATTGATGATAGAGATGATGTTGATGATACACTAAATTAATTTGTCACTATTCATAATTTTATGTTTATGTTAACTGTATCAAACTTTGTGGTTCACTTATGAGCATGACACATTCGATCCCAAATATGACACAATCTTGATTTGATGCACGGATCTAAACTTTGTTGTGCAAGAGTTATCTATTAGAATGATGCCTTAGAAAATTAGTTCACCTTTGCCTCTTTTGTAGCTAAATGTGGGCACCTTTTCATTTTGTTGTAAATTGTTAAGAAAATGTCACACAAGATGTGAGCTCGGATTATGGGGATGGAAGATAAACTCGAAATCCAAATAGAAATAGAAATAGAGGACAGTTTAGCATTTGGTAGACATGAATAGAAACTTGAAAGTTCCTCGTTTGGGCTTAGCGTGATTGCTTTCGAATTCTAATTTCTCTGCCCTACCAAAACTTGTCTTACCAAAAGCTCTTGTTTGCCATATCATTTTCTTTTTCTAATTGTAATGGCGTCGACCCCCGCGTTGAGTACCTATCAAATTTTAGCTTAAGGTTCATATAATATTTTTCCCGTTAATAACTTGGACTAAAAGTTGGTGGCTAGGCATTGTAATGGAAATGGATCCTTTTATAGTCTACGATGTCGGGTGACCTGATTTTAGGTCTACATGTGGCTTTTAACATATGATACTACTTCATACTCCCAATTTGCAAGAGGCACCTAACTGTACTTGTAATATGAGGCATACATACCCTACCTCGCGCATGAGATTTTTGACAAGATGTTTAGGTACCTCCCTACATTTCTTACAAATACTTATGATTTATGGAATATTTGTCCATGAAGATTTTTTTAAGCCTTAGAAGTAATTTAATAGACAAATAAAAAGCTTTACATAAATAAATTTAATTGATCTACTATTTAAGTTGCAATCAATGAGTATATATTAACTTAGATAAATTTGAGCTTGGGTGATAAATAAATGGGATAATTAAATGAGAGGAATTAGCGTGCTTAGCTCCTAAATTGATGATAGAGATGATGTTGATGATACACTAAATTAATTTGTCACTATTCATAAATTTATGTTTATGTTAACTGTATCAAACTTTGTGGTTCACTTATGAGCATGACACATTCGATCCCAAATGACACAATCTTGATTTGATGCACGGATCTAAACTTTGTTGTGCAAGAGTTATCTAATAGAATGATGCCTCGGAAAATTAGTTCACCTTTGCCTCTTTTGTAGCTAAATGTGGTCAAGGTAGTGTTTTATAGACAACTTTAGGAGTTTGTCGACTTAGTAGGGAACATGTTCTCGTAGGTCAACCCCCTTGTCAAGTCGGGTGAATGGCGAGGAATGATATCAAAGACAACATACATAAGCATGTAGGTGGCGTGTATGGAGATATAGATTTTGTTTCCTTTGTCCCTTTAAAAATTAAAGTGTGCACTAATGATTTTTATCCTTTTCAACCTATGAATTATTTCTTTGAATGTCTTTAAATAATATGACATAATAACATGTCATGCAAATATGTGTTAATTCAAATCACAATGCCTAGTGAAAGGGGGTTGTAACACAGAAAATGCATACCCTTGCAATTTCACGCTACGTTCAATAACCATTTTAGTGTTTCACACCTCCTCTCTGCATCATAGGCTAGGTTTGTGTGATTTTGGTTTATCTCTTCTTTTATCAAAATTTCATTGTGATTCTTAAATGTCTACATGGTCCTAAGGTGCCTTGAATGATTAGGAGTTGGTTTTACCTAGACCCGAGCGCTTTGTGCGGACGTCAGCCTGTCACGCTAGCGTCCTGCGTCTATTTGTCGACAGGTATTTGTTTCTAAGTGTTTCAACATGCTTTGTGTGATCATGATGATTCGTGGTAACGCTCCTGGAGGTTGCAAAACAACTCCTTGCATGCATTTTCGAGATTCTTCCCTCTTGGAAGAGTATTAGAAGGATTTTGAATTGATTCAACACATTCATTCGCACTCTCTCTCTCTCTCTCTCTCTCAACTTTGAACACTTCAGTTTTGATGCTCTCTACTATTTTCTTGTGTAATTTGGACTTCTATAACAACTATTGGTGATTTTTTATGCTTCTTGAGCATTGGAAGAACGCTTTCTTTGGCTCTTGGAGATCTGGCTCTATTTGGTGCTCTTTAAGGAGGCTCTCTTCATTGGGGTTTGAAGCTGCACTTGTTCTTTGAGCTCTTGGGGATTTTGCTGCCCCTTCTTGGTGTTAACATTGGTGAGTTTGTTCCTTATTGCATTTAGAATAGTTTCTTTTCGAATCTGTATGGTGTAGACCACCATTGTTGTGTTTTGCTTACTTGGTGTAGACCACCATTTGTTGCATTTTGTTGGATGTAGTGCACCTCTTCTTTTCATTGCACAGGTTGCACATTGTGGGTTTCTCTCCTTGTAGACCAGGGAAGGAATTATTGTTGTGTTGTTTGTTTATTTGATATTCTTACCTTCCTAGGTTATCAAATAGATAAACATGAAAAGTCATAGCGCTCACGGCATATAAGTGAAACAAGTGTGGCATATATCATCAAAACATGTGTAAACAAGAAATTAAGTGAGTACCTAAGTGCAAACATGGAATATGGGTAATGATAGGAGTTAAACTAAATGTATGTATAAGTGAACAAGGAAACATAAGTAAGTGTGAAAAACATGGTATGTGAGGAACTGTTGTTGCTAAACATGAAAATAAGATTAAAAAAATGGATCTTGAGTGGGGAAACAAAAGTATAGATCCAATATAGAAGGTAAAATGAAAATAGGTAAAACACAATGAGTGTGGCATAAATATCACAAACATATACAACATAAGCAAAAGGATAAAGTAGAAATGATACAAAACACAAGGAAGAAATGGTATGAATAACAAAATAAATGTTCACTTACCAACGAATATTACACTCTACAGTTTGATTTGTTTGCACTTCCATTAGGTAGTTGTGACATAGTTTTGGTTGCTCAATGGCTTCATACATTGGGACCCATCATGTGGGGTTTTGTTGAACTATGGATTCAATTCTATATTAATGGAAAATAATATACCCTAAGGGGTGTGTTAGCATGACCTACCTAAGTTATTAGCTCACATCACATGTAGAAGCTACTCAGAAGGGGTCTTAAGGAATCATGGCTCAATTTTTTGTTATGCAAATGACAATGGATGCCTTAGTTGACTCTTAAAACCTGTAATCACTCTTCAATAAGCATTCATAGGTATTTGTAACACCTCAAGGATTACCACCTCAATGCTCACAAAATTGTACAATCAAATTAATTCTAGGTAATCAACCACCAAACATTCACCTATATTGCCACCTCTATATGCAAAAACTAAAATTGAGAAGATTGTCCAATAGTTGCTCTATACTAGGGTCATTCAACCAACTCTAAACCTTAGTCCTCCTTAGTATTGTTGGTTCACAATAAAGATAGATCATTGTGATTTTGTGTGGACTTTGATGATCTTAATAAACTCACTAACAAGGAAAAGTTCCCTATCCATATCATTGATGAACCGTTAGATGAGTTGTGTAAGCGTTAATCATATGTTGTGTTAAATCTAACTTAGGAATAAATAAACATTAAAAACAAACTACTTGGTGCATAAAAAACATGGATGTATGAATGAATATATTATCTATTTTTTCACCAAACTAATTAACTATGAAATGCAATGAAGTTGCATTTTATAGAGAATACATGAGGAGATGAGGACAAGAGACATAGTCTCATAAATAGAAACAAAACACGACTTTCTCAAAATATCATCTAGAGAAAATTAAGAAATAAAACAATCTAATCCTAGAATTATCTAAAACATATTTATAAACTGTTGGCAAGAGACACATTGGAGCTTCATGATTGTTGTCATTGATGGCAACAAAGTTCATCCCACACATCCGCAGGGCATGGTGTGCCTATGCCAGAAGTTAGATTGAAGAGTGTTGTGGTCCGGTAAGCAAGAACAGAGTATGTGGCAAGGTCCGACAGTCAGGTCCGGATCTCTCAGAGGAAGTTAGATTGAAGAGTGTTGTGGTCCGGTAAGCAAGAACAGAGTATGTGGCAAGGTCCGACAGTCAGGTCCGGATCTCTCAGAGGAAGTATCTTTGGAAAGTGTGGACTTGGGGAAGTCAAGAGGAATACCTTGACTGATAGATTCCAGGAATTGAGCCTCCGGTGATGGAAGAGTAAAGAGATATAAGCATTCAAGTATTGGGGTCCGGTTTAGTAGAACAGACAGAGGAAGAACTGACAGGCAGAGCATCAAAAGTTATTCCGGATGAGATGTTGATGGTGATAAAAATTACTAAGGTATCATTCATGATTGGCCGTCTTGTTAGATAACTTCTATAAGTTTATTTTTGATCCGCATCACTTGGGGAGCAAGGATTCAGCCGACAGACTAGAATTTGGGAAATATTGACTATTCCGGATGCCGACTAGAAAGAGGATGAAATCCTTTGTACGGATATATATACCAGATGGATTTCGATGAAATATGTTGTTGTGTTGTGAGAAGTGCGAAGAAAAGCAGAAGAGCAGAGTGAAAGCAGCAAGGAAGGTCCGGTATGTGAAAGAACAACAACACATAAGAAAATGAAGGATGAAGTGCAGCAGATCAGTGTATTGAGCCTAAACCGGAACTGAACCTCAACATATGTGGATGCTTCTCATCAGTTCAAGAATCTTGTTATTCTTCTTACATTTTGTAGACAGTGAGTCTCTTGTAGGCAGTGAGCCTCTTGTGAGTAGTGTGCTCGGGAATTGAGCCTTAATTGGCAAGTGCCATTTTGTATTTCCATTCTTCTAACAGAGAATACAATCTTGGGTTAATCACCCTGTGGTTTTCTCCCTTAACAACGTTTCTACGTCAAAAATATTGTGTCATGTGTATTTCCTTTTCATGGTTGTGTTTGCTTAATTGAATTGATGCTGCATTAATTAGAAGAAAATTCTGAAAGCTGAAATAATTAAGATAACTGATTCACCCCCCCTCTCAGTTATCAACAATTGGTATCAAAGCCAAGTTCCTCCCAACAGAGCCTAATAGCTTGAGGAAGATCTGGGAATCCAAATAGATGTGTATGGTATGGGGGAGCAACTTAAGTCTGCCCTAGATGATCTTGAGCAGTCAAACTCTGAAGTCAATGAATTAAAGGAAAGACTCAAACAGGCTGATGATTTCATAAATGAATTAAAAGAGAAACTGAGTCTTTCTATGAAAAAGAGAAATGAGCTACTTCAGCAACTGGCAAGTCAAGGTGAAACAAATGATTCAAATGGAGATCTGAAGGAGAAAACCAAGTTATGTGAAAAGTTATCAAAAGAGATCATCATGGTAAGACATGAAATGGAATCAGGAGTTATGAAGTTTACCCAAGAAATTGAAGAGAAAAGAAAAACTGAAGATGATTTAAGACAATCTCTCAAGGAGAAATCAGAAGACTGCCACAAGATGGACATAATAATTAGACATCTTGAATCTGATCTTGAAGACGCTAAAGATAATGAAGAAAAACTTGAGGATCAAATTGTCTCTCTTAAAAGGGATCTTCAAACAACAAATGACTACAAAGAGAAATTCAAGATAAGTTCTGCTCAACTTGAAGTTCTCCTTGAAAGCCAAAAAAGGGTAGATGACAAGTGTGGCTTGGGATATGAAAAAGGTGAAAGCTCCGGATCCAGTCAGAAGAATTTTGGATCAGAAAATCCAAGGAACAGGCCTAGAAGACCTCCGGTAAGGCAACCTAATGCTCAAAGATATCCATCCTTCAATGGATACTGCCACAACTGCAATAACTTTGGTCATAAAGCTAATCAGTGCAGGAAGAGAATGAATCAGACTAATACATCCTTCTCCGGACAGTGTTTCAACTCCAAAAGGTATGGTCACAAATCTCATGAATGCAGAAATATGCAAATGAACAATTCATTCAATGGCAGATGTTTTGCATGCAATAGAATGGGTCATATTGTTAATCAATGTAGATCAAGAGGATATCAATCAAATATGCAAAGAAATGTTGTTTGCCAAATTCTGTAGAAGCAAGAATCATGACAAAAGAGGTCCGGTACATCATAACCAGAATCAAGACAAAGGAAAAAGAAAAGTGAATGTGGATGAAGTTCAAAGTGAGATGAACAAGATTTGGGTGAAGAAAAGTACAAAGAATGTAGGGGAGGGATCCGCACCAGACTCTGGTGCTGATATTCTTTTTAGAAATTAAAAAGTGAGCTCTGACTCAGGGGGAGACACAAAGAAAAACATTTTCCCCCAGCTAGCCAATTGGTGTTGGAACTGGCACAAGAAGAATTGCGGATAAAAGGGTTCATAAGAGAAACATCTAAACAAACCTTGGTTAAGATATGGAAGATCCGCAAAATGTTTAGATCAAGATTGATCCAGTTCTTCAAGTCATCCGAATAAGGAAAACAAGACAAACCAGAATGACTTAGGTCGAGCATTTATTGCAACTTGGTATTAGGGTTTGCGGAGTAATATAAGGGTTTCTATTATCAAACATTTGTTCATTCTGCACTCAAGAAGAAGCGAAAAGGAGCTTTGCGGCAAATTCCTCGATCCCATCAAAGATCATCTGCAGAAGATGATTCACCTAGAAATTGATCCGGCTCACCTCGTGAAACCTAGAAGCGTAAAAGGTATTTTCCGTTCTTGAATCTCTCTATGCAAATCTTTGAAAGATGGCTACTCCGAATGTGGTGAAGATTTCTGATAGGCCACGCCCTAAATTCAAGAAACATCCATATAAATCCCTAGAAGTTGATCCCTTAGGTGCCTTTTCAAGCATTCCACATGGAATTCTGCATGTAGAAAGACGTTAGGACATATATTCATGTGAATATTGAAGAATTTGGGGAATCTAAGCTGGTTGATATCTATCACAAGCATTTGATAGATGACTCATTTGAACTCAAAACTCAGTATAAAGATATTCGGGACAAACATTTTGCACAGTGCATTCATTTCCCCTATTTTCCGGAAGATGAATGGGTCCGGTATATTCTGAGCTGAATGCATGACAACTTCATGTAGTTGAACAGGCCATTTAAAATCACTAAGGATGCCATTAGGGCTGTAACCGGATTACACTCAACCGGTGAGATCCCTATTCTCAAATCTGTTAAAAACCATATTGTAAGTGAGGCTACCGGATCGAAGTTTGATAAAAGAGCAATGACAATTGAGGATATCATAGATCCGGATATCAAGTTTGCATCAATGATAATTGGATATAAGATATATCATTCCAGCAGGGAGAATTCTGTATCCGGAACTGTTGTATATACTGCTTATGAAATGTTAAGGAAGAATGCAGACTATGATCTTTGTGAGCTCCTTCTAAACCAACTTTTGGAAAATCTGCAGAAGATAAAGAAGGACAAGAAGAACTCCTTCAAGTATGGTGGCTTGATACTCTGCCTATTCTTTTATTATAGGAATGAGCTTCCCGGATCCAGTGGCTGGGTATGGCAGAATAATAGACCAGTAGCCATTCAAATAAGAGATTATATACATGGGCTCGGTGATGCCAAGGCACATAATACAGCTCTCTGGGGCTATTTCAAGAATTTTTAGAGCATGATGCAAGCAAGAGAAAGAATCCCCAAATCTCTAGTTGAAAAGTAGAAGGATACAGTTTGTTTTATGGTTGAAACTGATCAGTGCCTAATGGAAGTTGTGGAACCAAGGACAGTCTGGATCATGTCGATGGGGTATGAGGTGGATGAGAAAATTGTGGAGCTGCATGTCCAACACATGCTTAGTCAACCCAAGGATCCCAAAGCAGAAAGGTTTGGAACCTTTGAAGAATTAAGTGTGAAGATCCATGTGGAGTTAAGAGAATCGGAAATAAAAAGAAAAGTGAGGAAGGAAGTAGAAGAGTTTGCCAAGAGGCATGGAATTTCAAAAGAAGCACTTGATGCAAATAGAGAGAAGACAGAAAGGGCAGAGAAAGAAAAAGAAGGTACTCCGGTGGAAGTCCCCTCCTGGACCAGATCCTCTAAAACCTCTGCACCCACCATTGCTAAGAGCTCAAAGGCATCAAAACTGGAATCAAAATCATTCGGAAAAGGAGAGGAGAACCAAGAAAAAGGCAACAAGGTCTTACACAAGCCAAAAGGATGAAGAGACAGAATTAGATGAGGAGGTGAAGAAAATGAGGAAAAAGAAGAAAGTATCTGATGAACCCTCTACCGGTGAAGACAAGGAAGAGATGGCAGAAGAATTCGTTGAAAGGCCCACTCTATCCTTAGATGATGTAGTTAAAGCAGTCACTATGTATGGAAACCTGCAACCAATAACAAAATTCTATGATGCATACAATGACGCAGATAAAAAGATTCTGGAGGAAGCAACAGTTAAGTATTTGAATATTTATAATAAGGCTTTTATTGAAATAATATCTCTCATTCCTAAAAGTCTAGAAAAGGAACTTGAAATGAGAAAAGAAAATGCTAAGGCTAAGGATTTAGAGTTTAGAGAACAAATAGCTATTCAGCTCTACCTTTCAATTACTCCAAAACAAATGGATATGATATTCAAAGATTGCAAGGATGAGTTCCGAAGTAAGACTAGAATGAATCTGCTCATGCTTGGAGAAACTGATAAAGTGGCAAAAGAAACAGAAGAAATCCTGCAGAATGCCTATAAAAGATTCAATATTCCTGTTATAGAGGATTTAGGTAATGATCCCTTGGGAATAGATAACAAAGAAGAATCCATTGAGATGGTAGCAGAAGAGGTAAAGGAAAAGGATTCCTCTGTTCCGGAAGAGGAAGTTCAAGGAGAAACAAATCCGGATTCTCCAGCAGTCTCCTGATCTAAAGGAGAAGTAAGAATAGAGGAGAAAGTAGAAGAAGTGAAGGAAAAAGAAGGTCAAAAAGAAAAGACCACAAATGACAGTGCCAAGGCTGCAGAAGAGAAGAAAACCCTATCATCGGCAAGAGACACAGCAGATGCAGTCAAAGATTTCTTGACCAAGGAGTTGTTGGAATTTGATGAACCGGAGTTGCTTCAAAGTCTTTTTAATTTTGATTCCCTCTCTCTGATGCAAACCATGAAGCTAGCATCCTTCACCCAAGCAAAGGCAAAAGAAAAAATTCTGAAGTCTCACCTGGTAGACTGTGAGCTCATAGAAGCTGCATCCGGTGTTTTAGAGAAGATTATGCCTTCCTTCCAAAAGGACTTTTCGGCCTCCACATCCGGTAATCTCAAAACTCATGTTAATTCTGTTAGCACTCACTTTGAGTCGTTGGAAAAGTCAGCTGAGGCAAAGGTCTGGAAAGAGTTTTTGGATAAGAGATTCTCGGAGTTACAAGGCATAATAGCAAATGATAGGAGAGTTATGGATATTGGAATAAAGAGCTTGGAAAATGCTCTCAAGGATGGCGGAGATATCTACAAATTTTGTTTATCCTGACCTAAAGTGACCAAGGATATTGAGAAGAAAGTAAAAGAGCAAGAGGATAAATTGACAAGTTTATCTCAAAATTTTGATCCTCTCTCCTCTTCTATAGTAAATCAGGAATGTCAAACTATTGTAATCATGAATGAGATTAAAAAGCTTGAGAAGGAGAGAAATAACATAATAAGTAGAATGGGTGAGCTTAGAGGAATGATTATCCCTAAATTAGAGGCTATACATGAGGCCCTAACAGATGCCCTGACCACAGCCCAGACCAGTGATCCGACATATCTCAAGAGGGCAGAAGCTTTTGCATTCCTGTTGAGTGGTCACATCTCAATTTTGGACAGGATGAAGCAGAGTTGGGTGACACAAGTTGTACAGTTGAAGACATCCTTTGTAGACATATTACAGTATATGTAAGTATAACCTGCTTGTATACTTATGCGGTTAAGTATAGTTGAATTTTTAGGCAATTTTGGTGTGCGAACCCTACCCTTTGCCATTGATGTCAAAGGGGGAGTGAGGAATAGTGAAAAATGTGGAATCCAGCTAAGGGGGAGCTCCGGTAAAATGTACAGTAGAAGAGAGCATCATCCAAGGGGGAGTATAGTATAACACTTAGTCATTTTTCACTAAGTGTTGCCATCAATGCCAAAGGGGGAGATTGTTGGCAAGAGACACATTGGAGCTTCATGATTGTTGTCATTGATGGCAACAAAGTTCATCCCACACATCCGCAGGGCATGGTGTGCCTATACCGAAAGTTAGATTGAAGAGTGTTGTGGTTCGGTAAGCAAGAACATAGTATGTGGCAAGGTCCGACAGTCAAGAGGAATACCTTGGAAAGTACGGACTTGGGGAAGTCAAGAGGACTACCTTGACTGATAGATTCCAGGAATTGAGTCTTCGGTGATGGAAGAGTAAAGAGATATAAGCATTCAAGTATTGGGGTCTGGTTTGGTAGAACAGATAGAGGAAGAACTGACAGGTAGAGCATCAGAAGTTATTCCGGATGAGATGTTGATGGTGATAAAGATTACTAAGGTATCATTCATGATTGGTCGTCTTGTTAGATAATTTCTATAAGTTTCTTTTTGATCCGCATCACTTGGGAAGCAAGGATTCAGCCGACAGACTAGAATTTGGGAAATATTGACTATTCCGGATGCCGACTAGAAAAAGGATGAAATCCTTTGTACGGATATATATACCAGATGGATTTCGATGAAATATGGTGTTGTGTTGTGAGAAGTGCGAAGAAAAGTAGAAGAGCAAAGTGAAAGTAGCAAGGAAGGTCCGGTATGTGAAAGGACAACAGCACATAAGAAGAGGAAGGATGAAGTGTAGCAGAGTAGTGTATTGAGCCTAAACCGGAACTGAACCTCAGCATATGTGGATGCTTCTCATCAGTTCAAGAATCTTGTTATTCTTCTTACATCTTGTAGACAGTGAGTTTTTTGTAGGCAGTGAGCCTCTTGTGAGCAGTGTGCCCGGGCAGTGAGCTCTAATTGGCAAGTGCCATTTTGTATTTCCATTCTTCTAACAGATAATACAATTTTGGGTTAATCACTCCGTGGTTTTCTCCCTTAACAGGGTTTTCACGTCAAAAATATTGTGTCATGTGTATTTCCTTTTCATGGTTGTGTTTGCTTAATTGAATTGATGCTGCATTAATTAGAAGAAAGTTCTGAAAGCTGAAATAATTAAGATAACTGATTCACCCCCCCTCTCAGTTATCAACATAAACAATATGCATAATATCTCTAATAATATCCACCTAAGCAAGTTAAGTATACATAAGGTTTAATAAATGAATAGTAATACCAACACCCCCCTTTAAGCACAACTTAGATGGGTGAAAATGATGTGTCTTGACAACTAGACCATGTTAGGTACCCATGTACAAAAATGAATCCCTAAAGAGATATGCCCCTAGTAAGTGTGAGAAGAGATGCCCTTCAAGAAGAGAGATAGAGAGACAAAAGAGGATTAGGAAGTAAACTAAATAAACAAATTTTTGAACCCCTAGAAAAGGTCCTAGATGAGCATACTTGTGCTTTATAAAAGGTTTGGTAAAGATGTCTACAATTTGCTTTGAAGTCAAATAGTGGCAAAGATTAATGACTTGCTCTTGGATGATGATGACGTACAAATAACCTCATCCCAGTAGCAGCCTAATTACTCCTTTTTATGTCATTAGTTCACCCAAGCCTGTGTTGATTTATTAGTCTTAGGAGCAATAATTGTCTTATTTCAAAAGAATATTGTATAAATCTTCGTACTTGAATTGACTAGATTTTGTTACTAATGTTGGCATGATTTTGTGAAAAGATCTGTGTGCAGGCTTCTACAAGTTTTTGAGTATGAGAAAGTGGGAAGAATAGACATAAATGCGGTTTGGAGTTAGCAGCGTCGGAAGTCTAGGGTGCCAGAATTTCAAGGGATTCATGATTAAGGACGCCAATCTTTCACTGCCATCCAACCACTTAGCAATTATCCATCTTTCTATTATTTAGAGAATTTAGGACATTTAAAGCTCCACTCGAAGCCTTTGTTATATTGTATTTAAAAGATAGCTTGTTCAGTTAATTTCTATTTTATCTTGTTTAAGAGTTTTGCGGTGGCATTGATGAGTCGCCTTAGTATCTAGGATTTTGATAGTTATATAGATTATCTTGTTGTTTCTAACATTATGATATGAATGAATATAATCAGAAATTGCTCTGCATCCAAATAGTCTCACTGAGTAATGTGTGTGTGAACTGGAATTCAAGTTGTTAATGGTGAATATGATTTGAGTCGATAGAAGATTTTTGGAGAGTTGGCTACTCGAAGGAACCAGAAATAAATAAGTACTTTGATGTTTTGTGAATGTGTTGTTAACATTTATGTTATGTTCCTGTGTTTGTTCTATTCTGAACTATTATAACCCTCTGTTTCGTGGTGATATGGTAGAATGATGTTAATGTTAACCTGTAGGGTATTGTGTTTAGTTGTTTTCACCGTAGTGTAATCTTCAATTGTAATTTTTGGAGTTCTGTGTTGTATTGTAATTTTTGGAGCTCTGGAGCCACTTTCTATAAAGAGGAATTTTAGAGCTTCTGCCTAGTTCAGGAGTTCAATATAAATTGATAGTGTAAATTTAGATTTGAAGAGTTTCCTTCTTTCTTAGATTATAATGTTCCTTTCAAATTCATAGTTTAAAGTTCATATGCTTTGTAGTTCTACTTTCCTTGATTAGAATGTTCCTTTCAAATTCATAGTTTAAAGTTCGTATGCTTTGTAGAATAAGTTTATATACTTTATAGTTTAGGTTTATATCATCCAAGATTTCTTAAAAAATTAGAAAAATTATTGCTAAGTTGAGATGTCCGAACCAACCTCCTATTGCATATAGCCTTGGACACAACCCGATCGATAAAAAACTGAGAAATTTTCAACTAAAGTGTTAGGTCTTAACGACAACCTGTCACTTTTTGGTGCCATTGTCGAGGTCCCTTTATAGTATTATTAGAAGAACATTTGGATACCTCTTGTTAGTAAAAACAAAAATAGTCATCAGACTTTTTTTTTCTGCATGGTTCGGAAACGAGGTCCACACAGAAGATTCGTAGCAAAAACCCCCCAAATAGTAGTCCCAACCGAATCAAGAGAAGTAGAAGTCTTAGTTAAACTTTTTCACTACGAATTGATCGATAAGGATCAACCTAAGACTTCCCAAAATACCTCAGATACCCAGCCACCACAACAAACACTTATGGAAGAAAACATTCCTTTCAATATAATGGATGATAACAATAATGACCCTTTCAATCACCAAAATGGAAGGAGACCTGGAAACAATCAAGATGATAATAACCCCAATCCCAGGAGAATAGCCCAAACATTTACCTATCTTATTGCTCTCAATCCAAAGGAAGACTCACCAATGAAAAACATCTCACCTTCTATCCTACTAACCTTTAGAGGTTTGTCTTCTGAGGACCCAGACAAGTTCCTTTTCGAATTTAAAGTTTTGTGTTAGACATATGACTACAAAATGGATAACCAAAAACTGAAACCGTTTCCCTCTACCTTGAGAGACTTTGCAATGAGATGGTTCATGGGGTTGGTTTCAGGATCAATAACCACTTGGGATGATATAGATACTGTATTTTTGGACAAATATCAAAACTACCATACGATCAGTGATAGGAAGGAAGAACTGTTTAAACTAGACAAAAAGAAGATGAAAGCCTAGAGGACTTTTTGGATAGGTTCATCTTTCTAGTAAAACGATGCGGAGAAGAAATAATGAGCCTAGAAATCCTAGACCATATCCCTCAAAGGTCTTGATGAGGACGCTCGGAGAAGCTTAGACTTGATGGGAAAGGGAGATGTATCCCAACTTGACCTTTCTCGAACTCATGGAGGAATCTGTAAGTCTAGCCTATTGAGAGGATCAAATGAAATTGGCTAATTGTGAGAGCAAATATCAAACCTAAAAATTGATATCTTTGTTCAGATGAACACCACCCTGGATGGAATACAGGCCAAGACATGCAATCTTGAAACCTTATCCATCTACTATCCCAGATCTCAGAATAAACATCTGCTAAGGGAATGTCTTCTGGATAAAGCTGACAGGGTGGTACCACAATAATGGGTTACACTTTCTGGGACATCCTGATTTTTGTTGAAATCATATATTTTTAGAAAATATAATGATTTAAGCCTTAAAAGGTTCCATTTAAAAGATTTTAATTGAAGAGGGTTTGATCAAACCCCCTTAGATTCAAACCCCCTTGGATAAAACTTCGTTAGTTTTAAACCATACCTATAATGGAGTCTCCGCTACACCTATCAAAATGCTTATAAAAAACCAATTTTGATTTATCTTTTGAGGGATCAAATGAATTCATTTAAAATTTATGCTTTGTAAGTATGTAGTCCTTATTATAAGCTTTCAAATTTTTTTTTTAAAATATATTTAATTTGATTATTATATTTATTTTGTATTTCTTATGAATGTATGTTTTTCACCGAACATCAAGTACTCGATTCTACACATGGAAAATTAGTAAATTATTGAAAAAAAATTCTAAAAAAATCTATGCATTAGGTATTGATGTTATTGTTTCAACAAAAGAAAAAAAATGAATTTTGATAAATACAGAAAAAGTTGTGTTTTACGGAATACGCCTATGTTTAAATTATAATTTGTTTGATTTAAAAAATTAATTAAAAAATATATGTTCAACAAAATATTATGAAACCAAATGCATACACTATATATTGGTGTTACCAATCTAAATTAAAGAGAATCTGAATTTTATCCTTTGTAGAAAAAAAGTTATGTGCTACGGAGTAGACACCACTTTAAAAAAATGTTGTTTACTATTAAAAACCAATTATCAAAGGAGATGCAAATTTTTTTTACAATTTAACTCTAATTTTTTTAAAAAAAATATATTTAGAATCTACAAACAAAATCTCACAAATTACTAGTTCGCATTGTCTTCAAATTCCTAATGGTTTAGTGTCTATAGGTGTTAGAACGTGAAGATTTAGTTCAAAATATTGATTTCAATGTCAAGTTTGGCCAAAAAGTGTAACCCATTATTGTGGGATGACCCGACAGTTGTTAGATTTGTGAGAAAAATCATGCCATCGACTAGTGTGAGATACTCAATGCAATTAAAAACTCAAAGAAAAGGTTGTCTCACATAGAGGAAGAAGTCAATTATATGGGCCAAAGACTAGGAGGAAATTTCTCCTATGGGCAAAACTCAAACTCATCCCGACGCCCTCAAAATAACTAGAATAACAATCAGTGGGCGACACCTTGGCCTCCATCATCGCCTAATTGGAGATCTTATCCATGGGTACCCCTAAAGTGGACAAATCAGTCCTAGAAAAATCCTTAATGGGCAAATCAAACTCAGCAATAGTGGTATCCTCAAAATCCTGCAACACAACGGAATCAACATTCAAACCAATTCTATCATGGTCCATAGTGAATGTCGAACCCACAACAAAATCTCCTGCCAGCTCTCCAAAATACTCAACAAAATGAGCAGATCAATCAACCCCAACTACCAGCACAACCTATTGCTAATCCAAATAATAACCATCAAACTGCACCAATGTACTCCACTGAGCAAGAAAACATGGCCAGGGTTAATGTTATTAATTGTGGGAACTTATAGTTAAGGTTAGGAAAAATGCTCCACCAACCTACCATTGTTGAAATCATGGAAGAACAAAATGAGACGACCATTGAAGGGACAAAAATTGACTCCCATACCTTCAAAGCAAACCACAAGAAGTAACCAAGATACACCTGCTAGAATACAGGTAAATTCCTCTGAAGTGCCTTTGTCATCCTCTCAACAACCTCTAGATAAAACTCCAGAATTATTGCTAGAGGAAATTGGCAATAAACATTCACCACGCCTTTCGGAGAATAACCCCAAATCAAACAAGAGAACTCAAGCACCTTTTTCGGAGCACCTTAAGGAGACCTCTCCAAAAAATCCTCTGGAAATGACCATGCCAACTGAAACCACTTTAATAAAGGAGATTAAACGACTCCACATTGAGATACCATTATTACAAACAATCAAAGAGATTCCCAAACTCAACCAGTTAGTTAAACAATTGTGCATAAAAACACCATGGAGGAAGAAGAAACAAATTAACACCATGCAAATAAATGGATACTTGGCTAACCTTCGGGTTGGAGAAATCTCTACCCCAAAATATGGTGACCCGGGTAGCCCAGTTATAATGGTGATAATCAATGAGGTAGAAATACCCAATGCACTAGTAGACTTAGGGGCAACGATTAATGTCATGACTTTCAACGTCATGGAAAAACTGAGGCTTATAGATTTGCACCCCACAACGACCATTTTACAGATGCCAAACCAATCTATAGTTGTTCCCAAAGGCGTCCTAGAAAATGTCCTTGTCAGAGTTGAAAATTGGGAATATCTAGTGGACTTCCAGGGGATTCATTCACACTCCCCCAAGGAAAGTTATCCACTGATATTAGGAAGACCTTGGTTGGTAACTGTTCCAACCAAAATTGATTGTAGAGCAGGAGGAATGACAATTTCAAATGGCCTTAACAACAAACACTTGTCTCGGTATCCACCTGTTCAACGTGTTGGGAACAAGTGAGTTTAGGTTGATGAATCAAATTGCCCTGGCATGTAGGAAAATCTGGCCTCACTTGCAATGGTAGTCATTAAACAACATAGGGAAGAGCTAGAAAACGAACTAGAAATTGATATGTGAAGTATCACTATAGATTTGAGTGATGAAGAACTCTTGGAAGTTGAGGAAATATTAAGACACATGACCCAAATTGATGATATTGAACACACACATGATAGCAGCTAGACACCCTTCACAATGCTTCCTTGTCCTTTGGCTAATATCATTCCAAAAACAGATCACTTCTTTGAGGACATCACCAGAGCCCATTGGATCATACTGCATAGCTGTACTCTCAACACATTAATGAGAGAAGTCCATAGTGTCACATCCAACCACCTAGGAACCAAAACTATCATGTTATTACCAGGAAAAATTTTGAACATCAATAGTTGGTTAACATAAATAGATGAGCTCAAGCTATTTGATGTGTTGGTGAATAGATCCAAAGCTTTTGCTTGGGACTACACAAATATGAGAGGAATACATCCTAGTGTCTGTACTCACCACATCTATACTGAAGATGCTAGGCTAGTTCGTTAGCTACAATGTAGACTTAACCCTGCTCTCAAAGATATCATCAAAACAAAAATTGAAAAACTCCTGCAAGTAGGATTCTTTCATCCTATCTTTGACAACAAGTGGGTCTCACCTTTGGTGGTTGTTCCAAAGAAAAATGGGAAATAGAGAGTGTGTGTGGATTATAAAGAACTCAATAAAGCAACCTATAGGGACTACTTTCCACTACCCTTCATAGATCAAGTCTTGGATAACTTAGCAGGGATAAAGTATTTCTCATTTTTGGATGGGTTCAACGGATATAATTAGATACAAGTAGCAGTGGAGGACCAGGACAAAATGACTTTTACCTGTCCTTGGGGAACGTTCACATATTGAATCCTCCCCTTTGGATTATGTAACGCCCCTACAAAATTTCAGAGGGTTTGGAAATTTGTGTTGAATTTGTAAATGATTGTGTGGAAGTCTACATGGATGACTTCACAGTATATGGCTCCACTTTTGATGAAGCACTTACAAACTTAGACAAAGTATTGCAACGATGTGAAGACCATCAATTTTCCTTGAGTCATGAGAAGTGTCTAATAAAGGTAGAACAAGGGATAGTGCTAGGACATCACATCTCAGCAGAGGGGATATAGGTAGATCCTAAAAAAATGAAGTGATATAAGAGATAGAAACCCCGAAAAACCAAACGAACGTCAGAAGTTTCTTAGGGCATGCTGGATACTACCGAAGGTTCATTAAAAATTTAGTAAAATTGTAGCTCCTATTTTCTCCCTCCTTCAAAAGGATGTAGAATTTGCCTGGACCAAAAAATGTCAAATGTCGTTTGACATCATTAAAGAAAAACTCACTTTCGCTCCAATATTATGAGGAGGGTGTATGCACAAAGATGGGGGACCAAAAAGTCACCACCATGGAACTTTTTGGTCCAAAACAAGAAAAAACGCGAGTGTGTTATAATGCACTCACGTTTTGCTTTGACATAAAAGTGCAAAATAACCTCATTTCTGTGATTTCACCGCGACCAAAGGAGTTTGTGTGCCATAAAAATTAAGAAGAAATTGAGTGCATTCAAGGAAAGCCTCTCCAAGCACGTGCAAGAGAGAAAACATCATTTTCACGATGCTACCTCGCCGACAAAGACGTGCAGAAAATTTGGAGGGTCTAGCAGTAGAAGAAGGTAGGGTTTGATTAATTTTTGTTAGTTTGAGAGGAATTTTTGAATTTTTCAATGTTTGATTAGTTTTTATATTGCATTTACAGTTATTGAGGAAAGAGAAAACCCTAATCCAGTTGATGAGGGTGAAAACAACCCCCAAAACCCTCCAAACCCTCCAAACCCACCTTCACTTCCTCACAATGTAAGGATACTCAAGAAAACTACTTACAGATAATAGAAGAAAACAAGAAACATCTTCAAACTCTTATTCAAATGCTAAACAATCCAAGTGCAAGCACTGATCGTAGGAGAGCGTTTGCGAAGTCACTAGAGGAGATTGTTTCCCACACCGATTCGGTGACAAAACAAATCACCGAATTCCAAGACTATAGGGAGAGGTGTCGACAATACTATGCTGACAAGTTGTCATATGAAGTGAAGAATGAAAAATTTACAAAATTTCAATTATGTGCACACTTTATTAATCCCAAAACTAGTCAAAGATTAGAAGAAAATTGCAAATGGTTTCCTATTCATTGGTGTAGGAATGAAGAAATATCCCAAAACTTTTGGGATAGATGGTACATGGTCTTCGATGAGTGCCCATGCAACAATGATAAGGTACCACAATATTTCTTGAGGAAACTCCATTGCGAGTTCATCCTTAAGAAGATTCCCAATTATTTTGACATTTGTGAGTTCTAGGGTAGAAGTGGTGGCTCTACCCAAGATAGAGCCGGGGCTCAGTGAGATGAAAACCGTGTGCCTGTACCCCTATTGAGGCCAGAACATAGGTCACTTTCTTCAACTTTGAAGGAGAGTGTTGAGGTGGAGACATTACATTCATTGACTACTCTCACCCAAATTTTATCTAAGCATGCCGATGATTTTACTAGGCTGATGAGGGTGAGAGCAGTAGGCGTCATGTGTCCCCACATTTGTACAATTCATGTGGGAACCTGTGATTATGGGACGCAAGACGCATGACAGGACTCTCGGCAGGATGCTGCAACTCAGGGGCAACATCCATTGATGGAGGAATCCATATTGGATGATCTTGTTCTCAGTGACGATATCTTACAACATACATTTGGTATTGACTCTCAGGGAATTTGTTACAAGTTTCATCTTGATTTAATATATTGTTATTTGAAATTTGTAATTAATTTTATATGATTATCTATATTATAAGTCAAAAATAATGTATGTAATTGTATGCGCAATGAAATACCAGGGTCAGAGTCTTCATCCTGCCTCTGTTAGCCGTCCATTAGCGGGTTATGAGAGGAGGTCGAGTCAGTAGGTATGTAATTTATCACATGATCATAATTATTGTAGATATGTCAATGGTAATATTTTTTTGTGACAATTTGATGATGTCAATAGTCACCGACACCTCCACGGTTTCCTTGGTCCTCTAGACGCAAATCCATCACTTTTACGGAGGTAAATTTAACCATTTCTAATCATTATGCATTTTTAAAATAATGTTATGTATTTATTTGGTCGAATGATCTTGAACTTGATTTTCAGATGCTGAATATGGAGACTCCTCATCTTCGTGAGTCAGCACAGATAGGCATTGCTGCAGCCATGATGTCTTCAAATCCTTTGACCGAGGTATGAGCCAATAACACGAAAATGTTATAATTTTGTATTACTTATTTTATCTCATGTCTTTTGATGTACATAAATGATATTTATGTTTAGTCAAATTTGCTTCTTGATGCTTCTCACAGGAGGTCACAACTCCATCCCGTCCAACTACAGACAAAGAAGCTAGAGACAAGATGATGGAGAGTGATCATTAGATGGTGGTAAGTGATCGATTACATATGTGACATGTTATATATTTCATGTATATTTTTTATAGTAATGTGCATATTGTTTGATTGTATTAACAGGTGGATCTAGATGAACTTCTTTTGAAGAGGTCTACTCGACGACAGAGAGAGGTTGAGTCACGGATTGGCTCTCCATCTTCATCGTCAATCAAGGGCTGCCGATTATTTCATAAAAGTCCATAGGAAACTAGTTTTTAGGACATTTTTTGTATGCCTAGATGGATTTGTATACATATTTTTGTATGTTACCGATGTATATTTTTGTATATATGCCTGTATGGCTTTGTTTGGACATGCCTATATGGCTTTGTATGTAAACTAGATGTTATGTTCATGACATTATGTATCTGACAGTTTATATTAAATATTTAATATGATGATCAATTATCGTTACATGAATTTGGTTTTACACGTGCCAATTGCATTTTATTGAAAGTTTATAAATCATTTTCAAATAATCCATTTTGTGCATATCTTGCAATCATTGCATTTTGTGGGACTGTGCATTTCTTTGAGGCATCATTTCAAACAGTTCACGTGCCTTGTCTATACTTCCACACTTTCCATACATGTCTACAAGGGCAACTACAAATACAATACATGTGACAAAATTACTATATCATTATGCTTTGATAGTTGTCCACACCATGTTCCCTATATCCCATTTTGGTATAGGCAAGGAGGAAGTTGGATAAGGCTGTGCAATTTGGTTTTAGACGTGCCAAAATTTGCGTTTGGTTGAAATTTACTTTTGTGCATTTGCTTGACAGTTTTTAAAGCCTTATGAAAAATCTATTTTGTGCATATCTTGCAATCATTGCATTCCATGAGACAACATTTCTTTGAGGCATCGTGTCAAACAGTTCACATTCGTTGTATATGCTTCCACACTTTGCATACATGTCTTGTAGGGTACTTACAACTACAACATTTGACAAAATTCCTATATCCTTTATGCTTTGATGGATGTCTATATCGTGTTCCAAAGATACCACTTCTAAGGTTTTTGGAATTTGACTTTACACTTGCCAATTGCATTTTCTTGAAACTTTCTAAAGGCTTATCAAAAAATCTATTAAATGTTCATATCTTGTAATCATTGCATTCCATGAGGTGACATTTCTTTGAGGCATCATGCCAAACAGTTCACGTGCCTTGTCTATGCTTCCACACTTTGCATACGTCTCTGAGGGCAGTTGCAACTACAAAATCTAACAAAATTCCCATATGTTTTATCCTTTGATGGTGCAATGTGAGAAAATGTCCCCTTGGGGGCTTTTCCCTCTTTAGGTTTAGCTCCCAGGTCTTTTGCTTGCATTTAGGTCATATTACATCATATTTCAACACTCCGATGAGAAAACCCCTAAGTGTCTTGGCAAATAGGACCTAGGGGGCTTTCTTAAGATAACCCTTGCCTAAAATAGGGGGGAGGACATGGGCGCCCGCGCCCTAGTCTTTCCTTATTTTGGGGTAGTCCCAATTTTTGGGTGTCAGCTTGTGACCATTATTTGGGTAATATGACAACACGATAAGTTTGAATTATGAAAATCTTGGCGGGAGTGTTTGTAGTTGCATATAAAAGCATGTTTAGGCATTCATTTGTAAACTAGATGATTACTAGCAAGCTATTGTGTTTTCAAGGTGATTCAAAGCTTTCAATGTGTTGTAAGAGAAAAATTGTGTTGTTTATGTGTTTGTGTTTGCAGATTTGAGCATCCATTTCATCATGGAATGAAGAACATCTTCCTCCCATGACATCTTCACTACAAGGTGACATTATATTGTGTTTTCAATCATTTATTCATTTAGTTTTTTCCACTACCTTTCTAGGCACGCACTCTCTATCTGACAACGGTATTCAGAGACTTTAGTGTCCTTCGGGGCTTGACTGAGGCAAACCTCTAAACACAACCCCCTCCCAAAGTTTTGTGATTGCAGGTTACAGGTGTCGCATCTGGAAAAAGTAGAGTTGCAGGAGGGATCAACAGACATCAAGGATTCAGGATCTGAAGAGAAGGACACCAGAGCCTTTTCGGGACTTGGGCACTCGCTCCTGTGTCCTCCGCAGTTAAATTTCTAGAAACAAAAGTTACAGTACAGATCAGTGTCGGAAGGAGGTCAGGATCCCGTAAGAAACTGGCACCTTGGACTTCGGTGCCCGCTCTTGTGTCCCTGACTTTTTCACCTCGGAACCTCAAAAATAGGTACTATGTGATTTGATATTTTACTTCCCTCTGCAAGAGCTTTTTTTGTTATTCTTCTGTTTACAGTCGTATTTGTGAACTTAAGGTTTTAATGGTTAATTGAGCATAAGAGAAGGAAAATTGACAATTAAACACCCTAATCCAAGCTTCCCTACATCTCATAGCGATCTAGGGTATGATAGTGAATTGCCACTCGACCCTAGATCCTTGAATGTAAAGGGTGAAAGGAGGATTCAAACATCTAAACACTAAACATTAAACAATCCAAATTTTACCCTAAGCATTTTGGTGAACCCGTGTTATTGGACTTGTTTACACCTTGCTGATTGTTTTGATTTAGATTTGCATTGATTTCATTCATATCATCATTCATCTTATTGCATTGAGCAAATTTAAAAAAAATTAAACACTTTGAAAAAAAATTGCATTCTAGGGTTTGAATTTTGACATAGTTTAATTACATCTAATTAAATTTCTAATTTTTGCATTATATCTGAAATTTATTTTCATTTAAATCATAATTTTCATATTGCATTTGAAAATTTACAAAAAAATTGATATATTTGAAAAAAATTGGCATTTTTAGCTTGCATTTTGATTTAATTTGAATTAATTTTTACTTTAATTCAAATTTTTGCATTAGATTTGAAATTCATTCATTTATTTAATTTTCATCTCATTGCATTTGAAAATTAACAAAAAAATTGAAAAATTTGAAAAAAAAATAGCATTTTTTGCTCACATTTTGATTTAATTTGAATTAATTTTCACTTTAATTCAAATTTTTGCATTAGATTTGAAATTTATTCATTTATTTAATTTTCATCTCATTGCATTTGAAAATTTAAAAATTTAATTTTTTTTGGCACTTTTGGCTCAATTTTCAAATAATTTGAATTAATTTTAATTTAATTTAATTTAATTTCTGATTTTTAAATTAGATCTGACCTAAATTAAAAAAATTCATTTTCATCATTTTAGCATATTCGAAAATTTACAAAAAGATTGAAAATTTTGGAAAATTTTAAAAAATTGGCATTTTTGGCTTGATTTTCAAATAATTTGAATTAATTTTCATTTAATTTAATTTAATTTCTGATATTTTCACTAGATCTAATTTAAATTACATAAATTCATCATTATTTAATCATTTGCATTTTTTATATTAAAATTGCTAGGGTTTGTTGGAAATTTCAAAATTCTCTTATAACCTAGTAATTCCAAAAGCTAAGGTTTGTAGTTAAAAATCTTGCTTCAGATTTTACTACTCATCTTAGGCACTCATTCAAATCTGATTTTGCATATAGTGTCACATATTAATGTGTTTTTGCATTCATATTTCAAAAATTTGCATTTACACATTCAATTTCAACAAAAAACTAGCAATTTTCATTGATTTTTACTAGGTTTTGATTTATCATCATCCTAGATTTGCATCAAAAGCGTGTTGAGAAAGATTTTATTGTTGTATTGGACTAAAAATAGACTTATCCATTTGCTGCCCCTGATAAAAATCCTTACAACACCTTTTCTTTCATATATTTGCATTGAAAAAGTACAAAAAATCAAACATTTTAGGTCATTTTTGTATATAGTTTTGCACTTAATTTGGAAAACTTTTAAAATCTAATTTTGCATCTCATTATGGCATCTTCATGTTATTCATCTCTAAAATCTTTGCATGAGTATATCTTAGATTTTAAAAATTTCTCTAATTAAAGATATGATATTTCCACAGTCCATCTTGAATAATAACAGATTGCTTCTGGATATAAACTATGTAGAGCTTTTTTAGCATCGACGTTTCGGATCACACTTCGTGATCCATCATCAGGAAGAGGATGAAAATGATACCAAATTGCAGAAACTAGCTTCTTAAAAGAAAGAGAAGAGGGATGAAAGGGGGGTGGGTTGTTGACACGCAAAACAAAACAAGGTAGAGAATAAAAAAGATAAATAGAGAAAAAGAAAGATAAACAAGAGAAGGGAGGAAAAAGATTAAGATGATGTAAAAAAGTCAAAAAAATTGTAAAAAAATACATATAAAACTCTAAGGAAGAAAAAATGGGAGATGAGGACAAAACACGAAAGAGAATAAAAATAGTAAAAATAAAAACGATAAATAGAGAAGGGTGGGAGGAAAAAGATAAGAAGATGTAAAAAAGGGGGGGAAGAATAACCAGTACAAATAAAACAAAAAGGATGATAAAAATGGGAGAAGAGGATAACAAAGTAATGAAAGCGAGAAAAAGGCCGAAGGCAAGCCACCAAGGGGGTGAAAGGGGAGAGAGGAGGGGAACATATGGAGGGAGAGAGAGTAGGGTAAGATAAAAAAGGATAAAAGAATAAAATAAAAAAGGAAGAAAAAGACAGAGAAAAGGATAACTAAGTAGACGAAAGAGGGAAAAGACAAAACGGAAGGAAGACGAGGCGGGGAATCACAGGGAGGGTGAGCAGGTTTGGAGGGAGTCAAGAAGAGGGTACCAAGTTGGGCTTAGGCTCCAACCATCTTCACGGTTGAGGTTGGAAGGATGGTTTCTGATAAAAATAGCTTCTTTAAGTTTTCTCCTGAAGAAACTGTCTTCTTTGACTAGAACATGAGCATCTTCAATGCATATGTGGTGTTTTGTGCTCGAGGAATGTTCTGCCAAGGCGGATTTTGTGATTCTTTCATGTCTGATGTTGGCAGCATGTTCCTTGATTCTGGTGCTAATAGAGCGCCCCATCTCCCCAATGTAAGGCGCCCCACAAGAGCAATCAATCTTGTAGACCCCTGCATTGAGGAGGATGTCTTTGGGGTCTTTGGTGGAAGGGACCATATTTCTAATGGTCGTCATGGGCTTGAAGGCACAAAGGAGACCTTTTTTACGGAGGATTTTGGAAATCTTATTAGAGATTCCCTCGATGTAGGGGAGGGTGGCACCAAAGACTCCAAGAGGGTTCTGAATGGTAGGTTTGGGACTAAGACGAGTTTTGGCTTGCTTAAAGGCTCTAACAATTTGTTTATTATTGAACCCATTTAGTTTGAAGACCTTGGAAAGGTGGGAAAGCTCTTGTTCAATGTGATCGTCATCACAAATGCGAAGGGCTCTAGTGGTGAGAGTCTTGAGGATGCCAGTGTTTTGAGTGGGGTGGTGATGTGAGGAAACATGGATGTAAAGGTCAGTGTGGGTTGATTTTCTAAAGACATGTCGACCGAGGGAGCCATTGGACTTTTTGATGAGAAGGATATCTAGGAAGGGGAGTTGTTTGTTGGATTCAAGTTCTATTATGAACTGGATGCAGGGAGAAATGTTGTTTAAGTGAGTGGAAGTTTTTTAACTGATCTAAGCCATGAGGCCAACATATGTTAGTGTCGTCAACATAGCGCTTCCACCATTTAGGTTTAAGGGGGAAGGAGTTAAGGGCTAGGGTTTCAAATAGCTTTTGCAAGTGGTATTGATTCCTCTATATGTTCTACATATGACCTGCAATTACTTTGTTATACACATGATTTTAATAGTTTCACACTATTCATAGGAACACATCCTTTGATATTAGAAGATTTAACCAAATTCATCTCTAGGAATACTCAGGTGAAAGATGAGAATGAAAAGTCTTTTTCTGCCACAGAGTATGATGATGATGATGTACCTTCCTCTCATCCCATTGCTCTCCCTGGCCAAGATGTAGCATTAGTGGATGAGAAAAGGTCTCTCACATTAAATACTTTAGAGATGGATGTTGGATGCAACCAAGAGGGAAATAATGTTAATTCAATATTGATTAATAAACTTTGTAGCAATATTCCTAACATGGTTGTTCGAGGGGCACCTAGTGCACCCTCTTGCTTAAAGCCAGTGATTACTGTTCAAGGTAGACCCCCGGATCACATCTACAACTATGCAAAGCAAATTGCTCAAGGAAATCAGGGTGTACAAAATATGATTGCTCATACATATAACACCCGTAATAACAAGCAAATAAGCAAGCACCATATGTGCCTATCTCTCTTCCATGTTCTCAACCTATGCTCCCTCCACCACCTCGCCTTACTCATAAAAGAGGTCAAGAGTATGATCTTGTCGAACAACTTCGTGCTACTTTGGCTAAGATCTCTCTGTGGGATTTAATACAAACATCGCCTACATATCATGGAATGCTCCAAGAAGCTTTAAAAAAGGTGATTGTGCCACCTACTGCAAAGCCTAATGATGTAGCAGCCGTATTGGATAGTATGCATGCGACAAAAATAGATATTCTCTTTCAACCACATGAATTACCATCAGTTGAAGTTCAAAACCAATATGATCCTCTCGTTATCTACGTCACAATAAACAAATCATTGGTTAAGAGAGTTATGATTGATAATGGATCAGCTCTTAATGTTTGTGGCATTGATTTATTACATAAGATTAAATTTGGTATATCTGCCATCAAGCCAGAACCACTAAGTATCCGTGGTTTTGACAATGTGGGATGACAATCCATGGGCACTATAACTTTACCTATACAAGTGGGAGCTGTGCTTGTGCCTACCCTGATTCATGTCATGCCTTGTTCTTTAGCTTACAACATGATTATTGGTAGACCTTGGATTCATGCATTGGGGGTAGTCCCTTCCACCCTACATCATTCAATCAAATTTATATTCAAAGGTAAACTTCATACTATTCATGCCAATCCTGAACCAGATAACTGTTTACATGTTGAAAAGCAAAAACTAGTTTATAACCATATGAGCTTAAACAATTTGCAAGGTAATCCATCAATGACTAATGTTGACCAAGACTCTCAACCATCGAATGCACTTGTTGGTGATGACTGAGGTTCATTAGATTTTAATCCTTGCGATATAGGGGAATATAAACTTAATAACCTCAACACATCAAAAGTAGCATCGATTTCATCTAAGTGATCTTTTGAAACACCTGAGAAAAACAAAGTCTCCTTGGTTGAAAATAAAGACAATACTCTCACTTATACTACAAATTATGATGCCTACGAGGCATCACCTTCTTCTAACAAACTAGACTTTCTATATGGTCGTGGATTTCAAAATTTGTACAAACATAATGACTATGTAGGTAAGGGATGTGGTGTAAATCAACAAGGGATTCAAGTACCTATAGAATCCGCTTCAACACATTACTCAAGTGGCATTGGATATAATCCTTTTAAAGAAAAGAAATCTTCTTGTCGTCCTAAACTTAATGTTAATTCCACAAGATCAAAACAACATGACAGATATCCCAGATATGCATGTTCTTAACGATGGTACTCTAACAGGTAAGTATCGCTAACCCTTTATCTCTCTGGTGATGTGCTTCCCCCGTGATGTGTTATGTGTTGTTTAGGCCTCCTGGGATGACCTCTGATTCTCTCGTAAGGTCCGGGATAATAGGAGACCGCCTTTGTTGTGACCTTCTTCCATTTGTATCATCATTCTTCTATATTGCCTCTCTCTCTGATTTCATCGTTGTGTGTTGTGTCTTCTGGACATAGCATTGCGGTTGGTGACCTGGGGGTACCCTCCTACATGATTGTCCCTAAGACACTTGTTTCTCCTCTTTTATTTATTGTTTCCCTTACTCTAGTGTTTCCATCTAGCAGGCGGATGATGAAAAACATTTATACTAATGTGGACCTAGTGTCCCTTTCGCGAGAAATAAAAAATTGGACTTAGTTCCTAATATGACGATGGGGTTGTATATTTTATTTGACGCTTGGCTAGTGGAAACACTCGTGCTTTCTGCGTAGTGATTTTGATGGTATGCTATCTCATTTACAAACCTTAACAATACTGTTGCTCTGTGCACCTTTGTTTGTCTTTGAATCTAGCCTTGGTAGTACTCGATTCATAGAGCTTCGTGATATAGGTCCACAGTTATCCTCGAACTCCAAATTCATAGCATAACCTTGGCTCCTTGTGTGGTTAATCATATGCATTGATGTTGTTGTTTATCATGATTATGTAGACACTAACATGTTTCTTGCAAGGATGTGTTTGTGGGAACATTTGGCGATCGTGAAGGACATGTCACCTCCAGGGGGCATGGGCTTTGGAAGAGCTTGTGTTCCCTTGCGTGTTTTCTTCTTACCTTAACGTGCTTTATATCGATGCATGATATCAACAACCTTAAAGTGGGGGCATATATAAGGTAAGCTGTCTATTCTAGATGCTAGTAAAGTGTGTTTGAACAATCTTGACATCTTAAAATCTGTTTCGTATACCTCCTTTTTACCGTAAGGCGTCTCCGTGATGCGGGTGTGGTTGTATGCCATGCTTCCTTTTCACTGTAAAGAGTCTCCGTGATGTTGGTGGGGTTGCATTTTCAAAAGTCCTTTGTGGAGGCGGGGAGCGGTTCTGCGACTAACTCAACCTTTAAGCATGTCTTCGGTGATTGTTGTGGCAAAGCCTAATCGTCGGTGTGTGCCTGTAATGTGCCTGAGATGGTGATGAACCTAGAAATAGGGACACTCCATCACTTGTTTGCCATGTTTTCTCCGTGTCTTTAAAGTGTGTGTTTGGCGTGCTTGCTTTGTGTGGCATGTTTGTTGCCTCATATGCAATCTAAAGACCTACGCGATGAGTGCATCCTGCATTTTGGGAGGTTTTGCATGTCTTGAGTGTGTGTTTCCCCATATATGTAGTACAACCTGCATTATGGGAAATTTGTTTACTTTCCTGTACTTGCATCTGCATTTCATATATATGAGAAAAAGAAAAGAAAAAAAATCATCTCGATCTTCTATGCATTAATGTGTCTTCTATGCATTTACTGTCTTTTCCGTGTTTTGCGTGACTGTAATTGTCTTCTTTGAGTTTTGTGTGCCTATTACTATCTTCTATGTGATTGGCGTGTCTTCTCCGTGCTTGGCGTGTTTGCTGTGTTTGTGACCGTACTTTAATGCATGTATCAGCCTTGCATTTATACATACATTAAAGTGGGGGCTAAATGTAACGTCAGAAAATGTCCCCTTGGGGGCTTTTCCCTCTTTAGGTTTAGCTCCCAGGTCTTTTGCTTGCATTTAGGTCATATTACATCATATTTGAACACCCCGATGAGAAAACCCGTAAGTGTCTTGGCAAATAGGACCTAGGGGGCTTGCTTAAGATAACCCCTGCCCAAAATAGGGGGAGGACTTGGGTGCCCGCGGCCTAGTCCTGCCCTATTTTGGGGTAGTCCCAAATTTTGGTTGTCGGATTGTGACCATTATTTGGGTCCTATGCCAACACGGTAAGTTTGAATTACGAAAATCTTGGCAGGAGTGTTTGTAGTTGCATATAAAAGCATGCTTAGGCATTCATTTGTAAACTAGATGATTACTAGCAAGCTATTGTGTTCTCAAGGTGATTCAAAGCTTTTATTGTGTTGTAAGAGCAAAATTGTGTTGTTTATGTGTTTGTGTTTGTAGATTTGCGCATCCATTTCATCATGCAATGAAGAGCATCTTCCTCCCATGATATCTTCACTACAAGGTGACATTATATTGTGTTTTCAATCATTTATTCATTTGGTTTTTGCCTCTGCCTCCCTAGGCACCCACTCTCTATCTGACAATGGTGTTTGGAGACTTAAGTGTCTTTCGGGGTTTGACTGAGGCAAGCCTCTAAACACCACAACCCCCTCCCAAAGTTTTGTAATTGCAGGTTATAGGTGTCGCATCTGGAAAAAGTAGAGTTGTAGGAGGGATCAACAGACATCAAGGATTTAGGATCTAAAGAGAAGCAGGACACCAGAGCCTTTTCGGTACTTGAGCGCTTGCTCCCATGTCCTCCGTAGTTGAATTTCTAGAAATAGAAGTTACAGTGCAGATTAGTGTCGGAAGGAGGTCAGGATCCCGAAAGAAACTGGCACCTTGGACTTGGGCGCCCTCTCCTGTGTTCCTGACTTTTTTGCCTCGGAACCCCAAAAACAGGTACTCTATGATTTGATATTCTACTTCCCTCTGCAAGAATTTTTTTTTTTATTCTTCCATTTATAGTCGTATTTGTGAACTTAGGGTTTTAATGGTTAATTAAGCATAAGAGAAGGAAAATTGGCAATTAAACACCCTAATATAAGCTTCCCTACATCTCATAGCGATCTAGGGTATGATAGTGAATTGCCACTCGACCCTAGATCCTTGAATGTAAAGGGTGAATGGAGGATTCAAACATCTAAACACTAAACATTAAACAATCCAAATTTTAGCCTAAACAGATGGATGTCCATTTTGGCATAGG
This sequence comes from Cunninghamia lanceolata, assembly GCA_027924645.1. Lineage (NCBI taxonomy): Eukaryota > Viridiplantae > Streptophyta > Pinopsida > Cupressales > Cupressaceae > Cunninghamia > Cunninghamia lanceolata. Next base: position 866,414 of record BSBN01001712.1, read on the forward strand.
CAAGGAGGATACTGGCTAAGGTTGTGGAATTTTGCTTTACACCCACCAATCGCATTTGCTTGAAAGTTTCTAAAGCCTTATCAAAAATCCATTTTGTTTATATCTTGCAATCATTGCATTTAATGAGGCGACATTTCTTTGGGGCATCATGCCAAACAGTTCATGTGCCTTGTCTATGCTTCCACAATTTGCATACATGTCTACAAGGGCAGCTGCAATTACAACATCTGACAAATTTCCTATATCCTTTATGCTTTGATGGTTGTCCATATGCTATTCCAAACAATCTATTTTGGTGGATGTCCATACCCTATTCCAAAGATCCCATTTTGGCATTTACACCTGTCAATTGCTTTTTCTTGTATGTTTCTAAAGCCTTATCAAAAAATCCATTTTATGCATATCTTGCAATCATGGCATTCCATGAGACCACATTTATTTGAGGCATCATGTCAAACAATTCACTTGTCTTATCTATGCTTCAACATTTTACATATATGTCTTCTAGGGCAGTTGCAACTACAACATCTATCGAAATTCCCATATCCTTTATGCTTTGATGGATGTCCATGTACCATGCTCCAGAGATCTTAGTTTGGCATAGGCAAAGAGGATGCAGTCAAAGGTTGTGGAATTTGGATTTACACCCGCCTATTGCTTTTGCTTGAAAGTTTCTAAAGACATATCAACAAATCCATTTTGTGCATATCTTACAATAATGGCATGTTCCATGAGACCGCATTTCTTTGAGTCATCATTCCATGCAACTACAACAACAATCAAAATTCCCATATCCTTTATGCTTTGATGGATGTCCATGTACCATGTTCCAAAGATCCCACTTTGGTACAGGTAGAGATGATGTAGTGTGGAATTTGGCTTTACACCCACTGATTTCTTTTTCTTGAAAGTTTCTAAAGCCTTATCAACAAAACCATTTTGTGCATATCCTACAATCATGGCATTCCACGGGATTCCATTTCTTTAAGGCATCATGTCAAACAATCTACTTGCCTTTTCTTGTTGGCAAGAAACACTGTGTGGCTTCATGAGTGTTGTCATTGATGGCAACAAAGTCTATCCCACACATCCGCAGCACATAGTATGCCTATACCGGAAGTCAGATTGAAGATTGTTTTGGTCCGGTGAACAAGAATATAGCATGCAGCAAGGTTCGACAATCAGGTCCGGATCTCTCAAATGGTGTAACTCAGTAAGTTGCGGACTTGGACAAGTCAAGAGGAGTATCATGACTACTATATTCTAGAGATTGGGCTTCTGGTGATAAAACATGGAAAAGATATGAGCATCTGAGTGTTGGGTTCCAGACAGGCAGAGCAGATTGAGGAAGAACTGACCGACAGAGTATCAGACTTCAATCCAGATAAGTAATTGATGTTGATCAAGCTATTTGAGAGATCATACATGGTTGCCCGACATGATTGATGACTTCTATGTCTATGTTTTGATACGCATCACAAATCATACATGAATTCAGTCGACATAGCAGTAACTATCTTGAGTATTCTGGTTGCCGACTAGAAAGTTGTTGAAATCCTTGATGCGGATATATATACTAGATGAATTCTAGTATGTAGGAGTGTGTGTGCGCAGATATGAAAAAATAAAGTGTGAAGAAAGGTAGAGATAAGTGAGGAAGCAACAATACAAATCTAGTATGTGACAGAGTAGCAACACTATAGCAGAGGAAGAATGAAGTGCATCAGATCAGTATATTGTGCCTAACTGGAACTGACCTCTAGCATTTGTAGATGCCTCTCTTCAGTTCAAACACCTGGTTACCTTCTATAAGTTCTGTAGACAGTGAGTCTCTTGTAGGCAGTGTGCCTCTTATGAGCAGTGCGCTCGAGCAATGAGCCCTAATTGGCAAGTGTCATTTTGTACTTCTTATTCTTTTAATAGAGAATACAATCTTGGGTTAGTCACCCCATAGTTTTTCCCTTAATAGGGTTTTCCACGTAAAAATCCTTGTGTTATGTGTGATGATTTCATTTCTGTTCTTATGATCATATATGCTTATTTGTTTTGTTGCTGCACTAATTATTAAAGAAGAAAATAAAGTTAAGATATTTAAGATAACTGATTCACCCCCCCTCTCAGTTATCTGCCTTGTTTCCAACAATTGCTATAAGAGCTAAGTTCCTCTAAACAAGAGCCTAACAACTTGAGGAAGATTTGGGAATCTCAATGGATATGTATGGTATGAAGGAACAACTTCAGTCCGCCCTAGATGATCTTGAACAGTCCCACTCTGAAGTCAATAACTTTAGAGAAAGACTCAAACAAGCTGATGATTTCCTAAATGAGCTAAAAGAAAAACTGAATATCTCTGTGAAAAAGAGAAAGGAACTACTTCAAAAATTAGCAAGTCAGAGTGAAGCCAATGATACTAATGAAGATCTGGATGAGAAAAACAAGCTATGTGGGAATCTATCAAAAGAGGTCATTATGGTAAGGCATGAGATGGAGTCAAGGGTTATGAGATTCACCCAAGAAATTGAAGAGAAAAGGAAAATTGAAGATAATCTAAAACAATCCTTCAAGGAGAAGACAGAGGACTGCCACAAAATGGACCGAATAATCAGGCATCTTGAATCTGATCTTGAAGAAGCTAGAGATAATGAAGAACAACTTGAGAATCAGATAGACACTCTTAAACAAGATCTACAAACAACAAATGAATACAAAGAGAAATTCAAGATAAGCTCAGCTCAACTTGAAGTTCTTCTTGAACGTCAAAAGAGGGTAGATGACAAGCGTGGCTTGGGATATGAGAAAGGTGAAAGCTCCGGATCCGGTCAGAAGAACTTTGGATCAGAAAATCAAAGAAACAGACCTAGAAGACCTTCGGTAAGGCAACCAAATGCTCAAAGATATCCATCCTTCATTGGTTACCGCTTCAATTGCAACAACTTCGGTCATAAAGCAACTCAGTGCAGAAGAAGAATGAATTAGACTAATCCATCCTTCTCCAGACAATGTTTCAACTGCAAAAGGTATGGTCACAAATCTCATGAATGCAGAAATATGCAAATAAACAATTCATTCAATGGAAGATGCTTTGCATGCAATAGAATGGGACATATGGCTAATTAATGTAGATCAAAAGGATATCAGTCAAATATGCAAAGAAATATTGTTTGTTACAATTGCAATAGATCCGGTCATATTGACAAATTCTGCAGAAGTAAAAATCAGGATAAAAGGGGTCCAGTGTATCATAATAAAAGCCAAGATAAGGGAAAAGGCAAAGTGAATGCAGATGAAGTTCAAAGGGAGATGAGCAAGATTTGGGTGAAGAAGAGTATAAAAAATGTTGGGGATGGATAAGCACCAGAATCTGGTGCTGATATTCCTTCCAGAAACTAAACAGATGAGCTCTGGCTCAGGGGGAGTCACAAAGAAAAATAAATTCCCCCAACCAGTCAATTAGTGCCTAAATTTGGCACATGGAATGTTGCGGATTAAAGGGTTCTCAGAAAAATATCCAAATAACCCTCAGTAAAAGTATGAAAGATCCGCATGGAGTTTTGAAAGAGTTTAATCATCCAAGATTGATCCAGTTTGACAGCCATCCATTAAAGCATGATTTTTCATAGACAGATCTGGTATGATTCAAAATTGAAATATCTTGATTTGCGGATCCATGGTATGATTGGAGGAAAGAAGATACATTGTCAATTATCACTGAAAATGATCCTAAGTGCAACACAGTGATTCGGAAAGATCTCTCTTAGAATAAGGCAATCAGATAACTTAAGTTGTGCATTTATTACAAAAGGAAATTAGGGTTTGCGAAAGAATAAAAGGGTTCTCTCACTCATCATTTACACATTTGCATTCAAGAAGAAAAGAAGAGCTCTGCATGAAGTTTCTACAACTCTCTCAAAGATCAACTGCAAAATCCAATTCAACCAACGATTTGTTCCGGCTCTTATTTTGAACCCTAAATCATAAAAAGGTACTTCCATTCTGAATATCTCTCTCGGAATCTTTTGCAAAAATGGCTACTCCAATGGTTGTTAAGATCACTGATAGGCCGCACCCAAAATTCAAGAAACACCCCTACAAATCCCTAGAAGTTGATCCTTTAGGCACTTTTTCTAGCATTCCGCATGGGGTATTGCACGTAGAAGATGTTAGGGTCTACATCCACGCCAACATTGAGGAATTTGGAGAATCTAAGTTGATGGACATCTATCATAAACAATTAATCGATGAAAGTTTTGATCTCAAACCTCAATACAAGGCACTCTGGGATAAGCACTTCAGACACTGCATCCACTTTCCCTGTTTTGCAGAAGATGATTGGGTCCGGTATGTCCTTAGCAGAATGCATGATAATTTCATGTGGTTAATGAAGCCCTTCAAGATAACAAAAGATGCCATTAGGGTAGTAACTGGACTACACTCATCCGGTGGGTTACCTGCACTCAAATCTGCCAAGAACCAGACAGTAAGTGAAGCTACTACATCTAAGTTTGACAAGAGAGAAATGACCATATAAGACATCACAGATCCAGATGTCAAATTTGCCTCAATGATAATTGGGTATAAGATCTATCATTCCAGCAGGGAGAATTCTGTGTCTGGGACTGCAATATATACAACATAGCAAATGTTAAGGGAAAATGCAGATTATGACCTATGTGATCTTCTTTTAAACCAACTGTTAGAAAACCTGTAGAAGATCAAGAAGGATAAGAAGAACTCATTCAATTATGGTTGTTTAATACTGTGTCTATTCTTCTATTACATGAATGAGCTGCCTGGATCAAGTGGTTGGGTTTGGCAAAATGACAAAACGGTTGCAATACAGATTAGGGATTATATGTATGGACTTGGTGATGCTAAAGCTCAAAGCACAGTACTCTGGGGTTACTTTAAGAACTTCCAAAGTATGATGCAAGCCAGAGAGAGGATACCTCAATCCATAGTAGAGAAATACAAGGATACAATTTGTTTTATGGTAGATACTGATCAATGCCTAATGGAGGCAGTTGAGCCCAGAACAGTTTGGATAATGCCAATGGGATATGAGGTCGATGAGAAAATCTTGGAGCTGCATATTCAACACTTGTTAAGTCAGCCTAAGGACCATGAGGCAGAAAGGTTTGGAACCTTTCAAGAACTAAGTGTAAAAATACATGTTGAGCTAAGACAGCCGGAGATAAAAAGGAAAGTTAGAAGTGAAGTTGAGGAAATTGCCAAAAGATATGGCATATCAAAGGAGGTAGTAGATGCAAATAGAGAGAAAATTGAAAGCGCTGAGAAAGAGAAACAAGAAGCAGAAAAAGGATGTGTTTCGGTACAAGCCTCCTCCTAGACTAGATCCTCCAAGAGCTCTACACCTACCACTCCTAAGAGCTCAAGAGCCACCAAACCAGAAGGCAAGACATCCAGAAAGGGAGAAAAGAGAATGAAAACAAAAGCCACAAGATCTTACACAAGTCACAAGGATGATGAAGAAACAAAGTCTGATAAGGAATTAAGAAAATGAAGAAGAAGAAAACAACTGTGGAATCCTCTGCTGGTAAAAACAAAGAAGAAAAGGTAGAAGAATTTGTTGAAAAGCCCACTCTTTGCATTGATGATATCATCAAGGTAGTCATTGTGGATGGGAATCTGCAACTAGTAATAGAATTTTATGATGAATATAGTGATACTGACAAGAGGATCTTGGAAGAAGCTACAGTCAGGTACCTAAATATTTATAATAAAGCATTCATTGAAATTATTTAATTAATTACCAAAAGTCTAAAGAAGGTACTTGAACTCAGAAAAGAGAATACAAAGGCAAAAGACTCAGAGATTCGAGAACAGATTACAATTCAGCTCTATCCTTCTATTACTCCAAAGCAAATGGACATGATCTTTAAGGACTGTAAGGATGAATTCTGGAGCAAAGCAAGAATGAACAAACTTATGCTTGGAGAAATTGATCAAGTAGCAAGAGAAACATAAGACATCCTTTGGAATGCCTTCAAAAGATTCAATCTTCCTATTATAGAGGAAATAGATGAAGAACCTTCTACCATGGATGTTGAAGGATTAAATGCATCAAATGAAGAATCTTCTGACAAAAATGTAGAAGGGTCAAAAGAGATAGATGAGGAGAAGTCTAAGGACTTGGATTCCTCTATTCCAGAAGAGGAAGTTCATGAAGCAGTTAACATCTCTCCTCCGAATCCCACTGCAGACATTCCAGATTCAGGAACTAAAGGAGAAGGAAGAAAAGAGGAGAAAGTGAGTCAAGAAGAGGAGGTAAAGGTAAGAGAAGAAGAACAAATAGAGAAGATCTCTGATGACAGTTCTAAGATCCCAAAAGAAAAGAAGACTTAGTCACTGGCAAGAGACACTGTAGAGGCAGTAAAGAACTTCTTGAACAAAGAAATGATGGAGATAGATGAACTAGAACTATTCCAAGGACCGCTAAATTTTGATTCCCTCTCTCCGGTCCAAACAATGAAAATAGCATCTTTTGCCCAAGTTAAAGCAAAATAAAAACTTCTGAAATCTCACATGGAAGACTGTGAGCTGTTAGAGATTGCATCCAGGTTGCTGGAGAAGATCATGCCATCCTTTCAAAGGATCCTTTGGCCTCTCCATTCGGTAACTTGAAATCTCTGGTAAACTCTATTAGCACTCATTTTGATTCTTTAGAGAAATCGGTAGAAGAAAAGGTCTGGAAAGAGTTTTTGGGAAAAAGATTTACTGAAGTACAGGGACTCATTGTTAATGATAGGAAGACCCTAGATATTGGGATAAAGAGCCTTGAAAATGCTCTTAAAGATGGTGGAGACATGTACAAATTTTGTCTATCTTGGTCTAAAGTGACAAAGGATATTGAAAAGAAGGTGAAAGAACAAGAAGGTAAATTGTCAATTTTATCTCAGAATTTTGATCCCCTTACTACATCCATAATGAATCAAGAATTCTAGGCTATTGTCATTATAAATGAAATAAAGAGGCTGGTCAAAGAAAAGAAGAATATAATAAACAGGATGAGTGAACTCAGAGGGATAATTATCCCTAAGTTAGAGGCAATGCATGAGGCCTTAACAGATGCTCAGACCACAGCCCGAACCAGTGATCCGGCAAATCTATGAAGGGTAGAAGCATATGCATTTTTGTTGAGTGGTCACATGTCCATTTTGGACAGGATGAAGTAGAGCTGGGCCACAGAGTTTGTACAGTTGAAGGCCACTTTTGCGGATATACTTAAGTATATGTAAGTATAACATGTATATATACTTATGCGGCTATGTATAGGTTAATTTTTGCAAATTTTGGCATACGGATTCCACCCTTTGCCATTGATGTCAAAGGGGGAGTGAGGAGTAGTGAAAAATGTGGAATCTAGCTAAGGGGGAGCTCCGGTAAAATAGTGCACAAGATAGAGCATCAGCCAAGGGGGAGTTTGCTGCGACACTTAGTCATTTTTCACTAAGTGTTGCCATCAATGCTAAAGGGGGAGATTGTTGGCAAGATACACTATGTGCCTTCATGAGTGTTGTCATTGATGGTAACAAAGTCTATCCCACATATCCGCAGCACATAGTATGGCTATACCGGAAGTTAGATTGAAGATTGTTTTGGTCTGGTGAACAAGAACAGAGCATGCAGCAAGGTCCGACAATCAGGTCCGGATCTCTCAGATGGTGTAACTTAGCAAGTTGCAGACTTGGACAAGTCAAGAGGAGTATCATGACTACTATATTCTAGAGATTGGGCCTTCGGTGATAAAACATGGAAAAGATATGAGCATCTGAGTGTTGGGTTCCAGACAGGCAGAGCAGACTGAGGAAGAACTGACCGACAAAGTATCAGACTTCAATCCGGATGAGTAATTGATGTTGATCAAGCTATTTGAGGGATCATACATGGTTGGCCGACATGATTGATGACTTCTATGTCTATGTTTTGATACACACCACAAATCATACATGAATTCAGCCGACAGAGCAGTAACTTGTAAATATCTTGAGTATTCTGGTTGCCGACTAGAAAGTTGTTGAAATCCTTGATGCAGATATATTTACTAGATGAATTCCAGTATGTAGGAGTGTGTGTGCGCAGATATGAAAAAATAAAGTGTGAATAAAGGTAGAGATAAGTGAGGAAGTAGCAATACAAATCCGGTATGTGACAGAGCAGCAACACTAGAGCAGAGGAAGAATGAAGTGCATCAGATCAGTATATTGTGCCTAACCGGAACTGACCTCTAGCATTTGTAGATGCCTCTCTTCAGTTCAAACACCTGGCTACCTTCTATAAGTTTTGTAGACAGTGAGTCTCTTGTAGGCAATGTGCCTTTTGTGAGCAGTGTGCTCGGGCAGTGAGCCCTAATTGGTAAGTGCCATTTTGTACTTCTTATTCTTTTAACAGAGAATACAATCTTGGGTTAGTCACCCTGTGGTTTTTCCCTTAACGTTTTCCACGTAAAAATCTTTGTGTTATGTGTGATGATTTCATTTCTATTCTTATGATCATATATGCTTATATGTTTTGTTGCTGCACTAATTATTAAAGGAGAAAAGAAAGTTAAGATATTTGAGATAACTGATTCACCCCCCCTCTCAGTTATCTACCTTGTTTCCAACATTTCTATGCTTCCACATTTTGCATACATGTCTCCTACGACAGTTGTAAGTACAACATCTTGCAAAATTCCCATATCCTTTATCATTTGATGGATGTCCATGTGTTCCAAAGATCTTAGTTTGGCACTAGCAGAGAGGATGTAGTCAAAGGTTGTGGATTTTAGCTTTACACCCATCAATTGGTTTGCTTGAAATTTTCTAAAGCCTTATCGACAAATCCATTATTTGCATATCCTATAACCATACCATTCTATGAGACCACATTTCTTTGAGGCATCATGTCAAACAGTTCACTCACCTTCTCTATGCTTCCGCATTTTGCATACATGTCTTCTAGGGCAGTTGCAACTACAACATTTTTCAAAATTCCAATAGACCACATGTTTTTGAGGCATCATTCAATGCAACTACAACATTTGATAAAATTCCCATATGCATTTTGTAAGAATACATTAGATACTATATATTTCTATATGATTACCCTAATTAGTAAGAATTAATAAGAAATAAGCATAATGACAATACTTAGCATTCAAAGATTTCTAATGAAGATCTAGGGTTTGGGTGCCAATGGCAGCTCACCAAACCCTTGGATCAATCTTTATAAATGAAGAGATTTTATGATTTAGACTAATACAAATGCTTGGGTATCTCATGATCATATTGAGATCTAATCATTGCTTTGTTTCTTGTAGGGTTTGTTTCCATGCTTCTAATAATAATAATGGAGGTTATGGGACATCAAGGTTATGGAATAGCTCTTCTCATGTCATATGAGGAGATCATAGTCACAATACCATCAAGATGTTATGAATTTCAACAACAAATTTCCATCTTTCTAAACCCTACCATCGTACACAATCAAGAAGGCACAAAACAATCAAAAGCATGGATGGTCAAGGGACTATCATGAAATCATAAGGTTGTTATCCATAGGGGGATTGCCTTGAAAGATGCATGACCATGCTAAATTGCTCCTTATCAAGGCCATGATGTGTCAAAAAGGTGATGTTACTGGGTGAATGTGAGAAGTCAGTTTCAAAGAAGGTTTCAAAAGAGTATCTGCTGCTGTCACAGTCATGAAAGACTATCATTACGCCATCTTAGAGACCCTATGACTCAAGAAATTGCCATGAAAATGAGGTTGAGGAGTTTTCTTAGGGTGTGAGGGGCAATCAAAGGGATTTCAAGGAAGATCAAACACTAAAGAAGGGATTTTTCCATGATCTTTTTTAGGACTGTTACAATCATGAACAACCATCAAGGTCCGAAGAGTATTTACTAATCATCATACCATTATTCACATTTTAGCACTATCGACACATATTAGGATAGTGTTGTCCCAAAAAAATAGAGAAGGTTGTTATAAAGATCTTAGAACACTCATTTTATAAATATACAGTTATATGCAAATGGTAGCAGTCATATGTCAAGCTTAGAATGGTCATATCAACCTAAGGACTACTTGATCGAATCCTCAGGGCTAGGAGTGACATTTTGCATTCCATAGCTCGTGGGACTGAATGAACTTCGCCAATGCGTCAAGGTGGTGGGTAAATGCGAGGGGAGGTCTTATTTCGTGTTCCAAGCGCCCCAGTCGTTTGAGGTAGTAGGCTATCGACAAAGTCTCTTAAGATCCCTAAGACAAAAAACTGCCAAACTTTGACGGAACAATTTTTAGAATTTGTTGCAACTAGGAATATTCTATTTAGACCTATAGGTGCACATGGAGTCCATCCACAATAACCTCTCTCGGTTTCATTCATCTTTAGTCTGTTTGACCGTGCCGGAATGAAACACATTCTTACAAAATGTTTCAATTTCATACAATGGAAAGGTACTAGGAGTGACATTTTGCATTCCATAGATCATGGGGCTGAACCAACTGGGCCAACATGTTGGGGTGGGTGGTTAAATGCTAGGGGAGGTCTCATTTCATATGCCAAGTGCTCTAGTCATTCGGGGCAGCAAGCTACTGACAAAGTCCCTTAAGATCCCTAAGATGAAAAAAATGCCAAAATTTGACAGAGCAGTTCTCAGAATTCGTGGAAGATGGAAACATTTTGTTTGGACGTATAGGTACATGTGGGGTCCATCCACAATAACCTCTCTCAGTTTTGGTCAACTCCAGTCCGTTTGACTGTGCCGAAATCAAACGCATTTTTGCTAAATGCTTTAGTTTCATGTTGTGGAAAGGTTGCTAGGTGCCATATTTTTTGTTCTACTCATCGTGGGGCCGAACTGACTATGCCAACACATTAGGGTGGGTGGGTAAATGCCATGGGAGGCCTTGTTTCATGTGCCAAGTGCCCCAATCGTTTGGGGCAGTAGGCTACCGACAAAGTCCCTTAAGATCCCTAAGACACAAAAACTGCTAAACTTTGACGGAGCAGTTCTCAGATTTTGTGGTAGCTGGGAATGTTCTATTTGGAAATACAGGTGCATGTGGGGTCCGTCCAAAATAACCTCTCTTAGTTTCGGTCAAGTTCGTTTGACTGTACTGAAATCAAATGCATTCTTGCAAAATGCTTCAGTTTCATGCAATGGAAAGGTGCTAGGAGTGACACTTTGCATTCCATAGGTCATGGGGCTGAACGTACTTCACCAATGTGTCAGGGTGGGTGGGTAAATGCCAGGGGAGGTCTCGTTTGATGTGCCAAGCATCCCAGTTATTCTAGGCTATAAGCTACCGACAAACCAGAAAGTTGCTAAGATTGAAATTTTGCATTCCACAAGTTGTGGGGTTGAACTGACTATGCCAACACGTCTGGGTGGGCAGGTAAATGCTAGGGGAGGTCTCGTTTCGTGTGCCAAGTGTCTCAGTCATTCCAGATTGCAAGCAACCGAGAAATGCGAAAGGTGCTAGGAGTGACATTTTGCATTCCATAGCTCGTAGGGCTGAATGGACTTCACCAACGCGTCAGAGTGGGCAGGTAAATGCCAAGGGAGGTCTTGTTTTATGTGCCAAGGGTCCCAATCGTTCCGGGCTGTAAGCTACCGACGAAGTCACTTTGTCGGTAACTTGCAGGCCAAAATGACTGGGACGCTTGGCACACAAAATGAGACCTTCCCCAACATTTACCCACCCACCCCGATGCATTGGCACAATCTATTCGGCCTCACGACAAGCATATCAAAAAATAAGGCACCTAGCAAGGTTGTACTGCATGAAACTAAAGCATTTTGCAAGAATGCATTTGATTTCAGATGGTCAAACAGACTGGAGTTGACCAAAACTGAGAGAGGTTATTGTGGACGGACCCCACATGCATGTGTAGGTCCAAATGAAACATTCCTAGCTACCATGAATTTTGAGAGCTGCTCCGTCAAAGTTTGACAATTTTTTCGTCTTAGGGATCTTAAGGGACTTTGCCGGTAGCCTGCTACCCTGAATGATTGGGGTGCTTGGCACACAAAATGAGACCTCCCCTAGCATTTACCTACACACCTTGATGCGTTGGCAAAGTCTGTTACGACCTATGAAATGAAAAATGTCACTCCTAGCACCTTTCCACTGCATGAAACTAAAGCATTTTGCAAGAATGCATTTGATTTCAGCATGGTCAAACGGATTGGGGTTGATCAAAACTGAGAGACATTATTGTGGACGGACCCCACATGCACCTATATGTCCAAATGAAATGTTCCCAGCTGCCACAAATTTTGAGAACTACTCCGTCAAAGTTGGGTAGTTTTTCCGTCTTAGGGATCTTAAGGGACTTTGCCGGTAACCTACTGCCCTGAACGATTGAGGCACTTGGCACATGAAATGAGACCTCCCCTAGAATTTACCCACCCACCCCAATGCGTTGCCAAAGTACGTTTGGTCCCACGACCTATGGAATGCAAAATGTCACTCCTAGCACCTTTCCACTACATGAAACTAAAGCATTTTGCAAGAATGAATTTGATTTCGGCACGGTCAAATGGATTGGAGTTGACCAAAAATGAGAGAGGTTGTTGTGGATGGATCCCACATACACCTATAGGTCCAAACAGAATGTTCCCAGTTGCCACAAATTTTGAGAACTACTCTGTCAAAGTTTGGCAGGTTTTGCATCTTGGGGATCTTAAGGGGCTTTGCCAATAGCCTACTGCCCCGAATGATTGGGGCGCTTGGCACACAAAATGAGACCTCCCCTGGCATTTACCCGCCCACCCTAACATGTTGGTGAAGTCCCTTCGGTCCCATGACATCCTTTAGACTTCCAAAACTTCCAACAACAACCACAACTCATCAATCAACATCAACATGACCTTAACACCATATTTTGTGATCAACATCAACATCATGAAGACACTGAATAAATATTTGACACATGAACACACTGAGAACACTAAAGACATGGAGCACAAGGAAGCATGAAGACATGAACAAACTCCTGTCATGAGGAAGAACCACAACCCTATCAAACTCCTGAAAGCATGACATGTTATGATGAACAACCACAACCAAATCTAATGATCCAATGGCATGAACCAATGACATAAGCAACTATGTATTGCTATTTTAACATGATAAACATGAATGTTATGAACTAACATCCAAACCTTGTGACATCAATCTTGATATGACATGAGTGAAAGATGAGTGAAAAGGATTAAGACCAATAAGGATCAACTTCATCCATCACTTACATCTAACCCCATGAAGCATAACATGATGATGATGCAACTATCAAATGTATACCATAGCAAACAAATCAAACCAATCATGAGGTCTTCACTGCTCAAGTTCATATCACTGCTTGTCAAGTTCATACCACTGCTTGAGTGAGATCTTCACTATTCAAGTTCATGCCTTGTCTTGAAGCACTACAACTCTGTGCATCACATCACATACTCTATGAAGAAGCAAGTGTCTTTATATTACAAAACCCAACAACATATCCTGAAAGCATAATGGTATCATCAAACAATAGACAACTGATAGACCTGCACAATTATGCATTCCTTACTTTCAAGCAAATGCAATTGGCACATGTAAAACCAAATTCATGTAATGATAATTGATCATCATATTAAATATTTAATATAAATTGTCATATACATAATGTCATGAATATAACACCTAGTTTACATACAAAGCCATATAGGCATGTCCAAACAAAGCCATACAGACATATATACAAAAATATACATCAGTAACATACAAAAGTATGTATTCAAAGCCATCTAGGCATACAAAAAATATCCCAAAAACTATTTTCCTATGGACTTTTATGAAATAATCAGCGGCTCTTGCTTGATTGTGAAGATGGAGAGCCAATCTGTGACTCATATCCTCTCTGCCGTCGAGTAGACCTCTTCATTAGAAGTTCATCCAGATCCACCTATTAATACAATCAAACAATATGCGCATTACTATAGAAAATGTACATGAAATATATAACATGTCACATATGTAATCGATCACTTACCGCCATCCGATGATCACTCTCCATCATCTTGTCTCTAGCTTCTTTGTCTGTAGTTAGACAGGCTGGAGTTGTGACCTCTTGTGAGAAGCATCAAAAAGCAAATTTGACTAAACATAAATATCATTTATGTACATCAAATGATATGAGATAAAACAAGAAATACAAAATTATGACATTTTCATGTTATTGGTTCATACCTCGGTCAAAGGATAGGAATCCTTAGCAAAATGGAGTGGTTGAAAGAAAGAATAGGATTGTTCAAGAAGCTGCAAGGACAATGGTAAGAGAAGCAAACCTACCGGATGTATACTTGAGGGAAGCAATTCATACTACTACTTATATACAAAACAAAGTACAAGTAACCGTCTAGGAAAGTTTTATGCATACTTACAAATTAATCCAACGAACCATCTGGGTCTTCTCTACTCTTTATTGTGTCAAGTATTGCCTCATGGTTAGACTCACACATCTTCCACAAGGTCTTGTTCAAAGGTTTACCCCAAAATTGTATCAAATGAACATTGGTCTCCACGACAAGGTTCAAGTAATGAAGAATCTTCTGATGTGTGTCAAAGTCCTGAAACAACCAAACATTAACACTCTTATGTGGGTACCTTCTAAGCCATGTTTTAGTAACAACCACTGAGCCTGTAGGGTAATCGATGTTTTCTCCATCTGTAACTAGGGCCTCCAATTTCTTTTTAGCCTCAACACAATGACACAAGTAATAATATGTTCCCTCTTTGTTATCTTCATCTGTAATAACTGCATAAACATGCCCTACATTGATATGTGCAGCAAATTAGATGAAATTAGTCAACATTACAAAAACACTACAAAGTAAGATAACATTACGAATTTCAAAAACTATGCAAGTAGATATATTACTTGGTTGAACTAGATCTGATATGTTGTCAAAGTCAACTGATGATTCCATCTCTGTCATTTCCAATGCCTTCGGGGGTCGATACGTGTCAAGTGGGCTAAGATAACTTAATCTCCATTCGTCAACCCACTCCTTTGACTCGCACTCATCCCAGGTTTGAATTGTACATGAAGAACAAAAGCATGCCATCTTCCGCGTATGGATACTCCATGAACCTGCAATTGAGCTTCTGAAAGAGTGTAGCTCACTTGATCCTGTCAGTGTACAACAATCCTCATATGGTGCAATGCTAATATCATCTATCGACCAAAAAAATGTACAAACTAAAGACTTACCTTCTTTACCTGGACCCATCAAAGCATTACACCACTTGACGATTGATTTGCATTTGTCAACTTTGCATTGTCTTTATACTTTAACTCTTCTCATGCTATGGCTCTTTTGATACATGCTCCTGCACTATCATGCTCCCCCTTTCCATGCCTGGCCTCACAAAAGTTCCACATATGCTGAACACCTGTAATATTATGCCTCCTGCTCAGCCAATAGAAATTCTGCGAGTTCTTGAATTGTGATGCACAATTATCTAACCATATGATATGCTGATTAAATGATATGCCCCTTCTATCCAAATCATTGTAGAACACCTGAACGTAACCTTGCACAAACTCCATAGAATGAGTGCGATCATCACTAATATAAACATAATACTCGCTTATGATCTTTCTGTCATCCTCTGTACTATCATTCACATGAATGAATGCGATATGCACAAATATAGAAACCTATGTCGAGTTGTAATATTGTGATTGCACTTCACGTTGTGGTTGTAGACTGTAGTTCTCTGCAAATTCGATGACAAACAATACTACAAAGTGGAAATGTGTCCTTGCATAACTTGAATTACAAGTCCAACCATTGAGCTCTATGGGTATGCCTTACATACTCATACACTATACTGTCACGAAATGTAGACATAAACTGATACATTGGAATCTTTTGAATAACCAATTCACACCTCTTTGCTTCTTTACCATCTTTTGTATTGTAGTCCACTATTTTATACTTGCTGAACTCTACTAGTTCATTTCCAACAACATGTGTGCTTTCCATATGTTCACATATTGGCATACGTTGCAAGCCACCACAATGCTGGCATGTGTCATCCAACCATAATTTCCTGTAGAATATTTGACCTTCCTCTCTTTCACATAAAATTATTGATATGAAGTCTCTTGAAGTAGTTGGTGGGGCACGTATGCCACAATCCTGCAAAACATTGTTAGTATGCAAATCTAAACATAAAGATCGATAAACATCAAAATGGTTAGAAAATTCAATATGTAATCTACAACAAGTAGTGCGTGTGTGATTTATTTTGACATAGAAAGGTTTTAGAATTTCAAAATATCTTTGAGAAATTTTAATTTGAGGATACATCTCTAGAAATTTACCAAAAAACTATGTTTGAGTCATATCTAAAAAATGCTTTGGATGGTTCACGGTTTCGACTACCGATTCTCCTTCTTACCATATCCATTTGATTCAGAGATACCCTTGTGTAATTCTTCCAAAAGTCTTCAATTAGTGATCTCAAAGCTTGAACAACAACTTTGTCTTTCCATGGGAGTCTTCCAGAGAATGCCCACAATTCATTATTGTTTGGGTCCTCAACTCTTTCATGTCTTCCAATGGCTCTCATTAGAGTTTTTCTACTTATTTTCAATGCTTTACTTGTCTTTCTAATGAGGCAAGATTTCTTTGTTTGTTGGCTTACTATTGTCGATGTAATGAAACATCGTGTGACATTACTATCCTTGGTGCGTGAGGTGGAATCCACACTCTCATATGCACTCATTAGATTCTTGACAATTGATTTTTCACTTGAGGCATTCGACATTCTTAGGCCAAGAATCTTCATAGTGGGCCTAAATTTTAGATTTCTCATCAATTCAGCAAATAGTTGACATCTTCCGGTTTCATTTAAATTCTCAAAAAAAATTTCCATATCTTATTCGCATATCTTTGGCAAGTGCGCATGTGAATCTTATCCTACATGGGCTTCAATACATTGTCATCAATATCGATTAGAAACATATGCTTCCTATGAAAAATTCTAGGAGGCGTTTTAATTGGTAAAGTTGACTCAACATTAGGAATTTCTTCAATATGTACTTGAGATGGGATAGATGACATACCTTCAATTGAAGGTGAAAAAGATGAAAATGACGTACCTTCAACTTGATGTGTGAATGATGGCGTGCCACCAACTTGAGAAGAAAATGAAGATGTACCTTCTACTTCACCTGTGAAAGATGGAGTGTCTCCAATGCGAGAAGATAATGATGGTGTTCCTTCAACTTAACCTGTGGATGATGGAGTGCCTCCAACTTGGAGATTCACTTTCCTCATTACACAGAGGTTTTACATTTAGTCCCTTTGTGCCACCAATTCAATCTCTCTGTTAGCTTCATTATATGTGTCATTCCTCTTCAATTGGCAATGGTGGAATGTCTTCTTGTATGGTTGACAATTTCCTACTTTTCCGAATTCACCTCATTCTTTCTCTTTTCCTCTCATTCTCAGCTTCACGCTCTTCTGGTGTTAGATTCTTTGCTCATTTCCTTGGCATGACGATGATTTCTACAAGCATGATGAATAAGACAATGATAATTAGAACTTTTATAATGACAATGAATAATGGTTACAATGAAAAAATACAAAATAAGTTATCATGTTTGGTGATTTGCATCACTTTAGGAGCTCCAATTTCATGAAATTCATCGCTGTCCTTGTTTATTAAGATATGCTAGACCATGATCAAAGTCATCATAAATAGGACAAAAATATGATAGACCAAAAAACTGTCCCAAAAAGCACTCAATTCCTTGAATTGACAACATCAAGATCATGAGAAAACTCTCCTAATTCTTGCTTAAATGTTCACGTGTGAGCATTTCCTAGGCTAGGGCAGTATCATGGAGGTCTCTAAAATATTTTTGAGCTCATCTAAATGCACAAATATCATGCACCTCCCCTTGTGGTGAAAGACTAGCTTGATTTATACCCATTTTCTCAACCAAATCAACAACTTGTTCTTCATGTTCATGGCTGTTGTAGGTTTAATAAACGTCATTTTTATGATGCCCAGGTTGTCCTAGACATGCATAAGGTTTATAACTTCTAAAAAATCATTCTGTAGTTCATTTTATTGACCCATGAAAATAGTTATAACCACTGTCCCAAAGTCTAGAGGAAGACGTGTGAAGACAAAAATCATGACTTGAATTAATTCCTTTGCGAGTAGTTTCAAATTAGGCATGGAGTTTACCTTGTTGGACCATGGTAGATGTTGTGATGACTGTTTTTAAGCTTCAAACCACCTAGGGTAACTAGTGAGCACAAAAAAATGTTGTAAATTGCTCTCCCACTGGTGGAAAATCTCCACAATGGGTGGTGAGGCCCATGTATATGTATTTTGTCTTCTTCCAAGCTTGCAAGGCCCCAAGGTGAAGGTTGCACATGCTTCTAATGGACAGTAAGTCTGATATTTTGAATGTATCAGACTGTGAGGGTTGTGAAGGGTAATTTGAATGCTATCAAAGCAAGATCAAAGTGTTTTATGATAGGAGAAGGTGTGGAGGATGTGTATGAAGGTCTTATAGACCCGTTCAAGGAGTTTTTTGAGCTTTCTTGGAAATTATTTGATAAAATGTCAAGACTGTCCCAAGTAGATTGCATGAGACATTGAAGCCTTCAAACCGTGACCAGTCTAGTGTGAACCTTTTTGGTGTGTGTAGACCTTGAAACCTCCTTGAAAGAACTTGTATGCAAGGTGTAAGGGTTCCCACATCAGTGGTTAAGTGTTAAAAACCATTTATTCTTGTTGATTCTTAATCCAATGAAATTGTCTCTATTAGGAGCAACAATACAAGAAGTTGTGAGCCAATGAGTTGTTGTATGGTTGGGTCATCACCACATAGAAGTGTTGAAGATCATGTTAAAGATATTTTGAGCCCCAAGGCAAGTCTACCATGTCCTCTACATTTGTTCAAACAAATTGGTTCAAAGCTCCAAATAAGGTCAAGGCTAGAGGCCTAGTGAAGTGCACCTAGGAGCATGATTGAGAAATGTGTAAGAACACTTTGTCTTTTGAGTTGTTGTCCTAAAGAAGGTCCTTCCTTTGCATTTTATGCCTCTAAACTTATGATACTTCTATTGTTGATTTATTTGTGACAGTCTTCTAGGGCAGTCTACATGGTATTTTGCATACTATTTCAACTATCAAGATTGTTCTTGTGATGAGAGGACCAAGACTATCTTATCTATGACAGTCTTATACAACATTTGTATGACCTAGCACCTTTAAAGTTTGCACAAGGATAGCTTCTTCAATTCAATGATAGGACCTTAGACCATTTTCTATGTTATGACTGCTATAACTATAGTAACATGACTCTCACAAGGTGGTTGGGTAACTCTTTTGTATAATAGTCCTTTTGTAAAATAAATGATGTGTGTTCTTGCTAAGTGGCAAACCCTCTTCCATTGTCATAGAAAGAAACATGCACATTAGGTATTAGTGGGAAAATCATCAATCATTGGATCAAGAATCAATCCCATGAAGATACTAAAAACCCCATGATGACAATCCCCTAGATCTATAGCATATATTTTCAATTTCAAAACATGACTGTACTATTTATAACAGTCATAAATGACTGATCAACATTGAGAAATGACAATTTCAAAGGCTTATAACCACATTTGTATTGATGACCACACTTTGTAACTTTAATAACATCAAGACAATTCTTCAAAACTTGCCTAGCAACCTAAAATATGACCCTAGCATAATATGGACAGTCACTAATGACTGTATTGTTGGACAATCATTAATATACCGGACAATCACTAATATACTGGACAATCACTAATTTAAGTCTTCTTCCATGAGGATTGTCTTGTAAAGTGCCATAGGACTATTACTAAGTATGCCTCTCAAGATCCTTGTCTTCCTAAGGATTTAAGAGCCTTATTTCATATGCATTTTCTTCGATTAACATGGTTTCATGACAAGTCTAATGGCTCTTTCTATGGCTGCAAGTTAGGTTAATATGTCTTCACAATTTCAACAAGTTACATGAGGGTTTCATGGAGGATTAATCACATGAAAACCATAACAAGGGCTATTATTAGTCAAGATAATGTCATGATAAGGTCATCCAAATGGTGCCATTACAATAGGAAGCTTTCATAGGAAGAAGGAAATGTTTTGATGGTAATGGAAAGGGTAGATGAAGAGGTATTTTGTTGTATTATATAGTCATGAACAAGTCAAGAAGGAACTATCACAATCCAAAATAATCAAAGACTACCCAAGCCATTAGGACACTCATATACAAAGGTCTCCCAAGTTGTCAAATTCCTAAGTGAGGACTATATGAGAATGGTACAACATTACTAAAGGCCCTAAAACCCTTAAGGAAACTACATATGTAGTGAGAGGGATTATTACAATCCAAGATGGTCAAAGAGTACAGTCCTTGACTTCTTTAGGGTAGCCATACCTAGGACTGTCATAAAAATCATTAAACTAATCTATGTAATTTAGGGTATTGAAAGGCATATAGTCGATCAAGGTAACCACCATCATGTACTAACAAAGGACAATTAGAAATTTTTGAAATATTGTTGTGTCATGTGCATACAAATCATCATGAATAGGTGCATAAGGAATGTCCTAGCCCAAGACACTAAAGAGGTCTCCACATCCTCCAACCTTCTCCAAGAGAATTCATACTATGAAACATGCATGGAGAAGTTATCAAAAGGAAACCTAACAATTATGTCTAAATGATCAATAGAGACAAGTAGGATTGTCATAATAGGGGGCATAGGATAGTTTAAGATTCAAGCCATTGCATGGTTCTATTGAATGAATCATTATGCATATTAAGGAATAAATCCTTCTATATCATCCTAGGGCAAAAATTAAGAGTCTTCCAGAATCAATTTTGGCTACATTGATCATGAATATGAGTATGACAAACAATTGTTCACTAAAATTATTTTATGAATTATTTGATATTGTTTTTCTCTTGTATAGGTGAAAATAGGTGAAATGAAGGCATGAAGGGCCGAAACAAGGTGGAAACATGAGGAATTTGGAGTCTCTTTGACTAACTAACTGATATACCTAGACACATATATATATCTTAGAACATCAAGAACATAAAGACATAAAAAACATAAGAACATATATGTGTGAATTAAAATGAACATAACTTGAACATACCTTAGAATTTGATATTGCAATTGACCAATTCTCCAAAATATGGCTTCAAAATCCTCAAATTCTTCTTTTTTTTGCAAGTTTGATTATGAATTCTATATAACTCTAGAATAGTATTAGTGAAATTTATGGAAAAATCAAACATATATCATCAAATTCAATCTATATGTAAATGGTAATTAGCTTTCAAACAATATCACACATGAAACATGAAACTTTCAGTTTAAATAATCAAATTTTCTCCAAAAACATGCAAAATCAATTTTTCTACGTTGAAAAAACAAAAAAGGTGGTGGATTGATCTAAAAATGATTCTCAATATGTCAAACAACATGAAAATCATTTTCTTGTCTGATATACTGCATGAAAAGCAGGAATAACAGTCATGTGGGGTCTAAAGCATAGATCCCACATGTTTTTTTCCCGTTTTTCATGCTTCCCATAACACTAGTGTGTTATAACCCAAGCGCATTCTGGGAAGCATGAAAACATAAAGCTTCATGCATGCAAAAATCATAACCTTCTCAATGTTGGTGCCAAAGTCATGGTCTAGGATGTCATGTTCTCACATAAAATATATTGTAACTATGCATGTAGTGCATCAAATAGGTAATCAAGTGACGGTCCAAGAGTATCCCTAGACTCAAATATCCATGTGGTTTTTGAAATAGAACTTGTCTATATTAGGAGGGATAAATGTAACCTTGTATCTACATGGGACTCTCTCTCTCTCTATCATCCCTCTCTACAACTCTATCTGCCTCTCTTTCTCTACATCTCTCTCCCTTTCTCTGTCGAGCCCTTGGAATGTGGAGATAGAGGGGCAAATAGAGAGATAGAGAGGGGTAGGTGGAGATAGAGATGGGGAGAGGGAGAGAGGAGGATTGAGATGGACAAAGGGGTCTATAGAAGGAGAAAGATATATATATATATATATATATATATATATATATATATATATATATATATATATATATATATATAGAGAGAGAGAGAGAGAGAGAGATCTCCCAGGCTCGGTCTCCGCTCTATCTCCCTATTCTCCTCTCTACCTAAACCATAAACCTAAACCTCTAAACCTTAACCCATAACCCTTAAACCCTAAATAATGCCCCTAAACCATAACCCCTAACCCTTAACCCCTAAAAATGAGCAACCCTAAACCCCTAAACCATAAAACCTAGAAGCAACCCTAAACCTCTATCTCCCTATCTCTTCCAATCTCTATTGGTCCCCTCACTCTATCTCTCTCTAAACCCTAAACCCTAACCCCTAAACTCGAGCAAACATAAACCCTAAACCCCTAAACCCTAACCCCTAAACCATAAACCCTAAACTCGAGCATATCTAAACCCCTAAAGTCTAAATAATTCCCATAAACCCTAACCCTAGACCCTAAATCCTATTTACTTGAGCAACCCTAAACTCACGTAAACCTCAAATAATGCCCCTGACGCCTAAACCCTAAACTCGAGCAACCAGGCTAAACACCTAAACATATAGTTTGATAGGGGATGATGGAGGATCAATGGGAAATGGATGTAGAATTCTTCAATATTGATTATCATTATCCTCATTGGGATGTGATTTGATAGGATCTAAGTTATTTGATTGATTATCTATGTTTTCTTGGGGACCAAGTGTCTCATCATGGGATATTGATGGATAATGAATAGGACTAGCACAAGATGATGGATAGGGCTAATGGGATGATGGATAAGAGTGATGTGGGTTACTTTCTCATGGATAAGATCTTGATCATAGATAATATCTTGATCATAGGGAGGATAAGCATGGATAGCATGATATTAGATATGAATACGGTAAAAGGGGATGCATTTATATTCATTCGATTGGGGAGTAAGAGGTGGTGATGGGGTTTCACTAGGAGATGTTGGAGGATCAATGTACAGAGGGGTTGACCATGAGATGGTAAGGGAACTAAGATGGGATTAGATGGGATGTTTGGATTTTGATTAGGATGGGTGGTTAGTGTTTCCACATGCTTTGGACTAGGCTCTTAACATACCTATTGGGTTTCTTAGATGGATGTGATGGATTCTTGGATGGGATCAATAATCTTTGGATGTTTGACAACATGGCTACATGATGGGGTTGACTTGGACTTATGGTAGGAGACTCTTCAATGAAATGGATAGACATAGGAGTGGATGATGTTGTTGGAGTGGTAGACATGTTATTAGGAGGTTCTTTGTTAGGCTAAAGGATAAGAATTTGAGTACATGATGTTCTTAGTGTTTTATAAGAAAAGGGGGGATTTGATGTTGATGTTTTAGTTTGAATCCTCCTTTCCACAAAACATTCCACGGGCTTTTCAACCGAGTGCTTCTCCTATCGAGAGGAGAGTCATCTATTAGATTGGGTTGCCACTTGGTTTTCTGCTGGGAAATTTAGAAGTTATCACATAATGTTGCTAATTAATGCCTTTATACTCTTGAAACCCTAATTTAAACAAAACAATAATTAAATCTATGAATTATGACAAATGCCACCAGAATTAGACAAAGGGCAGAGAACATTAACTCACTATTTTTCGCAGTCCAGAAAATAGAAATGTCAGGGACAATGGTGATGGCTCCCTAGTCCAATGTGCTGCTTTTTTCTGTGGATTCCTGATCTCCTTCCGACACTGATCTCTACTGTGTCTTTTGTTTTCAGGGATTTGGCAATGAAGGACAATGGTGATGGCACCCTTGTCTCGAAATCCTGCATAGTGTCCGCTTCTTTTCAGATCCTGAATCTTTAATGTCCACCTATCTTCCCTATAGTTCCACTTTCTCTATATCTGATACCTATAACCTTGATGATGAAGCTCTCATGGAAGGAAGAGGCTCTTTAATGCCATGAGGAGAGGATGTAATCCAATTTGCAAAAACAAACACAATAACAATGCTTTGCTCTACAACACAATGATAATCACAAGTGTGCCAATAGCTTTCAATCATAAACATCCTCTAGATATCCTCCTCTAGTTTGCAAATGATAACCTAAACATGCTAAGAATTTTGTATTTGAAACTTATGATGTCGGCCTAGGACCCAAATAACGGTCACAAACTCGACATTTGAATTTAGGCCAGACTCGAAATAGGGCTAGACTAGGGCACTAGCACCCTTGTCCACTCCCCTGTCTTTGTTCAAGGATCATTAAAATAGTCCCAGCTAGGTCTTGTTTGTCACAAGACCTAAGGGTTTTCTCATCGGGAGTCTGAATTATCATGCAAGATGCTCTAAATGCAATCTAAAGACCTAGGAACTAAACCTTAATAGGAAAAAGCCACCAAGGGTGCTTTTTTTTGACATAACATTTAGCCCCCACTTTAATATATGTATAAACACAAGGCCAATACATGCATTAAAGTAAGGTCAACAAACACAACAAACACACTAGGCACAGAGAAGACACACCAAACACATTGAAGACAATAACAGGCATGCAAAAATGGAGAAGATAGTTACAGTCACGCAAAACATGGAGAATACAACATTGAAGACACAGAGCACAAGAATACACTGAATATAGTGATTATTTTCTTTTTAATTTTTCCATATAAAGTGCAAGATGCAGGTACAAGGAAAGTAAACAAACAAATCCCCAAAAGTGTAGAGGAGGTGTTCACCACCGGTCTTGCAATTTTTGAGAACAGACATGCCAAACTAAATCCTAAGGTGTAGAGGAATTGTTCACCACCAGTCTTACACCTTGAGAATAAATAAGCCAAACAAATTGCAAAGTGTAGAGGAGCTCATCACCACTGGTCTTGCACTTTGAGAAAAAGCACGTCATACACACACACACACAAGACACAAAGAAAACACGAGAGACAAGTGATGGAGTGAAACTATGTTGGCAAGAGACACTACTTCACATTGATAAGTGTTGTCATTAATGGCAACTAAGATCATCCCAATCATCCGCATAACACATTTTGTTCACACCAGAAGTCAGAATCAGAATTTGTCTAAGTCCGGGTAGTTAGGAACAGAGCAGGTGATAGGGTCGGTATCTTAGTCCGGATCTCTTTGGTGGAAAGGTATGGTTTGATGTGGATCTAAGGTAGTTGTAAGCATTATTAAGACACTCTAAATCTAGAGTTTTGTCCTCCGTTGATGAAGGACTCAAAAGATATTAGCTTCTGAGTATCAGGTTTCAGTTTGACAAAATAAACAGAAGAAGAACAAGCTGACCTTGTGAATGATCTTAATTTCAGAAGTATAGAAGTTGTTTATTGGACAATTTGTGATGACCAGTAATGGCAGCCAACATGATTGATGATTTTCAAGTGCAAATTTTGGTCCGCATCTCATATTATATATGGATCTAGTCGATAGAGCAGAGTACTCAAACAAAGTTCTAAATGTTCTTGAAGCTGACTGGTAAAATTATTGTAGATCATGTTGTAGATATATATAGGCGATGGAATTGGATAATTTTAAAAGAGTGTGTGTGCCAACAAGATATCAATGTGAGAAGGGCAGAAAATCTAAGGTGCGAATGAAGGTAGAATAGTAAGAAGACTGAGTAAAGATAAAATGTGTAAGATCAGTTTTTGCACTTAACCGGAACTGAAACTCTTGTGTAGGTAGATGCTATTTATCAGTTCAAAATCTCTGTTATTCTCTTGTAATCTTTCTGTAGGCAGTGAGCCTCCATTTTGAGCAGTGAGCTTTGGGCAGTAAGCCTGAATACATGTGCATTCCCATTTGTAAAAATAATTTTAATATGGTATTAATCTTTGTGGGTTAAACCCCACCGTGGTTTTTCCCTTAACCAGGTTTCCACGTCAAAAATCTTGGTGTCAAGTGTGTTATTTATGTTTCTGCTCATGTGTTATTGATTGATGCTGAAATATTTATATCATTAATTTGATCGTAAGTTGTAAAGGAAGATTAAAGGTAGAAAAGATTAAAATGTGTGACAACTGATTCATCCCCCCCTCTCAGTTGTCCGAACCTAAACCAACAATTGGTATCAGAGCAAGGTTCCTTTTGAAAAGTTTAACAACTTAAGGAAGATCCAAGAAGGCAGTAAAAATGGATGAATATAACCTTCAAGGGCAACTTAATCTCACCCTAGATGATCTTGAGCAGTCCAAAGTAGAAGTCCAAGAGCTGCAAGATAACCTCAAAAGGGCTGAAAACTTCATTGAGATTTTAAAAGAAAAATTGAGCAAATCCAATGCAAAAGGAAAGGAGAAACCTATCCAACTAGAAGACAAGGCCCTGAAAGAGAAAACAAAGGAATGTGAAAATTTAGGTAAAGAAGTTTCTGTCCTAAAACATGAGATGGAAATTGGGGAGATGAGACTAACCAAGGAAATTGAAGATAGGAAGAAATCTGAAGAAGAAATGAAACAAATCTGAAAGAGAGAACTGAAGAATGCTGTAGATTGGATGGAATAGCTAGTCTCCTAGAATCTAATCTACAAGAAACCAAAAACAATGAGAGAACTTGAGAGACAGATTATCACTCTCAGACATGACCCAGAAATTGCAAATGAGTATAAGGAGAAATTCAAGATAAGCTTAGCCAAACTTGAAGCACTAATTGAAGAACAAAAAAAGGATGATGACAAGCATGAGAAAAGAGAAAGCTCTAGATCCAGATAAAGAAATTTTCAACCAAGGAATAAAAGAAACAGAACTAGAAAACCTCCAGTAAGACAGCCTAATGCTCAAAGATATCCATCATTCAATGGAAATTGTTTTAATTGCAATAAATTTGGTCATAAAGCTACTCAGTGTAGAAGTAGAGTAAATCAAAATGGCCCATCTTTCTCTGGTCAGTGCTTCAAGTGTAAAAGGTATGGTCATAGATCTAATTAATGTAGAAGTATGATAATGAATAATGTTAACATTAGAGGGATTGACAATTCTTTCAATGGTTACTATTTTGCTTGCAATGGGTTTGGACACAATGCAAATCAGTGCAGATCAAGAGGAAATCAAGTTCATAAGCAAGTAAATGTTGTGTGCTCTAATTGAAATAAATCTGGTCATATTGCAAGATTCTGTAGAAGTAGAAACAATGAAAGAAGAGGTCCGGTAAATAGAAAACCGGATGAGCAGAGACAAGACAAAGGCAAAAGGAAAATTGATGTGAATGAGATACAGAGTGAAATGAATAAGACTTGTGTAAAGAAAGATACAATAAACAATTGTGATGGATCCGTACTAGAATTCAGTGCTGATAATTCCTCCAGGAATTAAGTCAGGAGCTCTGGCTTAGGGGGAGCTACATTGAACATCAAATTCCCCAGTTAGTAAGTGGGTGTCTAAATCTAGCACAATAAAAGAGGTTATTTTGAATTGGTTCAGAATCTTTGGAAGGATTTCCAAAAGAAAATATGTTGGTATGAGAACTTGCAGAGTGATTCTTGAAGAACTGTCAAAAACAGAGAAACCATATAAAGTTAGGGCAACACATTTATTACAATGTTGAATTACGTTTTGTAGAGGATAAAAAGCCACTTGGTCATGCACTTGAATCACTTTGCATTTCAAGGAAACAAGAAGAAGAGCATCTGAGCTATAAAACTAGAGATTGAAGCACAAAAGTGAATTCAATCAGCAAATTGTTCAACCCTAACCCCGTAGATGAAAAAGGTACTTCTTTGTAAAGCCTTGAATCTAAAATCTGTTGAGATGGCTACTCCTCATGTTGTTGACATTACTGAAAGGCCTCGACCCAAATTTAAGAAGCATCCTCACAAATCAATAGAAGTCGACCCGTTAGGTGCTTTTTAAAGTGTTCCGTATGGTGTGCTACATGTTGAAGACATTAGGGTTTATATTCATGCAAACATAGATGAATTTGGAGATTCAAGGTATGTAGACTTGTTTGAGAAACAACTCAGAGATGAAAATAACGAATTTAAACCCGAGTATAAAGCACTACAAGATAAACACTTTATTCAGATTATGGGGTTTCCAATATTTGATGAGGATGAATGGGTCTGATATGTTTTGAGTCAGATGCATGATGAATTCATTTGGTTGTTAAAACCATTCAAGATTACCAAGGATGCTATCAGAATTGTAACTGGGTTAAACTTAACTGGAGGATTGCCCATGCTGAAAGTCGTGAAAAACCAGATAGGGACTGATGCTATCGGTGCCAAGTTTGATAGAAGGGCAATGACCATTAATGATATTATAGAACCAGATGTCAAATTCACCTCCATGGTGATTGGATACAAAATTTACCACTCAAGCAGAGAAAATTATGTTTCTGGAACAACCATGTATGCTGCATATAAAATGCTAAAGGAAAATATTGACTATGACTTGTGTGAATTACTACAGCATCAACTGATTGAAAATTTAAACAAAATCAAGAAAGACAAGAAAAACACTTTCAAGTATGGTACATTGGTTCTATGTCTATAATTTTACTTTATGAATGAGGTACCTGGGGTAAAAGGTGTGCACTGGACTAAGGATGAACCAGTTACCATTCATATCAGAGATCATCTTCGTAGCATTGGTGATTTCAAAGCTCAGAAAACTGCAATATGGGGTTACTTCAAGAATTTTTAGAGTATGATGCACTTAAGGGAAAGAATCCCTAAATAAATTGTTGAGAAGTACAAAAATGAGATATGCTTCATGGTTGACACTGATCAGTGTCTAATGGAAGCTGTGGAACCTAGAACTGTATGGATTATGCCTATGGGCTATGAGGTGGATGAGAAAATCCTCAATATATATGCTCAACACCTATTGAGCAAGCCTAAAAACACAACGGTTGAAAGATTTGGAACATATGAGGAACTAAGTTTAAAACTGCATACTAAGCTCAGAGAGCCTAAAACCAATAGGAAAGTAAGAAAAGAAGTTGAGCAGTTGGCTAGAAATCTAGGTCTAACTAAGGAGGCTGTGAGGAAATTTAGGGAAAGAATTGAAAAGGCTAAGAAAGAGAAACAAGATAAGAAACAAACAAGTGCTCTGGTGGAACCCTCCTCCACTTCAAGAACTACCAGGAGTTCTATTGCTGCCCCTGTTCCTCCTAAGACTACAAAACTAGAAGCAAAATCATTCAGAAAAGGGAGAAAAGGAAGAAAACAAAAGCATCCCGAACTTATGTAAGCACAAAATAAGAGGAAGAAGATACAGATTTTGACATTGAGATCAAAGAACTAAAAGTCACAGGCACAAAAGAAGCCAAGATATCCAAGGAGATGTCTTTTGGAAGCAAAAAGGGTAGTAAAAAGCAAAAGACAGAGGCATATGAGGAATATGTTGAGAAGCCCACAGTTTCCCTGGAGGATGTGATAAAGTCAGTCACTGTAGATGGTAATCTAAAGCCCATGATTGAGTTCTATGATGAATACAGTGATGTGGATAAAAGAGTGTTGGAGGAAGCAATTGACAGATATCTCAACATCTACAACAAGGCACTGATTGAGATAACTTCTAAATTGCCACAAAGTCTGGCAGATATTTTGGAGTTGAGAAAAGAAAATGCCAAGAGCAAGGACATGGAGATCAGGGAACATGAACTAATAAATTTATGTCCTCAGATTTCACCTAATCAAATAGATATGATATTCAAGGAAGTCAAAGACAAATTTAGAAGCAAAATGAGAATGAACAAACTCATGCTTGGAGAAACAAGTGAAATCGTTAAGGAAACTCAAGAAATTCTTTTGAAAGCATTGAAAAAACACAATTTTCCCATAGTCACAAAAGAAGTTTCAGATGTTGAAGAAGAGAACATCATTGAGCAACAATCTGAGTTGGGTGAAGCCTCTATCCTAGAAGTGGAACAAGTAAATCAAGAGGATATAGAAATGATACGACAAATAGTTGATGCAAGAGAAACTCCTCCACCTGATCATTTTGGAATAGAAGAGGATATTGCTACTACACAGAGCCCTCTGGATCAGGTAGCAAGTGGTGAACAAATAGGAAAGAGTCCCTCTACAGAGAACACAGAGAAAAGTAAAGCAAAAGAAGAGAAGGAAGAAAACCAAGAAGACAAAGAAGAATAGGTTGGTGCAAATGTTGAAGCACCTAAAACAGATGCTGAGAAATCTGATGAATAGAAGGATGATTCAGAAAATGTTGCAAGAGACACTGTAGATGTAGTGACAAGTCTTCTTGAGAGAAAGGTGGTTGAGCTTGATGAGCCTAAACTACTCCAAGGTCTAACCAATCCACATGCTCTCTGTCCAATTCAATTGATGAAAATAGCATCATTCACCCAAGTAAAGGATAGAGAAAAGTTGTTAAAGTCCCA
The DNA here is from genome assembly GCA_027924645.1 of Cunninghamia lanceolata. Lineage (NCBI taxonomy): Eukaryota > Viridiplantae > Streptophyta > Pinopsida > Cupressales > Cupressaceae > Cunninghamia > Cunninghamia lanceolata. The sequence continues at coordinate 896,900 of BSBN01001712.1, forward strand.
CATGGAGGACAATGAGCTACTGGACCTTGCAACCAACATTTTGGAAAAGTTAATGCCTTCCTACTAGAAGAGTCCATCTGATTCCCCCTTAGGACATCTGAAAAATCTTGTAAGTTCTGTAAATACTCATTTTGAGTCCTTTGAGAAGTCTGTAGAGACAAAAGTTTTGAATGAATTTTTGGATAAGAAATTTAGTGAAGTAAATAGCCTGATAGGAAATGATAGAATGATACTTGGTATTAGCATAAAGAGCATTTAGAATGCTCTAAATGATGGAAGTAATATGTACAAATTCTGTCTATCATGGCCCAAAGTCAGTGAGGATATTGAGAAAAAGATAAAGGAGCAAGAACATAAATTGACAAATATATCTAAAATTTTTGATCATCTAACAGTTTCGCCTATAAGCCAGGAATGTCAAGTAATCAGCTTGATAGATGAGATAAAGAGGCTTGTTAAAGAGAAAGGTAATATTATGAAGAGAGTGTGTGAGCTCCGCAGATTGATTGCCCCCAAGTTAGAAGTCATGTATAATGCTTTATCAAAAGCCTAAACTGCACTTCATACAAGTAATCCTTCGGATCTAACAAAGGCAGAAGCATATACATTCTTGCTAATTGGACACATCTCAATTTTGGATGGAATGAAGGGAACTTGGACCTCTGAACTTGTGCAATTGAAAAATAGTTTTCCAGATATTCTCAAGTTCATGTGAATAGAACTTAATGATTACTTGTATATATGTGGTAGTATATACAATTTTTTTTGAGAATTTTGACTTACGGACCCCACCCTTTGCCATTGATGTCAAAGGAGGCGTGAAGAGCAGTGAAAAATGAAGAATCTAGCAAAGGGGGAGCGTCGGAACTAATAGAGAAGCACAAGTGTACAGAGTAAAGGGGAGCTACATTAGACACTTAGTCATTTTTCACTAAGTGTTGCCATCAATGCCAAAGGGGGAGATTGTTGGCAAGAGACATTACTTCACATTGATAAGTGTTGTCATTAATGGCAACTAAGATCATCGCAATCATCCACATAACACATTTTGTTCACACCAGAAGTCAGAATCAGAATTTGTCTAAGTCCGGCTAATCAGGAATAGGGTAGGTAACAGGGTCCAGTATCTTGGTCTGGATCTCTCCGGTGGAAAGGCATGGTTTGCTGCAGAACTAAGGTAGTTGTAAGCATTGTCAAGACACTCTAAATCCAGAGTTTTATCCTTCGGTGATGAAGGACTCAAAATATATTAGCTTCTGAGTATCGAGTTTCAGTTTGACAAAATAGACAGAAGAAGAACAGGCCGACCTTGTGAATGATCTTAATTCTGAAAGTATAAAAGTTGTTTATTGGGGAATTTGTGATGACCAGTATGGTAGCCAACATGATTGATGATTTGCAAGTGCAAGTTTTGGTCCGCATCTCATATTATATATGGATAATATGAAACAGAACATAGTACTCAAACAAAGTTCTAAATGTTCTTGAAGCCGACTGATAAAATAATTGTAGATCATGTTGCAGATATATATAGGTGATGGAATTGGATGATTTTAAAAGAGTGTGTGTGCGAACAAGATGTAAATGTGAGAAGGGCAGAAAATCTAAGGTGCGAATGAAGGCAGAATAGTAAGAAGAGCGAGTAAAGATGAAATGTGTAAGATCGGTTTTTGCACTTAACTAGAATTGAAACTCTTGCATAGGTAGATGCTATTTATCAGTTCAAAATCTCTATTATTCTCTTGTAATATTTTTGTAGGTAGTGAGCCTCCATTTTGAGTAGTGAGCTCTGGGCAGCAAGCCCGAATGCATGTGCATTCCCATTTGTAAAAATACTTTTAATAGGGTATTAATCTTTGTGGGTTAACCCCCACCGTGGTTTTTCCCTTAACCAGGTTTCCACATCAAAAATCTTGGTGTCAAGTGTGTTATTTATGTTTCTACTCATGTGTTATTGATTGATGCTGAAATATTTATATCATTAATTTGATCGTAAGTTGTAAAGGAAGATTAAAGGTAGAAAAGATTAAAATGTGTGACAACTGATTCACCCACCTCTCAGTTTTTTGAACCTAAACCAACAAACTATTGCTATGTTCATCACCATCTCAGGCACATTACAGTCACACAACGACAATTGGACTTCGCCATAACAACAGCCGAAAACACGCTTAAGGGTTGACTTAGTCACAGAACTGCTCCCTGCCTCACGATGATGACTTTTGAAAATGATAGGATAATGCAATCTCTTCGAGAAATACACCATCCCCGCCTCGCGATGAGGGCTTAAGATAAAAGGATATGCTCGATATCCTGCCTCCACAAAGGGCTTAAATGATTTTGATTGATTTTTAGATTGTTCAAACATGCTTTGCTATTGTCTAAAGCAAACAAATTATCTTATATATGCCCCCACCTTAAGGTAGTTGATATCACCTACTGATATCAAGCACGTTAAGGTAGGAAGAAAACACATAAGGGAACACGAGCTCTCACAAAGCCCATGCCCCCCAAAGGTGACATGTACTTTATGATCGCCAATTGTTCCCACAAAAACATCCTTGCAAGAAAGGTGTTAGTGTCCAAATAATCATGATAAAAAATAATGCATATGATCAACTACATGAAAGAGCTAAGCAAGGTGATATCCATGATAAGCAATGTGCGTGGAGCAACAGTATTGTTAGCAAGATAAGATAACATTGACATCAACACCAAGATAGAGAAATCACTGAGTGATTCCACTAGCCAAGCGTCAGATAATTTGTTACAACCCCGTCGTCATATATGGACTAGGTCCATTTTTTTATTACTCGTGAAAGGGACATGTTGATGGTGGTTTTATAACACAACAACATAGGTGTGATTGCTGGTATCACACCTCTCTTGAAAAGTATCTTACCCTAATTAAGACTACTCCAAGGATAATACAACTAGGTCTTAGCTTGCTTGGAATGACTCAGTTGGATGTTCTAGCTGTGCCTACAAGGGGTCTTACATATAATGATAGGGTTTGTATGATATGACAATAATGTATATGCAGAAACCCTAGATGGTTTAGACTGTGAAGTCTAAAATTTCTACAAATGATCAATGTAATGCTACTGAAATCCTAAATCTACCAAACTTGATGTAAATAAAATGCAAAAGGAGAGGGAGAGAGAAAAGGGATAAGAGAGATCCTATAGATAATTACAAAAATGATAATTAGATAGATAGACAGATTCCCAATAGTAAATAAATCTCTGGTTAACCAGGCAACCCACAATGCCACAAAGAATGTGCAATCTTCTAATTAGATGGAAAGATATTCAAATCGTGGAGGGTTCATCAAACACCCAACTCTTGGCGCAGCTCAATAAATTCACACAATTGAACTCAGCTCATATAACATGCCCATACTAACCATGCAAAATGACATACAATCAACAAGCCATTAATGGTATGGATAGGAAATCCATCAAATATTTGAATAATTAATCACCAATGCAATTGAATATTAACTAATTTTAGATTGACATGAACCATGAAATCCAAAATGAGACAATACAGAAACACAAATTTTGAGCAACTTGCAAAACTTGCTTTGTATTGACTAAATTTTGGCAGTCTCAGCAATTCATTATCAAGTCTTACTTACAATGAGAAGAAAATGATGGCCCTTTTATAGACAAAGTATCATACCAAGTTTTTGAATGGATGGTGGAGATTAACTCAACACCAACGGTCCAGATTACATGGCATTTAATGAGATACAATAGTTTGTTACATTTTTAGATTTGCTTTTGTCCTTTAGGAAAAAGACAAAATACATCTTGCAAATACATTGAATATGGACAAAATGGATACCCATTTGGTTGTACATGATGAAAAGTCAATTTCGAAGGCCGAATAAAGCCAAAATAAAGTCACATGACACTTAAAAATATGAGACGATGTGGATTCATGAGATTCCAAATGTTGACTGGATCAAGAGGTGTATGTGGCACATTTTTGGTGAAAGTGTATCCAAATAGATGCTTGCTGGATCAACTTTGTATGACTGGACTGCTAGAACAAGTGTAAACAACTGTGAACAATTCCTAGACATTCAACAGGATCTATATGAACAAAAAGATGTAAGCATGATCTCTTATGTCTTCAAGCTCACGTAGCTTATCCCCATCATCTTGGACATCATACTGAATTCCTTCTGCATGTGCAACATCAATTTGGTTGATAGAATGTCGATTCGGCATCTCTGGGTTAGCAGGGTATCTTCGTGTGTTCACCTTCCAAGATAGCTCCAACAAGGTCCCGTGTCCTCCAAGACTTGTATTTCACAAAGACAAGCATCAATTTTATCACAAACAATCATTTTCCATCATTTTGAATCAAAATATGTCCATTTGCAGTCATGGATCAGTCAAAAATAGCTCATTGTCAATGTCACTTTTCTATGAACAACCTCTTAAATCTAGTGATTTTCACATGATTTTCTACATTTTTTGTCATTTTCAAGTACCCATTTGGCCTATATGTTGATTTGGGAGGTTTTTGTGGCCATTTGAATCCATTTGGAAACTTTTATTTCACGTTTTTATAGCCTTTTTTACAAAACGTGGGATTGTTGGGGGGTACTGACTTTTCAGGTGTAGTGGCATTAATTAATGCCAAACATGCTCAAAATCCTCTCAAACTTGCTGAAAATGTCTATCATGATGTGATAAATAATTGTGCAATTCAAATCCATCAAGAAAGTCCAATTCCCCCCTTAAAAAAATGAGTTTTTAAAGCCAAAATGTCAAAAAGGGTTGATTTTGGCTGTCATTGACTAAAAGTTAGTCAGAAGTGATTTTAGTGCTGAAGTCAGTGAGGTGCAATTCTAGCGCTAACACCTTTTAGTGCGGATTTCATGGACTACCGACTTGTATGGATTTCAGGGGGTACTGACTAAAAGTCAGTGAGGGCATTTTTCAGTGCAGGTCGGAGAGGCTTGTTTTAGAGCTAACTTCATTGGCGGGGATTTTCTGTGACTAACCTAGCGCGACTTTTGGCACCAACTGACTTGCGCGACTTTTGGCAGTGTAATGCAATTTTAGTGCAAGTTGGTAATGGCAAGTTTTAGCGCAAGTCAGTGAATCAAGTTTTTAGCACTAGGAAGTGGGAGCTATTTTTAGCGCTTTTGGCAGTAGGGGGCATTTTTAGTGCTAGTTTTTGAATGTCCCTGGGTGACAGTATATTTCAAAATATATTAAAGTATATGTTTAGATATTGAATTTCCTATACTTTAAATATTTTGAAATCTACTATTAGGATGTTTGAGATAGGTTCCAGATCCATAGGATTTGACATGCAGATTCTAGATTTTTGAGGTTCCACCATATTTCAGACTTAGCCATTTTTTAGGGTTCTTCCGGATTTCAGACTTAGCCAAATCAGGGCTTCAGGACCATGAGTCAGGATGAAAGTATAAGGACCCCTTAGTGAAACCTTGGGGAATTTGACATGATTTTGCAACTTTAAGACCTGAAAACTAAGAATTTCAACACGATACATCTTACAGTAGCAATTTCAAGGACAATATCCATTGATACAGGATTTTCGAGCAGAATGTATTAACACCTAATTTTAGTGCAGAAGGCAACAAATGACTACTACTTAAGCACAAGACTACTCAAGACACCTCCAAATCAATCATGCAAGACATCAAATCACTTCAAATATGCCAAATACTCAAATGACCAAATCATGCACTCTAAGCATAAATTCACCTTCTCATCATCATAAGGAAGAAATGTTGAGACTCCAAGCCAAAACAAAAAAAGGGGTCTCCATTTTGCAAAATGGGGCGTGTATGCAAGGCACAACAGGACACTAGGTCCACATCAGTATAATATGTTTTTCATCATCCGATAGCTAGATGGAAACACCAGAGGAAGGTAAATAATAAATCAGAGAGGAGAACATGTGCCGTAGGGATAGTCACGTAGGAGGGTACCCTCAATTCACCAACCGCGACTCTATGTACGTAAGACACAACACACAACAATGAAATCAGAGGAGAGGAAATATAGAAGAATGATGATACAAATAGAAGAAGGTCACAACAGAGGCGGTCTCCTAGTATCCTTGGCCTTACAAGAGAATTGAGGGTCATCCTAGGAGGCCTGGCAACACATAACACATCACAGGGGAAGCACATCACGAGAGATAAAGTCTTAGAGATACTTACCTATAGAGGGTCCATGCTAGAAGTCGTCATCGAGGAGGTCATCATCCTCCCAATCCCGAATCCTAGATGAAAGTGGTGTTTAAGGAACCAAAGCCCAACTATTTTTCTTGTTTTCAATTTGTTCATCTTTAAGTTCTTGATTTGTTTCAATGTTAGGTTGAATGTTCTCTTATTCATTTGCAATATGTTAGGAATAGGCTTGTCATCTCCTCCTCTGTTGTTTTTCTAGTCTATTTCTTCTTATCTTATTGCTTATTTCGTCATGTTTTTCCATAGTTTGCACAGTAGAAGAGGAAGCACCATGTTCAAATCTCATTGGTCTTGGTGGAATATTTTGTTGTCGATGAAAGCCTCCCAATCCTTGTAAGGATGATGGAGGAGGGACCTCAACATAAATGCCATCTCTCCATGGACGAGGTGGGTTATGGGACCTTTCCTTATCCACATTTCTCATGTCAAAAATTTCATCAAAGCCATAATAATCTTGTTTTATGCTTGCTTCTTGTTCTTCTCTTATTGGTTGCAAAGGAGACATGGCCACTCGAGCTAGTTGTTTTGCTTTGTATTTTCTGTACTCAATGAAAGTTCTATCTCTTCATGGCTTAGGATCTGTCTCAGGTTGTGGCCAAAAGTAGTCAAGAATAAAGTTCTTCTCCTTAGCTGGAGGTTGATAATCATTATGACGGATAGTACGGATCTCTCCATGCAAAGGAAATTTTATACATTTGTGAATAGTAGAAGGAACCACATTCATAGCTTTAAGGTAAGGATGTCCAAGTTTTACACGGAAGAGGTTAGATAAGGGGATTATATCAAATGACTGATCCACAACTTTATCATAGATTGAGACCATTAGAGTTATCTTGCCAATCAGTTTCATTAAAGCTCCATTATGTGTTTTAATTCTCAAATTAGATGGTTCATAAGATTCTTGTGCTGGAATTAGGGTTGACAACTGAGAGGGGGGGTGAATCAATTGCCTTAAAACTTTAAAGATTGCTGCAATTAATTCTTCTTTACCACTTCTTAACAGATTAATGACATAATCATGAAAAATAAGAATTAATAATACATGAGCAGAAACATAAACAACACACTTGACACCAAGATTTTGACGTGGAAACCCGGTTAAGGGAAAAACCATGGTGGGGGTTAACCCACAAAGATTATACTCTATTAAAAATATTACAAAGGAGAAGGCACATGCCTTCGGGCTGACTGCCCAGAGCTCACTACTCAAGAGAGGCTCACTGCCTACAAGAATGATTACAAAAGGATTATAGATTGTTTGAACTAATAAGTAGCATCTGCCAATGCAAGAATTCAGTTCCGGTTAAGCATAGGATACTGATTTTACACACTTCATCTTTATTCTGTTCTGTTTATTGCTCTGCCATAATCTAGACCTCAGATCTCTTCTCTTTTGCAATTCTATCTACCTTTTTCACACTTACTCCATCATCACACATCAAATACATCCAATACACTCGAATCCATCGGCTATATTATCCGCCTCAAGAAATTCAATCACCTTTCTGTCGGCCTTATGAGGAACTTAATAAACAATACAAGTACTCTGTTCTATCGGTTGAATCCATACATCAATATTGATGCGTACCAAAAATAACACTTATAGATCACCATACATGTCAGCCACTAATATTATATCCCATACGCAACTCACCAAAATACTTCTACTAGATCCGCACAAGGATCTAACACAAGTCAACCTGTTCTTCACCGAACTGTTCTTGTCATATTAGGACCCGGTACTTAGGTGCTTATAAATTTTAATCCCTTTGTCACCAAAGGCTGAAATATTGGATTTAGATTTTCTTGAAATTATTCTACACTCCCTTAGGTTCACAACACACAATGACTAACTGGAGAGATCCACTGACCAAAATACTAAACTCTGCCATATACCCTGTTCCTGTCTATCCGGACTGGACAAATCTTGGAACTGACTTCCGGTATGATTTGATACTGCACTGTGGATGTGTGGAATAGTCTTTGTTGCCATCAATGACAACACCTATTATGCGTAGCAGTATCTCTTGCCAACAATCTCCCCCTTTGGCATTGATGGCAACACTTAGTGAAAAATGACTAAGTGTCTAAGCTACTCCCCCTTACTCTGTATACTTGTGCTCTCCACTGTTTCCAAAGCTGCCCATTTGCTAAATTTCTCATTTTTCACTACTCTTCACTCCCCCTTTGACATCAATGGCAAAGGATGGAATCCACAAACCAAAATTCACCCAAAATTTTTTATACAATGCCACATATGTACAACCAATCCTTAAGTTATATTTACATATACTTAAGTACATCTCCAAAAATATTCTTTAGTAGGGCCAAATTTGTATCCCAACTCTTCTTCATACTATTCAAATTTGAAATGTGGCCATTGAATGAAAATGCTTGTGGTTCGGCCTTCCGGAGGTCAATGGGATCACTTGTTTGTGCAGCAGTTTGGGCTTCTGTCACAACATTGAACATTGCTTCTATCTTAGGGGAAATAAGTCCTCGAAGCTCACCCATTCTTGCTTTAATGTTCTCCTTTTCTCTTGTCAACTTCTTTATTTCTTCCTTTAGGTTGATTGCTTGACACTCCTTACTTGCCACTAATACTGTCAACGGATCAAAAGCTTGGGACAAACTTGACAATTTCTGTTTGGAGTCCTTTATTTTATCTTCTATATGCTCTATGACTTTAGGAGTAGATAAACAAAACTTATATATACTGCCTCCTTCTGAAAGAGCATTTTGAATACTCTTTATACTGTTATCTAGCACTAATCTGTCTATCCCAATCATGCCTTTAAGTGCATCAAATATTTTTCTATTATATTCATTCTGAACTTTAACTTCTGCAGATTTTTCAAAGGACTCAAAGTGAGTACTTACAGAGTTTACAAGGCTCTTCAGGTTTCTGGAGGGAGAATCAGATGGATTCTTCTAGAACATTGGCATTAACTTCTCCAATATACCAGATGGAAGGTCTAATAACTCACTATCCTCTTTGTGAGATTTCAATATCTTTTCTCTTGCCTTAGCTTGTGTGAAAGATGCTATCTTCATCATTTGGACCAGAAAGAGAGTATGCAGGTTGAGTGGTCCTTCAATCAATTCTGGTTCATCAAACTCTAGTATCTCTTTACTAAGAAAAATCTTCACTGCATCTGTAGTGTCTCTTGCCACAATTTCTGGACCACCTTCCTTTCCTTGAGTTTTCTCAGTATCAGGACTATTTTGTTTGGGTGCATTAATATTTGCACCATCTTCTTTTGCTTTATCTTCCTTACCTTTAACTTCTTTCTCTACTTCACCTTTCTCTGTGTCATTTGCAGGGGGATTCTTTCCTTTGTCTTCACCATTTGCAATCTGTTCCAGAGGATCTTGTGTAGCAACGGTATTCTCAACATTGTTTTCTTTTCCTGATTGATTAGGAGGAGTTAGAGTATCTCTTGCATCATTAGTTTTATCCACCATCTATGTATCTTTCTTGTTTATTTTCTCCACTTCCAGAACAGAGGAGTCATCAACCTTGATATGCTGCTCATCAGCTTTCATTTCTTCAATATCTAGGATTTATGAATCAATCCCATCATCAGTCTCCTCTTCAACAAATGGTAGATTGTGTCTCTTTAATGCACTTAGAAGTATTTCCTGTGTTTCTTTAACTATTTTGTCTAATTCTCCAAGCATCAGTTTGTTCATCCTCTTCTTACTCCTGAATTCATCCTTCACTTCTTTGAATATCATATTCATTTGAACTTGAGTGATCTAAGGGCATAGTTTTATGAATACATGTTCTCTAAGCTCTAAATCCTTGCTTTTTGCATTTTCTTTCCTCAACTCCAAAATGTCTGCAAGACTTTGAGGGATCTTAGAAATTATTTCAATCAGGGCCTTATTATAGATATTAAGATATCTAACAAGTTGCTTCCTCTAATACCCCCTTATCTGTATCACTGTATTCATCATAAAATTCAGTCATGGGTTTCAAATTTCCATCCACAGTGACTGATTTTATTACATCTTCCACATAAAGTGTGGGCTTCTCAACATATGTATCTGTCTTTTGCCTTTTGCTTGACTTTCTGCTTCCAGAGGGCTTCTCCTTAGTTACCTTGTCAACTTTTGTTCCAGAGGCTTTCATCTCCTTTACCTTAGCATCTAAATCAGTTTCTTCTTCATCAAATTTTGTGCTCTCATAGGTTCTTATGACCTTTGTTTTCTTTCTCTTTCCTCCTTCACCAGATGGTGTGGCTTCCGGTGTCTCAATGGGAATGGATTTGGATTGCTCAGAGACAGTTGCAGACCTTCTTGTTTTTCTTGATGAGCTAGGTGTGACTTCTGGAGCGGCTGCTGGTTCACTTTCTGCCCTCTCTTCTGAAGCTTGCTCAGTTCTTCTCTTCATCTTTTCAATTCTTTCTCTATTCTTTCTTACAACTTCTTTTGTGATGCCAATGCTTTCAACATACATTTCAACTTGCCTCTGAGCTTTTCTCTTGGTTTCTGGTTGCCTGAGCTCAACATGAAATTTTAAACTTAGCTCCTTATACATTCCAAAACTTTCAACAGAGGTGTCTTTTGATTTGCTCAGGAAATGTTGAGCATACATGTCCAAGATCTTTTCATCAACCTCATAGCCCATAGGCATAATCCATACAGTTCTGGGTTCCACAACCTCCATTAGGCACTGATCTGTGTCTACCATAAAACAAATTTCATCCTCGTATTTCTCAACTATTGATTTGGGGATTCTTTCCCTTGAGTGCATCATATTCTAAATTTTTTTAAAGTACCCCCAGATTATAGTTTTCTATGCCTTGGAATCTCCAATGCTGTGTAGATGATCTCTTATTTGTATTGTAACTAGTCTGTTACTAGCCCATTGTACACCTTTTACTCCAGGCACTTCATTCATGAATTCGAAGAATAAACATATGACCAAATAACCATATTTGAAGGTATTTTTCTTGTCCTTAATTTTGCTCAAGTTCTCAAACAGTTGATTCTACATAACAGCTCACATAGGTCATAATTTGCATTTTCTTTCAACATTTGATATGCTGCATATATGGTAGTTCCGGAGACAGAGTTCTCCCTATTGGAGTGATAAATCTTGTAACCAATCACCAGAGAGGCAAACTTAACATCCTGTTCAATAATGTCATTGATGGTCATTGCCCTTTTGTTAAACTTGGCACCGATTGCATCAGTAATAGTCTGGTTTTTTACAGATTTCAACATGGGAAATCGACTGGTTAAATTTAATCCAGTCACATTTTTGATAACATCCTTTGTAATCTTGAAAGGTTTCAACAGCCATATGAACTCATCATGCATTTAGCTCAAGATGTAGTGAACCCACTCACTCTCATCAAATGTCAGAAATTTAATGACTTGTAGAAAATGTTTGCTCTCTAGGGTTTTGAATTCTGGTTTCAGATCATAGTTATCATCCTTTAGATAGTTGTCAAACAATTCAAGCAATTTTAGATTCCCAAATTCTTCTATATTGCAATGGATGTATGGCCTAATATCTTCAACATGCAGTACTCTGTATGGGACACCAGAAAATGCACCTAACGGTTTGACTTCAACTGACTTGTATGGATGCTTCTTAAATTTTGGAAGGGGCCTTTCAGTAATATCAACAACAAGAGGAGCAGCCATCTCAAGAGATTTCAGATTCAAAGCTTTACAGAGAAGTACCTTTTTCTTCTGCGGAGTCAGGGTTGATCAATTGCCAATTGAATTCATTCTTCGTACCTCCATCACTGGATTAGTATCTCAGATGCTATTCTTCTTGTTTCCTTTGAATGCAAAGTGATTCAAATGCTTGAATGAGTGACTTTTTATCCTCTGCAAAACCTAATTTGTCATTTTAATAAATGCGTTGCCCTAACACATCCGGTTACTCTGTTTCTGCATAGAGTTGATCTTCAATTGCTCCGCAAATTGTCATATCCACTTTTTATCTTCCGGAAATCCTTTCAAATGATGTATAATAATCCAAATTATTTTCTCTCATTGTGCCAAATTCAGGCACCCACTTATTGGCTGGGGGAATTTGATTTTTAATGCTACTCCCCCTGAGCTAGAGCTCCAAATTCAATTTCTAGAGGAATTATCAGCACCAGATTCTGGTGTGGACCCGTTACTATTATTCACAACAATTTTCTTGACCCATGTCTTTCTTATTTTATTCTGGGTCTCATTCACATCAGTTTTGCCCTTGCCTTTGTCTTATCTCTGCTCATCCAATTTTCTGTTTACAGAACCTCTTCTTTCATTATTCCTACTTCTGCAGAATCTTGCAATATGACTAGATCTATTGCAATTAAAGCACACAACATTTCTTTGCTTATATAATTGATTTCCTCTTGATCTGCATTGATTAGCGATGTGTCCAAATCCATTGCAAGTAAAGCAGTAACCATTGAAAGAGTTGCCATTTCCTCTATTGTTAGAGTTATTCATTATCATACTTCTGCATTCATTTGATCTATGACCATACCTCTTACACTTGAAGCATTGACCGGAGAAGGATGGACCATTTTGATTTAATTTGCTTCTACACTGAGTAGATCTATGACTAAATTTATTGCAATTGAAACAATTGCCATTGAAGGATGGACATCTTTCAGCATTTGGTTGTCTTATCGAAGGTCTTCTAGGTCTGTTTCTCCCATTCCTTGGTTGCAAATTTCTTTGTCCGGATCTAGAGCTTTCACCTTTCTCATATCCAAGACCATGCTTGCCATTAGCCTTTTTCTATCCTTCAAGAAGTGCTTCAAGTTTAGCTGAGCTTATGTTGAACTTCTCCTTGTATTCATTTGCAACTTCTAGGTCATGTCTGAGAATGACAATTTACCTCTCAAGTTCTCCCTCATTGTCTCTGCTTTCTTGTAGATCAAACTCTAGATGGCCAACTATCCTATCCAATCTATAGCATTCTTCAGTACTTTCTTTTAGAGTTTGATTTAGGTCTTCTTCAGTCTTCTTCCTTTTGTCAATTTCTTTGGTTAGCCTCATTACCCCAGATTCCATCTCATGTTTTAGAACATAAACTTCTTTTGTCAGCTTCTCACATTCCTTTGTCTTTTCTTCTAAAGGCTCATTCATGCCATTTTCTTCAGTGAGATTAGCTCGCTGATGAAGTAGTTCCTTCCCTTTTTCCATTAATTTCTTTAGTTTATATTTTAGCAAGTCAATGCAATCATCAACATCCTTAAGGTTTGCTTTTAGATCATCTATTTCTGCTTTGGACCATTCAAGATCTTCTAAAGCTAATTGAAGTTGTTCTCTGAGTGAACCCATTGAAAATCCTTCCTAGATCCTCCTCAAGCTGTTAGGCTTCTTTCAAGGAACCTTGCTTTGATACCAACTGTTGGAATTAGGGCTGACAATTGAGAGGGGAGGTGAATCAGTTGTCTTAAAACTTTAAATCTTGCTGCAATTAATTCTTCATTACCACTTCTTAACAAATTAATGACATAATCATGAAAAGCAAGAATTAATAATACATGAGAAAAAACATAAACAACACACTTGACACCAAGATTTTGATGTGGAAACCTAGTTAAGGGAAAAACCATGGTGGGAGTTAACCCACAAAGATTACACTCTGTTAAAAGTATTACAAAGGGGAAGGCATCGGGCTCATTGCCCAGAGCTCACTGCTCAAGAGAGGCTCACTGCCTACAAGAATGATTACAAAAGGATTACAGATTGTTTGAACTGATAATTAGCATCTGCCAATGCAAGAATTCAGTTGCAGTTAAGCACATAATACTGATTTTACGCACTTCATCTTTATTTTGCCTTATTTACTGCTTTGCCATAATCCAGACCTCAGATCTCTTCTTTTTTGCAATTCTATCTCCCTTTTTCACACTTACTCCATCATCGCACATCACATACATCCAATACACTCAAATCCATCGGCTATATACATCCACCTCAAGAAATTCAATCACCTTTCTGTCGGCCTTATGAAGAACTTAACAAACAATACAAGTACTCTATTCTGTCGGTTGAATCCACACATCAATATTGATGCATACCAAAAACAACACTTGCAAATCACCATACATGTCGGCCACTAATATTATATCCCATACGTAACTCATCAAAACACTTCTACTAGATCTCAACAAGGATCTAACACAAGTCGGCTTGTTCTTCACCAAACTGTTCTTGTCATATTAGGACCTGGTACTCAGATGCTCATAACTTTTAATCCCTTTGTCACGAGAGGCTAAAATCTTGGATTTTGATTTTCCTGACATTCTTCTACACTCCCTTAGGTTCACAACACACAATGATTAACTAGAGAGATCCGCTGACCAAAATATTGAACGCCGCCATATACCTTGTTCCTATCTATCTGGATTGGACAAATCTTGAAACTGACTTCGGTATGATCTGATACTACACTGTAGATGTGTGGAATAGTCTTAGTTGCCATCAATGACAACACCTATTATGTGTAGTAGTATCTCTTGCCAACATCTTGTACCATTTTATGTTTGAGGAAATCTTCCGTGACCACATTTGTCATGCGATTAGGATCAGGGATAACTTTAAGGAACCCCCCCCAAAAAACCTATAAAATCATGGCGAATCTTAGCTAAGTGCCATAATTTTCCTGGCAAATCTTTCCTTTTTTATGAAAAAATATTAATTTTCTTGGTGAATCTATGCACATTATTAGAAATTTTTAAAAAATCCTGGCGAATTGTAGTGAATGATAGACAAAAAAATTAATTACAATGGCGAATACTTCCTTCAAAATTTTACATAGTGGATCGGCACAGTCCCCCCATATATTCTTTTATTTTTTATAATTCTAAAGCGGGGGCTCGGGGGTGGTAGCCACTGATGGGGTCAAGGGGCAACGCCCCTTGCGGGGGTCGAGGGGCAGAGCCCCTCGCCACCAAGCACAAATCCATTATTGAGAACGCATTGAAACACATAAAAATTAAATATTTTTAAAATTCCCAAAATTAAATCCATGAATCAAATCCCACGGCCCAAAAGCAATTCCAGGCTCATTTAAGCATGAGCCCGGAATTGCTTTTGGGCCATGGGATTAGGATCTAATTCCACGGCCCAAAAGTAATTCTGGGCTCAGCATGCCTTTAAAAAGGCACATGCTTAAATGACCCACGAAATTGTATTACAACCATTAGATTAAAACAAAAATCAATGGATATAAATAAAATATGAACCCTTATTCCATAATATAAGTAGGAATTTAATATAGTAATGGAGAAATCGGTACTCATACACGATGAACAATTTAATTCTATTGGCGAATATGTAGGCGAATTAAAACATGCCTCTGAAATTTCAGGCGAATCACCGTTTGAACTGCATAGAATACTGTGGTGAAACTAATAATTATAAATGCCTCATAAATAAATTGCTAGTGAATTGAAATGCATTTGACCAAAAATTTGAAAAATCTAGACGAATTGACCCCCCGCCAGTTGCAATGTATTCGCCAAATCGTAATTTGAAAATATAAACTATTTGCCAATTGGCGAAGATTCGCCACTAAAAAAATCCCTGATTAGGATCTATGAGTGTTCCATGCATAGGTTATTCCATTATCTTTACCGTGATATAAAGAGGCCCTTCGGTTTCTACCATTTCTTTGTCATGAGGTGTAAACGTTATTTCAAGCTCAGGGGCTCTTCTTTTCAAATGAGGCCTAGGAACAAACCTAGCATTATTATTGTATTGAGAACCCATTTGTAAGTTTGCAAAGGAGTGTCAAATTAGATTTTCAAGATCTTCCAAAACTTATGCAAAAGGCAAATGCAACAGTGATGTCGAATATGCTCTAAAATGCTTGATTTTTCAACTTTTCTGAATGCAAAAAAATGAAAGAAGAGGTGTTGTGAAGATTTTCAAGAGGGACAACAAATTATATGCCTAAAAACAGTCCACTAATGTAAAAATTTCTTTCACAACATGCTTTTGAAGCAACTCTAGAAAGTCCATAAGCCAAAACCTAGTGAAAATAGGCCAAAATATGCGATTTTTTCACCAGATCTCCATGCAAAAGAGTAGGGAAACGGGTGTTGTAAGGAAAATGATGATGGAAAGAAACTTATAACAATAAAAACAACCACGTAATTCTAAAAAATCCGTTACAACACGCCTATACTGCCACTCTAGATCAAACCCTAGTGCAAAAATAGCAAAAATATGCAAGTTTTCACAAAATTTCAATGCGAAATCCCAAAAGAAAGGGTGTTGTAAGTAAATTGAGAAGGGGCAGAAGATAATAATGCTAATAACAGCCAATTAGTATAGCAAAATTTCTTACAACGTGCTTGGAGTGCAAATCTAGCGAGACAATAAGGCCAAATCTAGTGAAAAATGCAAGTTTTGAAACCCTAGACATGGAATTTCACAAGGAGGACACTATGATGCAACACTACAATTAGAAATCAGACCTAATGAGTGTTTTAACAAGGTAGTAAAATCTGAAACAAGATTTTGACTACAACCTTAGCTCATGCAAAACTAGGTTTTCATGAAAAATTCAAAATTTTAAGCAATTTCTAACAAATCAAGCATGCAAATGCAATGCAAATGAGTTGTAAATGATGAATTTTTGTATTTTGGATAAGACCTAATGCAATTAACAGAAATTAGTTTAAATTAGAAGCCAATTAATTCAAATTTTACAAAAATGCAAGCCTAATATGCCAATTTTTGTAAATTTTCCAATTTTTTTTGTAATTTTTCAAATGCAATATTAAAAATAATGAATTGAATGATAATGAATTTCAGATCTGATTTAAAATTTAGATAATTAATTAAATACAATTGAATGAATGCAAACTGTCAACAATCAAACCCTAGAATGCAATTTTTTCAAAATTTTTCAAATATATCAATTTTTTTGTAAATTTTTGAATGCAATGAAATGAATAAATGAAAATCTATGAAACAACACTCAGAAAGGTGTCAAAAATTTCAAAACATGGGTTCACCAAAAGTTTTATAAGAAAAGGGGGGATTTGATGTTGATGTTTTAGTTTGAATCCTCCTTTCCACAAAACATTCCAAGGGCTTTTCAACAAAGTGCTTCTCCTATTGAGAGGAGAGTCATCTATTAGATTGGGTTGCCACTTGGTTTTCTATTGGGAAATTTAGAGGTTATCACACAATGTTGCTAATTAATGCATTTATACTCTTGAAACCCTAATTTAAACAAAACAATAATTAAATCTGTGAATTATGACAAATGCCACTGGAATTAGACAAAGGGCAGAGAACCTTAACTCACTATTTTTTGCAGTTCAGAAAACAAAAATGTTGGGGGCAATGGTGATGGCGCTCTAGTCCAATGTGCTACTTTCTCTGTGGATTCCTGATCTCCTTCCGACACTAATCTCTGTTGTGTCTTCTGTTTCCAGTGATCTAGCAATAGAGGACAATGGTGATGGCGCCCTTGTCCCAAAATCCTGCACAGTGTCCACTTCTTTTCAAATCCTAAATCTTCAATGTCCACCTATCTTCCCTACAACTCCACTTTCTCTATATCCGATACCTATAAGCTTGATGATGAATCTCTCATGGAAGGAAGAAGCTCTTTAATGCAATGAGGAGAAGATGTAATCCAACTTGCGAAAACAAACATAATAACAATGCTATGCTCTGCAACACAATGATAATCACAAGTATGCCAATAGATTTCAATCATAAACATCCTCTAGATATCCTCCTCTAGTTTGCAAATGATAACCTTGTTGGCATTTCAATTCGCACCTCTGGAATGCGAGTTGGAAACATACAACTATGCATAGATAAACTGCTCTCCTATTGGAAGGGGGAGTTCCCTTTTTGCTAATGTTCACTGAAAAGATAATAAAATAAAACTTCACCTATCTTCTTTTTGATTCTCAGCTGCGAGCATAGGGTTATAAAACTCTAAATGCTGTAGAAGAGGTTTTTTCCTTTTTTAAAACTTCTACTACAACTAAGCATAGACTAACAACGCTTTTAATCTCCTAAGTAAATTCAGAGCAAAGGAAATTAAAAGTGAACAAAGAATGATTGTTTTAACAAAAATTTAAACAATTATCTCCCAGATTTACATCACAAGACTTATAGTACTTTAATGATGGAAGCTGAAATGAAAGCTACAAAAGTCACACATCTGACGACGAAAACTTGATGAATCAAGATAGAATATCAGAGCAAAATAGGCATGAGACTTCTATTCAATATCACAAAGTTGGCACAACTCTAGGACAACAATGCTGCAGCAAAAGGCAGGCATACAACAAGCGATTAAACACCAGAGAACAAATTACACAAAGTGAACAGACACTTGGAATATCAAGATTTGCAAGCTAGAGTAGGCACCGCAAATTTGCTATCACAATTACCATTACATACAATGGGCAAGGATGCCCTTATTTATACTAAAATCAAAGGAGTAGGAAACCCTAAAATCTCCTTGATTAACCTTAACTTGCCAACTCGCAAGCTTTATTACTATTCTAAGACAAAGATACAATAAACAAATGCTTTAAAGTGATTTACTTTAAAGCAAAGAAAATTCCAACTAACTCAAAGCGATTTCTTTCTAAATATAGAATGGATGAGCTTAGGATGAAAGCAAATGCTTTAAAACAAAAATCATCTGTTTTAAAGCTGCTTTCTTTTGAAATGCATCCTCATCAACATTCTTGCTTTTTGGTGATGTCATCCGTTGATATTTTGGGAAACAATATCTTCTAAAAAGTGAGTGACCGCATCTCTGCCGGGAACACTGATACTCTCTAGAATGATATTCTGATTCTCTAACATTTCTTCACCATTTGCAATCATCTGAAGAAATTCATGAACTTTGCCCACAACTTTATCAAACTTCACTGTCATTGTAGCAAAATGACCTATCTTGCCGGCACTGATATCATCATTAAAATTGCTGCGGACGAGAGTCTGGAACTCTGCACTTCCTTGAGATCATACAGGGTACCATCTTATTTTTCATATGAACACGGGATCTGAGAGACAAAAGATTTGACGAACTTGAGGACATTGACTACCTTTTCTTTCCATTCTGTCAACTCTAAAATTATACTGTCATAAGTTTTTACTGTGAAAAGATATTGCGCTTTCCAAGTAGAAATTGTCTTCTTATCATTGGCTGAATCAACAGAATCAAATGCAATCTTCAAGTCAGAGATAATGATCTTAAACACCGGTCTATTTTCTACCATGGTCTGTTGCAACCCTTGGATGCCTTGGCATAAATCATGAGTGTTGTAGTTTAATTGATAAAGCTCTGAAAGTACAACTCTCCCTTTAGTCACAAATTCTTCCACCCAACTGTTCATGTGCCTCCCATAGAGAACCAACTGACTGAAATGCCGCTGATTGGCTGGTGATTCTAGATTCGGTGGAAGTAATAAATCAGCCTATGATGTGCCATGGAAAAGGTTGGAAATGTACTGCCGCACCTGTCTGATTTCAGATTTGAGAGCTGCTTTATCTTCTCCGTCTTTCAACACCCTTTCCTTCAAATTATCCATTGCAACCTTAAAGAGATTTACATCTATATGGTGAGTACTTCTGCCAAGGTTAGCTTTGACAACCGTGAAGTCATCAACCTCAACATCATCAACACTTCTATTTTTCTGGCGGTGTTGCAGTTTCAAGGATTATTTCTCCATCTGCATTCTTCTCAATGCGAACCTGCTTCTTCAGCTTCTTGTCTGGTGTGTCTTGGTAGATGCTTTTAAGTTCTATTAAATCCAACTGATATGAGGGCTTTCTCCTCTTCCTTCCCATAATGTTTTCAAGCCAAGATGAGCCGTCTTCTCTTGGAAACACAATTCGAACCTCATCAGCTCCTGATGAATCAATGTGTGCATCAGAGTTACAAACTAATGAATCTAGCTCTGAATCTATGTGGATAGGAGAAGTGATCGGTGAAGGAGGAGAAACATGATTTGAAGGTAACACTTCAACATGTAGTGTTGGTTCAACAAAAATTTCTGATTCAACTGGTGGTTGTTCTTGCTGGACATGAGCTGGAGACTCATCCTTTTTCCTCTTTAATTTAGCCATTTTTGTTCCTTCTGGAAGAACACTCATAGCTTTTACCCTTCATTTCGGCTTGGAAGTGGAAGGCTCTGATGGTTGCACAACTAGCGGCTCTGTTAACGAAATATCATCCTTTCGCTTATTCTTCAAGAATATCAAACTATTTTTAACGACTCGACTCATTCTTTCTTTAATGGAAGTGCTCTCTTTTACTAACCAAATCACAGGTTGCAACAGTTGTTGCTCAACTTGGTCTTTGAAATATGTGGGAAGTAGAACTTCACCACTTTCTTTCAAACCCTCTATATCTTCTGATACGATATCAAACATCTGCTGAAGAGTGAACCTGCTGTAACTGTGTTGTCGCACTTCAAACTCATCATCACAATTAGCCTAGAAGTCTTCAACCACATACTTGTGCATATGATTTTGACCAAGATGTGATGCAAAAACACCACAAGGATCATACGAAGACCTCCTATCGAAAAGCTTGAGACCATATCTGGATGATTCGTTACCAATTGCCTTGGCATCTGCTCCAGATCTGCATCTGTAAATACTCATCCCAAGTGGAAAATTGAAAGCTACCTTGTGTCTGCTACACAAAAATGTATGAACTTCATAGGCTTGCCTCAAAAATTCCATAAATGCTATTTCATCTGTAGGATATCTCGGTAACATGGCTGGCTCTCCTAAGAATCCATATACTCTGATGTAGGAAAAAGTGGGAAATTAGATTAACCAATCAACCCATTCTGCCATTGCTATTCTAGCATCTGCTAAAAATCGTATATGCAACTCATTATCCATATCTCACATTGCATGCATCAGGAATGCATCATTCAGCTGCCTGTAATGTCGTTCAGCTTGGGAGATTTCTAACTACAGGAAATGGTAATATACATGCTGAATACCCAGAGTTCCAACAACGTTCAAACCTCTGAATTGTCCTTAAAAAGCCATCAAATATACAAGGTATGACATCATGTGGAATTCATGAGCCCTTTGAAAATTAAGTATTTGTTGGTGGATACTATCACTGATGAGTGCCGACCAGTCATAGAACTTGGTTCCATCAACAATCTGGGACATGATGTAAAACATCCAAGGCTGGAACTTGTTAGCATCTGCTTGACCCGTGATCTGGCTTAGTAGAGTAATCATTATTGCATGTTCCTCCTTGAATTCTCCATGTCCAACATTCTTTGGCATGACGTTCTGCTTCTCTTTTAACCACCTCTGACTAATCTTTTTCTGGTATTTTTCTTTATCATTGTTCCAAACCCTCTTGCATTCTTCAATTGAAACTGTTAAGTTTTCTCTCCAGACAGGTATTGTAAAACACTTCTCAATGTCGTTCGGCCTCAGGCTGCAGAGCACGCATCCATCTCTTGATTGGATTTCTCTTGTGACCGAATTGTAATGTGTCATGCAAGCAATTACAAACTCGATACTTTGGACTGTGATGAGAAAGGATGCTGCTACAAGCAAACTAGAGTGTCCTAGATTCCTGATAGCATTATTTCCTGGATTCTCCAAACAGTGTAAATTGATCACTGGAAGTACTTTATGCAAGTCTATTTCACAAGTTCTCAGGTAATCGTGAACCAATGCCATCTTGGGCCTAATTTGTGTTGGAGAGTACTGCATACTAGAAGATTTGAAAATTGACTGTGAACATGCTTGTGTCGAAAAAATCTTGGACAAATGGCTGAAAATTACTTGCTGATTTTTAGAAAAAAGCAGAGTGTGAGCAAAAAAGCTGGCACATGGGTTTTGTAGTTAATTCTGTTTTGAAGCAACCCAGATTGTCAGATTTTGAAAAAGAAGAGATTTTCTCAAAAAAGTAGGAAAACAACAGATTCTTGGAAAAAAGCAAAACTCCAATCTTCAAGAGGATGATATACTGGATGGACCCATCTCGACGAAAACTGAAAAAGCTCCAGTCCAATCTTTGAAAAGTGATCCCCTTGAAACAAGGACCCTGAAAAAGTGAGCCTCCCTGCTTCCTCAACCTGAAACTATGAAGAACGCTGAAAAAATAGTTCGTTTGGGTCTTCACATCTTCGTTGAAAGAAAAATATGTCTTCTTCCTCTGGATGCAACCTGCAAAAGATAATGAAATAAAGAAGCCAAATGCTTGTCTTTATAGATCTTTAGGGCGAAAAAACAACTTTATTTGTGTGAGAATAAAACTTGGATGTCATCCATGAAGAAAGCAACTTTGAAAGCACAAATCCAAGTGGATGTCTTCGAATAGGAAGAATCCCTATTTTGTAGCTGCCTATGGCTTCATGTGTAAGATGATGAAAAATATCTTCTTTTGATGATGTCATTGAACACGCGAGTTAATAGAAGTGTTAGCCAGTTTTTCTTCATTTTCGACACTTCTACACTCGTTTTGACTTAAATATGGTCTGTCTCTGACTTCAACAAGGTGGCAAAATGTCACTGTTGACTAAAAAAGCTGACTGACCTTGACCTTTCAGAGACCTATCAATTGAGATTCCATCTCCGGCCTCAGACTGACGATCTGGCATCGTTTGACCAAGTTTGACCTCCTGAAAACTGCCAACGGACGAAGATCGGGAAACAACTGTAAAAAACACTGTAAAATCTAGAAAATTTCTATCTCTAGTCAAGATGGGCTCCCCAAGTGACCTGGGGCGCCTAGTTTCACCAGCATTAGCCATTTTTCTGAAAATTGCAACTTCTTCAATTTCTCGATTTGCGTACGCATTTCTAGTGTCCTTAGCTCTGAACCGGACCGGGTTGATGGAGGAAGATTCATGTTTTTCAAGGAAAACTCAAAAATAAACTACCTTTGGTGAGTTTGGGCGCCCCAAGTCACCTGGGGCGCCTGGATTTCCATGCCTTAGAAAATTTTCTAAAAAACTCAAATTTTATGCCATTTCTCATTTTTTGTGCCCACAACACCTGTTTGATCTTTGATTTTGGTTGTCTGGATGACTGTCGAGGTAGGATGGAGGTTGATATGAGCATCCTGAACATATTTGTGATGAAATCCTAGCTTTGACTGACGTTTGACCAACTGGAAATAGGCTAACGGAAGCATTTTTGACGTTTCTCAAAAAATGTGAAAAAAATCTAACACAGGAGAGGTTGGACACCCCAAGTCACCTGGGGCACTTGGTTTCTCCACACTTAGCCATTTTTCTGATTTCCAACCTTCATCTACAACTTGCTCTGTTTTGCATGCCATTAGCTGCTTCCCATTGTCAATTTTGACGTTTCATTGGTCAACTGCCATTGAGTGGTGAAGGAACTACATAGACTGGGTACATCTGACAAATTTTCCATCTTTTTAGGATCTGATGATCAAAATGACTGCTTTATGCCCCCAGGAATTGACTGACGGACATAGTTCTCACATTTTCTCAAAAAATGCATAAAATTTCTATCTCTGGTGGGACTGGGTGCCCCAAGTCACCTAGGGCGCTTGGTTTCTCCAGACTTAGTCAAATTTTGTGAATTCCAGATTTTCATTCCACCTCGGATCCATCCTGCACCATTTTTCATGCTTCGTTGAGTCGACGACTGTTCGTCAATTCTGCATCGTTGGAACAATGTTGAAAACTTGTCAACGAGCTTTGGCAGATGAACTTCCTCTGTTGACAACTTTAGAGCTCATGCTTCACCTTCTGAAAAAGTAGAAATGACCCAGTAGGGAAAATTTGACCGTTTGCAGGTTCTGTCTGGACCACGCTGATCGTGAAGCAAAATCGACCAATGAGAATCAAGTGCGACACCGGAGTCGAAGATTCTATTTTTAGAACGTTTTGCCGTCATCCATATCTCAAGAAACCCAGAAAACCTAATATGACGTCTATTTTTAGAAATTTTGCTTTTTTGACGAAAAAGTTTCTAGACTTGCTCAAAATGCCTTAATGAAGCAAAAATTTTGATTGGGTACAACAAACCTAAACATGCTTATATATGTAACTATTAAGATTCCTACCAAGAATTTCATATTTGAAACTTATGATGTCGGCCTGGGACCCAAATAACGGTCACAAACCTGACATTTGAATTTAGGGCAGACCCAAAATAGGGCTGGACTAGGGCGCTAGCGCCCTTGTCCACCCCCTATCTTTGTTCAAGGATCATTAAAATAGCCCCCCAGGTCCTATTAGTCACAAGACCCAAGGGTTTTCTCATTAGGAGTCTGAATTATCATGCAAGATGCTTTAAATGAAATCTAAAGACCCCGGAGCTAAACCTTAATAGGAAAAAGCCCCCAAGGGTGCTTTTTTTTGACATAACAATTAGATTCCTTGCTAATAGTCTTTGGGTCACATCCTTCATGGCTTCATGGGTTGATGGACTAGGATATGCATATAGTTGATGGACAATGATGGAAGATGTTGTGGGGTTAGGATTAAGATCGAGTGAATGGATATAGGAGGCCCGGATGGATTAGGATTGGGAGTGTTAGAGGGGGATGAAATTGGATTAGTGGATTTAGATGGGTCCATATCTTTGCTTTTATTTTTGGATTTTGTAAAGAGTCTTTGGAGAAAATTTTTCAAGCGTTCATGGGTTGATGGATTAGAGATTAGAATGTTTGATGGTGGATTAGATGGTGAGTTATATGGTGGATGGATGATAGGGATTGATGGATTAGGAGATGGGTGGACTAATGTGTTAGGATTAGGAGGATTGGAGGGAAATTATAAAATAATTCCTCTTTAACCCTAACCCCTAAACCCTAAACTTGAGCAACCCTAGAAACTCATAAACCCTAAATAATTTACCCTTATAAACTCATAAACCCTAAATATGCCTCTAAACCTGAGCAACCCTAAACCTCTCTCTCTCTCTCTCCCAAAACCCCTAAACCCTAAATAATACCCCTAAAATCTAACCCCTAAACCATAAACCAGAGCAACCCTAAACCTCTAAACCCTAAATAATTCCACTAAACCCTAAACTTAAGTAACCCTAAACTCATAAACCTGACTAATCCTCTCTCTCTCTCTCTCCAAAACAAGAAAACTAGGACTCTCTCTCTCTCTCTCTCCTTATCACCCCATCTCTCCCCTATCTCTCCCCTCCATCTCCAACCTCTCTCCCTCTCCCTCCCTCTCCTCTCCCATGTCGATAAAGAATATGGAAACAAGAAAACTAGGACATACAAAGAGGGACGAGGATATAAATTGGGATGATGAAATGGAAACAAGATAATTTATGAAATTTCATTGGATGGGAAGAATGATGAGGAGAGGTAGAGAGGGGAGGGAAGTAGAGAGTGAGAGAGAGGATAGGAGGTAGAGGCGGGAGGGAAGTAGAGAGTGGGAGAGGGTAGGAGGTAGACATGGAAAGGAAGAAGAGAGAGAGAGGGTAGGAGGTAGATAGGGGAGGGAAGCAGAGACTAAGAGAGAGGGTAGGAGGTAGACAAGGGAGGGAAGTAGAAAGTGAGAGAGAGGGTAGGAGGTAGAGAGGGGGGAGAAGAGAGTGAGAGAGAAGGTAGGAGGTAGAGAGGCGAGGGAAGCAAAGACTCAAAAAGAGGGTAGGAGGTGTTGGCAAGAGACACTGCTCTGGTATTGACTTGTATGTTGTTATTGATGGAAACAAGGCTCAAAGATCCTATCACCATGACAGGAGGAGATATCCCTGAAAGAACATATCAGATTCTAGGTCCTGTTAACAGAAAATGGCTAAGTATGGAAAGCATGCAGAATAGAGGACAGTAAGCTAGACAGTATGTCTCCGCAGATGATGATTTGGTAATGCGGTTTAGGTATTATGTTCTTAATTGTTTGATAGTGCTATGCCTCATAGATTATGTCCTAAATTCCTTTGGAAGTCATCTTGAAGAAATGTCTAAGCCCGGGTAAGCAGAGGTATAGCAGGAACAATGAATAGGGCATAGTGCAATGGTCCACATTCCTCTACAGATAAGTATTTTGTTATATGGTTTCAATGTGTTATAAACTCTTGCATGAAGTGTCTTATTCTAGAGTTAGGAGATTTGAAGTCCACTGGAAGGTTAGCTGCAAGTTGCTAAGTATCGGCATAGTGTTTGACAGAGTTTGACAGAGATAGAGTATGAGTTCTGATGGTCCACATTTCTCCGCAAGATGATATAATGCCTTGCGATTCTAAGGGAAAGATTGGAAATGTGTAAAGAGTCCTTGATATGATTTGGAAGGTGTTTTAAGATCCTCAATAAAAGTTGTAAGTTAACAGATGAAATTGTTAAGCATGCTCTTGAGGAATAGGCCGACTAGTGAGATAAATCATGATGCGGAGAAAGGATAGTGTGTGAACGATCTATGTAAGTAGTTGAATGATTAGAGCTGACCTATATGAACACATTTGGGGAAATATTTGGGTTTGCATGACACATAGTACATTGGATTGAGCGACAAGGTACATCTTTCTATGTACACATTTCACTTCTTGGATGCCGACCTGATTATGAATTAAATCATTATGCAGATATATAAAAGCAATGATTTTTGGTTGAGGTGAGTGTGTGATTTGTAGTGTGTGGTGTGGGTGTATGTGTGTGTGATGTGAGGATGTGAATAACAGAGCAGAGTTAGAGGATCAACAATTGTTAAATGACCGCATCCTAGCATAGTGACAGATGCTTAAGTAGTATTCAGTTTTCATGTGTAATCCGATTGGAAGCAAGTGTTTGTCTTCAAGGCAGTAAACTGGCGGTGAGGCTTCAACAGGGTTTAACAACCCTTATTGTAATCTTGCTAGGTTTAGGGTTGAGGTAGTGAGCCTGCTAAACTTAGTTGTACTTCATGGCAGTAAGCCAACATGTTCCAGGCCCATGGAGTGACCAATCTTGAACATCATTTTTGTAAAGAATGCAATATATATTTGAGAGCTAATCCTCTCCGTGGTTTTTCCCTTCTTGGGTTTTCAACGTAAAAATCTTGGTGTTCATGTGTCATGATTTCATGGTTGTTGTTCATATGTTTATTATGTTTCTGTTTAATTAATTTTAGAAAAGTGCATAAAAAGATTTTTAGAACACTGATTCACCCCCCCTCTCAGTGTTCCTAATAATCAACAATTGGTATCAGAGCCAAGTTCCTCGAAAGGAGTTTAGCATCTTGAGGAAGATCTGAGATAGTGTGACCATGGAAGCAAGAAGGTATGGAAATTATGAAAGGTACAACCGACTAGAAGCAGCTCTTATGGATCTGAAAAAATCTGAAGCAGAAGTCAGGGATCTGAAAGAAAACTTGCAACAAGTGGATGCATGCATCTTAATGTTGAAAGAGCAAGTCAATAAATTCAAAGACAAATACAAAGAAGTCAATGACAAATTGTTATCAGCAAATGAAGCCCTAAATAATCTGGAAGCAGAAATTACAAAAAGAACAAGAGCAGAAGATGATCTAAATTTGATTATGAAAGACAGATTAGAAGATTGTGCAAAACTTGAAAAAGAGATTTTAAGCTTAAAAATAGACCTCGAAAAGGCCAGAAGTTTTGAAGAAAAATTCAAGATAAGTACTGCAAAGCTTGATGAAATGATTGCTAGCTAGAAGAGTACTGATGACAAACATGGTTTAGGATTTGAAAAAGGAGAAAGTTCAAACTCTAGACAAATGAGCACTGAGTGAAGGCAAAACAAAGGATACCAGTTCAGAAATCAAAGAAGAAGACCTAGAAGACCTCTGGTTAGACAACCAAATGCTAAAAGGTACCCATCTTTCAATGGTTATTGTAATTCATGTAATAAGTTTGGTGATAGGGCTACTCAGTGTAGGAGAAAAATGAATCAAAAGACTCCATTATTCTTTGGTCAGTGTTTCAATTGCAAGAAAATTGGTCATAGAGCAAATGAATGTAGAAATCAAATCAGGAAAAGTTTCAACAATGGGAGGAATGAATAATCATTCAAAGGTAAATGCTTCACTTGCAATAGAACTGGTCATAAAGCTATTGTATACAGAAGTAAAGTAAGTCAGAACTCTATTAGGTGCAATGCTTGCTATAAAATGGGACATAGATCAAATGAATGCAGAAGCTCTATAAGAACTAACTTTCAAAATACAAGGAATAGTCAACCATTCAATGGAAAATGTTTTGCACGCAATAAATTTGGACATATGGAAAATCAATGTAGATCAAATTCTAGAAGGAATCAAAGTCAAAAGAATGTGATGTGCTTCAATTGCAACAAATTTGGGCATGTTAAAATATTTTGCAGGAGCATAAATGTGAAGAGAAATCACTATTCTAGAGAAAGGAAAACAGAGTAGAAAAAATGATAAAGGAAAAGAGAAAGTTGATCCGGTTGAAACCAAGAAAGAAATGAACAAGGTATGGATAAAGAAAGAAGTAATAGAAGTCAGGGATCAATCCGCACCAGTATCCGGTGCAGATACTTCCTCCGAGAAGTAAATCGAGAGCTCTGGCTTAGGGGGAGCAGTGTAGAAAATCCAAATTCCCGAGCTAGAAAGTGAGTGCCAGAATTTGGCATGAAGGCGTACGTTGAAATATGATGTGACACAACTCTTAGAGGAAAAATTGAAAGAAAAAGGGTCAATGCGGCATATTGCAGAGCAATTCTAATCGTTTGTGTTCTATAGTAAAGGGTTTTGACAACTTTTTTAAAATAAGCATTTAATGACGACTAGGTCAAGCCTTGTGGAGGATAAACGGAGACTTGTTTGATTTGAAAATCACTCTGCATACAAGTGACTAAGGTGAACCAAAGAAAAATCAAAACAATTACAGTTCTCTCCAAATAAGTTCAAATCAAGATCAAGGAAACCCTATTCTGGTGAAAGAGGTATTTGCAACTTGAAACCCTATTGTGAAAATTAAATTGCTCTGGAAAATTCTTTACTAATGTAATCGAGATAGGAAAAATGTCTCGCCCCAAGTTTAAGAAACAATTCTTCAAATTGCTGAAAAATGATCCATTAGGGGCATTCTCAGTTACTCCACATGGGGTCATGCATGTGGAAGATGTTGGGGCATACATTCATATGATCTTAGAAGAATATGATCATATGAAGTTAGGCAAACTGTATTTGGATGAACTGACTACTGCGGACATTGTGCTGAAAGATGATTACAAAGTTCTAGAAGAAAAGAAATTTGACACCTGGTTGGACTTTCCTACAATTCTGATTGATGCATGGGTCAAGCTTATTCTAAGAAGAATTCATGATGAATTTTTATGGCTTGATGAACCATATTTGATAACTAAAGAAGCCATTAAAGAAATAACCAGTATGAGCTCCTCCAGAAGGGTTCCAGGCATAAAGAAAATGAAGAACAATGTGGTAATGTAGCTAACAAGAGCCAAATTTAAGAAGAATGGCGTTACAATGAATGATATCAGGGATCTAGCTATCAGATTTGCATCAATGATTATCAGATACAAAATATATTTCTCCAACAAGGAAAATTTTGTGTCTACATTAGCTATATACATAGCGTATGACATGATCCAAAACAATATGGATTATGATCTTTGTGAATTGCTCCAGAATTAACTTATTGAGAACTTGAAAAGGAAAAAGAAACTAGTCATCCTTTCAAATATGGAACATTGATTACATGTTTACTCTTTTACTTCCTAAAAGAGCTACATGGTCTAGGAAATGTTATCTGGCTCGATCACATTCCTGTAGCTCCTCAAATAAGAAATCATTTACAGAGTTTGGGTAATGCAGATATGCAAAATGAAATCATGTGGAAATATTGTAGAGATTTTCAATAGAAAATGGTAAGAAGGTTGCAGATACCTGAAGAAGTAGTGATAAAGTATGAAAAGGACATTGTATTCATGGTGAATAAAGACAAAAGCTTTATGGAAGTTGTGGAACCAAGAACTGTATGGGTCCCTGCACTAGGCTATGAAGTTGCAGAAGATGTATTGACTGAATTAGCTGATACACTACTAAGTAAACCTAATGATCCTAAAGAGGACAGATTCGGGACGTTCTCAGAATTGTCTTCCAGAATGTTGAAGGAACCTAAGCAGTCAGAGAGAACATTAGATGAACAATTAAGTAAGGTAGAAAACAAATCAAGAGGATCTGAATTCACAAGTACTCTGGCAGAATGGGAATCAAACACTCCAGAAAGGAAAGATAAGAGATCTGAAGAGGAGAGACCAGCATCTAGTCCCAGAAAAAAATAAGGATCTCATCTATTACAGAAGCCACAATTGAAGGAGAAAAGAAAAAGAAAGTCTCACTTTGTGAAGAAAAGGTGATAAGAGACACTGTTGCTTCAGTAAAAGAAGTGCTAGAGAAAGAGAAACAAGATTTGGATGAACCATATTTACTACAGGGCCAAATAAATCTGGACATAATGTCTCCGACATAGAAATTCAAGTGGGGTTCAATTGTTCAAGCAAAGGCTCAAGAAGAGTTGTTGAAATCACTTACTGAGGATAGTAAACTAATTGATGAAGCATCTGAGATTTTAGAGAAATTCCTGCCTACCCACAAGAGGGATTCATCCATGCCCCCAGCAAGTCATTTGAAGGGATTAATAAATTCAATAACTAATTAGTTTGAATCTTTTGAGAAATCTTTAGAAACAAAACTAAGGCAGGAATTTGAAGGAAAAAGACTGGAAGAATTAACAACAATGATAGCCAAGGATAAGATTTCATTAGATAATTCAATATCCAACATTCAAAGAGCTATGAAAGAAGCTAGAGATGTGTACAAATTTTGCCTATCCTGGCCAAAAGCTACTCAGGAGATTGAAGAAAATATCAAAGAGATGGAACAGAAAATGATGGACATTTCTAACAAATTTGATCTGGCAACAGAATCGGTTAGAAATAAGGAAGCAGAAGTCATCTACATCCACAATGATCTGACTGACTTATTAAATCAAAAATATCAAATAAAAAGTAGAATGGGACAACTAAGGAGACTAGTCTGCCCTAAACTGGACTCAATGACAAATCTTACTGCAGAGGCTAGGGTAGCTATACAAACAAGCACACCTTTTGATCTCAATAAGGTAGAAGCTTTAGCTTTTCTCTATAGTGGACACATTGAAATTTTGGACAATACTCAGAAAGGTTGGAATGTTGAGTGGGCATAGATCAAAACCATATTCAATGACATCCTCAAACACATGTAATATCAACATAAAGATTGCGGCTGAGTACGTACATTTTTAAAATTTTTGAAATTTTTAGATTCCGGATCACACCCTTTGCCATTGATGTCAAAGGGGGAGAAGTAGATTAGTGAAAAATAGATAATCATCTCAGGGGGAGCAAGAAAGTACAGTGTATATAGTAAGGGGGAGCAGTCAGGCATTTTTCACTAAGTGTTGCCTTCAATGCCAAGGGGGAGATTGTTGGCAAGAGACACTGCTCTGGTATTGACTTGTATGTTGTCATTGATGGCAACAAGGATTAGAGATCCTATCACCATGATAGGAAGAGATATCCCCAGAAGAACATATCAAATTCCAGGTTTGGTTGACAGAAAATGGCTAAGTATGGAAAGCATGCAGAATAGAGGATAGTAAGCTGGACAATATGTCTCCGCAGATGATGATCTAGTAATGTGGTTCAGGTATGATGTTCTCAATTGTTTGACAGTGCTATGCCTTGGAGATTATGTCCTGATTTCCTCCGGAAGTCATCTTGAAGAAATGTCTAAGCCTAGGTAAGCAAAGGTATAGTAGGAACAATGAACAGGGCATAGTGCAGTGGTCTACATTCCTCCACAGATAAGTATTTTGTTATGCAGTTTCAATGTGTTGTAAACACTTGTATGAAGTGTCTTATTCCAGAGTTAGGAGATCTAAAGTCCACCAGAAGGTTAGCTGCAAGTTTCTAAGTATCGGCATAGTGTCTGACAGAGTTTGACAGAGACAAAGTCTGAATTCTGATGGTCCGAATTTCTTTGCAAGATGATATAATGCCTTGCAGTTGTAAGGGAAAGATTAAGAATCTATAAAGAGTCCTTGATATGATTTGGAAGGTGTTTTAAGATCCTCAGTAAAATTTGTAAGTCAGCAAATGAAGTTGTTAAGCATGCTCTTGAGGAATAGGCTGACTGGTGAGATAAATTATGATGCGGAGAAAGGATAGTGTGTGAAAGATCTATGTAAGTAGTTGAATGATTAGAGCTGACCTATATGAACACATTTGGGGAAATATTTGGGCCTGCACGACACATAGTGCATTGGATTGAGCAACAAGGTAGATCATTCTATGTACACGTTTCACTTCTTGGATGCCGACCTGATTATGAATTAAATCATGATGCGGATATATAAAAGTGATGATCTTCAGTTGAGATGAGTGTGCAATTTGTAGTGTGTGGTGTGGGTGTATGTGTGTGATGCGAGGATATGAATAGCAGAGCAGAGTTAGAGGATCAGTAGCGATGAAGACTGGGGATTCAGAATACAATTTTTAAATGACTGCATCCTGGCATAGTGGCAGATGCTTAAGCAATATTCAGTTTTCATGTGTAATCCAATTGGAAGCAAGTGTTCATTTTCAAGGTAGTAAACTGGTGGTGAGCCTTCAATAGGGTTTAACAACCCTTATTGTAATCTTGCTAGGTTTAGGGTTGAGGCAGTGAGCCTGCTAAACTTAGTTGTACTTCATGGCAGTAAGCCAACATGTTCCAGGCCCGTGGAGTGACCAAGCCTGAACATCATTTTTGTAAAGATTGCAATATATATATATATATTTGAGAGCTAATACTCTGTGGTTTTTCCCTTCTTGGGTTTTCCACATAAAAATCTTGGTGTTCATGTGTCATGATTTCATGGTTGTTGTTCATATGTTTATTATGTTTCTGTTTAATTAATTTTGGGAAAGTGCATAAAAAGATTTTTAGAACACTAATTCACCCCCCCTCTCAGTGTTCCTGACAATCAACAAGAGGTAGATAGGGGAGGGAAGTAAAGAGTGAGAGAGAGGGTAGAAGGTAGAGAGGGGAGGGAAGAAGAGAGTGAGAGAGAAGGTAGGAGGTAGAGAGGGGAGGGAAGCAGAGACTCAGAGAGAGGGTAGGATGTAGAGAGGGGACGGAAGTAGAGAGTGAGAGAGATGATTGGAAGTGAAGTTGCCCTTGTAGACATGTATGTAGAGTGTGGAAGCATAGACAAGGCATGTCAATTATATGATGTAACACCTCAAAGAGATGTTCTGTAATGAAATGCAATGATTGCAAGATATGCAAAAAATGGATTTGTTGAAAATGCTTGAGAAACTTTCAAGAAAATGCAATTGGCATGTGTATAGCCAGTTATGCTCAGTATAACATGAGCGCATTATAACGCAAGCACGTTATAATGCGCTCGTGTTATGCTCAGCTTTCTTTGATGTGTTTTTATAAGTTTTTAGCAAAATCTGGAGATACTCTAGAGCGTGCTCCCCATTAGGATGGCACTTTTTTCAATGAAAAATAAAAAAAATACCACCATAATCTTAATATCTCTGTTAGCTATCTAACCATATAATTTTTTTCACATTTTGAGTACGTTAAGGGTTTCATCTTGAATTTCTTTTGTTTGTGTGTCTATTTTTTTGTCAAAAACTAGTGTCTAGTATTTTTGACATTTTTTAACCATTCGTCAAAATTTGAAATAAGTTACATTTTTACAAATTAGACTCCATTCTACAAGTATTAATTTTTTTTTTTGATTTTTGATTAGTTTTCAAACATTTTAGGGGGAAGCATGCTCAAATTTCTATTTTTCAGGATGTGTCAACTTTTTTTTAAAGATAATGCGCCTAGTAAACTTTTTAAGGTGACCGGCAACGCTGGTGCGACACGCCCTCCGGCTCCACGTGAATGCTTTTGCTTAGAGCAATGAACCGGTGAGGCCACAATTGGGGGACCTCATCCCCAAGGAAGAACACTTCAAACCCGCGAGCTCATTGGCCCAGTGAAGGCGTAAAGCCTTGCGAGCTCTTTGGCCCAGCGGGGGTTTGAACTCTGGTGGCCGCCACTACATCCTGAGCGACTTAACCACCGAACCATGCCATCATCGGCAGGATGTGTCAACTTTAAAGATTATTAAAAAATCAATTATTCATGAAAAAATTATCAGAAAAATCAAGGATCAACTACATGGTGTTAGTTAATTTCTCATTGGAGCGATTATTGAAATACTAAAAAAAGTTTAACATTTTAGGGGGAGCATACCAAACGCTATATTATGGTTTTTTGGGAAAAATAGGACCAATTTGTGTGCTCCCCCTTTTTGTACCCCTTAATCTCAACCATTTTTAGAAAAAAATAGTAGTTTAGAAACTAGATTCAGAGCACTACAACTCTTGTTTTTGTTCCATCTTCAAATTTTGAGTGTAGCTATCTTCAGTTACTCATCCAACATCAATGTTTTTTAATTTTAGAAAAAAAGTGGCATCTTAAGACCCCATTTTGGTCCCTCATGTTTGTGCACTTACCCTAGTACACAATTTACCCACAAATCCTTGTAGAGAAAAGAAGTAAAATGCATCTCATGTCCACTCCTTGTAGTTAGGTACACATCATTTGTTCACACACTAGTAGAGAAGTAACAATATGTGACTAAAAAAACTACTAAAAATGGCTTACAAATGATCAAACATGGTCACGTGATCATTAGTAGTTTATTGCCAGTCATTTATAACGTGACCAAATTGATGACTATACCATTTTTATTCATTTATTGGTTGTTTTGATTGATCGATTTGGTAGTGTATTTAGTCATTGATTGTTGTAATCTGGTCACTTATTTGGTCATTTTTTATTCACTGATATATTTAGTCATTGATTGTTGTTAACTAGTCACTTATTTAGTCATTTTTATTCAATGATTTCTGTCCATTGGTAGTGTATTTAGTCATTAATTTTAATCATCATTTTGATCAATTTGGTAGTATATTTAGTCATTTTTATTCACCGATTTAACACCGGCCATATATTTAGTCATATTTATTCATTGTTCACCGATTTCTATCAATTGGTAGTATATTTAGTCATATTTATTCACTGTTCACTTATTTCTGTCAATTGGTAGTATATTTAGTCATATTTATTCATTGTTCACTGATTTCTGTCAATTGGTAGCATATTTAGTCAATTTAATTATTAATTGATGTCAATTAGTAGTATATTTAGTCATTTTAATTGACTGATATTTGAGGATTTAAACATAGAACATAGAAATACACATCAATCATCAATTGCACACAATATAAAGACAACCATTGAGAAGGCAAATTCACTGAACTTTATTAAAAGAAAGGTGTTCTTACAACTTGTACAAGTCTGAAATATCTATCTTGCTTGAAAAATGCTTAGAAATAGAGTATTACAATGTTTATTTCCAGTCACAAGACTTAAAATCTGAGTTACAATGCACATAAATGACAAGAAAGAAACTTCTCCAAGTTTACAATGCTTTGCCAAAAAGTGAACTGTCAGTAACCGATTCTCAACCAGCCTAACTGCTACCACAGGTCATCTAATCTGCCCCATCAGTCTAGCACTTATCCTTCTTGACTGCAACCAAAGGAAATGCAATGTCATATGTAGTTAGGTTTGTGATAGGATATTCATAATGTGAAACATGGACTAGATCAGACTTCCTTAATGAAACATCACTGTATTCTTGTGTCTTGTACTGTCATCAACACTGCTTATGGGACATGTTTTTATTGAGTTTGAAGATATCAGATCCTCTTAGGGCATGGAATCAGATTCTTCCTTCATTAATGCATCTTCAAAAGCCTCTTTTTGAGTCTAAACTGTTCACTTACCCTACCTCTATTACATTGGACACTTGGTAGGGAATCATATTTAGTGTCCTTGGTCTTCACTCATTGTGGCGACTGAACTGTGCATACTTGCTTTCTAGATGATTGCCCTACAAATTTCATATACTTGCCTTTTAATGGTAACACTATAGTCCTCTGTTCCTTTGCTCATGCCACTGAAACCATGCTTACTATGCCTGTATCCCTAGGAACCATTGACCATTTCCACTCACCATGAACATCTTATCTCTATGCACTCATTATCTCTCTATTATAGAATAATCACCCATAAGTATATAGAATTTAGACTTTCATTTGTAGACTACCATAGGTTTATGAAACTATCATATTCCTTCAACTAGACTTCCATGTAGAATATATGCCTTGTAATAATAGCATTATTAGTGGCTATCCTTTTTGCTATTTAAGACTTCTATAAATTTGTCTATTGGTTGCTTCCAAAGTCTTGATGAAATGCTAACATCATCACCTTATGACTGTAATCTTCCTCATTGATTTTTGTGCATTTCCAACCGCCCTTCCTTTCTCAAAAACTAACACACCACCCTTGATCACAATAGCTTAAGACTCATCTCACTTTGTCTATGGCATGAATTGTGTACTTTATCTCTTGCTCACTATCATTTATGCTCCTTGAGTCTTCATGACTATCTTCTTGACATCTCATATATGAAGCTCTCTCCTTTATGAAGCTCTCTCATTTATGCTTCTTGAGTCTTCATGACTGAGTGTTGATCATGTCCCATATATGAAGCTCTCTCCTTCAATGCAACCAACAATAACCCTAGAATCTTTTCATAAAGGCATATAAGGCAGTGATGTTGAATGTTTAGGGAGGAAAAGCAACATAAAATCAAGTCTAGAAAAAACCCATAAGACTTAAATATGTGTCTTTTCTTTGAAAAATGTGTTACAAAGTGTGTTTCTCAATGTTGTGACTAAGAAAACTGAGTTACGATGCCTTTTTTTGCTTATACAACTCTAATATAAACAAAAAACACTAAGATCCCTGAACAACACATTCAAACTATTGCATAAAGTAGTGAGCCAAGTTGTCTAACAACTAGTACATGATAAACATCAACTGTCATTTTTTTCAAATATTTTAGTGGCCGCTGTGTGAAGGTCCCTTCTTTCTCTTTCAGACGGACAACTCCATCTATTTTGTCTTCATAAGCAAGGGGTATGTTACTTGTGACCTTTAAAATATTTACATTTTCATCTCCTATTCCTTTCAATTCGACTCCATGTACAATAGATAGTGAGTGAATCTGCCCAATTCCCACAGTAACACCATCAAACGGATCCAACACCCCAACTTTATCCTCTTCTTGAAGTTTATCAATATTAAATGTCTGCAGAAAAAAAAAAATACACATTATATTGAGATATAAAACACACATTATATTGTTTTTGATAGTTGTATGTAATGTCTTATGTCTTGGAACAAATAAGTTTTTGTATGTGCTTTTTTTGATTCTGTTGTATAACAAAGAAGCAACTTTTTACTCTGAAAAAAACAAAAAAAAACTAACCTATTGCGAGGTACAAACAAATGGAGGGCAAGACTACAATAGTGCTAGACTGTTCGAGTACTCCAGAAAGTGACATGGATTAGCAATGAAGTCCTCCCAATTGAGGACCATGACATCCCCTAACACAATGCACTAATGTATTGTCAAAATCTATGTATGCACTCTATTACAACTAATCTCTAAGCTTCCATATGTAATTTATATATTCTCCCTTATTTCCATAATCTATGTATACTAGCTAATTACACTTCACTACTATTCTAACCAACTTCTATCAAATAGGTAATGATTACCCTTATTTACATAATAAAGCAACCATTACTTGCTTGAATAGTACTTACTTGCATGTGGTTTCATAACACTCACCTCGAGTTCATCACGACTACTACTATGAATATCATGTGCATGCTCATCGAGTTCATCATCATAATTATCACTAAATCAACAACTTGAATCAGTAAAACTTTATTGATTTCATAAGTTGATAACTGTTGACGTTCCAATCCGCTGATAACTACAAGTGGAAACTTAAAATAGAATTCAGTTTACAGATTAAAAAGAATTTGCAATAAAAAACCAAGATGTTTACAATTATAGGTATTAGACAAATTTTCATTAGGGGTATATTCACAAGAAAAGAACTCATAAAAACATAACACAAGCATGATGAAGGAAAACATAGTCTAGTTCATCATGAGGTGTGTTAGAACCTTAAAATTTATCCTAGTTCCATCATCACAACTAACCTTGAGCTCCATGACCTGAACCTTGACCCTTATATTCCTTTTCATTTTTGACTGAGCCTCCCCACTGTAAACAAACATATAATTTTTTTAGGTCTGACTGACACTGAAATACCTATGCAAAACCAAAAATGAAAGGAAGCTAGGTGTGCGGAAACACTTCCTACACTAATCTATTGAGAAGAGAGCTATACAAATTCAAATTTATCCTAACTATTACAGTGATGTTAAACCATTAACATGAGATATAGCAGCAAAACACAAGAGCCAGAAACAAGACAGAAGAAGAGAGACAAAGATTTACGGTGGGGAAAACCCTTATCGGGTGAAAAACCCCACATTCAGAAACCTGCACAATGTATTAACAAATTTGAAAGAATGTTTACAATACACTTGCAATGCAAGATTCAATGGTCTTTGACACTCGTGTATGGAGTCAATCCGGTAGCATAACAGTACCTATAAACCTATGATACAAACTCTA
Organism: Cunninghamia lanceolata; assembly: GCA_027924645.1. Lineage (NCBI taxonomy): Eukaryota > Viridiplantae > Streptophyta > Pinopsida > Cupressales > Cupressaceae > Cunninghamia > Cunninghamia lanceolata. The sequence goes on from BSBN01001712.1 coordinate 935,733, forward strand.
TCACCAAGCACCTGTTTAAATAGAACATACAAGGCAATTTTGGACTTTTCTTGCAATGGGCATCCAATATGGCATCTTGGACCAAAACCCATGCCTAGGGTCAACATTGTATGAATGTGTTTGACACTTGTCCACAGTTCCCATCCCAAAGAGGTCGCCTATTTCCAAAATGGGCTATGACAGATGCTCTTACGACACTTACGACCGTCATAGAATCTGTCATAGCTGTTACAACTTACAGCTGTAAGAGAATCTGTCATACACATGCTATAAATAGCATATTCTCTTACAACACATCATATTCCACCTTGGGGCACCCAAATATGCCTCATTCAAAGATGCTTCATGACACATGTCATTACCTGTCTTACAACCTTCTATTCTCGACTCTTACATGTCATAGATTCGTCATAGGAATCCATCATAACCGTTTCGATCAAACATTCCTTACACAACATAGAAGATGCCGACACATGGCAGAATAGTCCTACCACTAAGTGGGATGCTTATCTCCTCATGTGAGGACAAAATAACAAGTTGTCATAATCCATGTAGGATTGACACATCACCGTGCCACATCCCACAATATGACAATATGGAATTTCTAATTATTTACAACATAGGCAATTAAATAATAAATACAAACATTACAAATGCAAAGAATTACCAAGGTTGAGACACCTTAATTCCCAACATTCTCCCACTTGTCGAACACCTTGTAAGAGCCAATAGAAAAACATGATTTAACTGCTATAGATCGAGAGGCCCATAGACTCCGAACACCATATGAACTTCTTTGTGCCCACTGGTTTCGTCAATGCATCTGCAACATTCTTCAAAGTATCTACCTTCTCCAAATTTACCATTCCATCCTCAACCATGTCCCTCATGAAGTGAAACTGAACATCAATGTGCTTGGTTCTAGCATGGAAAGTTAGATTCTTTGCAAGGCAAATTGCACTCTGACTGTCACAACTGATCGTGATCTGACCCGCATCAACACCAATATCGGAACACAATCTCTTAAGCCAAATGGCTTCCTTACAAGCATGAGTTGCTGCCATATACTCATCTTCTATCATGGACAAAGCAACAACAAGTTGTAGCTTACTCATCCAACTAATAGCACTACCAAACAGTGTAAAAACATAAGCACTGGTGGATCTCCTGCTGTCAATGTCACCTACCCAATCTGAATCCACAAATCCACGAATATCAACAGAATGCGGAGGTCCTGAAACATTACCATGATAGCAAATGGAATACTCGGAAGTACCCTTCAAATATTTGAACACTCACTTAACTGCATCCCAATGAACTCGTCCAAGATTGGCCATAAATTAACTAAGGACTCCCACTGCTTGGGCAATGTTTGGTCTTGTGCAGACCATAGCATACATCAAACTGCCAATAGCACTAGCATAAGGTACTCTGCTCATGTCCTCCACCTCACTAGGAGATTTTGGACAATCCTCAATAGACAACTTTGTCCCCAAAGAAACGAGAACACACAATGGTCTACAATCTCCCATGCTGAATCTGTCCAACATGGTCTTCACATACTTACTTTGACTTAACCAAAGTTTTCTGTTGGTTCTGTCTCTTCTGATTTCCATTCCTAGAATGTACCTGGCTACCCCTAAATCTTTCATTTCAAACTGAGCTGACAACTAAGATTTAAAATCAGAAATCATATTCTTACCTTTCCCAATGAGCAACATATCATCAACATACAGTGCAACAATGAGAATACGATCACCATCAAACTTATAATAAACACAGTGATTCAATTTTGATCTCACAAATCCAATTAACAACACACAACACAGAGGCATCAAACTTCAAGTACCATCTCCTAAGGGATTGCTTCAAACCATACAAAGACTTCTTAAGTTTTCAAACCAAATTTTCTTTACCTTTTACCATGTAATGCTCTGGCTGTGACATGTAGATTTCTTCCTCCAAGTCACCGTGAAGGAAAGCTGTCTTCACATCCATTTGTTCTACCTCCAAGTCATAAGCTACTGCGAGAGACAACAAGAATCGAATGGATGTCAGCTTTGCAACGGGAGAGAAGATCTCACCATAATCTATACCCTCCACTTGTGAATACCCCTTCGCAACCAATCTAGCCTTATACTTCTCAATACTGCCATCTGCACCAATCTTCTTCTTGAACACCCATTTGCATCCAGCGGGTTTCCATCCAGGAGGCAAAGGCACCGAGTCCCAAGTCTGATTCTTTTCCAAAGAAGCCATTTCTTCCTCCATGGCCTCCTTCCAGGAACCTGCATCCTTCATATCCAAAGCCTCTGATACAGTTCTAGGTTCATCATTGTTAGTGATTAAAGCATAAGCACAACTAGAATCAATCAATGTAAAACCAAACCTTTCAGGTTGCTTTCTTATATGTGTAGAGCTCCTCAAAAGCTGAGGTTGAGGTTCAGCTTCTTCATCTGAGCTTTCAGAGCTGCTAGAGCTCTCCTCATCATCAGGTCCAACATTGTCTTTTTGTTTAGTCTTCTCAGGGGTGAGAGGAAACTGAACAACATCCTCTTTCTTTTCTTTTTCTTCTAGTTGCAAAACAGTGGAAGAAGGTGTAAGCTCTTTGAAGATGACACTTATGCTATACAACACTTTTTCAGCCACGGGATCCCAAAGCTTGTATCCTTTCACACCAACACCATAGCCGATGAAGATACACTTAACAACTTTGTTCTCCAACTTTGACCGCTTCTCCCTAGGCACATGTGCATATGCCTCACAACCAAAAACATGAAGATGCCTTACTGAAGGCTTTCTACCAGACCACACCTCCATGGGTGTCTTTCCAACAAGAGATGATGTAGGAGATCTATTTACCAGATAGCAAGCAGTGGCAACAGCTTCAGCCCAAAACTTTTGTTCTAGACCAGCTCCACTAAGCATACTCCTAGCCTTCTCCATCAGTGTCCTATTCATCCTCTCTGCAACTCTATTTTTCTATGGTGTGTATGGAGTTGTGTTATGTCTTTCAATCCCAAGTTCCTTGCAATACTTATCGAATTCTATAGAACAGAACTCACCACCGTTGTCAGTTCTCAAACATTTAATCTTTTTACCAGTCTGATTTTTAGCAAAGGCTTTAAACTCCTTAAACTTGCTATAGACTTCAGATTTGCTTTTGAGAAAATAAATCCATGTCCTACTGTAATCATCTATAAAAGATACAAAGTATACAGATTTTGATAATGAAGGAACATTGACAGGACCAAACACATCATAATGAATAAGGTCCAACACACCAGAAGACTTATGAGAACTCGAGTAAAATTGAACACGGTTTTGTTTTCCATAAATGCAATGCTCGTAAAAGTCAAACTCAAGATTACAATCATCTAACCCCTCAATGAGGTTCTTATTTTTCAGGGTACGCAGACCCTTCTCACCAATGTGGCCAAATCTCTTATGCCATAACATTGTCTTTTTTGCAGGAAGTTTAACTTCCAATGCACAATTACAACCATCAAGACTAGAAACAACAAATTTCTTCACTACTCATTCAGATGGTGGGGATGAAGTGACAGCTACCCTCTTCCTTGAGTCAGAAGAACTATTGCATTGTACAATACATGCTTCCAGCTGAAACAGAGTACCTCTCCGAGTACCCTTAGCAAGCACCATAGATAATCTAGTCATCTTGCATCGTTCTTTCGAAAAGACAACATGCACACCTGCATCATTCAAACTGCTTATAGAAAGCAGGTTCAGTGCTAAGCCTGGGATGTGCATAACCCCAGAGATCCCCTTCACTCAACCATCAGGGAATCAGATAGAGACTATTCCACAACCAACGATCTTCAGATGAGAGTCATCAACCAGATACACCTTTCCACCATTGAACTCCTCATACTTGGTGAACTGGTCTCGATACGAGGTCATGTGGAATGATGCACCAGAGTCCATTAGCCACACATCATCAGATGCATGGGTTGCCAAGGCTACGATGAAAGCATCACCGTCATCTTGTGATTTGTCAGAATTTAAATCAGGAGCTTTCTTCTTTTTCTTCTTCTCCTCTTTGCATTCCTTTCAGAAATGCCCGGTCTTGCCACAGTTCCAACAAAGAGCCTTGGACTTTCTAGGAGATTTGGATCTCCCACGGGATTTGGATCTACCCTTCTCAGCTTTCTTGTCCTTCTTCTTCCCTTTCTCCTTGGGTCTTCCACGAACTGCAAGGGCCTCTTTGGTTGCAATAGACTTTCTCTGCATCTCTTCAGACAACAGCGAAGAAACCACTTCTTCCATTTTGAATGTGGATGTGGTGCTTCCAATTGCCATGACAAGATGATCCCATGAGTCTGGTAGAGAACAAAGCACAGTCATACACCGATCCTCCTCCTCCATCTTTACACCAATAGATGTTAATTGTGCAACCAACATATTAAAGGCATTCATATGCTCAGCCACAAATCCTCTGTCCTTCATTTGAAGAGAATACTACTTCTTTCTCAGGAAAAGTATATTGACTAGGGATTTGGCTTGATACACATCCCCCAACTTCTTCCAAAGGAGTTTTGCAGTAGTCTCCTCATGGACATTTAACAACATAGAATCAACAAGACTAAGTCTTATGAGACCCTTAGCCTTTCGATCCTCAAGATCCCACTCATCTTGAGTCATTGTAGCTAGTTTAGTTCCATTCACACTTTCCCAAAGGTCTTGGTCAACTAACATGTCTTCCATCTTGAGCTTCCACAGCTCGAAATTACTACCATTGAACTTCTCTGCTTCAAACCTTCCTGATGTGCTTGCCATCTCCTTGCTGCAATAAGATACAGAATGCTCTGCACAGACTCCCACTCAACCTAAGATTACCTCAAAAAACCCCTACCCAACAACTAGGACCAAAGGTGATCAAGCTCTGATACCAACTGAAAGGAAGCTAGGTGTGCATAAACGCTTCCTACACTAATCTATTGAGGAGAGAGCTATGCAAATTCAACTTTATCATAACTATTACAGTGATGTTAAACCATTAACATGAGATATAGCAGCAAAACACAAGAGCCAGAAAGAAGAAAGAAGAAGAGAGACAAAGATTTATGGTGGGGAAAACCCTTATCGGGTGAAAAACCCCACACTCAGAAACCTGCACAATGTATTAACAAATCTGAAAGAATGTTTACAATACACTTGCAATGCAAGATTCAATGGTCTTCGACACTCGTGTCTAGAGTCAATCCGGTAGCATAATAGTACCTATAAACCTGTGATACAAACTCCATCTCCAAGCACCTATTTAAATAGAACATACAAGGTAATTTTGGACCTTTCTTGGAATGGGCATCCAATATGGCATCTTGGACCAAAACCCATGCCTAGGGACACTTGGTCAACATTGTAGAATGTGTCTGACACTTGTCCACAACTCCCATCCCAAAGAGGTCACCTATTACCAAAATGGGCTATGACAGATGCTCTTACGACACTCACGACCGTCATAGAGTCTGTCATAGCAGTTACAACTTATAGCTATAAGAGAATCTGTCATACACATGCTATAAATAGCATATTCTCTTACAACACATCATATTCCACGTTGGGGCGCCCAAATATGCCTCATTCAAAGATGCTTCATGACACTTGTCATTACCTGTCTTACAACATTCTATTCTCGACTCTTACATGTCATAGATTCATCATAAGAATCCGTCATAACCGTTTCGGTCAAACATTCCTTACACAACATAGAAGATGCCGACACATGGCAGAATATTCCTACCACTAAGTGGGATGCCTATCTCCTCATGTGAGGACAAAATAACAAGTTGTCATAATCCATGTAGTATTGACACATCACCGTGCCACATCCCACAATATGACAATATGGAATTTCCAATTATTTACAACATAGGCAATTAAATAATAAATACAAAAATTACAAATGCAGAGAATTACCAAGGTTGAGACACCTTAATTCCCAACAAAAAATTCATCATAACTTAAGCAAAAACATGTTTAGCTATTTTACATCCATAAAAGTCCTTTACACAATCCCACAACAACAATTTGAACCCTTAGTGGGCTGGCGGTATATAACAAATAACATAAAAGTATTCACCGCAATACCGCAGGGGTATTATAATAAAGGTGCAGTTGGGTGGTATAAAAGAGCTTAATTACATTATAACCATAGTACCGCGGCAAGGAAAAGTGAACAGTGTGGTATAGTGGGGAACAACCCGCCACCTCGCAAGGAAGGAGATAATAAAGAGTAGTAGTGCGGTAAGAACCATAGTACCGTGAAGATGACTACTAAGACGTGTGGTATAGCAGTAAGAGTCCCACTGCCCTGCTATGAAGCATAAGGAAGCTTGTGGTATAGCTGGGAACAACCCGCCACCCCGCAAGGAAGGAGATAATAAAGAGCAGTAGTGTGGTAAGAACCGTAGTACCGCGAAGAAGACTTCTAAGACATGTGATATAGTGGTAAGAGTCCCGCTACCCTGTGATGAAGCATAAGGAAGCTTGTGGTATAGTAGTATACACCCTGCTATCCCGCACTAGTTAAAGAAAGAGGCAGCGGTGTCGCAGTATAGACTGTTAGGGCATTATTACTAGTTGCGGTATTAAATGCATAACTCTTAACAACCCTCAGATCTTGTGAAAATCAATGGCACACATTCAAACTTGAAATATGAGCATAAGGTTGATATTAATGATGACATGAATGAACTCATAAGCTATATAAATTGAGAACTCGACATTGTTTTGGCATTCATTTGTAAGGATTGTCATGTAGGAAGCTAGGAGTTCAACAGGGCGAAGTTCTGCAGCTATCACATACCGGGTAAGTACACTGAACTTACTGAAGCAACTTTACAAGCATAGAATTGTTTGAAATCCTGCATTTAAACACTTAGAAAGCTCCAGTAGAGGTTGACATTAGATATCATGCTGCCTAAAAAGAAATAAACTGAGACTAAGAAGGAAGAGCCTAATGGTAAAAATATATCATTACAACAATCTATCTTAGATATCTTGCCTAACTTGACTGAGAGAGGATAGAAGACTTGGTTTTCTGAAATACAGCTCATGGTTGTAGGGATGCCCTTATTCCTATTTCAGGGTGGGAATTGTTTTGGTATTTCTATCAAAAGAGGGAAGGGAGAATTCCAGTATAAAAAACGTGGACATTAGACTTAGCTAAGCTAATTGTCCCAAATGTCTTCATAGATGGGGACTTCATTAGAGTTCCAGCCCAGAATTACCACCCTACTACCAGGACTATGAGGATAATAGATGGGTCACTATTGGTAATATTAACAAAAGCTGCAATAATTGAATGCTTCAATCTAAACAAACAGACCCTCACTAAGGTTGACTTGCAAAAGAGTGAGGAAGAAAATACTAGGTTAAGGAGAACACACATAAGTGATGAACTCCCCATATACATGAAAAGGGGTGTTAACAACAAGGTGATACCTATCTCCCCCTCTGCCACCAAACTGTTTGATGTACAAGATTTTTGGACTTATTTCAAGAAAACCCACTTTGCTTTGTGTCAAGTACTTGGGATAGATGCAGAAGAAAAAATGCCAGTTAGTTTGATGATGATGGCTATGAGAATTCAGAACCCCGAGACAAACATTGAATATGACTTTGCCTCATATCTTGAGAAGGAATTGCATGAAGGCTTCCTGCAACTCAGAGATAATAGGGACCCTATAACATTTAGGCAATAGTCTTTACTATGTCACTTGATATTGTACTAGAACAAAGATAGATGGATAGAAAGGATGTGCTTGGGTAGGATTGATTGACAAGGGAAGTCATTGCCTATGCAATGATAGTGTTATGTATGGGATAGCAGATGCAAAAACTCTAATTATGTAGTGTTCCATGATGACTTTGTGAATACAGTTATGAGATTTCTTGGCCACTCATCGCCAAGATTACACACACCTATACTACAACTATTGAGGCCCTTGATTTTGAAACCAGAATAAGGTCATACTCATAACTTTGGTGATTGGTTTTTTTGCAAGATGTCACAATAATCAAGATTTATGGGTGCCCACATGCCCCACACATATTGCCAAAATTTGTTCCTCTTTGGCTAGCCTTTTTAGAATTTATGTGGCAGATGTTGTGGATGGAAAAGGATGTCATGCACACACAAAAGAAGGGTACATTTCTACCTAAGTTGACAACATGTGAAGAATTATCTGTTGGATTTGACACCCTTGAAGAATTACAACATTACCTTAAGACAAGATATTCTCTGAGGCCTAGAAGTGAAAGGGTTTTTGACCCTGAGGGCCATATAAATTTTATAAGACAAAACCTCCTCACAAAGGCTGCAATCACTCATCAAGTGGATTATGAAGAGGATGTGACTAGAAATTGCTTCACTCCCTAAGAGGTATATCAGAGGACAAGAAAATGGGAGATCATGATGAAGCTTGAGCAAGAAATGAAGAAGAAGAACAATGACTTCTTGGGGTATTTTGTATAAGAAGCAGATCCTCTTAAGAGGATAAATTTGATAATTGATAAGTTTGAAGAATTGTATAATAAGTCTATAGCAAAACAAGAGAGGCCCACCAACTTATCTCCCAAAAGGCTAAGTGGTATTGTAATTTCAGAGCCATCTCCTGACACTATTTTAGTATGTCATGTTCCTCAAGAATCACCTCCTAAACAACCACTTCCTAAGAAACAAAAGATACAGGAGCCATATGGATTGGTCTCCTATGCAATGAGTAAAGGAGTGGGAGATATAGAAGAAGTGGCTAGTGTACTGAGGAGTTTGAAGGATGATGTTGAGGTAGATCAACTAGCCCATGAAACTGAAGCTCATAAACCAGAGGCTATAATTGATATCCATATGCAAGGAGAAAGGGAAATGTAGGATGATGAGAGGGAAATTGTAGCTCTTAGATTTATTGATGATGATGATTTCATTAAGACCCTTGAATTTAAGAATTTATGGATTAAAATGGAAATGAGAGTTTGAAGAAAGGGTAGAGATAAACAAGATGGGTGCTGAAGAGTATTAGAACAATCAGATTCTAGCCCAGACTTTTAGTGAATTGAGAATTGATAATGTTGATATTAGTCCACAAGAAGCTAGGGATATGGTTTTGAAGAGTAATATACTCATTATCTCAGGTATGGAACTAAAGAAGATATTCTTACTTGATCAAGTAAGAGCACAAGAAGACCCAATTATGATTGCTGAATTTGATTCTGATGAGGGGATAAGTGGTACAGGATACAACCCTAAGATTGAGACCTTGGCACTTTGGGCCAAGCAAAGAAATACACAAAAACCAAGGTTGTTAGATGTGGTACAAGAGATGAGAGGAATGGCTATGGTAAAAACATTGCAGGATGCCTCTCCTTTAGAAGTTGCAACCTTGACAATGCACTCGACCATGATCACTCGAGCTACTGTTAAGGGAATGGAAAACAAATTGACAGAATATGAAAAGGAACAGAAATTCTTAAATGATGAGGTAAATAAACTATTCATAGAAAATGTAAGACTGAAAGAGCAATTGAAAGGAGAAGGGCCCTCACAGAGTAAATAAATAGTATTGTATCAACCTCCTACTACCAAATCAACTAATATAGATAGTGCATCCTTTGAACAAATGAATGTACTAAGATAGGAGATCGAAGAGTTGAAAAAATCCAATAATGAAACCAAGGTCGAGGCAGTAAGGGACCAAATCATCAATGTCTTGGAAAAAATCTTGGATCACATGATCAAACTGATTAAGGACAAATTGGAAAGTGTGTATGATTGCTACACTTCATTATCCCAAGTAATTGACCAGATGAAAGCCCATGCACTTATATTGGATCATCTTTTCAAGAAGTGCCAGCCAATTAATCATACCTTGATGACTTTATGCATTGTATTACAGAGAACTGTGGAAGCTCCTTCAGCTTTGAAGCCAACTGAGCAGATGATTAAGATAGTTATAGATGAATCTCAGTATATAAATGGAGAAGATCAAAAGATCAAAACAAGGATGGAATCATTTCATACATTGAAGCAGTGGTTTGTGCCAAGGATATTAAAGGATGGTGACCAATTGAAAAATCTCAGTGAATGAAAAAAGGAATTTGGCCAAATTGTTCCCGATTGCATTGCTCATGTACAAAAGGATGGTGAATTGAATGTCCAAAGCCTCAATTTGATCATGGATGAAAAAATAGCCTTGGATACTGGATATTCTAAATTCATTATAGATGGCAGAGGGTTACTCAACAATAGATGGAGGAATCACCTAACAAATATATCAAAGATTCAAGAATACAAATGGCCTCATGACTACACAGTAGACCAATAGGAGCAAAAGTATTTGACTCCTCTAGAAGAATATGACCTTGAAGATGTTACAGTGGAAGAATTGAGCCTTCAAACACTCTATCGTCGAGAGGGGGACTTTGCCAGATCGGGATGATCATGGGTCTCCTATGTTGATTAATGGACTACAAGTGTATTGCAAGTGCTGCAGGCTTCCAATCAATATTGTCTACTTTCTCTGTTTTCTCTTAATTATGTTTTAAGCAAAACTAATGTTTAGTTTATACGAAGAGACATGAATTTTGAAAAGATGCCATATTTTGTAATGGTCTGAAGCTTGTTTCTTCTCTTATAAAAGAGAAACCAAGACCAAATTTTGATATCATCATCATAGGCATTTATACAAACATATATAAGGAGACTTCTGTTATATTGTAATATCTATTTGAAGTAATCAATGGAGAAGAAGATTTAATCTGGTGCTCGGATTTTGGTTAAGATATCTAAGAGATCATTTATTTGTTTGTAATGAAGAGGCTTAGTTCACCTAATGTTAAGATATCTATATGTATTATTAAATCACAAATGTTCATTATTGTTTCCTTCACACAAGCATATTCAATGCATGTAGAGGCTAGAAGCTGTATTACAAACTAAAGCTATCATCTAGGACATAAAAGAAAAGTCTAGCATCTAGAAAACATATAGGACATACAAGAAATTATATTCTAACTAAACAAAATTAATTTCAACCAAAGTAAGAAAACTAAGAAGAATGATTGAATCTAACTTTAATGCACTCCAAATCAGTAGTGAACATCTCAGGTTTTGTATACAATGTACCAGCAAAATAATGATGATTACATTCATAAATGTATCAGTAAAACAACAATGAATAAGAATACCTATACTTTGATCTTTATTACATTCAATAATAAATTACACCATACATATAACCAAAGTCTAGGTGAGAAGCTAACCTCTTAAGGTGATAGGCTAGTTAAGGTGACAAAACATCATCATAATCATCTGCATTGCCAACAAGATCAGTATCCTGATCACTCGTGTCTACATCTACTTGATTTTCTTCCTCATCCTCATTTGTGACATGCTGCTCATTCTCTCTCCCAATCTCTTTATTGGTAATCAAAATCTCTTCTTCAAACAATCCATCATCGTCTTCATCTACTTCTTTGAATGTTTCTTGTAAATTAACATATTGCGCATCAGGCATTATATCGACAACTTCCATGAATTTTCATTTGGAACAAGACTCTGTTTGAATGACATACAACCATCCTGAGCTTCTTACATCATCAATTATAAATGATTGGTTAATTTGAAGAGGGGAAACATACGACTCATCCATCTCTGATAAAAATTGCCTTGTATTTGTGAGTACAAATCCATACTCATCAAATTGTACTGCGGATGGTCAGATCCACTTACATTTTAATAATATAGGACTATTTTCACCAAAATCCACTTGAATAATTTCTTGGATGAATCCAACATAAAATTTCTTCTCAGTTTCATGAAGAAATTCAGCACTAACAACACAATCACAATTTGTCTTTCCTTTGTCTTTTTCTACCACTCTTAAATGACTACCATAGGCCTACATTCCACTAAAACGCATAGCCCATAAATGTGGATATTGTAAAAGCTCACTTTCCTCCATTGTTATATCTTGACCTTCTTCTTTTGCATCATTGACTGCATTAGCAATCCATTCTTCAAATTTTGGAAAAGAATCACCTCCAATCAAATCATGACGTCTGCACTTTTGAGGTCAATGTTGCATCCTAGCTTGATTCTCTTCTTCATATTTTATACATAGAATATTAACGTACAAATAGTGAGATTAATAATATAAATGTGTAAATGCAATTGAGTAAATAAATTATTGTGTAATTTTTTTTACCTATGCCACTTATCGAACGAAGATGTGTTTTGAAGAATATAGGCATGTATTGCACTTCTTTCTTGATGTGATAGTTTGAAGCAACATCCATTGCCTTCTAATACTTCACCTACAACTCTCTCATCTTTGTCATCATCCCATACACGTCGATTGACATTTTTAAAATCCTCCATATATTCTGTGCAAAATCCCATGGCCTCTTGCATTGAATATCCCTAAAACATGTTGCCTTCCGGTTTTGCCCTGGTACGAACAATTTTTTTCAAAACCTTCATATGTCATTCTATAGGATACATCCATCTTATTCTTACTGGACCACAATGCTCTAGTTCATATTCTAGATGTATCAAAAGATGCATAGAAATGTTAAAGATTGTTGGTGGAAATTCCTGTTCCAATAGACAAAGGACTTCAACAACCTCCTCCCTCAAACTACCAAAGTTCAAAGGATCTAATACATGTAAACTCATTCTCTTTAATATTAGGCCCAACCTTATAACTACCAATCTTGTCTCCTTTTCCAAACTTGATATATTTACCACAATAGGTAAAATATTCTTGATTATGACATGATAGTCACGGGTCTTGAGGCCTCTTAAGCCATTAATGTTAGTTTGGCTTCGAATACTACTACTTACATATCTAGTGGGAAAGTGAGTTTGAGACAACAACTGTAAGAATTGTGCATGTTGATCCTTTGTCCAGACATAAGGAGCACTAGGTTTTCTATATTTTTCATTAGCATATTTTTCAACCCAAAGATTTCGATGAGTCTTTATTTGTCAAAAGTCTTCACATGATGAAACAGTATCAAAAGAACCAAAAAGAGTTTCTATAATAACGTAGGCTATATTTTTCTTAGTATGCATAAAGTCAATAGTATGCCTAATGGCTATATCCTTAAAGTATGGCAACTTATAGAATATGCACAACCGTTTTACATCTCTTTCACTACATGGATCATATCTACTACCAACAATCCCATCATTTTCAATAAATGACATTCTTTTTTGTCCATTCTCAACAATGTAATCACCTGTTATTAGCAATGGTGCTTCACGATTCTCTTCTTGACCATTGAAACATGTTTTTTGTCGATGATATGGATGATCCATCTTAAGGTACGCATGATGTCCACAATAAATACAATTATGCAAACTTCTTGAGTGCCTCACAAAATCCTTAAAGTTGCAAGTAGGACATCCATGGTATCCATGAACACTGAGACCAGACAATGTGCCATATGCAGGAAGATCATGAATCATAAACAATAAGGAAGCTCTTAAAGTGAATTTGATTGAATGACCATCCCTTAAAGATTTAATTGCTTCAATTCCTTTCCACAATTCCATTAGCTCATCATATAATGGCTCTAGATAAGTATCGATTGTATCTGAATTCACACTTTTCTTTCCTAGTATAATCAATGATAGAATTAAGAAAAATGGTTTAGTTGCTAACCATGGAGGCAAGTTATAATTTATTAACAACACTGGCCAAGTTGACCATTTAGTACTTTGATATGAGATAGGTTCACCCCATCTAGAGCCAAACCCAACCTTATATTACGAGGATCTTGAGAAAAATTAAGCCATTTGTTATCAAATTCCATCCACATCTTAGAATTAGGCACATGTCGTTGTTTTCCATTGGTACTCTTATTTTGGGCATGTCATTGCATAAGTTCAACAATGTCTCTACACCTATACATTTGAAGTAATCATGGAATTATTGGAAAGTGGAGAAGAACCTTTCTAGGAACCACAGCTGATTTCAACCCTTGTCTATACCTCGCTTCATAACATTTCAGACATTCACTCTCACTTGCAAGATTATTGCAAAATAATACACAACCATTCACACGTGTGGATGTTTTCATACCCTAAGCCTAGATTAGTGATTTGCTTTTTACATTGACTTCATTTTGTTGGCAATGTGGAGTCAGGTGGTAACAACAAACTTAATAATACCAATAACTGATCTACACTCTTATTTGTCCAACCATGCACCACTTGCAAGTTAAGAATTTGAAGGATTGTTGTCAAATGACTGAACTTGGAATTAATATACACAGGCTTTAAAGCATCCTCCATCGACTTAGCCCAATCATCATCTAGACCCTCATTCAACATTCTATCAACTTCAAATCCTTCATCTAAAATTGTTGCCTCTTCATCTATGTTTGGTGCCACTTCATCTATGTTTGTTGCCTCTTCATCTCTCACACTCTGCAATTCTATCATATCTTCATAATAATTATAATCCCAAGGGCTTATACCACTATGCCCATATCTTATCATATGTCAATAAATCAAGATTCTTTTTCTCATCTTTCCACCAAGACAGTCTTTACATGGGCATGGATATTTGTCCATGTCCCTCTTATCGGCTACTCTCTCATCAAATGCATGGTATTGATCCATTGTCAACCTTTGACATTGATCCATTTGTAATGTTCTACACATAATAACAAAAATCTTTTGGGGGAAAAAATCAGCAAACCAAAAGTTCAAGATTTTTTGAAAAAAATAGATTTTAAAAAAATGTAAAAAATTGTAGAATAAGAGACAAAAACTATTTTTTTTAATTGAAAGGCATTTCCATAGAAATAGAGTTATAGAGAGCAAATAAAATAGAGAGTTTAATTAATGAATTGTAAAAAATAGATTTTTGTAATTTATATTCAAATTGCTGATTACATTGCATTGCACATCTTCCAAACTCAAAGCATTACTTCACATTGCATAACTAATAACTAGATGCTGATAGATGAGAAAATTTCAATTACAATATAGTTTTTACAAAGTCAACCTAAGCATTTATGCAATTACTTCACATTGCATAACTAATAACTAGGAGCAGCTGCCAATTACATTTGCTTGTCATGGCATTCCATAAGACCACATTTCTTTGAGGCATTTTTCAAACAGTTCACTACCTTGTCTATGCTACCACATTTTTCATACATGTCTACCAAAACATTTTATAAAATAGTTCACTGCCTTGTTTTTATGGCTAAAATCCTAAAACAAGTGCTTTCGAACAAGCTATGGATGCTTGGAAAAAATCTATCAAAGCATAATAGTAAGCAAGAGCATAGACAAGGCAGTGAACTGGTTGAAAAAATGCCTCAAAGAAATGTGGTCTCATGGTGATGGAATGCCATGACAATCCATAACAATTCGCTTGTCATGGCATTCCATCACCATGAGACCACATTTCTTTGAGGCATTTTTTCCAAAGTTCATTGCCTTGTCTATGCTACCACATTTTTCATACATGTCTACCAAAGCATTTTATCAAACAGTTTACTACCTTGTTGCTATGGCTAAAAGCCTAAAATAGGTGATTTCAAACAAACTATGGATGCTTGCTAAAAATCTATCAAAGCATAATAGTAAGCAACAAGATATGGGCTCATGGTTTTTTTTTGGCGTGAAAATTAGCGTGATTTTATTTGCATTTTTTTTCCAGGTTTTAAACACATTTTTTTTTGGCAATTTTGCTGTTTGAAATGGGGAAAACAGTTTTGTGCATTTTTTAATTGTAGGATTCTCACAGTTAGTGAAAAAGGTAGTGTTCATGAAGGAATGGAAAAGATGCATAGAGCCTTTGAATTATACCCGTACTGTGCAATGACATTGAATCATTTAGCAAACCATTTTTTCTTCACAGGGCAACATTTTCTTGTGGAATAGTTGACTGAGATAGCTCTTGTTTCAACTGACCACCCTCTCATGAAATCTCATTCATATTATAATCTTGCACAATCTTATCATAGTAATGGTGATTATGACACCACTGGCCGCTACTACATGGCATCAGTCAAGGAAAGCCAGAGGCCACAGGGTTTTGTGGACAGGTTCAATTGAAGCTGGGAGATCTTAATAAGAGTTCTCTCAAATTTTGAAAAGATTTTGGAGGTCCACCTTGAGAATTGTGAGAGGTTAAAAGCTGTAGGCCATATATATGCTCAACAAGGGAAGGCAGAGAAGGCTTTGGAAATTTTAAGGAAGGCAACTCACATAGATCCATGTGATGCCCATGTATTTATCAAGATGGGTGAGTTATTAATATCATTAGACCCTAATGCAACCTTAGATTCTCTTAAGACAACAAAGTCTCTTCTAAAGAAGAGAAGAGAAGAAGTACCCATTCAATTGTTAAACAACATTGGGGTTCTTCATTTTGAGCGTGATGAACTAGAGTTGGCTCAACAAACTTTTATGGAGGCATCAGGAAATGGCATTTGGGTTGAATTCATAAATAAAAGCCTTAGTGTCAATTCTATAGTTTTTCCTGTGCTCTTTAAGGATATGGAGTTTTTCCATCGACTAGAAGAAAGTGGTGTTTCACTTGAGCTACCATGGGATAAAGTCACAACACTATTTAATCTTGCTAGGTTGTTTGAACAGCTACACGATACTGAAAAAGAAAATCTTTTATACAGGCTAATATTGTTCAAGTTTCCTGATTATGTGGATGCATATCTACGTCTTGCAGCCATGGATTAGGCTCGGAATGAGATCCAACTAAGCCTAGAATTGATTGGGGATGCACTTAAGGTGGATAAAAACTCATCAAATGCTTTATCTATGCTTGGAAAAATGGAACTGAAAACATATGACTGGATTAAAGAAAAAGAAACAATTAAAGCTACACAAAGTCAATCAGATGCAAAGAATTCTTATGTTGACATTTCACTTGGAAATTGGAATTATTTTGCAGCTTTTGACAATGAGAGGAGGGATCCAAAGGTGGAGGCACAACATCTTGAGAAGGATAGAGAACTGTATTATAAAGTGTTGGCACAGAGACCAGGAAATGTTTATGCTGCAAATGGGGCAACCATTGTGCTAGCTGAAAGGGGTCAATTTGATATTGCAAAGGAAATTTTTACATAGGTACAAGAAGTTGTAGTAGGAAACATCTTTGTTCAGATGTCTAATGTGTGGGTAAATCTAACACATGTTTACTTTGCACAAGGACAGTTTGTGCTTGCAGTGAAAATGTATCAAAATTCTTTGAGGAAATTCTATTTTGGCACTGACACCCAAATTTTATTATATTTATCTTGAACACATTATGAAGCAGAACAGTGGCAAGATTGTAAAAGAACATTATTAAGAGCAGTAGATTGTAACTATTGTAAGTTGCCAATCACAAAGCTATAGATTTTGTGTTTATAAATGTAATGAGGGTTTCAAATTACCTCTGAATTCACTGCAGAGGGCATCCCCAAATCCAACTTCATTGTAGAGGGCCTCACCAACTTCAAATTCATTGCAGAAAACTCTGAATTCCTTTCCCACCTTTTCAGAAGTCTCAAGGTCCTCTCCAAGCAATATTTATCGCCCATGCAAGTAGCTTCTATAATGTCTCTGCAAAACATCTCAGTGTGAAGTTGCCGTGGATTTAATCTATGAGGCCTATGAGTTTGTCTTGAGTTTAATGCCCAAAGAGATGAAACCTACAAATGAATCGAGGAATTCAATGAACGCGAATAATGAATCACACGCAATACATCCTGCCAATAATTTCCCAAAAAGTTTTTAAAAAAATTTTGTCTAATTTTTATTTGCGTGACTAACTATTAGTCATTTTTATTTCTGTGACTAAATATTTTTTAGTCAATGACCAAATTAGTCATTTATTTACTCATTTATAGCTGAGTTGCAAAAAAAGTAGAATTTAATCATTTTTAGTTGTTGTGACTAAAAGTTTTAGTCACTTAGTCATTTATTTGCCAAATTCTACTAGTGACATTACTATAAAAAACTTGTAACTCTTATGCTATATTATCATAATCAAATTGTTTGCCCCAAATAGTAATAGAAATACTTCATCTTTTCACATTCTCATCTGGATTGAGATTTTTTAAACTTTCTTTTGAAATACGACCAATAGTTAAGCTTACGCTTACCATACAATCAATTTATAATATTACGATAACAAGTGTATTCTAGACATTTGTTAGTATGATCTCAACAATAATGTATAAACACAAAATCACCTAGTGACTATCTCATACATACTTCACATATACATAGTCACCAATTGACAATAAGAAGTGGACGCAACCCTATTGCATGCACCTTCTCATTACCTAGTTCACTAACACATAAGCCTTTATAACAAAGGTGACAATAGGGAAAAGGAAAACTTGTGCATCCCATACTACATCATGGGTCCATCCTTATTCTATTTCACATCTTGTGATGATGAGACAAACATCCTGTTGGTTCCCAAATCAGCAGATTGCAAAACCCTAAAACTATGCCATGCTTTATGATCAAGTTCAACAACTGATTTAGCCAACTAACAGAATCAACTAAGATGGTTGGAATTCCCTACACTTCAGGCTCTGCTATGCCTAGGCGGGTGTACCTCTTTATCACCATTGAGTGTTAATTTCCTAAAATTGGTTGGTGATGATTAAGTAGATTATATACAATTTTGTCAATTAAATCATTCTTTTCAACCAAATTCAAACTGATATGAAATTTGAAAATGGATTTATTCAATTACTCTATCCACTACTCTTACTCCTACTCCTACAACTAAAAATCAAAATATACAATGACTTTATTTGATCTGGAGCATAACTTTGATTGGTGCCTTATCTATTGGGTATTTGATTCATAATGAGTTTTTACTCATCTAATGGTCTTAAATTTTAACTGTTTAGCACTATTCTTGTTTATGATTTGCATAAATGTGCAAGTAATTCAACCATGAAAACCATAATTCTTAATCTAAATTGATTTCTTTGAATCATAGTAACATATTCAACAGAATTTAATCTCTACTTGAGAGAACCCATCAAAAATATTACACATAAGCATTTAAAGATGCAACGACAAAAGTACCTAACAAATTGTTTCATATGATTAAAAGAAAACAATTTGGAGACAATTTCACAATTTCTTTTCATTTAAATCAATAAACAGTTGAAACCATTTTTAGAGCAAATTCATTTATGTACAATCTCAAATCCAATCTTCATAGGTACACCAATCTGTTCTGCCCCCCTTTTCTCTATCTTTTTCTAACCTCTTTTACCAGTCTTGGTTTCCTTCTTATAAACAAATGAAGGAAGCGACAAGCTTCAGACCATTTACATTCCAAAATGACTATTCAACTACCCACCCATTCATCTTTTCATTATATTTTTAAAAAATATTTAATTTTATTTCTCTTTTGGTTTGCATTCCTGTGAAAAATAATTTTTCCAAAATACAATTATCCTCCTTTTGCCGGCAACATTTATATTCACCCAATTTAAATATATCCTTTGGGTAAAAATAATTACCCACCCCACAAATTTTATTATTTTTCTTAACTCTCTCGGTAGAAATATTTCATTTCTCAGTGAAAATATTTTACATCATATTATATTCCCCAATATAATGTCAAGAGGTGAATAATATTAATAAATTTCCCTTTCTCGTGTAAAATATTCACCATACTTTTAATTGCAATATATGCTTTCACCTGTAACACCGCACGGGCTTTAGATTTTATGAACTTACCTTTGCAGGGATGCGGGGAAAGTTTTTAGTTACCTGCCATCCCGCACATACCTTGATTGGTTAATGCATTTTTGCGGTGAATATTTATTTTGCATCTCCAACTCCCGCAAGCCTACTCATAATGCTATCCTTGATTAATTTTAATAAGTTTTTCTTTTTCAAATGTAAAAGCATACACCAAATTTTTATTGTAATATATGATTTCACATTTTGTATGCTCTCCCCACACTACTGCACATATTTTGGGGTTAGAGCCTTGACTATCGTAGGGATGCGGGAAGGGCTTCACTTGCTTCCACATTTGGCATGCTCTCACCGCAATATCACAACTATGTTTAGGGTGTTTGATCTTTCCGTGGTGGGGATGCGGGGAATAGCATGCGAGATAGCCTTCTCTTTTGTAGTAAAAAAACAAGTTAAGTTGCCTTCAAATCTACCTTCAAAAACATGTCAAAATTACTTGTGTGACTCTGAGGTTGAACTGAGATGTTGCCATATGTCACGAAAACATGCCTGCCATGTGGATTTGTTTAATTCTTCTCGAGATGCAAAATATTGACAGTCAAAGTTAGGCTCCTGGGCTGATTTGGCACAATGCAGTTTGAAAAACTCCTCAAACCCTCTCTAATTCAACGTTTGAAAAAATATCAAATCATGTCCTGGGGAATTGAAATTGAATAGGGTTGTGTATGAATATGGGGTGAATCACTGGAACCAATTCTCTTCTCCTGACAATTACTCGGCTTCAAAGTACCAACTCTCAAAGTTAGCTTTCTGACAAACTTGACACTGCATACATCAAATATCAACAAACTACATTTTCTTCTGATATATGAAAAATATCAAATGAGATGTTGGGGATTTGAAAATGGACATAGAAGCACTTTAACATGGGGACAATTGCAAGAACCAATTGATTCATCATGACAATCATCCAAATTGTAAATATTGACCTCCAAAATTGACCACCCTGGTAAATCCAATAATGTGGGGACAACAAACTCTTCCAGAACCCTCCAACTCAGTGCTTCAAAACCCTGTCAAATCTGAACATAGAAAGCTAAAATCAAACATACATACTTACATATGGCAAATGAATGCACTCACCAAGTTATTTGGCATAAAAGTGAATAGGCCTCAAGTTATGATCTTTCAAAGAAGGCTACTAGGTTAGATTTCACAAGTGTATTTTTGAGTGTTGCAATCAATTTTTTCATCATTGGCACTTCAAATTTAGCAAAAATTTGAAGGTGCCAATAGTAGCTCTATCTGGGGATGTATGCCCCTTGCAAGTATAGCAAGAATTCAGATCTCTGGTGGAAGCAGATCTAGTGTTTTATCCATTGGGTATTAGAGTCAAACTCCTCTGCACTGAACTGGTATGGTTTGAAAAATCAAACCACAGCTGATGGCACAAGGTCACCAGAAAAAAAAATCCTCTAGTTGCCTCTATCATATATTTGATTTTCATCATGCTGTAATGATACCAACCTGGAAATATTATTGAAATCTGCTTGGCATAATATGTTGACATCTTTCATCATCTTATTAAACTCAACACTGCCATTATTATGCATCTGGAAATCAGGTATAATCTGAAATATTTCATCATCATGTGACAAGAAGAAGTCACAACCACCAAACAAGTTAGTCCCAGACCCTATGTGATACCCTTTTTCATCACATTTGTTGTTATTCACCAAATGATGGCTCTCTAACTAAACTGGAAAGCAGAACAAATCATATTGCATCAATTGTGAACTTGAAACTCTATCACCAGTTGCCTCAACAATTTGCAGATTTAACAAGCTTGAATTGTCATCACCCCAAGATTTAATAGAAGCATGCATTTTTGGAGCACTGCTGCAATGAAATTCATAGCCACCAGGTATCCCTTCACTGTCAAAGCAAATGTGTGTTGGGCATGAAATTTTAGAATCATTTTTATGTGTGTATGTCTAATATTCAATAGTCAGCAAATCTGAAATTTGTTCACTACTTAGTGAACATACCTCTTCATTCACTTCATTGTTGATGTATTCTTTAGTTTTTCATCATCACAACAATACTCAGGGTATAACAAATCATATGTATTCTTTTCATCAACATAATTTTTCTCTTCACAAGCTAATACAACATCTTGATCATCTGAAAGTGCTTGATCCTCATTATAGAATCGATTTGAATACACATGAAAATCATGTTTCGACACACCTTGGAAAAATATCATTTGATTTTCTTCTATCATTTCATCATACAATGGGTTTGAAAAACTTTGAAAACCATTCTCAGATGTACATACCTCTTCTTCACCAATTGTATTTGTCAATGGATGTGCTATTTGTTCACTACCGAGTGGACTTGCTCCTTCATTTGCCTCATTGTTGATGCACTCCTCACGCAATGTGTCCTCAAAATCATCTTCAATAGTGCAGTCCTCCTCCAAGGTGAAGAGTTGGCTTTCCACGGATTCATCTTCATTCAAATATGGAACAGTATCATATGTTTCTTCTATTGGCTGCATTGTTTGATTAATTTTCCCATATCCATCAATGATATCACCATTTTATGTGTTATTAGCACTTCTAGCATGGTCACACCTGATCCTCTCTATATCATAAATCAAATTGCACACCTGATCAAAAGTAGCTGGCTTCAAAGACTCAGGCCAATAAATTGAATTAGGCTCATATAATCTCATGAAAAACTCAATGCATACAGATTCATCAGGCATGAAATCAAAAGGTACTTGCCAATAGATATCCAACATTCTTCTGAATGGAGCACATCTAGATTATCCTTCATGTCTCCTCAGGCCAAAAAATGCATCTAAGGGGGATATGCAATAATCTGAATTTGTAAATGCTCATCATTTTTCTCCTCAAACTGATACATGACTGGAAATGTTGCAGTTCCAAGATGTCTTTGCATTCTTCTTCAGGTTCTTTTTAACAAAGTTGCCACCTCTTTCAAAGAGGAATGAATTTTATTTTCTGGGTCTTCCCAAACAACAGAGTCATTCACATATCAATCCCCAGTAGAGTCGCCATTTTGTTGGTTCCCAAATCTGCAGATTGCAAAACCCTAAAAGTATGCCAGGATTTATGATCAAGTTCAACAAATGATTTGGCCAACTAATGGAATCAACCAAGATGGTTAAATTCTCTACACTTTAGGCTCTGCTATGCCTAGAAGGGTGTACCTCTTTATCACCACTGAGTGTTAATTTCCCAAAACTGGGTGGTGATGATTAAGAAGATTATATACATTTTTGTCAATTAAATCATCCTTTTCAACCAAATTCAAACTGACATGAAATCTAAAAATGGATTTATTCAATTACTCTATCCACTACTCTTACTCCTACTCCTACAACTAAAAAACAAAATATACAATGACTTTATTTGATTGGAGCATAACTTTGATCGGTGCCTTATCTATTGGGTATCCAAGTCATAATGAGTTTTTACTCATCCAATGGTCTTAAATTCTAACTATTTAGCACTATTCTTGTTTATGCTTTGCATAAACATGCAAGTAATTCAACCATGAAAACCATACTTCTTAATCCAAACTAATTTCTTTGAATCACAGTAACATATTCAACAGAATTTAATCTCTACGTGAGAGAACCCATTAAAAATATTACACATAAACATTTAAAGATGCAAGGACAAATCAATAAGTACTTGACAAATTGATTCATATGATTAAAATAAAATAATTTGGAGACAGTTTCAAAATTTCTTTTCATTTAAATCAATAAACAGTTGAAACCATTTTCAGAGCAAATTCATTTCTGCACAATCTCAAATCCAATCTTCACAGGTACACAAATCTGTTCTGCCCCTTTTTTCTCTATCTTTTTCTAACTCTTTTACCGGTCTTGGTTTCCTTCTTATAAACAAAAGAAGGAAACGACAAGCTTCAGACCGTTTACATTCCAAAATGACTATTCAACTACCCACACATTCATCTTTTCATTATATTTTGCAAAAATATTTAATTTTATTTCTCCTTTGCTTTGCATCCCTGTGAAAAATAATTTTTCCAAAATACAATTATCCCCCTTTTGTCGACAACATTTATATTCACCCAATTTAAATATATCATTCGGGTAAAAATAATTACCCACCCCACAAATTTTATTATTTTTCTTAACTCTCTCGATAGAAATATTTCACTTCTCAGTGAAAATATTTTACATCATATTATATTCCCCAATATAATGTTAAGAGGTGAATAATATTAATAAATTTCCCTTTCCCATGTAAAATATTCACCATACTTCTAATTGAAATATATGCTTTCACCCGCAACACCACACGGGCTTTAGATTTTATGAACTTACCTTTGCGAGGATGCAGGGAAAGTTTTTAGTTACCCGCCATCCTGCACATACCTTGATTGGTTTATGCGGTTTTGTGGTGAATATTTAGTTTGCATCTCCAACTCCCACAAGCCCGCTCATATCCCCAAAATAATGCTATCCTTGATTAATTTTAATAATTTTTTTTTCAAATGTAAAAGCATACACCACATTTTTATTGTAATATATGATTTCATGTTTTGTATGCTCTCCCCGCACTACCGCACATATTTTGGGGTTAGAGCCTTGACTATCGCGAGGATGCAGGAAGGGCTTCACTTGCTTCCACATTTGGCATGCTCTCATTGTAATACCGCAGCTATGTTTAGGGTGTTTGATCTTGCCGTGGCGGGGATGCAATGAAAAGCATGTGGGAGAGCCTTCTCTTCTGCAGTAAAAAATAGGTTAAGTTGCTTTCAAAATTGCCTTAAAAAACATGTCAAAATTACTCGTGTGACCCCGAGGTTGAACTGAGATGTTGCCATATGTCACAAAAACATGCTTTCCATGTGGATTTGTTTAATTCTTCCTGAGAAGCAAAATATTGACAGTCAAAGTTAGGCTCCTGGGCTGATCTAGCATAGTGCAGTCTGAAAAACTCCTCAAACCCTCTCTAATTCAGCCTTTGAAAAAATATCAAATCATTTCCAGGGGCTCTGAAATTGAACAGGGGTGTGTATGTATATGGGGAGAATCACTTGAACCAATTCGCTTCTCTTGACAATCACCCAGCTTCAAAGTACCAACTCTCAAAGTTAACTTTGTGAAAAACTTGACACTCTGCATACAATAAATATCAACAAACTACATTTTCTTTTGATATATGAAAAATATCAAATGAGATGTTGGGGCTTTGAAAATGGACATAGAAGCCCTTTAACATGGGGACAATTGCAAGCTCCAATTGGTTCATCATGACAATCATCCAGCTTGTAAATATTGACCTCCAAAATTGACCAACCTGGCAGATCCAATAATGTGGGGACAACAAACTCTTCTAGAACCCTCCAACTCGGTGCTTCAAAACCCTGTCAAATCTAAACATAGGAAGCTGAAATCAAACATACATACATATGGCAAATGAATGCGCTCACCAAGTTATTTGGCATAAAAGTGAACATGCCTCAAGTTATGATCTTTCAAAGAAGGCTATTGAGATAGATTTCACAAGTGTATTTTTGAGTGTTGCAATCAATTTTTTCATCATGGGCACTTCAAATTTAGCCAAAATTTGAAGGTGCCAACACATCCCATACTACTTGTTGTCATTACTAACAAGAGAAGAAGAGTATCGACACACAACACATATGACCATTAATAATAATTCTAGAACTAGTTGAACCTTTGAGTCATCTTATAACCAAATAAACATAATCAAGATGTCTTATGATTTACTTCATGTAAGACTAGTGGTTGAACTATCAATCTCCTGGGCATACTTAACAACTAGAATATTGAGATCCATACATAAAGCAAGACAAAATACTAGTATTACATTCCTTCTGATACATGAATGCCTATATTGAACTTCTAAGATGAGTAGATCTTGGCATACATTGTCTACATGCTACAATCGAAAACATGTCTAAACCCTATAAGAGTAGGTAGCTCTTGGCATACATCACTAACATGCTATTAATGAAAGCTAGCTAACCCTATGATATGGTGAAATACTTTTGTAGGTAGAGCATGCTCCCTAAATTCTATCATGTGCTAGAGAAGAAATAATCTTATCTGTGAGCAAGTCATAGGTTTTATAGTTTCAGTGATCACCTCAAAATGAATAGGATGAGATAGACTTAAGAGAAAAATTATCCTCTACCTATGCCCTTGTAGTGTCTCTTTCCCAATAGTAGTTGTGATGCCATAGAAGCTGGCTCGTATATAAATCTTGATTTTGGCATTTTGGTATTTAGAAGGTACATGACATCATTGATCTAATATATTGTCCCAAGGGTTCACACCTTAGGTTGGTTAACCTTTTTACATCATCACATAGGATGATTCATTAAAATATGCACATGGACCTATAGGTTTTTGGAGTTTGGTTACCATAAGAAACACATTAATCTCATAGGAGTTGGCTTCCAATCAATCACATATTTAGAAAATAATACAAACTTATAAAGTTAATGATCTCAATGGCCATCTACATCATTCACTAGTTCACAATTTCACAAGAAAAGTAACTCCTATAATCATTGTGTGTATCATAAGGACTATATGTAAACCAAACAAAATCATCCATTCTTACTTTGTATGCAAAAGAGTAGAATTCTTAAATCAACCAAAGTTGTGAGATTACTCAAATCTTATATCTTAGACCATTCCATTATTTTGCTTTTTGTACATGTGTTTTATCAAACATATAACATGTGCTCGATAATACAAGCACTTTATCAAATAGATTATAAACATTTAATAATAACAGATTTTGTCAAATAATTATCAGGTATTTAGTAGAAACCTCCACACAAGGCTACTGATATTCCTAACATTATGCTACCTTTCAACACAACCTCATCAAGGTCGAAGGGTTTCATGATTTTAGTTTTGGAAACTACTTAACGTAGCCTTCTACAAGGTCAAAAGACTATATGCTATAAGAATTTAACCTTGATATGAACTTCGGACTAGGGAAGAACTAAATGAACACCATTCATCATTTTTAAACAAATAGGACCAAAGAAAGTTCACATGTGCATTCCCAAAATATTGTATCTATTCATTCATTAACTAGTACTAACCTTTTTGCGATTAGTTGTAAAACCAACATAGTACAATATAATTGATGAGCACACGCTTATACTGAGAGGCGAGAATCAGTATAAGACAATCTTTTACTTTTTCAAAAATTAACAACCATAACAATAGCAATCACACAAGATCTAACAATTATGCAACATAAGAAGAATGCAAGATTTACATGGAAACCCTTTCAGGAGAAAACCATGACAAAATATTGCTTATATAAAATATTATTACAAAGTTTGTAGGCACCAACCTACTAGAGACTCTAATCCCCACAAGTATAGAGTTTGTAGGCACCAACCACTAGAGACACCAATCCCCATCATTGAGCACCAACTCAGTAAGAGACACCAATCTCTTTGGTATGAGGCACCGAACTTGCCAATATGAGGCACCCAACTCTCCAATATGAGGCACCAACCTCAAAGTATTTCCCTTTCTTGAACTTGCTCCTTCAACAAATAATACTCATAATTCTTTCACAAAACTTCCTTGAATGATCATCTATGAAATTCTCTTCTTCAAATTTGCATGTTTATGCATGAAATATCTTTTTATCCTAAACACACTTCTCTCATGTCTAATAGATCTTCCTTTCTATTCCACACATATATCTCATTATTCTCTTTATATGATATTCACCACTTCTCTTCATAACAAATTTGTTTCTCTTCATAACTAGTCCATCATTGCTTTATCTTAACTCCTTAATGATTATCTCTTTACGATCACTGCTCCATTTAATAATTACTACCTGTATTATTAATGTTTATCACTACAATTTATTGCTGCACTTCACATCAAATTCTCTTCTCGTCATAATATCATATGCGGCACCTTATATAATTTTTGCACCTTGTTAATTATTTCTCCTTCATTAAATATCATAATTGCTTTTATAACCAGTCTATGCTCACCTTGATGATAATATCTTCCTTTCTTTTGGGTGATCTCTTATATATATGTCTCTGAACATATATAATACTATGGTCAACCAACATGTGTGGTTGGTTAGCATGTGTTTTATTCTCATATTCAAAAAGGAGTCGGCCCATAATAAAAGAATTTATTTATATGCCAAAAGCAATGCTTGTAAAGCTTCAACATGAAAGACAATGACACTAAATCAAAACATCAAAATGTGCCTCTTTCAACCTCAAAGCTAATGTGCTACAATTATGGTGATTCCTTAAGCCTGCAACATAATTTGACCTATGCATGAACCGAGTATGTTACTTAGTGTTAGTTGTACTTATCCATATCATAGAGTATTGAGTGTATGTTCACAAGAACCTACATTATGAGATTATAACTGTGTGTCGGTTACCAACAAATGAATCACGAAGCACCTCTATTAGCTTGCTTCCTAGAAACAAAATTTAACTTGCTTCCTTCAAAGCTAGTAGGCTCTTATTAATCTCAGCTTCCTCCATCCTTATTTGTCTATCATTTTCTATTGTGTCAGTATCACATTCCCTTTCAACAAGGTTAATAAAAACATCTTCCCAACTATTTTGCAAGTCCATTGGCTACTCTCTCAACATGATCATCCTACCATGTCTATAGTCCCTGAAGTTCTTATGCCTTTCACTTTTCTCTTCTTGTACCTAGTTTTATGTCGTAAATTGTGCTCCTTGGTTGTGCAAGCACAATTTCACTATATTTAGCACCTCCTTTAGTGATCTCTAGCCTACTCCATTTTTAGGTCTACCCTAAAGTCCTGATTGGGCCCTGATTTTATAAAATATCATAATTCTGGTTAAAGTTTGGCCATGACCTGAAAAATAATTTAAAATTTGGAGTTAGCTCTACATCAAATGCGGGCTTGTAACTTAATTTTCCTAAAGGGCATAGGGCGCCTAGTGCCTTTTGTTGCCCCTTAGTTGTTGTCCCTAATGACAAATCCACAACTTGGTATGATATGTATATGGTATCATGACACATGACAGTTGATACAGTGGTACATGCTAGCACATACTTGACAGTTGGCACATGTTTGATATGGTATGAACATATTCTTGATATGGTATCATGAATCATTCTCTCATTGTTTGGTCATGGTAATAGTTGGTTGGTGTTATGTCGTATCATCACATTGTTGGTTCATGGTCATAAGTTGATATTCATTATTGGCTGTTATTGACACATGATGATTCATGCTCTCATGGTTCATCTCAGTTGATGATACAACTTTGACATATGGTATTCTTGATGTCATCTCAGTTGATATACATGTAATGCTATACACAGTTGCTATACTAACTATGTACTTGATCTTTTATGCTCTTATGATCTTTTGGTTTGATGATAGTTGGATGTCATCACGGTGATATGACTCATAGGGTATCTTGGTATAGACATGCATTGTAGGTATGGACATCCATGGGAAGTTTATCATATGGTGATATAGATATAGCACATTGATATTATATGGCATCTTTAGTTTGGTTTCGTGATCATTCTGTTGCTTCATATGTGGTCTCTTAAGAATTGGTTTCATTTTGACATCAAATCAATATGCAAGTTCTTTGAAGTTATTACTACAAAGGTTTGATTTGTTCAAAAGGAGACATTTAAATTCAAGGTTATCATTTGATAAATTTGTTAAAGTGACTAAGGGTTACTTAAGAGTCTACATGGTTATTTAGTGGCATTTGATTTTATTTTCAATGATATAAAGTGCCACATTCGAGTCACTTAAGGGCTCAACCTGATCAGTAGGTCATGGGCTCTAAAAACTAGTAAAAAGAAATTGTGAACAACTTTTGTGACCGACCCTTTTAGGGCTCACCGAGAGTGCAAGTCGCACGTTTTTGTATCAGGCAAAAAGACTTTTGTTTTGGATCATTATGCACACTTTAACTTTGTGAAATGAAGCTTCAAGCTAGGGTTTTATGTGTATACGCCTAAAAATGACAGGACTATGTCCAAATAAATATTCTTAATATTTATTTAAGTCTAATTCTTCTATAAATAAATAAATAAATAAATAAATAAATTTATTTATTCAATTCACATTCCTCTAAATTAATTAAATATCAAAATATTTAATTACCTCTTCTAAAGTCAAAATTAAATAAAATCCTTTATTTAATTAAATTCTTCCAAACAATTAAATAATTCTTAATTATTTAATTAAATCAAAATCATTTTTCCAAATTTAAATAAATCAAATCAAATTTATTTAAATCCTCTCAATCTCCAAAAATAAAATATAATCAAATATTTTATTTATTCTTCCAAATCATGCACAACAATTAAATAAATTTATTTATTTAATTTGCTTTCTTATCTTCTAATTCTTCAAATATCTTCCAAATCTTCTAAAAACAAGTCTTCTTCTCCATGCACACAAAATTAAATAATTTATTATTTAATTCCTCTCAAATCATGCAAAAGCAAATCTCAAGTCGAGTTAACTAACTCAATCAACCTTGTTTTTATCAATATCTCTTAAATTAGAAAAAAGCCTTCTAATTTATGAAAAGCATGTCTTATCTTTAGAAAAGAAAGTAGTTAACTCAAATAAAACAACTTTTGTGTGACACTTGTCTTCTTCTTATTTGTGCACATTCCTCAATCATTCTCAACCGTTGATCTTCTTGTTCTTTCTATACCATTGATATTCTCTTTCCCAAGTCTATAAATTGAACCTCATTCTTCTATTTCATTCATCCAAGTTTTAAGTAAACTTACTCTATAGGAATTACAGCACGCCTTTGGCACTAATTCCTTCATTGCTTGTGATCAAACTTGTTACTACACACTATCATCTTTGTTGTGAAGCTCATCTTCATGGCGATACTATCATAGCCGTTCCCATTTGAACATCATGGAATCATAGCAAGGAAGTGTACCTTCTAACGGCCATATTCATAGACAAGATCATTTGTGATAGGCGATCAATGGAAGCTACAAATTAAAGGAGGTTTTCTTTGTATTGTTCATCATTTGATTGAATCTCTTTTATTCATTATTTCATTGAGTTTTGGGTATCATTGATTATATTATATTGATTATTAATTTAGATCCAATTTTCCCTTAACATTTTTGGCACCCACCGTGGGGCCTAGCCCTAATTTTTAACCCAAAAATTGAGTTTTTGTGTTTTAGAAAGCCGTACATAGGAGGAAACTGCGCATCTGACACATCCTAACAGACATCTGCTATCTGTTCTGGTGCATACATTCTTTCGGTGCATACAGTCTCTGTTCCGGTGCATATACTCTTTGATACAATGCATCTGCCAGTTCAGCGCATATATGCTATTTTCTGGCGCTTTTGACCTTTGTTTTAGTGCATATGTATTGCTACGCTTCTAAGCTCTATTTCTGCACATCCAAGTTCTGAAGTTGTGCATTTGATCTAGGCAGGGATTTTTTAGGGTTTCCTTGAAGTTTTTGCTAACGCTAACATCTTTTTGCAGGAACACTCTTGATTTGTTTGTAGGCTAGGTACTGGTTTAGAATCATATAGTTGCACTTGTTAACTCACATTTCAATTTCTAACAGGAAAGTAAATGGATGCTCATACAAATCTCACATAGTCTTAACTAGGAAGGCGGTGATCAAATAATTGCTATCTTGCATATCATTGAATCATTGCTATATTGCTATCTTTCAAAGTTAACAACTCATTGCTATCTTGGTAAAACTAAACCATTGCTATCTGGGTAAAACTGAACACATCATTGCTATCTGGGTAAAATTGAACCATTGCTATCTTGTTGTCACTTCAAAGTTAACAAATTTCTGTGCTTGCCCAAGTAGATAGCTCATCTAGTTTTTCTCATTTTAACTAGGGGAAAAGAACCACTGTCTTCTGTGTTTTGGGAATGATACCAGGCCTATGCTCTCCCCTATCTTGGGTGACCAAAATGCCAGACATCATTTTCGCATGTGTTTTTCCTTTAGAGGGGCTTGCTCTTGGATACCGCTCATCCAAGTAGGAACTACCCGAAGTGGTAATAGGATAAACACCAAGCCCTATGAATCCACTATAAATAAATTATGTTTGGAGTGAAAGCTTAAAACAATGAGTGAAGTTGTGTTATACCGACAACCATCCTCCCCCAAAACCCTCCAAGGCGCAACCCTTGTAGGCTAGGAGACTCCATAACGAAGAGTAGTGCTGCCGCATGTATAACCACTTGAACGGTTGCCTTTATTAAACACCTTTGTCTTAGTGGCCAAAAACCCCTATAAGCTAATGTAGGGAAGGACAGTTATCACCTCCCGAAGATGCCTCACCTAGAGATAGGGAGAATTCAGTTTTATATTATCCTTTGAAACCTAGGATTGTACTTGCTTTCTTTTAGTCCAAAAAGAGTGAAAAAAATCACAAAAAAATTAAAAACCATAAAAACATTCTTTGTGTTTGCCATGTCTTCTTGCCATAATTACAGAAAATTAGATCAAAGAGACCATCTTGCAATAAAAGATACCAAAAATATCAGAAAAATTACCAAAAATTTGCAAAAATACTGAAAAAGCCAAAGCTGCGCATTTGCTGTCTAAAGCTACGCATTTATACCGACTTGCTGCGCATCTGTACTAACTTATTGCACTTTTAACACCTGTTGCTGCGCATATGAAATTTACTGTATTGCGCATCTGTACCGACTTTTTGTGCATTTACCAGTTTATGCTACGCATCTGTTCTGCGCATGCGTGACAGTGAGTACTTCCACAGTCTTTGAGAGGAAAATTTTACCATTTTTGGGTACCCATTTCAGCCTAGTTCCATGTTCCGAGATCAAGTCTTACCTTGCAGTCACTTTTCCATCCTTTTCGCATCAAAGTCTCTCTTTCATTGGTCATCTCGTCCACCTTCTATCAGGTCTCCCTAGTGTGAAGTCAAAGTATCCCATATCAAATTAGCATAGGCCCCTTTTTCAGATCATTTTGGATTCAAGTAACCCTAGTAAGTCGCAAGACTTCGCTAGTGGTCTTGGTGCACGACTAGTCCCTACACAGTAAGACAGGTATCAAGTACCCTTACTAGTCGCTATCGTCTTGTATCGGCCGTCTTACTTGGAATCATTGATTGAGAGAGTCCCTTGTCCAAATCTTGTCATAAGTATCCCATTCTCAGCAGTCTCCATTGGCATGTTGCCAAAATCTCTAGTTTCATCCCACCGCATCCCACATTGCCTTGCATGGTTCTTACTAGATCTCAATACCAAAAGTAGCTTGAAATGGCCGGATCATCTGACCGTATTGTCACTCCTCTTGATAGTGATGAGGAAATCTTTCATGAAGATTATCAAGGGCACCTCCAAGATCAGAAATTCCAATGCTTGCTAGAGAAAGTGCTCCATGAGGACCCTCACAAGTATTTTATTCATCTTGCAAATCTTGGACTTAAGCTCCCCATTGATTTTGATCTCAGCAAACTCAAAGAAACCATAGAGGATAATCATGAACACCACACCAGTGAGGATAAAGGAAAGAAAGTCATAGACCCAAACACCTTGTAGGAGTCAAGGACAACACTGAGAGGGGGGTGAATCAATGTTGTGTGAATTTTCAAATCTTTTTACAAACTTTAACTTTCAGAGCACAAGGAAAGAAAGATACCATTTATTTGTCAAATACATATGCACATGACTGTGAATGCAGAAACTTCATAAGTAAATCAAACACACATAAAGAAGATCAATATGAATCATGACACAAGATATGCACGAGTGGAAAACCCATCAGGGGTAGAAAAACCACTCCAAAACTGTCTCACTGGCTTAAATGAAAAACTTCTTACAAATATCTCACTGACATATACAGAGGTCTCACTGACCACAAGCCTCACTGGCATAGGAAGGTCTCACTGACCAAGGTCTCACTGACCACAAGCCTCACTGGCATATTGTTGTGCCTCACTGGCATTTCTCAATCAATCGAAACTAAAAATCTCATGTGCAAGAAGTGATTGCTGCTCAATCTGATTTGCACCATTCAATCAACTCATCTGCAACATATATTCCATCATTCCAATCCTCTGATATTTTATCATTGAATCATTTAATTCACCTGATCAGGAAAACATATCTCACTGCAAATTAGCTCATACACACATTCTTCTGTGTTTTCTTTTTAAATGAATTTTCATAAAGTTATCTTCATAATAGTATGTTGCTCTGCACTTCAACTCACTTATCAAAGCACCCGTGATGTCATTAAATATTAGATAACCTTTCACATTCTGCACAGTCATCTTCATTTGCTCTTACTGAAGATCATTTTGTCCTTTCATCTTCTCTTTTAATGTCTTCAAAAACAATGCATCTTATATAGTCACCTGCAAAAATAAAAGAACATATATCTAATCCCCAAAACCTTTCACATTCTCCAAATTCACAAAACCAAAATCCCATTCATATTTCCTCTTAGAGATGAAAGAATATCTTTTCATATTTGAGACCTTTCAACTTCTTTCATAAAGAACCTGCAAAAAATATCTTTAAAAATTATCTTCATGGAGCCTTTTCCTTGCAAAAAAATCACATTATATCTCTCCAATCTCTGCATATCCACCATGTTCATAACCTGCAAGAAATCTAGAACCAAACAAATTTCTTCCAATAACACACCTCTGCATATTCTCAAAAAAAATAATCTGTTTACCTTCCTTGAATATATATATATATATATATATATGCACTTTCCCCCTTTTAATTGCATATAATTCTTTAAAAAGAAAGTCCTTAAAAAACCCCTCAAAATACTCAAAAATCTCCTAAAAACAAATCTTATAAAATCCACTTATATCTTATGTCATAAAAAGGATGATCGAATTAGGAAGTAAGATGAGTTTCTAAATTTTAGAAATAAAGCTATTGAAGGCTTATACACTCTCCCAACCAAACCTTTGAAATATATGATGTCTTTTTGTCATTTATAAAAAAACTCAATGTATATGGGAGCTAATAGTTTTAAAGGTTCAAAACAAAAATGAAATACTAAGTCATTATTATGACTTATGCGAGCCCCCAAACCGTATATATATTTACACCAAAAATTGTTCTATGCTTCCCTCTTCATATATTTGACAGCTTTCTATAAACCGTGCTCTCCATATATTCGACGGCTTTCTATAAACCGTGCTCTCCATAAAATGGCAACCATCGAATAAGAAGCTCATTTAAACAAGTAAAAAATCAATGGTCGAATCTTTGAATGATACCCTTTTTTTTTACGACCAAGATCATGGTCTCCAAATTGACCTTTGATGCCTTATACTTTTCAAACATACTATGCATCGGGCTCTCTCCAAAAATAAAACCTTTAGTAGATGTCACCCCATTCATAAGCACTAAAGACCGATTTCATCGGTGGTGAGGAGAGGAGGGGCCGGTGTGCACCATGTTTGAAGACCCCTTCAAGCGGTAATGTTTAAGATATATACTTGCTATCTCAAGTCACATTTCGTTTAAAACATAAAGTGCAATTCACACTGCAGAGAAGATATAGTATGCAAAATAATTATCTCTTTTAAGACTTCAATTATAACTTTCAACCATACTTCCATAATAAAAACTTAAGAACAAGGAGTACCAATAGGCAATAGGCATGGAGCATAGTAGGTATGAAATGCCAACAGGAATATGATATGCATAACAGTATTCTCTTAATCAACTGAGCTTCTTCAAAGCAATGCATAATAGAACCAAACCAATACCAACTCCACATCTCTGTGAAACTGACCAAGCAATGAACAACTATCTCCTCCTGATGTCCTGCAACAACTATGGCAACTTTAATTCATCAACTGAACACACTTTTGACATCAATGACAACTCTTACCATCAATCTCCCCCTTTGTCATTGATGGCAAAACCACCTGATGCATATTTTTCTTTCTCCCCCTTTTTGACATCCAATGACAAAGACTATTATCTCCCCCAAAATCTTTGATACCACTTGTCTTTCAAAGTATTGAAGGCACTGAATGCAATTTTGCTAAACATATCTTGAACATCAACATTTCAAACTTGAGAGCAAAAAGATACCATGAAACTTACATCTGAAGCACAATACCACTTCTTATTACAATATCACTATGAAGATGAAGACTGATACATTCCTAATGACATCACATGTGATTGAAAGACAAACTTTCAAAACAAACAATTCTTCTTCAGTCAACAACACTTTTTGACCCACATGACAAATCTCCAATGAATCTATCTGCTTCCCCTTTGTTAAAGTTCACAAACAAATCACTGCTCATAAATACCACCACCTGCACAAAGAAGCACTATCCTGCTAGAAAGAAACATGTATGTCAACCTGAACATAATACCACTTCTTGATACAAAGATGATGAAAACTTGGCATAACTCTACACTCAAATACTAGCTCCTTTGATGAACTTAAACTCTGTGCAAGTATGTCATACATCACAACACATGAAGACCACTCTTGAGAAAAACTTTCCAAAACTTTTCTTTAACTATCTCTGATTGAAGAATTTGATAAAATACAAGGTTCACCATCAATGTCATAAGCAACTTTAGATTGTTATAGCTTAAAGCACATACTTGTTACCACTTCAAAACTAGAGGCACACAAATTGCACATACCTCCCTGAAACATATTAATGATGAGAACCGTCAAAGAACCATGTTAGATTATCACATCAAGAACACTTCCATATAAGTATGACTTGACATCCCTGAGCACACTCAAACCAATCTGCATTAACAAGTTCTTCCTGCAACAACACTTTACACAACCAAATTATTCAATATCTACAAATTCCTTGTAAACTGAACCTCTGAACATCCTTTCAACATCTTGTATGCATCAATAACCACTAAACATGTCACTCATCATGAACACCTGTATTATTGACATACACTAGAACTCAATATCATCAGAACCTTCATATCAAACATTATCAAGCAAACATGATAAACAAAACAAGATCATAAACATCAACTAATCTCCTCCTGTAACTTCTTGGGGATAATTGATAGGACAAGAACAACTCCCCCTCACATCAAGCTATCAATTATTCAACTGATGATGTAACTTGTGCATGATGCACAAGTTTAGGATCCTTCTTGTCCTGACTTTGTTTTCTTCTCCAAATCTGTATGAACCTTTTCTTTTCTTTGCTCAAGATGTCTGCTCTAGATGTCTTCAAATTATTCCTGCAAAACAGTGCCTTATGCCCAAGATTTTTACACCTAAAGCATATGATATTTCTATCTAGACCAAAGGAATGATAATTTCTTGATATCCCAAGAGTACTTCCATGCACCCAACAATTTCTTGCAATAGGACCAATCTTATTACAGTTATAACAAACACTGTTATAGTTCTGATTTGACAAGTTGTAAGAACTTTCATCCTTATTCCATCTAAAACTATTTCTTGAATGAGATTTACAGTCTCTAGCTTTATGACCATAATCATGACAGGAATAGCAAAAACCATGAAACTGAGAATAGTTAAACCTTACTGAATGGTATTTCCTGACAGATGGAGATCTTGAGGTTCTACTTGTCCTTTCTCTTTCAACATCAACATCTTTATCTTTTCTTTTCTTTTTGTCTTCCTCAGGAGCAACAGAATGTTTATTCAATTCTATCTTTTTCTTAGATGTATCTCTGACTTTGGAACACTCTCCTTCTTCATATCTAAGTCTAGTAGTGTCTCCATATAGTTTTTGCTTTCCCAACATCTCATATAACTTGGTGGTGCTCTTTTCAAACTCATTATTTCTCTTTGACAGAACTTTGAGACTTTCAATATTTTTTCTCAAGGTAATAATTTCAGCTTCAAGTTTTATGTATTCAAATGATTTTACTTCATTTTCAGACTAAGCAAAATCTATCATTCTCTTGGCCTCTTCAATCTCAATCTTTAGGCTTGTAATCAATTTTTTTGAATCATCAATTTGTGTTTTTAAACTCACAGTTTGACTTCTTGCCTCTTCAAGTTCAGAGAGTGCTTTGTCTTTGAGGTCTTTTTCTTGGTGTAGCTGCAATTTTAATTTCTCGTTCTCCTTTTTATATTTCTTGAGTTCACTTAGAGCACATATGAGCTCTCCTTCTATATCAGCTTCAAACTCTTGTTCATCATCACTTATAATGTGATCTTCTTCTTCTAAATCTGATTGAGTCTCATGTCCTTCATGTGAGAGTTTTTTATCATTGTCACTCTTCTCAGATAATAAGTTGTCTTCTTTTTCAGGAGCATAAATTTTTATCAACTTCTTCCATATATCCTGTGCTATTTCACAGTGCATAACTTCACAAGAAACATCATTAGGTAGAGTAGACAATATAGCTTTCTTTGCAATATAATTACATTCAAGAGCTTCTTTGTCATTTGTAGTAACATAATACCCATTCTCAACTGACATCAAAACACCATATCCTAAAGAGGATAAGTAAATCTGCATTCTCATACACCAAACTGAGAAATTTAAACCATCAAACAAAGGAGCATCTAAAATCTTTTCTTCTAATACAATACTTGACTCAACTTGTGAGACATATCTATCAACATCTAAATTTGATAAAGATAGGGATTTTTGTGTCTTTTGACTAGAATGAATTTGGACATTTTTCATGCTCTTATTTCTTCTACACTTACCCATTGAACTCCACACACAGGACCTACCCAAGCTGATTAAGCTTCTAAAGGGAACGTGGCTCTGATACCAATTGTAGGAGTCAAGGACAACACTGAGAGGGGGGGTGAATCAGTGTTGTGTGAATTTTCAAATCTTTTTACAAACTTTAACTTTCAGAGCACAAGGAAAGAAAGATACCATTGATTTGTCAAATACATATGCACATGACTGTGAATGCAAAAACTTCATAAGTAAATCAAACATACACAAAGAAGATCAATATGAATCATGACACAAGATATGCATGAGTGGAAAACCCATCAGGGGTAGAAAAACCACTCCAAAACTGCCACACTGGCTTAAATGAAAAACTTCTTACAAATATCTCACTGACATATACAGAGGTCTCACTGACCACAAGCCTCACTGGCATAGGAAGGTCTCACTGACCACAAGCCTCATTGGCATACTGTTG
The DNA here is from genome assembly GCA_027924645.1 of Cunninghamia lanceolata. Classification (NCBI taxonomy): domain Eukaryota; kingdom Viridiplantae; phylum Streptophyta; class Pinopsida; order Cupressales; family Cupressaceae; genus Cunninghamia; species Cunninghamia lanceolata. The sequence goes on from BSBN01001712.1 coordinate 974,670, forward strand.
TGCCTCACTGGCATTTCTCAATCAATTGAAACTAAAAATGTCATGTGCAAGAAGTGATTGCTGCTCAATCTGATTTGCACCATTCAAATCAACTCATCTGCAACATATATTCCATCATTCCAATCCTATGATATTTTATCATTGAATCATCTAATTCACCTGATCAAGAAAACATATCTCACTGCAAATTAGCTCATACACACATTCTTCTGTGTTTTCTTTTTAAATGAATTTTCATAAAGTTATCTTCATAATAGTATGTTGCTCTGCACTTCAACTCACTTATCAAAGCACCCGTGATGTCATTAAATATTAGATAACCTTTCACATTCTACATAGTCATCTTCATTTGCTCTTACTGAAGATCATTTTGTCCTTTCATCTTCTCTTTTAATGTCTTCAAAAATAATGCATCTTATATAGTCACCTGCAAAAATAAAAGAACATATATCTAATCCCCAAAACCTTTCACATTCTCCAAATTCACAAAATCAAAATCCCATTCATATTTCCTCTTAGAGATGAAAGAATATCTTTCCATATTTGAGACCTTTCAACTTCTTTCATAAAGAACCTGTAAAAAATATCTTTAAAAATTATCTTCATGGAGCCTTTTCCTTGCAAAAAAATCACATTATATCTCTCCAAGCTCTGCATATCCACCATGTTCATAACCTGCAAGAAATCTAGAACCAAACAAATTTCTTCCAATAACACACCTCTGCATATTCTCAAAAAAAATAATCTGTTTACCTTCCCTGAATATATATATATATTTATGCACTTTCCCCCTTTTAATTACATATAATTCTTTAAAAAGAAACTCCTTAATAAACCCCTCAAAATACTCAAAAATCTCCTAAAAACAAATCTTATAAAATCCACTTATATCTTATGTCATAAAAAGGATGATCGAATTAGGAAGTAAGAGGAGTTTCTAAATTTTAGAAATAAAGCCATTGAAGGCTTATACACTCTCCCAACCAAACCTTTGAAATATATGATGTCTTTTTGTCATTTATAAAAAAAACTCAATGTATATGGGAGCCGATAGCTTTAAAGGTTCAAAACAAAAATGAAATACTAAGTCATTATTATGACTTATGCGAGCCCCCAAACCGTATATATATTTACACCAAAAATTGTTCTATGCTTCCCTCTTCATATATTCGACGGCTTTCTATAAACCGTGCTCTCCATATATTCGACGGCTTTCTATAAACCGTGCTCTCCATAAAATGGCAACCATCGAATAAGAAGCTCATTTAAACAAGCAAAAAATCAATGGTCAAATCTTTGAATGATACCCTTTTTTTTTACGACCAAGATCATGGTCTCCAAATTGACCTTTGATGCCTTATACTTTTCAAACATACTATGCATCAGGCTCTCTCCAAAAATAAAACCTTTAGTAGATGTCGCCCCATTCATAAGCACTAAAGACCGATTTCATCGGTGGTGAGGAGAGGAGGGGCCGGTGTGCACCATGTTTGAAGACCCCTTCAAGCGGTAATGTTTAAGATATATACTTGCTATCTCAAGTCACATTTCGTTTAAAACATAAAGTGCAATTCACACTGCAGAGAAGATATAGTATGCAAAATAATTATCTTTTAAGTCTTCAATTATAACTTTCAACCATACTTCCTTAATAAAAACTTAAGAACAAGGAGTACCAATAGGCAATAGGCATGGAGCATAGTAGGTATGAAATGCCAACAGGAATATGATATGCATAACAGTATTCTCTTAATCAATTGAGCTTCTTCAAAGCAAAGCATAATAGAACCAAACCAATACCAACTCCACATCTCTGTGAAACTGACCAAGCAATGAACAACTATCTCCTCCTGATGTCCTGCAACAACTATGGCAACTTTAATTCATCAACTGAACACACTTTTGACATCAATGACAACTCTTACCATCACACCTATGGAAGAAATGAGGAAACAAATCGAGGGTCTAACGCAACAAATGACGGATCTCAAAATGGGTACAAACACTAAAACATACTCCTTGGAAGATATTGCACCGTACCCCTTTGATAAATGTTTGAACATGGTACCATTACCCTTTCAATTTGAAGTTCCTAAGTTTGACAAGTACAAAGGGAAAGGGGACCCCAGAGATCACATTAGGGAATTCAATGCCGCATGCATGGAAGTAGCTCACAATGAGACTTTCTTAATGAGACTATTCCCTAGATCTCTAGGTAGTCAAGCCATGGAGTGGTTCTCAGGGCTTCCTTCGGGCATCAAAACTTTTGATGAGTTAGTCAACAAATTCATCACACACTTCTCATACAATATTGAACATGAAGTCTCCATGCTTGATCTATGCAATACCAAGCAAAAGAGTGGTGAATCATTCACCTCCTTCTTACAAAGGTGGAGACAACTAGTGAGCAAATGCTCATATGATGTACCAAAGAAGCAATTAATGGAGATGTTTGTCCACAACCTCAACTCTGATCTAAGCTATCAAATACAAATTCAATGCCCTACCTCATTTTTGAAGGTCATTGAAATGGGATTATTCATCAAAAAAGCTATGATCGCCAAAGGACTAAGAATAAAAATGTCGTCAATGACGGAGTAGTTGATGCCAAAGTGGCAGCTCCCAAACAACAACTAATATTCACTCTCAAAGGAGAGGCAAGTAATGCTACACCCAACAAAACATTCTCTTGGGAGTCAAGACCATGGTACAACTCAAATCCAAGGCAAAAGTTCACACCACTGGGTGAGTCCCAGGAATCTGCATTAAGGAAGCTATTGGCCAACAATGAAATCATGCTACTGCCAACAAGCGAGTATGAACCTCAAATAAAACCTCACTATTGGAAAGACACTGACTTTTGTGAGTATCATAGAGGAAGAGGTCATACGACCAACAATTGTATCCTTCTCAAACATGTTATTCAAGACATACTTGATCAAAATCAAGGAGGTGCTCAACAACATACTTCAAATGAGACACATGTGGCATACAAAGATCCACTTCTCAATCACAACAGGCCGTACAACAACAACAACAACAACAACAACAACAACAACCACAATAGGCAAAATCAGAATAATGGGAATAGTAATGCTAACTATGCAAGTGTTCCATTCGATTATACCATCAATTGCATATTAGAGCACGTCGCACAAATCAATGTGGTTACATCTAACCAACAACCAGGACCAAACAAAAATGATTGCAGCATCACCACTTGCAGTGGTAAGGTCACGTTGAATACCCTCCCTCCAAGGTCATCACCTTCTCAGTCCAACTCCCATCAGTATAGTGTCATAGACCAACTACAGAAGACTCTTGCCCACATTTCTATCTTAGAGTTGTTGTGTCTATCTCCTTCCCACAAGGAGATTCTTGATAAGGCCTTGGTGGAAACAACTGTACCCACTAACTTGGCCCAAGAGAAGTCTCAAGCCATGGTAGGAAATCTCACTTCCTCTAGTACCATATCATTTATTGAACAAGATGATCTCTCAGTGTCTCAGCCTCACAACACCCCCTTACATATTGTCGCCTTCGTCCATAAGCACCACATCAAGAGGGTTCTCATTGATGGGGGTGCTAGTTTAAATATTTGCACTCTCAAGCTAGTCCTTACATTGGGGTTCTCTGAAAATGCAGTTGATCCAAGGAAGAAGATTACTATCAAAGCCTATGATGAAGAAGAGAGAACTACCAAAGGAACAGTGGTATTACCCATACAAGTGGGACCAGTGATAAAAGACATTGTGTGCCAAGTCCTAGATATGGAGCTAGCCTATAATATTCTCCTAGGTAGACCATGGATTCATGCCATGAAAGATGTGCCTTCTACCTGTCACTAATGCATAAAATTCCCTCATAACGGCAAGCAAGTCACCATCCAATGTGATCTCGACCCCTTTCAGCATTGCAATTCTATCCTCTCAAAACTTGATTGCATCATACCCAACAATAGAGCATCTACATCCCCTACCCCACAGCATGATTCTACCTCTGAAGCTTCCTCATCCAAGCCCAAAGAGTAGAAAATTACCATCAAAGAAACAGGAGTAGGGGAATACTCCATCAAGCATAGCCTCAACTTGGCCAAAATGCCTTTATCTCCTAGATCCTTTGGGTGACCCAAGCATTTTCCAAAGTCATCTGCTCCTCCTGCACCTCCCATAGCTCCCTTTGTAAAATGGGGGACCCTATTAGATGAAATAGAGGAAAGAGATATCTTACAATGGCTCTACACAGAAGAAGAGAATACACAACAAGAACCATCTAAGCTCCCAACGAAAATCTATGGGTGAGGTGAGTCTATCCTACACAAAATGGGTTATGAAGGACAAGGCCCCATTGGCCTAAGAAAAGAAGGAATTATAGAACCCATTCAACCTTCTTCGTCATCATTGGCTAGAACTACAAAGGGTCTAGGGTATAAAGATAAGGGCAAAGCAAAAGCAAATGCTTGTCTCGTGGAAATGATCCATACCCTTCAAGAGGATAGTGATACAAACTCCAATTAATATGAGTGGGATGAGCTGATAGAGCATTCCTATGATGACAAGGAAATTGACACCGTTCAAACTTATAGCCCCTACCATGAGGGACAAATGCTACCGCATAGGCTGTTAGAGTGTGATTCGCCTATCCCTGAGAATATGACTTTTGAGGAAGGTTCAAGTTCTATCTCAATAAACAATTTGGAGGAAAATACCATCCCGAACACTCTCCCTACCAATACTCCTAGCATATCCATTCAAACTATCAATGAATCAGATCTATCCTCCGAATCCCTCCCCCTTGTACATCCTGAACTTATTGACTGGGATCTACAAGGAACCCCGCAACTAAATATATTCCAAAATGATGATGCATATATTGACTACATGGAACTTAGGGACCACCTACGTAAGGGAGATCATAAAGCTAGCTTCACCATTGAACTTAATACCGTGGCTTATTTCGAAGAGAGTGCCTCGCAAAAATATCAAAATAAAAACTGGATCTGATGGTGAAAACTACTTCGCGGTAGTGTTAGATCCCAAAATAGTAAAAAGAAAGGACGCATCCGATGGTGAAAACCCAACTGTGGCACCTGACGATGGAAGGCTTGACACTCTCCCCGATGACATGCACCAGGAGAAATCTTAGATTGTTATGGAACCTACAGAACCTGTTAACATTGGAATAGAGGAACAACCTAAGATCATTCACTTTGCTAAGTCTCTAACCCCACCAGAAATGACTAAGTTTGTACCATTCTTCAAGAAAAAACAAGTCAATTTTGCTTGGTTGTACATAGATATGCCAGGGTTAGATCCAGATTTGATTCTACATTATCTTCCATTAGATCTAGGAGTGAAACTAGTGAAACATAAACTTAGAAAGATGCATCCACACATTGCACTACCAGTAAAAGAAGAACTCAAGACACTACTGGATGTGGGGTTCATCAGAGCTATAGACTATCCAGAGTGGGTCTCCAACATATTACTAGTGTCCAAACCTAATGGCTGAGTCAAACTATGCAATGATTTTAGAGATCGTAATAAAGCTTGCCGCAAGGATGATTTTCTGTTGCCAAATATAGATATCATAGTCGAATTAACAATAGGGCATACCATGTTATCTCTCGTGGATGGCTTCTCTAGATACAATTAGATCAGAATAGCACTAGAAGACCAACATAAGACAGCTTTTACTTGTCCATGGGGCACTTTCTGCTGGAATGTCATGCCATTTGGGCTAAAGAATGCAGAGCCACATATTAACGTGCTATGACCACTATATTCCATGATATGATGCACGTCACAATGGAAGACTATGTAGATGATATTATTGCAAAGTCACTCATAAGAGAATCACACCTGGATGTGTTAGAGAAGGTCTTTTAGAGACTAGAACAATTCAAAGTCAGGTTGAACCTAAAGAAATGTGTGTTCGAAGTCACCTCGGGCAAGCTCTTAGGCTTCATCGTATCAACAAATGGAATAGAGGTAGATCCTACCAAAGTTAAGGCCATTATGGACATGCCACCACCCAAGAATCTTACTCAACTGAGATCTCTACAAGGCAAGCTACAAGCAATCCGTTGGTTCATATCACAACTGGCAGATAAGTGTCAACCGTTCAGTCATCTCCTATACAAGAACATTCCATTTAGGTGGGATGAGAAATGTGAAGAGGCATTCAGCAAACTGAAGGAATATCTTATGAATCCACCTATTCTCATGCCTCCTATCCAAGGGAAACCATTGTTATTATACATATCTGCCACACCAACAACTCTTGGGGCCCTTCTAGCACAACAAGATTATGAAGGTAAAGAAAGAGCCATCTACTACATCAGTTGCACATTGGTAGGCTATGAGTTGCAATGCTCTTAGATAGAAAGATCATACCTCATGATAGTTTTTGCTTCCCAAAAACTCTGACATTATATGCTAGCACATCCAGTCAAACTTATTACAAAAACAGATCCACTGAAGTACCTACTAAGCAAAGAAGCTCTAACAGGTCACCTAGCCAAATGGGTAATGCTCCTAAGTGAATATGACATTGAGTATGAAGACAGAAAGGCTATCAAGGGGCAAGTCATTGCTGATCAATTAGCAGATGCACCACTACAAGACACCACACCAATGCAATTTGAGTTTCCAGATGAATCTTTATTCAATATATCAACCACATTCCTGGAAACTTTACTTTGATGGGTCCTACCCAAACCATGGATCAGGGGCATGAATCTTGTTTGTAACTCCTCATGGCGACACCATACCAAAGTCTTATCGTCTGTTGTTTCCATGCAAAAACAACATAGTAGAATATGAAGCCCTAGTCATTGGTCTCAAAATGGTAAGAAAGTGAAAAATTAAAGAGCTACATGTCTATGGTGATTCTCAACTAGTAATCAACCAGGTCAATGACGACTATTAAACCAAAGATGAGAAGCTTGTTCCATACAAGCAGATGGTCGATGACTTTAAGGAATACTTTGTGATCATCTCTTTTGAATAGATTCGCATTGAAAACAAAGCAGTAGATGCCATGGCAACCATTGCCTCTCTCCTCGAAATCCCAGAGAATGAGTCATGGTACAAGTTCTTGGTGGAGTCAATTCAATAACCAACTTATGATCTTCCTGAAACCCATTCCGTATGCCTATTAGTTAGATCTGATTCACCTTGGTATGGTAAGGTTTACACTTACCTCAAGGACAACACCCTCCCACCTGACTTATCTTCAAACCAACGACGAACCTTTATACGCCAAACCTCTCGTTATACCATTATTGCCGACACCCTATACCGACGTGGTCTATATGGTACTTACTTCATTGTTTAGAATGAGAAAAATCCCAAACTGCCTTACAAGACGTACATGAAGGGATCTGCAGAACACACTCTAGCGGTCCTTCCTTAGCTAAGAAACTCATGTGTTTGGGTTATTATTGGCCAAACAGGGAAACAAATTCATATCAGTTTGTGAAGAAGTACAAACAGTGCCAGATACATGGAAACCTAATACATGCACCCGCTCAAGAGTTGAGACCTTTAACGACCCCTTGACCCTTTTATCAATGGGGACTCGACATCGTGGGAAAAATCCATCCTCCATCATCCAACGGACACAAATTCATAATAACTGTTGGTGCCTGCTGCTGGTTCAAGTTTCAAATATTCATTCGCAGACACCTTTCAAAAAATTATAAATTTTTCGGCCTTCTCAGTTAAAAAGTGCAAAAACAGTTATATGCATGTGTCTTTGTATATACAAGGCCATTTGTATATACATGCAGATCCAAATGTACATTCGGGCATACAGGTCGGTTTGTATGTTCAATCAGCTTCAAAAGGTGCAAAAATGGTTGCTTGTATGTCGCAGATTCTCAGAATATTCCTTGCTTGTACATTGGGCGCATGCAAAGAAGATGTGCAAGGGAAAAGATACAATCAGCGGGGTCCACCGTTTGCATATACAAATGTGATTGTATGTTCGCACATACAAAGGAACATACATTCTTAATGTGCATGGCCCGGACCTGAAAAGGTATGCAATGTAGTTGATAAAGTCTCGGATCTGACTGAATGTATGTTTTTGCTTGTATATTACATTTGTATAATGCGATATGCAAGCCGATATACAAGGCAAACATACAAGGGAGCGATATACAAGCCAGACCTGATTCAAGGGTCAAATTTGGCGAATTCAGCACTGGCGTCCGCGGCTTGTATGTATATGGCATTTGTATATGCCGATATACAAAAGAATGAAGATACAAGCCGGATTTCAAAGTATTTTCAATTTGTTTCATAAAATTTTGGGGTCTGCGCTTTGTATGTAGGTAGTTGTATGTATATGCATATGCTTTTGCATATACAAGGGTTTTAAAGGCAAAATGGGCAAAAATGGCAAAAGGCGAAAAAGGCAAAATAGGAGAGGAGAAAGTCAACGATAGAAGCAAAGGGTGCCTACGTGGCATAATTTCATTGGTTGGTGACTTTTCAAAGTGTTTTGAGGCTGTAGATCTTGGCGATAAGGAGGGAAATCGACGACCATGATTCAAGTGTTCAATTGGGGCGATTTCTTTGTATTTGCAGCTGTTTTCAGGCGAGAAAGTTTCTAAGCATGCAACTGCTGTGCTTCCAATGAACCGTCGGTAGGTTGGCATTAATGGTGGAAATTGTAGATGCATTTCTCGATGAATGACAAGCCAACCACCATTCTTAATGGGAAAATCTTCAGACAGCTGCACATTCCTTGATCTCACCTATTTTTCCTTCCTATTCTACCTGGACATTGAATGATTTGGGCACCATCCTTGGTGCGTTGTATCTGACAGAATTTTGAAATGCCATGTAATTATTGCTGAGTACACAGTCTTGTTATAAAAGGTAAATTGTGTTACTCATTTCTGGTTGTTGAAGACTTAGGATTTTCTTGGAGAAAATAACGAAGAACAAAGCCTTTCTTGGTTGTTCTATCTCTGTTGGAGTTTATGAGTTGCATATGAGGTGTATGTTGCACATATTTTCAGTTTCATTGTTGTTTTATATGAAAAATACATTGTTGCATGTATTTAGTTGCTTGTCTCCATTTGCTGTATGCATAGCTTCTTTTGAATTTGGTTGCTAAGGGTTTCTCAGATTCTAGGATACATATTTGCTGTATTGCATGCTTGATTTCTAACTTCCATTCAAGGAGTGGATTAAATTGTTTTAGGTTAAAGTATGGAGAAGGTTGTATGTCAGCTGAGATATTCATGAGTAGAGGCAACTAAATACTCAGTCTTGGGTGGTGTTTGTAAGGCAAATACCATGCCTAACCCCTTGAAACTTGAATGCCAAGTGCAAATCACTCATTTGTATACGTCTAGTTGACTCCTTGCCCTGAGTTAGGCACCAGTCTGCTTCCTGTGTAGTAGTTATGATACAAAACCCCTGTCTTGCATCCAAAACTCAAAACCAATCCTTTCATAATCCCAACCCGTTAGTTGTAGGAGTAGAAATAGGACCCCTACATACTCTCATCCTCAACCAGTTAGATATGTCCAAGAATGTTGCCAGCCTTGTGATCTATCATGCAAATCTTGGTCCACACATGAGAGTATTCTGCCTGTTGTTGTAAGGCTAAATCTTTCTAACATTGGACGAGTCAAAGCAAAATATTTAGCTATAGGGACACCCCCTTGGTGTGGCAGAACTAGAAGTGAAGGGGAGGCAGCTCACACAACCTCCTGTATTAGTTGGCTGAATCTGCCTATGCATTGGAACTGGCAAACCCTAATACTAATTCGAGAGTACTCCAACAATAACCACCACTGAGTACTTTACCAAGTGGATTGAAGCCGTCCCCCTGACCACCGTCACAGGTAAACAAATCTCCTCTTTCATCCTTAATTACCTCATCTGTAGATACAGAATTCCCTCATCCATTATCATGAATAACAAAAGATGCTTCAAAAACTAGGATGTCCAAGAACTCTGTGACTGATTCAAAATCTAGTACCATTTCTCCACACCCTATTACCCCCAAGGTAACGACCAAGCAGAAGCATCTAACAAGACCATCTTGAAACTCCTCAAGAAGACAGTCAACGATGCTGGCCGTGATTGGCACATCCAACTCAGTCCCGCTCTGTGGGCCTACAGAACCAATATATGCACTCCCATAGGTGCCACCCCTTACACCCTTGTCTATGGCTCAAAATCTATCCTACCCATCGAGGTCAAGTTACCATCTCTTAGGGTGTCGTTAAAAGGTCTCATAATAGATGAAGAATACAGAGTTTCCAAATTATAAGAGCTAGAGCTATTGGAGGAAAGAAGACAGAAAGCCTATGACCATCTCAAGGCATATCAACAAATGATGTTACGAAGCTATAACCATAGAGTTCGCCCAAGAGTCTTTAAAGTTGGAGATCTAGTACTTAAAGAGAACCCCCACAATCAATAGGATCAGGAAAAGAAAGGCAAGTTTGAACCCAACTGGCTTGGGCCTTATGTGATCGTAGTTGCTTATGGATCGAGGGCATATCAGTTAGCAACATCAGAAGGTGAACTATTTGATGACCCAATCAATAGTATGCATCTTCCTCGGTTCTATACCTAAGAGAACCCCAATGTAAGGGGGGCATAAAAATACAAAAAAATCAAAAAATCAGAAAAATATAAACAAAAAGTGTCCTTTGGTGAAAATCTGGCAAACAGGCGTCATGCATACTTTCTAGATTTCGTGCAAATAAAAGCAAGTGGTGAAAACCTGGTAAACATGAGTTACTTGTGATAAACTGCTTCCTCTATCTTTGGGAAACCAATCACTTTGTGTCCATTCTTCCTCCAATCGTGCCCCATTCAATCCATATCTATTCCATAATAAAAACCTAATGATAACCTATCATGGATTGATACTCTATCTCTTTGTTGCCTTGTCAACCAAGGTTTTATCCAGTACCCTATCCACAATGTTAGACTAGCATAGTGTTTGTAGTCAGTCCATCCGTGGTCCAAGTCTATGAACTACGTTGCCTCTGCGTCGTCACGTAGGCAAGGACATTATTCAAATGTACCCCCTAGGCTCCACTGTCCCATCCATCACATGTCTAGTTCTTCTATCTATCTGAGTCCATGTCACTTTCTATCGCCTAGGTCTTAGGTCCATTAAGGTTTACTCCGAATTACGTTGCCTCTGCATCGTCACGTAGGCAAGGCCATTTAGCAATGAGCCCCTGAGGCACTAGGTCAGTCCTTTAGGGTCCATCTCACCAATAAGGATTGTGAAATCTTTCACTAGGCAAGCAAGCGTAAGCAAAACCTGCTTTTTAGGCAGAAATTTTGACGCAAGACCTCAACCTATCCAAAGCAAAGAAAGAAAGTACCTAAAGCACTCTAAAATTATTTTACCTAAATTATGGCAAGAAACAAACATCTAAATGCAAAAATGTTTTATGGTTGAGATTAGGTTAGGTTACAGCGTCTTGATTTCTATTATCATACCTTTCTATGCTACTCAAGGATGCCAAAAGCTAGAGATGCTATGATGGGGGCATGATTCTTTTATTTGTTTGTTGTTTGTGGATTAAACTTTAGTAATGTGATGCCTTGTCTAATGACATGATCGGCAAAAGATCATCGAGGACATCAAAGGTCTAACATGAATGGGGGCAATCCTTGTTTGTTGATACACAAGAAATACTTAGGTCATCCCAGTTTAATTATACCTCGATGCTTGTATTAACTTGCTAAATCAAAATCCATGTAAGTGATACTCAAGTCATCTCGATTCAATTATACCTAGATGCTTGTACTAACTTACAACATTCAGAAAAAGTACCCAAAAAAATTGCCAAATGATGAAATAAGCACTTCAAAATACTTGCACCATCAAGATGTCAAAAGCAAAGCATCCATCATGCATCCATCATACATCCATACATCCATATCTCATGCAATAAAAGATCCAAACAATGTAGAGTATCAATTCAAATTAAAGCTTGTGAGTCTTTCTATCGAGTCAGTTTTCAATCAATCTTCTATCTATCATTGTGTCATTTTTGTGTCGATAAAGTACATTTGGACATAACAAAAACATAGCATCTAGTTGCATATCATATCACACAAGATAGTTATTTACATGATTAAATCATTTGCATACATAAATAAGTGCATCAGGTCATTCATATACAGAAAAAAATAAAAAACATAGATAAGTGCATCACATAAACTGAATAATCATATAGATACCATTTGCATTTACACATTAGGGGCATATCAAGTAATCACATCTAAGTCTGCATTAGATCACACATCATCATAAACATCTAAGTCTGCATTAGATAAACATGTGCATCACATCATATAATAGAAATGCATCCATAACATATAGCATACATGACAGCATATAGAGATCATCAAATATAGCTGCATCATCATATAGATATCAAAAATATGTCCAAATGTACAATATCAAAAGGTACATCTCTGAGTCAATGTCATATACAATATATACATCTCAAGGATAATGATACATGTCTCAAAGTACAAAAGTGGTACATATACATGACCGGCTATCTGAGCCATCAAAAAGAGTGTACATAGGAGCCAAAATCTGTGCAAGTGTTTGCTAACCCTGCTGTTGTGAACCACTACTCCCAGCAGTGTCCTCTGTCTCCCCTCCTCTTCTGGCCCCAGACTACTGTGGGCCCATCACAGAGGCTCCTGACTGCGATCCACCTACTCTCTGCGAGGCCATGGACTGGGTTCTATAGCTCAGAGCCCTCTGATCAACTGGGACAACAACATGATATAATTCTCGGTAGTACTACATCTGAGCCTGCGCTCTAGCAAGCTCACCCTGTACCTACGCTAACTACTGTTGCATATGTACCAACTATGCTTGAGTCTAGGTAAACTGTGCCTGTGCCAACTGAACCTGTCCAACCAGAAATGTGCTCGTGGCATCTATCCCGAGGGCAGCTACTGTTGTATCTCCCTCTACTCAGATGGCTCGCACCGTGGCCTCCACTGCATCTTGCTCTCTTGTGAGCCCTGAGATAATGTCTGCGTCTGAATCCTACCTAGCCTTAGCCATCCTAAGCTGTGCCCTAAGATGCCTGATCTATCCTCTCAACATAGAAATGGCTCTCCTGTACATCTAGCTACACTGGATCGTGTGGTGCCTCTCCCTGTCCCTGCCCCTGCAACTGGGGCACTTGCTGCTGTGCCACCTATTGTGGTGGCGGCATCTATACAACCTGCTATGCAACCTACGACTGCACTATTTGCTGAGCATGGGAGGGTCCCTCCCCAGATCTCCTCCTCTACCAGAGTCTGCCTCCACCTCACCCATCTCCCCCATCTCTTCCTCCATCTCCCCCATCTCCTCCTCCTCCATCTCCTCCTCCTCCTCCTCCATCTCCACCATCTCCTCCATCTCCCCTCCCTCATCTCCTCCTCCTCCTCCTCCTACCAACCCTACCCTTGTCATCTTAATCTTCCTCGTCTATGTGAGGAACCAGCTCTCCGGGCCCTGAGTACCTCAGAAAAGGATGAGTAGCAAACCACTCCTCATAATCCGAAGTCATCCCCGCATCTGCTACATCCATAGACCATGCAATGTAGGGAATCTATCGAAACTCTACCACTGCCTCCTCGTAGGATGCCACTGGCCCCCATCTAAACCTCTCTACATAGGTACATGCAAATAATGCATGTCCCTGTGGTCACCCTTATCTCCTCCCAAACTATCTCTGCACCCTGCTGATAATCTATCTCTCTAGGATGAACCTCGTCCTGCCTATAAGCCACCGAGTCTGATAGTAGTATGGCAACTCATCTGCCTCGTCGTCCCAAGGCTCGCAATCTAGATATGGTTGCCAGATGACTACATCTACGCCATCTAGTGCATGCCTCCAATACTCTAGCTTCCCCAGTCTATGCTGGGAAATCACTCCTGCATATCCATACCTGTAAGGCCCTCCCCTTTGTCTATGAAAAACACATATCGGTCTAGTAATGGCAATATGCTTTGGTTAGTTTCAAGATAGACAACTAAGAGGGGGGTGGGCGAATCAGTTGTCTCAAAGCTTTCCTTTTATTAACCACTTAAATCCTTCTTGTAATTTAGTAGCATAATAATAAATCAATCATAGAAACATAATGCAACAATTCAAGAGCAGAAAAACATTAACACATATAACACCAAGATTTTTAACATGGAAAACCTGGTTAAAGGAAAAACCACGGGGTGACTAACCCAAGATTGTATTCTTTGTTAAAAGAATATGAAGAACAAAATGACACATGCCAATTAGGGCTCACTACCCGAGCACACTGCTCACAAGAGGTCCACTGCCTATAGGAGACACATTGTCTATAGAATGATAAATATTACATACTTGAATTGAAGAATAGCATCTTCACCATGCTTGAGTCAGTTCCATTTAAGCTCAATACTTTTGCTCTGCCTTTCGCTCTTCTCCTCTCTACCACACTCTCATCTCCACCAAGATGTTTTTTAAATGACTTCACAACTCTTATTTATACAAGACATTGATTTTAGGATAATCATCAAAGTCGGCAAACTTTATAGAGCAAATACACAAATACAACTTGACTTATTACAAAAGACTTCATGCGAATCACCACACTGTTGGCCACACAGATCTTGGACTTAAATATTCTTTGAGGAACACGCCATGCTTCATAGAACATCTTCAAGATCATCTGCAAGATGTGTAAATCATCTGGTTGGCCAAGTTTAGGAAGAACATCATCATCTGGAAGTAATTCTTCAATTACGAGCTTCATCTTCAATGCGGACCACCAACACAAACTGGACACAATCTAGAGACCCCCACAAGCTTGCCTGAAACACCAAGAACATCCACACTACTTCTGCTTACTAAAATCATTCTCTTCTTCATCTGGAACCTCAAGAACATAGTCTATCATCACTGTCATATTGGAATAGATGCTTGCGGACCTCCAGACCACGAACCAATTGAGTTGTCAATTCACATTGACGTCCTAAACACTCCACCAAATCCACAGAATAAGATATTGCATTTCTGGATCTCACCAGACCTATTTGTGTCACTCTGTCACCTTTGAACATCTGCCAGAACCAATTTTACTCATATGGCCATAAATTCTTCAAATCTTCATGTGAACCTCTCAAATATTTACTGGATCACCTTTAGACGCATATCTACAAACCCTTTGATGCGCATCCTCTAATCTTCATCTTGGCTGGGATCTTCACTTCACTATCTTCATTGTTCTTCTCTGTTTCTGATAGGACTAATTTTCTTAATATCCTCAGCATACAACTCATCCAATCCTTGACATCAATGCAACATGAGTATGTTGACATCAATGACAACACCGGTTAGGCCCATACTTGCAACAATCTCCCCCTTTGTCATTGATGGCAACATATGATGTGAAAAACTATTTTAACCATCAAGACAAGAACTTCTCCTCACTGACTGACATAACTCCCCTATCAACAACAACCATTCACATGTCTTCTCTTTCTTTACTGCTCCCCCTTTGATCAACTACCACTTTTTGTTTTTCACATGTCTTCTCTCCCACTTTGACATCAATATAAAATGACACATACTTGCATCATTATAGACTGCTCCCCCTGAGTAGCAGCTTCCTAACATCAATCTGAACCACAAGATATGACTGTGAGATCCACTGGACTGATGCACATTAGTGTACCTTAATTCAGAACCGGAGGGGTAATAACCCCTAACTTCTCCCTGAGATACTCAAAAGAGTCCTTAGGTAGAGGTTTAGTAAAAATGTCTACAATCTGATCCTTGGAGGGCACAAACTCCAATCTAACTTCATTCTTGTTCACCTGCTATCTCAAAAAGTGAAACTTGATGGATATATGTTTTCTCTTTGAATGCAACACTAGATTTTTTTGATATATTTATTGCACTTGAATTATCACAGAAGATTGTGATGGGTTCCTCATACTCCACTCTAATGTCTCTTAGAATTTGCTTCATCCACAATACTTGAGTGCAACTACCTACTGCTGCAATATATTCTGCTTTTGTAGTGGACAGAGATATTGCCTCTTATTTCTTGCTCAGCCAAGAAACCAATCTTTTCCCTAAAAAGAATGCTCCACCACTGGTACTCTTCTGGTCATCCACATCTCCTGTCCAATCTGCATCTGTATATGCATGAAGAGAGAAATCATGATCTCTAGGAGACCATAAACCATACTCAACTGTTCCTTTTAGATATCTAAGAATCCTCTTGATTGCCAAGACATGAGATTCTCTAGGATTAGCTTGGAATCTAGCAACAAGACCAACACCATTCATAATGTCAGGTCTAATTTGAGTAAGATACAATAGTCTTCCAATCATTGACCTGTACTTTTTCTGATCAGCCTTAGGAGAGTCATCATCTTTGCTCAATTTACATCCAGTTGCCATGGGAGTATTCATTGGTTTTGAGTCTTCCATCCCAAATTTTTTTAACAATTCTTTCACATATTTGGTCTGTGAAATGAAGATTCCTTTCTTTGTTTGAGTGATTTGCAGACCCAAGAAGAAATTCATTTCCCCAAACATGGACATCTCAAATTCACTTTTCATTTGATTTGCAAAAGTTTTGCACATACTATCTCTTCCTCCAAAAATGATATCAACAAATACTTCAACAATCAAGATATTTTCATGATCAATTTTGAAGTACAAGTTATTGTCAGCATTACCTTTGTTGAAACCAATCTTCAAAAGATGCTTATCTAGTCTTTCATACCAGGCTCTTGGGGCTTGTTTGAGTCCATACAATGATTTCTTCAACTTGCAGACCATATCACCATGATTAGACAATTGAAATCCATCTGGTTTTTCAATGTATACTTCTTCTTCCAAGTCACCATTCAGAAAGATAGACTTGACATCCATCTGATATACTTTGAAGTCCTTGAAGGCAGCAAAGGCAAGAAATAATCTGACTACTTCAATTCTTGCCACCGGAGTAAAAGTTTCTTCAAAATCAACTCTTTCTACTTGAGAATAACCTTTGCAGACCAATCTAGCTTTGTTTTTGACTACTTCACCATCCTCATTCAGTTTATTCTGGAAGACCCATTTGGTTCCAATCACATTTTTGTTTCTAGGTCTAGGAACAAGATCCCAAGTGTGATTTTTCTCAATCTGTATCAACTCTTCCTTCATTGCTTTAGTCCAACTTTCATCATTGCATGCTTCACTTACTATTTTTGGTTCAATTTTTGAAATCAAACAATACTTTTCTGAGTCTTGAGCAATCTTTCTTCTCGTTTGAACACCTTTTCTTTTATCACCTATGATATGATCTTCAGAGTGATTCAATCTTACATACCTGGGAGTTTTGGGAGTTTCTTGCAATTCTATTTCTTGGACAAGTTCATTCAAACTTATTTCTTCTTTTTGATTCTCTGGATTAGTTTGGATCTGAATTTTAGAAGGGACTTGAACTTCTTGGACCAAAACATCATTATGATCATCTTCTTCATATTCATAAAACCTTGAGGGTTTTTCAATACCTTCATCAACCTTCACATTTGTACTTTCTATAATCTTTCTCAATCTCTTGTTATAACACTGGTATGCTTTACTTTGAGTAGAATAACCCAAGAATATTCCTTCATCACTTCTAGCATCGAATTTTCCAAGGTCTTCATCTCTTTTAATGTAATATTTTCTACCAAAGACTCTGAAATACTTCACAGTGGGAGTGATGCCAAACCAGAGTTCATAAGGGGTCTTACCATTATTGCTTCTGATTTGTACTCGATTAAGAGTATTAGTCTTACATCTTCTCTCCAGTAGATTTGAGGAACATTTGCTTCCATCATCATGGTTCTAGATGCTTCTTGGATTGTCCAATTCTTTCTCTCCACTACTCCATTCTGCTGCGGAGTCCTTGGAGCAGATAACTCTCTTTATCCCATGTTTCTCACAGAATTCTATGAACTCTCCAGATGTGAATTCTCCACCTCTATCAGACCTGAGACATTTTATGTTTAATCCAGTTTCATTTTCTACCATAGCTTTGAATATTTTTAATTTCTCAAGAGCCTCAAATTTTTCTTTCAGAAAAGTCACCTACATCATCTGAGAGTGGTCATCAATTAATAACATGAAGTATCTATCATCTTGCAAGATCCTGATTCTTACCGGTCCACATAGATCATTATGTACTAAGTCCAACAATCCAGTAGAGGATTGTTCCTTACTTTTGAATGTGACTACTCTGCTTGCCCAATTGACATTCTTTACACAAACTATTAGTAGGTTTCACTAGTCTTGGAAGATCTCTTATAGCCTGAGTGTTTCTTATCTTGATGATATTATCAAAATTCACATGACACATTCTCTTATGCCACAACCAACTCTGATCAATTTGAACAAATAAACAACTTTTTTCAGTACCAACTAAGTGGAAGATGTTACCTTTTGTTTGAGTACCGGATGCAATCTCTATTCCAAAACTTTCAAAGATCTTACATTTTCCATTTTTGAATCAGAGATCATAGCCTTTATCCACCAACTGTCCAACATTGAGAAGATTGTACTTTAGACCTTCAACATACAGTACATTACTGGTTTTGTTCTTTCCATCAAAAGAAATAGTTCCTCTTCCTCTGATTTTGCCAGCAGAATTATCACCAAATTTTACAACTCCTCCTTCATATCTTTACAAATCTATAAACTTATTTTTGTCACCTGTCATATGGTGGGAGCATCCATTGTCAGTGACCCAATCATCCTTTTCTTCAACTTGGGCAGCCAGAGCTCTTTCTATCATTTTATGATTGACAGATTCAGAGGGCATTGAATCTTCTTCCTTGATGGCAATAAACACCCAGTCACTTCTGGATTTGTTTCCTGTCTCTGATTCATCATCTGTTACTCCTTCATCATCATCATCATCTTCATGAACATAGTAACATTTCTTTTGGAATCTTGATCTGTTTGGATTTGCCCTTGAAAATCTTTCCAGAGATCTTGAGGCAAAATGACCAATCTTATTGCAGTTGAAACATTTGAGGGGCAATTTTCCTTCATACTTACCGAAACCTCTTGGCAGTATTTTTGCAATAAGGGATTCAAGTTGAGCAACTTTTGCTTCATCTTCTTCCAGATCTTTTCTTGCTTTTTCATACCATGAAATTTTCTTTGAGGAGTTCTCTCCTGGATCAAACTTTTGTTTGCCTTTTATAGAGGCACTAGCTTTGAATGTAGATTCAGTATTGGGGGGTGCATCTCTAAACTTGGCCAATTCAAATGCAGCTAATTTTCCAACCAATTGATCTCTTGCAATATTTGAAAAAGATCTGAATTCTTCAATAGGAGCAACCTTGTATTTGTAAGCAGGAGGTAGGGATCTAAGAACTTTGGTAACAATCTCATCGTCATCCAAGATTCCACCAACACATCTAGTGCCACAAACAAGCTCATTTACTTTTGGCATAAAAGTAGTGATATTCTCATCTTCATTCATCTTCAGGTTTTCAAATTTTCCTTTCAGACTCTGTAGCTTGGCACATTTAACATATTTGTCTCCTTCATGCAGAAGTTCCAGTTTTTTCTAAATCTCATATGCAGTTTTTAAATCTATAACATTTGTTAGCTATGAATCAGATAAGGCTCTTAGTAGAGCTTCTTTAGCCTGAAGATTGTCTTCAACATCTTTGATTTCATCTACAGTTTTTGGACCATTCTTTGGAGGGACATACTTCTTTGAAGCCATGATCCAATATTGCATTCCCTGGCATTCCATGCGGCTTTTCCAAAGAGTGTAGTTGGTTCCATCAAACCTCGGACTATCCTTCTTGTAGGAAGACATCCTGGATATCCTCAAGCAGTTAAGCTCTTTTAGAGGAACTTGGCTCTGATACCAATTGTTTGTTTCAAGATAGACAACTGAGAGGGGGGGTGAATCAGTTGTCTCAAAACTTTCCTTTTATTAACCACTTAAATCCTTCTTATAATTCAGTAACATAATAATAAATCAATCATAGAAACATAATGCAACAATTCAAGAGTAGAAAAATATTAACACATGACACCAAGATTTTTAACGTGGAAAACCCGTATAAGGGAAAAACCACGGGGTGACTAACCCAAGATTGTATTCTCTGTTAAAAGAATAAGAAGAACAAAATGGCACATGCCAATTAGGGCTCATTGCCTGAGCACACTGCTCACAAGAGGCCCATTGCCTACAGGAGACACACTGTCTACATAATGATAATTATTACATACTTAAACTAAAGAATAGCATCAGCACCATGTTTGAGTTAGTTCCATTTAAGCTCAATACTTCTGATTTGCCTTTCACTCTTCTCCTCTCTACCACACTCTCATCTCTGCCAAGATGCTTTTGAAATGACTTCCTAACTCTTATTTATACAAGACATCAATTTTGGGATAATCATCAAAATTAGCAAACTTTACAGCGCAAATACACAAATACAACTTGACTTATTACAAAAGACTTCATTCGAATCACCACACTGTTGGCCACACAGATCTGGGACTTAAATATTCTTTGAGGAATACACCATGCTTCGTAGAACATCTTCAAGATCATCTGCAAGATGTGTAAATCATCCAGTCAGCCAAGTTTAGGAAGAACATCATCATCTAGAAGTAATTCTTCAATTACGAGCTTCATCTTCAATGCGGACCACCAACACAAACTGGACACAATCTAGAGAGCCCCACAAGCTTGCCTGAAACACCAAGAACATCCAAACTACTTCTGCTTACTGAAATCATTATCTTCTTCATCTGAAACCTCAAGAACATAGTCTGTCATCACTGTCATATTGGAATAGATGCTTGCGAACCTCCAGACCACGAACCAATTGAGTTGTCAATTCACATTGATTTCCTAAACACTCCACCAAATCCGGAGAACAAGATATTGCATTTCTGGATCTCACCGGACCTATTTGTGTCACTCTGTCACCTCTGAACATCTGCTAGAACCAGTTTTACTGATATGACCATAACTTCCTCAAATCTTCATGCGGACCACTCAAATCTTTACTGGATCACCTTTAGACACATATCTACAAACCCTTTGATGCGCATCCTCTAATCTTCTTCTTAGCTGGGATCTTCACTTCACTATCTTCACTGTTCTTCTTTGTTTCTGATAGGACTAATTTTCTTAATATCCTTAGCATACAACTCATCCAATCCTTGACATCAATGCAATAGGAGTATGTTGACATCAATGACAACACCAGTTAGGCCCATACTTGCAACAGCTCCCACAACCAAGACTGTAACAGTGAGACACCTGCTGATAAACTAGCACCCCTATGGTATACCACCTGATGCATATCATAGTATAGGTGTGCCAAAACACAGACACCCCAAGCATAGCGGGTGCCCTCTGTGATCATCCTCTCCATGATCTATCCCCATCTAATTGGGAACCCATGCGATCTTCTATCAGGGCATACAACACCTCTGATCAATCCTGCAACTATCCCAGGGAAGTAGTCATAGTAATCGTGTATATCTTGCCAGGAGATAACCTGATAGTCCAGCTCAGGGTTGTCAAATACCCGCCTGCACTCTGTGAGTCCTGCATCCCACTATGGATCATACTCCACGAGCTCTCCTTGAATCAGCAAGTGAAGTATTGTGTATACATCCTCCAGCGTCACTGTCATCTCACCAGTCAGGAAGTGAAAGGTCCCATCCTCACTGTGAAACCTCTCCACTACTGCAGTCAGTAAGCCGCAGTTCGCTCGAACCTTGAGCATAAAGCACACATGATACAATCCCATCGTGCCAAAAGCCTCTCGATCTATCTCTGTCAACATATAGCACTACAACATCGGCAAGGGAAACTGCTCCCTCGACATCAATGTATCTTGTATGTCCTCTTGCAAGCACGCAAAGTAGGGCGTCAACCTAAAGTTGCAAGTACCATGCTCAACATATCTATAGAATCATATCAACTAACTTAACATATCAAATTGATCAAAACATCACACTACATCTCTTGACTAGATTCCTACAATCTCGAAGATAGTTTATCGATTGACGCATCAAACAGGATGCCAATTGATTCAATTTTGTTAAGTAAAACTGACTATCTATATCATATGCACCATAATAGAAGGTACATGCACCATTTCTTAGCAAATGCACCACTTTTGTCATATGTGTTGTAGCATACCATAAATGCACAGCCCCATACCATATATGCACAGCCCAAGTGCATGCGCTGACTCATACTGTACATGCGCCGACCTTTCTAATGCATGCACAGGTTTCATGCATGCTCCGTAGATTGACAGATGTGCAGTTCCGCATGTCAGATGCGTCAAACTTTGATCTTGCGAATTTGTTTTGCCTAATTTTACCTAGCTTTTAATGCACTCAAAATTTACCCTAGGTGAAATTGTTTGAGATACATACCGCTGGTCCTGCCTGTGCTGGCCAGTCGAATCGTCAGACTCGCTCAAAGTGATGCTCCTCGCACAGAATATCCATCCTAGTGCTGACTGCTCTATGCTTTGTGCTCTCCTAAGCTCTCAAAGACAATCCAACAAAAGCAAAGTGTGCAAATGACTTGTCTTGTGGACCCAGCTCCTATATATAGCATGCAAACCCTAAACTAGCTGTGTGGTGACTATGACTACTTCCCGCACCTATTTCTTCCCATTTTCTTCCCGTTTCTCAGAAACACATCCTATTTTCTTCAATCCTAACCAAGTTTTCCCTTCGTCTTCGTGAGATTGTCCGTCTCACGGCTTCTGCCTTCTTCCTGTCCAATCTCCCGAGGGGGTATCCTATCGTCATAACCTATACTAGGGGCAAACTAGGTCATGTATCATTATCAGACAACTTATTCTTTGAAGCAACGCCATAAACTGCATTGCATCAAAGAGGGGCAAAATGTATACGCCTAAAAATGACACGACTCTATCCAAATAAATATTCTTAATATTTATTTAAGTCTAATTCTTCTATCAATAAATAAATAAACAAATGTATTTATTCGATTCGCATTCCTCTAAATTAATTAAATATCGAAATATTTAATTACCTCTTCTAAAGTTAAAATTAAATAAAATCCTTTATTTAATTAAATTCTTCCAAATAATTAAATAATTCTTAATTATTTAATTAAATCAAAATCATTCTTCCAAATTTAAATAAATCAAATCAAATTTATTTAAATCCTCTCAATCTCTAAAGATAAAATATAATCAAATATTTTATTTATTCTTCCAAATCATGCACAACAATTAAATAAATTTATTTATTTAATTTTCTTTCTTATCTTCTAATTCTTCAAATATCTTCCAAATCTTCTAAAAACAAGTCTTCTTCTCCATACACAAAATTAATTTAATTCCTCTCAAATCATGCAAAAGCAAATCTCAAGTTGAGTTAACTAACTCAATCAACCTTGTTTTTATCAATATCTCTTAAATTAGAAAAAAACCTTCTAATTTATGAAAAGCATGTCTTATCTTTAGAAAAGAAAGTAGTTAACTCAAATAAAACAACTTTTGTGTGACACTTGTCTTCTTCTTATTTGCGCACATTCCTCAATCATTCTCAACCGTTGATCTTCTTCTTCTTTCTATACCGTTGATCTTCTCTTTCCCAAGTCTATAAATTGAACCTCATTCTTCTATTTCATTCATTCAAGCTTTAAGTAAACTTACTCTGTAGGAATTACAGCGCACCTTTGGCACCAATTCCTTCATTGCTTGTGATCATACTTGTTACTACACACTATCATCTTTGTTGTGAAGCTCATCTTCATGGTGATACTATCATAGCCGTTCCCATTTGAACATCTTAGAATCATAGCAAGGAAGTGCACCTTCTGAGGGCCATATCATAGACAAGATCATTTGTGATAGGCAATAAATGGAAGTTGCGAATTAAAGGAGGTTTGCTTTGTATTGGTCATTGTTTGATTGAATCTCTTTTGTTCATTATTTCATTGAGTTTTGGGTATCATTGATTATATTATATTGATTATTCATTTAGATCCAATTTTCCCTTAACATTATGTTTCGGTGATAATCATGAGAATGCAAGGTCGAAACAGTGGGTATCTCTGCATGTTTTGAAAGGGATCTTAAGGATTTGAAAGTGTAGGTTCTCAAAGGGTTGAGCTTGTTCATTTTTGACTGAATCTTTGACCTATTCTTTAGCAAAATGGTTCTTATTTGTTGGCCTATCAGGTGATATCTTCTATGTATCTCGTTCTTTCTAAAATTCTTAAAATGCATGAAACAAATCGGTGAAGGAGAGAATCATTTGGTTCTTTGGTTTGAAGCTTACTTGCTATTCATTGTATAAGGGTTTGATAATATTGCTGATACCTCTGTGGAAATACTTGGGCTTCTCTCTGTTTCTAACTTGAAGGCATTTTGTGGTCATGATATTAAGGTTTTTGACTATGGTTTATTATTATGAGGAAACCAAACTATAGTGACAGTTATAATACTTTGTTATAACATTATTCAGTTGTAACTGTAATAAGGAAACTCTTGGGGTGAACTGTGGTTGAAACTAGGGTAACTTGCATGGTTGTTGAAGACAGTTTGGTGATAATAATGTTGTTTGTCAAAGCATTCTTTAACTTAGTACACAATTTGAACATAAATGTATTAAAAGTTTAAAGCCTCTAATCATGGTTAAAACTGCACTTCAAAGGCATTGTATGTTAGCCTTCATGGGTCTATTTGACCAGGCTCTTGTTACAGTTACTAATGCAGTTGCAAACTGCTTGAGATAGTTGCATGAATACAGTTATCTTCTCAAACTATTTTGTGAAAGAAAGAAAGACATTTCTGAGAAAGTATAAAAGAGATTATACTCTATTGAGTTTGTTGGGTTTTTGCAATCATTGTAATATCAAACAAAAGCAATAGACTATGATGGAATATCATTTTGTAATTAGTTGTATATGTGCACAAGTTGATGTAATTCTTGAAGTCTCAAATATTCAATGAGATATTCAAGAACAGAGCTTTAAGAGAAATATAGCAACCCTCTGTATTAAACTATGTTATTCATTGTATGGATTAAAATATGCCAGTGAGGCACAAATAGCCAGTGAGGTAGGATAAAAAGCTAGTGAGGCAAGAAAAAATGTCAGTGAGACAAAAGAAGTCAGTGAGACTGTATGATTGGGATTTTGATATTAAGCTAGTGAGGCATCTTTCCCGAGTGGTTTTTATTCCCCAAGAGGGTTTTCCACTCATGCAATTTGTTGTGTTATGGTCTCTATGTGTGTGATCCATTGATGTCTTATGTCTAAACTTTCCATTACATTCATTGTTCAGTGTTTCATTTGCTGTCTTGCAAAACATTCAAATCAGCATTACAATTTATTATTTCAAGTTTAAAAGGAGGTGAAAAGAAATGAAAATTTATTTGTGGTTGTCTCCAACACTGATTCACTCCCCCCTCTTAGTTTTGGTTGTACTCCAACACCTTGGTCCCTCTCAAGGTTTTAGGGATGCAAATTAAGTCTATTGGTTGGCCTTTGTGTTGGTTAAGCTGACCCTAAACTCAAATTTGTTTTTTGGTGCATGTTGTCAGCTCTTTAATTTGAATTATTCATTTTTAGGGCCTTGTATATAAACAATTGACTTCCTCATCTGAAACTAGAAGATTTGGATGGACTTTTTTAATACAAATTTTCTATGCAATATTCTGCTCTTGAATTACTATAGGTTGCTTTTGATCAAGTTGAAGGACTTTGCTCTTGGAAGGATTTTGTAAAGGCTAGGAAGTGATATATTGAGTCTATCTCACCATTCCTAGGTTTAAGCACTTTACATGATTGGGATAAGGGTTGGAACCACCAACTAGAACTTGGCTGAGTACCCTCCTAGGGTATGGTTGCATTGCCATCTTATTCATCAAACCTTCGGTGACTCCTCATCCTTGAGGTGAAGTTATATGTTTCTGTAATGTCCCCATTTTTTGAGAGCATCAGAGTTTAGAAGATTAGCCTATTATTTTGACCCTCGTAGGCTAATGGAATTTGATAGAGGGTCCACTGAGGCAGTTTCTTGGTCAGTTGGTGACCTTACTTCTCTCCAGTGCTTTGGTTGGTTCAGGATTCGACCTTTGAAGAGGTTTTTGGGCTTAGTTTTACACACTTACTATTTATAGTAAGACTATGGTTGTAGAGAGGGACCCCTACTATTTTTGGTAAGGCAGTTGGATGCATAGAGGGTACCATGGTGAACCCCCAGGTTTAGACAGAATTGAAAAATGATGTCTATTTATGGAGATAAGTGATTTTTAATTATTATTAAAAAGGACATCATGTGGTTTATAGACCTTATATTATAAGGGGTTTATAATGATTTATTTTAAAAGCCATTAATAAAGTACATTTATATTTGCAGAAAAGTGAGCGCCCAACTTGGAGATTTTATAAAATATTTATTAAAAACCTAAAAGTGGACTTCAAAGGAAAATTAAATATACTTCATGAGGTCGACCTACCTTGGAGAAGTTATAAAAGGGCATCGAAAAGCAATTAGATTCATTCTTGAAGATATTTTTATGACTTGTGCTTATGATATGAGAGATGTGTGTAGAAATACACAAGGGTTTCAGTCAATTTCAACTTTGGGGAATGAAAACTCTTCATTGCTTGATAGTGGGCTTCATTTAGAGGTTCAATCTGAGCTTAATTGTGAGGATTTCTGCAAGGGTAGAAGGGTTTGAAGGCTTAAAACATCCATCTTGGCTGCATACCTCTAGGGTTTGAAGCATAATAATTATTGGAGGATTGTTTCAATCATTTGGTGTATATACATTGAGGTTTCGGCATCATACATATCAGTTGTGACATTCTAATGTTAAGACACCATCATCTTTGGGAGACATTAAAGTCAGATCAACATTATTTCAGTTTATAATAGCATATCAAGGTTTCATATCAGTCATAATAGGGTTCATATCAGATCAAAATACCTTCATATTTGGAGCTAGAAGTGTGTGTGGAAGACTCTAACATCAACTACAACATCTTCCTTTCATTGGCATAAGGTATTAGGTATGTATTACAAGTTTTACCACTCAAATATTTAATTTGGGTGAAAGTTGTAATCACTGTCAAACTTTATCAGTCTGATCGGTTTTATATCAGACCTGGTATCATTGTAATTAGACCTAATTTAATTGCAATAAAGTGGTCCTATTGAAGTTAAAATAGTGCCTAGTGTTTACGCAATGTTTTTCTATCATTTCTACGCATTTGTATATGTTTTGGTAATATAAATCATGTAATGAAATCAAACAAACAAATTAGAACTTTGAAATCAGAATTGAATAAGTTTGGGAAAGTAAATAATTGGGTTATACTTGACAAGGGATATTACAGTGGTATCAGAGCAGTATCCTACCATCCTGTCGGGTTAATCAAGTTACATGTCAGAGATTCTTAGCTGAATGTTAGAGATTGCCATTGCATGTCAAAAATTTGGGGTTGCATGTTAGTGATGAGCACTTGCATGTCAGTTTTAATGGTTGCATGTGTGGTATCAGCTATTGCATGTTAGTTTAGCATTTAATTAAAATTCATTGAGCTCACAGATATCACAAGTTTCTAGCCAGTGTCAGTTATGGGAAAATCTAGGAAAGATATTGAATGGGAAGTTGATCTATTTTTTAAGGACTACCAGATCATGCTAGATAAATTTTTAAAAAATAGTTTTGATGATTATCTGAAGTGGGTGGATTTCTTCAATCCCCGAATGACTAATGCAGTAATGTTTGTTAGAAGGATGTAAAAGGAAAAAATTTCACAGGGCATACTTATTTTCCTTTGGAGATACCTCTTGAACTAGCACTTGACCATGGACAGATGGTAAAGGATGAAGTTTTGTATGAGTTCCTTGATTACACTATAGATAAGTATGACAACAATTCTTATTTTGGTAACAACTGCCGAACTATTTAGCGTAATCATGATCTAGACATTGTGACACATAAATAAAATATCGTGGAAGGTTCTTCTACTATTGGAACGCTAGATGAGGGTGTCATTAATGAGGAATGCATTTCTGATTCAAGTCACAATAAGTCTAATTTTGTATATCAGACCTTGGAAGATGTGAATAAGACCCAAGTTTTGTGTGATGACTGGTTACAAAGAGCTAAAAAAGCAAAGATGATGGCTACCAATGCAAAATAGCATTTATAAGAGGTTAAGGAACATTGCAGCCAACTCAATCAAGCAAAGAAGCAGAGGGAGTCACATCTTCGATCCCTAATTCTTCCAAAGGAAGAATGTGTAGAAGTTGCTAAAGAGGAGCGTCTTGAGATAAGCTAACCAAAAGAATATGTAGTTGTGTGTGATACCGGAAATTCTATTGGTATACGTAACTTGCATCTTGCATTGCTTGATTTACCTCTAGTTAAGAGCCTAATAAAGGCTCAAGTTGTGGAGCTAGGTGAAGAAGTCGAACACACACTTAGTGGATCAGCCACTAGTGTCATTACTACACCAGAGTTTGGAGGAGAGTTACTTTATTTCCTTGTCATGAAGGAGCAGCATGGGGATGATACTCTATCATCCTATGTACCTGTTGGTATCCTTAGCATTCCCACAGGTCACTCTTTTAGTTTTGAGGGTGTTGTTCCATACCATAGCAGTGACCTAAGAGCAGCGATTATACATCATTCAACACCTATGAGGGGTAGTTATCACATCCATTAGAGGTTTGTAGAGAATGGATATAGTTGTTGTGTTGTAGATACTTTTAGATATTCATATCTCCTCATGACGGATGGATGTGAGTTTTGTTTGTATTGGGATCTAGGGGGTGTTAGGGTCAGGACTGTAGTTTCGATGGGTCCCATGGGTTTGCTTCACCATTTCCAACATGGTGAAGTTGAGATCAGATTTGAGCAGTGGAAGTCTAAGGGTGTTTGTCATGGTAGACTTCTATTTTGGATTTGGGATCCAGGTATATTTTGTTGGACACTCTCTAGTGTGCTATGTGATTCTTCTTGTGCATCAGGGTTCCAATCAGAGTTCACTAATGAGCATTGCAGTGTGTACATGGTGTGGATTTCTCGCAACTTCACTTTTGGTTCACATGTACATGAGTTGAGGTTGATGCACAAGTTTAGTGCACATGGTTTGGATAGTTGGTATGATGTTTATCCTTGCATAGTTGTGATTATGTTGGTGCTTCACGGGTTGGCTAGAGAAGTGTGGGATATTTCATAGTTCTTCCTTTGGGCCTCCGATGGAGTGGAGTTTCTTTGCAGTGGAGATTTCTTGGGGACAAGCAATTTCAGGGAGGGTGGACTGTAATGTCCCCATTTTTTGAGAGCATCAGAGTTTGGAAGATTAGCCTATTAGTTTGACCCTTGTAGGCTAATGGACTTGGATAGAGGGTCCACTGAGGCAGTTGCTTGGTTAGTTGGTGACCTTACTTCTCTCCAGTGCTTTGGTTGGTTTAGGATTTAGCCTTTGCAGAGGTTTTTGGGCTTAGTTTGACACATTTACTATTTATAGTAAGACTGTGGTTGTAGAGAGGGACCCCTGCTATTTTTGGTAAGGTGGTTGGATGAATAGAGGGTACCATGGTGAACCCCTAGGTTCAGACATAATTGAAAAATGATGTCTATTTATAGAGATAAGTGATTTTTAATTATTATTAAAGGTAATCTTTAATAATAATTAATTATTATTAAAAAGGACATCATGTGGTTTATAGACCTTATATTATAAAGGGTTTATAATGATTTATTTTAAAAGCCATTAATAAAGTACATTTATATTTGCATAAAAGTGAGTGCCCAACTTGGAGGTTTTATAAAGTATTTATTAAAAACCTAAAAGTGGACTTCAAAGGAAAATTAAATACACTTCATGAGGTCGACCTACCTTGGAGAAGTTATAAAAGGGCATCAAAAAGCAATTAGATTCATTCTTGAAAAAAATTTTATGACTTGTGCTTATGATATGAGAGCTGTGTGTAGAAATACACAAGGGTTTCAGTCAATTTCAACTTTGGAGAATGAAAACTATTCATTGCTTGATAGTGGGCTTCATTCAGAGGTTCAATCTGAGCTTAATTGTGAGGAATTCTGCAAGGGTAGAAGGGTTTGAAGGCAAAAAAATCCATCTTGGCTGCATACCTCTAGGGTTTGAAGCATAATAATTATTGGAGGATTATTTTTATCATTTGGTGTATATACATTAAGGTTTCGGCATCATACATATCAGCCATGACATTCTAATGTTAAGACACCATCATCTTTGGGAGACATTGAAGTCACATCAGCATTATTTGAGTTTATAACAGCATATCAGGGTTTCATATAAGTCATAACAGGGTTCATATCAGATCAAAATACCTTCATATTTGGAGCTAGAAGTGTGCGTGGAAGACTCTAACATCAACTACAACATCATTCCTTTCATTGGCATAAGGTACCGGGTATGTATTACAAGTTCTGCCACTCAAATCTTTAATTTGGGTGAAAGTTGTAATCACTGTCATAACTTTATCAGTCTGATCAGGTTTATATCAAACCTGGTATCATTGTAATCAGACCTGATTTAGTTGCAATAAAGTGGTCCTGTTGAAGTTAAAATAGTGCCTAGTGGTTATGCAATGTTTTTCTATCATTTCTACGCATTTGTATATGTTTTGGTAATATAAATCATGTAATGAAATCAAACAAACAAATCAGAAATTCAAATAAGAACTTTGAAATCAGAATTGAATAAGTTTGGGAAAGTAAAAAATTGGGTTATACTTGACAAGGGATATTACAATTTCCTTGAGTGAAGCATCTCTATTATCATCCTATACTATTTTCTTGAGTCATCTAGGGTTAGGGTTTGATATATTTGATTAGATCTTGCATGTTACTACTCACACTTAGGGTTTTTAAGCACACACAACATCTTGTTCTAATCTTGGCTATCTGTGAGGTAGGAATACCAAAATGGGGGCTTGACTAAGGAAAGATCATATATAGACACAACACTTTTTACCTTGTTTGTGTATGCAGGTTGATTTAATAGGTTTTAGAAGACACCAATTGGAGAGAAGACTGATATTGCAAGTATAGATTGGGTGAAGTTTAGACTTTCAGAAAAATCCTAATTTGGGTCTAAAGCACCCAACACCCTAGTACCTCCATGTTTTCAGGCCTAGGTTCTAATTTTGTATCGTCTCCTAATCCCTGCTATCTTTTTAGAATTCCTGTATCTATTTCTAATAGTTGTTTATTGGTTAAACTTGCTTAATTAGGATTTGGTGTTTTACCCTAGTTTGATTGGTTGAATTTGATAGATACTCCCTTATACAACAAAGGGACAGAACCCCTGTAGTTTGGCTCTCCTTCAAAGGTAGAAGCCAAACTTGGTTTGTGTTCCAATGTTGATAGAAGAGGGTTTGATCTAGTTTAACCTATTAAGCTAAGTCTCCCTTCATCTAACATTTTGGTGAAACTGACACATCTTACACTCTTACATCCTTCTTCATCTAAATATAATTTGTTTGTTGTTCTAGATTTGATTAAGATTTAGTTTATTCATCATTTACATACTTACATACCTTGCATTTTGCATTTGATCCATTATTAGGGTAACAAAAAAACTTTGCATTCCTTGAAAATCTAGCTAGTCTTAAACCTAGGGTTTGTAGATTAGTGTGTTGTTTTAGATGTTTGTGACATTAATTGATTGATTAAGTTGATTTCATTTTCTGTACCTTGTGTTTAGAACATTATTGCATCTTAGCGTTTGAAATTTTGAAAATCAAGCATTTGATTTAGGTGTAGAAAAAATATATTTGTCACATTTTCTATATTTCACAAGTTTAGATCATTATAACTTTTGATATAAATTTTTGATTTTGTGCATTAGATCTGATTACTATTGAAGATTAGTAAGAATTTCTCAATTATACATATTACATTCATGCATATACATTGATTAGGGTTATCAAAAACCTCATTTGTTGATAACTTCTATCTTGAAAATTGTAAAATCTTGATTATGTTTTAGCTATTCATTGGATAACATAATTAAGGCATTGTTGTTCATAACTTAGTTTTTTTTAAACAAATTTCATTTCATTCTTCTCCTTTATATAATTTGTATTTGAAAAAGTAGGCTATGCGACAATGTCATACTTCTTTTTCAACACTCTGATGCATTTGATGAGCCATTTAGTAGTGATGATTTTGATATGTTAGATGAAGCCTTAGATGACTTCATCTCTATAAAACCATCGTCTACAACTCCTAAACCATCTTTATTACAAAGATTCATAAATACAATTTATGTTTTTGGTTCCTAAAATGAACCTGAGAAACCCAAAATTATTGTGCATCTTGGTAATGATGCTTCTCAATCACAATCTAAACTGATTCTCACAATAGGAGGTACTTCAAAAACTTCTAGACCTCCTGGTTATATCTTAAACTACGAAAAACAAATCATTGGAAATAATCAACACAATCAATATGTGTTGCAACATCCCATGCATCATGAGGTTGCTCATACATATAACACTAGAAACAATAAACAAAAGAAACAAATAACATTTGTTCCATCTTCTCTCCCACCTTCTCAACCTATTCTTCCTCAAGCACCTCGTCTTACTTAGCATACTAGTAGAGATTATGATCTTGTTGAGAAGCTTCACGCTACTCCTGCAAAGATCTCTCTATGGGAATTGATACAAACATCACCTACATACCATGAAATGCTCCAAGAAGCTTTACAATCTAAATTGATTCTCACAATAGGAGGTACTTAAAAAACTTCTAGACCTCCTGGTTATATCTTAAACTATGAAAAACAAATCACTGGAAACAATCAACACAATCAAAATGTGTTGCAACATCCCATGCATCATGAGGTTGCTCATACATATAACACTAGAAACAATAAACAAAAGAAACAAATAACATTTGTCCCATCTTCTCTTCCGCCTTCTCAACCTATTCTTCCTCAAGAACCTCATCTTACTTAGCATAGTAGTAGAGATTATAATCTTGTTGAGAAGCTTCACACTACTCCTGCAAAGATCTCTCTATGGGAATTGATACAAACATCACCTACATACCACGAAATGCTCCAAGAAGCTTTACAAAAGGTGATTGTTCTACCTTATATTAGGCTAAATGATGTAGCAGCTCTATTAGATTGTATACATGCGACAAAAATGGACATCATTTTTCAACATGAATTACCTCCCAAAGAAGTTCAAAACCAATATGAGCCTCTTATGACATTCATCATTATTAATAAAATGAGGGTTAGACATACTATGATTGCTGGTGGATCGAGTCTTAATGTTTGTGGCATAGACTTGTTACATAAAATCAATGCTGATGCATCTCTCATCAAACCAGATAAACTTAATATTCGTGGCTTTGATAATGTTGGTAGACAATAATTGGGTATTATCACCTTACTCATTAAGGTTGTTCATGTGACTTTATCTACCCTTATCCATGTCATGTCTGGTTCTCTTTCATACAATCTTCTTCTTGGTAGACCCTGGATTCATGCCATGGGGAAAGTCCCTTCTACCCTTCATCGATCAATCAAGTTTGTCTATGACAATAAGCTCCAAACAATTGAAGCTGATTTGATTCCAGAAAGTTGTCTACAAACTGAAGCTAAAAATCAACAATATTTCCAACCTTTTACTATAATTTCATCTCATTCTAAAGTTAAATCATCTCCCCTAGTGGAGGTTATTGTAGAAGAATCTAATTCACCTTTGAATACACTTTTAGGTGATGATTGGGGTTCATTAGAATTTACACCTACCTTTGTGGGTGAATATAAAGTCTCATCGTCAAAGCTAGAAAATTTTAAGGTTGCTTCAATTTCTTCTCCTAAATTTACTCATGAGAAATCTAAGATTTATTTAAAAATCAATGATAATAAAACTTACTCTTATACTACAGAATATGATACCTATGAGGCGCCTCCTTCCTCTTCAGAAATGGCATCTATCTATGGTTGTCATTCTCAAATTCTTTCTCAATGCGGATACAACATCAATGGTTGTGGTATAAAGGAATAGGGTATTAAAGTCCCCTTAGAATCTAATCCATACTACTCTTTTTTTGGTCTTAGATACCGTCCTTTACAACCCACCAAAGCCGCTCGTCATCCTAATCTAAATGTAAACACAATTTCATCATCTACAGATCATATTCCAACAATTAATTGGGTATATCCAGAATTAATCGACTCAAGTTGTGATTCTAGCAATATTACCTTAGATAGTTTTCCAACGATTGAAGCTTTGGATGAATCCCTAGGAGCTTATGATCATTTGCCTCGTTACCATCATGATCGTGGTTTCCCTTATTGTTTAAATGTAAAAACATACTTTGGGAAAGATTCTTGTTTATCTAATGGTACCTCGACATCTCAATAATCACCGATGGAATCCCTTCATCCTCCTAATGTCTTAGACCACAATACTCTCCTTAATGGAAAGACTGTTGATGTATCAATGGACAAGGATAACCCTAAAAAAGTTATCCCTATTGGAAATTTTGTAAATCTTGAAGAAAATCAAGAACTTACTTCTCTCCTACATGATTATCCTAACCTCTTTGCTTGGACATATTCTGATATGCTTGGCATTGAGCCTAAGGTGGTAACACATAATATTATTATTCATCCTTATGTTAAACCTGTAAAACACAAGACTCACAAGATGAATCCTAAGGTCGCATTGTTAGTCAAAGCTGAGATAGAGAAGCTTCTACAAGCCGACTTTATCTACCCTATTGACTACTTGCCTTGGATCTCAAATATTGTGGCTATTGCTAAACCCAACAACCATATTCAAATTTGCACTGGCTTTAGAGATTTAAATAAAGCATCTTTAAAAGATGATTTCCTCTTCCTAATATTGATACGATTGTCTATTCCATTGCAGGCCATGCCTTACTTTCCTTTATGGATGGTTTATTTGGTTATAATCAAATATTCATCAATCCTCAAGATCAATATAAAATAACTTTTATAACTCATGGGGGAACATTTTGTTGGGTTTTCATGTCGTTCAAATTAAAGAACATTGGTGGGACTTATTAATGTGTTGTGACACTTATCTTTCATGATTTCATGCATAGAATTTTAGAGGATTATGTCAATGACATTCTGGCCAAGTCCATTTTGTGCCAGGATCACATCAAAATTCTTCGTCAAATATTTGAGCGTATACGTAAATACAACATGCACTTGAATGCTCGTAAATGCATCTTTGGCATTGATAGCAATAAGCTATTGGGATTCATAGTTTCACATTGTAGTATTGAGGTGGATACAAAAAAGATTCACGCCATTATCAACATGCCACATCCTAAAAACATTTCACAACTTCATAGTTTACAAGGGAAGATACAAGCCATTCATTGATTTGTTTCACAACTCATGGATAGGAATCACCCTTTCACACAACTACTTAAAAAAGAATCTAACTTTAATTGGCATAAGGATTTCTAGAAAGTTTTTGATGATCTAAAAAGCTATTTAGCTAATCCTCCTATATTACAACATGTCATCTCTGGATGACCCTTTGTTCTCTACACATCTGCATCTCCTAATGCTCTCGCAACATTATTAGCATAGAATGATGAAAATGGAAAAGAACACGCTGTATATTACATCAATCAAACCTTGCTTGATTATGAAGTGTGATATTCTGTGATAGAAAAGTAGTGCCTCGCTCTTGTTTTTGCAACACAAAAATGGAGACATTATTTCCTAAATGCTAAAATTGATGTAATTGTAAGATTTGATCCATTGAAGCATCTCTTTTCTAAAATAGATCTTTCAGGATGCTTAGTGAAGTGGGTTATGTTAATGGAATTTGACCTTAAGTTTATCTCTCAAAAGCTAATAAAGGATCAAGCATTGACTGACACTTAGCTGAAGCTCCCTCACCATTCTCTATTTCAAATCAAGAGTCATTCCCTGATGATCAAATCCTCTCCCTAGATGTTGCTGACAAGTGGAAGTTATTCTTTGATGGTTCTAGATGTCAAACTGGCTTCGGTGTTGGTGTTATACTAGTACCTCCATCAGGAAAGTTGATTCCTCTATCTTATCGTCTCAACTTTTTATGTACCAACAACATTGCAGAGTATGAAGCCCTTATTATTGGCTTGTGTGCCACTTTGTCTCTCAACATTAAACACATTTGTATATTTGGTGAGTCTCAATTGATCATAAGGCAAGTCACTAGATCTTATCAAGCAAATCAAGATAAGTTATCTTAGTATCGAGACTTGGCCTTATCGTTATTGAAGAATTTCTCATCCTTTACAATTGACACAATTCCACAAAAAGATAATCATCATGTGGATGCAATGGCAAGCATTGCTTTCCTTATATCCCTTGACGATTATTCCATAAATTATCAATTTATAATTCATAATCTCAAATCACCTTCAATATATGAAATACCTTTCGATATCACCTTTTGTGATAACATAGATTCAGATGAATGGTACTCCCATATACTCCAATATTTGTGTGATGGTACCTTTCCTAATCTAGCGTCCAAAAGTGCTCGAATTTGAATACGTAAAATTGTGGAACGCTATATAATCTTATTAAAAATACTATATCGATGAAACTATGAGGGTCTTCTCCTTCATTACCTTAACAAATTTGAGATTCTAATTGCCCTTGAAGAGGCACATTTAGGTACCTGCGGAGAACATTTCAGTGGGAAATCTCTAGTTCAAAAGTTACTTCGTATAGGTTACTATTGGAAAAAAATGGAACGAGACTCCTTTACCTTTGTCAAAAAGTGCCCACAATGTCAACAACATAACACTCATTCAAGCTCTTTCCCCGGAACTTTGTGCTCAAGTTTCACCTTGGCCATTTTCTATGTGGGGATTAGATATTATTGGAAAAATTTCTCCCCCTTCTTCTCAAGGACACACTTTCAATCTCACAACCACTGACTACTTCACGAAATGGGTCAAAGTGGTCCCTCTCCAATCCATGACTGCTGAAGTAGTTTGTCGTTTCATCCAAGACAACTTAATCTCTTGATTTGGCATTCCTTCCACTTTGGTTTCTAACAATGGTGCATCATTTAAGAACAAAGATGTGAAGAAATTCCTCAAGAAATATCATATTCAACATTGTTTCTCTATTCCATATTATCCACAATCAAATGGCCAGGCAGAATCTTCTAACAAAGTAATTGAAAAAATTCTTTGAAAAATTGTTAACAAACATCCAAAGGATTGGCATACTCAACTATCTTGTGCATTATGGGCTTATCAAATGAGTGTTCGTAAGGCTATAGGTACTACCTCGTACAACCTCATGTTGGTGCTGATGTGATCATGCCTTTGGAGTTAGAAATTACTTCATTGTAAATTTCTCTTAATGGCATTCTCGATGAAAATACTCAAAGAGAACAAATACATAAATAGCTTGAAATGCTCGATGAACAATGCACACATGCTCTCGAACATCTCCAAGCCCATCAAAAGATTATTCAATTCTCGTACAATGGATGTGTTATTCATCGTTCATTCGAGTTTGGAAATCTAGCACTCTATGAAAATCAACGCAATGTCAATGCACCTTATGGTGAAAAAGGGAAGTTCAACTTGAATTGGATAGGACCATACATCATCACTAAAGTATTTGGATCGAGTGTGAATAGATTGTCTAATATGCATGGTATGACTCCCAAAGAGCCTATTAATACCTTGCATTTGCGTCGATATTATGCTTAATCTTTACTTTCTTTCATATGCTAACATTTTCTTCTAAAGAAAATGTTTGTTATATAGTAAATTAAAAAATTTCTATGATATGTTGTTTGCTTGAATCTTGACAAAACATGCAAATTCATTAAGGTATTTTTCTTAGTTTAGAAAATTACTTGGTTGTTAGCATATGGTATGTTAGTTGTACACCATGTTCAATAATCATTGTTGTATCTAGTTTAACAATATTACAATGTTGTTTAATTGGATCACAATTGAATTATCTCGACATGTGTATACACCTTAATAATATCTAATCAAACCCCCATTAATGGGGGTGGTGATGTTGATATCGAAACAAGAAGGAAGGAAACAAAGTGGAATCCTCCAGCTAAGGGATGCGTAAAATTGAACTTTGACGGAGCCTCGAAAGTAATCTTGGTATTTTAGGAGTTGGTTGTTTAGTTAGAGATGAAGATGGTAAAATCTTGGGGAAAGCAACAAAGAAGCTTTCTTTTGGATTGAACAATGAAGCAAAATTTCAGGCTTTAATTCTTGGGCTAAACCTTTGTCACTATCTTGGAGTTAAAAAGTTGAAGGTGGAAGGTGATTTCATGCTGGTAATTAACACCTTGAGAACCAAGAATTTGTCTAATTGGAAGTTAAAAGGAATGCTCGATGAGGCATTAGGGCTATTGGAGAATTTTGAAAACATAGTTTCTAACCACATTCTAAGGGAAGGAAACTTAGAAGCCGACGGGTTGGCAAATGATGCAATCATTGTGCAGAGCACCTTGCTATGGGAGATATACATTAATGATAATGCCAACGTAATACAATATTAGGACGGTTAAATTCTTGACTAGTGAAGCATGCGGAAGGCATTATTTGGTGTAGGGGAATGAAGATAGAAGGGCATTTGAATAGTGGTTGGAGTGAGTTACAACTTAATAGCCATGGAAACCCCCATACGCTTAACATGCAACAAGCACCAAATGTCCTTTCTTGGACAAATAACAGATAAGCAGCTTGGGGTGGCTTTCAAACCCAAGAGTGGGATTATTCTGTTTGCAATAGAGTGGGTTTTGGGTGAAGAATTCATGTAGAACAACAATCAGTATAGGGTCAATTATGACTTATCATCCATGTTTTTGGTGGCCTTACTCGATCTTAATGAGGATGCAGTCACAATAAAGAAGCTTATGGAAGATTTTGTGGAGCCTAGTTTTTGTGGTGGATGGATGGAAGTGGTCAGGGTTGTAGGGTATGGGATTGACATTCCCCTACCAGATGACTTTCACATAATTAACCGTGTTGGGGATGCGATACAGTGGTGGCTGTTTGTGGTGGAGGCAAGGGACAATAAAGTTGCATCCAGGCGATGCAAGGCAGCAAAAGGTGTAGCTTTCCTGAATAAATTGGCGAGCTTTGAGGTTGAATACGAATGGATGTGGGAGCTACTCGATCTCTACTATGCGGAGGATGAATATGCTTGAGCAGGGTGACGGTGCCTGTGTTTTTTTCGATGCTTAAACAGTAGTTTCAAAATCTTTTTATGATAATGTCTATATAGGGATGTATGTAGTGGGTAGAAATCTAAATAACTGTATATCTTAGGGTGGTAGGGTTTGCTTTTGCATGATTAGGGCATTTTTGTTTTAATCCCTTATATGTTAAACTTTCTAGTTGTAATGCTGAAACTCTGTTCATATTTTGGTTAATTATAATACAAAGGGAGCTAACCCCAAGTCAGCAGTTTACCAAGCCAAAAAAATTTCCAATCAAATATATATGTGTTTATTTGATTCTTTAATCACATACAAGTATCAAT
Organism: Cunninghamia lanceolata; assembly: GCA_027924645.1. NCBI lineage: Eukaryota > Viridiplantae > Streptophyta > Pinopsida > Cupressales > Cupressaceae > Cunninghamia > Cunninghamia lanceolata. Next base: position 1,014,278 of record BSBN01001712.1, read on the forward strand.
TAGATCATTGTTGCATTTGTTAAACAATTACATATAGTTGTTTACACAAATCACAATCGCATTTAATTTTGATATACATTCCAATTTAATTAGATCTTTGTTGCATTTACACAAGTAAATCACATATTGAATCTAATCTTAAATCAAATCATAACACAATAAGCATAAATCAAAATCTTATATATATATCATAAGAGTTTTGAATACATCCACCACTACATCAAAATGTGGTGTATCTTAATACAATACATAAATCTCATCAAGGTGTTGGACCGTGACATCTAGATCCCTCAAGACCTGGTGGTGCCTGAGTGACATAAGGCTGTCTATGTGAGGCTACTGATCTTGAGTAACTCCTAGAGGTACTCCGCGATTGTACACCTCTAATCTCACCTTTAAGCTTTTCCACCTCCCATGTGGAATTTGTATAAAGCTACTGAAGTTGATCTCTCTCAGCTCACAGCCGGTCCACTTCCATATGCAGATAACTAGTAAAAGAACAATCTATCCTAGATGTTGTTGCTGCTCTATGTTGATCTAGCTCTATCTGAAGTGCATCACGTGCTTCCTCAGTACCCACTGCTCTCTAGATCTCCTGGTCTCTCTTGATCAATATATATATCATAAGAGTTTTGAATACATCCACCACTACATCAAAATGTGGTGGATCTTAATACAATACATAAATCTCAGCAAGGTGATGGACCATGACATCCAGATCCCTCAAGACCTAGTGGTGCCTAAGTGACATAAGGTTGTCTATGTGAGGATACTAATCATGAGTAACTCCTAGAGGTACTCTATGATCATACTCCCCTAAGCTCATCTTTAAGCTCTCCCACCTCCCATGTGGAATCTGTATAAAGCTATTGAAGTTGATCTCTCTCAGCTCACAGTCGGTCCACCTCTGTATGTAGATAACTAGTAAAAACATGATTTGTCCTAGATGTCATTGATGCTCTATGTTGATCTAGCTCTATTTGAAGTGCATCACGTGTCTTCTTAGCACCAGCTGCTCTATGGATCTCCTAGTCTCTCTCAACCTTAAATTGATATCACTCCACCTATCTCTCTTCGTAGGTTGCTCTCAACTGTGCGATAGGATTGAATATCCCTACATGTCGACCCACTATGTGTGGTGGCCTATAACAAGCCCACACTGGCTACTTGGTCGACTTAGTGGGTACCATATCTACTATGACTTGACCCACAAGGTCACTCCATACCCTAGTACCAACTACAGAACATAGACAAAAATCATATCAGTATCTTAGTCAAAATCATATAATACATTCAACATCTTAACAAGCACAAATATAATAATAAAATATTCACTAGGATCACCATCTTGCCAATCTGGATCGACTAGAATGGTGATGGAACTAATGTCTATAGTTGTCTCCACTATTGGGAGCATCATAGTTGTTTTACCCTAGGTCTATCCTCGACAATACCTACACCCTCTACTCCCTGGCATTGTCTCCCTCTCGATGCTAAAACTAACACTGGTGGATCATCATCATCATCATCATCATGTTTACGATGCTCTCCAACTCTATCTCCCTCCCACTTCTCTAACTCATCCCCTTGCTCTGCCCAAGATCTAAGATTACCAATGGGATGACCTATAGGAAAGACTGGAGTAGGACACACTATCTCCCACCAAGCTATATATGTTGGGCTAACACCCACATCGTCAACCTCAGAGATAAGATCAACGTCCTCTGTAACATCATCAGGATCACTCAACAGTATGTTTGTAATGGTAATCCATGCCTGATCACAAGGATACACCCCATAATGTGTGGAAGCACATAGAATGGATGTCTGATAGGAACTCCCTACACTCGACTGAACTACCTCATCACCCTATCATAATAGAACATAACTACTATGCAATCTCTACAACTGACTAAAACCTGATCTCTCTACATCCTCACTAGTTGCTAAGTTTGTCCCATCCATGGCCTACAACCCCTGTACGATCTCCATAAGATTACCTATAGCTACATCATATCAAATACAACTCTCTAATATAACAAATCACCCCATCTCCATGGTCTCCTCAACTTGTAGGTTTGCACTCGTGGACATGTCCTAGTAGGGTCTATCGGATACCCCACTGGCCGCATGCATGTAACGTGCTCGAATGCCCACACTTGTAGGAGCATGCATAACATCAAGCCGTGTGCCTCATAGTGCACATAGCGACCCAGATTATAATACAAGTGAGCTAACATACTCCATCCCCAGGAGTACATCGTCCTCTGCTCCTCCATCACTATAATTGTATGCACAAGGCCCCTATGAAGGTGAGTGCCTCTCCTATCTAGTGTGACAACTAATGTGATGGTAGCTGCGATCATGATGTAATGTATGATAGGTGTAACAACAACACCCTACTCCAACCATCGAATATCACTATGTCCTCAATCACTTGATGACATGGTGTGACCAAGGTAGTACATCTAGCTCGCCTAGATATAGTCCTCAGACATTTGTTGGAATGATCTTGACTTTCTCACCTCACATAGGTAATCGAAGAATCTAGTACACATCTTGTAGTGTAACCATCATCTCCCCCTTTAGAAGATGAAAGGTGGAAATATCTAAGTTCCACCTCTCCATAAGTGCCATCAACATTCGTATAATGATACATCATCATGGGCATCATATACACCCACCACAATCCAACATCTGGAAGATGTCCCATCTTTGCATTAGTAAGTGTACCTACACGGCTATGCAACAATGTGTATAAATGGCCACCAGCATGCTCTCGCATCCCTAGGAGCACTTGAAACATCATCAAGGTATACATCAGAATTCAATTAAAAAGTTACAAAAATTAATCAAAGAAATCAACATTAGCCTTGATCTTGGACCAGGGCACCTAGAAAGGTCTAGGGCACTCAAGGAGGACATGGGTGCTTAGAAAGGTCTAATGCGCCCCAGGAAGTCAGTGGAGCCCTAGGATGGAAACATTTGTCTCCTAGGCCCATTTTTGCATGAAAAATGATATAAATATTATTAAAATAATAGCACAAAAGAAAAACACAAGTTGGACAAAAGCCTACCTCATACTCGTCTAGCCCCTGCGCTACTTGACTCCGTAGTGTATCTAGCCTTAGTGGTCGATATGGCCTTCAGTTTGACATGGTCTCTCTCCTTGCTCTAATTCCTCCAAAACTGAAGAAAAATGAATGGTAAAAAGTGAGAACTCATTTTACTATTTATAGTAAAAAGTCAGAACTCTCGATTACTATTTAAGGTCAAAATACAAGTTTCTCAACCTCCCTTCATTCAAACATCAATAACTTAGGCTAGCTAACTCAGATTTGAGTGTCGTCTATTGCATTGGAATCCTAGTTCTGTTGTCTCTATAATCATATGTTTTGTGCCCTGATGTTATTTAGTGAAATGATCCTACCAAAGCATATTCATCAACATTACTCTAGAAATTTGAAGTGGAAAGATCACCACCTTATTTCTTGTAATGTCCCATTCTAGTAAGCCGTTTTTTTTCACAACCTTGCAAAAAGTTTCAACTCACCAAAAGAGAACATTAGTAATCTACTTATCATTTATTTCAACATATAATCATTAAGACTATAACATATTAGATCATATTCACATTATATTTTATATAATCCATATCATCATCATTCATTATAACATTTCCAATTCATAAATACATTCACATATATGTTATTCTTTTTTATCATTGGTTCATGATATGACTTGTGAGGGACTTATGGTAGACTCTTGCGTTAACCAGCTCTAGATCACCAAGTATGATTTCATTAAGGAAATATTTCCACCATCTCTTACGAAGGCCTAAAGGTTTCACTCACACACGGAGTCCCTCACCATTTGGCTCATGGGATTTCACTCACACACGGAGTACCTCATCCAGACAAGAGTCACCATCCATAGAGCAAAATTAACTTTTACAAGTTCTTCTAGGCCCAAGGATTTCACCCACATGCGGGGTTCCTCATCACTTGGCTTGAGGGACTTATGTCCAGTCGAGAGATACCTAGGCTAAAACAAACTATTCCAACTACATCATACCTTAGAGGTGATAGAGGGGTTAAAGGGAGAGTCCTAGTCAGCTCCAAGCATATCACCAACTTATCCTTTTATTGATTTCATAAATATCATAATTGTTCTTATTATCATTTAACACAAGATGCCTTATATTAGACATCATGGCCTTATATCAAAATTGATCATATATCATTGACATTTATTCATTATATTAGTATGTGATCATCTTTCTTATTCCATTTCATATTTCAATAACATTTAATTATAAACAATTTATTTAACCTAATAACGAGTGCACATTCTAGTTATAATATATCTATCATTTACAACATGCATATATTTATTCTTGCATATATAATAATCTTATCATTTATATTTACCAGCTAGAGATTGAACAAATTAAATATAAATACTTACTTACCTCCTGGAGCTTTACCTCATATTTCTTACCTATCGTTGCGGTCTTCTTTCTATTTTCCAATGTTTTCCTTGCTCGATGGGATGACTGATATTATTTTTATTATATTGCTGCTACTGTATATATATTTTATAATATATATTTCACACCCCTTCTTCCCATCATACTCCCTTATGCCCTTTTATATATTTCCAAGGGTTTACCGTGGGTAAAAGGATATACCCTTTCCAACAGTTGCGGCTTTAATTTAATTAACAAGGATACATATTAATAATGTTTGTCTTTTATTATTTATTAAGGTGATCGCTAAGTAACTTGACACGCTGCACTTATAAATATCCTCCTTCCTTACATATTAAGGAGTGATATTATTTTGAATAATATATATATTATATTATATCATATAGTATATTATCTAAAGTATATTATAAATATATATTAAAGTATATTATTCATATAATATATATAGTATAAATAAATACATTTGTTATTAAGTATGGGAGCTCTTTTATCTTGTTTTATTCACAAGCATATATCGTGATAATGTTTTTGTCTTATTAGATTTTTATCTTTATATGATTTTATTTTGAATTTGACTTTTAATCGTATTACTTTGCCTTATTCCAAATTACTTTACTTTCAAGCTTTAATGGATAAGACTCTTCATTAATATTTGTAATATTTATTTATATATACAATAATATATCTTATTAATTATTCGTATAAATATTATATTAAATTAACAATATTATTTATTAAATAATACATATTAATAATATATTTTAAATAAATATATTATATATTATATTTTAATTATCTTAGTTTATCTAAGGCTAACTTATTATTTAAATAAACAATTGAATTATAAATTGTTATAGGACATGACATTTCTACATCCTAAAGAAGCAAGTATAAATAGGGGTCATATATCTACCTACAAATTTTTCTTTGATCATGTCTCATCACCTTTCCCCTTTTAGATTTTAGACTAATACATACATCTATTGATTGCAGGACAGTTTTACATCACTAACGTAATCTTGTTGGAGGTTGTGATTTCCTGATGCTTGTTGTGATGTTCACAACACGCCCCATTATGCTCCTTAGCAAAATGGGGACCCCTGCTGTTGCTTTGCTTTTTGCTTCTGCTTGTGTTGTTTTGCTTGGTGGTAAAGGGAAAAGAGAGTCAAATTTGCAAACTTTGTTAAAAATATGGAAAAATGCATTTTTAGTACCCTTGCATGATATGGTTGGATTCCTTGTGAAAAATGAGCCAGGGTTGCTTTTTGAACCATCTTAAAATTTGCCATATTTTGCAAGTTATGATCATTTTAGTAAAATGTACATTCAGGTTTGTCTATCGCTTGGCATATACAAAGTCCTTTGTATGTGCAAAGTCGTATTTTTTATATATACTTGGTCGCTTTTGCATTTCGGGCTTGTATATTTTAACATACAAGACAATATACAATACAAATATACAATGCTGGACCCGAAAAACTTATCAAAACAGGTTTTTTGCTTGTATATTCGACGCTTGTATATTTTAACATACAAGCGGAATATACAATGTGGAATATACAATGTGGAATATACAATGTGGAATATACATGGCACTGTTCACATGCAAGTGCGAAAGATGCAAGTGCCCATATACAAGCGCTGGACCCGAAGTAGTTATTCAACAAGGTTAAATCCTTGTATATGCGGGCTTGTATATTGGCGATATACAATCAAAATATACAAACGCCGGAATCGAAGGGACTATCAAATGGAATTAATGGCTTGTATATCGTGATATACATAGGTTTTGAAAGGAGAAAGACTTGGTCGAATGCATTACGAAATAGACATTGGCGAAACTCTTGCCGATAAAGGAACATCGGCCAAGGTATGGCCATCGGCAGAGGAAGTTTGTGAGTCGCCGATGGGCGATCTCACGCCGATGGAGAATAACGAGGGGGTCATCGGTAAGAGTCTCACCGACGAAGGGGCATCGGTATAACGAAGGTGGTCGGCGGAAAGAAGTTTGGAGTTCACCGATGGCGAATCTCTCGCCGATAAGGAAGAAACACAGGCCGAAAGACTATATCGGCATAACTCTCGCCGATGGAAGAAAACAAAGGAATAAAAAATAGAAAAAGGCCATCGGCCAAACAACGAGCATCGGCCAATGTATTTTGGGATGCGCCGATGGACAGTTTCACGCTGATGGGCGGAAATGGAATGCGATGGAGATTTTAAACGATTTTTTTTGGTGCCCGTAACATTTTTCGGTCAGCGATAGTTGACCCGATAATTTTGGGCAGTCTGTATGCGTTTTTGAACGCGTTTTGAGAGTTTTTTGGACCTGATTCCTGCATATTTTGTACAGTCACCTTGATTTAAACAGTATTTTAATTTCTTGCTGTTTATTTGATAAATTGGTACTTATTGCTAGTCTTGTCTTGCAGGCTTGCAGTTGAGGAAGCAGCTAGAAATTCCACACAGTGACATCATGGAGGAAGGAAATCCGATCTCAGGAGCAAGAAGATAAAGATGAAGTGCGAGGAAGTCAAGGCCATTCAAGTGAAGGACAAGGTTACAGCTGAGAACATTATTGTAGCAGATAAACAGAAGTTATTGCTGGGCTGCCAGAGCTTCTCAGAAGGGGCAATATTTCACCCAGATTTGACACTGCTCAGAGATATTTTGGAGGACTGGTTCATCTGTATTTATTGCTGTAATCAGGGGTTTGAACCTGAGGTAGTTAGGTTTTTTTTTGTAGTGAGGACAATTAGAAAGTCTTTATATTGTGCCTCTCTACATTGTAATACTTTACACAGGGATTTTTAGGAACATACAGCAAGTTAGCTTAGTTTAGATTAGAAGTAGAAGAAGGAGGTCGCCTGTTGTCTGCAGTAAGGTGTGCGTGGAATGTCTAGCTTCCTTACTGTATCTGTAAAGCTTGAAGTTCTCTGTAGTTTGATCAATGAAACTAAGAGTCATTCCTACATTGTAAATCATGTATGACTATTTGTTTCTAATACAATAGAATCTGGAGTTCTGCATCTATCTTCTGAGTGTTCTCCTGCTCTTCTTTGTGTTTTGAAATATTTTCTTTGAGAGCTTGCAATTTTAAATGTATGTTTGTGAAAATGCTCAGAACTTGCATTTAAGGTTTTTACTGTGGATTTGATCAAATTGCTGTAGTATTTACATAGTGCATAACAGAACAATTAGATCCTTCGGTAGAGTAAATGAGGTGTAGATTAAATCTTTCTAACTTTTCCCAACCCATCTGAAATATTTAGCTAAAAATGTAGAAATCTAAAGGAAATTGTCTCAAATTTGAAGAAGCATGCATAACAGAGTTAAAAGTAGACAGTTTTTATAAATGTATAAAGGAGAAAGCTGCAATAATTCAAGAAAACCATCTAAAACCTGCAGCACAGTAACACTTTTATGCAAAGAAATAAAAAGTATTGACATATCTATGACCTTTTTGCATAATCTTAGTCCAGTAAACCACCAAACAACCCTAAATTACGTAAGGCCCCTTGAACATTACAGCTTCACATTGACCAACTGAACTTGACCAACTGAACCATTGTAGACTTGGGATTAGTTGAATCTCAAATGATTCCTTCTTATCTTTCAAGTATAGTTTCAGTTCATTATATGTGAATTTTAACTTATTGTTATGATTGCATCAAAACAATCACCAACAGTTTTTTGGTGCTAGAAGGAGGGCTAGAAGGCTGTATATTGCAATCACCAATAGTTTTTTGGCGCTAGAAGGAGGGCATTCCTGAGTTAGGATTCATTTCAAACTGGCTAATAACAGTAATAGAGTGACTAGGTCTAGATCCAGTTCAGGAGATATATTTGTACAACTACCTGATACAAGGCGAAGTAAAAACCCTTTAATTTGGAATCCAAAAATATCGCAAGCAGGAAGTTCATCTGGAACACCTCCTGGGTCACCTTTTAACATCCGTAGTATTGTGAGTCCTGACAGTTCACTGTTTAGATCTTTAAATCTTGGTTCAGGCACTCCTGGAGGTCTCAATCCTCCTGTAAATCCTAATCCACCAATCAATCCAGGTATTCCTACAAGTTCAAGTCAAGCTCAAACACTTGCAATGGCTTATTTCAATGTCAATTCTCCCATACTCTTCAATGATTATCATGAGATGCCCAAAAATTCAGAAAAGATATGTCCCAAATACCAGTTGCATCAGGACCCAGAAGATCATATTAGAATATTTAAGGAGGCATGTTTTAGAGCTAGGTTAGAGCACGAGGATGTGGTGTGCAGATTGTTTCCCTACACCTTTAATGAACAAGCGTCTAGCTGGTATGTAAACTTACCCAACGGTTACATTTCTTCCTGGCCACTTATGGAAGAAGCATTTCTGTCAAGATTTAGGGGACGCATTGACCCTTGCGCATTGTATCATAAATTGGCTGCTATAAAACGAGGTGAGGGAGAGCTAATTGATAATTTCAACGACAGGTTTCAAAAGGCCTATTCTAGGCTGATAGCCCCTTATACCGTAGATGATGATCCCTTGTTGGCTATGTACTATGCTGCCTTGGATCCTTTAACTGCCATGTTTGTCAAAAGAAAACCTGACATAGATTCAATATCCAAAGCCTATAAAGAGGCAGCCTCAGTGAACCAAGAGATGAGACATACAACTTATAGTCCATTTGGCAATGGAGGAAATTTTGGGGTGCAGAATCAGGCACAACCATGGAATGGAGTCCCTGTGCAGTACGCTCCACTATTAAATCCGGTTCCTTCTTACACACCTGTGTATAATCCTACCCCAATCCAAGCTATAACTCCTTACATGGCTAGTACTTCCAATAACAGTCAAGATAATGGTCAGCCTTTCTTCCAACTTCCTAGGGATATAACTGTGGCAAAAGCACAAGAGGATAAGGAAGAAATCAAAGAGATTACTGCACATTTGAAAAGATTAACAACCGAAGTGACACAACTAAGAAATGAGAACCTCTATGGAAGAGGCAACCAAAACTACAATCAACATCAAAATCACAACCACGGCCAAAATCAGAACTATAGTCTCAATCAAAATCAGCAGTACAATCAGAACCAAAATTATAATCAGCATCAAGGCCCTAGTCAAGGGCAACCAATGCAAAATAGAGGGCCAGTGATAGATAATAGGACCTAGGGCAATAATAACAGAGATCAGAATCAACCTAGGCCGCCCAAGACATGGAACACTAGGCCCAACAACGGTACTCTGGCTTCTCCTTTTGAGAATATAGATAATCATGATGCAAAACAAACGACTAGCATATAAATGGCCAGTACAGCACCAAAAAATTGGTGCAGATTTCACAATACCAATACCCATGCTGAGCACGACTGTCCACAGTTCCACTTGGCAGCTAGCATTTTCCACATAGATGTACAGCCTCCTACCTCTGAATTTCTCATTCCTAAAGGTAATGAGGTAGTACCCTCAGGATATGACACAGCATTAGTCTTAGAAACGTTTACCTTTGCAACCGCAGAAGAGAAAGAGGATGAATTGCTAGAGGATGAACCATACTGTTGTGAAAGTCTTTATCCTGAATCAGCCTTGGTGTTAAATACTTTTCAGTTTCCCTTTGAATCTGAAAATGAGATATTAAATGAAACAGAAGAGGTGCAGGCCTTTCAACAGACAAATAAAAGCCACACCTACAATTTGAGGAACAACCCTAGGCCGGGAGGACCTTTTACCACTTCCACTCCTCTGAATAACATCAATACACCCCCAGATCAGAGTGCTAGCAACAATCCTGCCATACTTAAAGCTAGTCAGCACACAAATAATGGAACAGCAGTACAAGAGGATCAAACAAGTAAAACCAAAGCAATAGAAACAACAAGATTAATGAGTTACTTGTCAGAGGAAATAAAGAAAATTAAGGTCAGTATACCTCTAAATGAATTATTGAAGACCCCAGGGATCAGAAATGCTTTTATAAAATCCCTGGATACATCCATAACAAACGAGGTGTCTGCTGATATAACTGTTCCTAATAGTGATTCACCACCTAAGGAGAAAGGTAAGAAAGTTGAGCAGCCTTCCAATACAAATGTAGTAATACATGCGGATAAGAGGGATACTCCCCCTTTCTTGTTAACCGTTAGGTTGTGTGGGAAGAATATACACAATTTCATGGTAGATTCTGGTGCTTCAGCCAACGTAATGCCCTTAGGAATATGTAAAACTCTCGGGCTGACTCCCACCAAATCTGCCAAGGTTGTCACACAATTAGATAAGACTGAGGTTAGCGTGATAGGAGAACTCATGAACATTCAAATGCAATTAGCTTCAGAACCTAGGGTAAGCCAAATCATTGACATTCAAGTAGTGGATATACCCGTAAATTATGGAATGTTGCTGAGTAGGGATTGGTCCAAAACATTAAACGGATATATGGCTACTGACTTTTCACACATGTGGTTACCTTGGAGAGGCATCCCAAACCAGATCAGAATAGAGGCAGAGCCCAGAATGAAACATATGATAACAGAGTATAATCGAACTAATGAAATATTATATGCTGCTGTTGAATCGGGTGTCTATAGAATTACCAACAATGGGGTGCAGATTGAAGAGATTATGATGTTAAACATTAGAAAAAAGTGTGTCAGCAGTAGAACAACACTATTCATTGAGTCTGATGGAAATTCTTTAGATGAAGAAGACAATGCAATAGACAAATTTGGTCATGCCATTAGACAAGAGGTGGAAGAGTGCGTTAAACACAATCTCCCGGTCCAATGTAAGTTATATAAAAATAGGTGTAGAGTCCATGATAGGCAACATTCTGAGGAGAGTTGTGAAATATGCAAAGACATCATTGAATATGAATACAAAAAATGCATAGGGAGGGTAGAGTTACAAGAGGAAAATGAGAATCCTGATCCAACACAAAAATATGTTCAGGATAATATAGATGCCTTGATTCCAGATTTAGGAAAAGAAATAGAGGACAAGGGTAGTTATCTTTCTGAGTTGCAAACTAAAAACACACATATGCAAGTTAACCAAACGAAAAAACCCGTGAATAAACAAGACAACACCCCACAGGCAATAAAAATGACGAAGTATGCCAAGGTAAAAGATCAGAAAAGTAAAGATGGCATGTGGACGTTAAAATGTGATGGGTCCAAATCAAAATAGGGCACAGGTGCGGGTATTGAACTCATAGATCCTCAAGGTAAATCACATTTGGCAGCATATAGATTACAATTTTCCTGCACTAACAATATTGTTGAATATGAGGCCCTAATTTTAGGACTTGTCATGGCCATCAAGAAAAGGGTAAAAACCATCAGAGTATTTTCAGACTCTGAATTAGTAGTCAGACAAGTGAGGAAACTATATGCCTGCAATTACAAGAAAATGATTAGTTACAGACAGAGTATGGGGTTTAATGGATTCGTTTGATGCTTTTAACATAGAGCACATCCCTAGAGAGCTGAACCACAGGCCGGATGCGCTAGCAGTTGCTGCTAGTACATTAGAACCATTGACACTGTCAGGATTGAGACGATTTGCTGTTGAGGTAGTTAACGTGCCCAGTATACTAGACAACGTTACACACTTTCAGGTATTTGGAGGGGATCAGCAAATTATTGATTTTCTGACTTGTAATGAGGCATTTGAGGCCCAAATCATTGATGAACAAGAAATGCCTGAAGTAACATGGGACGAAGAGGATATGATCAACTTAAAGAGCAACTTCTTACCAAAAGGAGTAATTGAATTAAAACACATCTTTGACTTCGATGGAGTAATGAGACAGAAAGACTTGCCCAAAACAGAAGGGGGTAGGTGTGATTTACATAACTTAGGGACTGAGCTAAATCCACAAAATGTATTAATTGGGAAAGCTTGCTCTGAGAAAATTAGAAAAGAGGTTTTGGACGTTCTGAAAGAATATAAACATGTCATAGCATGGACTTATGAAGACTTGAAAACATTTGATGAGTCCATCATAACTCACGTAATACCTTTAAGAAAAGAAGTCAAACCATTTAGGCAGAAACAGAGGCCTGTAAATGCCATTCTAGAGCCTTTAATCTTTGAGGAAGTTAAAAAATTACTATCTGCTGGAATAATTTTCCCAGTCAGACATTCTGTCTGGGTAGCTAACTTAGTACCAGTGAGGAAGAAAAACAGAGACATCAGGTTATGCGTAGACTTTAGAAATTTAAACAAGGCATCTGAAAAGGATAATTATCCTTTGCCCCCAATAGACGAAGTACTGCAAGCAGTAAATGGCGCAAAGATGATGTCTTTTTTAGATGGTTTTTCAGGTTATAACCAGGTCTTAATTGATAGAGAAGATAGACTAAAAACCACCTTCACTTGCAAATGGGGAAATTATGCGTATAGAAGAATGCCTTTTGGTCTGATCAATGTAGGTGCCACTTTTTAAAAGGGGCATGGACGTTGCATTCCGTGGATTATCAGGTAAGTGCATTGTTGTGTATATGGATGATTTAACTATGTATTCCAAGAATGCATCCACCCATGCTGAAGACCTCAGAAAAATACTCAAGCGATGTGAAAGGTATGGGATTTCCCTTAATCCTAGGAAATGTATATTTGGCGTAACTGAAGGTAAATTATTAGGCCATGTCATTTCTGAAAATGGAATTTCAATTGATCCGGATAGAATAGAATCCATAAAAAATTTGCAAATACCAAACAGTAGGAAAGAGTTGAAATCATTTGTTGGTAAAATTAACTTTGTTCGGAAGTTTATAACAGGTTTTGCAGAGATTGTGCAGCCGTTAAATGCCATGTTGAAGAAGGATGCACAGATGGAATGGACGCCAGTGGCCAGAGCCACATTTGAAGATATCAAGGAGGCAATTTCTAATGCCCCTGTATTGGCAAGTCCAGACTACACAAGCCCATTTTACATCTACTCCTTTGCATCTTCTCATTCTGTCACGGCTGCCTTGACACAGAAAGGTGAAAATAATGAAGAGAGGCCCATAGCATTTATGAGCGCGCCTCTGAAGGATGCACAGCTGAGATATCTAGATATCGAAAGACAGGCATTCGCATTAGTAAAGGCTGTGAAAAAATTCAGACACTACATTCTGCGCAGCCAGATCAAAGCCATAGTACCAGACGCAGCAGTAAAAATGTTGCTGATGCAAAACAAGCCTGGAGAAAAAAGAGCCAAGTGGATCACCACGCTGCAAGAATTCGACATGGAAATCATTCCCATGAAGCTGGTCAGAGGGCAGGCGTTGGTGCAGACAATAGCAAACATGGATCCAAATTTGATAAAACAACAATATGTATTGAATTCCCAAAGCGCATCAGGCTGGTACGATGATTTAAGCACCTTCCTGATAGCTGGAAAGTACCCAAACAAGATGAAGGCTTCTCAGAGGAGAGCTTTGAAGATTAAGGCACAAAATTATATGGTGCAAGGAGGTCTTCTATTTAGAAAGAACCATGATGGAATTTATCTGAGATGCATAAACAGAACTGAAGCTGATAGAGTGTTGACAGAACTACATGACAAGTACGGAACCGGCCATGGTTCCCATTTAGCTACAACACACAAAATACTGAGGGCGGGCTATTACTGGCCCACTATGTTCAAAGACACTAAGAGTCACATCAGAAGTTGCCACACCTGTTAGACTGCAGCAGACAAAGGGAGAAATCCGGCCAATCCACTACAACCTGTGATCGAATCCAGACCATTTGCACAATGGGGCTTGGATTTTATTGGAGTCATCAATCCCCCATCTTCTACAGGACACAAATTTATACTGACGGTAACAGACTATTGTACAAGGTGGACTGAGGCCACCTGCTGTAAATTTTCCACAACTGAGGTAGTTATCAAGTTCCTTGAAGAAAACATCATCACCAAGTTTGGAACTCCCTATTCATTGGTATGTGATAATGGCCCTGCCTTCTCTTCTTTAAAGTTTTCTAAATGGGCATTTGAATATGGGATTATTTTAAGGTTTTCTTCGAATTATTACCCTCAAGGTAATGGACTGGCTGAATCAACAAACAAAATTTATTAAACATAATCAAGAGGTTAATTGCCAAAAGTCCTAGAGAGTGGAATACCTTGTTAAGATATGCATTATGGATAGACAGGACCAAGTTTAAAACAGCTTTAGGTAGCACACCTTATCATTTAGTTTATGGGACTGATCCCATACTTCCAGTAAATCTGAGAATACCAACCTGGAAGTTTGCCAATGAGTATCTAGGCTTTGATAACCATAGGGAAGCCAGAATAGTGCAAATGTTACAACTAGAGGAGAAAAGAGGTCAAGCCATCGAGAAGTTTGCCAAACACCAAGTGGTTGTTAAGAGGTGGTTTGACAAAAGGGCAAGAGTCAAAATATTTAGGATATCAGACTTAGTGTTGTACTGGGACAAAGCACATGAAAAGAAAGGAAGCCGTGGAAAATTCAATAAATTATGGCTGGGTCCATTACAAGTCTCAGAAATAATAGGAGATAACACCTTTAGACTTAAGACCTTGACTGGAGAAGATGTGTCATTACCAGTTAATGGCCAGCATTTGAAACACTACTTCCAGGCTTGAGGTAAAAGGGCAGTCCTTTTTTCTTAATGTAAAGTGCTGTAAGTAATGTACAGTTCTTCTTTTGCTGTTTTCTTTTTGGGTTGGCTATTTGTATAGTTTGTCTTCTGTTTGTTTCTTCTTTCTGTTTCTTTCTGTTTGTACAGTTTTTCTTCTTTTTTGTGTTGTTTGTGCAGCTTGTTTGTTTGGTTTGTTTGTTGTCTCCTCAATAGGGATCTTTGTTTTACTTTAGAGTATTAAGGAGCAAAACTAGCAACCATTCAAAATAGTATAAAATTTAGGATATTCAAGTTAACCATTTGCAATTTACACATAACTTGTTACTGTCATGAATGTAGAGAATTGTTTATCTTCTGAAATTTTGTATTCAATAAAAGTGATTGAGAATTCGAAGCAAGTTTCTCACGATGACACACCTAAAATCCTTGGGTTTGTTGAACTTACCAGTGTAGGTATTAGGTGAAAAATCAGAGGTTACCCTTGCTACCATTACAATTCTCAGCTTAATTTCAGCAAGTGTCCACTTCTTGCATCATGAAGTTACAAATTGTTATATCTTATGAAGTCTTTCAAAATGAGAAATAAAAATAAATAAATAAATAAATAAATAAAGCGGATTATACTGAAAATCTAGATTAAGCCATCTAAGTAACTCTACCGGGGCTATAGACGCTCACTGGCAGTGGGGCTCTACTTAGGAGAATTGTAACGATAACCTTGCCGGGGCTATGGACGCTCACTGGCAGCAAGGCTCTATCCGATTGGCTATGAGGGAATATCCTCACCTACGTAGGCTAATGTCAGTCACTGGTTTGTTCAACTGATCTTCAAGATGAGGATAATTAATCACGTGCACACAACTAAACTGAAAATGGAAATTCATGCACCCTTATTGAATACCTTAAGTCTCAAGCTAAATAGTAATTTGCAGGAAAAATAGTCGGAAGTTATGGATTCATTTCATCTAGTTTTCTTGAACACTTTGAATTTAATTGTTTTGTTTTGGTTGCTAGTTGTTGTGATGTTCACAACACACCCCATTATGCTCCTTAGCAAAATGGGGACCCCTGCTGTTGCTTTGCTTTTTGCTTTTGCTTGTGTTGTTTTGCTTGGTGGTAAAGGGAAAAGAGAGTCAAATTTGTAAACTTTGTTAAAAATATGGAAAAATGCATTTTCAGTACCCTTGCATGATATGGTTGGATTCCTTGTGAAAAATGAGCCAGGGTTGCTTTTTGAACAATCTTAAAATTTGCCATATTTTGCGAGTTATGATCATTTTAGTAAAATGTACATTCAGGTTTGTCTATCGCTTGGCATATACAAAGTCCTTTGTATGTGCAAAGTCGTATTTTTTTATATATACTTGGTCGCTTTTGCATTTCGGGCTTGTATATTTTAACATACAAGACAATATACAATACAAATATACAATGCTGGACCCGAAAAACTTATCAAAATAGGTTTTTTGCTTGTATATTCGGCGCTTGTATATTTTAACATACAAGCGGAATATACAATGTGGAATATACATGGCACTGTTCACATGCAAGTGCGAAAGATGCAAGCACCCATATACAAGCGTCGGACCCGAAGTAGTTATTCAACAAGGTTAAATCCTTGTATATGCGGGCTTGTATATTGGCGATATACAATCAAAATATACAAACGCCGGAATCGAAGGGATTATCAAATGGAATTAATGGCTTGTATATCGCGATATACATAGGTTTTGAAAGGAGAAAGACTTGGTCGAATGCATTACGAAATAGACATCGGCGAAACTCTTGCCGATAAAGGAACATCGGCCAAGGTATGGCCATCGGCAGAGGAAGTTTGTGAGTCGCCGATGGGCGATCTCACGCCGATGGAGAATAACGAGGGGGTCGTCGGTAAGAGTCTCACCGACGACGGGGCATCGGTATAACGAAGGTGGTTGGCGGAAAGAAGTTTAGAGTTCGCCGATGGCGAATCTCTCGTCGATAAGGAAGAAACACAAGCCGAAAGACTATATCGGCATAACTCTCGCCGATGGAAGAAAACAAAGGAATAAACAATAGAAAAAGGCCATCGGCCAAACAGCGAGCATCGGCCAATGTATTTTGGGATGTGCCGATGGACAGTTTCACGCCAATGGGCGGAAATGGAATGCGATGGAGATTTTAAACGATTTTTTTTGGTGCCCGTAACATTTTTCGGTCAGCGATAGTTAACTCGATAATTTTGGGTAGTCTGTATGCGTTTTTGAACGCGTTTTGAGAGTTTTTTGGACCCGATTCCTGCATATTTTGTACAGTCACCTTGATTTAAACAGTATTTTAATTTCTTGCTGTTTATTTGATAAATTGGTACTTATTGCTAGTCTTGTCTTGCAGGCTTGCAGTTGAGGAAGCAGCTGGAAATTCCACACAGTGACATCATGGAGGAAGGAAATCCGATCTTAGGAGCAAGAAGATAAAGATGAAGTGCGAGGAAGTCAAGGCCATTCAAGTGAAGGACAAGGTTATAGCTGAGAACATTATTGCAGCAGATAAACAAAAGTTATTGCTGGGCTGCCAGAGCTTCTCAGAAGGGGCAATATTTCGCCCAGATTTGACACTACTCAGAGATATTTTGGAGGACTCGTTCATCTGTATTTATTGCTGTAATCAGGGGTTTGAACCTGAGGTAGTTAGGTTTTTTTTGTAGTGAGGACAATCAGAAAGTCTTTATATTGTGCCTCTCTACATTGTAATACTTTACACAGGGATTTTTAGGAACATACAGCAAGTTAGCTTAGTTTAGATTAGAAGTAGAAGAAGGAGGTCGCCTGTTGTCTGCAGTAAGGTGTGCGTGGAATGTCTGGCTTCCTTACTGTATCTGTAAAGCTTAAAGTTCTCTGTGGTTTGATCAATGAAACTAAGAGTCATTCCTACATTGTAAATCATGTATGACTATTTGTTTCTAATACAATAGAATCTGGAGTTCTGCATCTATCTTCTGAGTGTTCTCCTGCTCTTCTTTGTGTTTTGAAATATTTTCTTTGAGAGCTTGCAATTTTAAATGTATGTTTGTGAAAATGCTCAGAACTTGCATTTAAGGTTTTTACTGTGGATTTGATCAAATTGCTGTAGTATTTACATAGTACATAACAGAACAATTAGATCCTTCGGTAGAGTAAATGAGGTGTAGATTAAATCTTTCTAACTTTTCCCAACCCATCTGAAATATTTAGCTAAAAATGTAGAAATCTAAAGGAAATTGTCTCAAATTTGAAGAAGCATGCATAACAGAGTTAAAAGTAGACAGTTTTTATAAATGTATAAAGGAGAAAGCTGCAATAATTCAAGAAAACCATCTAAAACCTGCAGCACAGTAACACTTTTATGCAAAGAAATAAAAAGTATTGACATATCTATGACCTTTTTGCATAATCTTAGTCCAGTAAACCACCAAACAACCCTAAAATACGTAAGGCCCCTTGAACATTACAGCTTCACATTGACCAACTGAACTTGACCAACCGAACCATTGTAGACTTGGGATTAGTTGAATCTCAAATGATTCCTTCTTATCTTTCAAGTATAGTTTCAGTTCATTATATGTGAATTTTAACTTATTGTTATGATTGCATCAAAACAATCACCAACAGTTTTTTGGCGCTAGAAGGAGGGCTAGAAGGCTGTATATTGCAATCACCAACAATGCTGTGGTTTTGTAGGATCACAGACTGGGGGCTTCACCCTCTTGCTCGGTGATGATCTGCATCCTCTACAGTATCCTTTTTGATATCCTCTTTACAATGTTTACTTTTCCTATACTTTAGCTTGTATATGCACGTAGTGTCATATGATAGTTAATGTGGGGGCTAAATGTTATGTTGTAAATTGTGATCCTTGGTTGTGCAAGCACAATTTCACTATGTTTAGCACCTCCTTCAGTGATCTCTAGCCTAGGCCATTTTTATGTCCACCCTAAAGTCTTGATTGGTCCTCAATTTCATAAAAATGTTGTAATTTTGGTTAATGTTTGGTCGTGAGCTAAAAACTAATTTGAAATTTCGAGTTAGCTCTACATTAAATGTGGGATTGTAACTTAATTTTTCCGAAGGGCCTAGGACTCCTAGTTCCCTAGTCCCTCTCAAATTTTTAGGGATGCAAATTAAGTCTATAGGTTGGCCTTTGTGTTGGTTAAGCTGAACCTAAACTCTAATTTAGTTTTTGGCGTGTGTTGTCGACTCTTTAATTTGAATTATTCATTTCTGGGGCATTATATATAAACAAGTGACTTCTTCATTTGAAACTAGAAGATTTGAATAGAATTTTTAATACAATCTCTCTATGCAATATTATGCTCTTGAATTACTACAGGTTGTTTTTGATCAAGTTAAAAGACTTTTCTCTTGGAAGGATTTTGTGAAGGCTAGGAAGTGAGATCTTGAGTCTATCTCGCCATTTCTAGTTTGAAGCACTTTGCATGATTGGGAGAAGGGTTGGAACCACCAACTAGAGCTTGGCTTGAGTACCCTCCTAGGGTATGGTTGCATTGCCTTCTTATTTAGCAAACCTTCTATGAACCCTCATCCTTGAGGTGGAGTTATATGTTTCCTTGAGTGAAGCATCTCTTTTATCATCCTATCCTATTTACTTGAGTCATCTAGGGTTAGGGTTTGATATATTTGATTAGATCTTGCATGTTAATGCTCACACTTAGGGTTTCCGAGCACACACAACATCTTGTTCTAATCTTGGCTATCTGTGAGGTAGGAATACCAAAACGGGGGCTTGACTAAGGCAAGCTCCTATATAGCCACAACACTTTTTCCCTTGTTTTGTGTGTACAAGTTAATTTAAAATGTTTTGAAAGACACCTGCTAGAGATAAGACTGATATTATAGGTACAAATCGGACAAAGCTTTCAGGCCTAGGTTTTGATTTTGTACTATCTCCTAATCTCTGATATCTTTTCAGAATTCCTATATCTATTTTTGACAGTCGTTTATTTATTAAACTTGATTAATTAGGGTTTGTGTTTTACCCTAGTTTGATTGGTTGAATTTGATTGATACTCCTTTATACAACAAGGGACATAACCCCTATAGTTTGGTTGTCCTTCAAAGGTAGAAGACAAAATCAATTTGTGATCCAATGTTGATAGAAGAGGGTTTGATCTTGGCTATCATTGTCTGCTTATTTTCCTTTATTGCTACTATTAACATTAGTTGTTTCTCTTTATATGATATTCATCGCTGCTCTTCATAACAAATTTGCTTCTCTTCATAACTAGTCCATTGTTGCTTTATCTTAACTCCTTAATGATTATCTCTTTATGATCGTTGCTCCATTTAATAATTACTGCCTCTATTATTAATGTTTATCACTACAATTTATCACTGCACTTCACATCAAATTTGCTTCTCTTCATAATATCATTTGCTGCACCTTATATCTTCGCTGCGCCTTGTTTATTGTTGCTCCTTTATTAAATATAATCATGCTTTATAACTAGTCCATTCTCACCTTGATGATAATATATTCCTTTCTTTTGGGTGATCTTTTATATATGTCTCTGAACATATATAATACTGTGGTTGGCCAACATGTATTTTATTATCATATTCAAAAAGGAGTTGACCCATAATAAAAGACTTTATTTATCTGCCAAAAGAAATGCTTGTAAAGCTTCAGCATGAAATACAGTGACACTAAATCAAAACATCAAAATGTGCCTCTTTCAAACTCAAAGCTAATGTACTACAATTATGGCAATTCCTTAAGCCTACAACATAATTTTATCTATGCATGAACCAAGTATGTTACTTAGTTTCAGTTGTACTTCTCCATATCTTAGAGTATTGAGTGTATGTTCATAAGAACCTGCATTATGAGATCATAACTATGTGTGAGTCACCAACAAATGGATCATGAAGCACCTCTATTAGATTGCTTCCTCGAAACAGAATGTAGCTTGCTTCCTTCAAAGCTAGTAGGCTCTTATTAATCTTGGCTTCCTCCATCCTTATTTGTCTATCATTTTCTATTGTGTTAGTACCAAGTTCCCTTTCAGGTCAATAAAAACATCTTCCCAGCTGTTTTGCAAGTCCATTGGCTACTCTCTCAACTACCATGTCCATAGTCCCTAAAGTTCTTATACCTTTAACTTTTCTCTTCCTATACCTAGAAGGATTACCTTTTTATACTTCTCCTTATCACACCTTTGACATCAATAACAATAAATTCGGCCATGATATTCTTATTCCCTTCTTTGACATCAATTTCCAACAATTTCCAACAATAATAAGATAGATAAGATACTGGGTTCCCTTATACTCTAGTCACACACCTAATGGGAAGATTCATAGTATGATAGATGTACATGTATATCCTACATACCATTACTGTGTGAAAAGAATATATCCTCAAGTTCTTTACAATTTGAGATCATAACCATTCATGATTACACCATGTATCGTTACATCCACAATATTTTCTTATGTCCCTATATTTTATTAGTTATCTATCACTTTTATTATTTATAGTCTCCTTTCTAATTGTTCTTTCACTTCCTCTATTCTTTGATATAACTAATACTCCATGCCACAAGTACAAGCACAAATTTGAATGCAATGTTTATTCAGAAGCCTCCTCCTAAGCATAATAGATCATGGAAATTTAAGGCTATTGTTTGTAACCAAAAAATAATATATACTTAAATGTATGTATTACATTTCATTCAATCTAGTTGTAGTGCAAATTAATGGCAGGGAGACTGATGGCTATCTTTACCCAAATCTTGTAACCAAGAATTTTATATCTTCCCTTAGTTTGCATTCATCAACACTTACCTTCATCTTCTAATTATTAATCCAATACCCCAACCCACTTTGTAAAATAAGTTCACTTGGAAAATTTATAGAAAAACCATCTTCTTTAGTGCTTGAACTCTTTTTATAGATCAAAGGTTTTCCATAAATTCTCTTATTCTCAGGAAAGAAGGCTTATGATGACTCAAATACATCGATAGTGGATTTTGTTGCGACTAGAGTAAGGGAGATCTCAAAATCTACTAGAGATGATTTCTTCCCTTATCTATCTATGTTGTGATGTCTCCATAGGATTTGGCACTAGATTGGCCAACTAATTGGCTACTTTGTTACCTTCTCCAAAGCAATACACAAAGAAAATCCCATCAAAGGAAAATTTCATTGTCAAGGCATCTTCAACTAAATTGTTGAGTTGTTGATTCTCAAATCTTCTTCTAATAATTAGATTAACGATAATTTTAGAATTAGTTTCTACAAACATTTCCCATAGCCATTGATTAGAGTTAACTAAATACCTATGACTAACCCTTGTCCTACAACATTGTTTGAATTTTTATTGTTAACTAATTATTATTATTTTTAACTATGAAACAAGATTCAAGAGAAATCACTCTTGTTATTGCATTTGAAAGGATACAACCTACACCTGATAATCTTGGGTTTCCTTTGAAGGTCCCATTAGATAGGGTTTGACCTAATTATCTTGAGGAGGGATCCAATTAACTCCCACTCACCACCACTGATACCTTATAGTGACTATGTCTGGACATGATTTAAGCTTAGATCAATATTGGTGTGTCCAATGATCCCTTTTGCTAAATCCCCCTCTTCCCATGGTGTATGATTTCCATAACTTTATTGATACATCTTTCCACTTTAAGCTATATTGTTTGGTCAAATTTTACATGATCTTTGTTTGGAGTTTTGGGCCATTCAAGGCCCTCCTTAGACCTTGTGAACCTTTGGGTGTGTTCTATATATTTGTTAAATTCATCTTTCTAGACCATGGCCACAAAATTCCCCATTTGCAAAACAAGAAGCTGAAAATGATAACAAATATTGTCTTCTATTTTGATTTCATAATATGTAACTAAGAAGGTAAGACATATATGATGATTGTTATTGAGCACCAGATAGTTTCCTCAACTACATCACAGTTATTACCCATTTCCTAATAAATCTATAGTTATCTAAATCATGCTAGAATTCTAACCCCTAGGATTTCTTGTTTGGTTCCTCATTTTTTTGTTCCTATTGAATGACTATAAGAGATCTAATGCTTCTATATGTCTCTATGAGTTTCAACATATATCATGGTCCGCAATGGGAACCCAAACTTATGTGTCATTTATCCACTATGATTTTGTTGCCCACTCTAATTATTTCTACATAATTCATACTGAGTGTCAAGTTTAATCATAGTGAGCTAGCAAGTACAAGATTGTCTACTTATTTCTAGAGTCTAGCTAGTTTTATAGGTCTAGTATTTGAACCATGTTGTGATACCAATTGTTACAACAACCCTTGGTTACTACTAATTATTTTTTAAAAACCAATTTCATTACATCTTAATTACCATCTTAATTGACCAAGCAACTTCTTTCCAATTTAGAAATGCTAGTTTCATAATTACCAAACCATAGCAATGGTAGCAACTCTATGTCACAATATTACATTCATGAACTAAATAAGATAAGCTCTCAATGTACCATGACATATCCCTAGACCTAGACCTATTCCTCGAGGGTTCACTCAAGATGGCCCTACCAACACATCCCTTTCAGGGAATTAGAGGCCCCATAGTTTGCACCAAAAACTTCCATCTCTTTAGATTCAAAATGAACTTACACATAATAACCCTACTAGGTGTGGCTAAGAATTCAAGTCAACAATAATTATTATTTAGTACAATAGGGGCTGCAAATCATGCCCAAGGGTAATGTTCCCAACAATAGGTGGCAATTGTAACTTTTTGGAAGGACTCCAAAAGTTATAGTTGATAATATACCAAATCAACTAGTTGTTCAATGAAGAATTACCAACCAAAATAAGGAAATAGCTAAAATATTAAAGATTAAGGTACAATGACAATAGAATTTCCATCATTAAATATACATCTAGGGTAGATGTAATATAATACTGATCAACCCATAATTTCAATAAAAAGTACCTACCACCTACCATCTTCTATTCAAAATGTGTATGTTTGATGAGTTAATCTTACCTCACTTGAAAGAATCAACTTTTATTACGTTTAGGTACTTTCATAACACATACTCTTTGCTAAATCCTTACTAAGTTATCATATGTCTACGTCATACAATTTGTATCCAATTTGCATGACATAAACCTAGGTAACAAACAAAAGTCAATAACTAATAGCATCAACCTTAAAAGACATCTTTAGATCATATTGAACAATCAAAAATAGTAAAAGTCCAATGTACTCTCCTACAACTAATGGGAACACCTTTGTATTGGGTATTATGCAGAAATAGATATTACCCTACCACACTCTAATAAGCTCATCATATTTTTAGGACATCACAAAAATATCAACCAAAGATAATAGGAACAATACTCTAGAATCACTTCATCATCAAATAAAATATCTAAATACAAAGAATCAAAGTTGCATATATATGTGTGTCAAGGGTTACTATTTTCAACTAAATTGCACCCTTTTGTTGAAGCTTGCTGCTGCAACAAATCCAGTGAAACAATGGGACTGATCTCAAGATGTGGGACCTTGCAGATGAGCTCAGACTTTTAGAGAAGGTTGGTTCCTCATTCTGAACTAAAGGTTGAGAGAAAATGTAACTAAACCTATAATGCTAATAATTACCAGGGAAAAGGGGAGAAGGGGAATTGAAATGAAAAGTGGGTGATGCATCAGATTTAATGTGTTCATTTGAACCTGAGATAACACAACAATGACCTTAAAGACTGAAACAAACTTACACAGACTCATAAACTTTAATAGAGGTTTGAGAAAAATCTAACTACAGGAAGGATCATTCATCCACATAATAAGCTTACAGATTTCAAATAAACACAATGCAAAAATATAAAGATGCAAAAAATATAAAGATGCAAAAAATATCAGTTTATTAAATTGATCATGAAGGCTAAACAACCATTACAAAAGAAAAAAGATTCAATACAGAGAAGAAATGGCACAAAATGACAACTTCCATTCACTAGAAAACTAGTAATGGAGACATCAAAGGCCCATAACAGAGCACAATACATCAAATCCACTAGGTTTTTTGGAAGATACGCAAGGACTCTGTAGTCGAATCCCTGTGCTTGTGTGATGACTCAAAGAACAACTTGTTGGCAAGAGACACTGCTCCAGTATGGATATGTATGTTGTCATTGATGGAAACAAAGCTCAAAGATCCTATCACCATGACAAGAAGAGATATCTTCAGAAGAACATATTAGATTCCAAGTTCGGTTGTTAGGAAATGGCTAAGTATGGAAAGCATGCAGAGTAGAGGATAGTAAGTAAGCTAGTATGCCTCCGCAATTGAAGACTTGTAGATGCGGTTTAGGTATGATGTCACTTAGTGTTTGATAATGTTATGCCTTAGAGATTAAGTCCTAATCCTCTTCGGAAGTCATCTTGAAGAAATGTCTAAGTCCGAGAAAGCAAAGGTATAACAAGAATAGTGAATAGGGTCTAGTGCAGTGGTCCACATTCCTTCGCAGACAAGTATTTCATTATGTGGTTTTGAGGTGTTGTAAACACTTCTATGAAGTGTCTTATTCTAGAGTTAGGAGATCTAAAGTTCACCGGAAGGATAGCTACAAGCTGTTAAGTATCAACACAGTGTTTGACAGAGCTTGACAAAGACAGAGTCTGATTATGATGATTTGCATCTCTTCGCAAGATGATATGATGCCTTGCAGTTCTGAGGGTAAGATTGGGAATGTGTAAAGAGTCTTTGACATGATTTTGGAAGTGTTTTTGTGATCAACAATAGAAGTTGTAAGTTAGCAGATGAAGTTGTTAAGCATGTTCTTGAGGAACATGCCGACTGGTGAGATAAATCATTATGTAGAGAAGAGTTAATGTTTGGAGGATTTATGTAAGCAATTGAATGATTAGAGCCGACCTATATGAACATGCTTGGGAGAAGATTTGGGTCCACGTGACACATAGTGCATTGGATTGAGCGATGAGGTACATCTTCCTATGTACACATTTCACTTCTTGGATGCTGACCTGATTATGAAGTAAATCATGATGTGGATATATAAAGGTGATGAAATTTAGTTGAGTAGTGTGTGGTGTAAGTATATGTGTGTATTTCCAAGATGCAAATAGTGGAGCAGAGTTAGAGTATCAGCAGCGATGAATACTTGGGATTCAGAATACAGTTGTTAAATGACTGCACCCTAACATAGTGGAAGATGCTTAAGCAGTATTTAGTTATCATGTGTGATCTAATTAGAAGCATGTTTTTATCACCAAGGCAGTAAGCCGGCAGTGAGCCTCCAATAGGGTTTAATAGCCCTCAAGGTTTAACAACCCTTATTGTAATCTTGCTGGGTTTAGGGTTGAGGTAGTGAGCCTGTTAAACTTAGTTGTACATTATGGCTGTGAGCAGCATGTTCTAGGCCTATGGAGTGACCAAGCCTGAACATCATTTTTGTAAAAATTGCAATATATATTTGAGAGCTAATCCTCTCCGTGGTTTTTCCCTTTTTGGGTTTTCCACGTAAAATATTGGTGTTATGTGTCATGCTTTTATGGATGTTGTTCAATTGTATATTTTGCTTCTGTTTGATTATTCTTTTGAAATGGTCAAAAGTAAAAGTTCAAGAAAAGAATTTTAGAACACTGATTCACCCCCCCTCTCAGTGTTCCCGACAATCAACAATTGGTATTAGAGCCAAGTTCCTTGGAAAAAGTTTAACAACTTAAGGAAGATTTGGGATAGTGTGATCATGGCAGCAAGAAGGTATGGGAATTATGAGAGGTACAACCAACTAGAAGCAACTCTTATGGATTTTAAAAATTCTAAAGCGGAGGTCAAAGATCTGAAGGAAAATCTGAAACAAGCTGATGAGTGCATCTTAAAGCTGAAGGAGCAAGTCAAGAAATTCAAAGACAAATACGAAGGAGCTAGTGACCAATTGTTATCAACAAATGAAGCCTTATATGATTTGGAAGCAGAAGTTACAAAAAGAACAAAAGCAGAAGATGATCTAAATTTGATTATGAAGAATAGATCAGAAGATTGTGCTAAACTTGAAAAGGAAATTATAAGATTAAAATTAGATCTTGAAAAAGCTAGAAGTTTTGAAGAAAAATTCAAGATAAGTATTGCAAAGCTTGATGAAATGATTACTAGCCAAAGGAATGCTGATGACAAACATGATTTAGGATTTGAAAAAGGAGAAAGCTCAAACTCCAGAGAAATAAGCATTGAGCCAAGGTGAAACAAAGGATACTAGTTTAGAAATCAAAGAAGAAGACCTAGAATACCTCAGGTTAGACAACCAAATGCTCAAAGGTACCCATCTTTCAATGGTTATTGTAATTCATGCAATAAGTTTGGTCATAAGGCTACTCAGTGTAGAAGTAGAATAAATCAAAAGACTCCATTATTCTCTGGTCAGTGTTTCAATTGTAAGAAAATTGGTCATAGAGCAAATAAATGTAGAAATCAGATCAGGAAAAGTTTCAACAATAGAAGGAATGAATAGTCATTCACAGGTAAATGCTTCACTTGCAATAGGATTGGCCATAGATCAAATGTATGCAGAAGCTCGGTAAGAACTAATTTTCAAAATATTAGAAATAGTTAATCATTCAATGGAAAGTGTTTTGCATGCAATTGTTTTGGACACATGGCTAATCAATGCAGATCAAATTCAATCTGTTTCAATTGCAACAAATCTAGACATATTGCAAGGTTTTTCAAAAGCATGAATGAGAAGAGAAATCACTATTTTGAAGAAAGGAAAATAGAGCAGAGAAATGACAAGGGAAAAGAAAAGGTTGATCCGATTGAAACCAAGAAAGAAATAAACAAGGTATGGATCAAGAAAGGAGTAATTGAAGTCAGGGAACAATCCGCACTAGTATTTGGTGTAGATGCCTCCTCTAGGAAGTAAATTGAGAGCTCTAGCTTAGGGGGAGCAGTGTAGAAAATTCAAATCCCCCGGCCAGAAATTAGGTGCCAGAATCTGGCACAAAGATGTATCATGGAATCTGATATGACACACCTATTAAAAGAAAAACTGAAAAAAACAGGGTCAATGCGGTATATTGCAGAGCAATCCTAATCGACTATGTTCTACAACAAAGGGTTTTAACAGCTTTTTGAAAAACAACATTTATCACAATCAGGTCAAGTGCGGAGGATAAAAGACAAGTCTTTTGGTCTCAATTCACTTTGCATTCGAAGTTTTTCAGATGTTAGAGAGAGATTGAAGCAAAAATTCAAGGGGCAACAAAGATTCAAAGATTAGATCGATTTAGGTGAAGGAATCCCAATCTCGGCATCTCAAGGTATTTATCGTAGAAACCCTCATTGTGAGTCTATTGAATCTTCACTATGGCGACTCCACAAATTATAGATATTACTGAACGCCCTCGACCAAAGTTCAAGAAACACCCGCATAAAGTGTAAAGAAATGAGAGCATCTCAGAAAGGAACATCTGAGAACAACAGTGTCTTCAGTAGGTTTAAATTCTTTAGATTGCCTCAAAAACACAAACAACTATGCCACAAAGCAGAATCAGACATAGTTCATTTCCCACATTAACCCTTAGAGAAAAGTTTCATGCAAGTTTATGTAGTTTCAACAACAAGTAGAAAGCATATTCAATAACAGAACCATTAAACATGAAAGATGGAACAGAAGAGATGAACATAGATTTACGTGGGGAAAACCCTTTCAGATAAAAAAACCCACACTCCAAAAGCCCAGATCGCCATTGTATTATTCAGTAATAGAAAATATAGTTACAATATAATTCAGGAACTAAGCCTTTAATGGAGATTAACGTCCTGTTCCATATGGAGACAATTCGATAATCTCTCCTCTTCTCTCTCTCCTACCCTCTGTTACAATGCATTTTATATTACAACATTACAGAGGAGAGTAATTGCTTCGACTACCACAACGTATTGGACAGTTACAAAAGACAATCAATTCAGTTTCCTAAACATCGAGAAGACTATATTTGTAATATGTATTGCCAATACAACATTGGCTTTACTGTCCTTCCGCCACGTCAAGGAGTTTCAGTTACCACCATCGTGGTCCCCACTGCCATCATGATAGCCACATTAATTTCCCAATGAACCAAATAGTTACCTCATCGCCATATCAGTGAGACACCTTATCGACTCCCATCGATATAATGAAGTCACACTGATATCACTCCATGTGGTCCTTACTGCCAAGTTAGCATGGCTTGCACCAATTATCGCTTCCGCCCTGATAGCTCAGGTCCCACTAAGTCACCACGGACCATCATATCAAAATGTTGAGGAGACCCTAAACGGAGTCTCACCGAAACACCAAGTCACCTAAAAAATGGTTCATACTACGATGTGGTCCCACTGCCTTCATCAACATCGGAGTATCAAAGAGACCCATTTTAGGGTCCTGCCGAAACACCGAGTCACTTCGATGCAGTTAACAAACCACTGTAAATCGAGTTGTCAAAGAGACGACTAAAGGGGTCTTACTGAACTGCTACTATCACAACGATATCTCATATCAGCTTGTTGAAGAGACTCCTTGGAGGCTCTCACTGATATACCATGTCTCGCTGATGCAGTCTATGCACACAATGCTATCAGGATATTGGGGAGACGGTGTGACGACTCACACCGACTTACAACTGTCTCGCTGATGAAACCACACCTGAACGCTAGTACATTTGAGGCATTGTTTTTCAATATTCTCTGACTTGACGAAGAATGTACAGGCTCCTAAATAACACTCAAAGTCATTGTATCAGCAAAGAGACATGCAAGAACATCCAAGATATCCACCATCTTAGGCAATGGTTCTAGCCATTCTCCACAAGAAAGGAACAAGCCATGGTGTATCTACAATAGTCTAAACCTGCAATAGATCAACTAATGGCAAAGGCTTCAACACACTGCCACCACTCCACTATGCTCAACAAGCCATACAGAAGCACAAACAACATCAACTTCAAAGCCCAAACCAGAACACAACTGTGAAGTCACCCTTCAAAAACAAGATAGAAACATCAGCTAGAACAATAGCTAGGAAACTGACTACTCCCATCCAACTGATTAACCCACACAACTAAAAATAGCACACACAACTAGTGCTAAAACATCTGGCCAATCCATACCTCCAAGGTATTCACATCAGCAGACTCATGTCACCTACATATACACCCATCAATTGCAAATACAAGCTCCATGTGTCAACCAGTCGAAGAAGACCAAACACATCCAAGTGTTGATAACTGAGAGGGGGGGGGCTGAATCAGTTATCCTAATTATTTCTTCTTTTAAACCTTCTTATCAATCAAAGCAGTATTGAATCAAACAAACAAACATTATCATGAAATGAGAAACACATGACACAGTATTTTGACGTGGAAACCCAGTTAAGGGAGAAAACCACGGGGTGATTAACCCAAAGATTATTCTCTATTAGAAGAATAAGGAATTACAAAATGGCACTTGCCAATTAGGGCTCACTGCCCGAGCACACTGCTCACAAAGAGGCCCACTGCCTACAAGGAGACACACTGTCTACAAAGTGATAAGAATCACAGTCTTGAACTGGAGAATGACATCTTTACCATGTCCGGATCAGTTCCATTTAAGCCCAGAAACATCTGCTCTGCCTTCTGCACTTCTCTTCGCTACTCCACTTTTATCCGCACAAATCACACTTCAAAATGAACTCACAAACCTTTATTTATACAAGACATCAACTTAGGAACAATCATCTAAGTCGGCAATCAACCATAAGAATATCCGCAAGATGAATAACACATCCGGTCGGCCACCATAAGAACATTCGCAGGATGAACAACTCATCCGGTCGGCTAAACAGAGCAAGAACTTCATCCGGAAGAATATCTTCAATTTCGGGCTCTACTATCAATGCAGACCAACAACACAACCTCAACATGATCCAAGAACCTTCACAAGCCTGCCTGAATGACCAGGTACGTCCGCATTTCCCTTACTTATTGAAATCTCTTATCCTCCTTATCCGAAACTTCAAGAACACTGTCTGTCGCCACTGTCATAATGCAAGAGGTACTTCCGGACCTCCAAATCATACACAACTCAAGATGGCACATCACAAGGACATCCCAAAGACTCCTTCCAATCCGCAGATTAGGATTATACAGTTCCGGACCTCACAGGTCCTTTTTGTGATCCTCTGTCACCTCTGAATACTTACCGGAACAGGTTCTACACTGACAGCCACAACTCCTTCAGATCTTCATACGGACCTCTGAAATCTTAACTGAAGCATCTCAAGACTCATATCTACAAACCCTTTAATCCGCATCCTCCGGTTCGCATCCTATACAGTACATTTGCCTTCTTCTCATCACTGTTCTTTACTGTTCCTGACTGAGGCTAATTTTCTCAATATCCTCAGCACACTGCTCATTGAATCCTTCTTGTCAAAACAATATGAGTATGTTGACATCAATGACAACACTGGTTTACCTCATACTTGCAACAATCTCCCCCTTTATCATTGATGGCAACATATGATGTGAAAAACCATCAAGACAAGAAACTTCTCCTTTCTGTCACTTCTCCCCCTATCAACAACATGTCTTCTCCTCATTTACTGCTCCCCTTTTGATCATCAGCTACTTGTTTTTCACATGTCTTCTCTCCCCCTTTGACATCAATGGCAAAGGGCTCATACTTGCAATTTTAACACATCAGAATCATACCAGCTGCTCCCCCTTAGTAGCAGCTCCCCATCATCAATCCGGATCACAAGATATGATTGTGATATCCACCGGATTGATGCACATCAGTGCATCCTAGTTCATCACCGGAGGGGCCATGACCCCTAACTTCTCCCGGAGATATTCAAAAGAGTCCTTGGGAAGAGGTTTAGTAAAGATATCTGCAATCTGATCCTTAGAGGGAACATACTCCAACCTGACTTCTTCCTTGTTCACTTGTTCTCTCAAGAAGTGAAACTTGATAGATATGTGCTTAGTCTTAGAGTGTAATATCAGATTCTTGGAAATATTAATTGCACTTGAATTATCATAGAAAATTGTGATAGGCTCTGCATATTCAATTTTAATATCTCTTAGCATCTGCTTCATCCATAGGATTTGAGTGCAACTACTTGCTGCTGCAATGTATTCTGCTTCAGTTGTAGACAGAGATATTGCATCTTGTTTCTTGCTTAGCCAAGAAACCAATCTCTTCCCCAAAAAGAATGCTCCACCACTGGTGCTCTTTCGATCATCTACATCTCCTGCTGATGCAGAGTGCCAGCAGAAGCGAATGAAGATTTGACTATATCTTCCCTATCGGCAAGAGGTCTCCCAATGTTTCACCGAAGCCAAGAATGACTTCTCTATCGGGAAGACATGAGCTATCGGTCGTTCCTCATTCGTTTATCCCGACGGCCAAGTTCTCACCGATATCTCCGTAGTGGTTCGTTGCCTATCGGCAACACCTCATACTATCGGACCACGAGAAATATCTCAGGCCAATATACTCCGTCACTCCGATGACCAATCTTCGTCGGCCAGACTTCCTCCTTCGGCGAAGCTCCTTTCACCTACGCCGACACCTTGTCTCTCGCCGATATCGTCAGGCACATCGGCCAGATCCTCCGCTTCGGCAAGACTCCGGTTCGCGGCCCCGATGGTTCATCTCATTCCGATGAGTTTCTATCGGTGAGACTTCTTGAACTCCTCCCGATGAGCTTCTATCGGTGGGACTCTAACGGTCGCCGTGACTTCTTCGGCTTCCCCTGACAAGGTTCCTCACGCCGATACTCTTTATCGGCGATACTCCGAGGATGTCTCACCGATCGGCGAAACTGTATATCGTCGGTTAAGTGTATTTTTCTTAGCCCGATATCGTTTCTCTCACCGATGCGAATAACAATGGTATGTGTCTCCGACACTATACCAATCTTCGACAAGACGGAGAGCCTTTCACCGATGAGCCATCCATCGGCAAGACTTCTCGAATCTCACCCCGATCGGTGAGAGTTCCTTCCGTTGGTCCAAAGTAACTTTCCTACGCCGATGGCATTACTCACACCGACGAGCTACATACCAACTTTGTCATCGGTAGGACTTGCTTCTTCGGCCACACTTGTTTCTTGTTCTCTGATGGGCTGTCTTAAGCCGTTGACTTCGTACATTTATTCTTTGACCTTCTACAGCCAGACTCTCACACTAATGCAGGACATACATAAAATATTCACCATACGCATAAAATGCACGATCCCTCCTCTGTCACCATTGTAACCGAACAACACATACACACAAAAGTCACAAAACTCTACTGAACAGAAAGAAATCTAACAACACGGAGGTCATTCCACTGATTTCAAAGAAATCCACCAGTGGAATGACTCCAATCTACATTCTTTCGGTTAAACCAGACAAACTTCTTTTATTTAGAAATAATATACATTCTTCTGTTTAAATCCGTCTAACTACCTCTGTCCTCTACGAATAGAAACCCAACTATATAAAGACTCTTAATCGACAATTACACACGGTGGAAGGTGAATCACCTATAACCACCCTACCAATCGGTTACAAACCCTTCAGACATTCAGTTCGGTTACAAATGGTAATGACACGTATACAAACTACTCAACATTATGCCGTTACTTGGCCATGTATGACTCCATGGGGCACGAAGGCCTTGCAATATAACATAAAATGTAGGGAATCCTCAGATTCTTAATGTCTTCGAGGGGCTTCTGCACCATACTCCCAGACTTGAAAATTTTCCATGTCCCATGGAAATGCTCAGTGAAAAGCCTGCAATATCTTTTGGCTTTCTCGATGTCTTCAATACTAACTGGATGCCTCTGCTGCTTCCTCTTCATCCTCAACTGTGCCTTCTATCAATGGCTGCCTCCGAAATGTAACAACTGAAATCCACTCCTTCATGCTACACCAACACATCTGTCCCTCACCTGGGAGTCCTCTCTTGCCTCTCTCCCCAGGACTTTTGGCGACACCAACTGGACCTCCTTCTCAGGCCCATGACAGATCTCTCATCTGCCTACTGTAGCGAGTGAATCTGCACCTGCAACTGGAAGTCAGCAAAATTCCTTTCTAGCACACTTTCTTTCAGCTCCTTGCTGCTCTCTTCTTCTTCATTCTTCTTCTGCCTATTCAATGACAGAATCAATACAACATCTCCTCCCAGAGCTTTTGCTAGCTCTGATACCAATTTGATGCAGAGTGCCAGTAGAAGCGAATGAAGATTTGACTATATCTTCCCTATCGGCAAGAGGTCTCCCAATGTTTCACCGAAGCCAAGAATGACTTCTCTATCAGGAAGACATGAGCTATCGGTCATTCCTCATTCGTTTATCCCGACGGCCAAGTTCTCACCGATATCTCCGTAGTGGTTCGTTGCCTATCGGCAACACCTCATACTATCGGACCACGGGAAATATCTCAGGCCGATATACTCCGTCACTCCGATGACCAATCTTCGTCGGCCAGACTTCCTCCTTCGGTGAAGCTCCTTTCACCTACGCTGACACCTTGTCTTTCACCGATATCGTCAGGCACATCGGCCAGATCCTCCGCTTCGGCAAGACTCCGGTTCGCGGCCCCGATGGTTCATCTCATTCCGATGAGTTTCTATCGGCGAGACTTCTTGAACTCCTCCCGATGAGCTTCTATCGGTGGGACTCTAATGGTCGCCGTGACTTCTTCGGCTTCCCCCGACAAGGTTCCTCACGCCGATACTCTTTATCGACGATACTCTGAGGATGTCTCACCGATCGGCGAAACTGTATACCGTCGGTTAAGTGTATTTTTCTTAGCCTGATATCGTTTCTCTCACCGATGCGAATAACAATGGTATGTGTCTCCGACACTATACCAATCTTCAACAAGACGGAGAGCCTTTCACCAATGAGCCATCCATCGGCAAGACTTCTCGAATCTCACCCCGATCGGTGAGAGTTCCTTCCGTCGGTCCAAAGTAACTTTCCTACGCCAATGGCATTACTCACACCGATGAGCTACATACCAACTTTGTCATCGGTAGGACTTGCTTCTTCGGCCACACTTGTTTCTTGTTCTCCGATGGGCTGTCTTAAGCCGATGACTTCGTACATTTATTCTTTGACCTTCTACAGCCAGACTCTCACACTAATGCAGGACATACATAAAATATTCACCATACGCATAAAATGCACGATCCCTCCTCTGTCACCATTGTAACCGAACAACACATACACACAAAAGTCACAAAACTCTACTGAACAGAAAGAAATCTAACAACATGGAGGTCATTCCACTGATTTCAAAGAAATCCACTAGTGGAATGACTCCAATCTACATTCTTTCGGTTAAACCAGACAAACTTCTTTTATTTAGAAATAATATACATTCTTCTGTTTAAATCCGTCTAACTACCTCTGTCCTCTACGAATAGAAACCCAACTATATAAAGACTCTTAATCGACAGTTACACACGGTGGAAGGTGAATCACCTATAACCACCCTGCCAATCGGTTACAAACCCTTCAGACATTCAGTTCGGTTACAAATGGTAATGACACGTATACAAACTACTCAACATTATGCCGTTACTTGGCCATGTATGAATCCATGGGGCATGAAGGCCTTACAATATAACATAAAATGTAGGGAATCCTCAGATTCTTAATGTCTTCAAGGGGCTTCTGCACCATACTCCCAGACTTGAAAATTTTCCATGTCCCATGGAAATGCTCAGTGAAAAGCCTGCAATATCTTTTGGCTTTCTCGATGTCTTCAATACTAAATGGATGCCTCTGCTGCTTCCTCTTCATCCTCAACTGTGCCTTCTATCAATGGCTGCCTCTGAAATGTAACAACTGAAATCCACTCCTTCATGCTACACCAACACATCTGTCCCTCACCTGGGAGTCCTCTCTTGCCTCTCTCCCCAGGACTTTTGGCAACACCAACTGGACCTCCTTCTCAGGCCCATGACAGATCTCTCATCTGCCTACTGTAGCGAGTGAATCTGCACCTGCAACCAGAAGTCAGCAAAATTCCTTTCTAGCACACTTTCTTTCAGCTCCTTGCTGCTCTCTTCTTCTTCATTCTTCTTCTGCCTATTCAGTGACAGAATCAATACAACATCTCCTCCCAAAGATTTTGCTAGCTCTGATACCAATTTGATGCAGAGTGCCAGCAGAAGCGAATGAAGATTTGACTATATCTTCCCTATCGGCAAGAGGTCTCCCAATGATTCACCGAAGCCAAGAATGACTTCTCTATCGGGAAGACATGAGCTATCGGTCGTTCCTCATTCATTTATCCCGACGGCCAAGTTCTCACTGATATCTCCGTAGTGGTTCGTTGCCTATCGGCAACACCTCATACTATCAGACCACGGGAAATATCTTAGGCCGATATACTCCGTCACTCCGATGACCAATCTTCGTCAGCCAGACTTCCTCCTTTGGCGAAGCTCCTTTCACCTACGCTGACACCTTGTCTCTCGCCGATATCGTCAGGCACATCGGCCAGATCCTCCGCTTCGGCAAGACTTCGGTTCGCGGCCCCGATGGTTCATCTCATTCCGATGAGTTTCTATCGGTGAGACTTCTTGAACTCCTCCCGATGAGCTTCTATCGGTGGGACTCTAATGGTTGCCGTGACTTCTTCGGCTTCCCCCGCCAAGGTTCCTCACGCCGATACTCTTTATCGGCGATACTCCGAGGATGTCTCACCGATCGGTGAAACTGTATACCGTCGGTTAAGTGTATTTTTCTTAGCCCGATATTGTTTCTCTCACCGATGCGAATAACAATGGTATGTGTCTCCAACACTATACCAATCTTTGACAAGACGGAGAGCCTTTCACCGATGAGCCATCCATCGGCAAGACTTCTCGAATCTCACCCCGATCGGTGAGAGTTCCTTCCGTCGGTCCAAAGTAACTTTCCTATGCCGATGGCATTACTCACACCGACGAGCTACATACCAACTTTGTCATTGGTAGGACTTGCTTCTTCGGCCACACTTGTTTCTTGTTCTCCGATGGGCTGTCTTAAGCCGATGACTTCGTACATTTATTCTTTGACCTTCTACAGCCAGACTCTCACACTAATGCAGGACATACATAAAATATTCACCATACGCATAAAATGCATGATCCCTCCTCTGTCACCATTATAACCGAACAACACATACACACAAAAGTCACAAAACTCTACTGAACAGAAAGAAATCTAACAACACGGAGGTCATTCCACTAATTTCAAAGAAATCCACCAGTGGAATGACTCCAATCTACATTCTTTCGGTTAAACCAGACAAACTTCTTTTATTTAGAAATAAAATACATTCTTCTGTTTAAATCCGTCTAACTACCTCTGTCCTCTACGAATAGAAACCCAACTATATAAAGACTCTTAATCGACAGTTACACACGGTGGAAGGTGAATCACCTATAACCACCCTGCCAATCGGTTACAAACCCTTCAGACATTCAGTTCGGTTACAAATGGTAATGACACGTATACAAACTACTCAACATTATGCCGTTACTTGGCCATGTATGACTCCATGGGGCATGAAGGCCTTACAATATAACATAAAATGTAGGGAATCCTCAGATTCTTAATGTCTTCGAGGGGCTTCTGCACCACCTGCCCAATCTGCATCTGTGTAAGCATGAAGAGAGAAATCCGGATCTCTAGGGTACCATAGACCATACTCAACTGTTCCTTTCAAGTACCTAAAAATTCTTTTGATTGCCATAACATGAGATTCTCTAGGATCAGCCTGGAATCTTGCCACAAGACCAACAGCCTGCATTATATCTGGTCTGGTCTGAGTGAGATACAACAATCCACCAATCATTGATCTATACATTGTCTGATCTGCCTTTGGGGAGTCATCATCTTTGCTCAACTTACATCCGGTTGCCATGGGAGTGTTCATTGGTTTTGAATCTTCCATACCAAATTTCCTTAACAATTCTTTTACATATTTGGTCTGAGAAATGAAGATCCCTTTCTTTGTTTGAGTAATTTGCAGACCCAAGAAGAAATTCATTTCACCAAGCATAGACATTTCAAACTCACATTTCATCTGATTTGCAAAAGTTTTGCACATACTATCTCTTCCTCCAAAAATGATATCATCCACAAACACTTCAACAATCAAAATATTTTCATGATCAATTTTGAAATATAAGTTACTGTCAGCAGTACCTTTGCTGAATCCAATCTGCACAAGATGCTTATCCAACCTTTCATACCATGCTTTTGGAGCTTGTTTTAATCCATACAATGCTTTCTTCAACTTACAGACCATATCATCATTGTCAGATAATTGAAATCCATCCGGTTGTTCAATGTAAACTTCTTCTTCCAGATCTCCATTTAGGAAGGCAGACTTGACATCCATCTGATATACCTTGAAGTCTTTGAAGGCAGCAAATGCAAGAAATAATCTGACTGCTTCAATTCTTGCCACAGGAGCAAAGGTCTCTTCAAAATCAATTCCTTCTATTTGGGAGTAGCCTTTGCAGACCAATCTAGCTTTGTTTCTGATTACTTTACCAGCTTCATTTAATTTGTTCTGGAAGACCCATTTGGTTCCAATCACATTCCTGTCTCTAGGTCTGGGAACAAGATCCCAAGTATGATTTTTCTCAATTTGCATTAATTCATCTTTCATTGCTTTAGTCCAGTTTTCATCATTGCAGGCTTCATTTACTGTTTTAGGTTCAATCTTTGAAATCAGACAACATTCATCCTAATTTTGAGCAACATTCCTTATAGTTTGCACACCTTTGCTTCTGTCACCTATGATCTGATCTTCGGAGTGGTTTAGTGTTACATACCTTGGAATTTTGGGAGTATCCTGCACTGCTGCTTCTTGATCAGGCTCATTCAAACCTATCTCTTCTTCTTGATTTACCGGATCAGGATGACTCTGTCTTACCGGAGAGGATTGAGTTCCTTGAATCTGAACACCGTCTTGGTCATCTTCATCAAATTCATAAAATCTTGAGGGCTTCTCAATTCCTTCATCAACTTTCACATTAGTGCTTTCTATCATCTTCCTCAGTCTCTTATTGTAACACCGGTATGCTTTGCTTTGAGTGGAGTAACCCAAGAAAATTCCTTCATCACTTCTAGCATCAAACTTTCCTAGATCTTCATCTCTTTTGATATAACACTTGCTACCAAATACTCTGAAATATTTCACAGTAGGAGTGATGCCAAACCAGAGTTCGTAGGGGGTCTTACCGGTATTGTTTCTGATTTGAACTCGATTAAGAGTGTAGACTGCAGTGCTGATAGCTTCTTTCCAGAACATCTGAGGAACATTTGCTTCCAACATCATTGTCCTGGCAGCTTCCTGGATGGTCCGGTTCTTTCTTTCAACTACTCCATTCTGCTGTGGAGTCCTAGGAGCAGACAATTGTCTCCTTATACCCTGCTTCTCACAAAAGTCAATGAACTCACCAGATGTAAATTCACCACCTCTATCAGACCTTAGACACTTTAGTTTCAATCCGGTTTGATTCTCTACCATAGCTTTGAAGATTTTGAACTTCTCAAATGCTTCTAATTTTTCTTTTAGAAAGGTAACCCACATCATCCGGGAATGGTCATCAATTAACAACATGAAATATCTATCACCTTGCAGACTCTTGATTCTTGTCGGACCACAGAGATCAGTATGTACTAATTCCAACAATCTGGTAGAGGACTGATCTTTGCTTTTGAAAGAGACTCTGCTCTGTTTACCTAGCTGACATTCTTTGCACAAACTATTTGTAGGTTTCATCAATTTTGGAAGATCTCTTACAGCCTGAGTATTGCTTATCTTGATGATGTTATCAAAATTTACATGACACATTCTTCTATGCCATAACCAACTCTGATCAATTTGAACAAACAAACAACTTTTATTTGAACCAACCAGATGAAAGATATTACCTTTTGTCTGAGTACCGGATGCAATTTCAGTTCCGGAGCTTGTAAAGATTCTGCATTTTCCATTCTTAAACCGGAGATCATAGCCTTTGTCTACTAACTGACCAACACTGAGAAGATTGTGCTTCAATCCTTCAACATATAGTACATTACCTGTTTTGCTCTTTCCATCAAAGGAAATAGTTCCCCTACCTCTAATTCTGCCAGCAGAATTGTCACCAAACTTTACCATTCCTCCTTCATACCTTTCCAAATTCAAGAACTTATTCTTGTCACCAATCATATGGTGAGAACATCCACTGTCAATAACCCAATCATCCTTTTCTTCCACTTGAGCAGCCAAAGCTTTTTCCACAACTTTGTGATTGACAGATTCAGAGAGTATTGAATCTTCTTCCTTGATGGCAATAAAAACCCACTCATTTCTGGATTTGCTTCCTAGTTCTGATTCATCATCTGTTACTCCTTCATTGTCATCTTCTTCATGAACATAATAGCAGTTCTTTTGAAACCTTTGTCTGTTAGTATTAGACCTTGCAGATCTTTCCAGACATCTTGAAGCAAAATGACCAATCTTATTGCAGTTGAAGCACTTAAAGGGTAGTTTTCCTTCATACTTACCGGATCCTCTTGGTAGTCTTTTTGCAATGAGGGCTTCAAGTTGAGCTGTTTCTGCTTCTTCTTCTTCCATGTCTCTTCTTGCTTGATCATACCATGTCATCTTCCTTGAAGAGTTTTCTCCCGGATCAACTCTCTGTTTGCCTTTCACATAGGCACTGGCTTTGAAAGCAGATTCAGTCTTGGGAGGATCATCTCCAAACTCGGTCATTTCAAATGCAGCTAGCTTGCCAGCCAATTGTTCTCTTGTGACAGTTGTGTGGGCTCTGAATTCATCAATTGCAGCAACCTTGATTTTGTAGGCAGCAGGAAGGGATCTAAGGATTTTGCAAACAATCTCATTTTCATCCAGAGTTCCACCAGCATTTCTAATTCCACACACTAGTTCATTCACTCTTGGCATAAAAGTAGTGATGTTTTCATCATCTCTCATCTTCAATCTTTCGAATTTCCCTTTCAGACTTTGCAACCTTGCACTCTTGACAAACTCATCTCCTTCATACAGAAGTTCCAGTTTAGTCAGGATCTCATATGCAGTTGGTAGGTCAATAACATTTGAGAGATCTGAGTCATTCAATGCGCTTAGAAGAGCTTCCTTGGTCCGCAGATTGTTTTCAGCTTCTGTGATTTCATTTAGAGTTGTCAGACCACCTTGTGGAGGTACATATGGTTTTGAAACCATGGCCAAGTATGCTTTTCCCATACATTCCAGGTGACATTTCATGCGACCCTTCCAGAAAGTGAAATTGGTTCCATCGAACTTCGGACTATCCTTTTTGTATGACGACATCCTAGATCTCCTCAAGCGGTTAAGCTTCTTTCAGAGGAACTTGGCTCTGATACCAATTGTTGATAACTGAAGGGGGGGGTG
Source organism: Cunninghamia lanceolata (assembly GCA_027924645.1). Classification (NCBI taxonomy): domain Eukaryota; kingdom Viridiplantae; phylum Streptophyta; class Pinopsida; order Cupressales; family Cupressaceae; genus Cunninghamia; species Cunninghamia lanceolata. The sequence goes on from BSBN01001712.1 coordinate 1,055,813, forward strand.
AATCAGTTATCCTAATTATTTCTTCTTTTGAACCTTCTTATCAATCAAAGCAGTATTGAATCAAACAAACAAACATTATCATGAAATGAGAAACACATGACACAGTATTTTGATGTGGAAACCCGGTTAAGGGAGAAAACCACGGGGTGATTAACCCAAAGATTATTCTCTGTTAGAAGAATAAGGAATTACAAAATGGCACTTGCCAATTAGGGCTCATTGCCCGAGCACACTGCTCACAAAGAGGCCCACTACCTACAAGGAGACACACTGTCTACAAAGTGATAAGAATCACAGTCTTGAACTGGAGAATGACATCTTTACCATGTCCGGATCAGTTCCATTTAAGCCCAGAAACATCTGCTCTGCCTTCTGCACTTCTCTTCGCTACTCCACTTTTATCCGCACAAATCACACTTCAAAATGAACTCACAAACCTTTATTTATACAAGACATCGACTTAGGAATAATCATCTAAGTCGGCAATCAACCATAAGAATATCCGCAAGATGAATAACACATCCGGTCGGCCACCATAAGAACATTCGCAGGATGAACAACTCATCCGGTCGGCTAAACAGAGCAAGAACTTCATCCGGAAGAATATCTTCAATTTCGGGCTCTACTATCAATGCGGACCAACAACACAACCTCAACATGATCCAAGAACCTTCACAAGCCTGCCTGAATGACCAGGTACGTCCGCATTTCCCTTACTTACTGAAATCTCTTATCCTCCTTATCCGGAACTTCAAGAACACTGTTTGTCGCCACTGTCATAATGCAAGAGGTACTTCCGGACCTCCAAATCATACACAACTCGAGATGGAACATCACAAGGACATCCCAAAGACTCCTTCCAATCTGCAGATTAGGATTATACAGTTCCGGACCTCACCGGTCCTTTTTGTGATCCTCTGTCACCTTTGAATACTTGCCGGAACCGGTTCTACACCGATAGCCACAACTTCTTCAGATCTTCATGCGGACCTCTGAAATCTTAACTGAAGCATCTCAAGACTCATATCTACAAACCCTTTAAACCGCATCCTCTGGTTCGCATCCTATACAGTACATTTGCCTTCTTCTCATCACTGTTCTTTACTGTTCCTGACTGAGGCTAATTTTCTCAATATCCTCAGCACACTGCTCATTGAATCCTTCTTGTCAAAACAATATGAGTATGTTGACATCAATGACAACACTGGTTTACCTCATACTTGCAACACCAAGAACTCCCACTGCATGGGCAATGTAGATCTGAAAAAGATCAAGGCATACAAAGTCTACCAATAGCACCATATAGTAGGTGTAAGAACACCATCATGTAGTACCAAGGAATCATCCACAATGATATGCAAAACTTGTAAACAAATAACTTGCAAGAGCAACTTCTCACCACCAGTCCATAACTCTCCCAAGTTCTCCACGCCCAAAAAAGGAAAGAGATAACAGAACCTCCATGTCATCACCCAAGAACATAAGTGAAAACACATGACCACAAGCTAGTGATCATAATCAGCTCCAATAAAACCTCAAACCAATGTAGTGTGAAACAAACCATCCAGGAAGATAACCAGGACCATAGAGAGAATCTATGCACATCATATGCCTATAGAAAATCCTCCTAAATACACCTCTGAATGCCAACTATGTCAAGTATGATCTCCTCTACAAAACCCCAAAGAAAACAACATAACAACACCCACCCGTTCAATCTCTAAGATCAAATGCAACATATATATGTGTAATTATATGGATGTAAGCCTCTCAAACCAAAGAAGATCAAACTAATTCATTTCCCATTTCAGGAAATCAGCCCCATAAACCATCTCCTAATAGTCCTCATCAATGAATGATATCTTAAACTCAAATGCGCAAGGAGATAATCATGCTATCCATCTCTCACAATGAATCCTCCAGAACCATCTATCAGCAGTTCATGATCCATGTCTATGAAAGAAAGCATAAAACACCTGAGAGAAACAATGGGCAATACCTCTAAAGTGATTATCTACCCAGTAGACCAAGAGTGGGGAATGAGAATGCTTCTCCAGGGTAACCAAGTCTTCATGACTTCTCCAAGAGCAATCTCCTCATTGGTCTCTATTGAACTCATGTCCAACCAAGATGTAGGCTCCTCAAACTTTCTGCTGAAAACTTCATCAAGAGTAACCATCAACACTTCTATCATCTCAAGAGAATTACAGTCTCACCTTATTCTCCATGTACCCATGAGCATCTGTAAACAATCATTTCATGCTAAACTCCAAATGCATCACTGCACCGCATGAAGTTTTCAAGCATAAGATCAATGTACCCAACACACAGAGAATCCCTAGATCACTGTCAAAGCTCCAATCATTTAAATCAAGAACTTATCATGACATCATGATCTTACCATCCCCCTTAGGAGATTCCATGCTCTAGGTGAATATAACCATGGTCTCAAGAGCAATGTATCATGCCAAAACTCAAATGCAAAAGCAAGAGTATATATCATGGCATAAAACAAACAAACTCTAAACCAACATCACCTGTCAAGCACTGTCAACACCTCAACCAAAGACTCCAAGAATCCTTCATGCCTCCAAGATGTTACACATCCTCAAATAGTGCCCCTGCAAATGCAAAAGAACCCTTCTGCAACAACAGGATCTAAGAGCTCCTCCTAGTAACATCTGCAACACTAAAGAATATTATCCATCAGCAAGTGATGAATCCAGAGTCACTGCTAAAGCTCCCACTAAATTGTGATACCAAGCTTTTCAGGAATCATGACCAAACTTCTCCTAGTTTGAAAATCCTCTAGGTCCACTCATTAACATGTTCATGTGACAATAAAACCAAGTGGCACCAAAGATCTCCAAACCAAGGAAATACACCATCATTGTCAAAAGCGTACACAATAACTGTGTATCCAAGCTATTCATGACATCGTGATACACATGCTACAAGTCCCCTTAACCGACTATTTAGGTACACTTTACCATTCATCCTCTTATCTCAAAGTAACCACACCAATGCATAAGTGACCACAGACAAGGCTAGCTAACAAATCTGCATAAACACTAAAATAATCTTGTGGATATAGACAGTCCACTTCCAAGTTATCCCACTGCAGCTAATGAGTAGCTAATCCACAAACTGCATAACTTATATATCCAATCAATATAACATGCAAACCCACTATCGCACTGGAAATTGCAAAACTAAGATCTCAAGGAGTAAATAATAATGCAAACAACATGACTCAAACACCAAATTACTTACAAATCTGATTCGCCAAACATGTACACAACTTGAGCACCATAATCTAGAAAACCAGAAGCATTACCACAGAAATGTTGAGTGACATATCTTAGAAATGAACATCTAAGAACAATAGTGTCTTCGGTAGGTTTTATTTCTTTAGATTGCCTCAAAAACACACACAACTATACCACAAAGCGGAATCAGACATAGTTCATTTCCCACATTAACCCTTAGAGAAATGTTACATGCAAGTTTATGCAGTTTCAACAAGCAGAAAACATATTCAATAATAGAACCATTAAACATGAAAAGATGGAATAGAAGAGATGAACATAGATTTACGTGGGGAAAACCCTTTCGGGTAAAAAACCCCACACTCCAAAAGCCCAGATCGCCATTATATTATTCAACAACAGAAAATATAGTTACAATACAATTTAGGCACTAAGCCTTTAATGGAGATTAACATCATGTTCCATCTGGAGACAATTCGACAGTCTCTCCTCTTCTCTCTCTCCTACCCTCTGTTACAATACATTTTATATTACAACATTACAAAGGAGAGCAATTGCTTCGACTACCACAACGGATTGGACAACTACAAAAGACAATCAATTCAATTTCCTGAACATCAAGAAGACAATATTTGTGATACGCATTGCCAATACAACATTAGATTTACTGTCCTTCCGCCATGTCAAGGAGTTTTAGTTACCATCATCATGGTCCCCACCGCCATCGTGACAGCCACATCAATTTCCCAATGAACCAAATAGTTACCTCATCGCCATATCGGTGAGACACCTTATTGACTCCCATCGATATAATGAAGTAACACCGATATCACTCCATGTGGTCCTTACTGCCGAGTCAGCATGGCTTGCACCAATTATCACTTCCGCCTTGATAGCTCAGGTCCCACCAAGTCACCGTGGACCATCATATCAGAATGTAGGGGAGACCCTAAACGGAGTCTCACCGAAACACTAGGTCACCTCGAAAATGGTTCATACTACAATGTGGTCCCACTGCCTTTGTCAGCATCAGAGTATCGAAGAGACCCATTTTGGGGTCCTGCCAAAATGCTGAGTCACTTTGATGCAGTCAACAAACCACTATGAATCAGGTTATCAAAGAGATGACTAAAGGGGTCTTACCGAACTGCTACTGTCATAGCAATATCTCATATCGGCTTGTTGAAGAGACTCCTTGGAGGCTCTCACCGATATACCATTTCTCGCTGATGCAGTCTATGCACACAATGCTATCAAGATATCGAGGAGATGGTGTGACGACTCACACCAACATACAACTATCTCACCGATGAAACCACACCTGAATGCTAGTATATTTGAGGCACAAGCAACTGAAGTGGATCAAATGGGTGCATTTTTAAGTATACCTTATGGAGTCCTGTATGTTGAAGATGTTAGGGAATATATTCATGTTGCCCTAGATGAACACAACAACATTTGTCTATCAGATTTATATATCAAGCATCTAACTAATGACCAATTTGATCTCAAAGAAGAATACAAAACCCTAAAAGAAAAGAAGTTCATTTAGTACATGGATTTTCCTATGTTTGCGGAGGATGAATGGGTAAGGTATGTGCCATTGCTGAAGGCTGTGAAGAATCAAACTATTACAGAGGCCACTGGAGCAAGGTTTGACAAGAGTGCATTGACTATAAATGACATCATAGATCATGATGTAAGATTCACCTCAATGGTTTTGGGCTATAAGATCTATTTCTCCAACCGGGAGAATTCCATCTCAGGAACATCAATCTATACTGCATATCAAATGGTCAAAGAGAATGTAGATTATGATTTGTACAAACTACTGCTAACCCAACTATTGGAGAACCTGAAGAAGATAAATGAAAGTAAGAACTACCCCTTCAAATATGGTATGTTGGTCATCTACTTATTCTTTTATTTTATGAATGAGCTACCAAACATGAAGAAATCGACTTGGTTAAGCAGTAAACCAGTAGCCATCCAAATCAGAAACTATCTAAATAGCATCGGAAGTGTTAATAAGCAAAACACAACATTATGGGGGTACTTCAAAAAATTTCAAGGCTTAATGCAGGCTAGAGAAAGAATTCCTAGGAAAATTGTTGATAAATATAAGGATAATATATGTTTCATGGTTACAAAAGACCAATGCCTAATGGAAATTGTTGCGCCTAGGACTGTCTGGGTAATGCCAATGGGGTATGAAGTAGATGGGAAGATTTTGGAGAACTATGCTCAATACATGTTAAGTAAACCCAAGGATAACAGAGAAGAAAGGTTCAGAACTTATGAAGTGCTATCCATGAAACTTCATGTTGAGTTTAGAAAATCTGAATCAACTAGAAAAGTTAGAAAAGAGATGGAAGAAGTTGCTGCTAGGTATGGAATCACCAAAGAACAACTGAAAGAAGTAAGGGAAAAAGAAGAGAAAGTAACAGAAGAAAAGAAAAGGAATAAATCGGTGCAGGTTCCAAAAAAATCACAGGTGAAATAGGATAAGTTTGAGAAAGTTCAGAGGACTACTAGAAGCTCTGCCACTATTTTTGGCACCACATCTTCAATAAACCTGGAGAAAACATCAAAATAATCCTCAGCTAAAGATATGAAGGGAAAGAAGATGAAAGGAAAAAGATTATATGTTAGTATAAGTGAAAAAGATGAAGAGGAGACTGAGACAGATGAAGAGATCAAAAAGATGAAAATTGAGGCTGACAAAGCCCCCAAAAGCACTAAAGAAAAATCCTTTGAAAAAATTAAGTCCAGTAAAAGATAGAAAATGCCCCCAGCACTTGCATTATAGTAAAGGCTATCACTGTAGATGGGAATCTAAAACCTCTGATGAATTTAGTAACGATGACAAAAGGAGTTTGGAGGAAGCCATTGTAAACTATCTCAACACCTTCAGCAAAGCCCTCATTGAGATCATCTCTGATCTCCCAAAAAGTCTAGCTAATAGCTTGAGCATCAGAAAAAAGAATGCCAGAGCTAAAGATATTGAGCTGAGAAAACATGTGTTGACTAGAATTTGTCTAGAAATTACTACAGAAGAAGAAAATATGATCTCAAAGGAGAGAAAGGATCAGTTTAGAACTAAAACAAGAATGGATTTGTTAATGCTGGGTGATATTGATAAAGTGGTAAAAGAATCAGAAGAAATTATCTTGAAAGATTTTAAACAACACAATCTTCCCATTGCAAGTGTCAGTGAAGAAACTGATATTCCTGTCAATTCATCTACTCCAGAAATAAATTTGAGTCAAGAACCAGATACAGATGGCCAAATGTCTGAGGAGAAAGAGGCACCTACTGATGATTCTCAAGTTAAACCATCACCTGCACAATAGACTAAAAATGTTACTGACAAAGAAAGGACTGAGGAAGAGTTGGTAGTGGAAAAATCTCCACCTAAACAAGAAGAGGACACCAATAAGGATATGGAATTAGATTATCTGGAGCAAAGCTAGAAATAAAAAGTCTCTGTCGTAGCAAGAGACACTGCGGAGCTTGCAAGAGAACTATTGGAGAAGAGAAAATAAGTTCTGGATGAGCCCAAATTTCTAAATGGTCCAATAAACTTGGACATAATGTCACCAGAACAAAAGTTTAAGTTGGTTACAATTGTTTAGGCAAAGGGTCAGGAGGAGATACTAAAATCACACATTAAGGATAGTAAACTGATTGATGAAGCATCTGAGATTTTGGAAAAGTTGTTGCCTTCTTACAAAAGGGATTCATCCATGCCCCCAACAAGTCATCTGAAGGGATTAATAAGTTCCATAAGCAAACAGTTTGAATCATTTGAAAAATCTGCAGAAACAAAGGTGAGACAAGATTTTGATGAAAAACATCTGGAACAATTAAACATAATGATAGCAAAAGACAAAATCTCATTAAACAATACAATAGCCAGCATTCAGAAAGTTGTGAAGGATGCTAGAGATGTGTATTTTTTTGTCTTGGCCCAAAGTTGCTCAAGAGATTGAAGAAAAGATCAAAGATTTGGAACAAAAACTGATGGATATTTCTGAGAATTTTGATTCGGAAACAGAGTCAGTCACAAGGAAAGAAACATAAGTCATTAAGATTCACAATGACTTGACTGACTTAATAAATCAGAAATACCAAATAAAAAGTAGGATGGGACTGTGATTAGGAAATCTAAATCGAAGGTAAAAACACAAACTAAATGCATACAAAACAAGAAGTTATACCTTGATATGAAGACCCAATCTCATCAAGGGGAAGGAGCTTGCACCCAAAAGTTCCTAAGATATACCCTAGATAAGGAAAACAATGTGAAATGCTCTATTCTAATGCAACTCACAAACTAGCTCAATACATATTTTGGCATGGTAACATTACATGGAAGTTGGATCCCCAAATGGGTTGGAGGATGTTGTATTTATAGATATTTTTGGAGAGGTTTTGATCCAAGGGTTGAAATTGATTTGGGAGATCAATGGTGGAGGATGAAGATGATGCGGAGGGCCTAGATTTCATCTTGGAGGAATGGAGGGCTAGGAATAAAGATGAATTTTAAATTCATCTTGGGAAGGGGTGGAGTTAATGAGGTTGGGTAAGATGGAATATGTGTGAATTAAAAATTCATATGGGGAAGGGTAAAATGAATTAAAAATTCATTTGGGGATGAGTGGACATAAATAAGGTATGGCATGGGTAAGGGGTGTAAGAGGTATTAAATGTGATGTTGGACATGTTTTAATAAAAAATTGACTGAAGTGGATATATTCCATTTTTTTATTTGGAGGATGTGGGGAAGGGTGTTAAACTGTGTTTGACCACCTTAATGGGAGTTTAAGATTAATTAAATAAGATTTTATTTAATTAATCCTAAGGCTAGGATGAGATAGGCTAGGGTAGGTAAATTAAATAATGGCTATTTAATTACCTAGGGTAGGGATAGGTTAATTAATAGACTGAATTAATTAGTGAAACATGATTTAGCTAATTAATTGGGTTATAGTGAGGAGGGAAAAATTGACCAAATAAATATTGCATATTTATTTAATCAATGGGCTAAAGTTTGAACTATTGAATTAATAGAATTAATTCAATTGTTGGGGATAAAATGATGAAAAATTAGGTGAAGGGATCATTAATTAAATGAAAATTTAATTAATTGATTAGAAGAGAAATTGGTATGTTTAGGGATGTCGGGAGTCGGTTTGATAATAAAGACATTTTTAGGTGTCTACAGGGACAACTCAGAAGACTAGTTTGTCCAAAGTTAGTTGTCCAAGCAGACACAACTTTTGATATTCAAAAGGCAAAAGCCTTAGTTTTTCTTCTCAGCGGTCAAATTCAGATTCTAGAAAATGCAAAGAAAATCTGGGATGCTAAGTGGACATTAATCAAAAACATATTTAATGATGTGCTTAAACACATGTAATATTAAAATGAAGATTGCACTTGTAAATATGTGGCAGAATATATAAATTTTTGGGATTTTGACAAATTTTTGGTTTTGGATCAACATCCTTTGCCATTGATGTCAAAGGGGGAGAAGTAGATCAGTGAAAAATGGACAATCATCTCAGGAGGAGCAAGAAATCACAGTGTATATAGTAAGGGGGAATAGTCAAGCATTTTTTAGTAAGTGTTGGCATCAATGCCAAAGGGGGAGATTGTTGGAAAGAGATATTGCTCTGGTATGGATCTATATGTTGTCATTGATGGAAACAAAGTTCAGAGATCCTATCACCATGACAAGAAGAGATATCTCCAAAAGAACATATTAGATTCCAGGTTTGGTTGTCAGGAAATGGCTAAATATGGAAAGCATGCAGAGTAGAGGACAGTAAGTAAGCTAGTATACCTCCGCAATTGAAGACTTGCAGATGCGGTTCAAGTATGATGTCAGTTGGTGTTTGATAATGTTATTCCTCAAAGATTAAGTCCTGATCCTCTCTGGAAGTCATCTTGAAGAAATGTCTAAGTCTAGGCAAGAAAAGGTATGGCAGGAACAGTGAACAAGGTCTAGTGCAGTGGTCCGCATTCCTCCATAGACAAGTATTTCGTTATGCGGTTTTGAGGTGTTGTAAACACTTCTATGAAGTGTCTTATTCTAGAGTTAGGAGATCTGAAGTTCACCGGAAGGATAGCTACAAGCTGTTAAATATCGGCACAATGTTTGACAGAGCTTGACAAAGACAAAGTCTGAGTTCTGATGGTCTGCCTCTCTCCGTAAGATGATATGATGCCTTGCAATTCTGAGGGTAAGCTTGGGAATGTGTAAAGAGTCTTTGACATGATTTTGGAAGTGTTTTTGTGATCAGCAGGAGAAGCTGTAAGTCAGAAGATGAAGTTGTTATTAAGCATGTTCTTGAGGAACAGACCGACTGGTGAGATAAATCATTGTGTGGAAAAGAATTAATGTTTGGAGGATTTATGTAAGCAATTGAATGATTAGAGCTGACCTATATGAACACCTTGGGAGAAGATTTGGGTTTGTGCAACACATAGTACATTGTGTAGACACCCAAAAGTGACCAAGTCATCGCACCACTTGCATTTCATCAATTCTTCTAATCACCCGCCTTCAACATTAATTAAATAATCTAATTATTTAATTAATTTCATCTATTTCTTCCAAATCACATAATGTCGACATTAATTGAATAAATTCTCTTTATTTAATTAATTTTTATTAAATCAACCTTATTCTTCCATGATTAAATAATTTTTATTATTTAATTAAATCATTATCCTCTTTCAAAATTTAAATCCACATTAATTAAATAAATCCAATTATTTAATTAATTCATCCAATTCTATCTTATCTATAATTAAATAATTTTACATTATTTAATTAAATCAATTGTTCTTCTAAATTTAAATAAATCATGCAAATTTATTTAAATTATCTCAATCCTTTGAAAATAAATAAAATCAAATATTTTATTTATAATCTTATCTATTCCTCTATCATGCACAAACAATTAAATAAATTTATTTATTTAATTTTAGTTATCTTCCAATTCCTCTTAAAATATCTTGTTAACTCATGTGCACAATCAGTCTTATTTTTAGAACTCTAAAAAAGACAAAATTATAAGTTGAATTATCTATTCAATCAATCTTGTTTTCATCATATCTTAATAAAAATATCCTTATGGATTGACACATGTTGTGTGCACATTCATCATGGTTATTTGTTTTATCTCCTCTGTTGATTCTTTTAAATTATTTGGACCGTTGATTGATCATGTTTGAAACTTATATAAACCCCCCTCATCTCCTTCAGAAATCCTCTTCGATCACTTATTCTCAAGTATCCTTTACAGCACTTTGAGCATACATCGCATCGATTGAGCAACTTTACGATCTTTTGACATTGATCTTTGAGCACCTACACTTGCTTGTTGCAAACATGGTTTCACAGCATTATTGAGCAATCCACATTCTGACAAAGAGAACAACACAAATCTGGGTAAAATATTTCTTGTTTCATTTGATTTATTGATAATGGCTTTTATTTAGATCAGTTCTCTTTATGTTATGGGTTTTTGATTTGTTAGTTTTTATCATAAGTGATTTTCCTCATACACATTCTGGCACACCCACAAATCTGGGTAAAAGCTTTCTTGTTTCCTTTGATTTATTAATAATGGCTTTTATTTAGATTAGTTCTCTTTATGTTATGGGTTTTTGATTTGTTAGTTTTTATCATAATTGATTTTCCTCATACACATTCTGGCACGCCCGGTGGGACCCACTAATCTCTCTTTTTCTTTGAGAAATTGATTTTTTTAAAGTAAAGTACGGAACAACGCAAAAGACACAACAAAGTGCTTTTGGCAATATAGTAAAACACTTTTGGCAGCACAGTATAGCGCCCTCGGGCAATACTGTAGCGCCTTTGGTAGCACAGTAGCGTGCTATTGGTAACACAGTCCAGCACGATTGGTAGCGCAGTAAGGCGCTTCTGGCATATTAGGTTTTTTTAGATCTTGCTTTGTGATTTGCATGATTTTAACTCACATAACTATCATTGATTGACTGACAAGCTGATTTATTTGTCTTTCAATTATCTTTTATACTTCCTAAGCTGAAGTATTTAGGAGTATTTTTCACTTTTTGAGTTAACCTATCTATTTGTGACATTCTTTGAGTTGTTTTTGATCCTAGTTACGGATCTATCCGCTATTACATCCTAGATCTACGAAGCAAACATGAAATTATCTTTTGACTTAACTTTTTTGACAAAATACAACTTTTTTTAGAGGCAGTAAAGCACTTTTTGTAGTATAGGACCACACTATTGGTAGCACAGAGCAGCGCTTCTGGTAACACAGTGCATCGCCTCTGGTATGGAGAAACTCATTTTCGGTAACACAGTTCATCACTTTTGGTATCACAGTAAGTCACTTTTGGTAAGACAGTAAAGTGCTTTTGGTCAAATTGATTTATTTTCGCTAACTTGTGAGTTTTTGTGGAACTAATTGACCTGTTGCAGCTTCTTATCTCTCATACAGAGCAAATAGGTTTTTTTAACATGTTCATGCAGGACGAGCATTGAAGAAATCTCACTCTATTGCACTAAGTCTTAGAAACATATTGCCTTCTTAAGGGACAATTGAACAAACATCTTTTGTAATCTAAGTCTTAGGAACATATTGCTTTCTTAAGGGACAATGGACATGTATGCGAAAACACCTCAATTTTCTAAGGGATAATGGACATGAATGCCAAACACTTCAATTTCATAAGGGACAATTGACAACTACAATCGTGTGTGTGCCTAATCTAGTTGCACCTTATTTTTCTTATAACGGGACAATTGAACCTTTGTTTGATGTGCTTGCTCTTACATTTTAGTTATTCCTTTAGAAGGGCTTGCTTTTGGATTACGTTTCATCCAAAAGGGATGACCCTAAGCGGAGTTTTCCTTTGAACCGCTATATAAGAGGGATAAGGAAAAAGCCAAGTCCTAACCAATGTTAGCCTTACCTTGTGGTGCCAAACTGAAAAGAGGTGTACTAGCTCTTTGTGGAAATGATTTTCACATCAAGCGAAGTGTTTGATACTCTTAGTAGGACTGGTTAAAGCTTTTAGTAGCTTGTCACATTGCGTAAGGCATTGGTCCCTCAAAGTTACTAAGAACCATTCTAGATAGTGACTACCTGATCTACCTCCGAACGTTGTGGTAATCATCAGTGCAAGGGGAATCGATTTAAGCCCTCAAGATACTCACCAATGGCTCCCTTGAGAAGAGATAGTATTCCCTTGGCCATAAAGCTCTTGTGACCTACTTGAGATTTCTAAGGGGAGGGTGAGATATCCCTACCTATCGTCTCTCGCAAAGATATAAATGTCTGACACCTTTATGGAATGACATTTTGATCGACAGAGTATTAAGTTGTGAGCTGATCTACTGCAATGAAACCTTGTCTCTAGGAATAAAAAGTGCTTCATATTGGTTGCAATTGTCTTATGCCTATGGAAACATTGGGCTTTTTTGTGAGCCTCGAACATACACTATCTGTTGTGTTAGTCCTTTTTTGCCACTTTGTTTGCTGTGTTTTCTCTTGCCAAAGCAAATCCAATCAGAACCAAAACCAAAATCTATCAAATTTTTGCCTTATAAAACATCAAACACTACTTCAGCGCCTCTGGTATAACAGCAGCTCGCCTTTGGTATTACAATAGCTCGCCTTTGGTATAGCAGTACCTCGCCTCTGGCAAAACTACTTCAGTGCCCTTGGTATCATAGTAGCTCACTTTTGGTAATAGTAGCTCACCTTTGGTATAGTAGTACCTCGCCTTGGCAGCTCAGTCCATCGCCTTTGGTATTCAATTAGCTCACTTTGGTGGCACAGTCTTGCGCCTTTAGTCAAATAGTACAGTGCCTTTTGTCTAGTAAATTGTGCATCAAAATTTGTCTTTTCCAAAACACAAGAAGAATCCCAACGTATTGTCCTAGTGTATTCCATGGTAACCACTAGACTCCAGCAAACTATGAAGTCCAAGCAAGTTGTCCCGAGGAAGCGCAAATCACCTCCCCACACTCCTCAATCAGGCCGATCCAACATTACTCCCAAGGTTACTCCAAAGACACCCACAGAAAGGTCGACCAACTCTCCAAACATGTCGTAGCTTGACCAACCAAACAACCCTCAAGAAGGTAGGGCCCCTTTGGTAAGTATGCCTCATTATACCACTAGCATGCCTCCAGATTTTGTTCTATAAGGTTATATCATAGATCAAGTCTCATCTCAAGAAGAGAGACACTTTGAAAAAGGTCAATCCTCTCAAGAAGATGGACAAGACCTTGATGAATTCATACAAGATCCTAGAGCCATGGCCGCATTTGACAAAATCCTTAGTGAGAACCAAGATCATTTCTTTCGCTTGCTAGCAGAGTAAGGAGCCAAATTACCCAAAGGTTTTGATCTATCCAAACTTAGCGAACCTAACAACACTCAAGATACTATAACGGCGGTCCAAACCATGTCAACGGTGACCACCCCGTTATACGAACAAATCTCATAAGGGAGAACTATTGCACAATATGAGAATCCCCTTTATCAAAACCCAATAGGAGATAGACATGTATCACCGCTTCTGACTCCTATGGAGATCTACAAAAACCAACAAGAGACTCTCCAACATCAAGTAGGACTAGCCAAACAAGCCGCCATGGCTTGACCAAACATACAACAAACTCCTAGAATGCCCACACCAATCGTAAGTGGAAACTTGGCTACCCCATCACGAGAAGGTTTTCCACCAAATTACAATCCGGGGAACAACTACATAGCCATGCAACAAGGGTCTCAACAAACACCACCCAAGACCCTTCGTATCATTCAACCAACCAGGGTCATGCAAACTCAACCACAACATTCTTCTACGCTCATCCTCAATCAACCTCAACCATCACAAAACACATCTACCTATGTCCCCCCTCCACAACGATCATCAGCGCTAAACTTTTTCAACACATTGCCGATCCACCCTCAACATTCCCAAAACTAAACTTCCCAAAGCTATGTTCCGTAATCGCAACCTAACCTAACAACTTTAGCTTTCCACCCCCAAACTTGTTTCTTCAACCATCACAAAGCCTACATTCTTACCTAACACCACCCCCACCTCCTCCAAATCAAAGCATCCAATTCCAACTGATTCTAAGCCCAACATACAACACATATGACCCCAACCAATCATACGACCCTTATAACACCAATGCCCATGGATTACACTATAATCTTCCATATGGGCAACAACAACCACTTCTAGGACAACAAGAGATGTTTCCAACCCCTCCCACAATGATGGAGCTAAAAATCACGGAAGTTCAACAACAACTATCTAATCTTACGTTTGGCCACACCAAGAAGACCTTCTTGTTAGAAGAAGTGTGTCCTTATCCTTTTGATTGGTCATTACCCATGATCTCTTTTCCCCAAAATTTCACTATTCCCAAATTTGATAAATACAAAGGAAAAGGGGACCCAAAAGACCATCTCAGGGAATTCTATCTTGCTTGCTTTGAGGTCTCACATAACGACACATATCTTATGCATCTCTTTCCTCACAGTCTGGGAGGTCAAGCTATAGAATTGTTCTCACAGCACCCCACGGGTATCAAATCTTTTAACAAACTAGCAAAGAAATTTGCCACCCATTTTTCCTACAATGCAGAGCATGAGATCTCCATGACTGATCTATGCAACAACAAACAGAAAAATGGAGAAACTTTCATTTCTTTCCTTCAACGATGGAGACAAATGGCTAGCAAATTCCCATTCAAGATACTCGAAAAACAACTTGTTAGCATATTTGTGCAGAACCTCAACCAAGAATTAGGTTTTCATTTGCAAATTCTAAGTGCTACAACCTTCGACAAAATTACATACAAAGGAGTCAACATTGAAAAGGCCCTCATTGCTAAGGGTGTGGTCAAAATCTTTAAAGAAACCAAAGACAATGCTCCTCAACAACAAACAAACGATAAACCAAAGTTTTGGAAAAAAAATAAAAACGTGGTCAATGATGGGGTGGTAGATTCTAAACATGTCCAAACATTACAAACACCGTTGCAGCTTTCCAAACTAAGTCAAAGTCCACCTCAACAATAGTAACAACAAAGGAAACCATATCAAAACCAACAACAATGACAATAAGAGCGGCCTCAACAAGATTGCCCTCTGTGGCATCAATTCACTCCCTTGGGAGAGCCCATAGAGTCTATCCTACAAAAGATTTTACACAAAGGGCTCATCACTTTACCTGACGCTCCCCCATATAGTGAACCTATTTACAAAACTGCATGGTATAGAGAAAATGAATACTGTGAATTCCATAGGAGCAAAGGGCACAAAACCGCATCGTGCATGAAACTCAAGCACCTAATCCAAAATCTCATCGAAGGCAACCAAATCTCCTTTGAAGATGAGCCACCAGCTCAACACACGAACAAAGACCTCAACATGTACAAGGAACCATTCCCACACCATGGTCTGCCTCCTCCTTAGGATAAAGGTAAAGGTGTCAATAATGCTTCCACTTCCTTTGACTCCATTGTGGGTCATTTTGAAGAGAGTCGAGTGTCTACCCTCACAATCAAAGGCAAATCTATGGATTTTGTTGTTACAACTCATTGTGGTCGTGTCACCATTCGTGGTCCTACACCCAGTCTCCCAACTCGATTCGATTATAGTCTTGTTGAACATCTAGGGAAAACCCCTGCACAGATCTCTATCTTGGACCTTCTACAGTCATCACCCACACATAAAGTGGTGCTAGAAAAAGCCCTCTAAGAGTCTTCGGTTCCTAACAACATAGCGGTCACGGATTTCTAAGCTATAGTAGGTAACATTGCTTCACCCTACAATGTGGTCTTCTCTGAAAAGGACCTCTCATCCCATGATCCATGTCACAATGATGCCCTTCATATTGAAGTTCTCATCGATAAAAGCAAAATCAAACGCATACTCATAGATGGTGGTGTTGGTCTCAACATTTGTTCTTTAAAGTTATTGAAGCAATTGGGATACTTTGAGGATCATGTCAACATTGATCAAAGTATTACAATCAAGGGATATGATGATGCTGAACACCGTTTAGAAGGTGTTATCCACTTGCCTATACAACTGGGCCCCGTCATGCTTGAAACCCGGTGCCAATTCCTTGACATTGAGCTGCCTTACAACATTATCCTAGGCCACCCTTGGATCCATGCAATGAAAGATGTTCCTTCAACGTACCATCAGTCTCTAAAGTTCCCATTCAATGGTACAGAGATAATTATCCTAGGAGACCCCAATCCTTTTGAATTATGCTGTGTCTTGCAAGGTAGTTATAAGAATTGCAACCAAGTGCCCAATAATGACAAAGCTCTTGAATCTCCTCTATATGTCGATCTTGAAAATATGACAGAAGCCTCTGCAAGTGAACCTAATCCTCTTCCTGAAATCAAAGCTCATATCCGTAATATAGGCTTTGGAACATATGATATCTCAAAATCGTGTTGTGTAGGGTAGATGCCTTTATCCCCTAAATCTTATGGCCAACTACCCATTTCCAAAGCAACTAAAAAAGTAGCTATTCCTCCCCCAGCATCTTTAACCCAATTCCAACAGGGAAAATTATTGGAAGAGGAAACTATTGAAGACATCTCTTCTTGGCTCTATAAGGAGAAAGAACCAGTCACAATACCAGTCAAGCAATATGGCAATGGCTTAAGGATAGTCAAAAACATGGGCTATACAGGCAAAGGTGGCCTTGGGAAATAGAATCAAGGAATAATGGAACCCATCATTGTGACAAAGAAACTAGACAAGAAGGGGTTAGGATTTGGTAGAAAGGTACCACACGCCTTGGACATCGAGGGTATCCTCGACAAGGTGGCTGAAACTTCTCTCGCAGATTCGACGTCTAATGAGGATACCATCAATGACTCTTCCCTCCATATGACTAACCTATTTACAGAATCCTCTATATTTATGCTATCATCTGTATCCCTAACATCCACCACAAACACCCAAAAAGTAACACTTGTCTACCCTGAGCTTATCGATTGGGACCAACAAGGGTCCCCCATTTCAGAATGACGAAGCTATAGCTGAGTTCATGGGACTTCAAGAGGGTATCCCTCTTGACAATCATAAAGTAAGTTTTGTAATGGAACTAGAGCCAATAGCTTATTTTGGTGAGAATGCCAAATCCTCCAGTTGTAAAAGTAAAAATAAAGAAAGATCTCTAGGTGAAAACCACACTGTGGCACCTTCTGATCGTAAAATAGTAAAAACAAAGGACGTATCCAATGGTGAAAACCCAATTGTGGCACCTGAGGATGGAGGATTTGACCTTCCCCTACCATCTAAGTATAAAGAGAAGTCAACTCTCCTAGTGGAAGATTCTATAGAGATAAACTTTGGCACAAAGCAAAATCTAAAGACCACATTCTTGGTAGCATCATTATCAGAAACAGAGCACAGGAATCTTAACAAATTCTTCTTACAGAGAACCATCAACTTTGTATGGACCTATGTTGATATGCCAGGGCTAGACCCTAAGCTAGTAGTTCATTATCTCACAGTGGATCCAATAGTTAAACCAGTCAAGCAAATGTTGAGGAAGATGCACCCATAGATAGCTCTCTTGGTAAAAGTAGAAATACAAAAGTTGTTAGATGCAAAGTTCATCTGACCTATTGATTATTCAGACTGGGTATCAAACATTGTACGTATGTCTAAACCGAATGGGCGCATCTGCATGTGTAATGATTTTAGAGATCTTAACAAAGCATGTCCCAATTACTTTCCACTACCAAACATTGACCTCATAGTAGACTTGACAACAGGTCATGAAATGCTTTCTCTCATGGATGGATTCGGCGGCTACAATCAGATAAGGATAGTAGAAGAATATCAACATAAAACAACTTTTATTTGTCAGTGGGGTAATTATTGTTGGTGTGTCATGCCGTTTGGTCTAAAGAATGCAGGGGAAACTTATCAAAGAGCAATGACAGTGATATTCCATGATCTCTTTCATCATATCATGGAGGACTATGTAGATGACATACTAGCTAAATCTTCTAGGGCAGATCACATACAAGTTCTAGGATAAATCTTTGACAGGCTCAAGAGATACCAAGTGCACCTCAATCCAAAGAAGTGTGTCTTTGGTGTAACATCAGGGAAGCTATTTGGATACATTGTATCTCGTAGAGGTATTGAAGTAGAACCCGCAAAAGTCAAGGCTATAGTGGAGATGCCTCCACCAAAGAACCTCAAAGCATTAAGGAGCCTTCAGGGAAGGTTGCAGTCCATTAGGCGTTTCATCTCACAACTAGTAGATAAATGTCAACCATTTCAACACTTGCTCCAAAAGGATGTCTCATTTCGATGGGATGATAAGTGTCAAGCAGCATTTGATCAGCTCAAAGAGTATCTGGCTACACCTCCTGTATTGGTTCCACTAGTTGCTAATAAACCTTTGATTATACATCTCAACTACAACTTCGGCCCTTGGGGCCCTGCTAGCACAACATGATGAGTCAGGAAAAGAGCATGCAATCTATTATATCAGTCAAACCTTGGTGGGATATGAACTCAATTATTCACCAATGGAAAGAGCTTGTTTAGCAGTAGTGTTCGCTTCCCAAAATCTACGACATTACATGCTAAACCAACACACAAATCTCATAGCAAAAATTTATCCATTGAAGTATCTACTAGCGAAACCAACTCTCACAGGCAGACTAGCTAAATGGGTCATGATCCTTAGTTAGTTCGACATTGAGTATATGGATCGTAAAGCAATCAAGGGACAAGCGCTAGAAGATCAACTAGCAGAAGCACCCATGACAGATACACACCCTATGGTAGTAGACTTTCTGGATGAGAATCTCTTCACTCTTTCCAACTCAATAATGTGGAAGTTGTACTTTGATGGTTCCTACACACAACATGGATCAGGGGCCGGTATCTTGTTTATCACACCTCAAAATGACTATATTCCAAAGTCATATCGGCTTGCATTCCCTTGCACCAACAACATTGCCGAGTATGAAGCACTCCTCATAGGTCTCAATACAACAGTTCAATGGGACATCATAGAATTACAGGTATATGGAGACTCACAACTAGTCATTCGACAAGTCACAGATGAGTACCAAATAAAAGATGAAAAGTTGGTCCCCTACAAGCAACTAGTGGATGCCTACAAACCACACTTTTTGAGCATCACATTTGAGCAAATTCCAAGAGAGCATAACAAGGCTACAGATTCCATGGCTTCTGTAGGGTCACTTATAGACATGCCTACTAATAAACAGAAATGTGAATTCTTGATCGAGCAGTTGTTGATACCAGCCGTTGATGTTCCAGTTACTGAAATCATCTGCAAACTTGTTGGTCCCAATTCCCCATGGTACGAAGATATCTATGAATACCTTAAAAATAGTACCTTTCCCTCTGAACTATCATCAACCCAGTGCAAAACCTTTATCCGTCGATCCTCCCGTTACACCATTCTAGGTGATACACTATATCGTCGGAGTCTCAATGGTATCCTTTTACGATGTCTTAACACAGAAGAAGCCGAAGCTACCTTATGAGACATACATGAAGGTGTCTGTGGCACACATTCTACCGGTCCTAATCTCACTAAGAAGATATTCAGAACAGGTTATTACTGGCCTACAATAGAGCATGATGCTTTACAGTTTGCTAAGAAGTGTCTACAATGCCAGCAGCATGGAGATTTGATTCATGCACCAGCTCATGAATTACAACCTGTGACAACTCCATGGCCTTTTTCTCAATGGGGTCTCGACCTTCTAGAACAAATCCACCCATCCTCATCCAATGACCATAACTTCATTATTACCACCACTGAGTACTTCATGAAGTGGGTTGAAGCCATTCCTATGACCTATATCACTGGTAAGCAAATAGCCAATTTTATCCTAAACTACCTCATTTGTCGGTATGGTATTCCCCAGGCCATTGTCACTGATAATGGGAGACCATTCAAGAACCAAGATGTTCATGCCTTGTGCACATAATACAATATCCAGCATCGCTTTTCAACTCCCTACTATCCACAGAGTAACGACCAAGCTGAGGCTTCTAATAAAATCATTCTCAAAATCCTCAAGAAAATGGTCAATGAAGCTGGTCGTGATTGCCAATTAACAGTGTTCATCTTAAGAAGTTCTATGCTTGATCCTCAGATTTTCCAAAAAAAAAATTCGTCCTCTGGTGAAAACCTGGTAAATAGGCACCTTGGATAAGTACCATAGTGAAAACCTGGCAAACAGGCGCTATGTGTAGAGCCAGCATCCATCATCTATCGAGTCCTGTTCATTCCATGTCCATTTCACAACAAGCTTCATCCATCCATCCATAATAAAACCATTGACCTTGTTTGCATTTCCATCTCCCTATCTAGTATAGCTTAGAAATTTGTCAGTGTCCACCATCGTCATCCCATGTCTTGATCTGTGTCAATAGTTATCACTGTTTTGTCCTAGGTCAAACTTTCTATGTCTTCTTCATCAATCATCCATGCAAATTCCTCTACCAGAATGGGGGCAACTCTTTCCTTAACTTAGGTCTAGGAGTGGTTCCTTGTTCATGGTTCACAACAAGCTCTTCAATCATTCTCCTTTCCATAGATAACACCCATTAATAGACACATCGCTCCTACGATAAGGCTATTATCTTCCCAACAGTTTTCCTACATCATCACACCAACCAGAACTCCATATTATCTCATCTCAATCTTAAGGTACCTTGATCCCATGGATATGGGTATGTAGGTAGTTTGGAATACGAAGGAAGTTTCTAGTACTCAAGTACATAAGATCTCCTCTCCACCTCAATCCATTTCATCACTCTATCCAGAACTACATATTATCATTTTCATCTTTCATCATAATGTGCCTTGATACCATGGATACAGGGTATGTAGGTAGTCTAGAATACGAATGATGTATCTAGTACTCAGGCACATACGATTCATCATTCTTTACCCATTTCAATCCATTGACATGTCATCTTGCTAGTCTTCCATTTATCAAAATCCATTCACTTCAACTTGACTGACTCAAGCAGCAAAACAACAAGCAAACGCATCCCTTTCAAAGAAAAAGTTCTTAACAAACCTGAAGTAAAGCAGCTTACTTCCAGAGTCATCTACTATCCTATGTATCGATTGCCCACATCAGCTAAATCCAACTTAACCAAAGTACTAGATAAACAAGCTTGTCTTCTGCAGATTGTTCCATTGTCGAGATCAACACACACGTCTCGTATGACATGTAGCATTTTTTTGCAGCGTGACATTGTCTTTTTAGGTAGATAGCCCCCTTTCACAGACACATCACTCCTACGATAAGGCTGTTATCTTTCCTATCCAATCTATCTTGAGCAACCTTTTTGGCTTGTGTGTGTTACGACCTAGCATCTTACATATTAATATTCTTTTTGTATTTACATTTATTGAAGTTATTTTATGTTCATGACTATGGTTCATTCACATGTACAACAAGGTTATATTATGTCTAAGGGATCAAGGTTCAAACCGCTTGCTTGTAGAGTCAACATCCATGCACTCAGATATTACAGTACCTTGGTCTTTTATACCTTGATGACAAACTATTCACGTGCTATATCAAAAATAAGGATTGCTCTTTATATACAATTGTGAAACCAATGCAACAAGCTCATCATTTACCCTTACATTTACCCATGGCCTTATATCATTTTCAAAGCAATGATTGATCAATAGTCTCTCTCTTCCATCTCCTCTTTTCTTCTCTCTGGTGCATATCTGCAAAACCCACATGTTAGATATCACAGGTCATAACATCTATAAGCATCATATCATCATATGTCATACATCTATAAGCATCATATAAGCAATATACGTCATCACATAAATCCATAATCATACATACATATCATCACATCCATGTCATCACGAAGTGCATACACAAAAGCATGAACATCAGTGAGCTTAATATGTCATCATATATATCATGTGAGGGTCATATAAATACAAAATATATGTGTCTACATCAATAGTCCATATGTATACATCGATAAAGTACATCAAGGCTATCAAGAGCCCACAAAATATACATTAGGATGCACGTAGGCATCAGTCAAAATATACAAGTGTCCATCATGATACACAAACTGATACAAAAATGATACAATATACAAATGTGTATGCTCTAGTGGGTAGAGTTGCCCTCCTGCTGTGGCCCATGTCCCCTACCTGTGCTCGGTGCAGGTCCCCCTACTGGTCCTCCTCCCCTTGGTGGCACGAAGGGTCCTCTAACTGAGGACAATGACTACCCTATCCTGCGAGACCTAGATGCTCCAGACCTGCTCCTCTCTCTGTAACTAGGTGCCTGTTGAGCTGTTGGCACTGCACCAATGTAGAGTCCCCTGTAATACTTAGCCTCTCTACCTGCTGACACTAACTCTCCCTACACACAGATGAGCTCGTTGTATAATGTCTGTTGATCGGTACCCAATGCAAGGCGTGCCTCATCTCTCTACCGCCTCACTCTTTATAGTGTGGCTTTTACTGTTAACTACAGCTGTACCTTTGCATCCCTCTCCCTAGTCACCTGGCTAACTGCCCATTATCCCTTGACGCTGCAGGTGTTGCCTGTGCCTGTACCTGTACCTGTGCCTGTGACTATGCCTGTACCAGGGCTTCCTGTGCCGTTGCTGCTATCTATTTCTGCACTTGTGCTAGGGCCTTGGCCTGTCTCGCCTCTGCCCTCGCTGCATCCTTGTCTCTCCTAACCCTCACCATATGGAGCTCTAGTCGTGTCCTTTGGGCTATCTCCTCTTGTAATAGCCACTCAGCCCACTGTAAATCGGTCTCTACAACCGGATCCTCCTCCACCATCTCTACATCTGTCTGTGGGCCTCCGGCCTCTCCACCTACCTGCTGTCTCACCTCTCTAGCCTGCCATCTCATCCTAGCCTCCACACTGGGGACTAGTACCTCCCCCATTGCCCCTGCCACACCTGGTGTCGTCAGTCTCACTAGCCTGTGTGTCTGCCAGTACCTGTCATACTCAGGTAAAGTTCCTAGGTCTGCTAGTCCTGAATCCCAGTCCCATCTCATTGGGACAAGTCCTCGTACCTCTGCCAAGGCTGTAGCCACTAGAATCTTGGCATCCCAGTCCCCAATCTCCTTCCGTGTCCTTGCTTGGGTAGCCTCCCCAATTGGCAATCCTTGTGGTACTCCAAACTGTCTGAGTACCTGCTCTTACAGGTATCTCTCAATGGTATCTATCCGTCTCCTGAATAAGTATCGAGCCTAGTGACAGTACATCAGCTGCTCATGCTCATCCTCCCACTCCTCACATAGTAACCACGGTCTCCAAACAAACACATCCATCTCGTCGATCTATCACCTCCAGTGGCTAACAGATCCAAGCCGCCTATGTGTAATCACTCCCTCATATAGAAATGCATAGGGCTCCCCCCTCTCCCGACAGCGCTGTGTAATAGGTCTGATCACTGGGATGTGCTCCCACGCCCACACCTGTAGTAGAGTCACCCCTGTTGAGAGACTCCAGCCTCTCCTGTAGACACAGTTGTGTATATCACGATACAACTGCCCAAGCACACACGGCCCCCATGCATACTAAGTGCCATGTGTAAACATCCCAGAAAGTACAGTGCCCCATCCTATAGATAGTCCTTTGGATTGCCTGTCTGGGCATAGGAAGCCACCAATCAGTGAAGATACTACCCATTTGATCCTGTCGTAGAGTCTCGGCACGTCTGCCCACCGAATCTCGCCATCATCTATCCTCAGGTCATTTGTGCCGAACACCTTAATCAAGCCTACCTCACCCCATGCTGGGTCGAAATCCACTCGCTCTCCATCAATCCAGATCCTGAGGATGAGATACACATCCTCAAGTGTCACTATCGCCTCCCCTGTCGGAAAGTGAAACGAACATGTCTCATTGTGGTATCTCTCCATGACTGCTATCACTAGGGCGAGATTCACCCTAATGCGTGTCAGGTGGCCCACATGCCATAATCCCATGTACTCTAGAAATGCATCCTCCTCCCATGTCATATGTACCACCTCGTGAGCTATAGGGTGGTGTCGCTCTCTCGACATCAGCGACGACATCATCCTCTGCATCCACAAAACCACTTGTCATACCTTTTTACACACTTCTTCATATCCCTACTGACATCTACCCACTGATGCATGCCCTACGACCAGTTCTACCCTTCTCTAACCTAAGTGGTCAACTCCATGGTCAACCCTAACTGCTTCACTCTTCTAACCTATCCAAAAGCGCCTTGTTTTATACAAGTGCGCTGCACTGTTTGGCCAAACGTGCCTTACTCTTGCACCAACAGTGCTTGCTTATCACTGCCAAAAGTGATTTGTTTTACACAAGTGCGCTACCCTGTTCATCCAACCGTGCCTTACTTTATTCACAAAGGCGACGCATTTTCTGCCCTACCCTTTCCAACTGCGCCTCACTACTCTACCAACAGCGCTCTACTGCTATACCAATTGCGCTGCGGGACCTACCAACCGCGCTGCGGCATGACGCCTAAAAGCCATAAGCGCTAACCTTTGACCAAAAGCATTGTACTTCCCTACCAACCGTGCTTTAGCATGCCAAAAGTGCCTAAACCGACTACCAGATGTGCCATACCCTCCTGCAGCTCTTTTGGCTGACCTAAGGACCCACCTAGACCTAACCCTAAAAACTAACCTAAAACATTAAATACAAGGAGGTTTTCGGACACTTACCACTGCCGGAGCTCCTACTGGTCTCCCGTACATCCTCACCAGCTCCGCTCGATGCCTGTGCATTAGGATCGGCATCTCTCCTCGTTGTCAGCTCCTTCTCCACGCAGCTCTCACACACTAAGCTAGGAGGCTTTACACTCCATTTTAGCCACTCTTAGCGTGCAAATGAGGAGTGTGGTCCCCTTGGGACCTATTTATAGTATCCCTCCCACATTTTTTTCTTCCCACCCCATTCTGCTTTTCCTTCTACCTTGTTGCGCAATATTGTAAGTCGAGCATCAACCCAGTTCTTTTGTCGCCTCCCTATCTTTCCGTTCGAGGGGGCATACGCTAGGGCAACTAACCACACTGGGGCATAAAAAATTGTATCATATCTTCAACAACTATTTTCTTTGATGCAACGCTATAAACTGCATTACATCTAAGAGGGGCAAAATGTAGACACCCAAAAGTGACCAAGTCATCGTACCACTTGCATTTCATCAATTCTTCTAATCACCTGCATTCAACGTTAATGAAATAATCTAATTATTTAATTAATTTCATCTACTTCTTCCAAATCACATAATGTCGACATTAATTGAATAAATTCTCTTTATTTAATTAATTTTCATTAAATCAACCTTATTCTTCCATGATTAAATAATTTTCATTATTTAATTAAATCATTATCCTCTTTCAAAATTCAAATCCACATTAATTAAATAAATCCAATTATTTAATTAATTCATCCAATTCTATCTTATCTATAATTAAATAATTTTACATTATTTAATTAAATCAATTGTTCTTCTAAATTTAAATAAATCATGCAAATTTATTTAAATTATCTCAATCCTCTGAAAATAAATAAAATCAAATATTTTGTTTATAATCTTATCTATTCCTCTATCATGCATAAACAATTAAATAAATTTATTTATTTAATTTCAGTTATCTTCCAATTCCTCTTAAAATATCTTGTTAACTCATGTGCACAATCAGTCTTATTTTTAGAACTCTTAAAAAGGCAAAATTACAAGTTGAGTTATCTATTCAATCAATCTTGTTTTCATCATATCTTAATAAAAATATCCTTATGGATTGACACATGTTGTGTGCACATTCATCATGGTTATTTGTTTTAGCTCCGTTGATTCTTTTGAATTATCTGGACCATTGATTGATCATGTTTGAAACCTATATAAACCCCCCTTCATCTCCTTCAGAAATCCTCTTCGATCACTTATTCTAAGGCATCCTTTACAGCGCTTTGAGCATACATCACATCGATTGAGCAACTTTACAATCTTTTGATATTGATCTTTGAGCACCTACACTTGCTTGTTGTAGACATGGTTTCGCAGCATTATTGAGCAATCCACATTCCGACAAAGAGAACAATACAAATCTGGGTAAAAGCTTTCTTGTTTCATTTGATTTATTGATAATGGTTTTGATTTAGATTGGTTCTCTTTATGTTATGGGTTTTTGATTTGTTAGTTTTTATCATAATCGATTTTCCTCATACACACATTGGATTGAGCGACGAGGTAAATCTTTCTATGTACATGTTTCACTTCTTGGATGCCAACTTGATTATGAAGTAAATCATGATGTGGATATATAAAGGCGATGAAATTCGGTTGAGTAGTGTGTGGTGTAAGTATATGTGTGTATTGCAAATATACGAATAGTGGAGCAGAGTTAGAGGATCAGCAACGATGAAGACTTGGGATTCAAAATACATTTGTTAAATGACTGCACCCTGGCATAGTGGCAGATGCTTAAGCAGTATTCAGTTATCATGTGTGATCTAATTGGAAGCATGTTTTTGTCACCAAGGTAGTGAGCCTGCTAAACTTAGTTGTACATTATGGTTGTGAGCCAGCATGTTCTAGGCCCGTGGAGTGACTAAGCCTGAACATCATTTTTGTAAAGATTGCAATATATATTTGAGATTTAATACTCTCTGTGGTTTTTCCCTTTTTGGGTTTTCCACTTAAAATCTTGGTGTTATGTGTCATGCTTTTGTGGATGTTGTTCAGTTTTATATTTGGCTTCTGTTTGATTATTCTTTTGAAATGGTTAAAAGTAAAAGTTCAAGAAAAGAATTTTAGAACACTGATTCACCCCCCCTCTTAGTGTTCCTGAAAATCAACACAACTAACCAAAAATACATCTTTTCTCATGCATATATAGCATTTACATTTTCACTAGTGCATCCCTAGCGTGAGGAAACCCATTCAACATGCCTATCAGATAACCCATGCTACAATAAATCATACCCAATGGCCCTGTCAGAGGAAACTTACAATCCATAGTACCACCCATGCCTCTGGTACATTGATTTAGTCATGAAAAAGGACTTGCAAACTCTTGGGTCGTAGAGACTTCATCTACTTCATTTATTTCTGGTACTCACTGCATACACTATTCCTGCTACTTGCAATCCTCTTCATGCTGCAATCTTTTTTTATGGTTGATGCACGGGTCTAACTTCTTCATCCAATGGCTTTGTCAAACTTGTGTTGGTGTACTGCTTACCTATTTAGCGCTAGGGTGCAACTTCAAAACCCTATGGCCTTGGCAAAGCTACATTAGGTGTCGAAGACCTTCCCGGCGCATGTGTGCAACTTCATTGCCCTTCAGTCTTAGGAGAAACCACGCTGGGCACTAAAGACCTTCCTAACGCATGGACGCAACTTCATCACCCTACATCAAGATGATGATGACATCATCATCATATCTTGATTAATGAAGAAAGTCAAAGTTATAATCAATAATCCGATTAAGTCCGCCAGGTGCATTTTTATGTTTGTATGTGTCTTACATACATTGCAAGATCCAATGACTATTTACAAGAGCCGAAGTCGAAAGGTTTATTAAATGAAGTTAAATCCTTGTATGTTTTCTGCAATGTATGTTTTGGTACATACATTGTGATACATACAATGGGAACATATAACATGGAATTGAAAAGTTATTAAAGTTGGCTTTATCGTTGTATGTTCCACACCTTTGTATGTGCATTTCGATGATATACATTCAGAAACATACAAGGCGGATCTCAAAAAGTTTAAAATCTGATATAATGATTGCATCGGAACTGAATGTACATTGAAAGATACATTGCATTTTATACATGCCGCGGAGCTGACGGGTGGATTAGTTGTGGTTTATAAAGCAGTTGAGGTCCGAAGGGGATATACAGGGGATTTTGTATGTATCTTTGCCGATGTACATTGCCGATATGCAAATGAAAGATGCAGGCCAATATACAAAGACCGAATTCGAGAGAAAATTAAATATTGAAAGTTTGTTGTATGCTTGCATGTTCACAAATGTATGACACGAAAGATGCAAGAGAAATATACAAGCGTCGGACGCGAGTGGAAAATTAAATACAGAGAATTCCTTGCATATTTTAGTGCTTGTATATCTATAAGATGCAACCTGATATATACAAGGGCAATATGCATGCGAGATACAAAAAAATGGCTGGAAAGCAAAAAGGAAGGATTTTGAAGCCATTTTAAGGCCCGATAGCATGATTTTGGTCAACGATGGTTGACTTGACCATTTTTTAACGTTATATATGCATTTAGTATGCAATTGTTCATAGATTCATGACCTGATATCTATGTTTGCACATTCAGCCTAATTTAATGTAATTTTTATCTTCCTGCTGGTTATTTAAATGATGATACATAATTCTTGTTTGTCTATTGCAGGATGTTGGAGCTTTTGGAGTTTGGCTGAAAATTGCAGAGTTGTAGACACATAGGCAACATGAATCAAAGTTGAGGAGGATATAGTCAAATGCGTTGTTTGCCAGCTGGACGATGGACCAGGTCGAAGATGCTGGAATATTCTATACCAGCTGTGAATTTGCCAAATGGCAGGCACGTGCTGATCATCTGGGCCGTTGTTTGTTATGAGAGGATCATGATCCTTCGATCATTGTAACCATTTTCTAGCTTTTGTTCTATAAAAGGGCCAGAACTTGTCCAAATTAAGAGAGATATATAGAGAGAAGACCTGGCAAAATAAGGCCAATTACTGTACAATTTTATAGGAGATCGGATTACTGAGACTAATGAGGACTAAATTGTTGAAATGTCAAGGTTCTTTCTTCAAATCATTGTAAATGTACTTGTTCTTAAGCATACTGAATGGAGATGAAGCTTCAGATTACATCCTGATTGTAAACTTTACGTAATCTTCAAGTTGATTTTTGGATATGTAATGGTGAATGTTGTGTTCAACTAGAAGCGCTTTCGATTTATTACATGTTGTTGTCAACTTTTCCTTTGAAGATTTGCACTGGATCATGCAGATTTGTGGAATGTCCTAGTGAAGTATGATTCTAGTTTTCTTCTCTTCATTGCTATATGGGAACATGTATGTGGATCAATGATCTCAGTCAAGTAATTTTGGGAATCTCATTCTCTAACCCTTTTTCTCATTTTAATTTCATTGAAATCACTTCCATAACTGCAAATCATGATAAATAATAAGCAGAATAGAGAAATATGCTGACATCCCGTAGATAACTGAATATCATTAGCATATTTGAGCTAAATGCATGTAGTGTTGAAAATATCATGCAAAGAATCATAAATAGTGATAGAAATCATGCAAATATCAACTTGTAGGCACATTATTTGAGTGAATTCATAGTGTAGAGGTAGAATTGTTGGAGATTTATGTAGAGTAGACATACAGGACAGGAGATTTGGAGAAGTACTGATGAACTTTATAGAAAGTACTGAAGAACGTAAGGCCCTTGCATGATTAACAACAACACACATCAACCACTGAGTAACATCAGTAGATTATGAACTAATCAACGAAGACTTGGGATCATGAATTCTTTGAATTCATCGTATCTTTCAAGATGAATAAGGGTTGTTGTGTAACTTTTATTCTATGTTTGTATGTGACTAACATCATCATCAACACGCCCTAGTCCCAAATGTTAGCCATGACCCTATTTTTGTGGTGTCAGCTTAGAGCACCTCCTTGGCTTATACATGTCGGTTCCATTTGGTTTTATTCATTGTTGGTGAGCGGGAATGCATATATAAGAAAGTTAGTTTATTCATTTGAATAACTAAGCAATCTAGGCACACTTGCACTCTCTCTCTTTCTCTCTCATCTTCTCTATTCTTCTCTAAAGCTCTCTATGGTGGATTATTATTGTTACACTAACTTCTTGCAAGTTTTGGGAAGATATCTCTACTTCTTTGGGTTACACCAGCTTCTTGAGTCAAGTTGTGATGCCTCATCAAGAAAGATAGGGTTTCCATGCTTATGGTGACTTCTTTCCTTCATGCTTTATTACATCATTCCATTCTACTTCAGATTTACCTCTGCCCTCCTAGGGCACACACTCTTTGATCTCTCATCATTTCTATTGTGGAGGTGGAAGCACCATTCATAGAGCTTAACTTAGGCAAGCTCCTAAATATCATCAACCCTCTTTCCTTCTTTCTTGTGTGTAGGTCGCATCTGGAGGATTCTAAAGATAACAAGTGACAGAAGACATGAATACATGAGGGCAAAGACACTAGAACCTTGACATTCTATAAAACCCTAAATTGGGTCTAGGGTGCCTAGTGTCTTGGTTTGTCTATGTTCTCAAACTCAAATCTAGGTTCTCCTTTGTCCTTTGATCCTTGATGTGGTGTTAGATTTTCTATATTTATTTCTGAAAGTCTATTATTCTCTGATCTTGCTCAATTAGGGTTTCATGTTTTACCCTGGTTTGATTGGTTGAAATTGGTTGACACTCTTTTATACAACAAACAGACAAAGCCCTTGTAGTTTGGCTCTCCTTCAAGGGTAAAATCCAAGCTCGGCTTGTGTTCCAATGTTGATAGAAGAGGGTTTGACCTAGTGTAACCTTTTAGGCTAAGTCTCCCTTGTCCATCTAACATTTTGGTGAACCTGACGTATCTTGTACCCTTGCATCTTTCTTGCTTTAGATATGAGTTATTTACTACCCTAGATCTAATTAGATTAAATTAATTCATCATTTTACATAGTTATATAGCTTAATTTTATATTATTTTATTATTAGGATTTACAAAAACCTTGCATTCCTTGAAAATCTCTAAGTTAGTCTTGAACCTAGGGTTTGTAGACTAGTGTGTTGTTTTAGATCTTGGTGACATTATTATGTGGATTAAATTGTTTTCATTTTTTGTATAATATCATCTTTGTGTTTAAGAAAAAAACATTCTTGCATCTTTGCATTTGAAATTATAAAATCAAGCATTTGATGTAGGTTTAGAAAAATAAACATATTTGTGACATTGTCTATATTTCATAAGTTTAAATCATTATAGCATGATATAAATTTCTGATTTTTGCATCAGATCTGATTGGTAATGCATTATTTAATCATTTCCTAGTGTTATATTTGGCATTTTCACTTATTTATTATTAAGATTTTTAAAATATTACATTTTTGGGAAACCTAGCTAGTCTTGCACCTAGGGTGTATTGATAAAAATCTTGTTCCAAATTTTGCTAATGATAATTAGTGGTCAACTCTGATTTTGCATTGATGTAGCATTTCATAAATATCATTTATGTTTAAGTTACAAAAGAAAAAGCATTCTTGCATCAAAGAATTTTTGTTTAGGAAAAAGCATTTAAGATCTAGGATTTGATGGTGAAACCCTAGCTAGTCTTGCATCTAGTTGTTATATTGGAAATATTATTTTTAGATCTTTGCTATGTTGAATGATTGCTAAATATGATTGTACATTGTTGTTCCATATCATATATGCATATACTAGACAAGACATTTCATTATGGACCCTTCTTGTTCTTACTCTTTGGAATCTTTGCATGCGTATATTATAGATTTTGAATTTTTTTTCTAAATTCATTAATATTCATCCATATTATTTTATAGGAAAAGGGGGAGATGTGTAAATGGATAGATCCTCCTTTCACTACAAACATTCAAGGGAATTTCAACTGAGTTGAATCACACCTTTTGCAAGAGGATTCACCTACATGTTGGGTGTCACTTGTAATGATGTCGAAATTTAGAAAATTATCAATTAATGTATTAATTTAATGCTCAAATATGTTTAAAACCTTAATTATGCAAAATCGTAAGCAAACTGATAAATTATGACAAATGCTCGTAGATTAAGACAGTAGACAGAGATTAGTTACTGACCATTTTTTAAAGTTTGTGATGTAGAATATTCAGGGACACTGGAGCTAGCACCCTAGTCCAATGCAATATTTTCTTTAGGGGGTTCTGGACTCCTTCCAACACTGATGATCACTGTTTAGTTTGTTTCTATGACAGGATGCGGAAGACACTAGAGCTCGCACCGTAGTCTAATGTAGGATATTCTTCAGGATATCAAAACTTCTTATGATGCTAGTTATCACTATCATAGAAATTTTTGTGTTTGCAACCTCAGAGGACACTGCCCCTAGTGCCCAAGTCCAAGCACTGGCTTTCTTTAGAGATCTGGAATCTACACACTTTGTTAATATTCCCTGCAACTTTACTTTGTTAGATACGACACCTGTAACCTACAATCACAAGGAGTGTGGTTGGGGGTTGTGGTGTTTAGGATTTTTTCTCAATCAATCCCCGGAAGGACATTCAAGTCTTTCAAACATTGTTGTTAGATAGAGAGTCTGTATCCCTACAGGATAGAGGCAAAAACAAATTGATAAATGATTTAAACACAAATAGATATCACCTTAGAGGTGTAGCTCATATGTAGATGAAAATCCTTCAACACATGAGAAGATGAAGCTAAATCTGTAATCATAAACACAACAACAATATTCTGCTATGCAACAATGAATATCTTAATTGCTCTAAAATCATAAGTTCACCAAAAGTTTATAATCATCTTCTCTAGTTATCTTCTAGTTTACAAATGAAGTCTTAAACATGCTTATATATACATTCCCACTTTAAATTTCATAATTCAAACTTAAGATGTCGGTAACAGAACCTTCTAATGGTCACATAACTAACATTCAAATTTGGGACCTACCTAAAATAGGGCAGGACTAGGGCACGAGCAACCAAGTCCTTAGGTCCTATTTTAGGGCAGGGTCAAATGCCACAATGTCCCTCAAGCCCCATTTGACATGGGTTTTAGGCCATTTTCTTTCAGGAGTTAAAATGAACATGCAAGATGCAAAACAAGGGACCTGGGAGCTAAACTTAGGAGGTAAAAGTCCTACACAGACATTTTACAACATAACACTTAGCCCCCACTTTAATGTATCCATGAACACAAGGCCCATACATGCATTAAAGTACAGACAAAACACAACAAACACACCAGGCACTTGAAGCTAATGCATATACAAAGATTGAGGAACTATTTCTAGCCCCCAGTCTTAGGTAGACATTAGAGAAAACACATTATAGACACACCAAACACAGTGAAGATAGTAACATGTTAGAAATGAAATCAACACTACTTCAATGGAAAATTGATTTAAATAAATTTTTGAAATCTTTTAAGTGTGTATTATTGATGGAGATTGTAACAAGAAATGAAACTATGCTCCACAGAAATGTAAAATTAGAAAACTGAACACATAACACAATGTTTAATGTGGAGAAAACCCTTGCAGATAAAAAACTCCACATAGGAAAGAGGCCCAATGTTTGCATTAATCTGAAAATGATTTACAATACAACAACACCACCAATCTCTCCTCCAGTCTTCAATCCGATAGCATTTCGGCATCACTTGAGTACCTAAAATTTGTATTGCAATAATAAAGTACATAGCAAATACTTAAGAAAAATGTTTCCTCTTCACCCAAGGCATCCACATTCTCTCTCCTCCAAGTGTCCCACATGCAAGCATCAAAATGACACTAACATGCAACTTCCAAGTGTCAAACTATGGCCCATCCAAAGTTGGGTGCCCATGTCCAAGAATAGCATCTTACAGCATCTTATGACACGTCATAACCATCATAGATGCCTCCAACATGCATCCTTCCCAAGATGGATGCCTAGGGCTAAATATAGCAAATATACAACATATCTGTCATATGCATCATAGAATCTCAGAATCTTATGACAACTTGTAGTTGTCATAGATTCATTTACCATGAGTTTTACACTTGTCAAACAGTAATTGTCACTCCATAATTACCTCCAGTGACTTCAAAATTACCCTTGTCAGTGAAACTAGTACATCTCCTTATGGATAATTACAATTTACAAGTAATAAATGGAATAAATACAATTTTGAGATTTACAAGGTTAATGGCACCTTATCCCAATATTCTCCCACTTGACATTATACATTGTAAATCAACCCATAGGAAATCAAATGAAAAATAATCAGGCACTAGAAACAAGGCCCATGGCCTCTCTGTACCACACGAACTTCTCTATGCACACAGGTTTGGTCAATGAATCTGCAACATTCTCCTGAGTGTCTATCTTCTTCAGCTCAATGTCTCCATTTGCAACCAACTCTTGAAAAAAGTGACTGAACATCAACATGCTTAGTCCAAGCATGATACATAGGATTCTTTGCCAAATAGATAACACTCTGGCACCTATCACAACCAATCTAAATGATCCTACAATCAAATCCAATACCTGTACACAGCCTCCTCAACCAAACTACCTCCTTAGAGACATGAGTCGCAGCCATGTACTCTGCTTCTGTGGTGGACAAAGCAACTGTGGTCTATCTCTTTCTCATCCAACTCACTACACCTTCAAATAGAGTAAACACATAGCCACTAGTGGACCTTCGACTGTTTAAGTCACCTGCCCAATCTGCATCAACAAAACCCTGTATGTCCTAATATTTATCAGCACTATTAGTACCAAAATAAACCAAACAATGATCAGGAGTACCTACAAGATATTTAAACACTCTCTTCGCATAGTTCCAATGTTTTCTATAGGGTTAGACATAAATTTGCTCAACACTCCCACTGCTTGTGCAATATCTGGCCCAGTCAAACCATTGCATACATCAAACTGTTGCAAGTATGTGCCTAATCGATGTTGTCATTGATGTCAACATGTCACTATTGTCATTGGTGTTAGCTATGCCCTTATTTTGTTGCTTGCCTGTAATGAGTTAGATGCTTTGTATTTACCTATGTAATTGATTATGATGTTGAGGATATTGAGAAAATTAGGTCCTCCAGTAGAAACAGTGAGTTGTAGTGGAAACAGTGTATTGCATACAGAAGAACAGTCCAAGAGATTGCTCTACATTTCCTATAGGATGAATATCTTTGTGTGTGGATTGGAAGTTATTTAGAGGCATGTCTAAAGATGCCACATTCCAAGTTTGAGCCTTCGGTATGAAGATATAAGTGAGTCATGTTCACTAGAGTAAAAGCTGCCTTTTCTGAGTATTCATTGGTGACAAAGAGAAGATATTTTCCTCTGCATTGAAGTATTATGATCTACGGTTCTATAGTTAAGTTTGGAATGATGATAAGTACCTTCAACTCTAATGGTTCATGATTTGGCGGTCCGCACACTATCCTTTCTTTATGATAGTGGCTGACAGTGTTGTTCTTGTGCTCAAGTTTGAAGAATCTTCTTAACAGAGTGGTTAGAGATCATACAGTTGTTCTTGGTGATTACAATGTGCTTGTGGATGTCTCCTAATCATGTTCCTACCTTTGGATTGGTCCGGAAAGAGAAATTCATATCGTGGATGAAGTCTGTTCTTTGAAGACCCAGTGTTAACACCAGTCTTGGCCGACTTGGTTGTTTTCACTTCTTGTGGAGATGCATTGAAGATTGTGAAAGTGTGTCGTGGCATGAAAGATTGCATTTGAGTCCTAGCTACGACATAATGTGATCCGCATACATCTTTACCTTAGCAAATCTTGTTTAGGTCCAGACTTATTTCTTTGTATGTTTGTAATTCTGACCTTGGAGAATGTTCCAATGGTTGATGAATGTAATGTCGACCTTGATGTACATTCCAAGGTTGATGAATAGTATAAAAGCACGTAATGTAGTTGCAAAAAAGATGTCCTTGAGCGAAGATGATGAGATAAGTGCGAAGGTGTAAAGAGCAGAGCATAGGAGTTATATTGTACTTCAATGGAATTGAACCTAGGCATGGAGTAGATGCTACCAAATCAATTCACCATTTTTGGCAATGAGCCACCCCTTGGTAGTGAGCCACCCCTTGGCAGTGAGTCGTTCTTGGTAGTGAGCCTCAACCTTTGTAGTGAGCATTTTGGGCAGTGAGCCTCTGATTTTTGGTATTGTTATAACCTATATATATTTTTATGGGCTAACACCCACCATGGTTTTTCCCTTATAGGGTTTTCCATGTAAAAATATGGTGTCTCATGTGTTGAGCTTCTTATTCTCTTCTTTCATGGTTAAATCTAAATATCAGTAATTAAGTGTTTGAAGAGTTGATGTTCATAATTGTTCAAAGTTTTAGGGACAACTGATTCACCCCCCCTCTCAGTTGTCTGGTGCATTTCAACACAAACTCCCTACAGCACTAGCATATTGCACATTAGACATATCCTCAAGATCATCCTTAGTCTTTGGACACATATCTAATGAAAGCTTAGTACCAATAGGTAAAGGAACTCTAACTAGGTTATAGTCCTGCAAACTAAACCTCTACAAAATAGTATTCACATACTTACTTTGTGACAACCAAATCTTTTTGTTACCTCTGTCTTTTCTGATCTCCATTCCTAGAATATACTTGGCATCTCCAAGGTCCTTCATATCAAATGCACCTGAATTTTGGGCTTTAAGCTCATTGATCATACCCTT
This sequence comes from Cunninghamia lanceolata, assembly GCA_027924645.1. Lineage (NCBI taxonomy): Eukaryota > Viridiplantae > Streptophyta > Pinopsida > Cupressales > Cupressaceae > Cunninghamia > Cunninghamia lanceolata. The sequence goes on from BSBN01001712.1 coordinate 1,092,665, forward strand.
AGTATTGCTGAAAAATAACATGTCATCAACATACAATGCAATAACCATTATAGAATCACCAACACAATAAATGTAAACACATTGATCCTCCTCGCTTCTAACAAAACCCAATTTCAAAACAAATGAATCAAACTTTTGATAACACATTCTGGGGGACTATTTTAAACCATAGAGAGACCTCTTCAACCTGTAAACCCAATATTCTTTTCCTTTTACCTCAAAACTTGTAGGTTGTTGCATATATTTCTTCCTCAAGATCTCCATGCAAGAACGCAGTCTTAACATCCATTTTCTCAATTTCCCAATCATAAGCTGCAACAATTGATAAGATAAAAATTAATAGAAGTCAATTTAGCAATAGGAGAGAATATCTCACCAAAATCAACTCCCTCTCTCTGGGAGTATCCCTTGGCTTCTAGTCTAGCCTTGTACTTCTCCAATGACCCCTCTGCTCCAAACTTCTTCTTGAAGACCCACTTACAACCTATGGCCTTTCTTCCTTTAGGCAAACAAAAAAGATCCCAGGTGTTACAAGAGTCTAAAGCCATCATCTCCTCATGCATGGCTAATTGCCAAGACTCACTATCATCTATAGAAATAACTTCCCTATAGGATCTAGGTTCATCATGAGTACTCAATAAAATATTTATGCAATGAAAATTTGGTGGGCTATACCTGTGAACTGGATTCCATTGTCTTGTGCATCTCCTCAAGGGTGGAGTACGAGACTCTACTCATTCTTCTGCATGATCATCTGCACCAAGTTCTTTTGTCACAATAGATTCATCTTCATCAGAACTACTCGAATCTTCTTCTTCTTCACCCCCCAATCCATCATTCTATTCTTCCTAAGGTGTCTCTTGCTGCTCTAACTCAAAGTGTACTCTCTTTACCTTCTCATCTTTTTCTTTTGGTTGCTCAAGTTCATAAATAGCTTTAAGTTCCCTGAAAATAACATCTCTAGAAAAGATAATCTTGTAGGTTAGTGGATTCCAAAGCTTATAACCTTTCACATTATCACCATATCCAATGAATGTACACTTTTCAGCTTTTAGATCCAACTTAGATCACTTTTCCTTAGGCACATGAACATGTTATATTGAAAAAAGTAACCTTGGGGATTTTTCCTATTAAGGTTTAGCTCTTGGGTCCTGTTAGTGCATTTAGAGCATCTTGCATGTTATTTCTGACTCTCGATGAGAAAACCATTGGGTCTTGTGACAAATAGGACCTAGGGGGCTGCACTTTAATAAAATCTGAGCAAAAATGACAGGGTGGACTTGGGCGCTAGTGCCTTAGTCCAACCCTATTTTGGGTTTGCCCTAATTTCAAATGTCAGTTTAGTGACTGTTAATTAGGTCCTATGTTGACATCTAAAGTTTGAATTATAAAATTCTTAGTGGGAATCTTTGTAGTTGCATATATAAGCATGATTAGCTTTCATTTGCAAACTAGATGGAAATTAGATGGATTTTGTGTATACTTGTGATCATAGAGCATTCAAAATATTCATTGTGTTGCAGAGCAGAGCATTGTTATTGTGTTTGTATTTGCAGATTTGGCATCCATCTCCTCGTGGCATGAAGAACATCTTCCTTCCATGAGATGTTCACTGCAAGGTGATATCAATTATGTTTTCAATCATTTATCATTTGGATTTTTGCCCTCTATCCCACTGGGATACGCACTCTTATCTGACAACGGTGTTCGGAAGACTTGAATGTCTCTCTGGGGCTTAACTGAGGCAAGCCTCTAAATACTATAACCCCCTCCCACACTCCTTGTGTTTGAAGGTTACAGGTGTCGCATTTGGAAGAAGTGGAGTTGCAGGAAAGGTTAGCATACATCAAGGATTTAGGATATGGAAAGAAGCAGGACACTGATGCTTTTCCTGGACTAGGGCGCTAGTCCTCGTCTCCTCCGCAGTGGAATCTCTAGAAACTGAAGTTACAGTGCAGATCAGTGTCGGAAGGAGCTAAAGACCCCTCAAAGAAATTGGTACCTTGGACTTGGGCACGAGTCCCTGTGTCCCTGACTTCTCTGCCTTCTAAACTTCAAAAAATAGTAAGTTAAGTATCTTTGTCCTTTGCCTCAGTTTGAAAGGATTTGTCATAATTTAATAATTTGTATAATTAGGGTTTCTAAACATAATTGAACATTAGAAAGAGACATTATTTGATACATCCAAGAGTCCAAAGCTTCCCAAGTGGCTGTCCAACATGATAGGTGACTTCTCTCGCTTAGTGGAGATTCAACTCGGTTGATAAGCCCTTGGAATGTTTGTTGGGAAAGGAGGATTACACATAAACCATTAAAACTACCATCTTCCCCCTTTTCTCTCATCCTAAATATTTTGGTAAAATTGTGTTTTTGAAATTTTTGGCACCTTGGTGAGTGTTGTTTGATATATTTACATTCAATCATCTTATTGCATTTGAAAAATTACAAAAAAATTGGCATTTTAGACTTGCATTTTTGCATAGTTTGAATTGTTTGGCATTAAATTTCATTAAATTTATGTCATTTTCAGTATATCTGTTATAATTTTCATCAATTCATCATTTTAGAATACATTTACATTGCATTTGTGTGCTTAATTTGACAAAAATTGCTTGAAATTGTGCATTTTTCATGAAAACCTAGTTTCACATTAACTAGGGTTTGTAGTCAAAATCTTGTTTCAGATTTTACTACTATTTTCAAACACTCATTAGGATTGATTTCTAACTGTAGTGTTGCATTCTAGTGGTTTGCTTGCAAAATTTCATGTCTAGGGTTTGAAAACCTTGTATTTTCACTAAATTTGGCCTTACTGTCTCTCTAGATTTGCACTCCAAGCATGTTGTAAGGGATCTTGCTGCATTAATTATCTATTATTAGGGTTATTATCTTCTTCCCCTTCTCAAATTCCTTACAACACCCTTTCTACTAGGCCTTTACATTTAAAAATTGTGAAAAATTGCATATTTTTGCTATATTTTCACTAGGGTTTGACCTTGAGTGGCACTACAAGTGTGTTGTGATGGATTTTTTGGCATTAGTGGTTGTTATTACTATTATAATTTTCTATCCATCATAATTTTCCTCACAACACCCTTTGTCATACTCTTTTGCATTGAGATTTGGTGAAAATTTGTGTATTTTGGCCTATTTTCACTAGGTTTTGACTGATCATCACTCTAGAGTTGCTTCAAAAGTGTGTTGTGAAATATATTTTTGCATAATTAGACTTTTATTAGGCATATTATTTTCTTTCCCTCTTGAAAATTTTCACATCACCTTTTCTCCTAGTGTTTTGCATTGACAAGAGTTGAAAAATCAAGCATTTTAGGTCATTTCATACATACTTTTGCATTTGTCCTTGCATTAGTTTTGAAAACCTTTTGAAATCTGATTTAGCATTAATTTGAAAACATATACATGGCTTATCAATACAAAAATAATGCTAGGCTTCCTCCTAGGTCGCATTTGAAAAGACAAGCCCCTGAACTTGAAATGACATTTACACCTCATGACAAAGAAATGGTAAATACTGAAGGGACTCTTTACATTAAAGTGAAAATAATGGAAATACCTATGCATGGAACACTCATAGACCCTAATTGCATGACTAATGTGGTTACAAAATAGTTCCTTCTGAAACATGATTTGGCACAAAACTATTATGCCCCATTGGATTTGAGAATTAAAACGCATAATGGATCTTTGATGAAAACATTTGGATTGGTAAAATTGTTAATCTTGGTTTATGACAAAGTCGTAGATTAGTTATTTGATGTTGTTCCCTTATCTGACCTCTTTCATGTAAAACTAGGACACCCATGGCTTAAGGCTATGAATGTCGTCCCTTCAACTATTCATAAATGCTTAAAATTCCCTTTGCATGGAGAGACCTATACTATCCATGGTAAAACATACCAACCTCTGACTAAGAGAAAGAATTTCACCCTTGATTACTTTTGGTCGCAACCCTAAATAGAACCTAAGCCACGGAGAGACCAATCTTTCTTAAACTACAGATGATACAAAGCGAAACAACTAGCTAGAGTGGCCAAGCCTCCTTTATAATCAATGAGGGATGAACAACATGTGTTTGAGGATCCCCTTATAGAAAAGGGAAAACAAACACAAGACTACTATGGATATGATGAGATAATTGGTGTGATAGATGTGGATAAGGAAAAGTTTGATAACTCACCTCATCCATGGAGAGATGGTATCTATGTTGAGGTTCCTCCTCCAACATCCTTACAAGGATCGTGAGGCTTTCATCGACAACAAAATATTCCACCAAGACCAATGAAATTTGAACATGGTGCTTCGTCCTCTAATACACCCAACCCTATGGAAAAATATGATAATACCTTTGAAGAAATAAGTAGTAAAACAAGAAGGAATAGACAAGAAAAAGAAAGGAGGAGGCGAAGACAAGCTTATGCCCAACGAATTGCCGCTCAACAAGAAAACATTCAACCTAACATTGAAACAAACATAGAAAACCTCAACACTGAATAATTGGAAGATAAGAACAAAAGTTGGGCTATGGTACCTTATACACCTCTTTCCTCTAGCATCTGAGATTGGGAAGAGGATGATTTGCTTGATGACAACCCTTAATTTCGGTATCCCTACAGGTAAGTATTTATAACCCTTTACCTCTGTGATGTGTTTCCCCCGTGATGTGTTATGTGTTGTTTAGGCCTCCCAGGATGACCGTTGATTCTTTTGTAAGGTCATGGATACTAGGAGACTGCCTTTATTGTGACCCTTCTTCTATTTGTATCATCATTCTTCTATATTGCTTCTCCTCTATTTTCATTATTGTGTGTTGTGTCTTACAAACATAGCATTGCGGTTGGTGACTTGGAGGCACCCTCCTACATGACTGTCCCTAAGGCACTTGTTTCTCCTCTCTTGCTTTATTGTTTCCCTTCCTCTAGTGTTTCTATCTAGCGGGCGGATGACGAAAACCATATTTTACTGATGCAGACCTAGTGTCCCTTTAGCGAGAAATCAAAACATGGATCTAGTCCATACATGACGATGGCGTTGATATATATTATCTGACACTTGGCTAGTAGAATCACTTTGTGTGATCTTGATGGTGTCTTATCGCACTTATAAAACATAACAATACTGCTGCTCTGTGCACTTTATCTATCTTGAATCTTGCATTTCTCGGTTCTCTATGTGATTGATCATATGCATTGTTGTTTATCATGATTATATGGACACTAACATTTTTCTTGCAGGAATGTGTTTGTGGGAACATTTGGTAATCATAAAGTACATGTCACCTCCGGGGGGCATGGGCTTTGTGAGAGCTCATGTTCCCTTGTGTGTTTTCTTCCTACCTTAACGTGCTTGATATTGGTACACGACATCAACCACCTTAAGGTGGGGGCATATATAAGGTAAGTTGTCTATTGTAGATACTAGCAACGTGTGTTTGTGAATCTTGAATCTATTGCAATCACTTAAGCCCTCTGCGGAGGTGGGATATCATGCATATCCTTTTTATCTTAAGCCCTCCGTACGAGGCAGGGATGGTGTATTTCTTGAGGAGAGTGCACATTTTTGTCATTTTTAAAAGTCCTCCGTGTGAGGCAGGGAGTGGTTCTGTGACTAACTCAACCCTTAAGTGTGTCTTCAGTGATTGTTGTGACAAAGTGCAATCATCGGTGTGTGCCTGTAATGTGCCTGAGATGGTGATGAACCTAGAAATGGGAACACTCCATTACTTGTCTGTCATGTTTTCTCCATGTTTTCCAAGTGTGTGTGTATTGCGTATTTTTTCCCAAGCATAGTCTAAAGACCAGTGGCAATGAGTCCCTCCTATGCTTTAGGATTTGTTTAGCATGTTTATTGTCCCATGTGCAGTCTAAAGACTGGTGGCGATGAGTCCCTCCTACATTATGGGTGGTGTGTTTACTTTCCTTGTACTTGCATTTGCATTTCATATATATGAGAAAATGAAAAAGAAAAGAAAATCATCACTATCTTCAAAGAATTCATTGTATTCACTATGTTTTTCGTGTCTTCAATGTTGTATTCTCCGTGTTTTGCATGACTGTAACTGTCTTCTTCATGTTTTGCGTGCCTGTTATTGTCTTCTATGTGTTTGGCGTGTCTTCTCCATGCTTGGCATGTTTGTTGACCTTACTTTAATGCATGTATTGGCCTTGTGTTTATACATACATTAATGTGAGGGCTAAATGTTATGTCAGAAAAAGTAACCTTGGGGGCTTTTTCCTATTAAGGTTTAGCTCCTGGGTCCTGTTAGTATATTTAGAGCATCTTGCATGTTATTTCTAACTCCTGATGAGAAAACCCTTGGGTCTTGTGACTAATAGGACCTAAGGGCTACACTTTAATGAAATCTGAGCAAAAATGGTAGGGTGGACTTGGGTGCTAGCGCCCTAGTCCAACCCTATTTTGGGTCTGCCCTAATTTCAAATGTTAAATTAGTGACTATTAATTAGGTCCTATGCCGACATCTAAAGTTTGAATTAAAAAATTCTTAGCAGGAGTCTTTGTAGTTGCATATATAAGCATGATTAGGTTTCATTTGCAAACTAGATAGAAATTAGATGGATTTTGTGTATACTTGTGATCATAGAGCATTCAAAATATTCATTGTGTTGTAGAGCAGAGCATTGTTACTGTGTTTGTATTTGCATATTTGGCATCCATCTCCTCAAGAGCATCTTCTTTCCATGAGATATTCACTACAAGGTGATATCAATTATGTTTTCAATCATTTATCATTTGGATTTTTGCCTCTATCCCGCTAGGATATGCACTCTTATCTGACAATAGTGTTCGGAAGACTTGAATGTCTCTCCAAGGCTTGACCAGGGCAAGCCTCTAAACACCACAACCCCCTCCCACACTCCTTGTGATTGTAGGTTACAGGTGTCGCATTTGGAAGAACTAAGGAAAGGTTAGCAGACATCAAGGATTTGGGATCTAGAAGCAGGACACTAGTGCTTTTCCTAGACTAGGGCGCTAGTCCCTGTGTTCTCTATAGTGGAATCTCTGGAAACTAAATTTACAGTGCAGATCAGTGTTGGAAGGAGCTCAGAACCCCTCAAAGAAATTGGTACCTTGGACTTGGGTGCGAGTCCCCATGTTGCTGACTTCTCTGCCTTCTAAACTTCAAAAAATAGTAAGTTAAGTATCTCTGTCCTTTGCCTCAGTCTGAAAGGATTTGCCGTAATTTAATAATTTTCTTACTAATTTGCATAATTAGGGTTACTAAACATAATTAAACATTAGAAAGAGACATTGTTTGATACATCCAAGAGTCCACAACTTCCCAAGTAGCTGCCCAACACGATAGGTGACTACTCTCGCTTATGGAGATTCAACTCGGTTGATAAGCCCTTGGAATGTTTGTTGGGAAAGGATGATTACACATAAACTGTTAAAACCACCATCTTCCCCCTTTTTCTCATCCTAAACAGAACAAAAGCCTCATAGCTAAAAACCCTTAAATGTGAAATAGAAGGTTTCTTACCTGTCCACACTTCATAAGGTATCGAATCAAGAGCCTTACAAGGAGATATGTTTATCAAGTAGCAAGCAGTACACACAGCCTCTGTCCAAAAGCATTTATCCAACTATGCATTACTAAGCATACTTTTGGCTCTTTCCATAATTGTTCAGTTCATCCTTTCTACAACACCATTCTACTGTGGTGTATACAAAGTTGTCTTTTGTCTTATTATACCTGCATGCTTTCAAAACTCATCAAATTCCTTAGAGCAATATTCCCCTCCATTGTCAGATCTTAATATTTTTATCTTTAAACCTGATTGGTTCTCTACTAAGACTGTGAATTCGTTAAACTTAGTGAAAACTTTAGATTTATGTTTCATAAAATAAATCCATGTAAATCTGGATACATCATCAATGAAGGTTACAAAATAATGAGACTTTCTAATAGAATCATTATCATAGGTCCAAACACATCCGTATGAATAATTTCTAATTTCTCTTTTGCTCTATTGCTTCTTGAAGGAAATGATTTTTTGTTTTGTTTACCAAACACACAATGCTCAAAGAATCAAAGTGCTCATTAGAATAAGAGAAACCGTCCAACAATTCTTTATTCTTAATAGTTTTCAGTACATTATTACTTGTGTGGCCCAATCTGCAGTGCCACAACATACAAGTGTTTTTAGGAGCCTCAGAAACATAAGAGGCATTACAAACTATAGTGGATTCAAGTTAAACAATTTCCCGAATCTCTTCCCTTTTGCTACCACCAAGTTCCCTCTCACCAATCTGCAACCATGCTTGTCAAATGTCCCATGCATTCCCAAATCATTCAACTTTGAAACTAAAATCAGATTTCTAGCTAATCCAGGAACATGAAAAACACCAGGGAGGGTTTTACTCCTCCCATCACTGAAACATAACAATACCTTTCCTTTACCGACAATTGGATATGAAGAGTTGTCACCAAGGTAGATATTACCTCCATCATATTCTTCATATGTGGAGAACCATTCTTATGTGGGGTCATATTAAATGAGCATCCCGAGTCAACCAACTAGTGATCATTAGAAACAACATTACATGCAGAAAGTAAAACATCTTCACCTACATTTGAGGACTTATCTGAAGCACTCTCCCACTGTTTCTTGGGGTTTCTGCACTCCTTCACATGTCCCCTTTTACCACGGTTCCAACACTTAACTCTGTTCTTTTTACCAGGAGTCTTAGATTGGCCCTTGGACTTGTCCTTAGCCCCTTTCTGATCTCCTTTAGGTCCCCTTTCCTTAGACCTTCCCCTGATACTGAGAGCATCACATGAACTATCTGAACTCTTCATCCTCAATTCCTGTGCCAGTAAAACTATAACAAGAGCATCCAACTTCAGATCTGTGAGGTTAGTAGTGATAGCCAAAATGATATTTTCCCATGATTCAAATAAAGAACAAAGAAGCAATATGCATTTATCTTCCTCATCAACATCAGCATCAACATCTACTGAAGCAAGCCGACTCATCAACATATTAAAAGAATTTAAATGCTCTACAACTGACTCACCCTCTTTCATTTTCAAAGAAAACAACTTCCTTTTTAAGTAGAGTTTATTTGCCATACTCTTGGCTTGATAGATCTCACCCAACCATTTCCACAATTTGTGTGTGGTCTCTTCCTTTGTGACATTCAATAACACAGAATTTGAAAGACACAAACGGATGGTTCCCCATGCCTTCTTATCCAATTTTGCCCACTCATCTGGAGAGACATCATCGAGTTTCTTCTCCTTTTGAATAGCCAACCACTGGTCTCTTTCTTCCAACAAATCTTCCATTTTTAGCTTCCACAACTCATACCCCGTTCCGTTGAACTTCTCAATGTCCAATCGAGAGGTTGATGCAATGGTGGATGCAGCCATAATATCAACACAAGATCTTTAAAACAAACACAACCAAATCTCCCACTACAGCTACAGCTTCCACACTACCATCCAAGAGTCAAAGCTGGCCAGGCTCTAATACCAAATGTTAGAAATGAAAGCAACACTACTTCAATGGAAATCTAATTCAAATAAATTTCTGCAATCTTTTAAGTGTGTATTATTGATGGAGATTGTAACAAGAAATGAAACTATGCTTCACAGAAATGCAAAATTAGAAAATTGAACACATAACACAATGTTTAATGTGGAGAAAACCCTTGCGGGTAAAAAAACTCAACATAGGAAAGAGTCCCAATGTTTGTATTAATCTAAAAAATGATTTACAATACAACACCACCAATCTCTCCTTCAGTCTTCAATCCAATAGCATTCCAGCAGCACCTGAGTACCTAAAATTAGTATTACAGAAACAAAGTACATAGAAAATACTTAAGGAAAATGTTTCCTCTTCATCCAAGGCATCCACATTCTCTCTCCTCCAAGTGTCCCACATGCAAGCATCAAAATGGCACTAACATGCAACTTCCAAGTGTCAAACTGTGACCCATCCAAAGTTGGGTGCCCATGTCCAAGAATGGCATCTTACAACATCTTATGACACGTCATAACCATCATAGATACCTCTAACATGCATCCTTCCCAAGATGGGTGCCTGGGGCTAAATATAGCAAATATACAACTAACATATCTGTCATATGCATCATAGAATCTCAGAATCTTATGACAACTTGCATCTGTCATAGATTCACTTACCAAACATTATGACAACTGTCATACATGCCAAAAATAGTAGATTCTCCAAGGGGAATGCCTACCCTCATTTACCATGAGTTTTATACTTGTCAAATAGTAAATGTCACTCCATAATTACCTCTGGTGACTCCAAAATTACCCCTATTAGTGAAACTAGTACATCTCTTTATGAATAATTACAATTTACAAATAATAAGTGGAATAAATACAATATTGGGATTTACAAGGTTAATGGCACCTTATCCCAACATAACAAGCATGTAAAACATGGAGAAGATAGTAACAGACATGTAAAACATGGAGAAGACAGTATTGAAGACACACAGAACATAGTGAATACAGTGATTATTTCTTTTTTATTTTCTCATATATGAATGCAAATATATGGAAAGTAAAAATGCAACACACAACCCAAAATGTAGGAGGGGCATTTTTCCATGCTCTTTGGACTACATATGGGGCAATAGACATGCAATACAAATCTTAGAGCGCAGGGAGGGACTCATCGCCACACAACTTTAGACTACGCTTGAGATCAAACACGCTATACAAAACCCAAAGTGTAGGGAGGGACTCATCGCCACACAGCTTTAGACTACACGTAGGACAAACATGCCATACAAATCAAAAAGCATAGGAGGGGTATTTCACCATGCTCTTTGGACTATACTTGGGAACAAACACACAGAAGACACACAAAAAACACAAGCATCGTATAGCATGCCAAAGACATACTATACATCTAAAACACGACAAACAAGGCGATGGAAGGAACTTATTGCTAAGACACCACCATCTCAGGCACGTTATAGGCACACTTAATGGTTGGGCTTATGCCACAACAACAACCAAAGACATGCTTAAGGGAGGATACACCAACCTCGCCTACTCGGAGGACTTTTAAAATAAAAAGGATGTGCATTAGCTCAAGAGATACACCATCCCCACCTTCGCAAAGGGCTTAAAATAAAAGGATATGAACGATATTTCACCTCTATAGGGGGATTTCTCATTGCAATATAAAATAAAGATGTGCACTCACATGGAGATACAACATCCCGCCTTCGTAGAGGGCTTACAAACATGCTTCGTTACACTAGTAGAATTTGGAAAATAAATGACTACGTGACTAAAACTTTTAGTCACGACAACTAAAAATGACTAAATTCTACTAATTTTTTGTAACACAGCTATAAATGACTAATTAGTCACACAAATAAAAATGACTAAATAATTAGTCACACAAAAGACAATATGATATTAAAGTGGGTAACTAAAAAGATATTTCAAATTGGGAAATTATTGGCGAGAGTGGATTGGCAGGGTTAATAGCGGGAAACACAAGCCATCAACATTTGTTACTATTTAGGTAAAGCTAAACTAAGAAAAATAAAGCCAAGATGAGTCTGAGATTTTCTTTTATCATCTTCAAATCCCACGTGGTGAATATGTTTGTTTGTAATGGAAAATATATCACTTTGTTTGTGATCAGATCGGAGCCAGATTTCTGTTTGTTGGGCTAAGTTAACAACTGCTACAGAGGTTGGAGAAGAAAGGGGGTTTTGTGTGTGTATAAGCTTGGGAAAGACTAGGTTTTAGAGCAGTTGATGCGTAAGAAGAGAGCCATTGAAAGGGGTGTTGCAGCAGCGGATGGTCAGATACAAGGAATTTTAGCCCATGGTGGGCACTATGTAATGTATAATATCTTTGGCAACCTTTTTGAGGTTTCTACTAAGTATGTCCTGCCCATACGAACCATCGCCCATGGTGCTTATGGCATTGTTTGGTAAGTATTCAAAACCTCTACTTCTTGTTTTAGTGTTTTGCGAATACCACATTTGAGAAATCTGGTTGGAATTTTTGACGTGCAGTTTGATGGTTTTAGCTCCGAATTTGACATGTTAAGATTCAAGAACATTGAAGAAAACTTGTGAAAATGATTACTTTACCCTTGGGCCTCACTGAATGTAGGGAAAAATCACTTGGCAAGGTGCCAAGGAGCATGCAAATCAGAGTTATTGCATTTGTAGTAATACGTGACTACATTTTAGGGTTCTGGGTATATGAGAAATTGTATGAAATCACATTGATATGAAGAGAATATATGTTTGAGGTGTTGGGTAGGTAGAAGTTGTATGATTTGTGACTCTTACTTGAGAAATATCTTTTGGCATTTTGGGCTAATGGGATTTTAGGGTTAGGGTATGTTAATTTGTATGATCCTTGACTAGTTTACGAACAAAAGAGCAACAAGTGCACAGATCGCATATGCAACACTTGCTGGAGATGTTGCAATGGAAGCTGCTTACTCTCATGAGCTACCTCGATATGGCCTGGAAGTCAGCGTCACAAACTATGTTGCAGGTACATTCTAATAACCCTGTTCTCTAGTCATATTTGTTGATTGACATTGGTGTGTTAGCTAAAACAAAAACATTTTAACTCTTTTGTTGTCTACTATTTTCAATGTTAACGATAATGTTTCCTATTCTCTAATTAAGGTCTACATCAAGTAGCACCATTATTGTATAATATCGTATTATATATTAGTTCATGAACTTGCAATAGGCATTGGGTGATTGAAGGATTGTGTTATGTTTGTAGTTCAAGTGCATATGCCTTATTAGTTCATAGAAAGCTTATACACAATTTTAACTTGTAATACTAGCTTTTTGTACAATTCTTTGTAGTAAACATATATCCCTCTTGGTCTATTGCAAATTTACAAGAAAGTATAGTTATCCTATAATGCTAAATATTAACTAAGTACATGTTGAGTTTTTTTGGTGAGGTGCACATTTGTATTTTCAATGACATTTTACATTGCTTTACACAATGCATTAATTGGAGTATAGGTGTAAACATGCTTGAATAAGTGGCTTTTGTGGGGTTGACGCAAGGACTGATAAATGCATTTAAATGTGTAATTTTGTAAGCTGGGTATACTTTTTTTAAGTCTGCTCCACAACTTTTACTCAAATTGCAATGATACACTCATTTTTCCATCTTATAAACATCTGTTCTCACTACTCATTCACATCGGGTGCATTGAAATATACAAATTATCTTTGGACCTTGATATCTAATTTACAGGAATATGCAATTTATCTTTGAACCTTAACATCTAATGCACTCAAACACATAATTTATCTTTAGTTCCTAGTTTGCTTGGTGGTACTTTTTCGCTAGTCTACTCCATAAATTTTACTCAGTCGCAGTGATGCTCATTTTCCCATCTTATAAACATATATTTGCACATGCTCATTCACATCTAATGCACTGGAATGTACAAATTACCTTTGGATCTTCACATCTAGTGATCTGGACTATTCAAATTTTTGTGAACCTTAACATTGAATGCACTAGAATGTGTAATTTATCCTCCTATCCTTGCTTGCTGGATAGTTTTATGCCCATTTGGCTTGTATTGCTTTACATAATTTGTTTACTGTTGGATTTTTTTTCTAAATCTTTTGTTGCTACTACTTGTTGATGCTATAGTAAGCACTTAAACAATCTATTCTTTATGTTTGTTACAATGGATATTTATGTATCTCTCATTTTCTTTTGCAGCATACTGTACCGGTCTCTTGTTAGCTCGTTAGGTGCTAAAGTAGTTGGAGATGGATGATGAATATGTTGGAAATGAGGAGGTCATGCATGATTTATTTGATGCATTTTCTTGTTAAATTTAAAATTGTAAGTCTGATAATAACATATGTAAAACACCTGGCTTCAAAATTAGAGATTCTATATTGGGTGTCGTCATTGTATATAAATCTATATAATTATAATGGTGAAAATTGGATACTTTTTCCTCTCCATTTTGGATATATATAATGCCTAAAAATAGTTCATGTGACTCGTCTATGCTTCCACATTATGCATACATGTCTACCATGGAAGTTGCAACTGCATCTGTCATCATTACGAGCATATATGCATTTGGTGTGGCCAATATTGGTAACAAGACTAGATATCATGTAAGTGGTTTATTTTCCCTTGCAAATATGTGTGTATTTGTAATGGTGAAAATTGCATTCCATGAACTTTTCCTCTCTGTTTTGAACCCACTTTGATATATATATAAGAGCTGGGACTGGAATACTAAATGTGGTTATTGAAATAATTAAATACTGAAATTAAATGTGAATATAAAGATTCTACATTTAGTTTCAACACATAATTATTTCAGTCCTGGCTCATATATCTCAATTAGTTACTTATTAAATACTTCATTTATTTAATGAGCCTAGATATTTTATGTAAGTGGTTTATTTTTCCTTACAAATATATATATATATATATATATATATATATATATATATATATATATATATATATATATATATATATATATATATATATATATATATATATATATATATATATATATATATATATATATATATATATATATATAAACATGTCTATACAAACATGTCTATATATAGATACATACATACATACATATATATAGATATATAAATACATGTGTGTATGTAATGTATATGAATCTATATAATTGTAATGGTGAAAATTGGATACCTTTTCCTCTCCATTTTGGATATATATATGCCTCAAAATAGTTCATGTGACTTGTCTATGCTTCCACATGATGCATACATGTCGACCACGACAGTTGCAACTACATCTGATAGAATTCCTCTATCTTTCATGCTTTGATGGATGTCCATACCCTGTTTTAGAGCTCCCATTTTTGGCACAGGCAGGTAGGATGCTGGCAAAGGTTGTGGAATTTGGCTTTGAGCCTACCAATTGCATTTTCTTGAAAGTTTCTAGAGCCTTTTGAATAATCCATTTTGTATTATACATTGTCACTTAGTGCTCAAGGTTTGGATACCCATCATAAAATGTGAATAGTGCCTTGAAACCTCCACTCATAGATATTCTTATAAAAACTCTTAAACTGCCACCTATGATCCCATGATGACTTCAAAATAGGATGGTAACTCACTTTTTCCTAAAGCATTCCAAATCATGACTATTGTCTTGGATCTAAAAGTCTTTTGGGTGTCAGTGAATGATGCAGAGTGGCACAAGGGAAGCAACACACAAGGGTTTACTCTATTGTCCTTTGCCCACTCACCCACTTCAAACAGCCTTCAACCAAGCAACCAAAGGCACATTCAAGGGTGTATGAAGGATTTGGTATCCTAGTGATGGCTCCACCTTCTAGGCTTCTCCAACACCTCAGGACAGATCAACAAACACCTTCTATGCAGTTGGTTTGGTCTCCAACTTCCCAAAACTCTTCAACCTATACCTTGACTAGTAAGGCTACTAGCCCTCCAAACTAGGTTTTCTCAACAAAACTTGACAAAATCCCAAAGGTCTAGGCAAACAAATGATGGAATTGAACACCTTTCAGGGGACCCTAACAAACCTCCAAATCTCCTGCTCCAACTCTACTCCAGCAATCCAGAACGCCTACTAGGTCTCTAGGCCTAATTGATCAATTTAGGCTAGGTTACAAAGCAAGTGCTCAAAATTGGGTGCATAGGTCAGGGGCAGGAACTTGGAATGCTTCTACCATGTCCTTAAAACACAAATCCATCATTTATTTGCTCACCCTAACAGGATTCTATCATCTACAACCTCAAATAGCATGAAATTGGCCAAATACAATGAAATACTTGACCTAGGGCATCACCTTAAAAATAGAAGACTGCATTTTCTGACAAAAATCTTTTGGAATCTTATTGTACATACACCTAGCCTGCATTTCACCAGTTTTTGGAAATTTTCAACGGTGGAAATGCATTCTAGGGCCGGATTTCTATGGCTGCCCTAGAAAACAGGGTTTCTGGACCTGTTTTGAAAGAAAAATCTATAACTTTTGATCCCGACCACTTCAGGACCTCAAACTAGTTGCATTGGAACCCTGACTCCAAGAGCTTTCAGAAAAATATCATTTGCACACGTGAAAAGTCCGTACAGTCAGTACACAGCAAGAAAAACAGCAAAAAACAGTCAGTTTTCTTGATTTTTGTGCCCAAATTCCGTACAAAAACTTCCTCCTCCATACTGGAGTTAGATATTCACCATATTAACCCATCCAAGTCAGTTTACAACTTCTACAAATAGTTTGAATAACCAAAATGAAGTTGCAACCGGTCAATGTGTCATTGACACCATTGACAACACTTGACACTATGGAGTTTTTGCATTTTCCAAAGGATGGCGATTTGTTTTTCTTGTCCAATGGAATCAAAACATCCTCCATACTCCCAAAACATGATAAAACACACAAACAATAAAAAAAACTCAAAAACCAACCCTTATACCTTCTAGGCCTAAGTGGCATAACAAGGATCCAAGTGGACTAAGCATGATTGAGGTTTATATGGTTACCTCAATCATCCTGACCACACAAAAAGGACCATATACTCATGGCTAAAGCCTTATTACAATCAAAACCACAACTTTCAAAAAAAATGCAAACAAAGTGACTTTAGGAACCAAGGTGCTCCTAGGTGCCCTGCACCATACACCCACTGTCAAAGAGAACTCAAGTCTCTTGAGTTGGAATGCTGTCAAATGTGAAACCTGCCTTCTCAATGTCTGCCCTGCTCATCCAAGTGGCATCCTCCTGAGGTTTGTTTAGCCACTTCACCAAATAGTCATGATAGGTGTGCCTTCTAGTTTGTTTTGCAATCCTCTTGTCCAAAATGCACTCAATCTGATTTGGAGATGAAGGAATGAGTTCCTGGAGTGTGTGATCAGTTTGATCTTCTTCAACAACAGTCTGAGGATCAGATCCTTTATAGGGATAAAGGTCTGAAACATTAAAAATTGGAGACAAAGCAATGCCATCCGGAAGTCTAATTTTGTAGGCATTTTCTCCACATTTCTTGAGCACTTCACAAGGCCCAATCTTCTTCATGAGTAGCTTAGTGTGTTTACCTACAGGGAGCCTCTCCTTCTTCAGATGAACCATTACTAAATCACCTTCCTTGAACTGCAAATCCCTTCTTTTTCTGTCAGCAAATTGTTTATATTTCTGAGAAGTGGACAGCAATTTCTGTTGTACTTGTTCATGGACATCTTTCATGACTTGAACGAAGTCTTCAGCCAAGGCACTGCTATTTTCTAGTCCTTTAACCTCCCTTAGTTCCAAAATACGCCTTGGGTGAGTGCCATAAACAATTTGGAAAGGAGACAGGCCGGTGCTTCTATTGACAGTGTCATTGTATGAGAACTCTGCCTGAGCCAAAATTGAATCCCAACTAGCACCCTGCTCCTTGGTTAGGCATCTTAGGAGGTTGCCAAGTGACCTATTAATCACCTCTATTTGTCCATCAGACTGAGGGTGATAGGCAGATGATAAGGACAAATTTGCACCTAGTCTCTTCCACAGTGTCCTCCAGAAGTGTCCTATGAACTTGGGGTCTCTGTCTGAGATTATGGACAAAGGTAAACCATGTAACCTGACTATTTCCTTGAAGAAAAGACCTGCTATGTGTGAGGCATCATGTGTGGTTCTACATGGGATGAAGTGAGCCATTTTTGAGAACCTATCTACAACCACAAAAATGCTGTCATGTCCATTCTTTGTCCTAGGCAAACCAAGTACAAAGTCCATACTTATGGAATCCCAAGGCTTTGAAGGAATAGGTAGAGGAGTGTATAAACCTGCATTTGATGTATGCCCCTTTGCTCTTTGGCAAATTTGACAAGTTTCAACAAACTTCCTTACATCGGTTGGCAATTTTGGCCAAAAATAGTACCTCCTAACCAATTCTAGGGTCTTATCAATACCAAAGTGACCTGACATGCTGCCACAATGATTTTCCTTTATTATATTCTCTCTAATAGATCCTCTTGGGATACACAACATGCTACCCTTGAAAAGATATCCATCTTGCAATAAAAAATCAGAAAAATCAGTATTATACCTTCCTGTCATGGCCTTGCAAGAGAGGTATGGTTCTTTGAAGTCTTCATCTACTGTATACTGATCTTTAATGGCATGAATACCTGTACTTTCCAATTGAATAGTTTGCACAACAAGATTTCTCCTGCTTAAGGCATCGGCTACCTTATTGGCCACTCCTTTCTTGTGTTTTATAAAGAAGGTGTATGCTTGGATGTACTCCATCCACTTGACATGTCTGTGATTCAACTTTTGCTGCCTGTTCAAGAAGCTTAATGCATGGTTATCAGTAAAAACTATAAATTCCTTTGGCAATAAGTAGTGTCTCCATTTCCTCAATGACTGAACCATGGCATATAACTCTAGATCATAGGTGGAGTAGTTTTGTTTTACCTCATTTAACTTCTCACTAAAGAATGCTATAGGCCTCCCATCTTGACTTAGGACTTCTCCAACAGCCCTCTTACTTGCATCACACTCTACCACAAAGAGCTTGTCAAAATTAGGTAGCACTAGGACTGGTTTTTCTGAAATTTTTTTCTTTAACAGTTCAAAGGCTTTGCTGGCCTCATTTGTCCATACAAACACACATTTCTTGCCCCCTTTTATGGTGTCAACAAGTGGAGCACAAATGCCACTAAACCCTCTAATGAACTTTCTATAAAAGCTGCATAAACCATGGAAACTCCTTACCTCCGAGGCTATTGTAGGTGTTGGCCAATTAAGAATGGCTGCAACCTTACTTGGATCCATTTTTAGGCTGCCCTTGGAGATGACAAACCCCAAAAATATCAACTCTTCTTGTAGGAAGACACATTTGTCAAGATTGATTCTCAACTTCTCCTCTTGAAGCCTCCTGAGCACTTGATGGATATGCCTTATGTGGTCTTCCTTGCTGTCACTAAAAATCAGTATATCATCCAAATATACAACAATAAACTTGTTAAGGAAAGGTTTTAGCACTTCATTCATCAATTTCATGAAGGTGCTTGGTGCATTTGACAAGCCAAAAGGCATGACAACCCATTCAAATAGTCCTTCATTGGTTTTGAAGGCGGTTTTCCACTCATCCCCTTCCCTTATCCTGATTTGGTGATAACCACTTTTTAGATCTATCTTGGTAAAATACTTAGCCCTACCCAAGCAATCCATTAAATCTTCTATTCTAGGCATTGGAAATCTATACCTGATAGTAATCTTGTTGATGGCCCTGGAATCAGTGCATAGTCTCCATGTTCCTTCCTTCTTGGGTGCAAGCACTGCAGGTACTGCACATGGGCTAATACTCTGCTTGATAAGCCCTCTATCCAACAAGTCTTGGATTTATCTTGCCACTTCAGCATTTTGCTCTGGAGTCAACTTGTAGGCTGCTTGGTTTGGTAGGGTGGATCCAGGGATGAGATCAATGCAATGACTAATCTCCCTCTTTGGTGGAAGAGCATCCTTGCCTTCATCGGCTATCACATCATGGAACTTCTCCAATAGTTCTTCCACTTCCTTTGGTCCAATCCTCCTAAGAGGTTGCTGCACTTTGACCTTCTTGGGATTCACATCTTTGGGCTTGATGACTACTGCAAAACATGGCACTTTCTCTTCCTTGAGGTTAGCGAAAAACTCTTTTTCACCTACCAACATAACTGAACTAGAAATGACTTTCTCTTTGCAATCATCAATCAAAGGAGTCATTGTAAACTTTTCACCATTCTTGGACAAATGAATTACATTGTTCTTACCATCATGTTGGGCACTTGTGTCATGTTGCCAAGGTCTTCCAAGAAGAAGGTGGCATGCATCCATATCCACTATCTCACAAAGAACCTTATCATGATATTCACCTATCTTGAATTCAACCCAACATTGCTCTTTCACCACAATTTGTTGTTCCTTGGTTAGCCAAAAGACTCTATAGGGGTTAGGATGAGGCATTCTTTCCAATTCTAACTTAGTCACCATTTCATTAGAAGCCAAATTTTCAGAAGAACCTGAATCAACTATTACCTTGCACACTTTTCCTTTCACCTTGCAAGTGGTTCTGAACAAGTTGTTTCTTTGGGGCTGCTCCTTGGTGGCTGGCATGATGAGTGACCTGTTGAACATGATGCATTCTCCACTCTCAGGTGCTGCAGACTTGGAAGAGGTTGTTTGGTAACTTGTGGTGCTTTGACAGTCCTCTTCTTGAAGGAGTTGTACTCTTCTTTCTTTCTGATTTGCAGCAGTGTTTCCCATCTTCTCCGGGCACCTAAAGGACTGATGTCTAATCTGATTGCAAGAGAAACACCTTCCAGTAAACACACTAGGACCTCTGCCCCCACTTCTTCCTCTGCCATTACCTCTGCCCCTAAACTGACCCTTATCAGCACTGTTTTTATCAGCCTGCCCTTGGCTGCCTTCTTGTGATCCACCACCTTGGAATCTAGAGAAATTATCTCTGTTTTGAAATCTGCCCCTGCCCCTAAAGTTTTGATTTCCTCTGCCTCTGCTGCTGCTGTATGAATCACCTTTTCTTCTTTGTTTATCCTCAATTCTCAATGCCATTTGAAAACACTTATGGACTGTCTCCGGGTTAAAGAGAGTTAATTCATCTTGAATGGAGAACTTGAGGCCATTAAGATACCTTGCAAGCTTCTGTTTTTCATTCTCAGGCATCTTGGCTTTCAATGTCATCTTGTGAAACTCCTCTGTGTAGGTGCTCACGTCCATGTCCTTTTGTCTCAAGTTGTGCAACTTCTTGTTCAAGTTGACCTCATAATCCTCAGGGACAAATTGCTTCTTGATTTCAAGTACCATCTTCCTCCATGTAGAGATAGGATTCCTATCATCTTCTATCCTCTCATTTTGAATAAAATTCCACCAACTCAAGGCTGGCCCTTTCATTCTTGATTTGGCAATCTTCACTTTCTGATTTTCTGCCACTTCTTCACATTCAAAATAGTTCTCCATTGCCTCAATCCAATCAAGGCACTCCTCTGGATTCATCTTACCAGGAAACATAGGTAAGTCTGCCTTATTGTCCTTCCTACTCAACTTTCCAAGTGCATCTAGGAATTGTCTCTCTGACATGCCTCCTTGTGGCTCTTCCATAGGCACTTCTTCTTCCTCATATTGATCCTCTTCATCTGAATCTAAGATGACTTCTGACTTCTTCTTCTTGTCTTTGTCTTTCTTCAACTTTTCTATCTCAGCCTCCATCCTTTTGTTCTTGGCTGCTTGCTCTCTCACTATCTTTGCCAATTCGGCATTTGTCACCTTTGAAGGAATTTCCTCCTCTTCTTCTCTATCTCCCATCTCTTTGATGGCTCTGATACCACCTAGTCTAGAGTGGCACAAGGGAAGCAACACACAAGGGTTTACTCTATTGTCCTTTGCCCACTCACCCACTTCAAACAGCCTTCAACCAAGCAACCAAAGGCACATTCAAGGGTGTATGAAGGATTTGGTATCCTAGTGATGGCTCCACCTTCTAGGCTTCTCCAACACCTCAGGACAGATCAACAAACACCTTCTATGTAGTTGGTTTGGTCTCCAACTTCCCAAAACTCTTCAACCTATACCTTGACTAGTAAGGCTACTAGCCCTCCAAACTAGGTTTTCTCAACAAAACTTGACAAAATCCCAAAGGTCTAGGCAAAAAAATGATGGAATTGAACACCTTTCAGGGGACCCTAACAACCTCCAAATCTCCTGCTCCAACTCTACTCCAGCAATTCAGAACGCCTACTAGGTCTCTAGGCCTAATTGATCAATTTAGGCTAGGTTACAAAGCAAGTGCTCAAAATTGGGTGCATAGGTTAGGGGCAGGAACTTGGAATGCTTCTACCATGTCCTTACAACACAAATCCATCATTTATTTGCTCACCCTAACAGGATTCTATCATCTACAACCTCAAATAGCATGAAATTGGCCAAATACAATGAAATACTTGACCTAGGGCATCACCTTAAAAATAGAAGACTGCATTTTCTGACAAAAATCTTTTGGAATCTTATTGTAAATACCCCTAGCCTATATTTCACCAGTTTTTGCAAATTTTCAATGGTGGAAATGCATTCTAGGGCCGGATTTCTATGGCTGCCCTAGAAAACAGGGTTTCTGGACCTGTTTTGAAAGAAAAATCTATAACTTTTGATCCCGACCACTTCAAGACCTCAAACCAGTTGCATTGGAACCCTGACTCCAAGAGCTTTCAGAAAAATATCATTTGTACACGTGAAAAGTCTGTACAGTATGTACACAGCAAGAAAAACAGCAAAAAATAGTCAGTTTTCTTGATTTTTGTGCCCAAATTCCGTACAAAAACTTCCTCCTCCGTACTGGAGTCAGATATTCACCATATTAACCCATCCAAGTTAGTTTACAACTTCTACAAATAGTTTGAATAACCAAAATGAAGTTGCAACCGGTCAATGTGTCATTGACACCATTGACAACACTTGACACTATGGAGTTTTTGCATTTTCCAAAGGATGGCGATTTGCTTTTCTTGTCCAATGGAATCAAAACATCCTCCATACTCCCAAAACATGATAAAACACACAAACAATAAAAAAAACTCAAAACCAACCCTTATACCTTCTAGGCCTAAGTGGCATAACAAGGATCCAAGTGGACTAAGCATGATTGAGGTTTATATGGTTACCTCAATCATCTTGACCACACAAAAAGGACCATATACTCATGGCTAAAGCCTTATTACAATCAAAACCACAACTTTCAAAAAAAATGCAAACAAAGTGACTTTAGGAACCAAGGTGCTCCTAGGTGCCCTGCACCAGTGAAGAGTGCTTTGATTGAAGACTTATGCATGAACTACCTCTAACCCTGATCCTGCACTTTCATTTCATAGTCTCCTTGCATATAATGTCATGGTTCAAACACAAGGTTTACAATGCTAGAAGCTTAGCATTTATCTGCCTAACTGCAATCATGTAGCACCCCATCATGACTACCTTTCATAGTGTATATGCTTGATATGGTACTCACTTCTTTCCTCAAGGGTCAAAATTTCTACCTTCATATACCTTGCAACTATCATTTGTATCTTCCTGCACACTCACTATGATGTGGGACTGTCACCAACCTATGATGCATACATTGGCCTCTTATGCATAGTCAACCATGGTAGTGTTTTGACTATCCTAAAACTGAGTATGAATACAATCTTAATTGCTATGACCATTACTTTGTTTATTACTACTACTATCAAATTTCCACACTTGAGGCACTGTCTAGGGCTTGGTTGGTGTTGAAACCCTAAAGGTTGATCCTCACTGCCATTTCATTACCACTCTTCAACAAAATACTCGTTGTCCTTTGATCTCTTTATGGCTAGCAGTATAAGTTTATAGTCCTTCCTTCAACCCAAGTTTGAAATGTCATCATCCTACAAACTAATAGCATTGCTTAGCATTTGCTAAAAGATTTGTATTGCAATAGGTGTTAGGTTGATTGTAGCTTTGAATGCAACTACATTTTAAGTGCCATCCTAGGTACTCTGTGGGTACATATGGGATGTACTAGGGATGGCAGAGCCAAATCTTAGACATCCCAATGCCACTCTTGCTCCTGTTTAGTACAGCAATGGGACTAATTGTACAAGGACCTAATAACTTAGGTTTTATGCAAATAAAGAGAAACATTTTTAATCTTGATGAGAAAAATCTAGCTTACAGTATGACTGAGAACTTCAACTTTGCATTGTATCATCCTTCTAGACCACATTTCTACTATGATTTGGTTACTAGGGAATCAACATGAGTAAAAGGATTTAAAGGAAGACCCCCAAAGAATTTCAAAATAAGGAAAGCTTGGCAAATATTGACAGATAAGACTAAAATTATTATCCTGTAATTTATTTAGTTTGTGATCATTCTATTCGACAAATGCAGCCTCATTCCTAGCTGCATATATGCAAATCTTTAGAAGCCTCATTTGTTTAGATATGTCAAATAGAGTTAACTAGTTTGGGGTCACAAATTTTCTGTTACATTAGCATTTCTGATAGTTCTTAGTTTAGCATAAAGTGAAAGATTTTCACAAGGAAAAAATCTAAAAGTAATTAGAGAGGGCCCTTGAATTAGACAGTAAATACTCATCCTTTATTTTGCAGATTTGGAGTCCCTTGGCTCCATTTATCATTAGCAAACACATTAATTCACACTCCATTTAGCATCCTTAAAACTTGTGTAAAAATGGATATATACATACTAAATGCAAGCATAAGGGATACCAATCAAGAGAAGAAAAAAATACTCTCCATTGCATCTGTAAACTCAACAACATTATAATACCCACTACACAACATACAACAAATTACATTAGACACAATAAGGGGAAACCAATTGGGCTCAATACAGAATCCAAGAAAAAATATATTAAAGTAGGCATTAACAATTTTGTATAAAAATAGCCTCGAATCAAATAAGTGTATTTTATGAGTTCAAG
The DNA here is from genome assembly GCA_027924645.1 of Cunninghamia lanceolata. Lineage (NCBI taxonomy): Eukaryota > Viridiplantae > Streptophyta > Pinopsida > Cupressales > Cupressaceae > Cunninghamia > Cunninghamia lanceolata. Next base: position 1,117,193 of record BSBN01001712.1, read on the forward strand.
GGCATTACAACTCTTCATTTTCTCCATTACCAAACATCACAAAAAGGGAAAACAAAACATTAAAATTTTCATTTTTCTAAACCAAGTTTTGTTTGTAAGAGATCTCCTATATAAGACTCACAAGTGACAAGTTCATGAAGTTGAAGCAACTTAGCAAAGGACTTCTTGAGTTTCAAAAGCTGTATTGCTTCAAGCACTCCATTGCAAAATAGAAGGGCCTGTGATCAAAAGGCCTTTTTGGCTTGTCTTTGCAAAAGATGCTGGATCAACTCAGCTACTTGAGACAAACTCACCTCAAGGAATTGCAAATTTTGACACCTATTCGGTGAAGATTTGCCCATCACAGGCCTTATAAGTGTGTCCATAAGTGATAAAGCTTCACATTGTAGGAATTCTAATTTGGCTTTTAGGAAATTTTCAAGAAGCACTCTAAAGAATGCAGTGCCTAACCAATGATGGCGTCTAAACACTTCCCTCAAAAAAGCTCCTTTTAGACAACACTTTTTGCTAGAAAAGAAACCTTCTAATGATGGAAAGAAAATTGTTGAAACCTCTTCTACCTTGGCTTCATTCAAATTCCCATGTATAACCTTCAAGAGCCAGAAAGTACATGTCTGAGCCAAAGACTCAATTTTTTTCCCTTGGGACAGGAGACCAGTTTTAGAACCTTATCCAAAAGACCTTCCAAAAATGAAAATTTCACTTCTGGACCTTTGGGATACTCTTTTTCTTTACAAATTTTCCACTCTAAAATGACCCCAATGTGGTTGGTAAGTTGTTTGTTTCCTTTTGTTGAAGAAGAATTCTTCTCAAAAGCTTGCAGCAAACATGAGAAAATAGTCAAAACAATCAGTTTATTAGAGTTCCTTTGCAGATAGAACTCTAAAAAAGAGAGTACTTGTAGTTTAAAATGCACAAATTCTCTTTTGAATGATCGAGGGCCTCCACTACAACACCGCATGGCTTGTTGCTGGGCCTTGCGGTGATGCGGGTGATTCCCACATCACCGCAAGGCCCAGCAACAAGTTGTGCAGTGTTACGGTGGAGGCCTTCCCCAATATCAATATCTAATGGTTCCACATTTTGCATACATCCTGCCATCCCGCATAACATTTCATTTTGGCTTAGACTGGTAGTACACTTGCAAACGTGAGTGCATGGGGTTAGGAACTTGTTTGTAATTTGTCGTCAATGGAGGGTAATTCTCCTAAATCCATTCCTTATGTTTGATATCTGATAAAAATCCCCCATCCATTATTTGTAATATCTAACAAAAATCCCCCATCCATTATGCTTTGATGGATGCCCATTCCCTGTTCCAAAGCTTCCATTTTGGAACAGGCAGGGAGGATGTTGGCAAAGGTTGTGCAATCTAGCTTTACACCTACCAATTACATTTGCTTGAAAGTTTCTAAAGCCTTTTCAACAAATCCATTTTGTGCATATCCCACAACCATTGCATTCCATGAGATGACATCTCTTTGAGGCATTCTGCCAAACAGTTCACATGCCTTGTCAATGCTTCCACATTTTGCATACATGTCTACTAGGGCAATTGAAACTACAACATCTGACAAAATTCCTCTATCCATTACTTTTTGATGGATGTCCATACCCTGTTCCAATGCTCCCATTTTGGCGTAGGTAGGAAGGATGCTGGCAAAGGTTGTGGAATTTGGCTTTACACCTGCCAATTGCATTTGCTTGAAAGTTTGTAAAGCCTTTCCAACAAATCCATTTTATGCATATCCAACAATAATTGAGGCATTCTGTCCAAGAGTGTTGGTTTCTTGGTGTTATTTAAATTTTATCTTTTTTTTTAAAAAAAAATTGTTATTATCTTCTATTTCTACATTGAACTGGATGGTTTGGATTGCAGGTTACTGAATAATGTAATGATGCACAAATGACAGATTTCATAGAGGGTAACTTCCTTGTGAAACAGGTAATCTAATCTATCATGAATTGGATGTATAATTTAAAGGTGGTTTCTACCAATGGTTGTGTTTCTTTTTTTATAATGTATTTAATGGTATATGTTTGTCTATTTGCTTTATAGGTGGAGGATATTAAAAATATTTCTGAATATTTTGCTCAATTGAGAAGAATTGGATACAGGCGTAGTAAGCATGGTTTCAGTGGCATGAGCAAAGGAACAGAGGACTGTAGTGTTAGCATTAAAAGCCAAGTATATGAAAGTTGCAGGGCAAACATCTAGAAAGAAAGTATGCACAGAGTAGTCACCATAATGTAGAGTGAAGACCAAGGACACTAAATATGACTGCCTACCAAGTGTCTAATGTAATAGAAGCAGGGTAAGTGAATCGTTTAGACTCATAAAGAGGCTTTTGAAGATGTATTGAAGGAAGAATTTGATTCCATGCCCTAAGAGGACTTGATATCTTCAAACTCAATAAAAACATGTCCCATAAGCAATGCTGATGACAGTACAAGACACAAGAATACAATGATGTTTCATTAAGGAAGCCTGATCTAGTCCATGTTTCACATTATGATCCTATCACAGACCTGACTACATATGATAGTGCATTTCCTTTGGTTACAGTCAAGAAGGACAAGTGCAAGACTGATGGGGTGGATTAGATGACCTGTGGCAACAGTTAGGCTGGTTGAGAATCAGTTACTGATAATTTACTTTTTGGCAAAGCATTATAAACTTGGAGAAGTTTCTTTCTTGTCATTTATGTGCATTGTAACTCAAATTTTTAGTCTTGTGACTAAAAACAAACATTGTAATACTCTATTTCTAAGCATTTTTAAAGCAAGATAGATATTTTAGACTTGTGCAAGATGTAAGAACACCTTTCTTTTAATAAAGATCAGTGATTTTGCCTTCTCAATGGCTGTCTTATTGTGTGCAATTGATGATTGATGTGTATTTCTATGTTTTATGTTTAAATCCTCAAATATCAGTAAATTAAAATGACTAAATATACTACTAATTGATGTCAATTAGTAATTAAATTGACTAAATATACTACCAATTGACATAAATCAGTGAACGGTGAATAAATATGACTAAATATATGACCAATGTTAAATCAGTGAATAAAAATGACTAAATATACTACCAAATTGATCAAAATGATGATTAAAATTAATGACTAAATACACTACCAATGGATAGAAATTAGTGAATAAAAATGACTAAATAAGTGACCAGTTAACAACAATCAATGACTAAATTAACAACTAAATATATCAGTGAATAAAAAATGACTAAATAAGTGACTAGATTATAGCAATCAATGACTAAATATACTACCAAATCGATCAATTAAAACAACCAATAAATGACTAAAAATGGTTTAGTCATCAATTTGGTCACGTTATAAATGACTGACAATAGACTAATGGTCACCTGACCATGTTTGGTCATTTATAAGCAATTTTTAGTAGTTTTTTCAGTCATATATTTGTTAGATTCAAGACAAACAACTGAGAGGGGGGGTGAATCAGTTGTCTAAAACTTTCTTCCAATTAAACACTTAAATCCACTTTGTAATTCAGTAGCATAATAATAAATCAATCATGGAAACATAATACATTAAATCAAGAGCAGAAACACATCAACACATAAGACACCAAGATTTTGATGTGGAAAACCTGGTTAAGAGAAAAACCATGGGGTGATTAACCCAAGATTATATTCTCTGTTAGGAGAATAGAAAGAACAAAATGGCACATGCCAATTAGGGCTCACTACCCGAGCACACTGCTCACAAGAGGCCCACTACCTACAAGAGACACATTGTCTACAAAATAATAAGTATCACCTACTTGAACTAGAAAATAGCATCTTCACCATGCTTAAATTAGTTCCATTTAAGCCCAATACTTCTGCTCTGCCTTTCGCTCCTCTACACTCTACCACACTTTGAAATGACTTTACAATTCCTTATTTATACAAGACATTGACTTAGGAATGATCATCTAAGTCGACAAACATTATAGAACAAATACATCATGACTAATTACAAAAGACTTCACACAGATCAACACAGTATCAGCCACACAGATTTGAGACTTCAATATTCTTCTAGGAACACGCCAATCTTCACATAACATCTTCAAGATCATCCACAGGATGTGTAACTCATCCGGTCATCCAAACTTAGGAAGAACACCATCATCCGGAAGTAACTCTTCAATTGCAAGCTCAAACTCCAATGCGGAACACGAACTAGACACAATCCAAAGACCTCCACAAGATTTCCTGAATCACCAAGAACATCCACACTTCATCTACTTACTAAAATCCTTCTCTCCATCCGGAACCTCAAGAACACAGTCTGTCATCACTGTCACAAAGGAATAGATGCTTGCAGACCTCCAAACGTTGAACCAATTGAGTTGTCAATTCACATTAACTTCCTAAACACTCCCTCAAATCTGCAGAATAGGATAATGCATTTCTAGATCTCACTGGACCTGTCTGTATCACTCCGTCACCACTGAACACCTGCTGGAACCAGTTTTACTTGAGCGGCCACAACTTCTTCGATCATCATGCAGACCTCTAAAATCTTTACTGGATCATCTTAAGACACATATCTACAAACCCTTTGAACCACATCCTCTGATCCTTATCATTAATGCAACAAGAGTATGTTGACATCAATGACAACACCGGTTAGGCCCATACTTGCAACAATCTCCCCCTTTGTGATTGATGGCAACATATGATGCGAAAAACTGTTTTGATCATCAACACAAGAACTTTTTATTACTGACACAACTCCCCCTATCAACAACATCCATTCACATGTCTTCTCTTCCTTTACTGCTCCCCCTTTGATTAGCAACCACTTGTTTTTCACATGTCTTCTCTCCTCCTTTGACATCAATGGCAAAGGGCACATACTTGCAACTCCAACACTTCAAAATCATACCAGCTACTCCCCCTGAGTAGCATCTCTCCATCATCAATCCACATCACAAGATATGAATGTGATATCCACCGGACTAATGCACATCAGTGCACCTTAGTTCATCACCGGAGGGGCAATAACCCCTAACTTCTCCCTGAGATACTAAAAAGAGTCCTTAGGTAGAGGTTTAGTAAAGATATCTGCAATCTGATCCTTCGAAGGCACAAACTCCAATCTAACTTCATTCTTGTTCACTTGCTCTCTCAAAAAGTGAAAATTGATGGATATATGTTTAGTCTTTGAATGCAACACTGGATTCTTAGATATATTTGTTGCACTTGAATTATCACAAAAGATTGTGATAGGATCCTCATACTCCACTCTTATGTCTCTTAGCATTTGCTTCATCCACAAAACTTGAGTACAACTACCTGCTGCTGCAATATATTCTACTTCTGCAGTAGACAGAGATATTGCCTCTTATTTCTTGCTCAGCCAAGAAACCAATCTCTTCCCCAAAAAGAATGCTCCACCACTAGTACTCTTCCGGTCATCCACATCTCCTGCCCAATCCGCATCTGTATATGCATGAAGAGAAAAATCATGATCTCTGGGATACCATAATCTATACTCAACTGTCCCTTTTAGATATCTACAAATCCTCTTGATTGCCATGACATGAGATTCTCTAGGATCAACTTGAAATCTGGCAACAAGACCAACAACATTCATAATGTCAGGTCTAGTTTGAGTGAGATACAACAATCCACCAATCATTGACCTGTACTTTTTCTAATCAGCCTTAGGAGAGTCATCATCTTTGCTCAATTTACACCTGGTTGCCATGGGAGTATTCATTGGTTTTAAGTTTTCCATCCCAAATTTCTTCAACAATTCTTTCACATATTTGGTCTGAGAAATGAAGATTCCTTTCTTTGTTTGAGTGATTTGTAAACCCAAGAAGAAATTCATTTCCCCAATCATGGACATCTCAAATTCACTTTTCATTTGATTTGCAAAAGTTTTACACATACTAGCTCTTCCTCCAAAAATGATATCATCAACAAACACTTCAACAATCAATATGTTTTCATGATCAATTTTGAAATACAAATTACTATCAGCAGTACCTTTGTTGAAACAAATCTTCAAAAGATGCTTATCTAATCTTTCATACCAGGCTCTTGGGGCTTGCTTTAGTCCATATAGTGCCTTTTTTAACTTGCAGACCATATCACCATGATCAGACAATTGAAATCGATCCGGTTGCTTAATGTATACTTCTTCTTCCAAGTCACCATTCAGGAATGCAGACTTGACATCCATCTGATATACTTTGAAATCCTTGAAGGTAGCAAAAGTAAGAAATAATCTGACTGCTTCAATTCTTGCCACCAGAACAAAAGTTTCTTCAAAATCACCTCCTATTTGAGAATAACCCTTGCAGACCAATCTAGCTTTATTTCTAATTACTTCACCAACTTCATTCAATTTGTTCCAGAAGACCCATTTGGTTTCAATCACATTCTTGTTTCTAGGTCTGGGAACAAGATCCCAAGTGTGATTTTTCTCAATTTGCATCAGCTCTTCCTCCATTGCTTTAGTCCAGTTTTCATCATTGCAAGCTTCATTCACTGTCTTAGGTTCAATCTTTGAAATCAGACAATACTCTTCTAAATCTTGAGCAATCCTTCTTCTTGTTTGTACACCTTTGCTTTTATCACCTATGATCTGATCTTCAGAATGGTTCAGTCTTACATACCTGGGAACTTTGGGAGTTTCTTGCACTTCTGATTCTTGATCAGGCTCATTGAAACTTATCTCTTCTTCTTGATTTACCGTATCAGTCTGGATCTGAATCTCAGAAGGGGCTTGGACTCCTTGGATCAAAACATCATTATGATCATCTTCATCACATTCATAAAATCTTGAGGGTTTTTCAATTCCTTCATCAACCTTCACATTAGTACTTTCTATAATCTTTCTCAATCTCTTATTATAACACTGGTATGCTTTACTTTGAGTAGAGTAACCCAAGAAAATTCCTTCATCACTTCTAGCATCAAATTTGCCTAAATCTTCATCTCTCTTAATGTAACATTTGCTACCAAAAACTCTAAAATACCTCACAGTAGGAGTGATGCCAAACCAAAGTTCATAAGGAGTCTTACCGGCATTGCTTCTAATTTGGCAGCAACCTTGATTTTATAAGAAGCAGGAAGGGATCTGAGAACTTTGCCAACAATCTCATCTTCATCCAAGACTCCACCAGCACACCTAATGCCACAAACAAGCTCATTTACTCTTGGCATAAAAGTAGTGATATTTTCATCTTCTCTCATCTTCAGATTTTTAAATTTTCCTTTCAAACTCTGTAGCCTTGCACATTTAACATACTTGTCTCCTTCATGCAAAAGTTCCAATTTTTTCCAAATCTCAAAAGCAATTTGTAGATCAACAACATTTGACAGCTCTGAATCAGATAATGCACTTAGAAGGGCTTCTTTAGTCCACAGATTGTTTTTAGCATCTGTGATTTTATTTGGGGCTTTTAGGCCACCCTGTGGAGGAGTATACTTCGTTGAAGCCATGGTCTAGTACTGCATTTTCATACATTGCAAGTGATATTACATGCGACTTTTCCAAAGATTAAAATTGGTTCCATCAAACTTCAGACTATCCTTCTTGTAGGATGACATCCTGGATCTCCTCAAGCGGTTAAGCTCCTTTTAGAGGAACTTAGCTCTAATACCAATTGTTAGATTCAAGACAGACATCTGAGAGGGGGGGTGAATTAGTTGTCTAAAACTTTCTTCCAATTAAACACTTAAATCCACTTTGTAATTCAGCAGCATAATAATAAATCAATCATGGAAACATAATGCATTAAATCAAGAGTAGAAACACATCAACACATAAGACACCAAGATTTTGACATGGAAAACCCGGTTAAGGAAAAAACCACGGGGTGATTAACCCAAGATTATATTCTCTGTTAGGAGAATAGAAAGAACAAAATGGCACATGCCAATTAGGGCTCATTGCCTGAGCATACTACTCACAAGAGGCCCACTGCCTACAAGAGACACACTGTCTACAGAATAATAAGTATCACCTACTTGAACTAGAAAATAGCATCTTCACCATGCTTAAATCAGTTCCATTTAAGCCCAATACTTCTGCTCTGCCTTTCACTCCTCTGCACTCTACCACACTCTCATCACCACAAGACACACTTTGAAATGACTTTACAATTCCTTATTTATACAAGACATTGACTTAGGAATGATCATCTAAGTCGGCAAACATTACAGAGCAAATACATCATGACTAATTACAAAAGACTTCACGTGGATCAACACACTGTCGGCCACACAGATCTGAGACTTCAATATTCTTCTAGGAACACGCCAATCTTCACATAACATCTTCAAAATCATCCGCAGGATGTGTAACTCATCCGGTCAGCCAAACTTAGGAAGAACACCATCATCCGGAGGTAACTCTTCAATTGCAAGCTCAAACTCCAATGCAGACCACCAACACAAACTAGACATGATCCAAAGACCTCCACAAGCTTTCCTGAATCACCAAGAACATCCACACTTCATCTGCTTACTGAAATCCTTCTCTCCTTCATCCGGAACCTCAAGAACACAGTCTGTCATCACTGTCACAAAGGAATAGATGCTTGCCAATCTCCAAACCTCGAACCAATTGAGTTGTCAATTCACATTGACTTCCTAAACACTCCCTCAAATCCGTAAAATAGGATAATGCATTTCCAGATCTCACCGGACCTGTCTGGATCACTCTATCACCACTGAACACCTGCCAGAACCGGTTTTACTTGAGTGGCCACAACTTCTTCAGATCATCATGTGGACCTCTGAAATCTTTACTAGATCATCTTAAGACACATATCTACAAACCCTTTGAACCGCATCCTCTGATCCTTATCATTAATGCAATAGGAGTATGTTGACATCAATGACAACACCGGTTAGGCTCATACTTGCAACAATATTGTTGTTTTTGTACTAGTGTCAGTACCAAGAATTATTAGACAAATTACCTTATATGTCCCCACCTTAAGGTGGTTGATGCCATGTATCCCTATCAAGCACATTAAGGTAGAGAGAAAACACACGAGGGATCAAGAGCTCACACAAAGTGCATGCCCCCAAAGGTGACATGTACTTTACGATTGCCGAATGTTCCCACAAACACACAATTTCTTGCAAGAAGAGAGGCTAGAAATATTTCTTGAAGATAATAACCACGTCACATGATAAAAGTAATGCATAAAAATAATCACATGAAGAGCCAAGGTTATACTACGGATTTAGAAACCTAGTATAACCGTGGGGCTATACTGCAGAGATCTCAAAACTGAGTGTAACCAAGGTGAGACTCAAGATAAACAAAGTGCACGGAGCAACTATATTGTTATGGTTTGTTAGCAAATATAAGACATCATCAAAATATCACACAGAGATTCTACTAGCCAAGCGTCGGATAATATATATCAACCCCATCGTCATGTATGGACTAGGTCCATTTTTACTTACTCGCTGAAGGGACACATGGTTAGTATCAATATTATTTATTTTTCATCATCTGCCAGCTAGATAGAACCACTAGAAGAAGGTAGACTATAAATCAAGAGATGAGAAACAAGTGCCTTAGGGTCGTCACATAGGAAGGTGCCCCCAGGTCACCAACCGCAAGGTTATGCCCCTAAGACACAACACACAACAATGAAAATAGAGGAGAAGCAAGATAGAAGAATGATGATACAAATAGAAGAAGGGTCACAATAGAGGCGGTCTCCTAGTATCCTTGACCTTACAAGAATATCAAGGGTCATCCATGGAGGCCTAAACAACACATAACACATCACGGGGGAAATACAACAAAGAGGTAAAGGGTTAGAAATACTTACCTGAAGGCACAATCGGACTAGCGGTTGTCCTGGATCTTGATCTTTACTTTGATGGTTAAAGCTTTATCTCTTCTTTCTTCCACATTTTCATGAGTTTGCGAGGGGACAATTGTAGGATTTATCAATGGAAAGGTATCTATTAATGATGGTGTAGAAGAAATCTCACAGTTTTCTACGCCAATAAAACAAGGTGATGTAGGAGCTGGAAAGATACCCATTTTAGTCAGGTGAGGTTGTGAAAGAACCCGAAAAATGCCCATTTCAGTCCATATAAAATGTTTGTTGATGTTTTCCAAATTTTGAGTATTGTCCAAGGTATGTGAATGTTTAGTTAAGGCTATATGATTTTTTTCTTTGTTTAATATGTAATTGAGAGGTGTTTGAAGATCAATTGGTAAATTTTTATTGTCAATAGGTTGAAGAAGTTGTTCACATAGAGGATATACATCATCCAATGATTCATCCTGGCTAGGGAGAGCATGCAGGGATAGAAGAGTGGTGTTAAGGAATGTGTCAAGTATGTCTTCTTCTTGTGCCAAAATATCCTCACCAAGTGAGGTTATGTTGGTAGAAGTCTTTTTATTAGATGAATCACCTAGGGCTATATCAGTCTCATAGGTCTCAGAAAGTATGTCCATTATGTCACCATGAAATGTAGGGAGAGAAGGAGGGATGTCTTGATCATTGCCTTCTTTGTTGTCTTTTGTAGAGATGAATTATGTGAGGTTTTCCAAGATTGAAGGATAGATACCCATGAGAGTGGTAAAACTTTCAAAATCAGATATGTAACATAGAATTTCATATGTAGAACTCATGGGGAGATCAATATCATGGATGTGTGCAAATTTTTGTAGGACTTGAGGATATTTATAAATGAATTTGTAAAAGTTATCAACATCTATGATGTATGCAAACAAAGCTTCCAAAGATGAATACCGAGATGCCTCCATGTCCTTGTTTTTGTGTAAAATATGCAAGTTTTCAAACAAAAGTGCAGAATAATGTGAAATATTTAAATGAGCAATGTATTTATGAATGCAAGATCAGATTTTAAAAGATTTTCAATGCTTATGCGAGGAACCAGTGCAAAACTATGTATGCTTATGATCTAAATGCTTGATTTTTTCACTTTTTTCAATGCAAATGCCTAAAAGAGGAAGTGTTGTGAAGAAATTAATGAGGGGCAGTGAGTAATAAGCTCAATATCAATCTAATAATGCAACAATATCCTTCACAACACACCTATAATGCAAATCTAAATAGATGACAAGGCAAAATCTAGTAAAAATGCAAGGTTTTTAAACCCTAATTGTGAAATTAAGGCATGCATTTTTTTGCAAAAAGACACTATGATGAAACACTAAAATTATAAATAAGTCCTAAAAGAGTGTTTAAAAGAGTAGTAAAATCTGAAACAAGATTTTAACTATGAAACCCTAGCTAATGCAAAGACTAGGTTTTATGAAAAATACCCAATTTTAAGCAAATTTTAACAATTTAAACATGAAAATGCAATGCAAATGATTATAATAAGATGGATTTCTGTAATTTATATTAGATCTAATGAAAATATCAAAAATTAAATGAAATGCAATGAAATTATGTCAAAATGCAAGCCTAAGATGCCAATTTTTTCAAAATTTTCAATTTCTTTGTAAATTTTCAAATGCAATAAGATGAAAATTAAATGAATGAATGTAAATCTAAAGTACAACACTCAGCAAGGTGCAAAATTCAAATAAAACATGGGTTCACCAAAATGTTTTATAGGAAAAGGGGGAGATGTGTAAATGGCTAGATTCTCCTTTCACTACAAATATTCAAGGACATTTCAACTGAGTTGAATCACACCTTTTGCAAGAGGATTCACCTATAGGTTGGGTGTCACTTGTAATGATGTGAAAATTTAGAAATTATCAATTAATGTATTAATTTAATGCTCAACTATGTTCAAAACCCTAATTATGTAAAATCGTAAGCAAATTGATAAATTACGACAAATGCTCGCAGACTAAGACAATAGACAGAGATTAGTTATTGACCATTTTTCAAAGTTCATGATGCAGAATATTTGGGGACACTGGAGCTAGTGTCCTAGTCCAATGTAGTATTTTCTTCAAAGGGTTATGGACTCCTTCTGACATTGATGATCACTGTTCAGTTTGTTTCTGTGACAGGAATGTGGAGGACACTGGAGCTTGCACCGTAGTCTAAGGTAGGATATTCTTCAGGATATCAGGACTTCTTCTTATGCTAATTATCACTGTCATAGAGATTTTTGTGTTTGCAACATCAGAGGACACTACCCCTAGCGCCCAAGTCCAAGCAATGCCTTTCTTCAGAGATCTGGAATCTACACACTTTGTTATTGTTCCTTGTAACTCCACTTTGTTAGATACAACACTTATAACCTATAATCACAAGGAGTGTGGTTGGGGGTTGTGGTGTTTAGGATCTTGCCTCAGTCAAGCCCCAGAAGGACATTAAAGTCTTCTAAACACCATTGTTAGATAGAGAGTGTGTATCCTTGTGGGATAGAGACAAAAACAAATTGATAAATGATTTAAACACAAATAGATATCACCTCATAGGTGTAGCTCGCATGTAGATGAAAATCCTTCAACACATGAGAAGATGAAGCTAAATCTGCAATCATAAACACAACAACAATATTCTGCTCTGCAATAATGAATATCTTAAATGCTCTAAAATCACAAGTTCACCAAAAGTTCATAATCATCTTCTCTAGTTATCTTCTAGTTTACAAATGAAGTCCTAAACATGCTTATATATGCATTCTCGCTTTAAATTTCATAATTCAAACTTAAGATGTTGACAACGGAACCTTCTAACGATAACATAATCGACATTCAAATTTAGGACCTGCCTAAAATAGGATAGGACTAGGGCACGAGCACCCAAGTCCTCAAGGCCTATTTTAGGGTAGGCTCAAATGCCACAATGTCCCTCAAGCCCCATTTAACAGGGGTTTTAGGCCATTTTCTTCCAAGAGTTAAAATGAACATGCAAGATGCAAAATAAGGGACCTGAGAGCTAAACTTAGGAGGTAAAAGTCCTAGGGGGACATTTTACAACATAACACATATGTTTTAGATCACATATAATTCATGTATGATATTAATACTTCTATATGTTCCATATATGATATCCTTTGTTATATATCTAATTTTTCTAGCTTCATGACTCTCATGGGTGTGTATCCTTCGATATTAGAAGACATCACTAAATTCATCTCCATGAATTGCCATGAGAAAGATGATGGTGTTAGTTATTCTTCTAATTATACTACAAGCCATGATAGTTCAATGTATATTCCCATGGATCTCCTCTCTAATGCATATGATGGTGACCTAGCTTTGCCTATGTTACCCTATGTTTTGGATCCCTCTCCCAAAATGGTTCCCACTTGTGAGGATATTTTGGCACAAGAGGAGAAAATCATTGATACATTTCTTAACATAACTCTACCTTCTCTTCATTCCAATGCTCTCCCAACAATAGATGAAGCATTAGAGGATGAAGATCTTTCTCCTATAATGGATCCCCCATGGGTAGATACTAGGCATTCATCTCATCATCCTAAATCTTGTAATTCTCAAAAAGATAACAATGTAAACTCCATCATCATTAATAAACTTATTCCACACACTAAGGTGATAGTGAATAAGTGCATTGGTGTTCAAAATATTCCTAAAATTATTATGCATGAGGCATCTAATTTGCCTCCTTTCTCTAAACCTATGATTACAATTTAAGGTGTTCCAAAACCATTTTGACCTCCTAGTTACATCTTTAATATTGCAAAGCAAATTACTCAAAGGAATCAAGGTGTTCAAAACATGTTGCAACAATCTCATTATCATGCAATTTCTCACACACACAACACCCATAATAACAAGAAAAGTAAGCAAGCACCGAGTGTGCCCACTTCTCTTCCACATTCTCAACCTATTCTTCCTCAAGCACCTCATCTTCCTCAACATATTGGCAAAGAATTGTAAGATTCTCCAATGGAATTATGAACCTAAGAACACCTGCAAAAAAATATATCTTCCACAAGAGAGCTGCAAGAGAATGATGCTAAATTGGTGCAACAATGAATTACACACTTGCATTATGATTTTATAAAATGTACAATGAGATACCTCCCTTATATAGGAAAGGCAAGAGGTGAAACTCAAGTCCAACATAGTGGAACAACTAACTAGATGACACAAACAATTAATGCACCTAGACACCACTAATAAATAAAATGCATATAAGACAAATTATAATATGACAAGTGTCTTAATGCTATGACATGAGACAACTACTGCAAAACTATTAAATGCACATAGTTATACATTATTGAATGCAATTAGACTCAATTATATAATGCAAACAAAATATTAAATGACATAACTACTACCTAAGTAAGCTTAAGTTACTAGTGTGAATAGGACCTAGAAATGACTAACTAGGTAATATCTCTTTTTACATTAACAAGAATACAATCTTGTCGAGCAACTTCGTGCTACTCCGACTAAGATCTCTCTATGGGATTTAATACAAGCATCACCTACATACCACAAAATGCTCCAAGAGGCTCTACAAAAGGTAGTTGTTCCACCTTCTATTAGATCAAATGATGTAGCATCTTTGTTTAATTGTATGCATGCGACAACATCAGATATCATGTTTCAACAACATGAATTACCTCCCATAGAGGTGCAAAACCAATATGAGCCTCTTATGATATTTGTCATCATTAATAAAATGAGGGTAAGGCACACTATGATTGATGGTGGATCAAGTCTTAATGTTTGTGGCATAGACTTGTTACATAAACACAACATTGATACATCTTTCATCAAACCAAATAAACTCAACATATGTGACTTTGATAATGTTGATAGACAATCACTAGGTGCAATCACCTTAAATGTTAAGGTTGGACCTGTGACATTGCCTACCCTTATCCATGTCATGCTTAGTTCTCTTTCAAACAATCTTCTTCTCGGTAGACCATGGATTCATGCCATAGGGGTAGTCCCCATCTACCCTTCATCGTTTAATAAAGTTCATTTTTGAAAATAAGCTCTATACAATTGAAGTTGATTTGGTTTTAGAAAGTTACTTACAAATGGAAGTGAGACATCAAATTCCTCTAAGTAATTTGATCCCTTATCTAACAAAAACCAAGCCACTACCCTCCGTTGCTAACAAAAGTGTTGGTCGGGATAGTGTTGGTCCTTCGAATGCATTTTTTGGTGATTATTGGGGTTTGTTAGATTTTACACCCTCCTTTGTGGGTGAATATAATGTCTCACCCTCACATCTAAAAACCTCAAAGTACATGCAATTTCTTCAACACAATCTCCTACTCATAAAAAATTGAAACTCAAAAGTAATGATGATGGAACATTTGATATTGATTTTACCACTAATGATGATCCGCTTTCTTCTACAAAAATGGTGGCCATTTGTGATAAAGGTTGTAAAATATCATCTCAATCTAATGGATTATCTTTTTCTAATGCATATATTGGCAATGACGAGGTCCCTCTAGATTTCAACCCCCATGGGTTTGTTGAAACAAAGATTGACCCTCCTCACCATGATCATAAAAATGATCCTTCTACTTTCAGCACATAATCACACTTCTCATTTCAACAAAGCTAATAATGTGGTCTCTCCTATTCCTTCATATTTGGAAACATGTTATGGGTGTGGATTCAAAATTCTTTCTAAACTTGGATACAATGGAAATGGGTTAGGATACAAAGAACAAGGAATTAAGGAACCCGTGGAACCAACATCACACTTGTCTAAAGTAGGTTTAGGTTTCCTACCTTCTCCTATGTTCTCTCCACCATATTCACAATAAAAAGGATTGTTGTCTACTTCATCTATATCTTCTATTCTATCTCAACAAGAGTGTATGTTGCCAAGTCTACTAAAAGACCGTGTAATCACTCTTCCTCCTCCAACACACAAAAAAATTCAACGCAATAATAATTCAACACCTCATTATTGTGTATATCATCGAATGCTTGGCTGTTACACATACTTCAAACACAGTATGGCTCTAGCACTTTTCACCACGCTTGATGCAGTCCCTATAGCACCTTGTCATCCATCCATTTTATAAAGGCAAGTTGGGGGAAGATGATTTGTTATAGGTCGACTCACAAATGTGGTCCCTCCTCGTTTGTGTTATGCTTATACGTACTGTTACCCCTGTATTGTGATGTTTTGTTGATTGTTAGTTCTCCCTTGGCACCATTTTTAGCACAAAAATACAAGGAGAAAGAACATGTTGTGTCATTCCTCTATATGTATCCTCATTCTTCTATATGTTGTGACGTGCAATTTCATTATTTTCTTGGATGATTTAGCATCCTTTCATGTTGATTCAATTTATGTGTACTCTACTTTCATGTGATCTTTCTTCAGTCATCCTCATATTTATGTGACACCTTGTTGCAATGCTTGGCGTCATACCATGACTACACAAGCCATTGTGTATCATGCCTGCAAGCATCATGATGAAGAGGGTATATCATAAAACACATAATAACAAAAATTGTACAAAGAAAATAGAATGATATTTTATTAATATGGGAAAAACATTACATTATAGAAGCTCAAATACAATCAGAGGATGAAACCCCTATAGGCTACAACACATTACAGCTCCCTCCCTCAAGACTCTGGAATCTTTAGCCTTCTGTAATTCCCAAATCAACTAGGGTTTCTAATTTCCCTGCCTTTCTTGACTCTACACCTTCCCCATTAACTCTCCTACTGCCTAGGGTTCCCAAAAATGGTTATTAATAGCCTTTTTGGTGGCCAACAACCTAATTTTGAAATTTGCATCTCCCTCTGAAAATAGATCAACTTCCGGGAGCCATAACTTTTGATCCAGGTGTCCAATTGACGAACCATTTTATGCATCAAAAAGCTCGCGGAGTACTCTATGTGATAAGAACAAGCTCTGCTGGTTCTAGCCATTTTCAGGCCCATGCGGGGCCGTTTAGTGCCTCAAACCTGAGTTTGAATAAATTTCAGGCATTTTTTGGGAAATAGAAACTTTAATATCTTTCATCTCGCAAATGATCTTCACGTGATTCCTTTACCAAAGGTCTTATTTTTTAGTTATGAAGCTTCCTGTAAATTTTCACTTCATTCCGTGCCCAAATGCAAACTTTCTAAAAATAGCAAGTTGCTATTTTTAGCAATTTGGAAAAACTAAAAGTTCTACATCATTATTCAAGCGATTATGGAACCAGAACCACAAATTTTGAAAATAAATGGAAAGAACATCAACAATTTTGAAACACATCTTTTTTTGGGTGATGCAAGATTGCCCTTACACCACTGGATGCTCCTACATCACATCACCTTGGTTTGATCATCCTTGGGAAACCCCTTGTGGTGATGTAGCTTTTGAGAACACATCATTTGGACATGTGATTTTAAAAGGTTATCATGTCAATTTTACATTTCTTCCTTATTCTACCTTAAACGCAATTGCTCCCTAATGGAGTTAGAAATCACTTTAAGGTGGGAGCATATATCATGTTATGAGCCTTACTCTCATCTTTCTATCAAAACACTTGTTGATTATATTTGTTACTGCACTCTCTTGGAAAGGATTGTGGCAAGCTTGGAAGAAAGATCTTGAGTCTATCTTGTTCTTCTAGGTTGAAGCTCCTTGCATGTTTGGGAGAAGGGTTGGAACCACCAACTTGAGTTTGGCTAGAGTACCTTTGGGTATGGTTGCAACACCTTCTTATTCTGTAAAGCTTCGTGTAAATCCTCTTGCGAGAGGTAGTTTATGTATTCCCTTGAGTGGAAACACTTTTTCTTAATATGGATTATGTGTATGATGTGTTTGTATCCTCTTATGCTTCTTATTTCTAACTAACCCATTCTTAACATTCTTCTTATTACACCTTGGGGAATGACGCACGATGATTGAGACAACATTTAGATTGAGGTCCTTTTGTCATGCTGACTCAAGGGCTTTCGTTATGTATTTCTTGTGATTGTTGTATGATGCATGTATTCTCCTTATATATTCTTATCCTCTATGTATTTCTTATGTATTCTCCTTATGTGTTTTGCATGTATTCCATGTGTGTTTCATGTGTATTCTATGTATACTTTATGCCTTATGTGTATGCTTCATGTCAAGCATGTATACTTTGTGTACTGTGTGTATACATTGTGATTTCTCAACTGTATGCCTTGTGTATATCTTTTCTTGTCTCATGTTTTCTAAGTGCTTCATGTATGTAGAAATTATGCCTTGTATCTCATGTGTATGCAATTCTTCATAGACTCCTAGAATCCTAAACTTGGGGGCTTGATCACCCCTAAATTTTGGTGGAATTCTATAACTTCTATGTTTGTTGTGTTTGAAATATGTCTTCTTCATACTTTAGTGCAAGTATGAGCATAAGATCATACCCACACTAAAGTGGGGGATAAATTTTATGGAGTAAAATGTGTACCCTTGCCATTTTATACCTAGTTTAGCACCTGGGTGGACCTAAAACAATAAAATATTGATGCTAATGAATAAACCCATCAAAATAAACTTAGGAGAGGTCTAAGTCCACTTTAATTGACACTCCCCAGAGTTTATGGGGCTAAAGGACCAAGGCATCTAGTGGCCTGGTCCCAGATGTTAGCCTCGACCCTATTTTTGTGGTGTCAGCTTAGAGCACCTCCTTGGCTTATACATGTTGGCCCCATTTGATTTTATTCATTGTTGGTGAGCCAGAATGCATATATAAGCAAGTTAGTTTATTCGTTTGAATATCTAAGCAATCTAGGTGCACTTACACTCTCTCTCTTTCTCTCTCATCTTCCGCATTCTTCTCTAAAGTTCTCTATGATGGATTATTATTGTTACGCTAACTTCTTGAAGGTCTTGTGAAGATCTCTCTACTTATTTGGGCTACACCAACTTCTTGTGCCAAGATGTGATGCCTCATTAAGCAAGCTAGGGTTTCCATGCTCATGGTGACTTCTTTCCTTCATGCTTTATTACAACATTCCATTCTACTTTAGATTTATCTCTATCCTCCTAGGGAACACACTCTTTGATCTCTCATCATTGCTATTATGGAGGTAAAAACACCATCACACAGATTGACTTAGGTAAGTTCCTAAATAGAACCAACCCTCTTTCCTTCTCTCTTGTGTGTAGGTTGCATCTAGAGGATTTTGAAGATAACAAGTGACAAGAGATGGGAATATAGGAAGACGAAGACACTGGAACCTTGACATTCTACAAAACCCTAAATTGGGTCTAGGGTGCCTAGTGCCTTGGTCCTTTTGTGCTCCCAAAATCAAATCCAATTTCTCCTCTATCCTTTTATCCCTATTGTGGTGTTAGATTCTCTATATCTATTTTTGACAATCTATTATTCTCTGATCTTGCTCAATTAGGGTTTCATGTTTTGCCCTAGTTTGATTGGTTGAAATTGGTTGACACTCCTTTATAAAACAAAGGGAAAAATCCCTTGTAGTATGGCTCTCCTTCAAGGGTAGAAGCCAAGCTATGCTTGTGTTCCAATGTTGATAGAAGAGGGTTTGACCTATTTTAACCTTTTAGGCTAAGTCTCCCTTGTCCATCTAACAAACCTTTTTTTAAAATCTATTTTATTCTAAGGAAAAAATATTTGGAAAAAGGATAACTTAGGAATTTTTAGATTTGGCCTCCATATTGGATATCTCAGATCATATATTTTCAAAGGAATGAAGGCTAAAACACTAAGGCTTGATATGGGAATTTTGACATTTTGCAAGTTTAAAAAATGGGCTATTTTGGCCTGGGGCCAACATTTTGGTGACTTTTTAGGGGTGTTTGCCTACTAAACATAAGAAAAAGTGGCCTTAACAATCCATTGAGCACAGAGACAAAGGGAATTGCAACAATTGGCTAAACATACAAAAAGGATCTTTGGATAATATAGAACTGAACATTGCATCCACCAACAACAAAACAACACAGAACAATACAAAACAACAAAGCATGCATTCTCCTAATGAGAATGTAGGATGTGCAAAAGCACTTGGAGGGAAGAAACCTACACAAACCTAACCTAAACCTAAACTAAACAACCAAAAAATTGGCTTAAATAAAGCCATTAAATAGTTTTCCAAAATAATTGCCCTTCCTTAACAATTTAACATGCTTTTCCAACTTATGGGCAACTAACTAGAGGTTAAAAAGAGTGGGCATGTAACAAATTGATGAAATGCCACTCTAAGAACAAAATCAAACTCACTTACCCACATGAACTAAATGTTGATGTAACTATCCCAAAGTGGATAGGTGGGTTGATCCTTCTCATCTTGATACTCAACTTCATACTCAGGAATAAGCATGACAAGTGATGACTCTTTTGGGTCTATCTCTAGTAGGGTCAAATGTTTGATAGGACATCCCCTTGAAATAATGCTTGAATAATCGATCAAGACTCCATGTTTTTTCTCTAACTCCTCATTAATTCTCTGCTAGTTTGAACATCCTAGCTCATATGCCTCATTCAAAAATGAAACTACCTCCTCCTTGTGAATATGATGCTCATGATGGCCATCAAGAATAGGCTCAGAAAATGAGCCTTGAATGTATTCAATGATGAAATCTCCTCCACCAAGAAGCTAATATCCCTAATGGATAACCAAGAACAAATCTTTAATGTGTTCTCCCTTATGTTCAATCTCAATAACTCTGTCCTCCACGAAGTGTGGGAGCTCCTCAAACAGTTCTGTGCTATCAATTTCTGCACTTCCCAGAACATGGTTGCTTACATGCTGCTCTTCATGAGCAAAGACCTCATTATCATTTTTGGTTCCACAAACAAATAACTCACCATCATTTTCAACATCATCATGTTGTTTCAAAACTGCTGCTAACGTTGGTATTTGCATTCCTTCTTCATCTTCAATGAAATTGGGAAGTCCATGAAATAGGGTGGCATCATCAACCATTGGGGCAATTCCTTCTACAACTTCCTCATTAGGATGAGAAATAGAGATTTCATCTTTATTCTGCAAGCATCATTCAGCTCCAAGAGGTGTCAAAGAGACACCATCAAGAGACTCATTACTTTCCTCTATTTTTAACCCTTGTTCAAGCTGACATCTCATCTAAAGGCTTTCACCACACAAATTTTCCATTTTGATCTTAGGTGCCTCCTTTTCCATATCACCTAACTGACTAGCCTACCAAACCATAAGTCTGGCCTTGAAGAGTGAAATGGTTTGGTACCTGAAGGCCGACAAGATATTAGGATTTGAGGTATTTGTTGGGTTTCAAGAAGAAGGATAGGCTTCTGAGATGGTTTTTCCTAAGTAGTAATAGGTTGATTTTCAATAGGAATAGGATTTTGCACATGATGGGGATCTCTAAATGTTGGGATTTTGAATTTAGGAGGTTGTTTTGGAGATGTAGAAGGCTTCCCTTGCTTGAAACTTTAGATCTTTAGTTTGGAACTTGTCTTCTCTACCACAGGCTGATTAATGATTCTATGGGGGGTTTCTTGAAGATGGGAATAGAAGGTGTTGACTAGGATAACATTCTCTAAATCTGGGTAAGCAACTACCTCATTTGTTCATCCTTAGCTACAAATTGCATGGCAAGGTTTTCTTGTTCATACCTCTCTTGTGCCTCCAACTGTTGTTGTTAAAGATAAGCTTGGTGAGCAAGCTCCACCTGCTATTGGTTGTGATTTTTCTCCTTGTCAATGTCATCTAGCTCCTTTTGAAATTTCAACATGATATCTTTGATACTCATATTGTCTATATTTTGAGGCTGATTAGGGAAAAAATATGTTGGTTTGAAGTGAAATAAGCCTCTTGAGGTTGGTTGTAAGCGTGAGTAGGGGTGGGGGGAGGCATATGTTATGAGGGTGTCAATATCTTGCTGCAACAGGCGCATATGGGATAAAACCATAGGCATTTTGAGTCTGACATGTCTAATAGGGAGGCATAAAATTAACATCTTGATCAGGTGGAGGGGAATAACCATAATCCCCATAATAGTTTGACATATTAGGGCATCAAACTCAAAAAATCATTCAAATATGAAGACCAATCAAGTCTGCACTTTTAAGAAATGAGCTCATACTAGTAGAGTCACCAAGTGAGTGGAAAGATTTGAAAGAAATAAAATATCAAGAACCTACTTGAATCCTGATCTTTGATAATCTTTAAGCGCTTGAACTAGTTGCACCAGTAGAGTTGCTCAGTAGAGTTGCCATGGTGTTGAAGGAAACTTTCCCAAATGGTAAGATGCACTAAAGAACATACCAAAACTCTTCAACAAATGTTAAGGATCATCAAATTGGTCCCACTAAACATGCCAAAAATTATTGTCAACTAAATTTGCACCCTTTTGTTGAAGCTTTCTATCGCAACAAATCTAGTGAAATAATGAGACTAGTCTCAAGGTGTTGGACCTTACAAATGAGATCAGACCTCTAGAGAAGGTTGGTTCCTTGTTCTAAACTAAAGGTTCAAAGAAAATGTAACTAAACCTACACTAATAATCACTAGGGAAAAGGGGAGAAGGAGAATTAAAATGAAAAGAGGGTGATGCACCAGATTTAGTGTGTTTAGCTGAATTTGAGATAACACAACAATAACCTCAAAGACTAAAATAAACTCACACAGACTCATAAACTTTATCAGAGGTTTGAATAGAAAACTATAACTACAGGAGGGATCATTCATCCATGGAATAAGCTTATAGATTTCAAATAAACGCAATGCAGAAGTATAGAGGCAAAAAATATGAGTTTATTATATTGATCATGAATGATAAATAACCATTACAAAAGAAGAAAGATTCAATATAGAGAAGAAATGGCACAAAATGACAACTTCCATTCATTGGAAAACTGGTAATGGAGACATCAAAGGTTCATAATAGACCACAATACATCAAATCCACTAGGTTTTTGGAAGATACACAAGGCCCAAATCTTCAGCTGAATCCCTCTGCTTGTGTGATGATTCAGAGAACAACTAACAAAAATTACATTTTTTCTCATGCATATATAGCATTTATATTTTCACTAGTGCATCCCTAGCATGAGGAAACCTAGTCAACATGCCTATCAGATCACCCATGCTGCAATAAATCACACCCAATGGATCTGTCAGAGGAAAACTACAATCCATAGTGTCACACATGCCTCTAGTACATCGATTTGGTCATGAAGGACCTGTAATGTTTAGGGTTGCAGAGATTTCATCTACTTCATTTACTTCTAGTACTCACTACATACATTATTTCAGCTACCTACAATCCTCTTCATCCTAAAATAACAATGCCCCTTTTCAAATGGTTGGCACATAGGCACAACCTCACCATCCAATGACTTTGTCAAAGTTGTGTTGATGCGTTGCTTACCTGTTTAGCACCAGGGTGCAACTTCAAAACCCTGTGGCCTTAGTGAAGTAGCATTGGGTACCCAAGACCTTCCCAGTGCATAGGCACAACTTCATCACCCTGTGGCCTTAGGTGAAGCTACATTAGGCATTGAAGACCTTCCTAGTGCATGGGCACAACTTCATCGCCCTGCCGCCTTAGACGAATCCATACTGGGCATTGAAGACTATTGAATGCACAAGACAACTAAGAGGGGGGGTGAATCAGTTGTAGCTTAAAATTTCAAAACCCTCACACACATTTAGATCTACATAGATTCAATTAACCCTTAGACTGTTATGATGAATAAGCATGAAAGAAAATAACATAAACTGAATCAAACCAACATCAAACACAAGAGAACGCCATAGTTACATGGAAAACAAAAGAAGGGAAAAACCACAGTGAAGATTAGCTCACAATATAAAGTAGTATCAACACCAAATTACAAAAAGGCTCACTGCTAGAAGGCTCACTACCAAAGGGTTCACTGCCCAAGGACTCATTGTCTTGAAATAAAGAGATAGAAGAGGTGGCTCACTGGCAGAGTTGAACTGTTATAATTGCATCTAACTTATGCAAGGAGTACAGTTCCAATGAAGCTCAAAATACAGAACCAATATTCGCCACAACACCAACATTACCTCCATAGCATCACTGAAGAATAGTAGGCACCTTCTTCTCACTGCATCCAATAATCTAACACATGGATGCTTGTACTGCATCACACATTCAACCACACTATTACTCACATTACATCCATCACGCACATGCCCAATCATGATCCCTTCAAACTTATTTATACTATCTTCAACCTTGAGAACATTCCCCAAGTTCAGAAAATCAACTTAACCCAAAAAATTCAAATTACGTCTAGACCTAAGCATTCCCACATTGGAAAGGAATGAACGCAAACCACAACACATCTTATATTTGACCTAAATTCATCCAAGCACACTAATCCACACTTTCACAATCACCAAAGCAACTCTGTAATTAGTGTAAACACCCAAGGTCTGGCAAACTTGTGTTAACACAATGAACTTTGAAGTGCACACTTCCTCAAACCCAATGATGTCTTGTAGACCACATGTAAGGCTTCAACATAATCTAGAGTATTCCATGAACATCCTGAAACAACTTGAAATCAAACAAATCCCTCTGCAACAACTTTCACTTGTTGGATAACCTTATTTTGTCTATCCAGTATGCTTAACTATCTCTATCATACACTGTATCTCTAGAAATCGACTTTCGGAGCACCAAACCACAAACAACTTCAATAGAAGAAAGATATAAACCTTATAAGCATAAATCTAGAATCACAAGACCTAAAACCACATTGCAGAGAAATGCGGAGCAAAGACATTTCTCCTAGACACCTTTGCAACACTTAGAAACATAATTCAACACACACTGGTGAACACAACTTCCTCTTCACAATGAACCAGATCACCAAATTTGGAATATAACATCTCCGAACAACATATCCAAACCGCAAAGACAGATCTTCATCATAGAGGAAATGCGGAGAAAAACTAGAATGCTACTCTGTAAATCAAAATGCTACTTCAACACACTATTTCCTTTAATAATCAATTTTTCTCAAAAGCACTTGAAAATTAACCAATAGAAACATATTCTTGACATCTTCAACACCTTTTCAAAGCATCCAAATCATCTTCAACAAAGAAACTCAACAAAATAGCTCATACCAATGCAACAACCTCAACATCAGAGATAGTATTCACTCAACACTAACTACTCATATTATTGCACCATTTCTTACTCACACAGTTGACACCAATGAAAACACAAGCTTGTTGGCATCAATGACAACACTAATTACATCTACTTGCAACAATCTCCCCTTTGTCATTGATGGAAACACATAACGTGAAAAACCATCAAGACACAACTCTGCACCAAACTTCTTTTCTTTCTTACTCTCCCCCTTTCTTTCTTTATTTTACACATCTTACTCTCTCACCTAGACCACTAACTCTTTTCTTTTTTAAATTGTCCTCTCTCCCCCATTGACGTCAATGGCAAAGGGCTACACATATCTCTTTCAAACTACTCAACCTTGTACCTGCTTACTACTACTCTGCAACATCATTTCTTTTATTGCTCTACATGCTGCCCCTTAGAAGAAACAAACATTAGAACCTACTCCCCCTAAATGCCACAACCATAATGACCACTACCTACTCCCCCTGAGAGGTAGCCTCCAATATCAGTCCAAAATAAGGAATGAGACTTGAAATCCACTATATTAATGCATCTCCTTATGCATCTAGTTCAAAGAAGGAGGGCCAATAACTCGTAACTTCTCCCAGAGATACTCAAATGTATCCTTAGGAAGAGCCTCGGTGAATATATCAGCAACATGATCCTTTCTAGGCACATACTCAAGCTTCACTTCATTCTCTGCAACCTTCTCTCCCAGAAAGTGATACCGGATTGATATATGTTTTGTCCATGAATGCATCACTGATTTCCTTGAAATGTTAATAGCACTTGTATTATCACAGAAGCTAAGAATCTTCATCATATACCACTCTAATATCCTTCAAGGTTTTCCTCATCCACAACACCTGTGTGCAACAAGATGTTGCACCAATGTATTCTACCTTTGCAGTAGATAGAGATACTAAATTATGCTTCTTACTTAACCATGACACCACTCTACCTCCAAGAAGGAATGTGCCACCACTTCTACTTTTCCTGTCATCTACACAACCAGCCCAATCTTCATCTGTGTAAGCACTTAGAGAAAAATCATTATCCTTTGGATACCACAATCCATGATTCGGAGTGCCCTTTAAATATGTGAATATCCTCTTCACTGTTGCAACATGCGACTCTCTAGGATCTTCTTGAAATCTAGCCACAAGGCAAACTGCATGCATAATATCTGGTCTAGTAGCAGTTAAGTATAACAATCCTCCAATCATTGACCTATACCTACTCTGATCATCCTTAGGAGATTCATCATTCTTTCTCAGCTTGCAACTAGTTGTCATATGGGTACATACTGGTTTAGAGTCTTCCATTTCAAACTTCTTCAACAATTGTTTGATATACTTTGATTATGAAATGAAAATACATTTATCTATCTGATTGATCTATAGCCCAAGGAAGAAGTTCATTTCTCCACATATTGACATCTCAAATTCTTTATGCATCTCATCTACAAAACTCTTACACATACCTTCATTTCCTCCAAAGATTATATCATCTACATACACTTCCACAATTAGAATTTGATCTTCTCCTACTTTGATGTACAAATTACTATATGCGGTGCCTTTATTGAATCCTTGCTGTAATAAATACATGTCTAACCTTGCATACCAAGCTCCGGGGGCTTGCTTCAATCCATATAGTGCCTTCTTCAACCTGCAGACCATGTCAAATTTATCTGATAACTAAAATCCATCTGGTTGTTCTATGTATACTTCTTCCAACTCACCATTCAAGAAAATAGACTTCACATCCATTTGATATACTTTGAAATCCTTATGTGTTGCAAAAGCCAAAAGCATCTTGATGGCCTCCATTCTTGCCACCAGAGCATAAGTTTCTTCATACTCTATTCCTTCTACTTGTGAGTAACCTTTACACACAAGCCTTGCCTTGTTTCTTACCACTTCTCCATTCCCATTCAGTTTGTTTCAGAATATCCACTTAGTTCCAATCATCTTATTTGTTGGTCTTGGGACAAGTTCCCAAGTCTGATTCTTTTCAATCTACATTAGTTATTCTTCCATAGCCTTGATCCAACACTCATCCTTGTATGCTTTAGTCACTATTTTAGGTTCAACTTTAGAGAGTAAACATAGATTTACCTATTCTTCAATAGCTTTCCTTCTTGTTAGCACACCTTTGTTCTTGTCACCAATGATTTGATCTTCAGAATGATGCTTCTGCACATACTTGGGAGTTTTAAGAGTCTTTTTTGGAGCTTCTTCTTCTTTAGTTTGTACTTCCTTTTCATCAACACTTTCCTCTTCTCTTCCAGATGACTCATTTGACTCATATCCATTGACTTCTAAATTCTTTTGTAGGCTTCTTCAACTTTGACATTTACACTCTCAACAATCCTTCTCAACCTTTTGTTGTAGCACCGGTAAGCTTTGCTTTTAGTAGAATACCCAAGGAAGAATTACACCTTGTATCAAACTTTCCTAGATTTTCTTCAACCCTTCTAATATAACATTTGCTTCTAAACACGTTGAAGTACTTGGCAGTCAGAGTCCTTCCATACCATAACTCATAAGGTGTCTTTGTACTATTTGCTCTTGCCTGCACTTTGTTCAGTATGTAAACAATAGTATGAAATTCTTCTCTCCGATAGACCTCCGATAGGTTTGCTTCTTTTATCATTGTCCTTGTAGCTTCTTGAATAGTCCTATTCTTTCTTTCAACCACTCCATTCTACCGAGGAGTCCTAGAGGCAGATAAGTTCCTCTTTACTCCATGATTCTCACAAAACATGTTAAAATCATTGGAGGTGAACTCATCACCTCTGTCAGACCTCAAACATTTAATTGTCATATCCATTTTATTCTCAACCATGACTTTAAATGCTTTGAATTTATCTAGGGCTTCAGATTTTTCTTTGAGAAAAGTAACCCATGTCTTTCTAGAATAATCATCAATCAATAGCATGAAATACCTATCACCTTGAAAACTCCTTACCTTGGTAGGGCCACAAATGTCTGTATGTACCAATTCCAATAGTTCGGTAGGGGACTAATGCTTGACTTTGAAACTTCTTTTTGCTTGCTTTCCAATCTGACATTCCTTGCTAACAACATTGATAGGCTTTGTAATCTTTGGCAAATCTCTCACAACTTGAACTAAACTTATCCTTACCAGGCTATCAAAATTGATGTGACACAATTTTCTATGCCATGGCCAATTTTCACAGATCTGAGTCATGAAGCAATAACCATCACCACCTTTGAGATGATATACATTTCCATCTATCCTCTTTCTGACAGTTCTAAAATCTTTTCTGATCTCACAACCACCATCCTGAAACACAAGATCATACCCTTTGCTACACATTTGTCCAACACTCAAGAGGTTATGCTTTAAACCCTTAACATAAAGAACATCATCAGTATTATGCTTGCCATCAAAACTAATTGAGCCTCTTCCACATATCTGAGCAGCTCTATTATCACCAAATCTAACTAGTCCTCCATCATATTTTTCAAGTGTAAAAAACTTACTTTTATCACTGGTCATATGATTTGAGCATCCACTATCAATGACCCAAAGGTTCTTTTCTTGTGTAGTATGTGGTGGTACCCATTAGGGTTTAGGGTTTTAGGTTCGTAAAGTTATAAGTCTTTGCCTTTTAAAAATTCATTAAACCTAAGTCCTTGGGCTCATGCGTTGTATTTCTAATTCCTTGTTGACTGCTTGTGGTAGGTTTCTGGTCCCTTAAGTTATGACTTTAAGCCTTCATACCCATTAGGTGACCGAACCCATGTCCTAAGTCTTACCTCGTATGGCTTGTGATAAATTAAACCCATGTTCTAAGTCTTCCCGTAGGTTATAAGACTTAATAAAATGAATGTTACAGCATCGCAGTGCATCATCAATGACGTCACCACCCCATTGCACGGCCACGACAAGGTGACACATGTCAAAGGATCTATGCTTACATCCCATTGCATTAGGAATCTTGCACTAGCCAACCATATGTTGCCAAATGTCAGTATAAAAGTGGTCCAAAGGAAAGTTTTCATCTAACGGTTGCACATCATTGCAGGGGTATCTTGCCAGGAAGGAATCTTCACCACGTAATCGTGAGATGGCAACACGTGGCCTTGTCTTATCAAAGAAATGAAAAGCAAATGAAAGGTGGACACGTGGAGGCTTTATCGCACCCACGTAGGGTAGGTAAAGTGGTGACCCACTGTTGGTTGCGACGTCGTGAAGTGATGCCATGTGTCCAAACCAAACAAAAGGTGATGCAGTCAGCAAAGGAAGTACATCTGATGTGGCTTGTCTTGATTGGTTGAGGGATTTTCACCTATGATGACTGAGATTTTCAAATCTCACAGGTAAAAGATGTTGATAACTGAGAGGGGGGGGTGAATCAGTTATCCTAATTATTTCTTCTTTTGAACTTTCTTATTAATCAAAGCAGCATTGAATCAAACAAACAAACATTACCATGAAATAAGAAACACATGACACAGTATTTTTGACATGGAAACCCGGTTAAGGGAGAAAACCATGGGGTGATTAACCCAAAGATTATTCTCTGTTAGAAGAATAAGGAATTACAAAATGGCACTTGCCAATTAGGGCTCACTGCCCGAGCACACTGCTCACAAAGAGGCACACTGCCTACAAGGAGACACACTGTCTACAAAAGAATGTAATACAATACTTGAACTGATTGGAAGCATCTTCATATGCTGGAGTTCAGTTCTGGTTAGGCTCAGTATACTGATCTGCTGCACTTCATCTTTCCTCTGTTCTTTATTCTGCTATCTTTTCACATACCGGATCTTTTTTACTGCTTCTGCTTTGCTCTGTATTTATTCGCATACACCTTCACACCATTACAATTTTCACAACTAAATCCATCCTCTATATATATCCGCACTAGTGATTTCATTATCTTTCTAGTCGGCACCCGGAATAATCTATCTTCTCACAAACTCTGTTCTGTCGGCTGAATCCTTGCATATCAAGTAATGCGGATCAAGCATATACTTGTAGATATCATTAATCATGTTGGCCAAACATGATTCATGCCTTCACAACCTTTACCATCAACAGTAACACATCCGAAAAATAGTCTGATACTCTGTCAGTCAGTTCTTCCTCTGTTCTCACTGTCTCTCAGGAATCTGGTACTCAACTATTCATATCTTTTTCTTTGTTCATCACCGGAGGCTAAATCCTTGGAATATACTACTCAAGGTAGTCCTCTTGACTTCCCCAAATCTGCACTGCACCAAGACACTTCCTCTGAGAGATCCGGACCAATCTGTCAGACCTTGCCACATGCTCTGTTCTTGTTCACCGGACCACAACAATCTTCATTCTGACTTCCGGTAGAGACACACCATGACTTACAGATATGTGGGATGACCTTTGTTTCCATCAATGACAACAACCATGAATCCATATAGTGTCTCTTGCCAACAATCTCCCCCTTTGGCATTGATGGCAACACTTAGTGAAAAATGACTAAGTGTTTACACTATGCTCCCCCTTGGCTGATGCTCTATCTTTATATACAATTTCTGGAACTCCCCCTTAGTTGGATTCCTCATTTTTCACTGCTCCTCACTCCCCCTTTGACATCAATGGCAAAGGGTAGGGTCCGCACACCAAAATTTTCAAAAATTTTCTATACATAGCCGCATATTTACATACTCACATATACTGAAGAATGTCTGCAAAAGATGTCTTCAGTTGGATCAGTTCTGTAGCCCAACTTTGCTTCATTCTATCCAAAATTGAAATGTGACCACTCAACAAAAATGCAAATGCATCTGCCCTTTTTAGATCTTTCGGATCACTTGTCTGGGCTGTGATTTGAGCTTCTGCTATGGCCTCATGCATGGCCTCTAGCTTAGGGACAATTAACCCCCTGAGCTCACTCAACCTGCTTATTCTATTTTT
Organism: Cunninghamia lanceolata; assembly: GCA_027924645.1. NCBI lineage: Eukaryota > Viridiplantae > Streptophyta > Pinopsida > Cupressales > Cupressaceae > Cunninghamia > Cunninghamia lanceolata. The sequence goes on from BSBN01001712.1 coordinate 1,148,145, forward strand.
CCTTTCCTTCTCCAATTTCTTGATTTCACTCAAGACTGCAATAGTCTGACATTCTTGATTTGTTATAGAGGAAGAAAGAGGATCAAAACTTTGAGACAAGCTAAGTAGTGTGTCCTCTTGCTCTTTTATTTTCTTCTCAATGTCCACTGTTACCTTGGACCAGGAGATACAAAATTTGTATATTTCACCGCCATCCTTAAGAGCATTTTCTAAGCTCTTTATCCCAATGTTCATGTTTCTCCTATCATTAATGATCAAACCCTGAACCTCGGAGAACCTTTTATCCAAAAACTCCTTCCGGACCTTTTCTTCAGCTGATTTTTCTAGAGATTCAAAATGTGTACTAACACTGCTGACTAAGGTTTTGAGATTACCAGAAGAGGAGGCTGTGGGATCCTTCTAAAAAGATGGCATGATCTTTTCCAGCACTCCAGATGCTACCTCCATAAGCTCATAGTCTTCCATGTGAGATTTCAGTAGTTTCTCTTTGACTTTCTCATTTGCAAATGAGGCTATTTTCATTGTTTGTACCGGTGACAAAGAGTCAAAATCTAATGGTCCTTTTAGCAGGTCCGGTTCATCAATTTCTATAGTGGCTTTTGTCAAGAATTCTTGAACAGTTTGTGCAGTGTCTCTTGCCGGAGATAGATGTTTCTTCTCTTCTGCAGTTTTGTCCTTTGGAATCTTTTCTCCTTCCTTACTCTTACCACTTTCAGTTGTGGTTTTCTCTATTGGGGTCTTCTCTTTCTCTGCATCCTTGGTGCTGTCAACCTCTTTTTCTTTAACTGCTGCTTCTTTCTCCTGTAGTTTCTCTTCTTCTTGGGATCCGGAGACTGTAGGGGAAACCGGAGGAGAGATGTTAGTCTGTTCAAGGGCCACTTCTTCCGGAGCAGATGATTCCAAGTCCACAGCTATTTCTACACCTAAGTCCTCTACAACAGGAAGATTAAACCTTTTGAAGGTTTTCCAGAGAATCTCTTCAGTGTCCTTGGCTACCTTGTCAGTCTCACCAAGCATAAGCTGATTCATCCTTGCTTTGCTCCTGAATTCATCCTTGCAGTCTTGGAATACCATGTTCATTATTTTGTGATCAATTGAAGGATATAGCTGAATAGCTATCTGTTCCCTGATCTCAAGGTCTTTTGCCATGGCATTGTTCTTTCTTATCTCTAATTCCATCTCTAGGCTCTTTGGGATTTCAGATATAATCTCAATAAAAGCTTTATTGTAGATGTTCAAGTACCTTATTATAGCTTCTTGCAGGATCTTTTGATCTGCCTCATTGTAGTCATCATAGAATTCAGCCACCGGTTGAAGGTTCCCATCCACAGTGACTGATTTGACTACACTGTCTAGATACAGGGTGGGCTTTTCAGAAAATTCTTCTGTCATTTCTTCCTTGTCTCGACCAGTAGAGGGTTTACCGGATCCTTTCCTTTTCTGTTTCTTTATTTCTTTCACTCCCTCATCTGACTCAGTTTCTTCTTCATCCTTTTGGCTTTGATAAGCCCTTGTGGCTTTTGTCTTAGATCTTTTACCAGATGCCTGGACTTCTGGTTTTAAACTTTTGGTTGTGGGAGGTGCAGACCTTTTTGATGATCTGGTCCGGGTGGAAGTTTCAACCGGAGCACTTTTCTTACTTTTCTTTTCTGCTTCTTTCTTTTCTTCCTCAGCCTTTCTCCTCTTTTCCCGGTTGGCATCAAGTGCCTCCTTTGGAATGCCTAGGCCTTGAGCAATATGCTCTACTTCTTTTCTCACCTTCCTCTTTATCTCAGGTTCTCTGAGTTCCACATGAATTTTCACACTCAGTTCCTCAAATGTTCCGAACCTTTCTGCCTTTGGATCTTTAGGCTAACTTAGCATGTGTTGAACATGCAGCTCCACTATCTGTTCATCTACTTCATACCCCATGGGCATGATCCACACAGTTCTTGGTTCTACTGCCTCCATTAGACACTGATCTGTTTCTACCATGAAGCATACTGTGTCTTTGTACTTTTCAACAAGGGATTGGGGTATTCTTTCTCTTGCATGCATCATGCTTTGGAAGTTCTTGAAATATCCCCATAGAACTGTATTTCTTGCTTTAGCATCCCCAAGTCCATGCAAATAGTCTCTGATTTGGATGGCAACCGGTCTGTCATTCTGCCATATCCATCCACTAGATCCGGGAAGCTCATTCATGTAGTAAAAGAAGAGACAAAGGATCAGATTGCCATACTTGAAGGAGTTTTTCTTGTCCTTCTTAATCTTCTGCAGATTTTCAAAAAGTTGGTTTACAAGAAGCTCACACAAGTCATAGTCTGCATTCTCCTTTAACATTTGATAAGCTATGTAGATTGCAGTTCCCGGTACTGAATTTTCCCTACTGGAGTGATAGATTTTGTAACCAATTATCATAGATGCAAATTTGACATCCGGTTCAGTGATGTCATCAACTGTCATAGCTCTCTTGTCAAACTTGGATCCGGTTGCATCACTAACTGTCTGATTTTTGACAGACTTGAGAACAGGTAATCCACCGGATGAGTGCAGACCGGTTACAGCCCTAATTGCATCTTTGGTAATCTTGAAGGGCTTGTTCAACCATAGGAAGTTGTCATGTACTCTACTTAGTACATACCGGACCCATTCATCTTCTTCAAAACAGGGGAAATGAATGCATTGTGCAAAGTGTTTGTCCCGGATGGCTTTGTACTGAGGTTTGATCTCAAAGGAGTCATCTATCAATTGTTTGTGATAGATATCCATCAGTTTTGATTCTCCAAAGTCTTCAAAATTTGCATGGATGTAAACCCTAATGTCTTTCGTATGCAATACACCATGTGGAACACTAGAGAAGGCTCCTAGTGGATCTACCTCCAAGGATTTGTAAGGATGTTTCTTGAATGTGGGACGAGGTCTATCAGAGATCTTAACTATATTCGGAGTAGCCATTTTTCAAAGATTTGCAGGGAGATATTGAAAACGAAAAATACCTTATGCGCCTTCGGTTATTTGGATTGATTTCTGTATGTAGTAACTTCTGTAAGTGATCTTCAGTGAACTTGATGAATTTTGTCGCAGAGCTCCGCTTTTCGCTTCTTCTTGGGTGTGGAATGATCAAATGATTATTGAGAAATCCCTTATATCATTTCGCAAACCCTAATATCTGTTTGCAATAAATGCTCCACCTATATTGTTCTGGTTTGCCTTATCCGGATAGCTTGGAGTATCCCGGATCAGTTCTGATCTATGAACATCATGCGGATCTTTCAATCATGAATAAATCGAGACGACACATTACAAGAACATCCCAAACAAAATAATGTACTTCCGGATCTCTCCGGACCCTTTTGTAGTCATCTGTCATTCCGGAGCATCTCCCGGAATAGGTCTTACTTGATCGATCACAACTTCTTTGCATCTTCATGCGGACCTCTGAAATCTTGTCTGGATCATCTCAGGACTTATATCTTCAAACCCTTTACTCCGCATCTTGTATCACATCCAGCACCACTTGATTGGCTGGGGGAACAGGATTTTCTTTGAGTCTCCCCCTGAGCCAGAGCTCACTTTTTAATTTCTGGAAGAAATATCAGCACTAGAGTCTGGTGCGGATCCAACCTCTACATTCTCTGAACTTTTCTTCACCCAAATCTTGTTCATCTGATTCCTAACTTCATCCGCATTCATCTTTTGTTTACCCTTGTCTTGATTCTGATTATACACCGGACCTCTTTTGTCCTGATTCTTGCTTCTGCAGACTTTAGCATTATGACCGGACCTATTACAGATTTGGCAAATAACATTTCTTTGCATATTTGACTGATAACCTCTTGATCTGCATTGATTAGCCATATGACCTACTCTATTGCATGTAAAACATCTACCATTGAATGATTTGTTTACTTGCATATTTCTGCATTCATGAGACTTGTGTCCATACCTTTTGCAGTTAAAGCACTGTCCGGAGAAGGATGGATTAGTTTGATTCATCCTTTTTCTGCACTGATTAGCTTTGTGACCAAAGTGATTGCAGCTGTGGCAGTATCCATTGAAAGATGGATATCTTTGAGCATTGGGTTGTCTTACCGGAGGTCTTCTAAGCCTATTCCTTGGATTTTCTGATCCAAAATTCTTTTGACCGGATTCGGAGCTTTCTCCTTTCTCATATCCCAAACCATACTTGTCATTTGTCCTCTTTTGACTTCCAAGAAGTACTTCAAGTTGGGCAGAACTTATCTTGAATTTTTCTTTATATTCATTTGTTGTTTGAAGATCTCTTTTGAGAGAGACAATTTGATCCTCAAGTTTTTCTTCATTATCTTTGGCATCTTCAAGATCAGATTCAAGATGTCCGATAATCCTGTCCATCTGGTGGCATTCTTCTGATTTCTCTTTAAGAGATTGTCTTAGATTGTCTTCAGCTTTTCTTTTTTCTTCAATCTCTTGAGTAAACTTTATAGTTCCTGATTCCATTTCATGTCTTAACATAATGACTTCTTTTGATAATTTTTCACATAACTTGGTTTTCTCAGTCAATTCTTCATCTGTATTGCTTTCTTCACTTTGTCTTGCCAATTGTTGGAGCAGCTCCTTTCTCTTTTTCATAGAGAGACTTAATTTGTCCTTTAATTCTCTCATGAATTCATCAGCCTGTTTGAGTCTTTCCTTTAATTCATTGACTTCAGAATTTGACTGTTCAAGATCCTCAAGGGCAGTCTTGAGTTGCTCCCTTAAACCATATGCATCCATTTGAACTCCCAGATCTTCCTCAAGCTGTTAGGCTCTATTAGGAGGAACCTTGCTCTGATACCAATTGTTGATAACTGAGAGGGGGGGGTGAATCAGTTATCCTAATTATTTCTTCTTTTGAACTTTCTTATTAATCAAAGCAGCATTGAATCAAACAAACAAACATTACCATGAAATAAGAAACACATGACACAGTATTTTTGACGTGGAAACCCGGTTAAGGGAGAAAACCACGGGGTGATTAACCCAAAGATTATTCTCTATTAGAAGAATAAGGAATTACAAAATGGCACTTGCCATTTAGGGCTCACTGCCCGAGCACACTGCTCACAAAGAGGCACACTACCTACAAGGAGACACACTGTCTACAAAAGAATGTAATACAATACTTGAACTGATTGGAAGCATCTTCATATGTTGGAGTTCAGTTCCGGTTAGGCTCAGTATACTGATCTGCTGCACTTCATCTTTCCTCTGTTCTTTATTCTGCTATCTTTTCACATACCGGATCTTTTTTACTGCTTCTGCTCTGCTCTGTATTTATTCGCATACACCTTCACACCATTACAATTTTCACAACTAAATCCATCCTCTATATATATCCGCACTAGTGATTTCATTATCTTTCTAGTCGGCACCCGGAATAATCTATCTTCTCACAAACTCTGTTCTGTCGGCTGAATCCTTGCATATCAAGTAATGCGGATCAAGCATATACTTGTAGATATCATTAATCATGTCGGCCAAACATGATTCATGCCTTCACAACCTTTACCATCAATAGTAACACATCCGAAAAATAGTCTGATACTCTGTCAGTCAGTTCTTCCTCTGTTCTCACTGTCTCTCAGGAATCCGGTACTCAACTATTCATATCTTTTTCTTTGTTCATCACCGGAGGCTAAATCCTTGGAATATACTACTCAAGGTAGTCCTCTTGACTTCCCCAAATCCGCACTGCACCAAGACACTTCCTCTGAGAGATTCAGACCAATCTATCAGACCTTGCCACATGCTCTGTTCTTGTTCACCGGACCACAACAATCTTCATTCTAACTTCCGGTAGAGACACACCATGACTTGTGGATATGTGGGATGACCTTTGTTGCCATCAATGACAACAACCATGAATCCATATAGTGTCTCTTGCCAACAAAAGACAGTTGTGGATCTTGCAAGAATGAACTCAAATCAATGGCGCAGGTTTAAACCTTTGTGATGAACGTTGAAGGCACCCTGCGACACCAATGAAAGGTTAAAGCTGAGGCTACCTCCATTAATGCATCCGAAGCTATGCTACAAAGCTTAAAAGGAAGAAAAGCTAGGGCTTTTTGCATTATTTCTTCAAGCATATTCAAAGTTCAGACGCACAGTGGAATCTCAAGCGAGCAAAGAACAAAATCTAGACTTCTGCAAGCATAAAGCAATAAGTTCATCCTATCTAATTGTACTTGACATATTTTAAGTTGACTGCTTGATTAAGGAGGTAGATAATTGCATGTATAAGGAACCCTAGCTTGTTACGATCAGTCTAAAAAATGAGTCAAGCAAGTCAGCCCTCCACCTCTAAGCGTGGCTTAGATGAGGACCTTATGGTCTAGTTCCCAGATTCTTCCAGAAGAGCCTTGAATTTGCATGGTCCCGGTGGACTAGATGATAAGTTCCTTGATTTTTGTTACAATTGTAGAGATGCCAGACTACTTATTCCCGGTTGGGTCCTGTTTGAGCACTGGCACAAAAGAATGGATTATAAGGCCCTCGTTTGTCATGCTTGGCAATTTGATTTGGCCAAGCTCATTTGCTCCAATGTGTTCCCTAATCCTGACTTTGTTAGAGCAATAGCACTGAGATATGATCCTCACACAAGAATGGTCATAGCAGGAAATGGCACAAAAATGATCAAATTCACCAAAGGGTACATTGCCACTATATTTAACTTGAACCCTATGGCTAATAAGCCAATTGACCTAAGTACTTTAAATAAGAAATACCAGACTGTCAGGCGTGCCTATAGGGATTTCAATCTGGCCAAGCACATGCCAAGAGGAGTTGATGACAAACTGGTGAGAATCTCAGATGGCGAACAAGAACCCTTTTTTTAATATGGAGCCTAATTAGACTCAAAGGTTAAATTTACCCCACTTTTATTGGCACGGTTTTCCCCCAAATTATTTAACGGGGTCAAGGGGCAATGCCCTTTGTGGGGGTTTAGGGACAGTGCCCCCAAGACGGGGTCAAGGGGCAGCGCCCTCCAATGATTTTTTATTATTTTATTAAGGTGTCAGGAGTTATTTTTCTATTGGCCGACATAAAAAAACCCTATTTTGTAACTGACATAAGGCTTGATAAAAGTGGCTAAGGGTTAGGGTTTCCATTGATGTATTGCAGCATTTTGCAGCTGTATTGAGTTGCAAGGATTGCTGGTTGTAATCGGTTTGATTTATTGGATAATAATATTAGACTCTCTATTGGTGAATGTAGCCTGAGTTTGGGTGAACCATGTTAAAACTTGTCTCTCGCTGTTATTATTTCTATGTATTTTCATTCCTCTGTTTAATATTTATTTGCATTTAATTGATATATTATGCATGCAATCCCTAACACCCTTTCAATGCAATTTGTTCATGGATTATTTTGTCAAAAACATACCACAATTTGTGCCAGGTGCTAGGCAGGGATGCCTCAGATAGAATACCCATATCTCTAATGATGATGGTGGTTGATAGTCAGAGTCAAGTGACCAAGGAGCCATATGATTATGTCTCCTATGTTGCAGATAGAATGTAGAAGCAGATGACAGAAATCAAGAGCAAATTATCTACTATGGATACCCATGTTGAATTCACATGGTATTCCATGTTGTGCCATATGCTTCTGTTTTCTTTGTCTAGAATGTGGTACCAGAACTTACATTTTAGAATGACAGATGCCCAAGGAAATATGCTACCACTACAGGTGTGGACCTGCATAATAGATATTAACTGTACTAATGTTGATTATGTAATCTTTGAGGAATATTTTGTGAGGATAGTCCTTGGATTTTTGGAGCCAGAGGGTGAAAGGATACATCCTGATGTATTGGATTTTCTAAGACCTTTGGATAGGACTCCTCACTTGGGGATTGATCACAATTGGGGTGATTGGTTTTTCCATGAGCACACTACTTGTATTAGGGTCTATGGGTGTGAGACCCCACCCCACATTTTGCCTAAGTATGGACCTAAGAGAGTTGCATTCTTAGAGATCATTAGGCAGCTTAATGAATCAGGTAAGGAGCACCTAAGGACACATAAGAAGGGCTTATTTTTTCCTACATCCCTCAGATTCAGTGATTTTCTAATAGCTGATAAGAGTGGGCTTGATTAGATTTATTCAATAATGCAGTGTTTTGGGATGTATTTGGATCATCCAATGACTTTTGACCCTGAGGGTTTCATCAACAGGGTAAGGGTTAACAAACAAAGGCCAAGGTACATTCATTAGGTCGACTTCAGTGATGACATTGCCAGGAATTGTTCCACAATGGATGATGTCCACCACTTGAGAATCAACTAGGACGCGATAATGGTAGGTGAAAGAATGAGGAAGAATATAAATGTTGCATATTAGGGTGCCTTTGCAGAAGTGCAAGACCCCATTCAAAGAATTCAAAAAATGTCAGATAATGCAGAGCAATTAATTGCTAGTGCTCCTGCAGGAGAAGAAAGGCCATCATATTAGCCTAGTAGTTCTAGGGGAGAATACACTGCAAAGAAGGAATCAATTGACCCCTCCCCTGCCAAGAAAGCAAAGATTATTGATTTAGAAAATCTAGAGGAGGTTGAGGTAGTGGAACTTGAGGGTGAAATAGAAGAACAGGTGCAGTAAGCCCATCAAATAAATTCACTTGATAGCGTAAGGCCCTATTCATCCCTTGAAAACAAAGCAATAAGGACAATGAGAAGCTAGAATGTGGATACTAAAGATGTTAGAATAATGGCTTGTAACAAATTTTTAGAGGATGATGAATTCATAAACACTCCTGAATTCAAGAGCTATGTGCTGAAAGTAAGAAGTGAGGAGTTCTAAAAGAGGATTGAAGATGCTAAGAGTAGAGTAGATCCCTCTGAGTATGAGGCCATCACCCAAAGGGTGTTAAAAGAAGTTAATCAAGCCATCAGTTCAATGACTCTAGAGGAAGGGAGGGAATTGGTTGCTCAGAATAATATCCTGCTCCTTCCTCACTAGACTTGTCAGATGCCATTGCATTTGACACAATAACCAGGGAAGATTCTGATATGACAGATGAACAAGTAGAGAAGGCTCTCTCTAGTGCAGCCTTCAATCCTAGGTTTGAAACATTGTCTATATGGGATCTAGCCCCAAATAATAAGCCTAGGGTTAGATTCAGGGAATTGGTAGGAGATGTAACAATTAAGAGGGTATCTGACACCCCTACCCCCCAGGCTGCAAGTTTGAATGTACAAACTGCACAATTTGTTGAGGCAGTCACAAACAAGCTACAAAAGGAACATGATGAGTTGCTGCTACAGTATGCCCAGGCAATTACAGAACTCAATAAATGCAAGGAGTAGTTGTCATTGGGGGCTAGTATTTCCACTCCCCCACTTGCGATCCTGATAGCCAAGTCCTTTCTAGTTGATATAGAGCCTCTATTGATTAAAATCAGGGAGCTGAAGGAGGATGTGAAGAGATTCAAAGAGGAGAAGAAAAGTTCGTTCAAAGAGATAGTCACTAATTTGATAAACCACAGAGTGACTAAAGTTGTAGCAAGGATGGAGGAGACATGGAGGTCTCATTCTGATTTAATGGTTGCATTAGATAAGCATGAGTAGGACAAAAAGCATCTTAAAACAATGTAGACATCATGGTTGCCAAGGACCGGTGAGTTGAGGGATTTGGTCAGATGTACAAGGTTTGATGTACATGCACCACTAGAAATGGAGCTAACCCTTGAGATGTTGGAAACTCTTGAAGGGGTTGTAGCTTTCCAATTAAAGTTGGATAAGGTACTAGATGAAAAGAAATTATTTATGGAAAGGACAGATAAGAAATATATGCCTAGTATATAGGAGGCTGATGGGCAAATCAAGAGCCTTGATAGGTGGAAGGCTGATTTCAATGACAATGCTAGCTAACTTATTTCTACTTGTTGCACCGATGGTGATCCCAAGTTGGCAGTCTTGAATTCAACTTTAGACAAATTGCATGTACTAGCAATAAATTTTGAGTTGTTCTGCAAGGAAGTGAAAGTTTTGATGGATGCACAGTACACATGACACAATGACAAGATTTTGAAGCTAATTTATTCTAGTGGCTGTCAAAAAGGTCATATGCTAAGTGGGTGGAGAAATACATAAAGAGATGTTACTTTTCTTTGTAGGTTGTTGAATGATTTTGGAATTTTGAGGAGTAAATAAGATACAAGTTTTTCTCAGTTTCTTCATCTCTTATTTTGTAAGTCTATGAGTTGTGTGTTTAATGTATTTCTGCATAAATTTTATTCAATTTCATGTTGATGTAAATGAAAAATGTTGTATGCATGTGTGTTGTTAATTGTCTCCATGGTTGTATGTGTTTTTCTTTTGATCTGAGATTCTAGAATATAGGTTTACTGTATTGCATACTTAATCTTCTACTTTAGTTCAAGGAATAGATTAAATGTTAAAGGTTAAATATGGGGAAGAACACACTGCAACAGGGATATATGTAAGCAGAGTTAACAAGATACTCTATCTTGGGTGGTGTTTGTAAGACAAATGCTAATTAAACCCCTTGAAACTTGAGTGTTGGTTTAGTTTATGAGAGTCATTCACACATATACGTCTATTTAACTCCATGCCCTAGGATAAGCACTAGTCAGAGTTTGTATTGAGTTTATCAGTCAAAACCCTAATCCTCTAGCCAAGCATAAAACAAAACCATAACATTATCTACAAACCTTTAGGATTTTAGAAGTAGTTTTAGGGTTTGAAATTTCTTTCGTTCACAACTGGAGCAGGGTCCAAAGCTAGCCCCTTTGCATTCATCTTACAGTTTTGGCCTTCATAAGAAAGGATTCATCTTCTTTGTGTCAATACCTGGTCACAGTCAAAGATTTATCCTATAGGTATTGAGTAGGGAATACCCCCCCCACAAGTTTTGTAGAGCCTGAAGAAGCAAACAAGACTTAGAGACAGTCTCTTGTATTGTTGGCCACTAACCTGAGGATCATGTTGATAAGAGATGGCTACCTAGTAGGGAAACTTAGGAACTATCAATTGGAAAAAATGCCAACAGATAAGTTAAATCCCAGTTGTGGGTGGCAACTCCGAACAAAATCTCCCAACTGGTAAAACATAAGTTGTATGCAGGGGAGAAGATCCCTGCACAAACCTTTGTTCCAAGAATTACCAAGAAATATGTATAGAAGAAAAGGAACTACTTGACCCAGTCATGAAGGCTCCCCAAGCCATAGGAACAATGATGACCCACAAGATAATCCTAGGTCTTCTAAACAACAACCACAATATTTTTCAAATACTGGAGCTGACATTCAATAAATGTATGAAAGACACCAAAGTGACAGGTTGAGGTTAAGATCAGAAGTGTTCCAAGAATGTCCTTTTCTAGACCCCCTTGACAGATTTGAAGACACAGAATCCCCAAAAGATACTGATAATCCCAATGGAAAGGGACCATCCTCTTCTATGCCAAGAGATGATGAATTGGAAGAATAAATTAGGAACCTTAGGGAAGAACTTGATTATTTATAGGCCCTGAGAATAAGAGATGATATGAAACAAAAGGTGCAAGCTCTGAAAATGGCCCAGCAAGATTCAGTTCCCACCCTTACTAATGCAAATGTGTTGAGAAACCAGCAGGTAAATGACGTTCAGAACCAACAAAATGATCGAAACATCATTGGGGATGATCAAAGGCCCAACCAACGTGTAAATCAACACCCACAAAATAATCAAAGACAAAATGCAAATAACAATAGGGTACCATTAAATAATGTGAGAAATCATAATATTAATGTTAATGTCAATAGGAATGCAAATGACAACCAGTTTGGTAGAAGACCTATGCAATTAGATAGGTTTAGACAATTGGATTTCAATGGTATTCCTAGGTACCCTAACCCCATTGACAAACATATAAGAGGTGAACTACCAAAGTTTTCATGGAACAATGTTGTGTCAGGAGAAGATCACCTGAAGGCTTTCCAAAATGTCATGGATAATTTTGAGGTAGAGCACAAGGATGTTTTCATGAAATTATTTATGCAATCCTTGATTGATGAAGCCAGAGAATGGTATAGAAATCTACCTAATCAAAGAATTACATCATGGGATGAATTTAAAAGGATTTTTAGAGAACAGTATGGAGATAAGATTGACCCTAGTTTTATCATCGATGAGTTCACATGTATTGCTAAGGGGTCAAATGAGCCTGTTGTTGATTTTAATGCTAGGTTTACCAGAGTGTTGAATAAGTTGCCACATCATATGAGGCCAAATGAACCAATGTGTATGGTCTTGTATATAAATTCCTTTGATGCCAAAATAACATATGAATTAAGGGATAAAGGTCCAATTAGTCTTAGGGATGCTTTTAGAATTGTAACAAATATTGAAAATAATAGGAAAGTGTCTAGTAAGATAAATAGAAGAGATTATGTAAGGATTCTACAGAATCCAAATAATAGGTCTCAAAATATTCAAGGTAATACTTCCACTTCTAAATATAAACTAGATAAGTTGACATCTATTGTTAAGGACTTAAGTTACAAGCTTGCTAAAAATGAAAAGGGGCTTGGTCCTGAGAAGCAGGTTTATTAGAGGCAAGAAAAGAGACCTCAGTTGCATGATATGCCATACAATACCAATTGGTACAATGGTAAGCCTATTTCCAACAATAAAACTGATCAGATACCTCAGAATGTTAAGGAAACTCCTAACCCCTTGAAGAAGAGTGTTAATATTGTGAATGACACTCCATGGTATATAATATGTTAGATGCCTCACTCACAGTCACAATGTATGATTGCTCAGTCCTTTTACAATGATGTCAATGCTTGTGATGAATGTAACGAACCCCACTATATTGAGGATGACAGTGTTAACATGCTTTTTTTAATGGAGATTATTCCTCTTATGATGAGATAGATACATATGTGAATGAAAAGAGGAATTACATGGATCAAATCTGCCAACGGGCTCTTTCTGATGAAGAAAATGAAGATAGCCATGTGTATGCTCAAGACTCACATGTCCCTTTGGTTAACTTAAGGAGACCTTCTGATGAAGAAATTAGGGCTCTTACAGCTGCAACAGTAGCCCAGGTTAAGAGCAACTACAACCTCAGAAATAAAACCCAAGTAGGTGATTCAGGCCAACCGAGGGGTATTTTTGTAAAGCAACCACAACATAATCAAAAGGGGACTGAATCACACAAAAAGTAGGGAAATAATGGCAAAAGGAGTTTCAAACAAAAACCAAGTCAAGACCATCAAAATTTAGAAGGAAGGACTCCCCAAGATGAAGAAAAGGCTAAAGGTTCACTTGTTGAAGATGACAATCGAAAAACCATAAAAGCCAAGACTGGATTAACTTAGGATAAGAGTAGAAGCCAAACTCAAGCTACGACAGTTATACAAAATTATGCTCCATTTGACATAACTCAAGCTTTGTCACAAATGAAAGTTTTTGTTCCACTGATGGAAATGCTAAAAATTGAAGAATATGGAAATAAGGTATTGGCTTTGATTTCAGGGGTATCTCATTAGACAAACCACACTGCTAAAGATCAGAACAATACCCAAGAAATGAGTGTTGATGAAGAAGAGGTTCCTGAGGTCTATCTAGGAACAACAATGACTAAGTGTTCTTCTTAGGTGGAACCATTTAATGTATCCCTTGTCATTAATGGGAAGATAGTCAAGAATTGTATGCTGGATTCAGGCGCTTCAACCAACATCATGCCTCTGGCTGTTATGCAACAAATTGGATTAAATATAGACAAGGCCTATGGGAAATGCTATGAAATGGATGCTAGAGAAGTGCCAGTCATTGGAATTATGAAGGATGTGAACTTCATGCTTGTATCCTATCTAGAAAAGACTTACACAATGAATGTTACAGTAGTTGATATCAAGCCCCAATATGGTATGTTATTGTCTAGAAGGTGGGCCGCATTGATTGGGGGAAGCATGCAATTGGATTTTTCATATGCCATGATTCTCATGAATGGTAAGGATGTCAAGCTGGGTAGAGAAGAAAGAGGACTAGATGCAGTTGAAGATCAAGAACCATAAGATCAAGTCTGCTTTGTGGATACTGACTGTGAGAATTTCAAGGTTATGTCCTATGATCAAGATGAAAACAAGAAGTAATCTATTGATAAAGAGCTTGAAAAATAGAAAGATCAAGATAGCCTATGGACCATGTACTTTGATGGTGCTTGCTCAAAGGAGGGCTTTGGTGCAGGAGTGGTATTTTTGTATCCCACAAGTAAGATCCATAAATTCTCCTTTCTGCTGAAATTTTCTTGCACAAATAATATTGTGGAATATGAGGCCTTGTTGCTAGGATTAAATGTGGCCCTTTAGCATGGCATTAAGATGTTAAAAGTATTTAGAGATTCAGAGTTAATAGTTTCCCAAGTAAGAGATAGATATGCCTCAAAAAATAAAAGGTTGAAACAATATAAGCATGTTGATTGGGATACTATTGAGTTGTTTGATGCCTTCTCAATAAACTGGGTAGAAAGATCAAAAAATGTTATGGCAGATTTTTTGGCTAATGTAGCCATCGGGCCAAATGATATTACCTTGTCTGACATCACTAATGTTGAGATTAAAATTAGACCAGCAGTGCCAAACAACATATGTAATTGGCAGGTGTTTGAGGATGATAAGGATTTGTTGAGATTCTTGCATTGCACAGATGAGTATGAAAATCAAGAAATTGATTTCTAGAATTTTGTGGAAGTAATGATGGGAAAGAAACACTTTTTGGAAAAGAAGTGATACAACTTAAGACTAATAAGATTTAAAGGGGGTTAGTGGCTTTAGAAAGAGCATTTGATAACAGAGATTAGTTGGTTGCCAAAACTTCTTCTCCTCACATGGAAGACTTGGAGGAGATAAACTTGGGTACACAGGATGCTCCAAAGAAGGTTTACATAGGCAAACATTTGAAACCACATATCAGAGCAATGTTGGTAGCATTATTGAGGAAATACAAGCATGTCTTTGCATGGTCATATGAAGACCTGAAAGCATATAGAGAAGACATATTCCAGCATGAAATTCCCCTTAAACCTGGAGCTAATCCATTCAGACAGAGGCAGTGACCTATTAATCCTACTTTAGCTCCAAAAATACAAGAAGAACTCATGAAGCTTAGGGATGTTGGAATCATTGAGCCTATAAGACACTCGACTTGGGTGTCAAACCTTGTCCCAGTAAGAAAGAAAAATGGAGATATAAGACTTTGTGTAGATTTTAGAAATTTGAATATGTCTTCTTTGAAGGATAACTATCCATTTCCTAACATGGAAGCTATGTTGCAAAAGGTGACAGGGCATGAGCTTTTATCCATGATGGGTAGATTTTCAGGATATAATCAGGTGAAGGTAAGAGAATCAGAATAGTATAAGACTGCCTTTACGACTCTATGGGGGACTTATGTCTATGTAAGAATGTCATTTGGACTAACAAACACAAGTGCTACTTTTCAAAGAGCAATGGATGTTGCTTTTGCAAGATTGATTAATTCCATATTAGTTGTATATCAAGATGACTTTACTTATTCAAAGAAGGAAGAGCAGAACTGCATGCACCTAGAGCATATTTTTATTAGGGCACTGGAATATGGCATCTCCCTGAATCCTAAGAAGTGTGCATTTAATGTAACAAAGGGAAAACTATTAGGGCACATAGTGTCTAAGGATGGAGTTAGGATTGATCCAGAAAGGGTTGTGGCAATTGATAAAATTTAGATGCCCAAGACAGTCAAAGGCATCCAGACATTATTTGGACATATTAACTTTGTCAGAAGATTTATTCCTAACTTCGCAGAGATTACTAAGGCTATATCTAAGATGCTAAAGAAGGGTGAATCTATAGTTTGGGGAAGTGAGGCAATTCATTCATTTCAAAACATCAAAGAAGCTATCAAGACTACCCCTGTTCTAAAGTCTCTTGATTTTTCTAAGCCCTTCCAATTATTTTCATTTGCTTCATTCCATACAATCGTTGCATGATTATTACAGAAAAATAATGATGGATTTGAACAACTAATTACCTTCTTTAGGAAGTCTTTGCAAGCAGCAGAATTGAAATATGATATCATGGAAAAGCAAGCTTATGCCTTGGTCAGAGCGGTCAAGACTTTTAGACCATATCCGGTTGGAGCTCATATTGTAGAATATGTGCCACACACAGCAGTCAAGGATATATTCACTCAGCAAGAAGTGACTAGAAGGAGATGCAGGTGGATAAATAAACTGCAAGAATTCAATATTGAAATATAGATTACCAAGTTAGTAAGGGGACAAGGTCTGGCTAAGTTAATGGCACAATCAAATTTAGAGGCATGTCAAATTAATATGGCTCGGGACGGGATTGTCAATATGTCAGAGTCAGAATGGTATAAGGATATTGTGTACTATTTGTAAAACTTGAATTGTCTAGTTCATTTGAATGACAGCCAAAAGAGAACCTTGAAGTTGCGTACTATCAAATATGTCATAGTCCAAGGAGAATTGTATTGGAAGAATCCTGATGGTGTGTTTCTCAAATGTGTATATGAACATCATGCTAGGAATATTCTAAATGACATGCATAAGGGAGTGTTTGGGAGACACTATACTACCAAGACAACAACTCACAAAGTCCTTAGAGTAGGATATTGGTGGCCAACACTTTTCTCTGATACACATAAGATGGTAAGAAAGTGTGATCATTGTCAGAGATTTTCAAGAAAGCTCAAATATGAAGGTGCATTACCCCTTAAAACTATAACAATGGAGGCTCCATTTCAACAATGGGGAATTGACTTAATAGTGGAAATTATAGAGAAATCAAGTGGAAGGCATAGTTAGATCTTAGTTGCTACTGACTATTTTACTAAATGGATTGAGGCCATCCCAACTAAGAAAACTACAAGAAAAGTGGTCCTTGATTTCATTTTAGAGTACATTATTATCAGTTTTGGAGTGCCAGCAAAACTAGTCACAGAAAATGCCATGTGCTTCAGGTCTGGCGAGTTCATTGATTTTTGCAACAATTATGGAATTAGTCTATCCCATGCATCACCATATCATCCACAGGGAAATAGTCAAGCAAAATCAAGTAATAAGAGTCTCATGAAAATCGTCAAAATGATAATTGACAAAAATAAAAGGGCATGGGATTCAAAGTTAAAATTAGCACTATGGGCTGATAGGGTGACAGTAAAAAAGGCAATTGGGCGGTCACCTTTTTAGTTAGTGTATGACACAGAGGCCAAGTTGCTGGTGAATAATCTCCTACTAGTATAAAAAATTTATACAGGAAAATAATGAAGAAATAGAAGATCCAATGAGTGAAAGAATAAATCAGTTGGTTGCACTAGAAGAGACTAGGAGGGAAGCATAGAAGACTAATCTCAAGAAACAACAAAAAGTAAAATACTTATTTGACAAAAGGACTACAGAAAGAAAATTTTAGGTTGATAATTTGGTTCTTGTATGGAATGCTAGGAACCAGGATAAGGGTAAACATGGCAAATTTGAACCTTTATGGGTTGGCCCTTATTTGGTAAGTAACACTCACAGAGAGGATTCTTGTTTTCTCCAAGGATTAGATGGTGAACTTCAGGAATTGCCTGTGCATGGACAATTCCTGAAAACTTACTTTTCATAAGTGAGTTCTTCTCTATGCACATTATAAAATAGTTGTATATAGGTTGTAAATACTGTATACTCTTGTATAGTCAATTTTTCTGTGTTTTGGACTGGTCTTCTCCTGGAGGTCCAATGGTTCTCATTGTGACTTGGTAGCTCACATGTCCCCAGACGAAGCCAATGGTAGTACCCATTAGGGTTTAGGGTTTTAGGTTAATAAAGTTATAAGTCTTTGCCTTTTAAAAATCCATTAAACCTAACTCCGTGGGCTCATGCGTTGTATTTCTAATTCCTTGTTGACCCCTTGTGGTAGGTTTTTGATCCCTTAAGTTATGACTTTGAGCCTTCATACCTATTAGGTGACTGAACCCATGTCCTAAGTCTTACTTCCTATGGCCCATGATAAATTAAACCCATGTCTGAAGTATTCCCGTAGGTTATAAGACTTAATAAATTGAATGTCATAGCGTCACAGTCCATCATCAATGACGTCACCACCCCACTACGCGGCCGTGACAAGGTGACACCTATCAAAGGATCTATGCTTACATCCCATTGCATTAGGAATCTTGCACTAGCCAACTGTATGTTGCCAAATGTCAGTATAAAAGTGGTCCAAGGAAAAGTTTTAATCTAACAGTTGCGCATCGTCACAGGGGTATCTTGCCAGGAAGGAATCTTTGCCACGCGGTCACGAGATGGTGACACATGGCCTTGTCTTATCGAAGAAATGAAAAGCAAATGAAAGGTGGATGTGTGGAGGCTTTATCGCACCCACGCAGGGTAGGTAAAGTGGTGGCCCATTGTTGGCTATGACGCCGTGAAATGATGCCATGTGTCCAAACCAGACAAAAGGTGATGTGGTCAGCAATGAAAGTACAACTGATGTCACTCATCCTGATTGGTCGAGGGCTTTTCAACTATGATGACTGAGATTTTCAAATCTCGTGGGTAAAAGATGATTGTGGATCTTGCAAAAATGACCTCAAATCAACGACGCATGTTTAAACTTTTGTGATGAACATTGAAGGCACCCTGCGACATGAATTAAAAATTAAAGTTGAGGCTACCTCCATTAATGCATCATAAGCTATGCTATAAAGCTTAAAAGGAAGAAAAGTTAGGGCTTTTTGCATTATTTCTTCAAGCACATACAAAGTTCAGACACATAGCAGATTATCAAGCAAGCAAAGAACGAAATCCAGACTCCTGCAAGCATAAACCAATAAGTTCATCTTATCCAATTGTACCTAACATTTTTTAAGTTGATTGCTTGATTAAGGAGGTAGATAATTTCCTATATAAGGAACCCTAGCTTGTTACGATCAGTCTAAAAAAATGAGTCAAGCTAGTCAGCCCTCCACCTCTAAGCGTGGCTTAGACGAGGACCTTATGGTCCAGCTCCCAGGTTTGACCAAAAGAGCCTTGAATCTACATGGTCCTGATGGACCAGATGATAAGTTCCTTGATTTTTGTTACAATTGTAGAGATTCTAGAATGTATGTTCCTGGTTGGGTCCTGTTTGAGCACTGGCACAAAAGAATGGATTATAAGGCCCCCGTTTGCCATGATTGGCGATTTGATTTGGCCAAGCTCATTTGCTCCAATGTATTCCCTAATCCCAACTTAGTTAGAGCAATAGCACTGAGATATGATCCTCACACAAGAATGGTCATAGCAGGAAATGGCACAAAAATGATCAAATTCACCAAAGGGTACATTGCCACTGTATTTAACATGAACCCTGCGGCTAATAAGCCAATTGACCTAAGTGCTTTAAAGAAGAAATACCAGACTATCAGGCATTCCTATAGGGATTTCAACTTGGCCAAGCATAGGCCAAGAGGAGTTGATGGCAAACTGGTGAGAATCTCAGATGGTGAACAAGAACCCTTTCAATGCAATTTGCTCATGGATTATTTTGTCAGAACATACCACAGTTTGTGCCAGGTGCTAGGCAGGGATGGCTTAGACAAAATGCCCATATCTATAATGATGATGGTGGTTGATATTCAGAGTCAAGATACCAAGGAGCCATATGATTATGCCTCCTACATTGCAAATAGAATGCACAAGCAGATGACAGAAATCAAGAGCAAATTATCTACTGTTGATGCTCATGTTGAATTTACATGGTATTTCATGCTGTGCCATATGCTTCTATTTACTTTGTCTGGAATGTGGCACCAGAACTTACATGTCAGAATGATAGATGCCCAAGGAAATATGTTTCTAGTACAGGTGTGGACATGCATGATAGATATGCACTATACTAATGTTGATTATGTAATCTTTGAGGAATATTTTGTGAGGAGAGTCCTTGGATTTTTGGATCTAGAGGGTTAAAGGATACATCCTAATGTATTGGATTTTCTAAGACCTTTGGACAAGACTCCTCACTTAGGGATTGATCACAATTGGGGTGATTGGTTTTTCCATGAGCACACTACCTACATCAGGGTCTATGGGTGTGAGGTCCCACCCCACATTTTGCCTAAGTATGTACCTAAGAGAGTTGCATTCTTAGAGATCATTAGGTAGCTTAATGAATTAGATAAGGAGCACCTGATGAGACATAATAAGGGCTCATTTTTTCCTACATCCCTGAGATTCAATGATTTTCTAATAGCTGATAAGTGTGGGCTTGATCAGATTTATTTAGTAATGCAGTGTTTTGGGATGTATTTGGAGCATCCAAGGATTTTTGACCCTGAGGGTTTCATCAACAGGGTAATGGTTAACAAACAAAGGCCAAGGTACATTCATCAGGTTGACTTCAGTGATGACATTTCCAGGAATTGTTCCATAATGGATGATGTCCACCACTTGAGAATCAAGTGGGACATGATAATGGAAGGTGAAAGAATGAGGAAGAATATAAATGTTGCATATCAAGGTGCCTTTGCAGAAGTGCAAGACCCCATTCAAAGAATTCAAAAAATGCTGGATAATGTAGAACAATTAATTGCTAGTGCTCCTACAGGAGAAGAAAGGCCATCATATCAGCCTAGCAATTCTAGGAGAGGATACACTACAAAGAGAGAATCAATTGATCCCTCCCCTTCCAAGAAAGCAAAGATTATTGATTGGAAAATCTAGAGGAGGTTGAGGTAGTGGACCTTGACCATGAAACAGAAGAACAGGTGCAGGAAATTACCCATCAGATAAATTTACCTGACAAAGTAAGGCCCTATTCATCCCCTAAAAATAGGGCAGTAAGGACGATGAGAAGCCAGAATGTGGATATTGAAGATGTCAAAATAATGGCTTGTAACAAATTTTTAGAGGATGATGAATTTATAAACACTGCTAAATTCAAGAGCTATGTGCTAAATGTAAGGAGTGAAGAATTCCAAAAGAGGATTGAAGATGCTGAGAGTGGAGCAGATCCCTCTGAGTATGAGGCCATCACCCAAATGGTGTTAAAAGAAGTTAATCAGGCCATTAGTTCAATGACTCTAGAGGAAGGGAGGGCATTGATTGCTAAGAGTAATATCCCGCTCCATCCTCACTAGACATTGTCAGATGCCATTGCATTTGACACAATAACCAGGGAAGATTCTAATATGACAGATGAACAAGTAGAGAAGGCTCTCTCTAGTGCAGCCTTCAATCCTAGGTTTGAAGCATTGGCTATATGGGTTCTAGCCCCAAATAATAACAAGCCTAGGGTTGGATTGGGGGAATTGGTAGGAGATGTAATAATTAAGAGGGTATCTGACACCCCTGCCCCCCAGGCTACAAGTTTGAATGTACAGACTGCACAATTTGCTGAGGCAGTCACAAACAAGTTGTAGAAGGAACATGATGAGTTGCTTCTACAGTATGCCCAGGCAATTGTAGAACTCAATAAAGGCAAGGAGCAACTATCAGTGGGGGCTGGTATTTCCACTCCCCCACCTGTTTTCCTAACAATGGAGTCCTTTCCAGTTGATACAGAGCCTCTATTGACTGAAATCAGGGAGTTGAAGGAGGAGGTGAAGAGATTCAAAGAGGAGAAGAAAAGTTTGTTCAAAGACATAGTCACTAATTTGATAAACCACAAAGTGACTAAAATTGTAGCAAGGATGGAGGATACATGGAGGGCTCATTCTAATTTAATGGCTACATTGGATAAGCATGAGCAGGACAAAAAGCATCTTAAAACAATGCAGATATCATGGTTGCCAAGGACCGGTGAGTTGAGGGATTTGGTCAGATGTGCAAGGTTTGATGCACAAGCACCACTAGAAATGAAGCTAACCCTTGAGATGTTGGAAATTCTTGAAGGGGTTGTAGCTTTCCAATTAAAGTTGGATAATTTACTAGGTGAAAGAAATTATTTATGGAAAGGATAGATAAGAAATATATGCCTAGTATACAGGAGGCTGATGGGTAAATCAAGAGCCTTGATAGGTGGAAGGCTAATTTCAATGACAATGCTATCCAACTTATTTCTACTTGTTTCACCGATAGTGATCCCAAGTTGGCAATCTTGAATTCAACTTTGGACAAATTACATGTACTAGCAATAAATTTTGAGTTTTTCTGCAAGGAAGCAAAAGTTTTGATGGATGCATGGTACACAGGACACAATGACAATATTTTGAAGTTGATTGCATTCCAGTGGTCGTCAGAAAGGTCGTATGCTAAGTGGGTGGAGAAATACAAATAGATGTACCTGAAGCAAACAAGAAGCTACTCCTTTGCATTTATGTGGCCAAACTGCGCAAGGCATTTGGGTCCCATGTGATATATTGTTTTCTATTTTTCTCTGGGCTCAATGAAATAAATGCCTATGCGCCTTTGAGGTGCACTCTCTAATGAATTTCTCACCTAACCAACTAATGTATTCAATGCCAAGTGCCAAGCTCTGTGTCTATAAAGAGCTGGTTACTTTTCTTTATAGGTTATTGAATGATTTTGGAATTTTGAGGAGTAAATAAGATACAAGTTTTTCTCGGTTGCTTCATCTCTTGTTCTGTAAGTCTATGAGTTGTGTGTTGAATGTATTTCTGCATAAATTTTATTCAGTTTCATGTTGATGTAAATGAAAAATGTTGTATGCATGTGTGTTGTTAATTGTCTCCATGGTTGTATGTGTTTTTCTTCTGAATCTAATAACTAAGGGTTATCTGAGATTCTAGACTATAGGTTTACTGTATTGCATACTTAATCTTCTACTTATGTTCAAGGAATAGATTAAATGTTAAAGGTTAAATATGAGGAAGAACACACTACAACAGGAATATATGTAAGCAGAGTTAACATGATACTCTATCTTGGGTGGTGTTTGTAACACAAATGCTAATTAAACCCCTTGAAACTTGAGTGTTGGTTTAGTTTATGAGAATCATTCACACATATACATCTATTTGACTCCATGCCCTGGGATAACCACCAGTCAGAGTTTGTATTGAGTTTATGAGTCAAAACCCTAATCTTCCAGCCAAGCATAAAACAAAACCATAACATTATCTACAAACCTTTAGGATTTTAGGAGTAGTTTTAGGGTTTGAAAATCCTTTGGTTCACAACTAGAGCAGGGTCCAAAGCTAGCCCCTTTGCATTCATATTACAGTTTTGGCCTTCATAATAAAGGATTCACCTACTTTGTGTCAATACCTGGTCACAATTAAAGATTTATCCTATAGGTATTGAGTAGGGAATACCCCCTAGGTTTTGTAGAGCCTGAAGAAGAGAAGGAGACTTAGATTCAATATCCTGTACTGTTGGCCATTGACCTAAGGATCCTGTTGATAAGAGATGGCTACCTAGTAGGGAAACTTAGGAACTATCAGTTGGAAAAAACACCAACAGTATGAAAAGCATATATCAAAGTGCTTTTAGCATTAAGACCTACCTCCGGAGCCTTTTCCTTCACACATTTCCCAGAGTTAGTATAATCAACATCATCTCTTAAAGCTATGAATAGACATTCATCATTCTCATTATTCTCATAATCAGATTCATCATCAGATATACTTGCATCTTCTCTAACATAGTAGCTTTTCTTAGGCACTCTACTCTTATTCTCCCTATTCTTACTTCTCAAAATTTTTTCCAAACATCTTGAAGCATAATGACCAATGTTGCCACAACTAAAACACTTGAAAGGAAACTTACTACTGTACTTACCAGTACCCAATTTCATTCTTCTCACAAAATTAGCTTCCAAATCATATGAATCCTCCTTATTTGATTCCACGGTCTTCTCAGATTTTCTAGCCATGAAGGCAGTCTTAGCCTTGGCACTACTTGTACCAAATTCTCTCATTTCAAAAATAGTTAGTCTACCAAGCAACTAATCTTTAGTAAACTGATTCAAATTTTGCAATTCTTCAATAGAAGAAACCTTATGATTGTAAGCCTTAGGAAGAGTTCTAAGTACCTTCAATACCACTTATTTTTCATCTATATTTCTTCCAAGTCCTTTGATGTCATTGAAAACTTCATCCACCTTCTGAAAGTAACTTGTAATGTTTTCATCTTTAGATATCTGCATGGTTTCAAACATGATCTTCAAATTCTACATTTTAGCTTGCTTGACCTTATCATTTCCTTCATGAATACTTTCTAACTTTTTCCAAATTTCATTAGCAGTTTTTAGATCCATAAATTTCAAAACCCTCACACACATGTAGATCAACACAGATTCAATTAACCCAAAGACTATTATGATGAATAAGCATGAAAGAAAATAACAAAAACTAAATCAAACCAACATCAAACACAATAGAACACTAGATTTATGTAAAAAACCTAAGAAGAGAAAAACCATGGTGAGCATTAGCTCACAATATAAAGTAGTATGAACATTGAATTACAAAAAGGCACATTGCCAGAAGGCTCACTACCAAAGGGCTCACTATCCTAAAAGAAAGAGAAAAAAGAGGTGGCTCATTGTCAGAGTTGAACTATTATAATTGCATCTAACTTATGCAAGGAGTACAGTTCCAATGAAACTCAAAATACAGAACCAATATTCACCACAATACCAACATCACCTCTGCAGCATCACTGAAGAATAGTATACACCTTCTGCTCACTACATCCAATAATCTAACACATGAAATCTTGTACTACACCACACATTCAACCACATTGTTATTCACATTATATCCATCATGCACACGCCCAATCATGATCCCTTCAAACTTAGTTATACTGTCTTCAACCTTGAGAACATTCTCCAAGGTTGGCAAATCACCTTAACCTAGAAAATTCAAATTACGTCTGGACCTAAACATTCCCGCGATGGAAAGGAATGAAGGTGGACCATAACACATCTTATCTTAGACCTAAATTCATCCAAGTATGCTACTCCACACTTTCACAATCACCAAAGAAACTCCACAGTTAGTGTAAACACCCAAGATCGACCAAACCTGTGTTAACACAATGAACTTTTAAGTGCACGCTTCCTCAAACCCAATGATGTCTTGCGGACCACATGTAAGGATGCAACATAATCTAAAGTATTCCACAAACATCTTGAAACAACCTGAAATCCAATAAATTCCTCTGCAACAACTTTCACCTGATGCACAACCTTATCCTATTTATCTAGTATGCTTAACTGTCTCTATCATACATTGTATCTCTAGAAATCAACTTCTGGAGCACCAAACCACAAATAACTCCAATAGAAGAAAGATACAAACCTCATAAGCATAAATCCAGAACCACAAGACCTAAAACCATTTTGTGGAGAAATGTGGAGCAAAGACATTTCTCCCAAACACCTATGCAACACTCAAAAACACAGTCCATGCATTGGTGAACACAACTTCCTCTTCACAATGAACCAGATCACAAAATTCAGAATATAACATCTCTTAACAACATATCCAAACCGTAAAGACATATCTTCATCATAGAGGAAATGCGGAGCAAAACTAGAACGCTACTCTATAAACCAAAATGCCACTTCAACACATTGTTTCCTTTAATAATCAAATTTTCTCAAAAGCACTTGAAAACCAACCAACAAAAACATATTCTTGACATCTTCATCACCTCTTCAAAGCAACCAAATGATCATCAGCAAATCAACTCAAAAAAATAGCTCATACCAATGCAACAACCTCAACATCAGAGATAGTATTCACTCAACACTAACTACTCATACTCTTGCACCATTTCTTACTCACACAGTTGACACCAATGACAACACAAGCTTGTTGACATCAATGACAAAATTGATTACACATACTTGCAACAAAGACCTTCCCAACGCATGTGTGCAACTTCAAGCTCTGTGGCCTTAGGCGAAGCCGCACTGGGCATCGAAGACCTTTTTTGAAATCTTCTTTTATTCTAAGGCAAAAACACTTGGAAAAAGGATAACTTAGAAATTTTATTGAGTTGGTCTTCATATTGGATATCTCAGATCAGATATTTTCAAAGAAATGAAGACTAAAACACTAAGGCTTGACATGGGAATTTTGACAACATTTTACAAATTTGAAAGATGGGCTATTTTAGCCTAGGGCTAAAATAGGTCAACAGTTACTTGGTACTAAAGCTAATTCTCATAATTTACCATCATCTTCCAATATTTATATGCCAAGGTAATTAGTAAACACATTCCTACCATGGTATCGATATTTTAGATCTTAGCTAAGTTGTTTAGGTTCCCAAAGAACTAGATAACTATCAATTGATACAAATAGAACTCATGTGCCAAGCTCAAGAAATGTGTTGAATATTCAATTCACCGACCTCCTAATAATTCCTTACCATAGATATGAATTCAAAATCTCCTAAAAAGTCCTTTCTTGTACCATTTATCAGTGTGCTACCAAGCTCAATACACAAGAAGGATCTAACCATTTATCCTTAATTTCATTGTTGCAACTTTTCAACCATAAATCCCACAACATAAAATAAGTTTCTTAAGGTATTCCATATATCTTTAAAACTCAATGAATAGTTCTTTATTCTAGCACATTGTTCTAGGGTCGAGTACTACTATCCCTTACAATGGTAACTTAGTTATCATTATATAGAGAATAGTAGGCTCCGATCTTAAAATCCACAATAACATTATGTTTCACAAGTATTTTAATTTAATTATTGTTAATCGTGTCATCCATAAACCATAAAGTGTGGCAAGGTTTAAATTAGCCAATAAGTAGCCAATCTAATCTAGAGATCTAGTATTATCCTACCTAGAACTAATGGATTCAAAGATCAATCTTATTTAAACATTAAAATCATAGTGACTAAAAGGAGTTAATACAGCCATTGGGGAATCGTTCTCCAAATCACCCAATCCTTCACAAACCACAATCTTTATTAACTTATGGTAGCATCAAGGATAGAGGATTTGTCATCGGAGGTTACAGTTGCAATTTCTCAAATGGTCATGTATTGGGGGGGGGCTTCAGACTTTACCCAAATGATAACCCCTTGCTGCAAATTTCACATAATTCTTAGTATTTTCATATTTGCAAGACCTAGTATCCGTAAGAGGGATTCTAGTCCAAAACCCATACTCAAACATAATGAGTATGTATATATGTGTGTGTTATGCTACCAATTATAAATTTGGGTATCAAACTCATTTTGTGTGTGTATACATACATATGTATATACATATATGTTACCCGCATATTTTGACCCCAACTAATTTTAAACTTTTCTCATTTCTTAGTTATCACATATTGTCTACTTCATTTGTCAAATCACATGCAAGGTCATCTTGACACCACAAGTATAGAGGTTATGTGTCCTTCATTAATATCTTAATCATTTTGCAGTATTGGTCTAGTCCCAACTTCATTTGACACAAGTTATTGGTTGCCTTCTTTTATTTTCCAAGACCCCATTCTGAAGAGCAATTGGGTATAGCACCCAAGTTAGGGAGTGTGTGGTAATGTCTACTTAGGTATCATACTTAGTTAAAATGAAGGAAAGCATGTTCCTTATTAGGTGGCGAAAATAGACCTTGAGGGGCAACGTTATTATGAGGGTCCATGGTAATCCTCTTGGTGTTATGGTCAGAGAGTTGTGCTTGCCACTTCACAAGCATCACCATTTGTAGCAATCATCAAATCTTTCAAATTACCAAATTTGTATGACCTATTAATTATTTGTCTTGAATTGGGGATGCATGGAATGTTTGAAAAAATGTACGAGAGAAATGTGGCTACATATAATGTAATAATTGCAGGTTTCATTAGATTATAGATATTGAATTAAGTCCAAAATATGGGGAGGCACTTAGTATGTTTATCCTAATGCAATAGATAGGGATGAAGTCTAACCATTTAACCTTTCCCAGTATTATTGGAGATTGTAACAACCTAGCATTTCTTGAACATGGAAAGCAAGTCCATGCTCATGTCATAAAGGGTAAGCTTGAATCGAATGAATTTGTGGGAAGTGCTCTCATTGACGTGAATGGAAAGTATGGAGGCATAGATGATGTGAAGCACAAACACTTTCTTTGCTATAATGTTTAAGACAGATGTAGTGTCATGCAGTGTGCTCATCTTAGGATATGCTCAGCATGGACGTGGGAAAGAAGTTCTTGAATTTTTGGCCAAATGCAAGAAGGAATGAAACCAAACCACATCACCTTTGTTGGTGTCCTATCTACTTACAACCATGTTAGTCTAATGGATAAAGGTTGTCGATACTTTAACTTTGTTGGAAGTGTTGTCATTGATATCAAAGGTGCATACACATATTGTCAATGATGTCAAAACGAAGTTCAGAGATGAAGATGACAAAGAAAAGATGCTAAGGCATGAATGATTTTTGCCTAAATTATCAGCAAAAGTTGGTTCACAAGTTTTTTGGTGATCATCAGAGTTCGGGGATTAGGCCTTACCCATTCTCTAGGTTGAGGAAATAAGAAGGGCCAGAGTAGAAAGCCTAGCACACGAACTCTGATATATCAGGAGTCAGAGGGTGGAGATGTTCCTTGGTGAATTCAAATGACAAGATGTTACCTAGAAAGCCTAGCACGTGAACTCTAATATATCAGGAGTCAGAGGGTGAAGATGTTCCTTGTTGAATTCAAATGAGAAGATGTTACTTAGAAATCACAACACGCGAACTCCAATATATGCTAAGTGATTAGGGGTTAGAGGGCGGGGCTGCCCTTTGATCAATTCAAAATGGGAAGTGGTAGACAAGAAGCCTATCTTCTGATAAGGAAGGCAATAGATAGGAATCCCGACACTCGATAAGGAAGGCGAAAGACAAGAATATCATCACCCAATAAGGAAGGAGGTAGACAGGAAGCCCGGTGCTCAATAGCTCTACTAAGGAAGAATCCAACGGGACTGGAGGAGACCCTCTAAGGCTTTCAAAGAGGAAGGCGAAAGACTGGAAGCCTGATCTCTGACACTCTGCGAGTTCAATTAATGCAAAAGGAAAAGACACAAAGTGCAAAATTTTAGGATTCAAAACTCTAAGGCCGACTTTGGAGGATGTTTTAAGTTAATGCATTGGCTGACATTGAAATGCATACATTGGAATTTGAAAGTTTAATTGTTGGCGCCATTTCAGTAATGTGTGGATTATTCATTTTTGGGCCCAAACCTATTTTTGGGTTGACCTAAGTATATGTGTTTTAGGCCTTGTTTCATAATGTTGAATTTACAGGATGGGCCACATCTTGGAATTGTACATGTTGGAATTCAAAATTATAGATGCCGACCTTGGGAGATTATTTTATTTTGCATTGGTGAATGTAGTGCCAACATGGAAATTATTTGTTCTATAGTTTGGTATAAATGAAAGTCCAGTTTATGCATTTGAAGGTGAATAAGTATGTAAGCTTTGCATTGAAATATCTATGTCTACGAATACTAAAGTGAAATACCTGAATACAAGTGAATGTGAATGAGAAGTGAAATACATGAAAATTCCAAGCAATTATGTGTGTGGAGATATATGAAGTTGAAGGATATGAAGGGCATGATTTAAATATCCTATATTCGCACAATGTGTGTAAGTACTGAATGTTTTTGTTACTGTTTCAATTTCTTGAGTTGGAGCTCAGTTTCTGTGGGAGGTTGAAGCCTTTGATAGGTTAGAGCCTATTGCTGGGTTGATGCTCAATTTGTTTTGAGATTGAAGTCTCTGGTAGGTTGGAGCCTATAGATTTGTGAAAAGGATTGCAGTCCTTCTCAGGTTGAAACCCTTATGGTTTGGAGCCTACAAAATATTGTAATTCACTCTTTCATTTTTGTGAGGCTGGATTTGGACAGTAGATCCAACTAGCTTGCTCACCGTGGTTTTTCCCATCTTGGGTTTCCACATAAATCTGGTGTTATGGTCTCTTGTGTGGTGTGTGATTTTGCTTATGATTGCTTAATTTTTTCATATTCTGATTGATGCAGTAGAGATCTTGTTGTTATAGTAGAATTGTTTTTAAAAGTGGCATATATTGATTCACTCCCCCTCTCAGTATATCAATGTGTTCTAACAATTGGTATCAAAGCAAGGTTCCTTGGTGCAGCCAAATAGCTAAAGGTAGATCTTGGATTTGAGAACATAGCTTAGGAAGGGTGCTCTTCTTCTAACAAGGCACCTCTATTTGATGGAACCAGTTCTATGCTTTCTGGAGTGTAAGGATGGAAGCCTATCTTACGTCTCTAGGGTATGATGTTTGGAGAAGTGCAAAGGATACATATATTGAGCCTACTCATCATATTATAGATTCAAATGCAAAGAAGGCCCATAAAAATAATTCTAAAGCAAAGAATGCCATCTTAAATGGTCTAGCTAACTCAGAGTTTGTCAAAGTTGTTAGAAAATGAAGGCAACAACTACTTAAACAGAAATCTAATTACAATATGTAAATGATCTCAAACAGTGTAATATCAATGGAGATCACATTCGGAAATCAAATCACAACACAGGAACAAACACCATAGAAGAATGACACAAGATATAACGTGGAGAAAACCCTTTCAGGTAAAAAACTCCACCAAGAAAAAAGGCTCAAGTTGTATTATCTTTGAAAACTGAATAACATAATACATGCACTTCCTTCTTCTCTCTAACCTTCACTCTGACAACACCTGTGTACCAAAAAATTGTCATACTACAATAGTTACATGGCAATTTACTTATAGAAGTGTTTTCCCTCCAATCTAGGCGTCTACTTTCTCTCTCCTGAGAATCTCCAACATGCAAACATTAAATGTCTTCTTACAAGCTCATGACACTTGTCCAAAGTCAATCATGCAAAGTTGGGCGTCCAAGGCTAAATATGGTCTCTTACAGCATCTTATGGCACGTCATAACTGTCATAGATTCCTCTAGAAAGCATCTTCCCAAGATGGATGCCTCAGGCTAAACATAGCATCTTACACCTATTAAATATCTGTCATATGTCATCATAGTGTCAGAATCTTATGACAACTTGCAACTGTCATAAATTCTCTTACATGCATTCACCAACATTATGACATGTGTCATACATGCCAAAAATAGCATATTCCTCCAAGGTGGTGTCTGCCCTCATTTACTCATGATTTTTACAATTGTCAACTGTAAATGTCACTCCATAATTACCTTCGGTAAGTCTGGAATTACCACTGCGAGTGAAACTACCTCATTCCCTTATGGGTAATTACAAATTACAAATAATAAAATGAAATAAATACAATATTGGGATTTACAAGGTTAATGGCACCTTATCCCAACATTCTCCCACTTGAAATTATACATTGTAAATCAACCCATAGGAAATCAAATGAAAAATAATTAGGCACTAGAAACAAGGTGCATGGCCTCTCTTAACCACACAAATTTCTTTGTGCTTACAGGTTTGGTCAATGAATCTGCAACATTCTCCTGAGTGTCTATCTTCTTCAGCTCAATCTGTCCACTTGAAACCAATTCTCGAATGAAGTGATATTGAACATCAACATGCTTAGTCTATGCATGATACATAGGATGCTTGGCCAAACAAATAGCACTCTAGCTATCACAACCAATCTGAATGACCCTACAATCAAAACCAATACATGTGCACAATATCTTCAATCAAACTACCTCCTTAGAGACATGAGTAGCATCCATATACTCTACTTCGGTGGTGGACAAAGAAACTGTGGACTGCCTCTTACTCATCCAACTTACTACTCCTCCAAACAGAGTAAACACATAGCCACTAGTGGACCTTCGACTATCCAAGTCACCTACACAATCTGCATCAACAAATCCCTATATGTCCAAAGTTTTATCAGCACTATCAGTACCAAAATAAACCAAACAATACTCAGGAGTACCTGCAAGATATTTTAAGCACCCTTTTTGTATAATTCCAATGATGTCTACCAGGGTTAGACATAAATCTACTCAAAACTCCCACTGTTTGGGCAATATTCGGCCTAGTGCAAACCATTGCATACATCAAACTCCCTACAACACTAGCATATGGCACATTAGACATATCATCAAAATCATCTTCATTCTTTGGACACATATCTAATGAAATCTTAGTACCAATAGGTAAAGGAACTCTAACTGGGTTACAGTCTTGCATACTAAATCTCTACAAAATGGTAATTAGATACTTACTTTGTGACAACCAAAGCTTTATGTTACCTCTGTCCCTCCTGATCTCCATACCCAGAATATACCTGGAAGATCCAAGATCCTTCATATCGAATGCACCTGAAAGTTGGGCTTTTAGCTCATTGATCATACCCTTAGTATTGCTAAAAAATAACATGTCATCAACATACAATGCAATGATCAGTATAGAATCATCAATACAATGAATGTACACACAATGATCCTCCTCGCTTCTAACAAAACCCAATTTCAACACAAATGAGTTAAACTTTTGATATCGCATTCTGGGGGATTGTTTCATACCATAAAGAGACCTCTCTAACCTGTAAACCCAATGTTCTTTTCCTTTTACCTCAAAACCTGTAGGTTGTTGCATATAAATTTCTTCCTCAATATCTCCATGCAAGAATGTAGTCTTAACATCTATTTTCTCTATTTCCAAATCAAAAGTTGCAGCAATGGATAAAAGAAATCTAATAGAAGTTAATTTAGCAACAGGAGAGAAAATTTCACCAAAATCAACTCCCTCTCTCTGGGAGTAGCCCTTGGCTACCAGTCTAGCCTTGTACTTCTCCAATGAACCGTCTACTCCAAAAAAATTCTTTAAGACCCACTTGCAACCTGTTGGTTTTTCTTCTGAATCAGCATTAGGGTTTGCCACTTCTAATGTAGCCAACTAATACAGGAGGTTGCGTGAGCTCCTCCCCTTCACTTCTGGTTCTGCCGCACCAAGGGGAGTATCCCTATAACTCAAGATGTAACCTTGACTAGCTCAAAGATAGAAAGATCTAACTTGACAACAACAGGCAGAATACTCTCATGTATGGACCAAGATCTGTATGATAGATCACAAGGTGGGCAACGTTCTTGGACATATATGTCTGGTTAGGGATGAGAGCATGCAAGGGTTTCCTACTCCTAATCCTACAACTAACAGATGGAAGGATGAGATGGTTTGAAATGGTGTTTGGATGCAAAGCTGGACATGGTGTATAACCTCAACACAGAGCTAGATTGGTGCCTATCCAGGGCTTGGAGTCAGTAGACATACACCTGTGAATGATCAGCATGAATAGCTAAAACTGGATTTCAGGGGGATACACATGATACCTGCCTTACAGATATCTCCCAATACAGAGTGTTAAGCTGTCGATACTTATGGCATCCCTATTGCAAGAAGAAAGATACATGCAAAACTGGAGACAGAATCAGCTTAACACATGCAAACATAGCATTATTCATATAAGATTAACCATGAAATCAGTGGATTCATGCCAAAACGTACAACAGGAGATACATAAACTCACAAGTTTTGCTGCACAGAGCAACCAAAACTAGTTGTATCTTATTACAGAGCCAAAATGTCTAGTTTTCAACAACCTTCAAATGAGCAACACAGCCCCACTTATACAACAAGGAGGTGCTCAGCCTTAATTACATAGTTGACCAAAAAAAACCCGCCAGATACACAGTATCATCAGATTGGCGCTCAAACATTCAATGCAATAGGTGGGAGAGAAGACAGGAAGAAATCTCGAGCCTTGCGCCGCCGCCTAGGGATCCACATCTTCAATCGGGTACTAGATCCGTCCACACCATCGCCCATACCTCTGCAACAATCGCCATTAATGGCACACCAACCCGCGGCCTTGGGAAATGCAGAAAACTGTGCGTCGCAACCATTTCCCGCCAAGATACATCGTCATGATATTTGAAAATATGCAGGGTCGAATTATCCCACATGCACCCCGCGGTGACCTCTTTAACACTTTATATACTAGGTCATGAGCATATATGATGTCGGTGCTTTTGCTCCCGACGACACTAGTATAAGACCTTCATCATCCTCATCCTCCAGCAGCATGATATCATGTTGCTTGAAATATCACCCTGACGTCAGCATCATCATCGCAATATCACCTACATGATAATCGCCTTCATCGGCACAACCTGATGCATCGGAGGAAGATCCTCCTGCTCAGCCGATACTAAATGTCTGGCCGATGAACATCCTGATGACGTCACCGTCATATCCTGCTGACGTCATCAGCATATCTGCCTATCGCGCACCTCCTCATATCCGGATGACGTCATCGTCATGTTTGCAAATATCGGTGGATCTCCACAAGATGATCAGTGTTAGAAATATGACCCCCCCGGACCTTGATGACGTCACCATACATCGGCATCAGGATGATATTCGGAAGATAACCGGATATTTGGAAATATCATCCTGATGCACACATATCATGCTGCACTGTAGCTCCGCTATAAGATCGGGGTGATATATGAATATGACAGATATTTGAAATGATCACCCCCCACTGGATAATGCATGAAGCCGACAGGCGGATATCTCCCTGATATCAGCATCATCATGATGCTAGAACAAACATACATCCGGGTGATATTCAAATATGAAAATATCACCCCCTCCTTCAGAAATATCATGATGCAGATAGGCAGAGAAATAGATATCACCCTGACATAAGAATGACGTCAGCATCATCAGGGTGATAAAACAACAAACATGAAGTGATAAAACAACATCAGGATGATCTTGACTAAGATCACCCGATGTTCAAATATGATGACCCCGATGAAGATCGGATCATACTTAGGGCTTTGCAGCAACATCATCAGGATGATCTTAAGTAAGATCACCCGATGTTAGAATATCACCCCAGCGAAAGATCATGCTGACAGAAAATATGATGACCCTCGTAAGCAACATCAGGGTGATGTCTGGAAACATGATGATGATGACCTCCTCCAAATAAAATATGATGCTGATGTTAAAACATGCTGAGGAGGCCCAAAGACTTAGAACCTTTTTTAGATTTTTTGGGAAGGTGCCTGCATGTTTATATGCTTGAAAACTGACTGCTCATGCAGGCACCAACAGTGGCTCTGTCTGGGGACGTGCAGGTGCAAGACTGCAGCGAGAACCCCAGATCTCTGGGATGCAGACCAGTCCCTTATCCATTGGGCACAGAGTCAAATACTACACCGACCTGCATCACCAAACACACTTGATGGCCTAAGGCCACCAAGAAAAGAAAAACATGTATCTCCCTTTGTCAAACACTTTGTTTTCATCTACATTTACTGGATCAAGCCTGGAGATACTGCCATGATCTGACCCCAAACAAACCTAGTCATCTGCACATTCATCCCTCTGATTTAGCTTGTCACTGTCATCGCTGTGCAGATAATCCTTAGCATCCGGCAACAAGTGGATGCAGAATGTATCAGGCAATGCATACTCAAAGGGAATATAACACATGTTATCATTTGTATCAGCATTATGCATTGCAAAATGATCTCCTAGCTGGATTGAAAACTGAAAACACTCAAAGTCCACCATACAGCTAGGAAGATCAGAGCTCATTGTATCATATGCTGGCACATCAAAAGAAAAGCTTTCAAAATCACAATTGTGCACATCATGTACACAACAATCAGCAGCACCAGGCTGGAAAAGATCAGGCTCTGACACCTCTTTACAATCAGGCACATTTTTACAATCACTTACCTGATGTATGTTGTTTCCTCTTTCATCAGGATGAGAAATAGAATCCAAGTCAAAAACCATGTCAAGACCCTTACCATACTTAAATAGATCCTCATCACCATATGTGTCAAAAATGGGTGACCTAGGTGCATCAGTTTCATCATAGTATGCCATTTGTTCATGGGCAGCAGAGCATGCATCTTCATCACCAATGGATTCCTTTTGTGGAGGAGTATCAGCCTGTGTGTCATAAGCAAAACAGCCATCAATCAAAGAACAATCATGCTCTGCACTAGCACTTATTTCAATCTCTGACTGCTCTTCATGATCCTCATGTGTTTGAAAGGAAGGCAATGGGTCACACATGGGACTGCTTCTCTGTTTGCTTATATCTTCTCTATCTTGAGTACAATACTCACAATTGTCTCCACAGGTCCATTCCAAAAATTGCTCATTGCTGTCCCCAACCTCATTGTTGTTTTCATGGTCAGATGCCTCATCATTGCAATGGGAATCCTCATTAGTCCTTTCACTGGCATCCTCAACATTCATCTTTTCATCTTCACATGATGCCCTAATTATTTGGTCATTTGCAGCTTTACAACTATTATTCATACCAAGGCCTGGGGACAGGGGTTTCAGCAGGTGCACATTTCTAATTTTTTCTATCTTTTCTATGAACCTGTATGCCATCTGCATACTTGTCACCTTGAAATCCCTCAGTATTGCACTAAAGCCCTCCTCAAAAGCTTCAAAGAATATGCCAACACAGGCTGAAATATCAGGTCTGAAGACTTCTGGGATCTGTGAAAGGGCTATTGCAAACCTATGACTGAAATCAACACATGGCTCTTCATCTTGTTTTCTGATGTTCATCAATTCTGCAACAAGATCAGCAGGTTCTCTTGCGAATTCTTCCTTGAAACAGTCAGCAAGCTCATCCCAACAGGCAAAGGATCCTTTTGAAAAGCTCAAATACCAGTCTTTTGCTTTTGTGTCAAAGGACCTAACAAAAAACCTCATCCACATATCCTCATCTCTAAATGAATGTTTTCCCATGAACTCATGAAAATTTTGGATATGTGCATTCCCATCACATACACTGTGACCACTAAATCTGGGCATCTGACAGTATATCCTAGCAGGCATAGTTTCTACTTTATAATCAACCCATGACAAATCCAGTTGGTCATACAAAGGATCAAAAGGGCTGAGAAGAGGTTTAGCCTTCTGACTAACAGACAAAACAGGGTTACTGTTTTTTAACTGGGCCTACTCAGCCTCTAAGAATATCAACCTATTTCTTATCTCTTCTATTCTTTTCTCCAACATTTCACCACTGAGTATGGGATAATTCATACTTGGATTCATAAAAATCTTACTCTTAGACATCCTTTGTTTGCCTAAGACCTAAGGCTTCCCTTGGCATCTAACTTATGCAGTAAAATAGCAAATATAAAGGGGAAGGAACAAGATACCTTTTCTCATACGATGCTGAAATATGAATAGCACATTTTTGTCACATCACATACATCCATCTTTCATGTGCATTCAGATCTTTTTTGCAGAGTCGCCACCTCTCCAGAGAGGACAAAATTTTCAATAGCTGAAAGCTACTTTTCCAGGTTCATTCCACCAGCAGAGCATCATTTTGTTCACATGAAAGACTCCCCAGCAGAGTTGCCATTTTGTTGGTGACTCGGATGGGTCACAAATGTATTACTGGAGATGATTAGATATTACTTTTACTTCTCAATCCCCAGCAGAGTCACCATTTTGTTGGTTTTTCTTCTGAATCAGCATTAGGGTTTGCCACTTCTAATGCACAGGCAGATTCAGCCAACTAATACAGGAGGTTGCGTGAGCTCCTCCCCTTCACTTCTGGTTCTGCCGCACCAAGGGGGGTATCCCTATAACTCAAGATGTAACCTTGACTAGCTCAAAGATAGAAAGATCTAACTTGACAACAACAGGTAGAATACTCTCATGTATGGACCAAGATCTGTATGATAGATCACAAGGTGGGCAACGTTCTTGGACATATATGTCTGGTTAGGGATGAGAGCATGCAAGGGTTTCCTACTCCTAATCCTACAACTAATAGATGGAAGGATGAGATGGTTTGAAATGGTGTTTGGATGCAAAGCTGGACATGGTGTATAACCTCAACACAGAGCTAGATTGGTGCCTATCCAGGGCTTGGAGTCGGTAGACATACACCTATGAATGATCAGCATGAATAGCTAAAACTGGATTTCAGGGGGATACACATGATACCTGCCTTACAGATATCTCCCAATACAGAGTGTTAAGCTGTCGATACTTATGGCATCCCTATTGCAGGAAGAAAGATACATGCAAAACTGGAGATAGAATCAGCATAACACATGCAAACATAGCATTATTCATATAAGATTAACCATGAAATCAGTGGATTCATGCCAAAACGTACAATAGGAGATACATAAACTCACAAGTTTTGCTGCACAGAGCAACCAAAACTAGTTGTATCTTATTACAGAGCCAAAATGTCCAGTTTTCAACAACCTTCAAATGAGCAACATAGCCCCACTTATACAGCAAGGAGGTGCTCAGCCTTAATTACATAGTTGACCAAAAAAAACCTGCCAGATACACAGTATCATCAGATTGGCGCTCAAACATTCAATGCAGCAGGTGGGAGAGAAGACAGGAAGAAATCTCGAGCCTTGCGCCGCCGCCTAGGGATCCACATCTTCAATCGGGTACTAGATCCGTCCACACCATCGCCCATACCTCTGCAACAATCGCCATTAATGGCACACCAACCCGCGGCCTTGCGAAATGCAGAAAACTGTGCGTCGCAACCATTTCCCGCCAAGATACATTGTCATGATATTTGAAAATATGCAGGGTCGAATTATCCCACATGCACCCCGCGGTGACCTCTTTAACACTTTATATACTAGGTCATGAGCATATATGATGTCGGTGCTTTTGCTCCCGACGACACTAGTATAAGACCTTCATCATCCTCATCCTCCAGCAGCATGATATCCTGTTGCTTGAAATATCACCCTGACGTCAGCATCATCATCGCAATATCACCTACATGATAATCGCCTTCATCGGCACAACCTGATGCATCGGAGGAAGATCCTCCTGCTCAGCCGATACTAAATGTCTGGCCGATGAACATCCTGATGACGTCACCGTCATATCCTGCTGACGTCATCAGCATATCTGCCTATCGCGCACCTCCTCATATCCGGATGACGTCATCGTCATGTTTGCAAATATCAGTGGATCTCCACAAGATGATCAGTGTTAGAAATATGACCCCCCCGGACCTTGATGACGTCACCATACATTGGCATCAGGATGATATTCGGAAGATAACCAGATATTTGGAAATATCATCCTGATGCACACATATCATGCTGCACTGTAGCTCCGCTATAAGATCGGGGTGATATATGAATATGACAGATATTTGAAATGATCACCCCCCACTGGATAATGCATGAAGCCGACAGGTGGATATCTCCCTGATATCAGCATCATCATGATGCTGGAACAAACATACATCCGAGTGATATTCAAATATGAAAATATCACCCCCTCCTTCAGAAATATCATGATGCAGATAGGCAGAGAAATAGATATCACCCTGACATAAGAATGATGTCAGCATCATCAAGGTGATAAAACAACGAACATGAAGTGATAAAACAACATCAGGATGATCTTGACTAAGATCACCTGATGTTCAAATATGATGACCCCGATGAAGATTGGATCATACTTAGGACTTTGCAGCAACATCATCAAGATGATCTTAAGTAAGATCACCCGATGTTAGAATATCACCCCAGCGAAAGATCATGCTGACAGAAAATATGATGACCCTCGTAAGCAACATCAGGGTGATGTCTGGAAACATGATGATGATGACCTCCTCCAAAGAAAATATGATGCTGATGTTAAAACATGCTGAGGAGGCCTAAAGACTTAGAACCTTTTTTGGATTTTTTGGGAAGGTGCCTGCATGTTTATATGCTTGAAAACTGACTGCTCATGCAGGCACCAACACAACCTATGGCCTTTCTTCCTTTGGGCAAACGAACAAGATCCTAGGTGTTACAAGAGTCTAAACCCATCGTCTCCTCCTACATGGCTAACTACCAAGACTCGCTATCATTTGTATGAATAGCTTCCATGTAGGATCTAGGTTCATCGTCAGTACTCAATAAAGCAAATACACAACGAATATCTAGTGGGCTATACCTATCAACTATGTTATGTTGTCTTGTGGATCTCCTCAAGGGTGGAGTAAGAGACTCAACTTGTTCTTCTGCATGACCATCTGCACCAACTTCTTCTATTACAACAGATTCTTTCTCATTAGAACTACTTGAATCTTCTTCTTCTTCTTCACCCTCCAATCCATCATTGTGTTCTTCCT
This sequence comes from Cunninghamia lanceolata, assembly GCA_027924645.1. Lineage (NCBI taxonomy): Eukaryota > Viridiplantae > Streptophyta > Pinopsida > Cupressales > Cupressaceae > Cunninghamia > Cunninghamia lanceolata. Next base: position 1,188,239 of record BSBN01001712.1, read on the forward strand.
AAGGTGCATCTTCCTTCTCTAAGTCAAATTGCACTCTCTTTACCTTTTTCTTTCTCTTTTGGCTGCTCAGGTTCAAAAATAGGTCTAAGTTCCCTCAAAATAACATCTCTAGAGAAAATAATTTTTCTGGTTAGAGGATCCCAAAGCTTATAACATTTAAAATTCTCATCATATCCAATGAAGATACATTTCTATGCTCTTGGATCCAACTTAGATTGCTTTTCATTAGGCACATAAACAAAAGCCTCACAGCCAAAAACTCTTAAATGTGAAACAAAAGGTTTCTTACATGTCCACACTTCATAAGGTGTCGAATAAAGAGCCTTACAAGGAGTTCTGTTAATCAAGTAACAAGTGGTACACACAGCCTCTACCCAAAAGTATTTCTCCAACCGTGAATCACTCAATATACGTCTGGCTCTTTCCATTATTGTTCAATTCATCCTTTCTGCAACACCATTCTGTTGTGGTGTATACAGAGTTGTCTTTTGTCTGATTATACCTACATGCTTACAAAACTCATCAAATTCCTTAGAAAAATATTCCCCTCCATTGTCAAATCTTAATATTTTTATCTTTGATCTTGATTGGTTTTCAACTAAGACTTTAAAATCCTTAAACTTAGAGAAAACTTCAAATTTGTGTTTCATAAAATAAATCCATGTAAATCTGGATACATCATCAATGAAGGTGACAAAATAACAAGATTTTCTGAGAGTCATTATCCACATGTCCAAACACATCTAAATGAATAATCTTTAACTTATCTTTTGCTCTATTACTTCCTAAAGGAAATGATGTTCTATTTTGTTTCCCAAACACACAGTTCTTATAGAAATCAAAGTTCTCATCAGAATAAGAGAAACTATCCAACAAATTTTTATTATTAATAGTTTTTAAAACATTATTACTTGTGTGGCCCAATCTATAGTGCCACAACATACAAGTGTTTTTAGAAGCCTCAAAAACATAAGAGGAATTACAAACTGTAATGGCATCTAGCCTAAACAAGTTTCCCAATCTCTTCCCCTTCCCTACCACCAAGTTTCCTCTCACCAATCTGCAACCATGCTTATCAAATGTTACATGCATTCCCAAATCATTCAACTTCAAAACTGAAATCAGATTTCTAGCTAATCTAGGAACATGCAAAACACCAAGGAGGGTTTTAATCCTCTAATTACTGAAACACAACAATACCTTGTCTTTCCCAACTATCAAATATGTAAATTTTTCCCCAAGGTACACTTTACCTCCATCATACTCTTTGTATGTGGAACACCATTCTTTATGTGGGGTCATATGATACGAGCATCCTAATCCAACCAACCAATGATCATGAGAAACAATATTGCATGCAGAAAGTAAAACATCTTCACCTGCATTCGAGGACTTCTCAAAAGTAGTCTCCCACTATTTCTTTGGGTTTCTGCACTCCTTTTTCACATGTCCTCTCTTTCCACAGTTCCAACACTTAACTCTGTTCTTCTTTCCAAGAGTCTTAGATTGGCCCTTAGACTTGTCTTTAGCCCCTTTCTGATCTCCTTTCGACCCTCTTTCCTTGGACCTTCCCCTCACATTGAGAGCCTTAGTGTTAACCTCAGAAGTCTTCATCCTTATCTCCTGTGCCAACAAAGTTGCAACAAGACGATCCAACTTCGGATCTTCAAGGTTAGCAGTAATAGCAAGGACAACATTCCCCCAAGATTCAAGTAAAGAAAAAAGTAAAAGTATACATTTATCTTCCTCTACAACTACATAGCATCTATGGAATCAGGTTGACTCAAAAGTAAATTAAAATTGTTCAAATGCTCTGGAATGGAATCACCCTCTTTCATTTTAATAGAAATTTTTTTTTTCTTTAAGTAAATCTTGTTTACCATGCTCTTGGCTTGATAGATCTCACCCAATCTTGTCCAGAGTTTGTGTGCAGTCTCTTCCTTCAAGACATTCAACAGGATGAAATCTGCAAGACACAATCAGATAGTTCCCCATGCCTTCTTATCCAACCTTTCCTATTCATCTGGACTCACATCATTAGGCTTCTATTTTTAAACAACCAACCACTGGTTTCTTTCATCCAACAAATCCTCCATTTTCAACTTCCACAACTCATAACCCATTCCAGTGAACTTCTCAATGTCCAATTGAGAGGTTGAAGAAGTGGTGGATGTAGTCATAATATCAACACAAGATTTGATACCAAATGTTAGAAAATGAAGGCAACAACTACTTAAATAGAAATTTGATTACAATATGTAAATGATCTCAAACAGTGTAATATCAATGGAGATCGCATTCAGAAATCAAATCACAACACAGGAACAAACACCATAGAAGAATGACACAAGATATAACATGGAGAAAACCCTTTCAAGTAAAAAACTCCACCAAGAAAAGAGGCTCAAGTTGTATTATCTTCAAAAACTAAATAACATAATACATGCACTTCCTTCTTCTCTCCAACCTTCACTCCGGCAGCACCTATGTACCAAAAAATTGTCATACTACAACAGTTACATGACAATTTACTTATAGAAGTGTTTTCCCTCCAATCTAGGCTTCCACTTTCTCTCTCCTGAGAATCTCCAACATGCAAACATTAAATGTCTTATTACAAGCTCGTGACACTTGTCCAAAGTCAACCATTCAAAGTTTGGTGCCCAAGGCTAAATATGGTCTCTTACATCTTATGACGCATCATAACCGTCATAGATTCCTCTAGAAAGTATCTTCCCAAGATGGGCGCCTAGGGCTAAACATAGCATCTTACACCTATTAAATATTCGTCATATGTTATAGTGTCATAGAATCTTATGACGACTTGCAGCTGTCATAGATTCTCTTACATGCATTCATCAACATTATGACATGTGTCATACATACCAAAAATAGCAGATTCCTCCAAGGTGGTGCCTACCCTCATTTACTCATGATTTTTACAATTGCCAACCATAAAAGTCACTCCATAATTACCTCTGGTAAGTCTGGAATTGCCACTGCCAATGAAACTACCTCATTCCCTTATGGGTAATTACAATTTACAAATAATAAAATGGAATAAATACAATATTGGGATTTACAAGGTTAATGGCACCTTATTCCAACAAAAGTAATGCAGTGCATGACTACCAAGGATATATGGGATAAACTCAAAAGTCTCTATGAAGGGGATGATAAAGTAAAGCAAGCAAAATTGCAGACCTACAAGGCTAAATTTGAAAATCTGAAGATGGAGGAAGAAGACAACATTGCTGACTATCTTCTTCGAGTAGATAAGGTTGTAAATACTATCGGAGGTCTTGGTGAAAAGGTGGAGGATTCAATAATTGTGCAAAAGATATTGAGATCACTCCCTCAAAGGTATGATTCAAAAGTTTCTACTATTGAAGAAGCAAGAGATTTGAAGGTGTTTAAAATGGATGAATTATTTGGTTCACTCACTACCTATAAAATGAGAAATGCAAGCAAAGAAACATCTAAAAAGGAAGTTGCTTTCAAAGCCTCTAAAAAAATGGATTTGAGTCAAGTGATGTGTTTGATAATGAGGAAGCCAACTTTGTATGAAAGCTAAAGAAGGGATTAGGTAAGTACAAAGGTAAGTTACCTTTCAAGTGTTTCAACTGTGGAAAGATTGGGCATTATGCATCTAAATGTCCTCTTAAGAAGAATGAAGATAACTACAAGGGTTTCAAAAGATTTGATTTTAACAAGAACAAGAAAAGCCTTTACTCTAAGAATGATTGTAGTTCAGAAGAAGAAGACAACTGCACATCAGAAGATGAAAGAGTAGAAGCTCTATTCATGGCTATGGAAGTCTTGGACAACACAGACACTGCTGCTATTGATAAAGAAGAAGAATATGAAGTTGATTTTGAAGGTGAACTGATCTCTGCTCTTGAATACTTGGATCTAGCAAGGAAAGAAAATGAAGAACAAAAGGCCCAGCTCATAGAATCAGAGGAGATGATTGTTAACTTGAAGATTCAGATTGAAGAAGGAAAAAGAATTGCAAACATGGTGAATATTTCCTTCAAATCCAAATCAAATGAATGTTCAAAACTTGAAGAAGAAATTGTTTCATTAAGAATGGTGGTTGAAAAGGTTCACACTCAACTGAGTAAGAATAAGAAATTTGGTAAGAGTTCTAAAATTTTGGATGATATAATAAACATTCAGATACCTCTATTCATTAAGTTAGGTTTGGGCTATGATGAAGAAGTCACACAATCTTCTGTTTCGACAAAGAAGACTGACCCAGAGAAGACAGTGTCAAATGAAGAAATCCCAATGAAGAAGGATAGTACAAAATTGAAGAAGTTGATTTCATTCCTGTTATTTCTCAAAGAAGAAGATTCAAAAGATCAATTCCTGTAAGACAAACTTTCAAAAACAAGTTTAATTTTGGTTTCTCTGATTAGTGTTTCAATTGGAATCAGTATGGTCATAAAGCTATTGAATGCAAATAGAGAATGAGGAGAAACAATTTTGTAAGTAGAAATTATTTTGCCCCTTTATTTGATTTCAACATAATATGTCATATTTGCAACAATTTTGGGCATATAGCAAGGTTTTGTAGAAGTGACTTGGCAAAGTCAAAATCTTAGATGACTAATTTTGATAACCAAGAAAAGAAGTCAGATCGGAAGAAGGAATGGAGAATCAAGAACAATCATGAAGGTGAAAAAACAATGATTGTCCAAATTGCATTTCATGCACAAGGACAAGCAAATCCTTGTGTTGTGGATAGTGGATGCTCAAGTCACATGACAGGGGACAAGAGCAAGTTTCTCAGTCTTGAAAAGTGGAATGGTGGATCAGACAAGTTTGGAGACACCTCTGCAAAGATATGTGGTAAAGGTACAATAAGTATTGATGGAAAGAATAGGACTAAAGATGTTCTATATGTAGAAGGTCTCAAGAACAATCTTCTTAGTGTAAGTTAGATGTGCAACAAAGGATATAATCGTATTTTTAATGCATAAAGATGTGAAATCAAAAGAGCAATCTCTAGCATACTTGTGGAAGAAGCAAGCAGAACAGAGAATAACTTGTACAATCTTTGTGAAGTCAAAGGAAAGCGTTGCCTTTTAGAACAGATTGTTGAGAGTTGGTTGTGGCATAAGAGGATGGGGCACATCAACTTTGACAATCTTATGAAGATCAACTCTAAACTTTCAGTTAGAGACATGCCAAAGATTGCTAAGCCTACTAGCACCTTTTGTAAGGAACATCAAATTGGGAAACAAACAAGGACCATGTTCAAGACCAAGGAATACTCTTCTACTGATCCTTTGGAACTGATTCATATAGATTTATGTGGTCCCACCAAAACAAAAAGTCTCCAAGTTGAAAGGTATTTCATGTTGCTCATTGATGATTACTCTAGAATGACATGGGTTACTTTTTTGAAAGATAAATCAGAAGCATTCAGTAGATTTAAGATCTTCAAATCCATGGTTGAGAATGAAATGAATGCTAGAATCAAGTGTTTAAGATTAGACAGAGGTGGTGAGTTCACATCAAATGAATTTGAAGAATTATGTGAAGAACATGGGATAAAAAGACAATACTCTGTTGCAAGGACTCCTCAGCAAAATGGAGTAGTTGAAAGAAAGAATAGAACAGTTCAAGAGATGGCAAGAACAATGTTGAATGAAGCCAATCTGCTTGATGTATATTGGAAAGAAGCAGTTCATACTACTATTTATATCCTAAATAGAAGACAACTCAGAGTGAACAACACCAAGACATCATATGAGATATGGAAGGGCAAACCTGCATCAGTCAAGTATTTCATAATTTTTGGAAGCAAATGCTACATTAGAAGACATGAAGATAATTTGGGTAAGTTTGACTCAAGAACAGTTGAAGGACTTTTTCTTGGTTACTCAACTAGAAGCAAGGCTTATAAATGTTACAGCAAGAGACTAAACAAGATAGTTGAGAGTGCAAATGTTAGGGTTGATAAAAAGCTACATCCACCCACACATGATCAATATGATGATTGTTCAGATGATTCAGCCTGCTACTCAGATGATTCAATCGGCACAGAAGAAGAAAATGAAGTTACAGAAGAACAGACAGCCATAAAGACCACCAAGTCACATGTAAAGTTCATTCAAAATAATCATTCTAAAAATTAGATAATTGGAGATAAGAATGAAGGAGTTATGACCATGGGAAGTCTCAAAGAACAAGTAAACTTCTCATTGTTGTCCAAGATAGAACCAAAGAATTTTTCTAAAGACAGCAAGGATGAAAGTTGGATTGATAGAATGCAAGAAAAGTTAAACTAGATTGAGAAGAATAAAACTTGGGAACTTGTTCTAAGGCCAAAGGACAAGAATGTGATTGGAACCAAGTGGGTTTTTAGAAACAAGTGGAATGAAGATGGAGAAGTTGTTAGAAACAAAGCAAGATTGGCCTACAAGGGCTATTCATAAGTGGAAGGCATTGATTTTGAGGAGGCATTTGCTCCTCTAGCAATAATGGAATCAATAAGGATGTTCCTTGCATTTGCAGTTCACAAAGACTTCAAGGTATATCAAATGGATGTCAAATCTACTTTCTTAAATGGTGAATTAGATGAAGTTTACATAGAGCAGCCTAAAGGATTTTATCTATCAGTAGATCAGAATATGGTATGCAAAATCAAGAAGGCATTACATGGTCTCAAACAAGTGCCTAGGGCATGGTACACAAGGTTGGACAAATACCTACACTAGCAAGGTTTCAAGAAGGGGATTGCTAATAGCAATCTTTATATCAAAACTGTGTGTGATGACATGTTGATAGTTGTAGTAAATGTTGATGATATTATCTTTGGTGGAAATGAGGAGTTGTGCAAGATGTTTGCTGAAGAGATGCAAAAAGAATTTGAGATGTCTATGATTGGCGAGATTTCATTTTTCTTTGGACTTCAAATTGCTCAATCAAACAAGGGTATGTTTATTTCACAAATCACAAACTAAGTATGTCAAGGGGATGTTGAAAAAGTTTGGTATGGATGACTGCAAACCTATGAGAACACCTATGGTTATAGGTTGTCATCTAAGTAAGGATGATGAGTCACCTCAAGTTGATCAAACTCTATACAAATCCATGATTGGAAGCTTATTATACTTGACTACATCTAGGTCGAATATTATGCAAGCAGTTTGTATGGTGGCTAAAGTTCAAGCTGATCCAAAAGAAACTCATGTGAAAGCGATCAAAAGGGTTTTCAGATATCTGAAGAACACTTTGGATTATGGAATGTAGTATGAGAAGGGAAAGGATTTCTCTTTAACATATACAAATGCATATTGGGATGGCAGCACTGGTGATAGGAAGAGCACAAGTGGTTGAAAGGAAGCAAGGTACGCAGAACACACTTCCTACTCTAATCTAATGAGGGAAGTAGAGTGTAAATTCAAATTAACCTTTCCAATTACAACATTATTAACACAATAACAGAGATATTGCAGCAATACACATACACACATAAAGTAGACAGAAGAGAGAGAGAGACGAGATATACGTGGGGAAAACCCTTACAGGTGAAAAACCCCACACTCCAAAACACAGCTCAAATGTATTACAGTAAACAATAACAGATTACAATATAGTTTCAGAGCCAATGCTCTTTCAGGAGTTTTCGAATCTCAAATCTGGAGATATTCCAGCAGCATAACAGTACTTGTAAAAAAAACTATCTATCTCCCATCCAAGCACCTATTTTTATAGAGTTTACAAGGAAAATATGGAACCTTCTAGAGATGGGCATCCATCTTGGACTCATGCCCCAAAACCCATGCCTACAAACACTTGTCCAACATCCCATCCCAATGTGGGTACCTTGTCCCAAGATAGGCTATGACAGATGCTCTTATGCACCTTACAATTGTCATAGAATCTGTCATAACTGACAACACTTACAGTTGTAAGAGAATCTATCATACACTAACTAAAAATATCACATTCCTTTTACAACATGTCATAACCTCCCTTGACCACCCAAAGATGCCTTTCTCTCATGCAAAGATACTCACTGACACTTGTCATTAAATAAAAGTCTTTTGAGGTTTCCAGGGTGCTGCCCCTCAACCCCGCCCTGTACAGCGATAGGGAGTGTGTTGCAAGTATGAGGTAAACCAGTGTTGTCATTGAAGTCAACATACTCATATTGCTTTGAAAAGAAGGATTCAATGAGCAATGTGCTGAGGATATTGAGAAAATTAGCCTCAGTCAGGAACAGTAAAGAACAGTGATGAGAAGAAGGCAAATGTACTGTATAGGATGCGAACCGGAGGATGCGGATTAAAGGGTTTGTAGATATGAGTCTTGAGATGCTTTAGTTAAGATTTTAGAGGTCCGCATGAAGATCTGAAGGAGTTGTGGCTGTCGGTGTAGAACCGGTTCCGGCAAGTATTCAGAGGTGACAGAGGATCACAAAAAGGTCTGGTGAGGTCCGGAACTGTATAATCCTAATCTGCGGTTTGGAAGGAGTCTTTGGGATGTCCTTGTGATGTGCCACCTCGAGTTGTGTATGATTTGGAGGTCCAGAAGTACCTCTTGCATTATGACAGTGGCGACAGACAGTGTTCTTAAAGTTCCAGATAAGGAGGATAAGAGATTTCAGTAAGTAAAGGAAATATGGACGTACCTGGTCATTCAGGCAGGCTTGTGAAGGTTCTTGGATCATGTTGAGGTTGTGTTGTTGGTCCGCATTGATAGTAGAGCCCAGAATTGAATATATTCTTCTGGATGAAGTTCTTGCTCTGTTTAGCCGACCGGATGAGTTGTTCATCCTGCGAATGTTCTTATGGTGGCCGACTGGATGTGTTATTCATCTTGCGGATATTCTTATGGTTGATTGCCGACTTAGATGATTGTTCCTAAGTCGATGTCCTGTATAAATAAAGGTTTGTGAGTTCATTTTGAAAGGTGATTGTGTGTGAAAAAGGTGGAGTAGCAAAGAGAAGTGCAGAAGGCAGAGCAGATGTTTCTGGGCTTAAATGGAACTGATCCAGACATGGTAAAGATGTCATTCTCCAGTTCAAGACTGTGATTCTTATCACTTTGTAGACAGTGTGTCTCCTTGTAGGCAGTGGGCCTCTTTGTGAGCAGTGTGCTCGAGCAGTGAGCCCTAATTGGCAAGTGCCATTTTGTAATTCCTTATTCTTCTAACAGAGAATAATATTTAGGTTAATCACCCCATGGTTTTCTCCCTTAACCGGGTTTCCACGTCAAAATACTGTGTCATGTGTTTCTCATTTCATGATAATGTTTGTTTGTTTGATTCAATACTGCTTTGATTGACAAGAAGGTTCAAAAGAAGAAATAATTAGGATAACTGATTCACCCCCCCCCTCTCAGTTATCAACAATTGGTATCAGAGCCAGGTTCCTCTGAAAGAAGCTTAACCGCTTGAGGAGATCTAGGATGTCGTCATCCAAAAAAGATAGTCCGAAGTTTGATGGAACCAATTTCACTCTCTGGAAAGGTCGCATGAAATGTCACCTGGAATGTATGGGAAAAGCATACTTGGCCATGGTTTCAAAACCATATGTACCTCCACAAGGTGGTCCGACAACTCTGAATGAAATCACAGAAGCTGAAAACAATCTGCGGACCAAGGAAGCTCTTCTAAGCGCATTGAATGACTCAGATCTCTCAAATGTTATTGACCTACCAACTGCATATGAGATCCTGACTAAACTGGAACTTCTGTATGAAGGAGATGAGTTTGTCAAGAGTGCAAGGTTGCAAAGTCTGAAAGGGAAATTCGAAAGATTGAAGATGAGAGATGATGAAAACATCACTACTTTTATGCCAAGAGTGAATGAACTAGTGTGTGGAATTAGAAATGCTGGTGGAACTCTGGATGAAAATGAGATTGTTTGCAAAATCCTTAGATCCCTTCCTGCTGCCTACAAAATCAAGGTTGCTGCAATTGATGAATTCAGAGCCCACACAACTGTCACAAGAGAACAATTGGCTGGCAAGCTAGCTGCATTTGAAATGACCGAGTTTGGAGATGATCCTCCCAAGACTGAATCTGCTTTCAAAGCCAGTGCCTATGTGAAAGGCAAATAGAGAGTTGATCCGGGAGAAAACTCTTCAAGGAAAATGACATGGTATGATCAAGCAAGAAGAGACATGGAAGAAGAAGAAGCAGAAACAGCTCAACTTGAAGCCCTCATTGCAAAAAGACTACCAAGAGGATCCGGTAAGTATGAAGGAAAACTACCCTTTAAGTGCTTCAACTGCAATAAGATTGGTCATTTTGCTTCAAGATGTCTGGAAAGATCTGCAAGGTCTAATACTAACAGACAAAGGTTTCAAAAGAACTACTATTATGTTCATGAAGAAGATGACAATGAAGGAGTAACAGATGATGAATCAGAACTAGGAAGCAAATCCAGAAATGAGTGGGTGTTTATTGCCATCAAGGAAGAAGATTCAATACTCTCTGAATCTGTCAATCACAAAGTTGTTGAAAAAACTTTGGCTGCTCAAGTGGAAGAAAAGGATGATTGGGTTATTGACAGTGGATGTTCTCACCATATGACTGGTGACAAGAATAAGTTCTTGAATTTGGAAAGGTATGAAGGAGGAATGGTAAAGTTTGGTGACAATTCTGCTGGCAGAATCAGAGGTAGGGGAACTATTTCCTTTGATGGAAAGAGCAAAACAAGTAATGTACTATATGTTGAAGGATTGAAGCACAATCTTCTCAGTGTTGGTCAGTTAGTAGACAAAGGCTATGATCTCCAGTTTAAGAATGGAAAATGCAGAATCCTTACAAGTTCCGGAACTGAAATTGCATCCGGTACTCAGACAAAAGGTAATATCTTTCATCTGGTTGGTTCAAATAAAAGTTGTTTGTTTGTTCAAATTGATCAGAGTTGGTTATGGCATAGAAGAATGTGTCATGTAAATTTTGATAACATCATCAAGATAAGCCATACTCAGGCTGTAAGAGATCTTCCAAAATTGATGAAACCTACAAATAGTTTGTGCAAAGAATGTCAGCTAGGTAAACAGAGCAGAGTCTCTTTCAAAAGCAAAGATCAGTCCTCTACCAGATTGTTGAAATTAGTACATACTGATCTCTGTGGTCCGACAAGAATCAAGAGTCTGCAAGGTGATAGATATTTCATGTTGTTAATTGATGACCATTCCCGGATAATGTGGGTTACCTTTCTAAAAGAAAAATCAGAAGCATTTGAGAAGTTCAAAATCTTCAAAGCTATGGTAGAGAATCAAACCGGATTGAAACTAAAGTGTCTAAGGTCTGATAGAGGTGGTGAATTTACATCTAGTGAGTTCATTGACTTTTGTGAGAAGCAGGGTATAAGGAGACAATTGTCTGCTCCTAGGACTCCACAGCAGAATGGAGTAGTTGAAAGAAAGAACCGGACCATCCAGGAAGCTGCCAGGACAATGATGTTGGAAACAAATGTTCCTCAGATGTTCTGGAAAGAAGCTATCAGCACTGCAGTCTACACTCTAAATCGAGTTCAAATCAGAAACAATACCGGTAAGACCCCCTACGAACTCTGGTTTGGCATCACTCCTACTGTGAAATATTTCAGACTATTTGGTAGCAAGTGTTATATCAAAAGAGATGAAGATCTAGGAAAGTTTGATGCTAGAAGTGATGAAGGAATTTTCTTGGGTTACTCCACTCAAAGCAAAGCATACCGGTGTTACAATAAGAGACTGAGGAAGATGATAGAAAGCACTACTGTGAAAGTTGATGAAGGAATTGAGAAGCCCTCAAGATTTTATGAATTTGATGAAGATGACCAAGACGGTGTTCAGATTCAAGGAACTCAATCCTCTCCGGTAAGACAGAGTCAGCCTGATCCGGTAAATCAGGAAGAAGAGATAGGTTTGAATGAGCCTGATCAAGAAACAGCAGTGCAGGATACTCCCAAAATTCCAAGGTATGTAACACTAAACCACTCTGAAGATCAGATCATAGGTGACAGAAGCAAAGGTGTGCAAACTAGAAGGAATGTTGCTCAAAATCAGGATGAATGTTGTCTGATTTCAAAGATTGAACCTAAAACAGTAAATGAAGCCTACAATGATGAAAACTGGACTAAAGCAATGAAAGATGAATTAATGCAAATTGAGAAAAATCATACTTGGGATCTAGTTCCCAGACCTAGAGACAGGAATGTGATTGGAACCAAATGGGTCTTTCGGAACAAATTAAATGAAGCTGGTAAAGTAATCAGAAACAAAGCTAGATTGGTCTGCAAAGGCTACTCCCAAATAGAAGGAATTGATTTTGAAGAGACCTTTGCTCCCGTGGCAAGAATTGAAGCAGTCAGATTATTTCTTGCATTTGCTGCCTTCAAAGACTTCAAGGTATATTAGATGGATGTCAAGTCTGCCTTCCTAAATGGTGATCTGGAAGAAGAAGTTTACATTGAACAACTGGATGGATTTCAATTATCTGACAATGATGATATGGTCTGTAAGTTGAAGAAAGCATTGTATGGATTAAAACAAGCTCCAAGAGCATGGTATGAAAGGTTGGATAAGCATCTTGTGCAGATTGGATTCAACAAAGGTACTGCTGACAGTAACTTATATTTCAAAATTGATCATGAAAACATTTTGATTGTTGAAGTGTTTGTGGATGATATCATTTTTGGAGGAAGAGATAGTATGTGCAAAACTTTTGCAAATCAGATGAAATGTGAGTTTGAAATGTCTATGCTTGGTGAAATGAATTTCTTCTTGGGTCTGCAAATTACTCAAACAAAGAAAGGGATCTTCATTTCTCAGACCAAATATGTGAAAGAATTGTTAAGAAAATTTGGTATGGAAGATTCAAAACCAATGAACACTCCCATGGCAACCGGATGTAAGTTGAGCAAAGATGATGACTCCCCAAAGGCAGATCAGACAATGTATAGATCAATGATTGGTGGATTATTGTATCTCACTCAGACTAGACCAGATATAATGCAGGTTGTTGGTCTTGTGGCAAGATTCCAGGCTGATCCTAGAGAATCTCATGTTATGGCAATCAAAAGAATTTTTAGGTACTTGAAAGGAACAGTTGAGTATGGTCTATGGTACCCTAGAGATCTGGATTTCTCTCTTCATGCTTACACAGATGCAGATTGGGCAAGAGATGTAGATGATCGAAAGAGCACCAGTGGTGGAGCATTCTTTTTGGGGAAGAGATTAGTTTCTTGGCTAAGCAAGAAACAAGATGCAATATCTCTGTCTACAACTGAAGCAGAATACATTGCAGCAGCAAGTAGTTGCACTCAAATCCTATGGATGAAGCAGATGCTAAGAGATATTAAAATTGAATATGCGGAGCCTATCACAATTTTCTGTGATAATTCAAGTGCAATTAATATTTCCAAGAATCCGATATTACACTCTAAGACTAAGCACATATCTATCAAGTTTCACTTCTTGAGAGAACAAGTGAACAAGGAAGAAGTCAGGTTGGAGTATGTTCCCTCCAAGGATCAGATTGCAGATATCTTTACTAAACCTCTTCCCAAGGACTCTTTTGAATATCTCCGGGAGAAGTTAGGGGTCATGGCCCCTCCGGTGATGAACTAGGATGCACTGATGTGCATCAGTCCGGTGGATATCACAGTCATATCTTGTGATCTGGATTGATGATGGGGAGCTGCTACTAAGGGGGAGCAGCTGGTATGATTCTGATGTGTTAAAATTGCAAGTATGAGCCCTTTGCCATTGATGTCAAAGGGGGAGAGAAGACATGTGAAAAACAAGTAGCTGATGATCAAAAGGGGAGCAGTAAATGAGGAGAAGACATGTTGCTGATAGGGGGAGAAGTGACAGAAAGGAGAAGTTTCTTGTCTTGATGGTTTTTCACATCATATGTTGCCATCAATGACAAAGGGGGAGATTGTTGCAAGTATGAGGTAAACCAGTGTTGTCATTGATGTCAACATACTCATATTGCTTTGAAAAGAAGGATTCAATGAGCAATGTGCTGAGGATATTGAGAAAATTAGCCTCAGTCAGGAACAGTAAAGAACAGTGATGAGAAGAAGGCAAATGTACTGTATAGGATGCGAACCGGAGGATGCGGATTAAAGGGTTTGTAGATATGAGTCTTGAGATGCTTCAGTTAAGATTTCAGAGGTCCGCATGAAGATCTGAAGGAGTTGTGGCTATCGGTGTAGAACCGGTTCCGGCAAGTATTCAGAGGTGACAGAGGATCACAAAAAGGTCCGGTGAGGTCCGGAACTGTATAATCCTAATCTGCGGTTTGGAAGGAGTCTTTGGGATGTCCTTGTGATGTGCCACCTCGAGTTGTGTATGATTTGGAGGTCCAGAAGTACCTCTTGCATTATGACAGTGGCGACAGACAGTGTTCTTGAAGTTCCGGATAAGGAGGATAAGAGATTTCAGTAAGTAAAGGAAATGCGGACGTACCTGGTCATTCAGGCAGGCTTGTGAAGGTTCTTGGATCATGTTGAGATTGTGTTGTTGGTCCGCATTGATAGTAGAGCCTGGAATTGAAGATATTCTTCCTGATGAAGTTCTTGCTTTGTTTAGCCGACCGGATGAGTTGTTCATCCTGCGAATGTTCTTATGGTGGCCGACCAGATGTGTTATTCATCTTGCGGATATTCTTATGGTTGATTGCCGACTTAGATGATTGTTCCTAAGTTGATGTCCTGTATAAATAAAGGTTTGTGAGTTCATTTTGAAAGGTGATTGTGTGTGAAAAAGGTGGAGTAGCAAAGAGAAGTGCAGAAGGCAGAGCAGATGTTTCTGGGCTTAAATGGAACTGATCTGGACATGGTAAAGATGTCATTCTCCAGTTCAAGACTGTGATTCTTATCACTTTGTAGATAGTGTGTCTCCTTGTAGGCAGTGGGCCTCTTTGTGAGCAGTGTGCTCGGGCAGTGAGCCCTAATTGGCAAGTGCCATTTTGTAATTCCTTATTCTTCTAACAGAGAATAATATTTGGGTTAATCACCCCGTGGTATTCTCCCTTAACCAGGTTTCCACGTCAAAATACTGTGTCATGTGTTTCTCATTTCATGATAATGTTTGTTTGTTTGATTCAATACTGCTTTGATTGACAAGAAGGTTCAAAAGAAGAAATAATTAGGATAACTGATTCACCCCCCCTCTCAGTTATCAACAGAGTGTGCCAGGGGCGCTACCCCTGGGACCCCGCAAGGGGCTCTGCCCCTTAACCACGTCTTGGGGGCGCTGCCCCCAAACCCCCGTTAATTATTCAAGGGGGAAACTGCGGCTGCCAAAGTCACCAAAATTTATCCTGCTGCATGTACACAAGGTGCCGACTATGCCAACTCAACATGGGATAAATAAATACAACATTAAGAATTTGCAAAGGTTGAGACACCTTAATTCCCAACAATGGTGGAACCTTCTTTCTAGGTGGTAGATTGGTTTCATTGTTAAGCAAAAAGAAAGATTCAGTTGCTTTATCAAAAATAGAAGCAAAATACATTGCAACAACATCTTGTTGCACTCAGGTTTTGTGGATGAAGCAGACACTAAAGGATATCAGAGTTATGTATGATGAGCCTATTTCTATTATGTGTGACAATACAATTGCAATTAATATACCTAAGAATCCAGTGATGCATTCTAAAACAAAACATATATCCATTAGGTACCATTCCTTGAGAGAAAAGGTTGCAAATCAGGAGGTCAAATAGGAGTATGTGCCTAAAAAGGATCATATTGCAGATATCTTCACAAAACCTCTTCCTAAAGAGATATTTGAACACTTAAGGTAGAACTTGGGAGTGATATCACTGTCACCAAATTAGTAAAAGCTTATGATGAAGCATCTATCTAGGGGGAGCAACACAAGACATATCCTTCATCCATGTTTGGACAGTGGCTACCTCTCAGGTGGAGAAGGTAGAAAGAAGACAACTTGGATGATCAAAGTTTGGTGTGACATGGTGAGGAAAAGCATTACAATCAGGGGGAGCTTGTCTTGATAGTTTTAGATTGCATTAAGGAAAGAAGTTGGTTACCTTCCTTTGTCATTGATGTCAAAGGGGGGAGAGATATAGTAAGGGGGAGCAATTGTAAAAGAGATAGAGTAAGAGCAGAGATAGAGATAGATTATGTTTGTGTTGCCATCAATGACAAATGAAAGGAAGCTAGGTGTGCAGAAATTGCTTCCAAAACTAATCTAATGAGGGGAGAGGTATGCAAATTTATTTTAACCCTTACAATTGCAGCAATATTAAACTTATATCAAAGATATTATAGTAGCAAACACAATACAAGAATGTAGATAGAGAGAAGTAGACACAAGATGTATCGTGGGGAAAACCTTTTCAGGTGAAAAACCCCACACTCTAAAACCTGCACAATGTATTATCTGAAACAATTATAGTTTACAATACACTTGCAATACAAGTTCTTCCAAGGTCTTCAAATGTCGAATCTAGAGTTATTCTGGCAGTATACCTGTAAAAACACTATGCAACTACAACTCCAAACTATGCAATATATAGAGATTACAAGGCATATTCTGGAAGCATCTTGGGATAGGCATCCACCTTGGCCACATGGTCATTATCCCACATCAAAGCACACTTGTCCTTGCTGCAAATACATCCCTTACATCTCTCATACATGCAAGATTTGACTTTCCCAACTTGGAGCGCTCCAAGGCTAAAAATAGACTATGACAGATGCTCTTACGCATCTTACAACTGTCATAGATTTTCCCAACATAACAACCTTAAATATTGTAAGAGAATCCATCATACAATGCTAAATATAGCATATTCCTCTTACAACATGTCATAGCCCAACTTGGGCGCCCAAAGATGCCTTTACCTCATGCAAAGATACTCACCGACACTTGTCACCACTTGTCATAGGAATCTCCAAACTTGGCTCTTATGCGTCATAGATTCTATCATATGGAATATCATCTTCCACATACCACAAGATGTTGACACATGGCATAATAGTGCCACCTCAAATGGGACGCCCAAATCCATGTAGGTTTGACTTGACCATCCAAGTCACATTCTAAGTGAGATGACATGTCACCGTGCCACCTCAACTAAGTGACCAAACTGAATGTGCAAGTAAATACAATATTAGACAATAAATACATATACAATTAAATAAATAATGCTAGGAATTTGCAAAGGTTGAGACACCTTAATTACCAACATTCTCCCACTTGTCGAACACCTTGCAAGAGCGAAAAGAAATGACAAGATTTAACTGTTAGGGGCCAAGAGGCCCAAGACTCCAAACACCATCTGAACTTCTCTATGCCCACTAATTTTGTCAATGCATCTGCAACATTCTTCAAAGTGTCTACTTTCTCCAATATCACCTTCCTGTCTTCTACCATGTCTTGCACAAAATGAAACTGTACATCAATATTCTTTGTTCTGGCATGAAAAGTCAAATTCTTTGCTAAGCAAATCGCACTCTGACTATCAGAACAGATAGTAATCTATCCTGCATCAACACGAATATCTAAACACAACCTCTTAAGCCAAATGGCTTCCTTACAAGCATGAGTTGCTTCCATATACTCAACTTCTATCGTGGACAAAGCAACCATAGGTTGTCGCTTACTCATCCAACTAATTGCACCACCGAACATAGTAAACACATAAGCACTGGTGGATCTCCTGTTGTTAGTGTCACATGCCCAATCAGAATCCACAAATCCACGAATACATACAGAATGTGGAGGTCCTGTAGGATGACCATAATAACATAGGGAATACTCGGAAGTACCCTGCAAATATCTGAACACTCTCTTTACTACATCCCAGTGTACCTGTCCAAGATTAGCCATAAATCAACTAAAGACTCCAACTGCTTGGGCAATGTTTGGTCTTGTACAGACCATAGCATACATCAAATTGCCAATAGCACTAGCATAAGGTACTCTGCTCATATCCTCCGTCTCAGAAGGAGACTTTGGACGATCATTAACAGATAACTTTATCCCCAAAGAAACAAGAACAGACAATGGTCTACAATCTGCCATGCTAAATCTATCCAACACAATCTTCACATACTTACTCTAGATTAATCAAAAAAATTTGTTTGCCCTGTCTCTTCTGATTTCCATTCTCAGAATGTACCTGGCTGCCCCTAAGTTTTTCATCTCAAAATGTGCTGACAACTGAGACTTCAAATCAGAAATCATATTCTTACCATTCTAGCAACATATCATCAACATATAGTGCAATAATAAGAATATGATCATTGTCAAACTTGTAATACACACAATGATCTAATTTTGATCTCAGAAATCCAATAGACAACACAAAGGCATCAAACTTCAAGTACCACATCCTAGGAAATTGTTTCAATCCATACAAAGACTTCTTTAACTTGCAAACCAAATTTTCTTTACCTTTTTCTATGTAATGCTCTGGCTGTGACATATAAATCTCTTCCTCCAAGTCACCATGAAGGAATGTTGTCTTCACATCCATCTGCTCCACTTCTAAATCATAAGCTACTGCAAGAGATAACAGGAACCAAATAGATGTCAGCTTTGCAATGGGAGAAAAAATTTCACCATAATCAGTTCGCTCCACTTGTGAGTACCCCTTCACAACCAATCTGGCCTTATACTTCTCAACACTGCCATTTGCACCAAATTTCTTCTTGAAAACCCATTTGCATCCAACAGGTTTCCGTCCATCAGGCAAAGGCACCAAGTCCTAAATTTTATTCTTTTCCAAAGAAGCCATCTCATCTTCCATGGCCTCCTTCCAAGAACCTGCATCTTTCATGCCCATAGCCTTTGTCAAAGTTCTAGGCTCATCAGCATTAGTAAGCAAAGCAAAAGCACAACTAGAATAAAGCAATGTATAACCAAACCTCTCAGGTTGCTTCCTGATTCGTGTGGACCTCCTCAAAGGCTAAGGTGGAGGTTCTACTTCTTCTTCTGAGCTTTCAGAGTTGCTAGAGCTTTCCTCATCATCAAGTCTCACAGGGTCTATCGGTTCAGTCTTCTCAGGGGTAGTGGAAAACTGAACCACATCCTCTTTCTTTTCTTTCTCTTCTGGCTGTAGAATAGTGGAAGAAGGTGTTAGCTCTCTGAAAATAACACTTCTGCTATACAACACTTTTTCGGCCATAGGATCCCAAAGCTTGTATCCTTTCACACCAACACCATAGCCAATGAAGATGCACTTAACAACCTTGTTCTCTAATTTTGACCTCTTCTCCCTAGGCACATGAGCATATGCCTCACAACCAAAAACATGAAGATGTCTTATTGAAGGCTTCTTACTAGACCACGCCTCCATGGGTGTCTTTCCAACAAGAGTTGATGTAGGAGGCATGTTTACCAGGTAGCAAGCAATGGCAATAGCTTCAGGCCAGAACTTCTGTTCGAGGCCAGCTCCACTAAGCATACTCGTAGCCTTCTCCATTAATGTCCTATTCATCCTCTCTGCAACTCCATTTGTTGTGGGGTGTATGGAGTTGTCTTATGTCTTTCAATCCCATGTTCTTTGCAGAACTTATCGAATTCTGTGGAACAGAACTCACCACCATTGTCAGTTCTCAAACACTTAATCTTTTTACTAGTCTAATTCTCAACAAAAGCTTTAAACTCTTTGAACTGACTAAAGACTTCAAATTTGCTTATGAGAAAATAAATCCATGTCCTTCTACTGTAATCATCTATGAAAGATACAAAATATACAAATTTACAAATCGAAGGAACATTAACTGGACCAAAAACATCAGAATGAATAAGATCCAATACACCAAAAGACTTATGAGAACTCAAGTAAAATTGAACATGGTTTTGCTTTCCATATGTACAATGTTCACAAAAGTCAAAATTGAGATTACAATCATCTAACCCCTCAATGAGGTTTTTATTTTTCAAGGTTCTAAGACCCTTCTCACCAATGTGGTCAAGTCTCTTATGCCATAACATGGTCTTCTCAGCAAAAAGCTTAACTTCCAAAGCATGAGCGCCCTTAGGTACCCAAAATGCACTACCATCAGAATTTGATACAAGAGATCTTTTAGTTGTTGGTTCCAATGGTGGGGATGAAGTGACTGTAGCTCTTTTTTTTGAGTCAGAAAAACTATTGCATTGCGAAATGCATGCCTTCAGCTGAAATAGAGTACCTCTCTGAGTACCCTTCACAAGCACCATAGCTCCTCTAGTCATCTTGTATCCTTCTTTCGAGAAGACAACTTGCACACCTGCATCATTCAATTTACTTACAGAAAGCAGGTTCTGTGCCAAGCCTGGGATGTGTATAACCCTAGATATCCCCTTCACTCATCTATTAGGGAATTAGATTGTGACTTTTCCACGGCCAACTATCTTCAGATGAGAATCGTCACCTAGGTACACTCTTCCACCATCAAACTCTTCATACTTTTTAAACCAGTCTCGATGCGAGGTCATGTGAAAAGAGGCACCAAAATCAATCAGCCACACATCATCAGATGCATGGGTGGCCAAGGCTACAATGAAGGCATCAGCATCATCTTGTGACTTGTCAGAATCTAAATCTGGGACATTCTTCTTCTTCTTCTTTTTCTCCTCTTTGCATTCCTTTCAAAAATGCCCAGTTTTCCCATAGTTCCAACATAGTGCCTTGGACTTTCTAGGGATTTGGATCTCCCACGGAATTTGGATCTACCCTTCTCGGCTTTCTTGTCTTTCTTTTTTCCTTTCTCCTTGGGTCTTCCACAAACCGCAAGAGCTTCTTTGGCCGACTCGGATGACTTTCTCCGCATCTAAATCTCTTTAGATAAAAAAGAAGACACCACTTCATCCATTTTGAAAGTGGATGTGGTACTCCCAATAGCCATAACAAGATGATCCCACGAATCTGGTAAAGAACAAAGCAGGGTCATACACCGATCCTCTTCCTCCATCTTCACACCAACTGATGTCAATTGTGCAACTAACATATTAAAGGCATTCATGTGATCAACAACAGATCCTCCATTTTTCAGCCTCAGAGAATATAGCTTCTTTCATAGGAATAACTTATTTACCAGGGATTCAGCCTAATAAACATCACCAAGTTTCTTCCACAGCTCCTTCACAGTTTTCTCTTCATGAACGAAATCAGCTAAACAGAGTCTCACAAGACCCTTGGCTTTACGATATTTGAGATCCCAATCATCTTGCGACATTGTTGTTGGTTTTACACCAGAAATTGCTTCCCATAGGTCTCTATCAACGAGCATGTCTTCCATTTTGAGTTTCCACAACTCAAAATTGTTGTCATTAAACTTTTCTACCTCTATTCTTTCGGATGTGCTTGCCATCTCCTTCTTGCAACAAGATTACAAAATACTCTGCACAGACTCCCACTCAATCAAAGATCAGTATAAAAAACCCCTACCCAACAGCTAGGACCAAAACTGGCCAGGCTCTGATACCGACTGAAAGGGAGCTAGATGTGCGGAAATCACTTCCTAAACTAATCTAATGAGGGGAGAGGTATGCAAATTCATTTTAACCCTTACAATCGTAGCAATATTAAACTTATATCAAAGATATTACAGCAGCAAACACAATACAAGAATGTAGACAGAGAGAAGTAGACACAAGATGTATCGTGGGGAAAACCTTTTTAGGTGAAAATCCCCACACTCTAAAACCTGCACAATGTATTATTTGAAACAGTTACAGTTTACAATACACTTGCAATGCAAGTTCTTTCAAGAGTCTTCAAATGTCAAATCTGGAGTTATTCTGACAGCATAACAGTACCTATAAAAACATTATGCAACTACAACTCCAAGCTATGCAATATATAGAGATTACAAGGCATATTCTGGAAGCATCTTGGGATAGGCATCCACCTTGGCCACATGGCCATTATCCCGCATCAAAGGACACTTGTCCTTGTTGCAAATACATCCCTTACATATGTCATACATGGCAGATTTGACTTTCCCAACTTGGACTGCTCCAAGGCTAAAAATAGACTATGATAGATGCTCTTACGCATCTTACAGTTGTCATAGATTTTTCCAACATAACAACCTTAAATGTTGTAAGAGAATCCATCATACAATGCTAAATATATCATATTCCTCTTACAACATGTCATAGCCCAACTTGGAGACCCAAAGATGCCTTTCCCTCATGCAAAGATACTCACCAACACTTGTCACCACTTGTCATAGGAATCTCCAAACTTGGCTCTTACGCGTCATAGATTCTGTCATATGGAGTATCCTCTTCCACATACCACAAGATGCCAACACATGGCATAATAGTACCACCTCAAATGGGATGCCAAAATCCATGTAGGTTTAACTTGACCGTCCAAGTCACATTCCAAGTAAGATGACATGTCACCGTGCCACCTCAACTAAGTGACCAAACTGAATGTGCAAGTAAATACAATATTAGGCAATAAATACATATACAATTAAATAAATAATGCTAGGAATTTGCAAAGGTTGAGACACCTTAATTCCCAACAAAAAAGGGGGAGATTGTTGGAAGTGTTGTCATTGATGTCAAAGGTGCATACACATATTGTCATTGATGTCAAAAGGAAGTTCAAAGATGAATATGACAAAGAAAAGATGCTAAGGCATGAATGATTTATGCCTAAAGTATCGGCAAAAATTGGTTCGTAGGTTCTCTAGTGATCATCGGAGTTTGGGGATTGGGCCTTACCCCTTCTCCAGGTTGAGGAAATAAGAAGGGCCAGAGTAGAAAGCTCGACGCGCGAACTCTGATATATCAAGAGTCAGAGGGCAGAGATGTTCCTTGTTGAATCCAAATGAGAAGATGTTACTTAGAAAACTTGGTGTGTGAACTCCAATATATCAAGAGTCAGAGAATGGAGATCTTCCATGTTGAATTCAAATGAGAAGATGTTACTTAGAAAGCCCGACACGTGAACTCCGATATATGCTAAGTGATCAGGGGTCGAAGGGTGGGGCTACCTTTTGAGCAATTCAAAATGGGAAGTGGTAGATAGGAAGCTTGTTGCCTAATAAGGAAGGCGATAGACAGGAAGCTCGTTGCCCAATAAAGAAGGCGATAGACAGGAAGCTCGTTGCACGATAAGGAAGGCGGTAGACATGATGCTCGGGGCTCGATAGCTCTACTAAGGAAGAATCCAGCGGGACCAGAGGAGACCCTCTAAGGATTTCAAAGAGGAAGGACGAAGACCGGAAGCCCGATCTCCAATGCTCCATGAGTTCAATTAATGCAAGAGGAAAAGATACAAAGCACAGAATTTCAGGATTCAAAACTCTAAGGTCAACTTTGGAGGATGTTTGAAGTTAATGCATTAGCTGACATTGAAATGCACACGTTGGAATTCAAAAGTTTAATTGTTGGTGCCATTTCAATAACATGTGGATTGTTCAGTTTTAGGTCCAGACCTATTTTTGGGTCAACCTAAGTATGTGTTTTAGGCCCTATTTCATAATGCCGAGATTACAGGATGGGTCGCATCTTGGAATTGTACACATTGGAATTCAAAATTATAGATACCAGCCTTAGGAGATTGTTTTATTCTGCATTGGTGAATGTAGTGCCGACATGGAAATCATTTGTTTTATAGTTTGGTATAAATGAAAGATCAATTTATCCATTTGAAGGTGAATAAGTATGCAAGCTTTGCATTGAAATATCTATTTGTGTCTGCGAATACTAAAGTGAAATACTCGAATACAAGCGAATGTGAATGAGAAGTGAAATACATACAAACACCAAGCAATTAGACATGTGGAGATATACGAAGTTAAAGGATGCGAAGGGCATGATTTGAAGACCCTGAGTTCGCATAGTATGTGTAAGTACTGAATATTTTTGTTACTATTACAGTTTCTTGGGTTGGAGCTCAGTTTTTGTGGGAGGTTGGAGCCTCTGATATTTTGGAGCCTATTGTTGGCTTGATGCTCAATTTGTTTTGAGATTGAACTCTCTGGTAGGTTGGAGCCTACAGATTTGTAAAAAGGATTGCAATATTTCTCAGGTTGAAACTCATGTCGATTGGAGCCTACAAAATATTGTAATTCACTGTTTCATTTTTGTGAGGTTGGATTTGGACAATAGATCCAAGCATCTCGCTCACTGTGGTTTTTCCCATCTTGGGTTTCCACGTAAATTTGGTGTTATGGTCTCTTGTGTGGATGTGTTATTTTGCTTATGCTTGCATAGTTCTTTCATATTCTGATTGATGCAGTAGAGATCTTGTTGTTATAGTAGAATTGTTTTAAAATGGCATTTACTGATTCACCCCCCTCTCAGTATATCAGCATGTTCTAACAAATTCCACGATTAGAGATCATAGCATTAAACCAAAAGTAGAGCATTGTGCCTGTATCGTTGATCTTCTTGATCATGCTAGGCAA
This sequence comes from Cunninghamia lanceolata, assembly GCA_027924645.1. Classification (NCBI taxonomy): domain Eukaryota; kingdom Viridiplantae; phylum Streptophyta; class Pinopsida; order Cupressales; family Cupressaceae; genus Cunninghamia; species Cunninghamia lanceolata. Next base: position 1,212,596 of record BSBN01001712.1, read on the forward strand.
ATGGATGATGTAGAGTACTTCATAAGTGAAATGAGTGTTGAATCCAATGCACTGGTGTGGTGTGCATTGCTTGCAACCAGTAGAATATGTGGGAATTTGGGTTTGGGTTGGATGATGCAAGAAAAATAAGAAATATAATAAGAGATAAGAGACTTAAAAGAGAATGCAAGAATCGTTCATATTTTCATCCTTTGAACACTTTCAAATTGTTTCAACGAAAAGGTAGGTTATCAACACACCAATGGGGCCTGATGAGATTTTGAGAACCTCATAAAGGGTCAATATTGTTTGTTTCAAAAAGTTGAAAATGTCCCAACTGTGTTGACTAAAACATGGGTTGTGAAAACCCCATCATCTCCTACTAGGGTTCTCACAACCCCATAAAGTGTCGAACGATTCTCAAGTACTCTATTTAATATGAGTTTCCAACTTTATGGAGTATTAGAACCACATTTTTGTTGAGCTCGAGTAATGGTCACGACTTTGGGAAGGTTGGATTAGAAGTTGCTCGGCGTGCTAAAGATCTCGAGTTGATTGTTATTGCTCATGATCCATATGCTCCTGTTGATCAAGCACGACCCATTGGTGTTGATTGGTATCATTTGATGAGGCTATAGCTCTTGTTGATTTTATTTCGTTACATATGCCATTAACTCCTACCACAAACATGACATTTAATGATGAAGCTTTTGCCAAGACGATGAAGCAAGGCATTGGGCCTACCACTTTTATTTATGATGCACTTATTAGTGCTCTCTGCAAACAAGGGTAGATGCTAAAGGCCAATGCCTTTATGATTTGCACATAATGGATTTCTTAGAAATCTCTAAAACCATTTGTTAAGATGTCTTAAGGGCATGTCTTCTCTTGGACAAGAATGGTTGTAGAACCTAAGCAGAGTGGCTAATTTCCTAGCAAGGTGCTTTCAATGCAATATCACAATGGTTTCTCTTTCCTCATCTCAATTCTATGTTACTTTTTGCAAAAGTGACTTAAGTAAATTAACTTTATTTTTGGAAAATTAAAGCAAAACATAACTCAAAATAAAATTGTTTTAATTATTATATTTCAAGAAGTAGTTATGAGATAATTATAAAGGGAAAGCCTATATATAAGGCTACATTGTATAGAGGGGGGTTCTCACAATTTTGTACAAGGAGTTTGAAGTTGTAAGTTTTACACTCTTATTGAAAGCAATAGTGAACATCTAGATCATAGTATCACAGTGTTCTCTATGTGTTATAGATTGTTTTTCATATGTTAAATTGGTGATAACTTTTCTGCCCTTTGTCTTGTTGTGTGAAAGCAATTAGTCACATATATATGTGAGCTATGTAATCTTTGAATTGAAATGTAGTTATATTTTTTAGGTTTTGTGTTGAAAATTGTTGTTATACATCTATCTCTTTGTATGTTGAGATATGTGCTTTATATTTCCTTCATTGTTACTACAAAGTATGATATCTTTGTTAATATAGCCAGTGAGATTTGAGGTAGTGTTCGTATGTATGTTGATAGGGTCTCCTTTTTAAGTTGCTTTTCTGACTTTCTTTTTCCTTTGATATTTTTGGGTTAAAAATACCACAAAAAACCCCATTATATGAGGGAGTTACTCCTCTCAAATGCAGAAGAAAGTTGTCAGTCCATAACAACTTCTCCAACTATTGTGAACATTTGTCACTGCCCATTGGGCGAGTCAAGTTAAAATTTGCAACAAGAAATATGTTTACTAACAATAGATATGTGTGTATGCAACTTTATAGATATGTAGATCATAGTTTGCCCCTAAAGATCTTGTGATCTCATTAATTTTATTCACATAAGAAAATATTTACAAGGCAATCATTGAATAAGGCCCTGATATGGTTCAAAAATGACCCACAATATTTAAAATCAATCATGGTAACATAGATATTCCTAGGTTTCCTTTAATAATACCCTACTCATGCCATTGTGGCAATAGCAAGGCAACAAATTCTAGAGCAACCATGAACATAGCAGACAATAGGTTTAAGAACACCTAGCTCAGTTATAAAACAATATAAAAGGAACCTTATAGATTTTACAAGCACTCGTTATCGTGCATACCACTATTTACAACAGTAAATAAGGACAGTAGCACATCAAGTGCCTAAATCTAGGTTTAAAGAAAGAGTTACCAAAACATTAACACAAGCATAAATGATTTTTCAGCTATGTGACTGGATAATTTATAATTAGATATTGCTTTAGGAACGTAATTGTGAAAGAGAATCATGCAACCTAAAAAGATACATACACATAAGTATAAATAAACCTACATTAATTATTTTTAGCTACAAGAGTGAATAATTCAAAATTAAATACTATTTTAGGAAGTATTTGTGAAAGAAGAGTCTACTTCACTAAAGGAATGATGTTGAAGATATTTTTGATGTCGGCGCTTGAATCTTCTCTTTAGCTCTAGTATGATGTTGAAGATATTTCTGATGTGGGAGTTGAAATATGCTCTTCTCATAAGCCTCTCAACAAAGGAAGAGGACTTATAGGTGCCTAGGCACAAGGGCAAGGGGATTAAGTACCTTTCCTCTTCTTTCCTAGATTGTTAGTGAGAACCTAATTCCCCCTCTTCTTATATGCAACATAAGTGTGCATATAATTATTGCTAATTTAATGCTCACCATGAGATATGATTTAATGTACTTGAATATAATTGTTTAATAATCAAATAAATAATTTTATTTAAACTAATATTTATTCTTTAACTTAAACTAGTAAGATATTTTAAATACATATATCTAAAAAACTTGAAATTGGGATATTTTATTTACTTAAATAATTATTTTATTTTATTTAAAAACTATTTTATTTACTACATACATACATACATAACACAAATTTTCATTTTTAGTTAAGAATTATTTTATTTTATCTATATTGTCTACTTTATTTTTATTTGAAGAGTTATATTACTTTTGTATGTAACTTTTAGTTTTACTTTGAAAAGTTTAGTAACTATTATATACTTAAATGTTCTTTTAAATAATTTGATTTGTCCACAAGAATATATATTTTAAAATTTTGATGTCTTTATATTTAAAAAATAAAAATATATTAATTGTTTTGTTTTATATTTATTTTATATTTATGTCTCATTTCTATATTTAATTATGTTAGCTATATCTTTTATTTTATAATTTATTTTTTTAAATATATGATCAGTGTGTTTTGACTTTGATCTACACGACAACATGAAACTCCATGCCTTGCTTCCATTATAGAACACCTCTTGACATACTAATATTTGATTCTCAAAAACATGTTAACTCTCATCACGGAGATATTTATGTAGTTGTAGAAACAAAGAATGTATATCTTGTAAATGTTTAAGAAGAAAGAAATAAAGAAAGATATTTTAATGATGTCCCCGAGACCAAACAGTCTAAGGGACCAAGAGCAACAACCCTAGGTTATTTTCAAATTCCTTTCGATGTCAGATCTCCTAATATGGATCTTGACCAAGAAACTAACAATTTTGCTAAGCGTTGCTTCCTCAAATAACTCATTTAGGCTGCCAACTTTCAAGCTATTTTCGTACTGAATACGAATATCCTCATAAGTCGTGCACTTCATGATGAAGTGTCATTCTGTCTCCACCACCCACTTATTGAAGAAAATGCAAGTTCTCTCTTCCCAACCTTCCTTAATTATAGTCCATCTATCGGTCTCACACCTAAGATGGTGTGATCCAATCCTCAATTGTACAATTAACAACCTTGCTTTTCGCTTAATAATTGTTGCTAAATACATTTTTTCACTATGTTCCTAGGTGGGATTAAATTCTTTGACATAATATGTTTTCTTTCGTCCAATCTACTCTATCCACATGGGAGTCCTGAATTTTTCCATCACATATTTTTTATTTCCTCATTAGTGTTAGAACATTCTTGCAAATTGATGTCCCACTTGCTCAACCATTTGTTGTTTTACTTCATCCATATTTTTTCCCTACAACCTAATTCCTCCTCCACAACCATTTTGGGCCAATGATGGTTATCCACATTTTCAACCTTCTTTAGATAACTTAGCAGCCTAGTTATCGTTGATGCCTCCATTAGGAAAGTTCTTGCTTCAACCAAAAGAATCTCATAAGGAACCGTGGTTTTGACTTTGAGGTTGCTTGTGATTAGATGCTTTTGAATTCTTTTTAAATGTCTCCACTTGCAATTTGACATGTTACTTCCCCAAACTTCGTAGCCATAGAGGACAACCAACGTGACCAGCAAACCAAAAAGTTTTTTCTTGGTTTTCCACTCCCAAAGTTCAGCTTTCCTACACCTGTTTTGAAGTAGGGAAGAAGCTTTCCATCCTCGTAACATTTTTGTTCTAAAAGTTTCCCAACTGAGCTTGTTGTGAAACTCAATCCCAAGATATTTGTATTCTTTCACTATTTCTAGCGAGCTTCCTTCAAAATGAAATTTAACTTGTTTCTCTTTCCTTTTTAATGAAAAAATCACAACTTTGGTCTCGTTGGTGTTTACTTGCATCCCGACCTCTTGGCAAAAGAGTTTCAAGGCCTTCAAATGTTCTCTCAACCCATGAGTTGTTTTTGAAATTAGGATAAGATCATCGGCATATAAGAGTAATTTCACCACGTAACTTGCCAACCAGTACCCGCTTTATTGGTTTTGTTTAACCATTCTTTATGTTTATCAATGTATAAACTAAACATAGTCGAGGATAGGGGCATCCTTGTTTAATTCCAATGTCGCTACCAAAACATTTAGACATTCCCCCGCTTGTTATGATTTTACCTCTAACTTGTTCATAAAGTATATGCACTATTGCTCTATAGTCATCTAGGATACCCAATTCCTCCATCTTGTTCCAAAGTTTGTCTTTGGGTACTATGTCAAAGGTTTTTTTAAATCAACAAAGCAAAATATAGCTTCCTCTTCTTGGGTGTCCCATATTTTTCAATCAAATGTCTAAGGGTGATGCGATGATCAACAATAGAGTGTCTTTGTCTAAAGCTTGCTTCCCTTTTTGCTCTTTCTGCCCAATTGTTGATTCTACATTCTATCATGCTCCCAAAAAGTTTGCCTAGAAGAGGATTGACCATAATAGTGTGGTAGTTAGATGGATTATTCTTATTAAGTGGAAGTTTTTAGGTAAACATGTGTCCAGCCTTTATGGTCTAAAACAATGATATGTCCAACACTCATTCTTATTAAGTGGAGGATTTTAGGTAAAAACGTGTCAAGCCATTATGTTCCTTACAAGTGGATATTTCTAGTGAGGATGTTGCACTATTGCCTTCGACTTCTAGTCCTTTCAACATCTGACGTCTACACTTGTCAATAGCTTCCCAATCCAATCATGTCTTCTTGTAAGAAATGTATACTAGCTTATCTTGATAATATAACATAAAATTTATTAGGTCCTAGGCTTCTCAAGACCAATTTGTATGAAAATAATTATATTATGGATGCCCATTAAAACATAAGTTTTAATTGTAGTGAGGCTAAAAACAAATCTTAGAATACTAAGTTGTTTATCGTTCGATTCCGCTCAAATATTTTTAAATAATTAGACAATATCAGCAAGAAAATAATTTTCACGTGAGGCGTGAAGGCTCAGATAAGTTTGGGAGCCTTGGTGTAATGGCGCTACGACATGTTGGTGTCACACCCTGTATTGGTGGAGGGAGGAGTTAATCGAGCTTTGATGGAGGTTTGGATGAAGCAGAGCTATTGGAAGGTGATGTACTTTCAGTGTAAGTTGGCTCTTTCATCAGCTTAGAGCTTTTGGTTGGCTTTGTGTGCCTTCAGATGAGTCCTGAGGGAGGTGGTGATAGTGGTGGCCTTGGAGAAGGCATTGGAGGCGACTGAATAAACAAAAGTTTTTGCATTAGCTGTTGTTCTCGGTCTCGGTGGTGGTAATGGTGCTAAAGGTGCTAAAGGTGGGTCCGGTGTGGCCTTGGTGGTGGTCTTGGAAGTGGTGTTGGCTGGGTGGTGGCTTGGATGGTGTTACTACGGTTGCAGTTGCAGACCTAATTGAGGAGTCGGTCAGTGTGCCAAGTTTTGAATCTTGGCATTTATGATTCATGTCGTATGCAAATCTTGATCGAACATTTTCATGTCCTTTTTTGTCCTCTTAACGGATTGTTTCTCGGCACGAGAGCTGAAAGTTTTGTCGTCTGTCGATCACTCCTGCATTGTCCTTTTGCAGATGTCTCTTGGGGGCGAGTTGGGGCCCTCGTGTTGGTAGATTACCACATCTTGAGCATTTGTTGGTTGCTCCTATGGTTCTTTTTTTGCATATTGATGTCTCAACTTACGCTTTTTCACATATGTCTGTGGGGTGCCTATAGGTTGGCACTTGTTTGTTGGCCATTATGCACGTCTTTGCCCATGCTGGGCCTCTCATTGTACTTCCTGTTTTATCGTTTAATATAATTCATACGGGTGCTTCGCACCTTTTCATTAAAAAAATAATGCCTAAGGATTAACTCACAATTAAGGCTTCTTTGTGAACAATTTAGTATCTACAAACCCCATGATTATGAGGGAATTGTACCCACAATGTATAGCTCTATAACTTCTAAAAATTTTCCTTGGCAAGGTTACCTGAGGACGTATCCCCAATTTCTTTTGGGGCATCCCTATATCAAAAATGTTTTGGGGACATTGGGACACCTCAAGGACATCCTCGAGCCGCCCCCCCAACAAAAAAATAAAAATAAAAAAAATTATGGGGACATCCCAAAAAACATTTAGAGACGATCGACTGTCCCCATGTTAAAATAAACAGTAAAAAGACCCAAAACTGATTTTTTTTTTAATTTTATCTTGTTTTAAATGGCCCCCACACCCCAACTTGTCTTAAATGGGAAAAATGAGCTTCATTTTCATTTTAACATCATTTTTGCTTGTCCAAAAACATTGTAGCCAAAAAGGAGATTTTTTTTAACAAGTTTTGAAGGAGCAGGAGGAGAAATTGAATCTAAGGCATTATTGGGAGTGAGACAACAAAACAAGTGAAAGTGGTAAGTCATTTTATTTTTATTTTCTAATTTTTTTTCAAAGTTATAAATAAGAAATGCCTAGTTTTTTTTTTCAATTCTCAATTTGAACTTGCATTATATTTTCACAAAACAACATGAGCAACAGTGGCAATGAGAGTAGTGACCATGCAGTGGAAGAAAATGAAATAAATATTAGAATTTCAGCCTCAGTTAGGGGTTCATCAAGGTGTGGAAGTGTTCGGGGTGGAGGAGAATAACCACAAAACCCATTGGAGCACCCTTCCGTCGTCTTGAAACCTTATGCAAAAAGCCCTTTTGACTCCAAAAAACCTCTTCTCCAATTTGTGACAGCCATAGATGTCAAAAAAAAAAATCCAAGTAAGGTGTGGTCATGTCATATTTACAAGAAAGATTTTAGAGGGAGCTACACCAAGGTATGGTCTCATTTCTTGGGCGTTACGAGTCATGGAGTTAAGGTGTGTCCAAACATAAAGGAAGATGAGAAGGTAGAGGTTTATTGATTGCATATGGAGGCGGAAATGAGGTCTAAAGTTGTGTCAATGCCAATACATTCTGCACAATCAACTATGCCTATGTCATCCATGGTTGGTAGTGGTAGTAGTGATGTTGCCACAAGAGGAAAGAGAAAGACTAGTGGTAGTGAAAGGCCAAGGACAATTGCAATTATGTTCAATGTGTAGGCACGGGATGTGGCAGTCTTCCATTGCCATTTTTTTTGTGCCCATGTCATCCCATATCATGTGGCACGTTCTCCTTACTTCAAATAAATCATCAAAGATGTAGCTTCTATTGGTCCCTCATTTGTCCCCCCTAAAGATCATAAACTATACACTACCCTCCTTAACAAAGAATATTCTAAGGTGAGTTTGGTGATAGAGGACATCAGGTAGACTTGGATTAAGACTGGTTGTTCTATTGTCATGGATGGGTGGATCGATATTAGACATGGACCACTCACCAACATCATAGTCATATGCACAACTAGCTTTTATTTTCTTAGAGTTGTTGATTGTTCAGAGAATCTAAAAGATGTCAATTTCAAATTTAACATTTTGAGAGGTCATAAAGGAAGTTGGTGCCTCAAATGTTGTAAAGTTGGTCACTAATTCAACATGTGTGTGCAAATTGGTTGTCATGACGATGGAGGGTACTTACAAGCACATCTTTTAGACCCCATGTTGTGTTCATGCATTGAACAATGCATTGAAAGACATAGGGAAGATAAATTGGGTGAAGCAAATGGTGGCAGAACCTAAAAATATTCAGATGTTCATTTGCAACCACCACACCTCACTTGCTCTCATTAGGACTTTTTCAAAGAAAGAATTCTTCAAACCTGTGGAGACAAAATATGCCAGTTACTTCATTTTGTTAGAGAGGACACTTGAAGCGCATGACACTCTACAATTGATGATGGTGAATTCAAAGTGGAGTAGATGGCCTAATTCAAGCTCTATTGAAAGAAAAGCTATCAAACAAAGGATCCTTGACGGTGATTGGTGGTCCACTATGAGGTAAGACATTATTGATTATATTAAATATTAAATTGTTGATTTTATTATTAGATTTTTTTATTTTAATATTTTAATTTTATTGTTAAATGTTTCTAAGTGTCTAACTTGTCATTTGAGTCTCAATCTTGTTCTTTTTTAAAAATTTTGTTTGCACTTTGCAAATATGTTTACTCCTTCATCTCACATGTTGTAGATGTCATTAGATATGCTAATACAAACTCTCCTAGTCTTGGAGAGATCTATGAGACATTTGACAACATACTTGAGAAGATAAATCAAGCAATCTTTGCTTAGGTTCCTAATTTGGGTTTATATGAGTAACATATTAAGCCCATTGTGATGTGGAGATGGAACACTATGAACACTCCACTTCATAAGGCAACCTTTACTCTAAATCCCAAATGGTATGCGCCAAAGGTTGGAAGGATGCCTCTGTATGATGATGATGAGGTAAAAGAAGGGAATGAAGGCCTTTTGAAAGATGTATTCAAATGAGTCCTCCAATATACTTCGCACACAATGACTTGTCTTAACAAATCTTCGTGGTCCAACATTCAACAAAACAGAGGTGAGGATAGATAGAGCTGCATTACCTCCAACTAGCCCTATTGGATGGTGGACATGGAATAGAAAGAATACACCAAAATTGAGGATGCTTGCCATTTGCCTCCTTTCACAAGTTGTCAATTCCTCTATTGCAAAGATGAAGTGGTCCACATATGACTTCATCCACTCCCTCAACAGGAATAAGCTTACCTCTAAATTAGTGATCGTGCATAGTGCTATGTGGCTTTAGGATCGTCAAACTCCAGAATATCAACAGACTCCAACTTTACAATACGATGTTGATCCCAAAGACGCCACAGAGGCTGATGAGGAGGCACATGAGGGATTGGTCAGGGTTCCATTGGCTAAGGCAGCCCCTCACAATCACAATGACTTAAGAGGGCTCCAATTTTGACGCATTGTTGGCAGATACAAATTAGGGATAGCAGCATACTTTCTTTGTTTTTGTATTTTCATTTTGTAGTTGAAACTTGCAACCTTTAAGCATTTTGTTGTACTTTTTAATATCATACACATATTGACAATGAATGATGAAAGCAATTAAGTTTTGACATTTGCTAATTTGTTCTACTCTCATGTGAACTCTCAATTCAGCTCAAATGTTATATATTAAGAATTTATAATGTATATGATGAATGCTTTATGGATGTTAGCATATGAATATTTGAAATTTCCCTATATTTTTAAAATTTTCCCCATTGTTTATATAGCCGGCCCCAAAAAATCTCATCCTCGAAACGCGTACCTCATCCCTTGCCATCCCTGTCCAAGAAACTTGGGGTAACATAGTTCCTTGGTTATCAACACAGCCATTAGTGCTTTATTTGCAAGGACACTTCACTTAGGATTTTCTATTGGTCAGTAACATAAGGGTGTATAATACCATGACCATAACAAATAATTTGGGTCACCAAGTTGCCAAAAAATGAGAAATGTGATGGAAATAGTAAAAAATATTCATGTATTTGCACTTCAGAAGAGATTCTATTTTAGTCATTGGTTTTGCCAGTTTCTTGCATTATTTAAAGATGCTGTTTTGGGCAATGGCCCAGAAAACAGCCAGCAGGAACATATGGTTGGTGGTTGTCTCTGCCACTGGAGAATGCAAAGGCAGGCCAAAACAGCTGTTTCCCTCAAGAACGTGTTCTGGTCCCAGGAAACAGAAACATGGGCTTTATCTGTTACTGGAATTTGCGAGGTTAGATGTTGTACCCAAAAAACTTCCAAGAATTTCTGTAGATGGTTGACACTTGATTTTCCACTATCATTCTAACTATTGCTTATGATAATATTTGTTATACAAGCATGATGCCAAAAAAAAATGGACACAACTTAGTTCTTGATCGTGGCAACCAATCTTCCATTTTACTTAAGCAGTAACTGGGAACTAAGAGCTTGGGGCTTTCCTTTCTTTACAAACTCAGTTTACATTCATGGAAAACGTGCATCTCAGTTTGATATTCCGATGGACCTATCAAGCATCTTGAATTCCTAGATAACATTTGGGATCATATTGCAAGTGGATACACACAGTTTGAGTGAACTAGTGCCTGGACTTGTCACCCTAACATGCCTACTTCAGGAAAAGACCATCTAACACAACTTGGAAAAAGAAATTGACACCTAGAAAAAAGTGTTGCATGGACTGTAACTGATCACAATGTAGGTTTGGAATTTAACAACTCGTTTCAATGAAGTATATCTGCAGTGCCACAATTTAAAGTTCAAAATCTGACAAATGTAGAATTTTTGGTGTGACAATATTTGGACTGTCTCATTAGATTTATTATTATAGTTGGCACACAGCTATGCCCATAATTATCTGCCCGTTTCCATTTACCTGTAATTCTCTGAGTTCAAACTGATCCACACTTTACACTCAAATTTGCTTTGCAGATGTCAGAAAACACAAATGTGCTGTTTCTAATATCTACCAATGCCAAAAAAAATTGGCATCTCTGATACAGAACAAAATCTGCATACGTCCAGATTTCTGTGAGAAATAATGATAGTGCAAGTCATTGGTAGCCATCTGAAGAGCAAAGCTTTTAAGAGTGCAATCAAATTGCTTGCTTAATCCAATGTGGAAAAGGAGCAGGTGAACATAAAACAGTAGGACAGTTCATTATCCTTTGTTTTCAATCTTAACTCTATCAAGCATAATATCAATCATAAGACTACCAAACAATAAATATCTCTAATATTTTGTATTCTCCTGTCTGCTGCACCCACCAAACAGTAATCTCAGCATTTAAGCAACAAAGCCAAAGTGCTATTTATTCTCTGCCATACAAACCCATGCACTCTAGGACAGTCGTGACAACTTATTCAAAAAAATTAAGGACTGATATTATCCAGCCTAGATTGCTCAGATCTCGAATATCATGTTTCCCTGCTCAGAAATTTCCTGCTGCCACTAGCTTGCAGTGAATCTTCATCAAACAAGCTGCTCTTTGAATCTGTCCAATAAAATGAGTAGCAAAATTTCAACAGAAGCAATTTACTTGCAAAACTGATCCATTCTCCTTGCAGATGCCAAGGTCTGGTACTCTAAGAAAAGAAAACCCAGGTGACATTATTTGTCAATTGGAAAAAAAAAATACATTATAAGCAACATTGAGGTGGTTTTAGCAATTTGGTTGGCAACTGGACAAAAATGGAATTAAGACATCCGAAAACTGATATGGAATGATGTATGTTAAGTTGAATACTAGAACAGACAACCTGTGCTTAAGAGAGAATTCTGCCACTTGGTTGCTTATTAAACCAATTGACGAGAATCAGTCAAATTCAAACTAGATTTATCTCCATTTCTTGCATTTGCAGTGGCCATTGTGTATGGTAGACAGCAAGCAATTTTCACACAGAAGCATGGGCATGCAGACATATTAGACTGGCAGACTGTATCTTCGTTTTTTCCGTAGAAATTTAGTACCTACAAATTGCATTATCAAATAGTATCATGTTAGTGAAATTTTTTAATTTTTGAAACTTTAGCCTTAAACTAAATGTCAAATATAAGCTAGTAAACATGAAATGATGCTACAACCCATTTTAGAGAATGAACTCACTGTAATTCAGTTTATAGTTGACTCCTTTCCAAGGGCTGAAAACCAAATAAAAGTTTATTGAATAAGATACAATTTAAATTTGCTTATTTGGGAAAAAATCCTAGATTGAGATCTAGACAAGGCCAGAATCATTAAGCAACAAGCAAAGTATACTCCAAGATGTAGACAGCTCAGTTTGCTTGTATGTTCTGCAGTAATGGCCAGCCACAGCACAAGCATAACTATATCTTCACACGTGACATGCTCACATCTATTACTTACATGAACAGCTAAAAAGTTGAACATACCTTTCAAGCACAAGTTAATACTGACCAGCCTTGTAATGAATTCTATGATAATTATTAGAAATTACGCTTTATATTAAATATTTCTATCCTTAAAAGAAAAAAAGAAGTTAAGCAAACAGGACTGTACAGAACTAGGCTGGGTCAAACAACCTGAAAAGTTTGGGTTGGATATAATATGGACCAAGTTCAGCCTGACCTGGTAACCATGTTTTCAAGAGACATCTTTGTTTCATATAAGCACACTTTCTTACATTTATCTAAACCTAAAATATTGTTTACATAAAAGATAACTATGGAAACAAAACTCCAGTTATTCAGTGAAGTAACAAAATACAATTTTGCTCATCACAGAGTGATGTAAGCCAAACAAACGAACTTCTATTAATTTACGAAGTTGCTAGTCCAATCCAATATGACACAAAAGGAAATCCCCAAACCTGGGGATAATCTAGAGAACCCTTGGAAAGGTTGAGACCTTGGCAACAAATTCTTTTGGGCAACCAACAACAAAACACAGCTACAAAGACAGTTACAAAATGGGAGCCACAAAGAACACAATAATGGAACGCTAAGAATTTGCAAAAGAAAAAAGTGGAGCTTATGGTGAATTGAGAAAACATTAAGAAGAAAATGATACAACTGTAAATGCAGAAATTTTCTACTGAATACAGATTTGCTTTTGATATTCCTAGGATAGTTTCATTCCACATCAGGACGACAAACATCAACATTTTGATAAGAATTCCTACAAGCTTCATACCAGTATCAGTTGGACTTCCTATCTCATTACTCCCATGCTTTCTCCTACCCATTTTCTTTACTTGTTCAGAGAAGATTTTAACACTGTTCGCCCCTTTCTCTATTCTGCCTGTATCATTTGATTCTACTGCCACATTGTCATCTTTGACGGGAGTTGTGTATGTGGAATCCTGATTAACAGTAACTGTTTGCTTCTTTCCAGCAGGCGATTGTGGACAATTGCGTGCATTGTCGAACCATTTGTGAACCTGGACAAATGTTCATTCCATGTTAAAAGAAAATATAACAATATTATTATGATGGACGAAGACAAAATTTAGAGGATCCATGTTTGATCTTACACAAGACCATTAATTACCTGCTTGAAGGAGATGCCAAACTCCTCTGCTAAATCCTCTTTCACAGAGCGTGATGGAAAACGAACCTCAGCAAAAATTCTGCGAAACTTCTGCATTATGATGTGAACATATTACCTTAGATCGCACAGAATCCTCAACTAACCAAATTAAAAAAATGAAGAGAAATAAGGAAACATTATTAAACATACTAAAAGGAATAATAAGCACTCAAACATTATTTGAAAAAAATGACAATGTTTCCTGGAAAAAATTTTGTACAATTTTTGTGTTTCCTCTTACCTGCTTCTTTTTATAGGGACAAAAAAATATTGGAAATGAAAGCAAATAGCAGGCAGTCATACACAGAATATTTCATTGAGAAACATTTAGCTGGCTTGAGCACACAAAGTGTATCTAGGCATGTTAAAACCTATCCCAACAAAGAATTCATCCAGTTTTTATACTCCTTTAGAGAGGTTTCTGGAAAAATTGCATAGAGAGGATTTTGGATTGATATTTAAGACCATACTATGTGATCCACGTTGGTCTTAATGATATATTTGCAAATTGGAGCTCCTCAAGGCTTATATAGATGACAAAATGTGAAAACTTACAAGTATAATATAGAAAATAATTAATGCTATCAAAAAGAAAAAGAAAAAGAAAAAAAATTGCTTGGTAAAAAGAGAATTTATTGGGGTCCTCACCAATGACTAAAAAACAACATTACCAAAGAGGAGAATCTTACAAAATGACACCCCCATTCAGGGGGACAAAATCACAGGAGAATCAAATCTTGGCCAAAGAGGAAAGAAGGAAGAGAGGAAACGGCCCTAAAACCAAACAAAACAAAAGACCTTAATAAGATGGGAGAACGAGCTCAGAAGCAAACATAAGCCACCCTCCTACCCTCTCATGACATAAAGACCTCCATGGTCAACTACTCACCAGCTCCAATGGAGTTCAAATCTTCCATTCGCAGTCTTTCCACTTCCAACTTCCTGCACGTACACTTCTTTTAACAAGGGGTTATCAAAGCCTGCAGACCCAAAGGAGAGAATACACCATCCCATCTCTTCCTCCACAGCAGATTTGTACTCTCTCTTCCTCAGTAGCTTCCACCTTACCTTTCTCAACATCTACTCCTTCCAAAGCCTGAGTCTTTTGCCAAGATATTTTCAATGGGTAGTTGATCCCTAGAAGCAATTTCCTCCGGCACGTTTATCAGACAAGATTTCCTGCCTCTCTTCTTTTATCAGACTTCATTGCAAAATAGTTAAAACTTTACAAAATAGATCAGCTTCAGCGTCATCTAGGAAAGTTATCAGAATTTCCTGCCTCACTAAGAGGAGGCACAGCGTCATCCAATCTAGTCAAGGAGGAAGCCACTCTCCTCTAATCCTCTACACCACCTGTAATGTCAATTTTTTCCCTGGCTGATAAAGGAAAACATGAAATATTTACCATGCTCATCCAAAAAACAACTGTGATTTTTCCACGCAAGTTTGGATCAAGTTTTCTAATCTTTGCAATCCACTTCCACCTCACAAACATCTTTGTAGCTGATGCCTTGGAGGAAAGACAATCAGTCCACTTATGTCAAAGCACATCATACAGAAAACATCTGAAGGGCAGCCCCTCATAGTTTATAAATTGAATCCACGGTCCATGAGAAGACAAATGCAAATTGAATGGTAGAGAGGCTTGGTTATGTCAATCATAACACAAACCCTAACAAAATGATTTTGAGGTCCATCCCAATCCAAGTCCAATTTTACAAATTCACCAATCTTTCCAGCTAACTGTTTTAACAAATCTTTGTTCCTCAATCCCAAAGGAAGATTGTAAAACTGGATCGCTCTACAAAAAGCCACTATCTCTAGATTAAAGAAAGGGACCAAGGGCACATGAACACTCCTGCTTGACCAGCAAACCAAGGCCTTTTTTCGCAGACAAAGTCCCGATCAGCCAGATTTTGAAACAAAACCATGAAGAAACCTTTCGAAAGCAAATAGATCTAAGGAGTTTTAAAGTTCCATTAATCCAACAATGAATCTCCAAGATTGAAAGGCTTCTTCCATAAAACAGTACACAATAGAAATGTTGCTCATGTGATTACAGAGTGGCTCAAAGCACTCGTTAGAAAGAGTGGAATCAGAACCCTATGCAGTGAAATAGACCAAGATATCTCTAAATAAAACCGGAGCCTCATTTTGCACCTTCAAAGCTTCAGAGACCAAAGTCTCTTGTTGATTCAACCACATTAAAACACCTTGTAAGCCATTATTATCCAACGGCAAGGGATGAGGAGTTTCCATGAAAGGAATTGTTTTTATCAAAACTGGGCAATAATTATATCCAAATTTAAAATTTGAGCTCTATAGAAGGATTCACAAGAAAGATATGGGTTCAAAGCACTTTCCATAGTTCCACAAAATCTTGAAACAGGAGGATGGGGGGACCAAGAGCCTAAATACGGGGATGGTCCTTGGAGGCACAAATACATATATATAACCAAAGCAGGGGTCAAGGGGCACTGCCCCCGGTGGGCTTGATGGGAAACACTCCATGTAGGAGTCTGCAAGCAATGCCCCTCATAGGGGTCTAGGAGCAACACCCCCAGTGAGGTTGGGGGGCAACGCAATGGATCTTCATGCCCAAATTAAGGCCTTAGAGACCACACAGACCTTCATGGCATATGCCATCTTTCATAATTTTATCACTACGTTTTCAACTTTTCTCCAACACTAAGTCCCCACTATTTCTAAACAAATCTTCATCCTTCAAAGAACTAATAGTGAAGCTAGAGAATCTGACTGGTCTAAATGATGAGTGCTGCACAATTGAAGACAGGAATATTGTCATTCTTAAATCTTTTCAAATATTTGAACAGCAACTTCCTAAAGTTAAGATAAGAGAGTGTGCATCCGAGTAAACAAAAATAGTAACAACTGTTTTAATAGTCTATTTTGCCCCCAATACAATGTAAGTATTCCTTCATTCTTCCAAGGTCAACCCTTCGTACATGCCATCATACATTGTCTACCTATTCAGAACTTTGACACAAATCAAAATCATTATCATGACAGAGAAACTATGGAGACGATTGAAATTTTTGGGGGCATAAGAGAGACTTGTGGAAGTACCCAAGCCATCTCGGAGACACCCTAGCATCCCCCCAACATCCACATGAGAGGGGGACATCTCTGATGGCAACAAGTGGTCATTGATGTCAAAAGTGTGTTCAGTTGATGATGTAAAGTTGCCATAGTTGTTACAGGACATCAGGTGGAAATAGTTGTTCATTGTTTGGTCAGTTCACAGAGATGTGGAGTTGGTTTGATGAAATGTAGTATTGATGGCAATATGAATAGTTCATAGAAGACAATCACCTTGGAATATGTTATTCAGGATAATAAAATCTAAAAGGGCATCATGTCTTGATCAGTGGTTCTCATGAGATATCTAGGTGTGTGGTCTACAATGTAAGCAGTGATCTTCTTGCAATCAGTGAAAGCTATAGTTTGCAATATGAATAGTGGCATTCTCTGCAACGTGCCTCATGCTTTAAACTTGTTAATGTTTCATGAGGATGTGGTGTGATAGTATGTTTCAGGTGTGATGCTTTAAAATGGAGGTGAAAAGTGTATCTAATGGTGTTCTCAAGGAAAATGCAACTCTTGATGTTGCCTTTTACCATGGTGTTCATGTCTCATCTAAATAGGATGGTTTATTCTTTAGTGACTGTCAGAGGTAAAATGATTAAGGCTTTATTTGTTGATGTCTGAGATCAAACAAATGTCAAGGTGTCACCATTAGTTTTAAGAATCCTAAACATCTCTCATACTTTAAAATGGATTTGAAACTTAAAGTCCATTTATAGCCCTATTTGCCAGTCATTTATCTATTGCACTTTATGTTCTATTTGAACGTTGACCTGCGAGAACGGGTCAGTCCACTTATGCCACCTGCTAGAGGGGTCACATATCATAGTATGTGACCGGCCCTTTCCTAGTTTAACCGACATCTTCAGTCACTCCCATGAGCTTTCCCGCGGTAAAGCGAAATCTAAGGATAAGTTTGAATATGCGAACGGCGCGAAGTCTCCATCTAACGGTGGTAGTTTAAATCTTGGAGCCCGACTTGAACCTTCTATTTTGACATTCCCGTGAACGTATGACTATAGACTGTGTTTTAGAAAGTTTCTGTTAAGGCAGTTTATAGAATCTTTTGAGCCCGAATGGAAAGCTTTTTCAAGGCAGTTTTTTTTGTGTATGCTTAAAGCATTTTCAATGAAGATTTATTTCTTTTTCCAAGGCAGATTCTATTATTCTTTTCTAAAAGCAAGGAAATAAAAGTTTTTTAAGGAAAGAAACTTATTTTTTTGAGGAGATTTTATAAGACAAATATTTTGGCACAAAAAGATGATTTTTTTGTGGAAAGAAAGTGAGAAGATTAAAAGATTTTTGGAGAAATGTTTTGTTTTCTTTACAGGTGAAAGATCATAAGCAGAGAGATTTTGGGCAGAGATATTTGCAGAGAAGGAGAATTAATTTTTAGATGGAAGATGAAAATGAAAAGGCTGAATTTTCTCCTACAGGACACTGATTGAAATGTTAGAGAAAATGAAAGGTTAAGTTTGTCATTTTTGCAGATGTCAAGGGTTAGAAGTTGAAAATGAAACAAAAATGAAGAAGCATAAAAATGAAAGGTTGTGAAAAATGAGGGCCAGCAAAATGTGTTGGGGTTTTGGTGAATAGATATCATTTTATGAAAATGATATTTGCAAAGGAGGAGATTGATTATTTTTATAAAGAGATTTTATTTTTCTCTTTCAAGGGTAGATTAAAATTTATTGTTCAAGATATTCATTTTAACGAAGATGAATTTTTACAAGTGGAGCTATTTATTTTGGAAAATGAAAGGTCATGAAAAGATGAAATTGATTTTGCAGAATGCGGAGAGGCATCTCATATTTATTAGCTTCACAGGTGAATTGATTAGTGTGTTGTTGAGTGGATCAGGATACAGGGTTGATTATTTTGAATATCTGAGTTTTGTATATGATTTGGGTTGATGAGAAGAATGGCCATTTGACAGACACATGTGAGAGAAGAAGTGTTTTGTATTGGAACAGAGAAACCCTCTGAATTCTTGTTTGTAATTTGTTATGTATTAGGGGTTGGTGCTCCTTGAAGTTGGTGCTTCTAAAAGTATTAGGGGTTGGTGCTCCTTGAAGTTGGTGCTTCTAAACATTGTAATCAGTGAGATTTCTGATAAAGCCAGTGAGGCAGTTTTAGATTGGTTTTTCTACCCCGGATGGGTTCTCCACTCGTGAAAAGCATGTGTTAAGTTTCATGGTGTCTTCATCTCTATGTGTGTATATTAGTGCTTTACTTATTAAGTTCTGTTCACATCCTTCATTATTAATCTTGTGCACAAATCATTAATGTATTCCTCTTTATTTGTTCTGTAAGAGAAAGTTTGCAAAAAGCTATAAAAGATTTGAAAACTAATTCAACACTGATTCACCCCCCCTCTCAGTGTTGTCCTGAACTCCTACAATCTCCTCCATGCTAGTGGCAATTGGGGGCCAATGGGGGGACATTTCCTTGGCATCCCCCTATCCCAGGGATGACCCTACCTCAAAAATGACAAGTTTTTAGGGAGCATGTCTCCGTGGAACACTAGCATTTTTACATGCTTGGTAAAATGCCCTGCCATTAGGCTCAACAACGTCCAAATCCTTTTTTTGTTCATCTTCCATTCAAAGCCCCTAAATACGCTTAGATGAAGGAGCCAAAAACCTAGACGAACCCCCCCCCCCCCCCCCCCCCCACAATCTTTAGAATCCTTGCTTGAGAGTTTTTTTAATCCCTTGTGTAAGAAATAGTCTTGGGAGGGTGATCAGCTGGTATCAGTTCCATTTGCGTCATAGCCATCCTTAGAAGCTCCTTTGCCATCTCCAAGGCAAAAACTCCCTTTGGCTGCCTTTCCATTTGCTCTAGTTAAACTATTAAAGCCCTTGCTTTCAATGCTTCCTTTCCATTCGCTCCATTTGAAACCCCTACCTTTGTTCCTTCCAAAATACCTACTTTAGTTCCTGAATGACTCACTATAATGCATCAAAAAGAAAATTAATACCTACACATAAATTAATTATTTTCTTGACAACACAATTATTTAGCTTTAGGATCCTAATCTTGTCTATGATAGGCCTCCAAGAGTCACTGAGTTTCAACCATTAATCCTTGTTTAGAAGGTTTGGATGTTATTAATGTTTTTATTAATGAAGAACATTGTTGCAATTATATGATTTTGAAGTTTTCATTAATCCAAATAAAGCTCTTGTTAGCCAGGTCACCTTTCACAAATTGATATAAGCAAGTTAACTTTGCAATGGGTTTCTAGATGTCAATCTTCTTTGAATCTAAGCTAAAGAGACCCTCTTGCAGCAAATTATCCAATTTCCTTGCAATGGCCTACATTTTGAAGGTTTTCATTTACTTTGCATTGGATGTATGCTCATGACTGTCTGTTTTATACTTTAATAAATAGTCATCTTATATTGTCACGAGAAAGATGATCTTTTGTGTCGCATTGTGTCCTTTGATCGGTTTGTCATTGTCTTGCATGAAGCACATGAAGGAATGCAAGGAGATGCTGCAGACGACCCAGCAACATAAAGGGTTATGTTTCACAGATTATGGTGGCATACTTTCTTTGCTGATGCTTACATTTGTCATCAGATGGGAAAGCCACAGTATGCTGATTTATGCTTAGTTGAAGCCAAATTTTATCACAAGTCTTTTTAAATGTTGGATGATTCATTTTCCTAGTCTGTCTCAAAAATGGAATATATATATATATATATGGTTTTAAATTTAGACTGATTCATTTATGAAATGACAGGAAGCTTCTACCATGCAGATTAATGGTTCTGCTTTGGTAACAATTTCTGTATAATAATATCAACATTCACTTTGGTTGCCCCTTGGAAATTCCAAAACCATGGCACTCATTTTGACGAACAAAGTTGTAACAGATTCGACTGAAAAATTCACAATCTGCCATGGCCTCATGTCAACTTTGCTTGTCTCGTCAAATTTTAAAGGACGGGAGTTTAAATGCCTGGCAATCAGCTAATGCATAAGCATGAGCAATGGGGCTTGCTTTCCATGCCCACATTTGCTTTGAACAACCAGCTGATGTCGACTTCCACTGATAAATCTATGATTCCACTGTGGCGATTAGATCAGGTTGTTATTTCAGATGCTTCATCCAGGAACTTTTGTTTGGAACATCTATTGCAGGAGTTGTGTAATGTCCCAAATGGGGATATTTTCGTCAAGTTTGGATTTACGGGGCTTTCCAAGTGATCCTTACTTGAAATTTCTGCTCAAACCCTGGATACTGAATTCTGATTTCTAATTTTCAGATTGATAAACACTTATAGCAACCAATATATATCACATCAAAGCATCAAAGCAATACACCATATGATTCGCCCAATATCATTAGTGAAATTCACCATGAAATACACATTGAAACCACTCAAATACACATCCACAATGAATATAGAAGTCTGCTGCTGTAAATCAGAATTAATGAAGTCTCCAAGTACATAAAATGGCTAGGGCAAACAGCCAATATGCCCAGCTATATAGCAGAAACAAATCACAATGTTTTACATACCAAAATATGCATAAAATGACCTACAATCATAGGCGAATGGGGCTGCAAGTCTGCTGTTACAGAAAATATGCTCAAACCCTAACCCTAGCAGCCAACAATCTCCACAAATCGCATCAATGTGCAAGTCGCTCCTCCTCAAGGATGATTCGCTCTAACCCTAGAGTGAAGCCCTAGTCAATGCGCCATGGAGAAGCCTCAAGAATGATCTCAAATCTGATATGCAATCTGCTCTAGAAGATGATGAAGCACAAGTAGATCCCCGTCACGGAATCCTCCAATGAAGAATTTAGATTTTCGCCCAACTCCTAGGATGCTTGAGGTTTTCGTCCCAAGATCCTCTCCAAGAGATAGCTCTCAAGTGTGTATGAAAGAATGCTTGAATGATGATTTGCAAAATGCCAAAAGACCTTGTATTTATACACAACTTATCTCTCCTCCAATATGGCCGACCTAGGACAAGTATTATTAGTTTTTGAATGACTTTTACCTCCAAGAGGGCCGACCAACCTCCAAACTCATGAGCACCTAGATCAAATCAAATTAAAGATACGATTTGATAATTATTTTATCTCTCCTTCAAGCGCCAGCATGGTACAAGAAATATTATATTTTATTTCTTCATTGGGCGCCAAAGTGAGGTGTTGGAGAATATTCGACCTTCTATCACAAGTCGCCCAAGGTAACAATAATGACCTCCATAAAGATGTGTACAATGTGACCATGAATAAAGGCATAAACAAGGCACCCTTATACTTCTCTTGGCATGAATAAAAGAATCCACACAACACAATATTATCCCTCTGCATGATTGTGACTCTCCCAAGTAGTTCACTCCAAGGAAGACAAAATATCTTATCCAAGATAAGTGCATAAAGAACATCAGAAAAATTTGACAAGTCATTTCCAATACTCAAGATGTCTCCCAAAAATCCCTAAGTGTGGGGATTAGCCCAATCTCTCTCCAATGGCAACCATTCCAAAAACGGGGGCATTACAAGTTGTCCCTCTGAACAACAACTTGCCTAATCCACTTCAGCCACTCAAGTTGATTGTGTCATGAACCTATTTTCGGAGTGATCACCTAGTGGAGTTGGTTAGGCTATTCTATTCCTATAAGCTAAGCCGGAGGGCTCAGGGAATGACCTAATTGGCGAGTTTTCACATTTAGCCAATTTGGTAGGGCAAAATGAACATGGAAGATGACTTGGCATATTTTTGTGGTATTTTTGGTTAAGTCATCACTAATAAAATAATTTGCCCTACGGTGGAGCGACCCAACTGGAGAATGGAAAATAGAGAAAATATAGAAAAAAGCCTTTGGGAAAAATAAGAATAATTTATAAGGTTTTTCTTGAGGACGACGACTTCATTTGAGGTCAAAAATATATTATATCATGTGCCTAAGTGGTTCGCCCTTGGAGGATGGAAGGAGAGAAAATAATAAAAAAATAAAATAAAGTGTTTTCATTGTCGTTTTGGGTGCCCAAGAGGAGGTCGGCCCTGGGAGAGGGAAATAAAGTGAAATAAAAAGAAAATACCAAGGCTAGGTCGGCCTTGAAGAAGGAGAGATAAAAGTCATGTATAAATATAAGGCGTTTGAGCTCATTTCAACATCATTCATTCACATCACAATTTGCATTTGGAGTTTTACTCTTGGCTGCACTTTAGAGCAGCATATTCCAAGGACGAAAACCCTTGAGAATATTAGGTGGATTGGACGAAAACCCAATCTCATCTTGGAAGTGAATTCACACGGAGCTCACACTTGCACTTCATTGGAATTTGAAGATTTTGAGCATTCACGTCACATCATTTTGGAGCAGCATTTGAAGATCATTTTTGGAGCAGATTTGAGAGCCACCTTTGGAGGAGTTTTTGGGCGAAGATTATCTAGAGTTCATGCCCTAGGTTGAGCGCCACTTCCGTAGGAGGGCAACTTCATTATTTTGAGCCATATTTGCTATTTCATGGTATGTATTAACCTAATTTAGGTTAAACATTATAGGAGCAGAAATCTGGGCTTTTGTCTTGTTTGAGCCCATGAATTTGGTGTAATTCCAAATCAGCATATTCAGATTTGGAGCAACAGACTTATTTAATCAGCAATCAGATTTGTTTGGCACATGTTTGGCCTTTGAATGGTTGGTTTTCATGGTGGATATCTTTGTTGATGTTTCTACATGTTTGACATATGTTTTATGGATGTTTGGAGCATGTTTATTAGCTGTCTATAAGTAGTTATGCTTCTGAATAAAAATCAGAATTTAGTCCTAGGGTTTGAGCAGAAAACAAAATCAGAAAAGTGCAGAAAAATAAATCAGAATTTAGGGTTTAGAGCAGAAATCAAGAGTGCAGAAAATTAGGGCAGAAATCAGAAAATTAAGTCCAGAATTTTAGGGCAGATCCCATTGGGGATATTACAGATTGGTGGAGAAAATTGTCATAAAAATACAATTACATTACCTTCGATAGCTTTGTGCTGCCATGCCTCAAAGCCATGACCAGTGCCATCTAAGCCAAATCCTAATGCTCAGAAATGCTATGGGTTACCTGCCTTTACAACATACTTTTGTCCAGTTTTAGCAACCCATACTACTTTATTGTGGGCATACTGTCATACTTCGAATTTAACAGCCCCAATTGTGCACCCAACATTCAATAAGACTGGCCCAAGTCTGCAATCACATTGTATGTCTACATTTTCCATGTATGTTCCAAGTATCCAAACAGCAAGATGCACAACTTCTTCTTTGTGTGGATAACAGATAATTCACAGCTAAGAGTTGACCATCCATGCATGTCGGAAATGGTAGCTTAATTCTCAGAGATAATGTTATTTAATTTACTTTCTATGAGATTGAGATTTTATCATTGTTTTGTATAACTGCTGGACCACTGTTGCAATCGCAAGAGATGATAGTCTTGCCTGAAGTGTGGTTTGAGATCTCTTGAGAAATGACAAACTGCTGTTGTTGACCATCTATGCAAAATAGACAAGGAATTCTGTTCCAAGCTTATTTTGCCAAAGTGCTCTCCCATTTTATCGTCCATTGTTTTTTGACTCTGAGCATTCCTTTCAATACCCAAGCAAAAAGACTAACTCAAAACAGAATGGTCTTGCACCAGAAGAAATAGCTAGTTGTCATTTCCTTTTGCTTCAAATACCTTACATTAGCCATTTGATACCCTCAAGCCCTATTTGGAAGAATTGCAAAATCCCAATGAAATTACCAAGAGATAGAGTGTGGATTTTGATCCGTGTGCTACTTTCCTTGCTACAGATATATCTGCTCCTCTGGCATTTTCAGCTTGCATGTACTCTTGTTGAGGCACTTCTCAACCTGCCTCTTCATTTTTTAATGTTGTCGACACTTATAAATCAATTTCTCTGCCAAGAGAAATTTCTTTTGCCCAAGTTTCACTTAGCGAATTTTTAACCACAGGCATGCCTCCATCCACCAGACTCAACTAAGCTACTCACTTTTCTGCCATCTTCCTCTGTAGTTCTTTCCTGCAGCTCTGAAGAAACCGTTGACCTGTCTTTCTCAGCAAAATCATGAGCAACACAAATGTAAAATAGAAGGACAAGATGTAGATGATGAAGGTAAAGAATCTGACGCTGCAATAAACTTGTATGCTTCAGTGGCCCTAGTGTCAGCACTGCTGGCTATATCTGTTACCGGCATGGGCGGCCCAATTTGCAGTACTCCACCATTCATCACCTCAGTTTTTTGCACACCTCCAATGATATACATTCATTTCTTGCAGGAGTCAGTTCACATTTACATGTACACCAAGCTGTTCATATTGTTATTTCTACAATAGCAACTTCAATAATACAAGCACCTTCATAATCCCTGATAACATTGCCAGTTCATTACCCTTCCACAGCTTCCACTTCTACTCCTTCAAAAAGTTCCCCTTCCAAGCAGTCATTAGGAGTCTCATTGTTTTTGAAGATGAGTCTTGGGGCATGGGTCATGAACAAGATCTCCAATAAGGTCTGTATGTGTCAGGCACATTTTATCTCTGGCTGTAAGGTTCCAGGTCTGTCAAAAAGTCTTGTCTTCTTACACAATTTACTACTCCTCTTGTTGGCTTGTTTGCTCCATGCATTTCAATCAGCTAGAAAAGGTAATCAGAAGCATTTTATGGTCTTATGGTAAAAGATTCTAAGAAAAGGCATGTTGTTTCTTGGGACTTGTGCACCAGACCTAAGGAAATTGGGGTATGGGTCTCAAGAATCCATACCGCCATGGTTTCTTTTGTTATTGAATGGATTACTCATGTCCTGGTTGAACAGGAGCCTTGGAAGGTTCTAATCAGATAAAATGTTGACTCTACTTACCCTAAAGGTAAACCTGATTGGAAGGGTCTACATACGTGGGATATATTGTTTGGTTCATTCAAAGTCAGCCCTGGTGGATCTGCTATATTTGGTTCAATCTGGAAGGGATGGAAATTAATTAAAAATTTTACTAAAGTGCATGATGGATTCTCTGCAGAGGAGGGATATGCTCATGCTACTAGATCTATTTGGTGGAACTTGAAATAAAAGATAAACCTTTTGTTCTTGTAAGAGGTTGCTCTGCAAAGTTCTGGTTCCACAAAGGTATTCAAAAGTTTGAAAATATTTTGGGTGAGAATGGCCTTCTCCCTTGGGAACATCTCAAGGACAAGTACTATCTTCCAAAAACTCAAAGAGAACCTATACACTGATTCAAAATACTATTGGAAACTCCTCCATTGAGGTCAAATCTGATTTGGGTGATAAGAATTGGAAGTATGTGATTTGGGTTGGAGAATGCAACTGCAAGTTTCTGCCTGCTGCTTCTAAATATATCTACTATCTTCTTTTGTATTCGGATGATATGTTCAATAAACTCAATTCATTGTGGGGACATGTTGATGCAATCAATTGTTGGGTCAAGAGATTAAAAGTTGTTTGGTCTTCTTGTTTAGAACCTAAAAAAGCTATTTTTAGATGGTTGTTGCTCTATGAAAGAGTCTTTGTGTGGTCTAATACCAGTAAATGTTTGGTTTATGGTGAAATCAAGTCTATCACTCACTTGTTCTTTTATTGTTCCTTTGCTCAGTCTGTTTGGAATTGCTTCCTTCCTATTTAGGAGTATCTTGCTGATAAGAAAATTGAATGGTGAGATATCTTGTTTGGACTTTGGCACCATTTCCTGCATGCAGTGTTAAGCTTTCTAAGTTCCTTGTTAGAATGTGGCTAATCTTCCCAACTGAAATTATTTAGTTCCTACAGATTGCTCATAATAAGGAAGTATTCCAAGGGGGTAAAAGGTAGCTCACAGGCTTCTCCAAAAAAGTCCCACTTTCAATGATTTCATTGCAGGTTAGTTACTAGATTGATAAAAGCCCAGATGAGCTAAAGAAGTTAGCAGAAGAGGAAACTCCTTTTCAAAGCAAATAGAAAGGCTGTGAAGAGGATACCCCTGAGTAGTTAGGTGGAAATGACGTTGACAATGTGCAATATGATGATGAAGGATGGCCAAAACACTCATCCAAATCTGTAAATGTTTATGAATCTACAGGTAAACAACATGACTCTTTGGACACTTCTTTGGTGGTGAAGAAGATGATGCATGTTCTCCTCATCCAGATCCTCCAATCAGTGCATATCCTGAATGTGGTTAAGAGAATGTATTGACTTCAGAATTAAGTCTGCTGAAGCTCAAGTGCAGCAGGTTTTAAGAATTTTTGACAAAAAAGAAGAGGAAAGGAACCAAAGAAAAGGGAAGTAAAGTTAACTTTGTCATGGTTTTTAGTACCAGATCCTTATTACAGCTTGCTTATAAAAATGTAATTAATGAACTGGATTATAGTATCTGTTTTTGCTAGCTTCATGCAGGGGCTGTTTTTTATTAGCTCTATGAGAACTGTACCTTGTTTCTAGTTTCATCTCAGTCCTAGTGCTGTTGGAGGTGTTAATTAGTCACATTTGTAACTAGCTGCTTTAAGAAGATATATCTGTACATCTGTACACTTTTTTCCCCAATATATTAAAAAAAAGATGACTCTTGCTCACTTCACCCACACACTCTTCCAAGTTCACCCACACACTCTTCCAAGTTCACCCACTCACCCTTCCATTTTCTTATCCACCAGCATAGTCTAACATTAGTCTTTAATTGCCATTTGCATCCCAGCCCATCCCCATAGCTATAGGTTGCATGGTCGATCTGGGAAAAGGTTGCATATAAGCTTAGAAGTGACATTGTGAAATTGCCAAAAGCAAACTGCCTTGGCCGAATCAAACTACCAACCAGCCAAAGCCCAAAGGCAACATCCAATTGATGAGATGTGCTCTTCTTTCTCAGCAGTCTCAGCCTGCCATGTGCACTTGCCCTGTACACTCAGAGTTGCTGGTACATCCAGGTCAGTTGGACCTTCCTTCTGCATCCTCTCAGCCCCAAGCTGGCTTCCTATGCTGAGCACTTCTTACAAGTTGTAGATGGCACCATTATTTAGCCCAACTATCTTCATCATCATTGGTCTCATGGTTTGACGATTCCCCTTGGCCAGTTGAGAGTATGCTCCCACCAGCTACAAGTTGAGATTGACCATCATATTCTACAAAGTGAAAGGGTCTGCCACCTTTGTTCTCTCCAAGAGGTGGAGACTAATGAGCATTCTATTTTCTGGTGTTCTATGCCTACTACAAAATTTGTGGGAAGTACAATTGTTTGTATAAAGACTCCAGTGGCTCTCCATCCACTTTCCTCCACTAGCCTAATCAAAGATGCTTGGCCCATTTTCTTCATGGCCACCACTTTTAGGCATAGGATCCTACATGAGGGCCAAAGAGCTACCGAATTGATTACTTCTTTGAGCCCATCAGAGACTCTAGATACATTAAGCACCCTTCCGATATTGTTAATTCATGCACAACAGGGGGTAGATAGTGAGACATTGCTCATGTTTGCCATATACCTAAGTTGTCGGTTCTAGTTCGGGTTTGCAGATTTGATTCGTGGATTTGACCAAAAAACAATTGGGGGGTTGGGTTCGTTCGTACAATATATATATATATATATATATATACAAGACTCGCCCAAACTCGGCGAGTCTCGAGGCGAGGGGCATAAAATGAGTCCAAGGGACTCATGACCCGGTTCTCAAGCGAGTTTGGGAGACTCACCAAGTCTGCCAGACTCGCTAGAACCAGCGAGTCCCGTGGACAAGACTTGGCCGCAGCTAGGAAATGAAAAGTTAGGAAAAAAAAACCAAATCACTCAAAATGAAGTGACTTAAAATGGTCTCCTACACCCTAAAAGCAAGTTCATTTCATTTTCAAGCCAAAGGAGAAGAAAAAAAGAGTTTAAAGCCAAAAGTATATTGAATTGAAGGGAAACCAACATGCAGATTGAGCAAAAATCGATGATTGAATCACATTTGGGCAGGTTTACTATTGGTGCATCTAGAGGAGTCTACAAAGGATTGGGAAGAGCTCACCATTGATTTCAAGCAAGATTTAAGAGGTAAGTTTGTATTTTGAAGTGTTTTTTTTTTTGTTTTTTTAACAAAAATTCCATTTCTCTTTAACATTTGTTTTTCTTTTTTCTATTTTATTTTAATGGACCAAAAAACAAAGGTATGTTTTTTTTTAACAAACCCTAGGTATTTTTGTTTAAAAAACATTAATTTTATAGTTGCAAACCCTAATTTTTTTATTTTAATTATAGACCATAAATGTTAATTATTTTCTATTTATATGTTATTGCAATATTGTTTACATTTATAAATTGTCTTAATCACAATGTCAAACCCAGATAGAAAGGACCTGTTGATGATTGTTTTTAGACAAGTCAACAATAGAGTAAAATACAAAATATCTGACTCCCTCTTGAGCAAAGCCTCTTGAATGCTGAATGAAGTGATCAAACAAGATGACTCCAAGGTTCCTTTCTTATGATTCTATAAGAGACAGCTCAGTGACTAAGTATGATTATGCTGGTAAACACAAAGGGCCTTACGCAGACTCTTCTCCTTTCATTAGCTTGTTCCTCCTTCGGTGTGGATGACATATATACAGAGTCTCAATCATAAAGAAATGTAAAAGGGCAAGGGTTTAGGAAACTAATCTAAGGTCAATGAAGCAATGATGAGGTATTGAACAGACAAACTCCTTGATTAACCTAACTCCACTTCACCAAGGATGTCTACAACTACATGGAGTTGGTGCAATCTCCTAAGGTTCGCGAATGGTTTTCAAATCATGAAGGCTTATACAAAGCACCCATTGAATGACGCAGCTCAAACAAGCATGCATAATCGAACTTATGCAAATGATAAGGCTCAGACTAGCTTTACACAACAATTCACCAGCGATGAATGTTAAAAGCATGAGCTATGAGTTGATTAAATATTCAACACAACATACATTACGTCAATGAACTTCTAATCTATTTCTAATCTACTTGAAACATCTCTTAATTCCATCAAGATTCAGGAAACCATGTTACTCCACAAGATAACACTTAACACCAAATAAACTTCCAATGTCTTTTGCATTAACCTTGAGAAATATTTACAACAGCTTCAAATCCTCTCAAAAAATTTCGAGAGTCTCTCCTATTCTACTCCTACTTGCCTACTCTCTACTACTACTAATGATCTACTGAATTACAAATGAGGCAACAAGGCCTTTATATAGTGCCCAGAATACAATGAATGGCTAAAATCAATTTGATAGCCAAGGGTCTAGATCGTGCCACCTCATAGGTAGTTACAACAAACTGCTATTTTTAGCACAAAAGAGAGAGGCAATGAAGGCACGTTTTCCAATGTGATAAGGTAAGGCGAAAGCATTTAAAACCACCTTCCACATAGGCGTCCCTTTGACTTCTTTTATTAAATGATACATTGAATGCATTAAATAATGCGGCTAATCAAAATTGAATGATGTGTACTCGCCACCTAGATGCCACTTCAGCATATCTTGAAAATTGTATCATCTTGTAGTGATGTATTCAATGTGATTGCTTTTGATGATGAATACTTAATATGTATCTTGTATGTTTGGGAATACATCTTGTAGATCTTGCCTTATTCATTCTTCTTGTAGACTGAATGTATAATACTTGTTGCTTCACTTGATTAACTTCAAGATTCTTTCTTCTTCTTGTAGGTAAGTTGATGATCTTCCTTGATGCTTCTTCATGTGGAGTAGATGATGATGATAATGATGTGGCTTTCTTCATGTAGAGTAGAAGACTCTCTTGGACTTGAAGGTGAAAGGACTTGAAGTTTGAATAGATGAATGCCCTTGCTTGATGATAACACCTTCCTTAGATGTGAAGTAGATGTTAATGACCTCTAGAAGAAACTTAGAAACTTGATGAATCTTGAAACTTGAAGCATGATCTTTCATGATGTCATTGATGAAGAGGACTTGAGATATATCTTGCCATGACGTCTTGGAACAGCTACCTCTTGAAGTGAAGTTTCCTTGGGAGTGATTACTTCCATCTTAAGCCTCTTGTCTTTTGAACATGATGCCACTTGATGAAGAATTCCAACACAAGGATGATGAAAGGTTCCTTTGAAGCAGCTACATGATGCCTTGAAGCTATGACTGACAAAGATGCATGATGAAATGCTCCAACCTGATGATAGCGCTTTAGCTCCTGCAACACAAAGAAAGAAATAATATCAACCTTCTCGATAAACATGATAATATTTGATTTATAGCATATAAGAATGCATTTCCAAGCCAAGCGCACTAGATGACAAGTTCTTGATCTTCATTGAAACTCTTGACCTCTTGACCAAAACTCACTCTTCCTTAACCTTAATAGCGCATTCGATTGAGTTTTTTAATGTCTGATCTAAAAGATATCACAGAATTTCAAGCTTAACTTCCTCTACCAAGGGACAGTTTAGATCTGATTTTCTTTTTAAATTCTTCTCGAAATTTCATACTTGGAAGGTGATAACCCTTGGTGCATCACTTTAGGATCCTAAATTCTCTTCGTAATGAGCATATTAAATCAAATTCCTGAATCCTCCAGCGTAGCAGATAAGAAATCAGACTTCTCCTCATTCTCAACACCTTCTTATCATCTAGCAACCTCTTTCCATATATGGTATTGGATGAAAGTCCTGAGTTCTTCATGTATTGCGCTTTGGATGGAACTTTTGAAAACTTCTTGATTTCTGGCTGCTAGACTTAGTCATTCCACTTACATCTTGCATTGAGCTCCTTACCTTGAGGTGGCGCAGCAGTCTACAAGATCTGAATCCTCTTATTCTCTATGACAACTTCTTCTTAAAACTTGATTTATGACTTGGGCGCTTTAGATCAGGATTTCAAATCCTCTAGGATTGGCGCATTGCTTCAATGTTTTGAAATCATCCTGATAAACTTTTACATGCCTAGCGAGCTTCTTCTATATGTGGCGCGTTGGTTGGACATCTTAAAATCTTCTTCTCACCTCCCCCTGGCGCATCAGTTAATGCCTTTGAATTCCTCTTGAGATCAGCCTTGGCGCATTGGATAGGGTGTTGAAGATCCTCTAGATTGAGCGCGTTGGTTCACACTTCAAAGATCCTCTAGGTTGAGCGCGTTAGATGAGGGTTTAAGAATCCTCTAGGGGCGAGGCGTATTAGATCAGGAATTGGAAATCCTCTAGAAATCCTTGTTTTAAAACTTGATTTTATGCAACATACTTCTAAGCTTGAAAGGGTGCAGCGGTTAAGGATCTTAAATTCTTCTTGAAAATGACTTTCAAACAGCTAACAAGCCCCCCATACATGTGGCACACTGGTTTGAGTATTTGGATTCCTCTAGATCTAGCCTGGAAACTTATGATGTAGCATTTCAGCATTTCCAGTCAAACTCCTCCTCTTGGACAGCGCATTGGATGACCTATTTGAAATCTTCTAGGAACTTAACACATGTCAATGATAAACCCCTTCCCAATCATATTAGATCTTGGTATTGAATCTCCTTAGAAGTGGTCGCATTGGATGAAGAATTAAGAATCCTCTTGATTTTCGCATTGGTTAAGGATTTGAAATCCTCTGGAAACATTAAAAAACTTACACCTTGACACCCAGCATTTTTCTTTCTCCTTTTGGCGCATTGCTTAAGGTCTTCAAGATCTTCTAGATTGAGCGCATTTCAAGTGTTTGATTTCCTCTAGGGCTGGCGCTTTGGTTAAGGAATCTGAAATCCTCTAAAAACCTAGCATTTTTGCCTTAAAACTTAGGTTAGATCATCTTCTTCTTAGTGGCGCGTTAGTTGCCTATATTGAGATCTTCATCCTATGTTCCCCCTTTGGCGCATTGCTTGAAGTATGTGGAATCCTCTAGAATTGGCGCATCACTTGAGGGATTCGATCTCCTCTACAAATCGGCGCGATTTATCACGATTTTGTGCCAAGATTCTGCGCCACCTTAATATGCCGTCGCATTGGATCAACTTTTTGAATCCTCTGGAGTAGTTGGTCATTTTCAAGGTCCTTGAAATATTTTTCAATATACCTTTCAAGGTGTTTGAGATAGGTCTCGAATCCACCGGATTTAACATGCAGAATATAGAATTTGGAAGATTCACCAGATTTCAAACTTAGTCAATTTTTCAAGATTTTTAGGATTTCAGGGTATCAGACTTAGTCTTTTCAGGATCTCAAACATACATCAGGAAGGGTCTCATTGTTCATCACTTGGATGGAATTTAATCAAGATTCTTCATTTTCCAGATGAGACCTCCAGTTATGACAAAAATCTTTTAGGAGAAAGACTTCTTATTGGATTGACAGAGGAAACGAACCCAAGGCATCGTCAAAACTAAATGCAAAGCATCAGAGCTCAAAAAAAAAGGGGGTCCCCATTTGCAATGGGGCAATGTGTGATTTGGTCACAACAGGACCCTTGTTGGAAACATATCATCCTTGGAACAAAGAAAGGGGAGATAACTTATTTTCATTGCAAAACAAAACTGCTTAGGGTAGGCATTAACAGATTGAAATACCATCTTGCACATATACCATGCTGAGATGCTAAACCACGGCCAAAAACGCCTCCTAAGTTATACGTGAAGTGCAAGTTCAATTAGAAACCTTTGAGCAACAAAAGGAACTAAAAAAGAGGCAAAGAGAGGAGATGGCAGCCATTGGTGAAGAGTCTTCTTCTTCCATTCCTCCATTTCCTACCTCTATGGGTAGTGGCAGTGGTAGTGGCAATGTTAGCATTGGGCCTAGAGTTTGTAGATCTAGGTTAGATTCATATATTTTGCCACGCACTACTCTAGGTTCCCAACTGTCACTTGAGAGCATGGGTTAGAACAAAGATAAACATAATGCAGCTAGAAGTGCAACTGGAGACTTTTTGTTCTATTGCACCATTCCATTCCATTCCATTCCACGCAGCCAGGTAATTCATTTTTTTATAACTATATAGTTTGATTCTATCTCTTGAATTTTTAATTTTAGAGGTATGTAGAATTCAAAGTTAAACTCTCAATTTTAGAATACTTGCTTTATTTAATTTATTTGTGTTAGGTCTCCGTATTGGCAAAACATGGTGGATGCCATTATTGTTTGTGGGGAGGGATTTAAAGCCCCTAATGATGAGGAGATAAAGCGCTCCATTTTGTCTCAAAAGGTGGTTGGTGAAAGCCAAAATTCACGAGCAACATGAGATATGGAAGAAGGGTTGCACCATCATGACTGATGGTTGGACAGATAGAAGAAAAAGAACATTGCTAAATTTTCTTGTTTCTTCCTCAGATGATTGTACTTCCTGAAATGCATTGATTTAGTGATTAAGATTTTTAATTTCTACTTTATTGAATCATTGTTTTTCTTTCTTTCTCAGGTGTCACAATGTTCTTGAAATCTATTGATGCTTCAGGAAACACAAAAAATGCTGAATTCCTTTGTTAAGCTTTGGAGGGAGTCTTGCTGAGGTGGGTGAGGAGAATGTGGTGCAAATAGTTACAGATAATGCAGCAAATTATGTTGCTGCGGGTAGATTACTCATGGATAAGCACCCATCCTTATTCTGGACTCCTTGTGTTGCTCATTGCCTTGACCTCATATTGGAGGATCTTGGCAAGATTCCATGGATTGAAGCATGTGTGGAGCAAGGTAAAAATATTTGTAAATACATGTATAATCATACTTGGGTCCTCAACCTAATGAAGAATTTCACAAGGAGTTGGCTCATCCTAGAATGACCGAATTTGCTACAAATTTTATCACATTGCAATCCTTGCTTCAATCAAAGGCAATTTTGAGGCGCATGTTTGTTAGTGGGGAGTGGACTTCCTCATCCTATGCTAAGACCAATGCAAGGGTTGATGTGGTTGATTGGATTTTTGATGAGCAAAGATTATGGCTACTAGCCAAGGAGATCGTAGAGGTAAATCTATATTATATTTTTATTCATATTTCCATTTTATTTGTTCATTTTTGTTCACTCATGTTAATGTTTCATGATAATTACAGTTCACAGAGCCTTTAGTTGTTCTCCTACGAGTTGATGGGGAGAAGCCCATAATGGGCTACACATATGAGGGCATAGATAGGGCCAAGGAGGCCATTAGATCCATTTATGTGGGAGTTGAGGATAAGTATCGTCCCATATGGGACATCATTGATAGACGATGGCACCTCCAACTTCACAAGCCCCTACATGCAATTGCCTATTTCTTCAATCCGACATTCCAATTCCGCCCTAATTTCAAGGTCGATGAGGTTCTGAGTGGGCTCTACACAGTCATAGAGTGGATGGCGCTTGATCCTCTGTTTGGAGCACAAATAATCACCGAAATTGAGATCTTTAGACTTGCACAAGGAGATCTCTTTGCAAGAGATATATGCAAGGCAACTCGGTCGACATTGCAGCCAAGTAAAAATTTATTAAGGCCATAATTTAAGTTTAAAAATTAAACTTTTCTTTGTTTACATTATTATTAAATATTGAAACTTAAAGTTAAACAATGAGATTGTTTTTTTCTTTTTCTCATCTTAGATGCATGGTGCGAAAGATTTGGTGCTAAGATACCAAATCTTCATAGGATTGCAATTTGTGTCTTGAGCCAACTATGCAATGCTTCAGGATGTGAGCGCAATTGGAGTATGTTTGAGCACATACACTCCAAGAAGCGCAATAGATTGTCAGTGCAAAGGTTGAATAATCTTATTTATGTTCATTACAACCTTCGTCTTCGTCACAAACAAATTTTGGGCACTAACTTATCTCCCATCACCTTAGAGGAGGTTGATCCACAATCAAATTGGATCACTGAGGTTGATGATCCTATCTTCAATGATGAGGAACTTGCATGGGTTCACCAAGTGGAGTGAGAGGCATAAGTAGTAGCCATGGCAGAGGAGGAGGATAAAGCACGAGTAGACACCTTGGATGTTGGTGTGAGTGTCATGAGACAAAGGCAGATATCGTGTTTGCATCATCATCCAAGACCTATCTTACACACCCATGCAAGACTTGCCATGATGTTGGGTCAAGTGATGTAGATTCCTCTCAGCCATAGACTTACAGTTTTTGTTTTGATATTTGTTTTAAACTCTTGATGCCATGGATTTTATATTCCATGAGTTTTGTATACATTTGACAATATTTCTATATCTAAATGTGTTATTTCCTTCAACTAAAATTTGTGTTTATACTTATGTGATCGATGTATACTTGTGCATGTGATCAAAGTAGCTTCTATTTGATTAGTTTATTGTGTCTTTAAGGTTTATTTATTAAAGGGTGCATGAAACAAGTTTTAAATCCTTAAAAATCTCTGTATTTCATGGATTTTTCAATTTGTTGAGTCTTTGCCGAGTCTTGTAACATATATATATATATTGTAATGTGTCGTACCTGTTGGTTCTTTGTTTAATCTTAATCGTGTTATTTTATTAATTCTTGTGTGATCTTCCACACTAGCCAGAAGATGCAGAAAGGGTTTGTTGTTTGTATGTTTTGTTTTTTTACCAGAATATATAGAAAATGAAAAACCCAGAAAAAATACAATAGATATGAACAAAATATCAACAACCCAAATCATGAAATGACTCCAAATGAATTATAGTTGCATACCATTATGAGTTCTTCAATTTGGTACATCTGTTGTGCATAGGCCAACAACATACATGAGAGCAATCGCCTTAAATGCAACAATAGAAGAGAGATCTCGATCTAGAAGTAGTATGCATGACCTCTATGGTCCAAATCAACCCCAAACAGAGGAATGAATCTCCAAACTAAGTCCCAAAATGATGCTACACACTGGTACGGGCCAAGCTGGAGTAGTATGGCTTGCTATAGGTATTCACACAAATGAATAGCAGCTGCAACTCTGATCAAAATGCCTCTGTTATAACCTGAATACCCTTGAGATGCATAGGCGACCAATCTAGAATGAATAAATAGCCCCAAACTTTCAAATATACTCCCTTAAGAGGTACGGCAGGGTTTGTTATAGTACGGCCAGCATAGGAGAACTATACAGCTGCTCCAAACTCCTCTTCAAACTCTCAAATCTGCCCTCACTCCATTGATATCAATTGATCACCAAAAAATCTGCAAAAGATATGATCAATATGCCCTCAAAACCATACCACAACGAATCCATTGAAGCTCAAATGCAAACACAGGATGTATTTGCCTCACTAGCACCTTTGGACGGTCTTTCACGCATGTAGAATGTTGTCACTGTAGGAAGTTTGCATTTCCAATAGCCCCTAGGTTCGAATCTCTTTAAAACCCTCTCAAAACCCTTGCAAAGCAAAAACCAAGCAAATATCAATATTCAAGCATAACAAATGAAACTCACTTTTCACCTTTTATTTCCCCCAAGAAGGGTCGTTTCTTGAGAGGGAAATATTTTATTTTAGACTCACTTTATGAGTCTCCAAGGTGGGTGCCCAACTCCAAATAAAGTGACCTTTTAATATTTATTTATTTCCATCACTTGAGTTTTAATGCTTCTAAAGTCTCGAATTAAATAATTTAATTAATCTTTGGACTTTAAAACAGAGGCCAAGAAATACTCGGAATCCTGTGTTCTATAGCTCGATGGAAAGTTCTTGTTGAGATGCATCAACTCCAATACTGAGAATCCCGAAACGGCACAAACCCTAATTTGCTAAATATAGCAAGTCCGGGCCCAAAGCACACAAACCACCTCAAGAAGTGCCAACTAGAGACCAAACTAAACCCAAGCCAACATTCACTCAAACTGATCAACTCATCCAAGCCACTGCCAACCAAAGTTCCCTAATCAGACTAGTTAGTCTACGGGAACAAAATAATAGACTAACTCTGTATAGAGAAAGGCGACATTACATATATATATTGATAATTTAATATAAATTAAAATATAATAATATATTACTAATATATAAATATTAACATATATTACAAATAAATGAAATAATAGATAATCGATGGATTCAACCCCTTCCGTGCTTGCACAAACATATGGATTCAGCCCCAACTAGTTATACTGGCCAACTGATCATCAACCAGGGCCTACCTGTATTGTTGGCCAAAAAACGGTGATTTACAAAGGAAAAACTTGGTTCGTCGTGGCAGTGGAGGAAAATGTCGAAATTCGCAACGGGTTTGCCTGGACGAACCCACACTGTATTTTTCGAACCATGCATGAACCGCCCTACGAACTGAACCTAGATCCATATCCTGGCCAAATCGGACCCAAATCGAGGGTCAAAATGAGCGGATCCAGTAACATAGCAATATACCACTACTATGGCTTCTCTAACACTTCAACTCTCATTCTAAGTGTCATGGTTCTATGTCCTCTCAACGTCTAGGGCTCTCTAGCACTCCTCACTCACAATGCAAATCTCAGGGGCAAGCTCACATCACCATCTTCTTCTTTGCCACCAACAATTCTTCAGCCTTGGGTGTTAAGAAAGTCCTAGGGGGAATCAACTGCTTCCTAAGAATGTCCAACTTGGCCCTCTTAGCCCTAGACACTCGTTGATGAGCATTGTTAAATCATACACTGGTACTTCCACAATGATAAATGCTAATCTTGTTGGCTCTTCAAATTTGTGCCAAGGTATAGACAACTAATGGTATTTGCTTCCAATTTTGGTTGCCAACATTGGTCTTCACCAATAAACAACTATTTGAAATGGTATTTCAATGTTTTCTTGCTTTATTTGGTTATCTTTGAGTGTAGGGCCCTTTTTGACCTAGTGCTTATGATGCAGAGTGGGGACACTGCGGAAACACACACAAAATAATCCCTTCTGTCAATATCGGCAAGAACATTCAAATGTCTCACCGAAATCTTCTTTACATCGGCCACACCTTATACCATCGGTTCACTCAAGAATTCTCCCATCGATACACCACTCACACCGATGACTTATCACTATCGCTCAGACTTCCTACCATCGGCATAGCTTTCTTCTCATCTTCTGATGATAAGACTCATACCGATAAACTCTCTATCGGTGACACTTTCAATTGTCACCCCGATCGGCAAGAACATGTATTATCGGCTTCACAAAATTTCGTTCACCCGATGTTTTTCTCACGCCGATGTGATTTCTATCAGTGACACTCTGCCTTCGCTGTGACTCCCTATACTTGTCCCAATGGGTTCTCTTCACGCCGATGACTTCGTCTTGTATATGCAATTCCTGACCTTCTACCGCCGGTCTCCCATTGCATCTTCCTTTACTTTGACTATCACAACCAGTCACCCATTGTATCTTTCGAAATGTATATTGAAATGTATATTCCAACATACATTCTTCAACATACATTTATTGACTTACTGAGCCGGTTCTCCTCCCTGCTATCCCCAGTCATCCCTTGTATCTTCAGACAAACATCCATCCACTATACAAGTGAGCTACCACCTCGACCGGTCATCCTTTGCATCTTATGCAATGTATATTTTCATTGCATCTTCACAACATACAGCAACTATATGCATTTGCAGTATACTCACAAACTGACGCACACATACAATGGTGATATATTCACAAACTGTCTATGACATACATTTAGCGTATACACACAAAATGTATATTTCAACGAACAATCCCAAACTTAGCCCGAATGGACTCTTACATGCACATTTTGTCTGACGATATACACAAGGTGATACCTAGATACAACAGCAATATACACAAAGAAAGTACCTTCATACAATTGCAATATATACAGGAAACGTATATTCGTCAAACAACACAAACTTGACCAAACAAGACTTTTTATACGTACCCCTTTCCACAGTATATACACAGAATGAGGCTCGCATGCAAATGCGATATATTCATAGACTATCTACAGCATACAATTTATGTATATACTTCACATGTAAATTTGAATTTTCCTGCCGATGATCTTCTCTAAAACGGATTCTATAATTTCTATACTTCCATGTTTATCAACCAAAAGAATGAAACAAAAAAATGGAAAACTACTTTACAAGTCCATTCCACTGGTTTCATAGAAATCCACCAGTGAAATGAAATTTAATCGTGCATTACGACACAGAATAACTAAAATTAAAATACAACGGTTCTATACAGATAATAAACAGAACAATTTGATTTCCCAAGATTTCACACAGGGTTCAAAATTTACAAAACATAATTTGCAGACTTTCTATTCTTTCGTTCCAGCTTCTTACATTTTGGTCAGTTCCAAAAAAAAGAAAAAAAGAAAATGAAAAAACAACCATCCCTTTCTCGTCCATCTCTCCCTGTTTTTGTTAACCCCGTCACCTTTGTTTTTGGAATTTTGAATTTTCCAATGATTATTAACAGAAACCCTAATTAATCCCATGACATCTGTTTTGCATAAGATAACAAAACACCTAATGATAAGACACATTGGTTTAACCCTTCACATAACCCAACATGTCTAAAATGTTAAATTTGATGTTTACCAACAGGAAAAGCCAACATAAAATGTTACATGTGACTTAAACATATAAATGCTACATAGCAACATGAAATGTCAAATCCTTATTAAAACCTTATTGTGCATATTTATCCCGTTGAAGGGGTACTCCTACACCAGCTTAGCTATTGTAACAATGTGTGTTCTAGTCCCAATGACCTATTCTAGATCATTTGTGGACATTAATATAACTTCTTTCTTTTTTCTCTCTCCGGCTATGATCATTGTACCCAACTTGGAGCTCAAGAAAAAATGTGATCAACTTGATGCCTTGGTTAAACAATGCAAGCCTTCTTGGATGTCAAACATCCAAAGATGGAGATCTTGCCTTTGCTAGCCTTTCACGGTGCCATCCCCATTCAGATGCTTGGTAAAGAGGCCTCTGCAACCACTTTATTCAACCATATCAAGATTGAAATACTACACTTTTACATGTCAATCAAGAATTCATGGGTATTGTTGCACCACTCCCAATTCCCTTCCTCAATTCAACAATCGTGTTGTTGGATGACATAGTAGTCTATGCAAAATTGCCAAAGATAAGTAGCAGTTCAAGATTTATGTTTTCATTGTAATATCCCGAATGGATATTGCTCTAAAATTCTGAATGCTATGAAATTCTAACTAAAATTTTTGCTTAGTTGATCTGCATTTTCTGATTTAATTATCTTGTAAAGTATTCAATATTTTCAAAATCTGCTTTCACCAATGAACTTAGAACATCATGTAGATGGAAAGGTTCGAATATCAAATAAAACAAACACCAAATGATGAAGTTATACTCAGATCACATCAACCAAAACATGAAAATGTCATACCCACAAAGTGCTGATGGCTTCTTATTGATTGAACAAGATGAATACAAATTGATAGTTGGTTGTAGCTTACAATCAATTAGTCTGATTTGAAAATCAGACCTCATACATCATCATGAAATATGCCCAAAATATACATCAAACCCTAACCAAATGAATGTAGAATGAAGCCCTTATGAAAGGATGATGAAAACTCCAGCTGGGTATGGCAGATATGCAATTCAAATGCTCTTTCCAAAGTCTGATATGACTGATACAAAACTGAAACCCTGCTGATATGAAACCCTATTTGCTGATATCATGAAAATGTGCCAAAATATCACTCTATATGCAAGCGCTAGGCCCTAGGATGTTAGCGACTAAGGTTTAAAAGCCTTCAATGTGTTCAAACCCTCCAAATGATGATCAATAATGCTCAGATCTGAAGAAAACACCCTGCTGTACCTGCTGTTCCAGAAAATCAGAATGATGAAGAAACCTGGAAATGATCAAAAACCCTCCAATGTCAACAAATGATGGAACTAGCTTCTTATACAAGCCAAATCTGCATAATAACTCAATGAAAATACCATATTCAAGCTCTATGATGAAATCTATATGAAATCATCCCCTCATGGTGGAAAGGGAGCATCACCAATCCACAAAATGCCAAAGGAACACCACCTTGAGCAAACTGAAAATGCAATTTCCAGCCAAGAGAAACTCTCCAATAAGCTCTATGATGAATACTGATTGCATCCACCTCTCAAAATAGGAATGGGGCCATCACCAAACCCTAGTTATCAAGGGATCATCACCTTGATTGGACTGAAATTTGTCTTCAGCCAAGAGATAAACTCAATATGCAAAAACCAAGTCAAAAACATAATTTCAAATGACTCCTAACTGCTCCTTATAAAGCCCTCACTCCAAATAGGTCTGGCCTAACTTTATTAAATGAGTGTTTTTGTGTACACAATCACTTATTAAATGACAGTTTTTATGTACACAATCACTTGACGGTTTTTGTGTATACAATCACTTAACTTTATTAAATGACTATTTTTGTGTACACAATCACTTAACTTTATTAAATGATTGTTTATGTGTACACATTCACTTAACTTTATTAAATGATTGTTTTTGTGTACACAATAACACTTTATTTTATAAAGTGTTTTAAATTGACTCAACTTAATAAAATATTAATTTATAAAAGCAATTAAAAATACTTTATAAAATTAATTTACAATTAGAACCTTTTTAAGTTACTTGCAAAATGGGGACATT
The DNA here is from genome assembly GCA_027924645.1 of Cunninghamia lanceolata. Classification (NCBI taxonomy): domain Eukaryota; kingdom Viridiplantae; phylum Streptophyta; class Pinopsida; order Cupressales; family Cupressaceae; genus Cunninghamia; species Cunninghamia lanceolata. The sequence goes on from BSBN01001712.1 coordinate 1,254,871, forward strand.
ACATTCATGCATTAGATGAACTAAAATGTTAGGATTTTTTGTAATTTGGCTAATAAAGAACAATTTTTTGTTCAAACCTGGAACATACCTAACATTTCGTATTAAAAATTTGATGTCATTATTGAGATCAATTTTGAAATCACATATCCCTTTAACTATATAGGGCTTGCTCACCAAGCAAAACAAAATCCTTGTGAATATCATCAACAGTAAACTTGGCATACCAATCCTTTCAACATGTGAAGTGCTTGATGCACTTAAATGAAAGAACCAACAATTGCTTTTAGCACTATCTGAAAAAGCCATCAATGCATACTCATCCTCATGGTATTCCTCAACAATATTTGCCACATTAGCTTCATTATGATGCTTGTGGGATAAATCATACTGTCTTTTCTTGCAATCATTTTTCACATGCCCAAATTTCTGACAATAAAAGCATTGTACCTTTCTCCGTGGTTGTAAAGTGGGAACTGAGGTGTGTACCTTGAAACTATGCAACAAGTGCACTTTCTGAACTCCCAAAAGAAACTTAACTTATCTACTCTTGTTGACGTTCCATCTACAATAAGTATGAATTGACCTTGTCAAAGATCAAAGAATATTTATAAAAACCCCTCTTAAAAGGGAGAAATTATTGTGTTTATTATTAATGATAACCTTTGTGAAAGGGTGTGATGGTTTAGAACCACCCCTTAAAAGGCTATATAAGGCATTTATGTGAGACTTGGAAGGGACATGGAAAACACTCAAGGAAGAAGGTGGTTTTGGTGGGCTATGGGCATTAAGATAAGGGGCACACAGTGTGTGTCCAACTCGGGGTACAGTGTACACCCAAGATTGTCCTAGCCAGGGCTTGTGTGCTTGGGAAGCACATGTGTTGGTTCTAAATAAGAACTGGGTGCTTGGGAAGCACGCACGTTGGTTCTGAATAAGAACTGGTTACTCCTGAAATATGCCATAGCTATGAGGGCCAAGACCACTAAAATCTTCCTAAGGTGAGAGTGGCCGATCCAAGTGCTCAGTGATTCAAATAAGTCCTGAACTTGTTTTTTTTTAATAAAAAAAGGTGCAGAGCACCCATACCAATATATTAAAATTGAATTGAAAAGTACAAGGGGGCCCAAAGGCAAAAAGGCACAACAACCAATAACAAAACCCAGTCGGCTTACAAGGAAGCATCCCAATAAATGTCTAAAAAAGTGGCCGATGGGGAGTGAAGTTGAAAAAACCAAAAGATGGATAAATAGCCAAAAGTAATGTACCACAGGCATAGCCATAAGAAATTCCCCAAAAGTGGCTCAACTATCATTCGAAGGAGCCACACATGCTTTTAATGTAAAGACATTAAAAAGCCACCCAACAACATATGCCAACTAACCTGGATAAATGGCAGCATCCACGGAGGATCTACCCGTTGGGAACAAAGGACAACAAATTGTCACCAATGTGACTGTCTTGGGGGGATGTATGCCAAAATAAATGTTGAGATTTGAAAATCCACAACAGTTGCCATCACAGCCACCCGATCTTGTTGTTAATGAATGATATTGAAATTATTATGTGCATGGGTTTTGATGTTAATATGATTACGTGATTATGTTATCCAATTTTCTTTGTTAACGATTTACTTTAGAGTTCTTATTAAATTATCATATGTTGTAATTTATCTTTGTTATTTCCACATCATTTAATATTTATAATCAACTTACAACAAATCCGTTGCTAATACTTAAATAACTATTGGAGAAAAGTAGCAACCATATCCTTGTCGTCTACTAGTTTGTTAACTGCGGCGAGATGATCCCTCAAATCTTTGATTTTTAGAAGATGCTCTAATAGAGACCCCCCTCATGCAATTTGGTAGAAAATAACCAATTTTTGAGATACAAGACCCAACCTTTTCTTGGCAGTTCATATTTGTTTTTCAAATTATCCCATAATGTAGTAGTGGAGGTAGCATTAAGAACTTCAAGGATAAATCATTTGAAACTAACTTGAGAATCAATAGGGCTTTCCTATGACGTTTGTCAAAGTCACATGATTGAGTAGTAGGCTTGGTTATGTGCCTAACAGGATTCTATCACATTCCCGATACTCGACGATAACTAGTTCTTGTGACTCCAGATATTATAGTTTTTCCTGGTGAGTTTCTAGGCTTCTAGTAATACTAAGTTTTGAATATTTGTCATTTTCCTAGCAACCCTAAAAATTAATCTTCTCCCAAAAATTTGCAAATATGATCCCAAAAATTTCCAACCCTCCAAAAAATATTTGAAAACCCCTTGGTTTTTTTTTGGGACCCAGAAAATAAAATTAAAAAATACCAAAAATGTCAAACTCTTTGAAATGTTTTGGAAAAACTCCCTTTTAAGTTTTCTAAAAACAAAAAACTTGAATGCAAACTTTAAAAGAACAAAAAATAGTTGAAATGATTGTAATTCGCACCTATGACGTGACTGTAAATCAAATGCAAAATATAAATCCATGTGTTGGCATGCCCTAGTCACAAAATCATCGTTTTTCTCAGCAATTCATCTGCCATGCAACTGTAAATCACGGATTTTTCATGACCTAATGGCACAATTATGCATAAATAGGCCCTCTCTTCAAACACTCACACCTCCAAAAACACAACTGCAATGAATTCTATCTATAACCCACAATTTTACTTCGATTTTTGGCCATATATTGAAGATTTGAATGCACCTTACTTTTGCTAACCAAAAAAATCACGATTTTTCTTTGATTTCCTATCATCCGACTAGTAATTTTGTAAGTTGTGCCATAGGATTTTACTTTCAACTTCTTTGAATTTTTCTGGCCATAAAAATCAAGATTTTTTATGACCCATGTTTTGAATTTGACTATTCTTTCCGCCTTACAACCTCCTTTCTTCCCGACCTCCTTCAAAATCCATGCGATCAATTTGATCTAGCTAATATACCAATGTTGGTAAAGCGCAAAAAATGAGATTGAGAGGAAATGGCATGCTTTCTCAAATGGAGAGTATCACATTATATTATTGATTGTATGCTAATAAAAAAAATGTAATTACATACCAAAAATAGACGATAGTATTCGGAAAACGAATTACAGCAAAAATAAATCTATTAATCTCAGTTATTCAATTACATAGCGATTGACCTCTGTTGGCGTTTCAATTCGCACCTCTGGAATGCGAGTTGGAAACGGACAGCTATGCACAGATAAATTGCTCTCCTATTGGAAGGGGGGAGTTCCCTTTTCGCTGATGTTCGCTGAAAAGATAAATAAATAAAACTTCGCCTATCTTCTTTTTTATTCTCAGCTGCGAGCACAAGGTTATAAAACTCTAAACGTTGCAGAAGAGGTCTTTTCCTTTTTTAAAACTTCTACTACAACTAGGCTTAAACTAATGACGCTTTTAATCTCCTAAGCAAATTCAGAGCGAAGGGATTAAAAGTGAACAAGGAATGATTGTTTTAACACAAGAACTTAAGTAAATTTCTCCCAGATTTACATCACAAGACTCATTGTACTTTAATGATGAAAGCTGAAATAAAAGTTACAGAAGCCACACATCTAACGACAAAACTTGATGA